>JAECXS010000162.1:0-1267500 GCA_018153105.1 Drosophila rufa | reverse complement strand
CCTATGTTTCCGTTACCGGCCCAAACCAAGTCAACAATTGATGGCTGACCTTCCCATGCACAGAGTCAAGCCACCAACTCGGGCTTTCATAGCTACGGGAGTCGATTATACAGGGGTATTTGTGGTTCGTGCCTCCATTTTGGACATGCTTGTAGATGGGAAAGACAGTCAGACGGCACGAGTCGGAAAATTTAGAGATCAACGATATTGGTCTAATAAAGTATGACCGACTTCCCACTGTAGAGCGGAAAATCGGCAGAATCATTAAAGTACAGCCCAGTGCGGATAACTTGGTACGCGTAGCTTCTATCAAGACCGGAGTCGGAATTTACAAACGTTCCGAATCAAAAACCTGTAGATTACCACTTCCATGCGCAACTGACCGACATATAGAAGTTCCCAAGCCAGCTTCTTTAGATCGCTAATCCAATATGCCATGATAAACACTCTATCTTTGCAGAAAAACCGTGGTCAATGAGATTTAGTATTGGACCCAGTATTGGGGGCGGTATGGACGGTTTTGTTGGGTGCACTGAAAAGCTCGTGACGAACGGTAAGAATTCGACTGCAGTCTCTCACGCACTCTCCCTCTCATTACATTCCATTTTTGACCTTCGACGAAAGCTGGTCGCGTTTTCATCCGATTTGTCTTTTGTAATAATAATTAAATAAAATAAGCACAACGTATTAAAATTATCACCCGTATCGTTCCTATTTATCCCCTGAGCAGCATATGTTCATCTATGAAAATCTGCATTCAAAGAGATTTTCACAAACAATCATTTTGGGCCAATAGTAAAGTTTCCTTATTTTTGAGAGGGTACGCGTAATCCCTTTATGGCCTCCTATTGGGTCGTTATGATATCTTAACAGGATTGCATTAATTAGACTTTCGTCATTTTTGTCTAATTGTGTCACTTTTTGTAATAGCGCTGAAATTATTCATTTTTATTTTTACAAATTTCTTTACGTCGTTATTGCTAACGACTTTGTGAACATTGGGCTCGTATATTTTATCAGCATTTTAATTTTTTTATTTGCGGAGATGTTTTCCTGTCATTTTGATGACCTTGTTTGGACTATCAATATGTTTCTGTTCATTTGTAACATGATTATCCTTGAGGTATTCAACTGTAAATTGATACTCTTCTGTCACGAACCAGTTCGTAATTCCTTCTTGCAAAATCTCAACCCGGTGGCATCCTTCTTACACAAATGAGGTGTTGGAAAATGCACGATCAGAGTCATGAGAGAGTGCGAAAAGAGAGTCCAGAGCGAACTAACAAAGAGAGCAGACTGCGGTTGCAACGAACGACAACAACGGGAACGCGTCTACTTTTAAAATAACGTTCTACACCCAAAACCATTATTTAATAATCAACTTTGTATTTCTTAACGTTCAATCAATTAATTAAAGTATTTTCTAATTACGACAATACGTTTTATTCACCATAATCCGCGCTACCCACCCGCCTGACAGACTTCTGACAAACTTATCCATATATAGTACGCATATACATGTGTATATGCATACCACATCTACATATGTGTGTGACATTCTTAGAAGAGGGATATAGTGCGCAATAAGTGAAATCAGCGACAATGCCAAAGAAGAACTACATCACAAAGAAAGAACTACAAAATAAGTGCAGAGCACTACTACTATCGACGTCTGGAAATCGCAAAGACTTATTAAAAATACTAAATACTCAAAACAGTGACGATGAATACGCGAGTGCTGAGAATCAGTCGATGCAGAAAAAAATTGACGAATTAGAGAAATCATTGCGCGATCTACATGACAGATCTTTTCATCCGAGTGGAATTTCATTACCAATCGAAAATCCTCAAAAGAGAAACGAAATAATGTTAAGGAGAGACGTCGGAATAGAGTGTAGTGAGAATGACGAAAACAACGTGAACCAACATGCCAGCGAGCATGTTAACAATTGTTTGCCAAACGTGTCTCAACGGGATTTTCGAAAAGTAACGATCGATCCAAACGTAAATGTTGCTACGCTTCAGCAACACGGAAATGTTGCTACGTCTCAGCAACATGTCTTCACAGCAGCACGATAACATCGCCACGTACCGGCAACACGGAAATGTTGCTACGTCTCAGCAGCATATTATGGCTGCTCCTTCACAGCAGCACGATAACATCGCCACGTTTCGGCAACACGGAAATGTTGCTACGTCTCAGCAACATATTATGGCTGCTCCTTCACAGCAGCACAATAACATCGCAACATATCAGCAACACGGTAATGTTGTTACTTCTCAGCAACATGTTAATGTTGTTATGCCACAGCAGCAGGGTAATGTTGCTACATGTCAGCAACATACTATCGTTCCGCAGCACGTAAGCTTCATATCAATACCGCAGAATTTTATTAATCCGCACGTACACATTTCTTCGGCACAGCAAAATGTAAACGCTCCTCTTTCACACGCTCATCTAGGACACGCCTATGCAACTACGTCTTTCGGTACCTATACACAACCATACCTTGGCCAGTATAGAACACAATCGCAGCATCGACCGATATATAACAAGAATCCGTATACTTCTATTCCACCTAGTAATTACTTGGATAATCGCTACCAAATGGGATTTGAAAATACCAACAAGTCATACGGAAACATCAGCGAAATCGTAGCTTTACTTCCTGAATTTAACCCATCATCCGCCAAATCCTTAAGTTCACATCAGTTTATCAGACGTGTTAACTGTCTTCGTGCCGCTTATTGTTGGGATGATCGAAAACTTATATTTGCAGATCAACAAAAGATGCTCGGTGCAGCGCGCTACTGGGCAGACTCAAAGGAACAAGTCTTTCAAACATGGCCAGAGTTTACATCGAAGTCCCTCAACGATTTTCCATGCCTCAATAATCCTGCAGACATTCAGCATAAAATGTCAAAAATCCGCAGGGACATCTCTGAACTGCCGCAAGACTATTTCTATAAAATGCTAGCCATTGGTAAAACGGGTGAGTTATCTGATTCAGCAATCTCTACTCACATCATTAACGTCATCAACGACAACGATCTTAAAAGGAAGATATCAAATAATTATGTATCAAGTAACGACCTTTTAAGAGATATCCTTGCCTATTCCGCACATAACGAAATTAAACACAATAATTTTCATATGCATAGCAAACGTGATTCGAACACTCAAAAACAGAACGTGCAAGCATTTACAAAACGTCCTTTTAACGATAAAGTCGAAGTCTCAGTTCAATGTTATAATTGCCAAAAGAATGGACACTATACGTTAAAATGTCCTGAGCCTCAGCGTAAGCCGGGTTGCAGTCACTGCAATCGCACCACACACGACTCAGCCAATTGTCCCGAAAAACCAAAGGTTAATAAAATGGATACTGATGTTTATTCGGACATTTGCAAAACAATTTCGGTTAACGGGAACTGTACCAATGCATTTGTAGACCCGGGAAGTACACGTAGTTTAATACGTCAATCATTCGCAGAAACTATAGGTGTATCCAAAAGTTGTACGGTTACATTAATCGGCTTCTGGGGCGGAAAAGTTCACTGCACCCAGAAACTCTTTGCAAAAATCCTCATCGATGAAATCGCGTTTGAAGTAGAAACACTAGTTGTACAAGATGACTTAATTACTGAAAATGTACTTTTAGGAAAGGATATACCGCGACGAAAATAAATTTATTATTCACGGCAAAGAATGCTTTTTTCGAGAATATCCGTAAAATTCAATCTACAGAAGACCCGTCGGCCGAAAAGAAAATCGTAGAAAGCGTCGTATCGGATAATTCTTCTTGCTTTGCGGACACAGTAAATGAACTCGGTAAATGCTCATTAACAAAAATGGTAATAACTTTAACCGTATCGAACACCCTTCGCACTCAGAAGTGTGCTTGAGTGTGATATTATTCGCCCCTCGAATTCGCCATATGCCTCAGGAATCGTCATAGCCGACAAAAAGAATTGGGAACATCGTCTTTGCGTTGACTACCGTCGCCTTAACAGTATCACTCTTAAAATTCCATTTCCTATGCCAAACTTAGAAGAACAGTTTGCCAAGCTAGCAGGGAACGCATACTTCACGCAATTGGAATCACGGGATTCTTTCGAAAATTTGTAGAAAATTATTCTTTAATTTCTAGGCCTCTTACCCTTCTCTTGCGTAAAACCGAACAAGCAACCTTTAACTGGACAGACGTTCAACAAGTAGCCTTTAACGAGCTTATCGAAAAACTGTGTTCCGCACCAGTTCTCGTATTATACGATTTTTCTGAGTACCACGAGGTCCACACCGACGCAAGTGCTGTGGGCATAGCTGGAGTTATTTTACAGTATTCCGATAGAAAGGTTT
The DNA here is from genome assembly GCA_018153105.1 of Drosophila rufa. Lineage (NCBI taxonomy): Eukaryota > Metazoa > Arthropoda > Insecta > Diptera > Drosophilidae > Drosophila > Drosophila rufa. The sequence goes on along the minus strand of JAECXS010000162.1, from coordinate 1,263,140 downwards.
GGCGACCAGTATGCTATTTTAGTCGGCATTGAACACCAGCTGACAGTAAGTACCACAGCTACGAACTCGAGACATTAGCCGTAGTTGAGACACTTCAAAGATTTAGAGTGCACATTCTAGGAAAGCCCTCCCGATTCGTTACCGATTGCTCTGCCATTGCCAAGGTTAAAGTAAACAAAGAGTTAATACCGCAAGTAGCACGTTGGTGGATCAAGATTTTTGACTACGACTGTGAATTTATTTATCGGGATGGCAGCAAAATGTCTCACGTTGATGCGTTGAGTCGTGCTCCTGATTCACCTACACAAACACCCTTAGATCAGATAGTACGTACCATAATAACTGACATTGACGACTGGCTTTTAACTATGTAACTACAGGACCAAGCACTCGCCGAGATTATCGCAGTTTTGAAAGGCCTAATTCAGATAGATTCGTTAAAACAGCTGTTACGTCGGTGTTGTCGTGGTGCCTCAGTCCTTGGAGGACATAGGGCTGAGGAAGTGGCCCCCCGGATAGCAGACCCGATTTGTGAAGCTGAGCTCGCCGGATTTGGGGTGGGTTCTTTGGACGCCACTATCCTCTCCAAACGTAATCAGAACAATTATTTACGTGCCTGAAAAATAGAAGAAATCGTTCGTCAGTCTGCCTTCCTGCCACATTGCCCCGCAAGCATATTTATGCTTGATCGTGAAAACTATCGGGCTATGTTTTGGCCGTTTGCCCTCCCCATTCGCAAACTTCGTGCGCCGTTGGATCGTCGCGGGCCGTGCAATACGATCCCCTTTTGTTGATGTCGTTCGTCAAAAGTTATGTCATTTTCTTGACCCAGTCTTCAAGTTGTACCAATGCCCCCTTTTAATGGGTTTCTACCAATGCATTTTTGTTGTTTAAGTTCACATTACAAGTTTATTAGAAAGGTTGGTCAATTGTTTATTGGACATTTAAGTGTGTCAAAAGGTGTGTTATAGCTATTCTGAATTGATTTAAATTGTGTAATTAATATTTAGGTGTATTTAGAATATAGTGTATTTTGGGAAGCTAATATTTTGTTCCTATGGCTTATAGTGTAATATGTAGGCACGAATATATATATATATAAATAAGTCTGGTAGTATTGGGAAAACGTCCCGTTGACTCACCCTATGTTATTCCATCGTTGAGAGCTCTCGTTCCGGAGTTGAGGTTTTTATTTGTTGGAAGGTTAGGCAGAATTAAAAATATATATATATATATATATATATAATATCGTGCTTTGTTTTTGGGGTAATAAATTCACTAAATGCACAAACTTTTTACTTAATGATAAAAAAAAAAAAAAAAGAGTATTGATGTTGAGGAAGGAGTTTATATGTCCAGGAAATTGTTGAGGCGGTTTTTTTTTTGTTGTCAGATTGTTTTTGTTATGTCGTTATTGAACGTTATTTGTTGGTGAATTGGTTGCTCCTTCCTGTTGACCGATGCTCCTCGATTACTTGTTTGATCTCTTGGCTATCAGAGGCCTCCTTCAGGGTTTTATGATTTTTGAAGATTGGAGTTGTTGTTGAAGGATTTAGGCTATCCCTAGTGATACGGGTAGTTGCACAGTTTATTGCAAAATGTTGAATGTCCTTCAGGATTCACTTTTGGATACCGCAGATTGTTTTATTCGTAGTACTGCTAGCATAGGTCCATTAGGATTCACATGGTATTCGGCACTGTTCGACGAGATGTTGTAACTGACTGCATCGCACATTTTCCGCGGTTGCGAAAAGCTATCCGACTTTTAAACTTATGCGCTTTGTACGCATTCACTTTGGTCTTGGGGGATTTCGAGTCTTACCGAACAGACTTCCCGTCCTTAGCTCTGACTTCGACTATCCCCAGTATGGCTATATTGGGGTCTTTTATATCCAAAGACTGTGCCAAGTATTGCCTAGGAATCTCCGGAATGGAACACGAAAGTGTTCTCACCTAGTGTCATCCATTCTACTCTTTTCGCCTATTGGCTGGAGTTATATTTGGGTCGTCTTTGTTCTAATGTTTGCTAGTTCAGCAAAATCGGCAATGCTGGGTTGCAGCTGATTGCATGGCCCAATTTATGCGAGTTTGGGCGGTGTCATCTGCCAGAGCCAAATTTTTGTGCAATCTTGCCCGTGTTGATTTTCTAGAGCATTAGTGCATTGGCTTTTCTTGATTTTCTTTCGCGTTAACCAAATGACTCACGTCGGCCCTAACCGGCGTACGTAACACAAGGCGCATAAGTTTAAAAGTCTAATAGCTTTTCGCGACCGCGATAAATGTGCGTTGCAGTCCTTTAAATTAAGCAGATATCCTGAGGACTGTCGAGTGAATCCTGATTTACCTATTTTAACAATACCACGCGTAAAACAATCTGCCGCGTCAAAAGTGAATCTTGAAGGACATTTTGCAATAAACTGGGCAACTACCCGTATCACTAGGCGTAGCTTAAATTCATCGACAACAACCCCAATCTACAACATCATAAGAGTGAAGGATGTTTCTGATAGCCAAGTGATCGAACAAGCAATTGAGGAGCATCGACCAACATGAATGAGCAACCAATTCAACAACAAAGATGACCCTACTTCAATAACGACATTACAAAAACAATTCGACAACAAACACTTAAAAGCAAAGCCGCAGACAACAATTTCCTGAACATATAAACTCATTTCTCAACAACAAAACACCTCTAATATATTTACCCATAGGGTACAAGGGTATTATAAGTTTGTGCCAACCGAGAATGTATGTAACAGGCAGAAGGAGAAATCTCCGATCCTATCAAGTATATATATTCTTGATCAGCGTCACCAGCCGAGTCGATTTAGCCATGTCTGTCTGTCCGTCTGTCTGTCCGTGTGAAACAACAGATCTCAGAGACTATAAGAGCTAGAGTTACCAAATTTGGTGAAAACATTGGAATCTGTTGCACGCAGATCAAGTTTGTTTTAAAATTTGGCCACGCCCACTTTCGGCCTCAAAAATCATAAAAAACGTAGAATAAGCTATACTCGTTATTTTCGGGTTAAAGTTAATAGATACAATAAACAAACGTTAAATAACGGACGTTTTCTGAAAATTTCAGTAAAATCGGATGATAAATAAAATCTTAACACATTCCCCTAAGGCACTGCTGTTGCTGTTGCAAGCTGTAGCCGATAGGTGGCGCATTCGAGCCTTGGCCGCGCGATATAATGGCGCCAACTGCAGAAGAAATTACAAAAAAATAGAGCAAAAAATGACAAAAAATAACATAATTCAATTTTTTGCGTCCTTATAAAATGTATCATTCATATTTAAGTATGATTAAATTAATTAAATTGTTTACGTCGGGAGCTAATTCGAGAGGCGATTTATTTTAAGAAGTATCGAAGTAGAGTATGATAATGTATGTACAATTTTAAATTGCCTTTTAGTGTAAAGCACAAACGTTTAGGTACCGGGTATCTCACAGTCGAGCACTCTCGACTGTAGCTTTCTTACTTGTTTGTTTTTCTATTCGTTATTATAATGTTATTTCTATCTCCTATTTCCGTTACTTTATACGGACCTGGATATTTATAATCTAACTTATGACCTGTTTCATTTCTTAATAAGACTTTATCACCTACTGATATATCTAAGTTGTTATACCCGGTACCCATAGGGTACAAGGGTATTATGGGTTAGTGCTAACCTCTGTCCGTCCGTGTGAAACAACAGATCTCAGACACTATAAGAGCTAGAGTTATTAAATTTGGTGACAACATTGGAATCTGTTGCACGCAGATCAAGTTTGTTTTAAAATTTGGCCACGCCCACTTCCGCCCTAAAAAATCATAAAAAACGTAAAATACTCGTTTGTTGAGCTAGTGAGCTTTTTCACTAACTTAAATAAAACCAATGCGATTGTTCATTAATTTCAATATGTTTATTCGGCCGCGCAGGGCAATAGGTAAATTTATGTATGTTTAGCGAACAGCAATACTGGCTGCGCTCGAAATAATAAGTAAGCGAACAACAACTATGCTGCGCCCGATAAGTAAGATAGCGAATTGACTGCGCTCGAATTGATCTCTCGCATTAAACGATCGAATGACAACTGACTGATAGCTTCGGCACAGTAGGCGGCCGAAGCTGTGCTTAGGGCAAAGGCCGAGGTTGTGCATAGATAAATGCAGATAACTATGCGTGCATTATTCGGCTGCTGCTGCTGCTGCTGGGCGATCACTTAGAGAGGGCATGACCAAACATCCTCCACCCGTTGCAAGACTGGGACTTGCAACAACATCTTGGTCAGGCACGGCGACTTCATCTTGGGCGGGCAGGATAGACAGCTTCCGAACGGCTCTCTTCGTTGTTCCATTAGCCGTTTTTAACACAGCTACGCGCGCCACACCATCAGCTCCACAAACCTACTCCAATACTCTAGCCAACGGCCACTTCAAAGGGGGCAAATTTTCATCCTTCACCAGCACGACATCATTGAGCCCTGTGACGTCAGGCTCAGGGAATAGTGCTAATGGAGCCGTGCCCAAAAAATGTGCCGGAGTTAAAACTTCGAGGTCTTCAATGCTTTCTGAAAGTGAGACTAATGGGCGTGAATTAATTATTGCTGCGATATGACAGACTAAGGTACGAAGATCGTCCAAGGGCAAAAGTGAAGACCCAGCAGCTCGATTAAGGTGGAACTTCGCAGTCTTAACCGCTGCTTCCCAAAGCCCTCCAAAGTGCGGAGAGCGTGGCGGAATGAATTTCCATTCTATGTCGTTGATTATGCAAAAATCTCGTACCGCCTCCTGATGACAACTACTCCAGAAAAGTTTTTTCAGCTCAGCCAATTCGTTTTTTGCGCCCACGAAGTTGGTGGCGTTGTCTGACCATATGCGAGCCGGCTTTCCTCTAGTTAAAATGAATCTCTTGAGGGCGCTGAGAAATGATGGCGTTGTTAGGTCTGCCACCAGCTCAAGGTGCACTGCCTTTGTAGCAAAGCAAATAAAAACGCATATGTAGCATTTAATAGGAGCCTTGCTACGTATGCCGCTTTTGTAAAAAAAAGGCCCGCAGAAATCCAATCCTGTAACATTAAATGTGCTCGATCCTGTCACTCGATCCTTGGGAAGATCCGCCATAATGTGCTCCGCTAGCCGTGGCCTTGCCCGAAAGCAAATAGTGCATTTGCTGACCACACTTGTTACCGTCTTCCGTCCTCCAATTGGCCAGTATTCCTGCCGAATTTGTGCCAACAACGCACGGGGTCCTGAATGTAGATTGCGGAGATGAAAATGCATAATGATAGCTCGTGTCACTGAATGCTGGCGTGGTAAAATAATTGGGTATTGAGCCTCGAATGCTAGAGTTGAATTCTTCAAGCGTCCGCCTACACGCATCAGTCCTTCCTTGTCAACAAAAGGAGCCAGTGAAACTATAGTACTTGAAGCCTTAACTGGACGATTCTTTAGCAGGCTTTTGTATTCCTCCTCCATGTGTGTCATCTGAATAGAGCGTAGAAGCATTTTGGTTCCGCCAAGAATATGTTCTACAGCCAGAGGTACGTTAGATAGTCGATGCCGAAACTTGTACACGTAGCCAAAAGCACGCCTTAATTTTTGCCACGAGTTGGCAAACTTGCACCCAAGCGAAACATCAGCGCTTGTGGAGCTTCCCAACAAAACCTTCATCCTCAACTCAGGCAGTGGCTCTACTGTTAGGCACGACTCTGGCCATTCTCCTTTTCCTTCCCTAAGATAATCGGGGCCATGAGCCCACAAATCAGACTCTGCAAGTTCGCTGGGAAAGGCTCCCCTTGACAGTATATCAGCAGGATTCATTTTTGTAGGAACGTAATGCCACTCAATTCCAGCAGTTGCAGCTTGAATCAAAGAAACTCGGTTAGATATAAAAACTTGAAACTTGCAGGGCTCATCCTTTATCCAAGATAATGCAACCGCAGAGTCAGACCAACAATAATGGGGGCAGGAAAATAAGTCCATAGATTTGACTTCTCGCATTAATTGAGCCAACAGTAACGCACCACACAATTCGAGCTTGGGAACTGTAAGTGTCTTTAATGGAGCGACGCGCGACTTTGCACACAGCAAATGAGCTGCTCGCTTTCCTTGATTCATAGACACGACATATATGCAACCGCCATAGGCATCTAGACTTGCATCACTAAAACCATGCACCTCTACTACGCAACCTGGTCTTATTGCTAAGCGAGGATATTTCAGATTTTCAGTGCGACCAATTTCAGTAGATAACTTCGCCCACTTAGAATGCAGAGAGGCAGGCAAACTCTCATCCCAATCTAGTTTTTCTCTCCAGAGCATTTGTAGAAAGATTTTTGCCTTCGTAATGACGGGGCAAATCAGCCCAAGTGGGTCGTAAAAATGAGCAATTGCCGAGAGAACGGCCCGTTTACTAGGTTTAAGCATACTCGTAGTCTGCATGGGGCGAAATGAGAATAGCAGCTTGTCCGAGCTTGGATCCCAAACAAGTCCCAAAGTTTTAGTTATGTCGCTCCCATCATCAAATTTTAAAAAGGTATCTCTTTCTGAATCAGGTATTTGACTCAAGACTCCGGCATCATTAGATTACCATTTTCTGATTTTGAAGTGTCCTCGCTCTAACAACTTTGTAACTTGGTTCATAATCTCTTCAACTTCCTGAGTTGAGTTTCCACCAGTAATTAGGTCATCCACGTAAAAGTCTCTGAGCACTATACTTGATCCCAGCGGAAATTTATCCTTTTCGTCTGTTGCTAATTGATGCATTGATCGAATCGCTAAAAAGGCGGCTGGCTTGGTACCATATGTGACTGTATCGAGCTTATAAATCTGTATGTCCTCATCTGGAGAATTTCGCCACAAGATGCATTGAAAATAACTATCGGATTCAGCCATCCTCACACAGCTATACATTTTGCAAATATCGCCAGTCAACGCTACAGGGAACGTCCTAAACTGAAGAATAGTATTGAAAAGCTTTGGTTGTATGGTCGGACCAGCCAGAAGTAAGTCATTCAAAGAATATCCTGACGATGAGCTCGCAGATCCATCAAAAACAACCCTTAATTTAGTCGAGGTACTTTCAGCTTTCAACACGCAGTGATGGGGCAAAAAAATATCTGCATGATTTTTTAGAGCTTTCATCAACGAGCGACATATGCTTAAGTGCCAGATACTCTTGAAGAAACTCAGAATATTGCCGTTTGAGCTGTGGACGCCTTTCCAGCTTGTGTTCCAAATTTAAGAACCTACGCCTTGCCTGCGAGTAGGAGTCGCCTAGCATGTCCAAGCTATGCCTAGCTGGAAGTCGAACTGAATATTCGCCAGTAGCCAACCGTGTATAATTTTCCTTAAAGTGATCTACATAATCAATTTCGTCCTTACTGATTCGATGGTCGGAATCTCCCAAGCTTTCGATTTCCCAAAATTTGCGCACTATTTCATCCATGCGCAGATCAATCTCATCGGATGTCCTCCCTGATGAAATGGGGCCTAGAGTAACTGCTTGGGTTTGCGCTGAACCGCCTCCAGACACCACCCATCCATGGCGAGTTTTTTGAAGCAGCGGAAGACCATCCTCAAACTTAATCTGGCCAACACAAAGAAGCTCGAAGAAAAGGCTGGCTCTTATTAGTAGATCGACTCTTTGCGGTGTGTGAAACTCTGGGTCGGCTAATCGAATATTTGCCGGAATTTTCCAACCTGCAGGACTTAATGACTGACTTGGCTGCTTTCCAGTGATGTTTGGTGCAATCAACGCCGTAATGCTAGTGGAAAAATCGGAATTGATTGATTTCATAGTCAGACATACAGAATACCCCTCAGATGCAAATTGCACGTCACCCAAACCATATACAGAGGAAGTAGCCTTTCTTCGGCGCAGTTGTAATTGATGAGCAAGAACGGAAGTTATGATATGAATTTGAGAACCGGAATCCAATAATGTTCGGCAGGGTATCCATGAGCCATTTCGACTTTTAATTTTGACGACTGCAGTTGCGAGAAGCACAACACCTGGATTTAAATTTTGGGCCAAAAGAGAGGTAGAGTTTGGCAAGTTGTTACTCATCGGCGATGGCTGTGACATTGATGGTTGTGCTATCTCATACCCTACTGCAGATGACGAAGGGGCCAGTGCTTCAACATTTTGAGAATTTACATGAAGAAGAGTATGGTGCCTCGCACCACAGGATCGGCACGACATCGAGTCACAATTTCTTACTAAATGGCCCCTTTTAAGACAATTTATGCAAAGGCCTAATCTCTTGGCTTCTCGAAACCGAAATTGAGGCGATAGATTGGCAAATTGAGGGCAGAGATAAATGGTATGATTTTCGCTAAGGCAAACCACGCAGCTGTGGAAATTGTTACTGGCAATGAGAGTATTTCGGTGCATGCTAACCCCACGATGGTTGCCCACCTGACAGCCGACTGCGTATGCAGCAGTGGCGTGCTCCATGTTCTCCAACTTGAGACATCGCTTGTCCAAAAATTCCAAAAACTGATCAGATGTAGGGATTTCATTTGCAGATCTTCCTTCTTCCTATTGAGACTGGGTAACTGCGTCCACCTTCTGCAGCAGAAGGTGCATAATCATGCATTCACCAATTTGCGCTGGTGTTCCCATTGTACGAAGAGCCCGCAGATTAGCGTTGATTTTGTCAGACAATCCTCTTAAGTTTGCAGCAGAAGCCAGCTCTACCCTCTTGACGCCCAAAATCTCGGTGATATGTGCCTGAAATATAAGACGCTTGTTATTATACCGCCTGTTTAATAACTCTAAAGCAATAGAATAATTCTTATCAGTGATCTCAAGCGATCGAATTGTGTCCAACGCTGCGCCCTTCACTGAAGATTTTAGATGCTGCAGCTTTACAACGTTGGGGAGGTCGGTTTCCTGATCGATTATCGTTGAGAACATCGACATAAAACTGGCGAATTCCGTGTAGCCACCACTGAATTCGGGTAGTCTTAATTCCGGTAAAAACGATTTTTTAAGCAAACTAGTGGTGGCGTTTTCCAGAGTGGATTCATTCCGCATAGTCGAACACGCCACATTTGATGTTTGTTGTTGTCGCTTTCCAAGTTCTCCGCTCAGGTCGCATCGCAGGTCAACTACCAATCTCGTCGTAATCCAGCTCCTCCAACTTATCATGCGCCGAGGTAAATGAGGCTTTCAATTCCGCAACCATTTCCAGACGCACCTTTAACTCCTCATCAGACATATCACAAATTTTATTTCTGGTGAGCAGCGTGCGGATGCTCTTTGCACGATTAAGTAATGACGCTGCCTTCTGCTTATAAAAAATCGCACCCGTATTAGGCCTTAGAATCGTCGAATCCAGCGACATTTTAAATATCAAATTTTTGCAGGTTATATATAAGCCAAAAGGGAATCTGTAATTAAAAACCGCTTCTCTGTGATAGTTTGATATCCACTGTGCTAAACCAGCGGCGGTCGATGATCGCGAATAGAGTTATCTATGTAATGGGCGCACGTATATATGTATGTACCGAATCGCAAGGCAATGCAAGGGGACCAGCATTAACGATTTAAGACGAATTATTTGTTTAACGATAATGTTTATCACGTCGGGGTCACCAAATGTTGAGCTAGTGAGCTTTTTCACTAACTTAAATAAAACCAATGCGATTGTTCATTAATTTCAATATGTTTATTCGGCCGCGCAGGGCAATAGGTAAATCTATGTATGTTTAGCGAACAGCAATACTGGCTGCGCTCGAAATAATAAGTAAGCGAACAACAACTATGCTGCGCCCGATAAGTAAGATAGCGAATTGACTGCGCTCGAATTGATCTCTCGCATTAAACGATCGAATGACAACTGACTGATAGCTTCGGCACAGTAGGCGGCCGAAGCTGTGCTTAGGGCAAAGGCCGAGGTTGTGCATAGATAAATGCAGATAACTATGCGTGCATTATTCGGCTGCTGCTGCTGCTGCTGGGCGATCACTTAGAGAGGGCAGATAGATACAATAAATGAATTAAATAGAGCGGACGTTTCCTGAAAATTTCAGTAAAATCGGATGATAAACATGGGAGATACTAGCAATAAGGGTTAGTGAAAACCTCTGTCCGTCCGTGTGAAACAACAGATCTCAGAGACTATAAGAGCTAGAGTTACCAAATTTGGTGACTACATTGGAATCTGTTGCACGCAGATCAAGTTTGTTTTAAAATTTGGCCACGCCCACTTCCGCCCTCAAAAATCATAAAAAACGTTAAATAAGCTATACTCGTGTTTTTCGGGTTAATGTTAATAAATCCAAAAAATGAATAAAATAGAGCGGACGCTTCCTGCAAGTCTTAGTAAAATCGGATGATAAACATGGGAGATATTAGCAATAAGGTTAGAATTTTAACACGCCGCCCTAAGGCACTGCTGTTGCAAGCTATAGCCGACAGGTGGCGCATTCGAGCTTTGGCCGGGCGATATAATAGCGCCAGCTGCAGAAGAAATGACAAAAGAATATATCAAGAAATGACAAAAAATAACATAATTCATTTTTTGACGCCGATCGAGCGGGTTTTTATGTTTTCCTATAAAATGTATCATTCATATTAAAGTATGACATTAAATTGTTAAGGTCGGGAGCTAATTCGAGAGGCGATTTATTTTAAGAAGTATAGAAGTAAACTATTATAATGTATTTACAATTTTAAATTGCCTTTTATTGTGAAGCTCAAATGTTTAGGTACCGGGTATCTCACAGTCGAGCAGAGTCGACTGGAGCTTTCTTACTTGTTTATTTTCTGATCATATAGTATATATATACATACATTAAAAAACAGAGAAGTTACACTTTTTTATACCCTTGCAGAGGGTATTATAATTTTGTCATGATATTTGCAACGCAGTGAAGGAGAAATCTCCGACCCTTTAAAGTATATATATTCTTGATCAGCGTCATCAGCCGAGTTGATTTAGCCATGTACGTCTGTCCGTCTGTCTTTCCGTGTGAAACTACAGATCTCAGAGACAATAAGAGCTAGAGTTACCAAATTTGGTAACAACATTGGAATCTGTTGTACGCAGATCAAGTTTGTTTTGAAATTTGGCCACGCCCACTTCCGCCCCCGAAAACCATAAAAAACGCTATATAAGCTACAGTCGTGATTTCCGGCTTAAAGTAAATAGATATAATAAATAAGTAGGCATTCGCAGACGTGTTCTGAGTAAAATCGGATGGTAAACATGGAAGTTATTAAACAATAAAGTTTCTGTGTATGCCTATTCTTCTTCTCTGGTATTAACTGAGAATATGTTTACATTATTGGGTGCAACGAGAGACCAGCTGAGGGAAAGCTCAAGTTTGACCGAACAACTACGTTCTATTGTTCCAACTGTCTGGTGGTGGTGTTATATTTTCTATTTTTAGGTATTTGCACAAATCATTTATAATTGAATTCTTATATTCCGTTCCGTTCAGAATAAACGATTCAAAAATTGCTTCAGCGACAGTGTTCGCGTTCTTATTTGGAACTAGTATGGCAACTAAATATTTAGTTAGGTCACATATCAGAGTGACTGCATATTCATTGCCATTTTCTGATTTTGGTAGTGGACCAATAGTGTCAACTATCACTCTGTCGAAAGCATTTATTCGCGTATTAGTTATTATTAATGGGGTCTTATTGTGCTTGGTTATTTGAGCTTTTTGTCATTTTTGACATTTTCGTATGTACTCAGTAATATCTCGAGTCATACCTTTCCAAAAATAATGTCTTTTGACCTTGGCCAAGGTTTTTGCAATGCCGTTATGACCTCCTTGTATTGGATCGTCTTGGAATTTAGACAGTTCAGCTTCTTTTTCTTTTCGTTTTTCTATAAGGGTCACCGGGTTGAGTAGCGCTACTCTTAATGTATTCAATATCTTATTGCCCATTTGTTTGAAATTATTTATAATTATTTATTATTTATATTAATTTTCCCACGGTGCCATTTCGAGTTGGCTGACTTTGTTTATACCGGCTTTTAAGCACTTGGAAAAATTGTCCTAGTCAATTGGATTGACCTTGGATTTGGATTCCATTGGTATATAAATCGCTAACATCATATCTTTCAGTAATTTTTCTACCATGTATAAATAGACAAAGCGAATCTTTTACATGCAAGGTCACTACTTTACGTAATTCGTCACGTACTTCTTCGCTGTTACACTTGCCGCTCTTGGACGTGCCTTCATACCTCTACCTTCTCTGCTTTCATACAAAGTTTTCTCAGTGAAAATCTATTCTATTAAGCCCAAATTTTTGGCAATCGGTCAGTGATTCCGTGATCTGTGTCAATTTGAAACAATTGATTCGTGTTAATCAAGGCCATAGACTTTAAACACGCAAATCTATTCTCAGTTTTAATAAATTTCGTATTACGCTTTGCTTCCCTGTTCTTCTTGAGCACAGCGTTTACCGCTTACAATTGCACCGTGTGGTTGATGTTACTGCTGAGCATTGCGTTTACCGCTTACTACCTTACCGTGTGGTTGTTGTTGCTGCCGAACAACTACACGCTCTTGTAATTTCTCTGAGCTTGGACAAAAGCTTTTAGTCGCGCTCTTTGCTTTTTTGTTTTGTTCGTTTCTTCTCCGCAAAATATTTAAATTAATTTATTAACTTATTTTTCTGCACACAAGAAAAAGGAGTACCTGTTGCTTCCCTACTTGTAGGAATGGCCGCAAATTTACCGCGCGGCAATCTACGGTTTATTGTTGGCTCTGCGACAATGTTGCACATCCTGTATGCGCCGAGATGGGGCATACTGGTGCACGAGTTGCGGATCGTGTTCGAGCTCATGACGATTTGGATTGGACGAGCCCGAGCTGCATGCATATAAAAAAGGAAATGAGAGCTTTTATGAGGCAGACTCACTTAGAGTTTCAGTCTCTTGCGGCCGGTTTCAAGGATTTATTTAGCCGTTTCCAGACGACGGAATCTCATTTTAAAACTTTGAAGCTGCTAAGTGACTCATCAAACATAAAGGGGTGTATAAGTACTAACAAAGATTTACAAGTTACAGACTATGCAACCCCCCTTTTGCTGTTCAGCCCGGGAATTGGAACCACCAACAACGTTTTGACCGTAGCTGACGGCTCCGATGACGAAGACGATATTGCAAATGTATCTGGAATCGTACAAAGCGCTGGCCCAAACTCTAGACCAACTGAGTCCAGCATGTCTCCTAGTTTGGAACCAGTAAACGATGCCCAACCATCAACGCCGCTGCATCGAAAAACGCCTCGCTTGCATCCGCCCGATGGGCTGCACCTTCGGATCGTACTGACGTTCCAAACTCGGTTTATGCCAACCCCGTATTACCTCCGACAGTCATAATTTCGGCACCATCGTCTGGACCACTGAATTCAAATTCAGCAATATCTGGAGTGGCACCAAGGAAGCCGGCACCTTTAGCTGGCGTTGCCCACAAAAAGTTCGTGTTTCTTCTGAATTCGATGTTAAGACCCACCGAATGGCACCGAATTTTCTGTCTTCAAATTCAGTTTTAAGCAAAGACGTGATATATCTTCGTTTAAACTTGGACTTTCTGATGTTCTCCTTGATAAGGTTCTTGATATTTCTGTATGGCCGGAGCATGCTATTGTTCACGAGTATGTAAACAAGATGAATCCTCAGGTTCGCGGGCCTCAGACTCCTTCAGTTAGGGCTCCAAAAAACTAAGCGACTCATTTTCCATACACTACCAGAATGTTCGTAGTTTACGCGGCAAACTGAGTAAGCTGCATGTTAATAGTGTCTCCTTTGATGCCAATGTGATTGCCTTTACTGAAACGTGGCTCAACTCCTCTGTCTCTGACTGAAATATTTGCAGGCAACTATGTTATCTATAGATGTGATCGTGCAACGCGTATTGGCGGCGGTGTCCTTATTGCCGTTAAGTCCGAATTAGTCTCTGAACCTATTCCGATAATGGGAATGGAGTGCATGTTAGAGTTTGTGGCTGTTCGAATTAGAGTTCAAGATTATTTTGTGTACGTCTTATGCTCATATATTCCACCTAGGTCGGATATCAACATATACCTACAGCATTTAACTTTAATTCAGGGTATTCAATCTACCCTTGGCAATAATGACCATCTTATTGTTATGGAAGATTTCAATTTGCCTGCCATTTCTTGGCGGCCCTCATCTGAATCGAATATTCTTGTTCCCACTGTACCCCACGATCTGGTACATGGTCTTATTGACCTTTCATTGGGACAATTAAACGCTGTGAGGAACTGCTCTAGTAAAATTTTAGATCTCATTTTTTCTTCTGAGTTTGCCAATGCCTATGTCTCTAGAATTGACCCTCTCTCCAGCCCCGAAGACGTTTATCATCCCACACTTGAAATCATTTTAGAAGCTTCAGCTCCATTATTGCCAAGCCCTGAAGTCGAGCCAGCAACTTTTCGTTGCTTTCGCAAAGCCAATTTCATGGAAATGAATGCATGAATGATGTTCTTCAAAATCTTCAAACTATTAAGTCCTCCTTCTGCTCTGGTCCAGATCTGGTACCAAGCTGCGTGTTAAAAAATTACGCTAAAGCTCTGAGTAAACCACTGGCAAAACTTTTTCAATTATCCCTTCAGAACTAATTTTTTCCTGACATTTGGTAGGAATCTTTTATCATTCCGCTTCATAAAAAGGGAAGTAAAGCTAACATCGAAAACTACCGAGGGATAGCAAAACTCAGTGCGATTCCCAAGTTATTCGAGTTATTAATTACTGCTCAGCTACAGCACCAATGCAGCTCGATAATGTCCTCCTCGCAGCACGGCTTTATGAAACGTAGATCAACTTCTACAAATCTTCTTTGGTTTGTTTGTGTTATAAGGAATGCGTTTAAAACTAATGCCCAAACTGACGTTATTTTTACAGACTTTAGTAAGGCTTTGACTCCGTGAACCACCAGTTACTGTTAAAAAAACGTATTCTTTTAGGATTCCCTATAACGCTGACCAATTGGATTTCGACTTATTTATCGAACCGAACGCAGAGGGTAGCCTTCAAGGGTTCTCTCTCAAACCTTGTCCTTGTAAATTCTGGTGTTCCTCAAGGGAGCCATCTTGGACCTCTGCTGTTCGGCCTCTTCATAAATGATTTACCTCAGGTAGTTCAGCATTCACACGTAATGATGTACGCGGATGACGTAAAACTTTGTTTGCCACTCACGCAGTCTGACTCTTATACACTCTTACAGTCTGACTTGGACAATCTTCAGTCTTGGTGCGTCCAAAATTTGCTGTTCCTAAACAACTCTAAGTGTAGCTTCATGTCCTTTTATAGGAGAAATCTTTTCCTGACTAATTATTCTATAGGGTCGTGCGAGCTTGAGCTCGGTGACAGATCTTGGAGTCTTATTTAACCATAATCTAAACTTCACCGATCACATTGGAATCATTGTCGGGAAAGCGAAAGGAGTTTTTGCTTTTGTCAAGCGATGGTCGAAGGAGTTTGAGGATCCCTACACGACTAAACTTCTTTATATTTCGCTGGTTCGCCCGATTCTCGAATATTGCTCATGCGTATGGTCGCCTCAATACGCAAAATATAAGGACCTTATTGAATCGGTACAGAAACAGTTCCTTTTGTTTGCCTTACGGGGATTAAACTGGGAACCTCATCGTCACCTGCCATCCTACGCTGACAGACTGCGCCTTCTGAACCTGCCCTCGCTCAAGGATCGCCGGACCTGCCATGGAGTGATGTTCCTGCACAAGCTGATCACTGGACACATCAACTCGTCTCACATTCTTGGCCAAATTCGATTCGCTATACCTATAAGGCCGTCTCGTAATTTTCAGCCTATTGCCTTGCCATTTTGCAAATCTAACTTTGAAACTCATGATCCTTTTCGCGTTGTATGTTCGTCGTACAATGATCTGTACTTATTGTAATATGTTGAAATGTCCCCTGAGTTTAATGTAAATAATATTCTTACACATTTGTCCTTGCCTCCGCCCACTTGATGTAAGTCGGAGCATATCATTAAAAATTATTCCAAATTGGGTGGAGGTATTGTGATACTAGCAGATATTTGCTATTGAAATAAATAAAACAGTAAAACAGTTTATGACTTCATATACGTTGGGCTTAGAAGTTTTTTCTATAGATTGCGTAGGCAATTCTATTTCTTTGTTATCCGCGCGGATTTTCTGTCTATTTTGATATCTTGTATTGACTTTCATTATATTTCCATTAATATTTTGTAGATCCTGAATGGTTATTCTTGATAACGCATCAGCTACATAATTGTCTTTTCCCTTCAGATATTCAACTGTGAAATCATACTCTTCTAATTCTAGCCTCATACGTGTCAGTTTAGAACTCGGATTGATCATTGAAAATAGATATATTAATGGTCTGTGATCTGTTTTGATTGTAAAGTGTTTTCCATAAATATATGGTCGAAAACGTAATATTGCCCAGTGAATTGCAGCTAATTCCTGCTCAGTTGTACACTTATTACTTTCTCCCTTAGTGAAAGCTCTTGATGCGTATGCAATGGGAAGTTGGAGTCCGTTATGGTTTTGAGTTAAAACCGCTCCACACGCTTGCTTACTTGCATCAGTAATTATACAAAATTCTTTGCTGAAATCAGGATATTGTAGCAAAGTAGGTTCAATGAGTTTTGTTTTTAAATATTGGAATGCGTTTTGGCATTCAACTGTCCATTCAAAAGGAACATTCTTTTTACATAATCTTGTTATGTGCCGTGAACAAATTTTTTTATGAAACGTCTATAATAATTGCAAAATGTTATGAAACGTCTAGCGCTGTCCGCATTGTGCGGTGTAGGGTCATTCATAATGACGTCATATTTCTTGTCGTCCGTAAGTATTCCTTTATCTGTGCATTTATGACCTAGAAAAGTCACCTCATGCTGCCGCTGCACCGACAGTATAAACGGTCGTGTGGCTTCGGCAAGCGTCTTCGTGTGCGTGGTTTCGTTTGCTTCGTGGAATTCGACAACGAAGCGCAAACGAAAATCAAATCAGTTGCTGTTCAGCCGTCAACGGAGCAAGGTCTGACAATAAATATTAAATTCACTGACAATAAAAATGTTTCTGGAAGAGTGGGAAAATGAATTTTTCTTTATTGAAAATATGGATGGGAATGCGGAATGTTTAATTTGTTCGCATATTATTTCTACTTGTAAATACTTTAATATTAAAAGGCATTTATTTATTTATTTATTTATTATGTTATTTATTTCAGTAACTAAAGTTTGAAATTTCCATTTATTTCTGTTATTTAATTATGTGTAATTTAGTAATTTCTTAAGTTTTATTCTTGAAATTGTTTTCTTATTTATATAACTAGTTATTTAATAATTAATTATTTCAGCTCTAATATATTTAGCAAGAAGCAATTAATTTTATTAAGTTTGAAGTTTCCGTTTCTTTTGCGCAGTCCAATGCATTAAAACGTCTCGCGTGAAGCCAACTTCGTTTTTCTCTTACGCACACAAAGTCACATGTCATTGTATTTGTGTGGACATCACTGATATAAAGGAATGCTTGTGAAGGTTCTAGTCCAGAGAATGCTATAGTCATCATTCCCTGAAATGAATTAGGCGCTATTTTTAGTCCGGAAGGTAATCGCGTGAAGCGATTCGAGCTATTGCTCGTTGAAAATGACTTTATATCTCTTAAACTTTTTTCGAGTTCAATTTGATGAAATCCTGACATTAAGTCAAGGCATGAAACATATTTTGCTCGTCCAAGTTGATCCAAAATGTCATAAATTCTTGGGAGTGGAAATTTATCGGTCAGATTTATTTTTTTAATTTGACGATAATCAATCACTAATCGCCATTTGTTTTTTTCTGAACCTGGAGATGGTTTTTTAGGGACATGTAATAATGGGCTATTTTATTCAGATACAGATGGTTCAACAATCCCGTCGGTGATCAATTTTCCGACATATCGTATATCGTTCACCTGACTGTGTGTTCTGTAATTATACCCTTGCAGACGGTATTATAATTTTGACCAGATGTTTGCAACGCAGTGAAGGAGGCATCCCCGACCCCATAAAGTATATATATTCTTGATCAGCATCACCAGCCGAGTCGATCTAGCCATGTCCGTCTATCAAGCTGAAATTTTCAGCATAGTCTTATTTCTTTAGCACGCAGTATATATGTCGGAACGACCGAAATCGGACTACTATATCCTGTAGCTGCCATAGGAATGATGGCGAAATTAATGTACAACAATTTTTAACTTCTCTGTTTTTCAACGTATTTCTATAAATTTTGAGATATAGCAGTTTTTTATGCTTCTAGAATTTTAATTTCATTAAGATCGGACCACTATATCATATAGCTGCCATAGAAGAGATCCGTCGATTTATATGAAAATGTAAAATTCTACATGTAAAATGTAAAATTTACAAAATTCGATGTTTTTTCAACATTACTAAAATGGTTCGATTTTCAATGATCCAATTGCAGACTGCAAGGGTATACCAACTTCGGTTTACCCCAGTTAGCTTTATTTCTCGTTTTTTATGTACATTGGTTCATCATCTTTTAATCTCAGTTTTTGCTTATAAAAATTATTTGTGCTTCTTGGTACAGTTTCCAATCCGAATACATCATTATATTGGGTGCATAAGCTTGAAGGCTGTGCTTTGAATTGTGGAGGAAAGTTTTTTGAAAGTTAAGATAATACAGATGTTTCTCTGTTTTCTAGATTAGTTTTGACTACTTCGTAGTTCGAAAGTAATTCATACGCTAAATTATTTGTACTGACTACTTGATCTTTGTTTGTTGTATTGAGTAGTCTTATAAAAGCGTTTTTAAATGTTGCTATGGTACTCGCTATGTAAATACCATGCTTAATTCCTTGATTTGGAACCAATACACTGTCTTCTTTTGAATCTAGTTGGTTTTTTCTAATAACTTGGGATCTTGCTGGCAGAAGTATTGAGTTGTTGCCAGAACTATATCTTATTAGAACATATATTGGAAATTTTAAGTTATTAGGTCTAATTATAAGACAATCTTCAGATGGCTTGAAGTCTAATTGACAGTTGTATTTTTTTAATAAAATCGATTCCTAATATGCCATCACAAGGAATAGCGAATTGTAAATCCACGATATGGAAATCGTGTTGGATTATGTACTTAGTGGTCTGTATCTCAATAGAAGTCAACCCCTTGAAACTGGTTACCTCTTGACTTATTCCTTTTATATCTATAATATAATTACCTTGTATGTCATGAAAGACATCCGAATTTTCTTTGACTATTGAAATGCCTGCACCTGTGTCTACTAAAAAGACAAGTTCTTTTCCTGTAGCCACATGGTTAAATGATACAAATATGTTCTGAGTTTCGCGATGTATTATGGGTTACTCTGACATTACTTGGGTTATTATTGTTGTGGCCTCGACTCGAGTTGCCACTGCCTTTTGAGTTTCCTCTACATTGGCCTCGTCCATTATTGTATTGGGTACTATTGTTGTAATTATTGTTGCTACTGTTATTGTTGTAATTATTGTTGCCACTGCGAAAGTTACCTCTATTATTTCTATGTCCGTGGTTTCCGCCGCGCTGTGAATAATTTTTGTAATATAGGACTGTGTTTGGCTGTCCGGTTGCTTCTGAGTCACTATTTACAAATTTTGATACGGCATCATTCATAGTATTGAATTGTGCAATTTTTAGTCATAGCTTTGACTGCATGCTGAATGGAATAACTTCTGGCTAACTCTAGGGGTAAGCCGTCTGCTATATATGCACCTTCTAACACTTTTGTCATCTGCTCAACCTTTAGTATGTACTGGTTAGCAGCTTTAATTGCGTTGCTGTAGGTTTATCAGTTTTGCTGACAATACTTCTACAGTTTCGCCTTTGATGTTGCTTTTTATCTGGAAATAACTTCAGTTATTGTTGCTCCATTTCCAACTAAATTTCTGGGAACACCTTTTGACTTTGTTTTTGTTATAGAACCTGCTAATTGTTCGTGTTCGCTTTTTATTGATTCTAATATTTGTAATGCATCAATAAAACTTGTTAAGTTGTCAACTTTACCATCGAAAACTGGTAGAAGCTTGGATGCTGTATTAATAAAATCAATATTAGTTTGAGCCATTGTGATATTGCTGCTTAATTTATTCTCTATGATGCTTGAACTAGTATCAGAATCTGTAGAATTATCCAGATCTGCCATCAAAAGTGCTGGAAAAGTAAGATTATTTAAATCTTGCTCTTCTATTTTAGGGTTTGCCTGCGCAAGCTCTTCTGATTCTATTTGGTCAGTGTCAGTTTGTTTTGTTGATTCCGGTTCCTCACCAGTTTCAACTTTTAGAGAAATGTTAAGTATGGTCGGTACTGATATATGTAAATTGAACTTTAATTTAATTAATATAAAATTAGATCGTAGTCTGATTAAAAATTTAGAAACTTGTGACCAATGACCTTGATTTAATTTTTCTCTCTGGCCATGTATTAGAATACGTGCTTCATTAAAGCATTTTACTAGTTGTTAGGTCAAAACCCAGTTAGTAGATATTTGTTAATAATTGAATTCCGCGCCTCCTGAATGTTAGTTAATATAACAGCTGTTACTGATGTTACAGTTACTAATGCTACCACTCGTACGAACGAATGAGTGGCAGATAATAAAGGGATGAGAGAGAAGAATATACTTGAAGTTAAGAAGCCACGAGAAGTTGAAGTCAGGAGGAAAAAACCTACAAATTATCATTAAAGTTTATACAATTGAACTAACACCATCCGACTTATTATTTATACTCAAGAAAAAGCTCTTGTTTTAACATTTTGGCGACCGTGACAGGGCTTGTGCTAGTTTATTAGGTAAATTTGTATACCCTTGCAGAGGGTATTATAATTTTGACCAGATGTTTGCAACGCAGTGAAGGAGGCATCTCCGACCCCATAAAGTATATATATTGTTGATCAGCATTACCAGCCGAGTCGATCCTGTCTGTCTGTCCGTCTGTCCGTCTGTTGGTTTCTACGCGAACTAGTCTCTCAGTTTTTGAGCTATCGAGCTAAAATTTTCAGCATAGTCTTATTTCTTTAGCACGCAGTTTATATGTCGGAACGACCGATATCGGATTACTATATCCTATAGCTGCCATAGGAATGATGGCAAAATTAATGTACAAAAAATTTTTACTTCTCTGTTTTTCAACGTATTTCTATAAATTTTGAGATATAGCAGTTTTTTTATGGTTCTTGAATTACGGTTTTAATTTCATTAAGATTGGACAACTATATCATATAGCTGCCATAGAAGCGATCGGTTGACTTATATGAAAATGTAAAATTCTACATGTAAAATGTAAAATTTACAAAATTCTATATTTTTTCAACATTACTAAAATGGTTCGATTTTCAATGATTCAATTGCAGACTGCAAGGGTATACCAACTTCGGTTTACCGAAGTTAGCTTTCTTTCTCGTTTTTAATGGTTTTGGTTATGTTCCCCGCCATCTTTTAACTTGCTCAATTTTCGCACGCGCTTTTACGATTTTTGCCCTGCCAATTTTTTTTGTACATTCGCGCATCGCGTTCGCTGCCGGTCTACCCAGCGTCCGCACATCTGATCGCTGGAGTGGACACCATCCTCCAAATCTCACAGTCACTTTTGGAGTCGACATCTCGGTCCTCCACCTATAGATCACCCAAGCAGGGAGCATCCCCAGCACCCATAACCTCAATCGGCCACAGTGCATTGGTTTGCACTCTCCTCTTTAGCCAGCCGTTTGCACCGCTGTTCGGTGAGCCAAAACTTTCCACTACATCTCGTCGTCTCGCTTGCTCTCACATACCTTGTCAACCAAGGCATTGCCAGCTCGAAAATAAATAAAGTAAACAATCATCTACAAAATGTCTTCGCTGGAGCAACTTAAAACTCAGCGAACGAGTGCTCGGAAGAACCTTATGCGTATGAGCAAATCAGTGGATCCTGGTTTGAACTTATCTGCCTTGGAACTTTCTTGCCGTTTGTCGATTTTGCAATCGTATTTTAAACTCGCCTTATCCACTCAGGAAGCCATAGAGCAGATGGATCCAGCTGAGCTTCAGCGCAATAGCCGTTTCGACTTAGAAAAGTTATTCATTTACGCCAAGGTCTGCGTTCAAGAACAACTTGGACCAAACGCAAATAACACTGGCATAAATGAAACCACGGTTAATTTGGGGCATACGTCTGCAGTCAAGCTTCCGCGCTTAGCGTTGGCAACATTTGACGGCAAGTACTTCAAGTACCAAAACTTCATTACGTCGTTCAATCAAGTCGTAGGCCACCAGCCATCAATGTCTAAGATCGAGAAGTTCAACCAGTTTTTAAACTGTCTTCGAGGACCCGCCCTAGAAACGGTTCGAGCATTCCACGTGACCGCAGACAACTACACGAAGGCTCTGGATCGCTTAAAGCAGCGCTATGACAACCCAACTCTCGTATTCTTGATAACATATCGTCGCTCTTCGCTTTGCCAACTGCCACCAAGTCAAATGGTCAGCAGTTGCGCAGCCTAATCGATAATGCATCCGCATTATACAACTCGTTGCGTTCGTTGGGCACCGAGTCACAAATCTGCCAGGCCATGCTTTTCTCCATAGTCATGGGAAAGGTGGACCAGGAGACCAAGAAGAAGTGGGATAACTGCGTCCAAGTCGTCGAACGTCATTGTCAATATTTGGAATCGGATAAGAAGCCTACTGCTGAAGCCTCTATGAGCCAACCAGGTTGCCATAGGTCCCGCTCGCAGAGAAACCAGGCAAGTCTGTCCTTCAATTGTACAACACAAACATCAGTTCAAATACAGACCACAAGACCTTTAGATGCCATGAACTAATCAATGTCGCCCTAGATAATCGCCTCAATGCAGTAAAACGCCACAAGCTATGCATTAATTGCCTTGGTAAGGGTCACCTTGTCGCCAACTGCCCGTCAACGCAGAGATGCCGCACCTGTGCGTTAGCGCATCACACGCTGTTTCATCGACTCTCACCTTGTCACAACCTCAAGCGGAGTCTGCACAGGTTTCGGACGCAGTCACACATACTCACACGGAACCGCGTTCCGATTGTGTCATCCTGGCCACAGCACTGGTTCTAGTCAAGGATGCATCTGGATGCTACAAAATAGGAAGAGCGCTTCTGGATTCCTGTTTTCAGGTGAATTTCATATCCGAGGAGTTCGCCCAAAATCTTCGACTGCCACGGAGCAAACGCAACCTAGAGATTCGTAGCATTGGGGAAATACAAACTCAAATCAAACACCATGCAACCACCAATATCAAGTCGAGGCACAATGAATTCGAGCTA
This sequence comes from Drosophila rufa, assembly GCA_018153105.1. Taxonomy (NCBI): domain Eukaryota; kingdom Metazoa; phylum Arthropoda; class Insecta; order Diptera; family Drosophilidae; genus Drosophila; species Drosophila rufa. The sequence continues at coordinate 1,239,816 of JAECXS010000162.1, read as the reverse complement.
CTCCTTGATTTTTGCGTGACATCACACATCGCTTATCACCCAGATTCGGAAATTGACATCCCTTCGTGGAATCTTCCGCAGCACTCATCGCTTGCCGACGAAAACTTTAACAAGTCTCGCCGCATCGATTTGCTTTTAGGCACGGAAACCTTCTTCGATATCTTAGCAGTCGGACAAGTTAAATTAGGAAAGGATCTGCCCGTACTCCAGAAAGCGCTACTTGAATGGATAGTGTCTGGTCGATGTCGAGCTCATCCCAGAACACTACATCAGTATTCATCTATCGTACTAGACGCAATTGACGAACATCTGGAACAGCGAAACTGTGAGGAGTTCTATACAAAAACTGTACAATGCAGCTCAGATGGTCGATTGGAGGTACGACTGCCATTTAAGGATACACACATACTCTCGGAGCCTCGTTCGACACCGCCAGAAGGAGATTCTTATCGCTCGAACGCAGCCTAGACAAAAGGCCTGAGGTAAGGGCCAAATATGTCAAATTCATTCAGAAGTTTCAAGACCTGGGACACATGAGTCTCCATCCGCATTATTATATTCCGCACAAATGCGTGCTTAAACCTAATAGCACATCAACGAAGCTTAGAGTGGTTTTCGACGCATCTTGCTAGACAACGTCCCAGAAATCGCTCAACGATCTTTTAATGGTCGGACCGACCATTCAGCCAGATCTTTATACATTGCTCCTTCATTTTCGGATACATCGCTATGCAATCACTGCTGATGTGGTTAAGATGTTCCGCCAAGTCAACGTGTCAGCCGAGGATCGCAGATTCCAATACATCCTTTGGAGAGATTCGCCATTGCAACCATTAAGCACATTTGAATTTAATACCGTAACGTATGATACGGCGGCTGCGCCGTATCTGGCCATACGCAGCATGTCATATCTAGCCGACAACTTCATGGACAAATTGAAAATTGGGGCTAAAGCCATCAAATCGTCGTTCTACGTAGATGACTTCCTGGGTGGAGCGGATACTGTAGAGGAGCTACATCAAATCTAAAGGGAAGTTACAAAGATTTTACAGGATGGCAAATTGGAACTCGCAAAATGGCATTCGAATCACGGTAAGTTTGTCTATGACAATACAATCAAACACTTGCAGTTGGACGACGAAATGCTAACTAGCACGCTTGGCCTAAAATGGGACCAAGTACGGGATACATTAATGTTTTCGTTCTCGCCAAGAGTAGAGTCAGACCATGTTACCAAGCGCACGATCTTGTCCATAGCATCATCGCTGTTTGATCCGTTTGGATTAGTTACTCCCTCATCATCGTGGCAAAAATCATCCTGCAGGAGCTGTGGCTACTAAAACTACACTGGGACGAGTCAGTACCCCAAGGAATCCATACAGCTTGGATGTCCCTGCTTGCGTCGCTTACGTCGTTGGAGTCTATAGCAATACCGGCTATATGCACTCTTCAGATACACAGTTTTTGTTATGCCTCCATCAGAGCGTATGGATGCTGCATCTACGCTCGCACACTTGGATCAGATGGGGTAATGAAGGTACAGCTAATCACATCCAAGTCCAGAGTTGCTCCCACCAAGAAGCTATCTCTGCCTAAATTAGAGCTGTGCGGAGCACATCTGTTAGCACAACTTTATCAGAAAATCATTAGAAAATCAATCTTCGCAGACAGAGAGCCAACCTCGTACTTATGGTGCGACTCTCAAATTGTTCTACATTGGAATCGCCAACACTCAGCCACATTATCTACCATTGTCGGCAATCGAATTGCTGAAATTCAAGAAAATACGTCAGATTGCCACTGAAGACATGTTCCAACCCACTGTAACCCGGCTGATATCCTGTCCAGAGGCTGCACCATCGCCGAGTTGGAACAATCGATATGGTTTGAGAGCCTGAGTTTCTACGCCAAGATCAGCAACATTGGCCTAAGGACAGTAAAGACAACATTGACATTGACCTGGAAACTGCACTGGATAAAAGAAAATCAACCTTTGCCGTACAAACGACCAGTAATCAACTGCTTAAAGTAATCTATAAATTCAGTACGTATCATCGCTGCCTACTAGTCGTCTCCTGGATGTACAGGTTTATTCAGCGCTGCCGTAAACTTATGTCATTCCAGTCGCCATCGCCAACGCCAGCCGAATTGTAGCGGGCGCTACGACGCATTGCATCGTCCGGAATATTTAAAACAATCACTTCGCGCAAGAAATCTCATCGGTCCTCAAGGGTCTGCCGAATCGCACTAACCTTAAAAATCTCAGTCTCTTTCTTCAGGTCACAGAAGGTTTCCAACTTCTAAAGGTCGGAGGGCGCATGGAGTCAGCAGACTACCCAGAGACCAAAAGGCATCCTATCCTGCTCGCAGCTAAGGATCCCTTTGTATCAGAGTTCGTTCGCCGTCTCCATCTCCAAGACTATCACGCCGGACCAAGGACAGTCGTCGCTTTAATTCGACAACAGTTTTGGATAGTAAGCGCAAGGGACTTAGCGCGTCAAGTCGTTCGTTTATGCATACATTGTCGCCGCTATCGACCAACTCTCGAAAAACAGCTAATGGGGCAATTGCCCAAGGAGCGTATCACAACGTCTCGGCCATTTTAAAGATGCGGAACAGACTTTTGCGGATCAATCAACGTCTATTAGCGCATTCGGGGTAAGCCTCCCACCAAGGCATACCTAGCTGTCTTCGTTTGCTTTGCCACGAAAGGTATATATGTCGAAGTGGTATCAGACCTCACGACGGATAGCTTCATTGCATCAATTAAGTGCTTCATTGCACGACGCGGACTGCCCTCGGACATATTTTGTGACAACGCTACAAACTTTCTTTTTAAGGAAGAAACGACTCAATCAATCCATCATTTTTGTCGCACTGAGTTCATTAACTTCCATTTTATTCCGCCCAGAGCTCCACATTTCGGGGGCATATGGGAAGCTGCAGTCAAAAGCGTCAAGCTACTGCTCAATCGCACTCTTCGAGACACTAGACTAACATCCGAGGAGTTAGCCACAGCAGCTGCTGACGTCGAGGCGATCTTGAACTCTTGTCCATTAAAGCCGCTATCAACAGACCCAAACGATCTGTCCGCTCTCACGTCTGGTCACTTCTTAGTGGGCGAAGCACTCTGAGCTCTACCAGAAGTTCCACCAATTTACAACAATCTGAACAAATTGGATCGATGGAAGAAAGTCAGCGCCATAAAGCATCACATCTGGACCCGCTGGGGCCACGAGTATATAAACGAGCTACAAGTTCGCACAACCTGGACGAAGACTGCACCAAATCTAGCTATCAACGACATGGTCATTGTTCACGAGGATAATCTTCCCCCACAACGGTGGCTTCTTGGCCGCATAGTCAGTACCATCGCAGGATCGGACAACATCGTGCGCGTAGCCAACGTACGCACTACCAAGGGAATCATCCGCCGTCCTATACGAGAACTCGCCTTATTACCTGTCACTTGAAAGTCAATCGCATACTTTCAAGGGAGCCGGTATGTTGGGTCAAAACCCAGTTAGTATATATTTGTTAATAATTGAATTTCGAGCCTTCTGAATGTTAGTTATATAACAGCTGTTACTGATGTTCCAGTTACTGATGCTGCCAACTCATACGAACGAATGAGTGGCAGATAAGAAAGGGATGAGAGAGAAGAATATTCTTAAAGTTAAAAAGCCATGAGAAGTTTAAGTGAGGAGGAAAAAACCTACGAATTATCATTAAAGTTTATACAATAAAACTAGCACCATCCGACTTATTATTTATACTCAAGAAAAAGCTCTTGTTTTAACACTAGTAATTCTACATGTTTCATAATAGTATTTTTTTTAATTGGCTTGTTTTGTGTAAGTGACTTATATGATTTATCAAAATCAATTTTTATGTTATTTATTTCCTTATATTATTCACTCCATTCAATTATATTATGGATATGAACTCTTTCTTTAAAATAAGGGTAAACTGAACTCTATCATATGTTTCCCTAATTGTCTTCAGTGTATCCATACTTTAGTATTATATATATTATATTTTTATTATTTGTAATTCATTATATTTAGTTTATTTTATTTTCTTAAAGTTTTTTTGTCCAGCTCATTTGTCTGGCTCATATATTTCGTTTTTAAACATTTGTTATGTAATTTATATAGTTTATAAAAACAATTTGCGCACATTAGAACAACAATTATTATTAACAGTGTGTGTATTAGCTCTAAGGCATTATTATTTGACTCTACTTTATTAATAACATTAGCAGTGGAATCCACTGACTTAACGTGTACTATTCCCATTTTGGGCGTATATATATTTTAAAATTGTATTTATAACTATTTTTTGTAGCTTCAGTAAATTTTCCTATTGCATTGCTTTGTATTTACGTTAACAAGTTTTTCTACCTATTGTTTTATATTTATAACTATCTCTTGTAGCTTCAGTAAATTTTCCTATTGCATTGCTTTACATTTAGGTTAACAAGTTTTTCTACCTATTGTTTTGTATAGCTTTACGGGCTATACTTCTAATTAAGCAGAGATGGTTCCGCCCAATTTTACAAATTTTACTATAATAATGTTAACTGTTGCTCCAGATGTATCCCGCGTCAGCTGGCTACGCTGACATTCCTTCGTAGGCGAAAGTAGCGGAGTGCCCCTCGCGTTGTTGACTTCACTGCTGCCGGTCTTCGCACTGCTTTTTGGAGATGTACGCCATGTAATATGTCAATAGTTAATTGGTGCTGAATAAGTACATTGGCACGTCTGTGCCGTTTGACTTTTGATTTTTGATTAGTATTTTACTTATATTTGGTATTGCAGTGTAGGTGGTTCTGTGCATTGGCTCTTACTTTTTCTTTTCCGCTAGCAACGAATTGATGTTATCGAGCTCTATGTGTAATTTTCGGGCTCTCAGGCGTTTTACTACGCCGCCACTTCTGCATCACATATCACTCTACTAACTGCGTTCGGTTTTTGTTCAGTTTTGATGTTGATTCGCAGCTTCAAACGTACAAGACTCAGACCGAGTCACGGTCGCCATGTAGTAACAAGTGTCACAAGTCCATCGAGTTAATACACTTGTTAATGAAGCATATACATATTTATATACAACATTTATCAGCACTCAAATAAATTTATTATTTTATCATAAACAAGTTTTTATTCAGTTCATTTATTTAGATTGGAGCAGCAATGGTGCCGCTCCAATAGCTCTTGAGTTTCTGATTTTACAAATATGACTTAGGAGCTAAAGAAGGCTAAGTCTCGCAGCTGCGCTGCCAACAGCGACAGCGGAGACACGGTTATTTATTCTTAAGTATATAGCGATGCTCCCTTAGGCTGGAGCGCGAGGGTATATGCACATACATGAGGTCCGCGGGTGTTACAATTATGCTGACACTTGCACTTTCTATGTAAGTTTATGACCGGGGTTTTGTTAATGTAAACACTGCAACAAAGTGTTACAGTGTGTTCACTTTAAGTACTCTTGGTACAGTAGATATTCAATATATATGCATACTACAAAATAGAAGTCCTGCGATGAGCTGCAGTACCTGGTAGACCTGCACGATTTCGTCCTTGTAGTCGACATCTTCTATTGTATTGATTACATTGGACGTGCTGTCGTCAACTTTAAAGGTCTTCGAGCCCATTGTCCTTGTAGTCACTAGTCCTCTTTGTGATTGATAGTTAGTGTATTACCGCCGAACTCCGAACTTGACGTTTCAAAACTGTTTGAGCTTTTCCAAATCAGAGACATGACGCGGTTACGAGACTTTCTAAGAGGGCTTTCCGGGTTGACTTCCCGATCTTAGCTCTGTCTTTGACTATCTCTAGTACTGCCATATTGATGTCCATCAAGTTAGCAGGGCAACTTTGGAAAATCAAATTTTTGATTATACAATAATTTGCCGCTAATTATTCGCAAATTATTAAAAAAAAAAAACAAAATTCACGGAATTTTTTAGTTAATTTTTTAAATGCCCTGCTAAGTTGACATCAAGTTAGCAGGGCAACTCCAGAAAACTTTAATATTTCCAAAATCTTTTTTGCTCAGAATTTGCCGCTAATTATTCGCAAATTATTTACGGAACCAAAAATTTGTTGCTCCAGTTTTTATATTTATTTTTTAAAAACATAAAGTTGCCCTGCTAAGTTCATATCAACTCCAGAAAACTTTAAGAATTCCAAAATCTTTTTGCTCAGAATTTGCCGCTAATTATTCGCAATTATTTACGGGAAAAAAAATTTGTTGCTCCAGTTTTTATATTTATTTTTTAAAAACATAAAGTTGCCCAGCTAAGTTGATATCAACTCCAGAAAACTTTAATATTTCCAAAATCTTTTTTGCTCAGAATTTGCCGCTAATTATTCGCAAATTATTTACGGGAAAACAAAATTTGTTGCTTGTCTTTTAAGATTATATTTGTATTAAATGCTTTCCCTTTAAAAACCTATTGTCTCCGATATGTTTGGCAACCAGTGTTGCCAAATCAGCTTTATTCCCGTCATTTCTAGCTTTTTTTATTCTTGACCTGCGGTTATATTTTACAAGCAGCGGAAAGCGGGAATTCTAGCTCTTATTAATTTTAAATCAGCTTTTTTTCAGCTTTTTTTATAGCAATATTCTATCGAGATTGTTAACTTTCGAAGACGATTATAATCGAGAAAAGACAATCGGCTGTGGCAGAATATCGATGTGAATATCTTTATATCTTTACTCTTGTCCCGCCGAAAACAGCTTTTTTTCTCAGCAAAAGTTGGCAGCACTGGTGGCAACGCATGTATGTGTGTTAGTGTAAGAGTGCAGTCAGTCGACATGCAGGGTTGTATTTATTTGGCGGTAGAAATGTATAACTCAATTTTAAGCTTGATTAAGAAATCTTGGTAAAGATCTAAGTCTTGTCTTGAAGAAAACTGCCTGAAAACGTTTAAAGAAAATATGGATGCTTACAAGACAGATAATGAATAGATAAATGCATAAAATCATGTGGCAGATTTTTAATTGTTTTCTTTTACATTGGTGTCGGTGCCAGTGTTGGTAAATGTGTCGTCGTCGACGTCGGCGTCGAAATAGCTGAATTTGGCCCGATCTATTTTGTCCGCGTGATCATTTTCGTGTGTGCAAAGTTTTGATCCGGCAAGAAGTCCAAGTGAGACTAAGAATACCACTAAATCGGTAACAACACGTTAGTGTAAGAGTGCAGTCAGTCGACATGCAGGGTTGTATTTATTTGGCGGTAGAAATGTATAACTGAAATATTTTAAGCTTGATTAAGAAATCTTGGTAAAGATCTAAGTCTTGTCTTGAAGAAAACTGCCTGAAAACGTTTAAAGAAAATATGGATGCTTACAAGACAGATAATGAATAGATAAATGCATAAAATCATGTGGCAGATTTTTAATTGTTTTCTTTTACATTGGTGTCGGTGCCAGTGTTGGTAAATGTGTCGTCGTCGACGTCGGCGTCGAAATAGCTGAATTTGGCCCGATCTATTTTGTCCGCGTGATCATTTTCGTGTGTGCAAAGTTTTGATCCGGCAAGAAGTCCAAGTGAGACTAAGAATACCACTAAATCGGTAACAACATGCCTGCAGGTAGACCACCTTCAATCGCCAGTGACTTAATTGCTGAAGCCGTTCTTAAGGTTTCCCGAAGCCATGTAGTTTGGCAGAATATTAGCCTGGAGCTGGGAAACAAAGTTCAACCAGCCACGATATTCTCCTACGTTATAAACAATCGTTTTGACCTTAAAATACATTTAACGGGAGAAGTAGCGCTTTCAAACAATACAGCTAAAACTGATCGCAAGTTCTCTAGTGCCGAATCTGATGAGTCCGACCTTGAAAATGGAAACTTTCGATTTGTAATGACTTTTACAAAGTCAGAGTTCGGCAGTCTTATAATGGAAACTTCGAAAACTTATAAGGACAATAAAGGTGCTATTCGTCAAAGGGTTTTTAATATCCTGCAGCCTCAGAAATGGACCGAGCTCTTCTCTAAACGAGTTTATGACGAATTTCGACTGTCCCATGGTCATTTTGAAAACCATTTTATAAATTCTGATGGAGTCACAGGAAAGTTCCAAGGTTTGTATTTTTTGCTATAAAAACTACTAGTTTTCAAACAAACCAAAATGAAATTTGCAACAAAATATTGTTATTGCTCTAGTACAGATGGACCTCCGAATTCAAAAAATATATATTGAATGCATATCATTTCGACAAATTTTTTAAACCTGTATGAATGTATGTATGATTAGAGTGAAATAGAGAGCGAAACCGAAATAAGATGTGTTTGTCTTACTCGCACACCATTGGAACGAAGATGCACTCAATTCGTGAGTTAAAGTAGTCAGCTGTTTTCGAGTATGTACATAGATGTGAGACCTTCATTTTCGACTCACTCAATTCGCTCTATTCCTCTAATAAGTGCATGTTTTCCAAAAGAAAATGACTTTGTCAATACTTATACTGTTATAATACTGTTATTAGAAAAATTATTATTATAAAATATTAATATAAACAAAATATAAATAAAAAGCAACACTTAGCAATCTAAAAGTAGAGATAAAAATAAATTACTAAAGAAATCTAGATTTAAAGAAAGATTGTATTTCTTTAAACACCTTTTATGCAATATTTTCAATCGGAAGTCCATCTGTTGCAGACATTTTTGTAAAAATGGTTTTAGTAATTTGATTACAAGCTAGTAGTGACTATTTTTGACGGGAATTAAACAAGTCGAATAATACGCTTCTACCGCAGGTCATTGTAAATGTGGGAGCAAATTAAAAGCGGAAATATTACCCCATCACGGTAATGAGGAAATCATCAAGATTATGTGCACAGTCAGTAGTGGAAATAAAGCTTGTGGAAAACGACAGCTCAGAGGCGAAAAACGAAACATGGTGGATTCTAACTTGGAAAAGGAATCCACACATTTTGTTAGAGCAAAGACAGCTTCAGAGTTGATTGGGTCGGATGATGAAACTGAACCGCCACACTTATATTCAGCTTCTGTTTTTAAAAATGCCAAACATGAAGCGGCAAAAAAAAAGTACGCCAGATCCACTAGACGCCATTTCAGATCTAAAGCGCAGTCAAAAAGGTCACGAAACAGTGCATGACATTGGCAAGGATCCTGTCAAAGTTTATATTTGGTCTCCTCACCAAATTCGCGCGTATAATAAATTACGGAAACAAAGCCGTTTGTGCATTGATGCATCTGGAGGCAGATTCACTGAATATCTCAACGTAGATGAAAAAAAATTCCCAGCATATATTTCTCCATATTGCTGTTCTGCATTCCGCAGTTGGCCAGTTCGTTGTTTCATCTATGCTGACTGAGAAACAAGATATGGTTTCCATAACGGCATGGATGCTGCGGTGGATCCAAACAGGAGCGCAGTATCCAAAGGAAGTGGTAATTTTATAAAAATTTAATATATATATATATGGATAGGTAATCAGTTTACATTTATTGCAGGTATGTGACTCGTCAAGAGCTCTTCTGTCGGCTTGTTGCCTAGCTTTCGCTACTTTTGACACAGTAGAAGCATATGCAGACGCGTGTATGTCGGAAAACTTGCCCCGAACCTATATTCGCATCGATGTCGCGCATTATATAAACAAGTAAGAAAGCTACAGTCGACTGTGCTCGACTGTGAGATACCCGGTACCTAAACGTTTGCGCTTCACACTAAAAGGCAATTTAAAAATGTACATACACTACATTGTACATACATATGTACATCGGCGCCATTATATCGCACGGCCAAGGCTCGAATGCGCCACCTGTCGGCTACAGCTTGCAACAGCAGTGCCTTAGGGCGGTGTGTTAAAGTTCTAACCTTATTGCTAAAATCTCCCATGTTTATCATCCGATTTTACTGAAATTTTGAGGAAACGTCCGCTCTATTTTATTCATTTTTTGTATTTATTAACTTTTACCCGAAAAAACGAGTATAGCTTATTTAACGTTTTTTATGATTTTTGAGGGCGGAAGTAGGCGTGGCCAAATTTTAAAACTAACTTAATCTGCGTGCAACAGATTCCAATGTTGTCACCAAATTTGGTAACTCTAGCTCTTATAGTCTCTGAGATCTGTTGTTTCACACGGACGGACAGACGGACATGGCTAAATCGACTCGGCTGGTGATACTGATCAAGAATATATATACTTTATGGGGTCGGAGATGCCTCCTTCTGCCTGTTACATACATTCTCGGTTGGCACAATTTTATAATACCCTTGTACCCTATGGGTACCGGGTAGAAAAATTGGGCCGATTTTTTCAAAACTGAGAAAAAACTGGTAAAAGAGTTTTACATGTTTTTGATTGGCCAACTTATTCTGACCACCAATCCAGACGATGCCCGAAAAATTATTAAGGCCTTACTAATAATTTCGAGGTGCAAAAAAGTTGGAGTAGAAGCTTCAGTGCTGAAAAATGCTGTCAAATTTATTGAGCATTATGCATCGCAGGAAATTCAAGACAAAATTACCTGCATGTTGAATGAGTCTGAATCGACAGAGGAGGATTCATGTAAAGTGATCACAGAAAACACGTTCGAAGTTGATCCACCAGAGACCAGGTCATCTTATCTGCCTCGGTGGGCTGCGTCGATTAACAACGAAGTAGACGAAATCGTCAAACACGAAGAAGGCGATGACCTAAACCCTCGCGAATGCGAGCAGTTCGCAATACGGCTGATGAAACAAATAAGGATGCTTCCCCTGTGGTCAAGTATCGTGCAACCCGCGTTCGGGTATGGAAGGATTCCAGCCAGCAGTGCACCCGTTGAGATTGAATTCAAATCAATAAAAAACGAGGTTCTCAAATCTAGATGTCGAATTGACCTGGCTACTGAGAAACTAATAACATACTTCGATGGATGTACAAAAATAATTAACGTTAAAAAAGATCAGTTGGATATCATTGATCTCAAAAGTAATGACAAAGTCTTAGAAGAACTTTTCGAGAACTGGCTAGGTTTGGGTAAATCAAAACCCAAAAGGCGTCAGGCATTGTACCTTAATAAGGAAAATGCCAACTACACGGATATATTCTCAATCAAAGGTCAACCTCTGCCCATATTGAAAAATGGCAATGAGAAAACCCTCGTTCTTCATGAGAAATCAAATTTCTCTCTAAATAATACGTGTGCCTTTGACAGCATTTTTCAGTTGCTGCTAGCGGGAGTCCCGGACTCCCCAAAAGTGTTGGAATATGTGAGGGAAAAGTCAAAGGAAAATGATTTGTTTGATACCATTATTTCCGTGTATAATAACAAAATTGATGCTCAAACGTATAAGCAATGAGCTAAAATTATGTTTCGTTTTTTGCAGAAGACTCCATAAGAGAGTGTTATACAAAACGTTTATTTTATAGGAGACATCGTGCTGATTGGCCCGATAAAGTTATGTAGCATTGCTGAAAATTTTACGTGCCCTAAAAGTGGTGACCCATATAGATTGATGGGATTCGTCAACTTTGTTGGGCCGCTCGTGGCCAGACAAAGTACATCATTCCTCTGCCATTATAAGGCGTTTGCCAAGAGAAATGCCCATTGGTCGGTATATGACGACTTAATGACCAAATCTATTAAGCCGGACAAAAATGAACAAGTTAAACCGGAATTACTTATTTATTATAAGATATAGATTAGAAAAACGAAAAAATATAATGTAAATAAAAATCGGCAGTTCCTATTCAAATTCTATTATAATACTGTAAGCATCCTTGTTTTCTTTAAACGTATTGGGAACATTTTCTTCATATCAAGATATAGATCTGTTATAAAGATCTGTTAATAAATATTTTATTTATATGTTAATAATAATTTATAAGGTTATAGTTTTATTACGCCAAACACTAGGTCTCGGTTGACTGCACTCTTACACAAACACATGCATGGCCATACAACTGGACACTAACACACTTTCGAACTTATATGGCGTTGCCACCCTTTTTAACAAATCGGAGACAATAGGTTTTTAAAGGGAAAGCATTTAATACAAATATAATCTTAAAAGACAAGCAACAAATTTTGTTTTCCCGTAAATAATTTGCGAATAATTAGCGGCAAATTCTGAGCAAAAAAGATTTTGGAAATATTAAAGTTTTCTGTTTTCTGTTATGTTTTTAAAAAATAAATATAAAAACCGGAGCAACAAATTTTTTTTTCCGTAAATAATTGCGAATAATTAGCGGCAAATTCTGAGCAAAAAAGATTTTGGAAATATTAAAGTTTTCTGGAGTTGCCCTGCTAACTTGATGTCAACTTAGCAGGGCATCTAAAAAATTAACTAATTAATTAATTAAAAAAATCCGCGGCAAAAATTGAGCGAACTCAACCAAGTGCATCCAACAAAAGCAATATTGCACTTGCATCGGCCAATTATAATTAAGATCGGCTAACGGCGACCACGACATCGGTAAAATCCAGATCAGCGACCAATGATAATGAAATACGTCAACATAACAAAGAAGTATAAAATCGTAACAACGGCGACGGCGACATCAACGGTAACGTCAGCAGAATTGGCAGCAGCGGCAGAGGCGGTAGCAGCGATGGAGCTTTAATAATTTATTAAATGTAAGTAAAATCAGTTATAATCAAGACTCAATAAATATATATATTTTTTTAAATAAATTTCACATAAATATGAATATTTATATGTTAACAGAACTTCCGCAGCCCAAGATTCTACCAAGATTCAATAGACTTCAATACATACACTCTTAACTTTTTCTCATTTAGATAACTTTTTTTTATAATGTTAGATTAATTAATTTACTCTTTTTATATATATATATATATACATTTATAACAAACTGATTTATTTCTGATAGTCCTTCGAAAATTTGTTTACATACATTTTGCAATAAAGTATCAGTAACACCTTTTTTAATTAATTCAGAATCATTTGATGAACCAGAACACCCACACATACCTATTAATGTCCAATACACTAATTACCAATATTAATAATAAACTTTCAAAAATGTTCAGGAAACGTCCGCTCTATTTTATTCATTTTTTGTATTTATTAACTTTTACCCGAAAAAAAACGAGTATAGCTTATTTAACGTTTTTTATGATTTTTTGAGGGCGGAAGTAGGCGTGGCCAAATTTTAAAACAAACTTGATCTGCGTGCAACAGATTCCAATGTTGTCACCAAATTTGGTAACTCTAGCTCTTATAGTCTCTGAGATCTGTTGTTTCACACGGACGGACAGACGGACATGGCTAAATCGACTCGGCTGGTGATACTGATCAAGAATATATATACTTTATGGTGTCGGAGATGCCTCCTTCTGCCTGTTACATACATTCTCGGTTGGCACAAACTTATAATACCCTTGTATCCTATGGGTACCGGGTATAAAAATTGGTCCGATTTTTTCAAAACTGTGAAAAAACTGGTAAAAAAGTTTTACATGTTTGGGATTGGCCAACTTATTCTGACCACCAATCCAGACGATGCCCGAAAAATTATTAAGGCCTTACTAATAATTTCGAGGTGCAAAAAAGTTGGTGTAGGCGCTTCAGTGCTGAAAAATGCTGTCAAATTTATTGAGCATTATGCATCGCAGGAAATTCAAGACAAAATTACCTGCATGTTGAATGAGTCTGAATCGACAGAGGAGGATTCATGTAAAGTGATCACAGAAAACACGTTCGAAGTTGATCCACCAGAGACCAGGTCATCTTATCTGCTTCGGTGGGCTGCGTCGATTAACAACGAAGTAGACGAAATCGTCAAACACGAAGAAGGCGATGACCTAAACCCTCGCGAATGCGAGTAGTTCGCAATACGGCTGATGATGGGTATGGGTATGGAAGGATTCCAGCCAGCAGTGCACCCGTTGAGATTGAATTCAAATCAATAAAAAACGAGGTTCTCAAATCTAGATGTCGGATTGACCTGGCTACTGAGAAACTAATAACATACTTCGATGGATGTACAAAAATAATTAACGTTAAAAAAGATCAGTTGGATATCATTGATCTCAAAAGTAATGACAAAGTCTTAGAACCAAAGGAATCTGTTAATCAAAGTATGGTCAGAGACCCACTAATGGATATTACCCTGTCCGGAAATGAGCAATGTGTTCAGTCTCAGCAATATGCATATGCTATAACAAAAGGTAGCAATTATCAGGTCGAGCGCGAATGCATATTCTGCTGACATGAAGAAGTCGAATTGTGCAATGTTCCCATTTCTGCATAGATCATAATACACAATAACCCACATTTCTCTTTACACACAATTTCGTTGACATAAGCATATTCTTTATACTTTGTTTAGCTATAAATACCGTTAAGTTTCCTCAATAAAATCAGTAATTGTTTTGACCACAACACGAGCTTTACTCATTTGGCTGCATTCAACAGAGGCTGTCGCAGAGTCTTCAGACCCTCATGTGCACCATCTATAGTCCAACTGGTTCATGTTCTAGTTGCGGCGACACAAGGCAGACAGTTTATGTACTGTATGCCAGGCACCTAAGCCCACATTTACATTTGGTGACCCCGACGGTCTAGGAAACATCCTAGATCTTTGAAGGATTTCAATCATCCTTTTGGCTCAGAACTCAGATTTCTAGCCGTTCCTACTCACAGGAAACATCCGACCTTTAAAGGATTTCAATCATCCGTTGGTCACAATCTCAAAGTTGTCAATCAGGCGACACTTTGAAGGATTTTAATATCCATTTGGCTCAGAACTCAGATTTCTAGCCGTTGATCACATTCAGTGATCCCTACAGGAAACCATCCTGGACACACTTCTCAGAGTTGTCAACAAGGCGACACTTTGAAAAAATCTTCCAAGTCAGTGTTCAACTTCTTCGACCATCGACGGTTGCGAACAGGAGCGTATCCAGCCTTGTAGCGAATAAAACACTCCCAACGGGTCAGAAGTGAAGTAACACTAGAATGGCTAATACAATGGAAGAGCAAGCAGTCGCAGAGGCGTTAGACTTGCAAGAGCAGATCAGTCAAGAGATCTCAAAGTATATCCGCAACTACAAAAAGGATTCTGCGGAGAGGAAACAAAAACCCACGTATATCAAACCAAATTGGCCGCCATCGATGACGCGTGGAATCGGTTTGCGACGAACCATCTGAATATTCCAGAAAATTATAGAACCGCTGAGTATACCATGTTCTACGATGACTGTCGTGACACATACGAAAAATACAGAGCGAACATGCTCGACAATATGGGACAATCAACAAGCCACGCTGATGCAAATCCAGAAGCGGGAGGTACACATCAACCCATGATAGCATCTGACAAACTCAGATCGGCATGTCGCCGACAAAGGGCGATAGCCGAGTCTATCAAACGCGCTCTGAAAGAGTTTTCAGAGACAGGAAAGACCATCACAAGTGATTTGATAAAATCACTATGGTCTCAGACACAAGAAATCCATTTTTTCGTTCACGAAGAATACGATGACCCAATTAAGGGAGGATATGATATGCAGTCCTTCCTAAGACTGGAAAAGGAAATTCAAGCGGTCTTAGGGGCAAAAAGCAGTACGTCAAGCAACGAAGATGTGCACTTGCCCAGAGTCAGCATCCCAAAATTCGATGGAGATCTGCTCAAATGGACTCAATTCTTCGACTTATTCAAATGCATGGTCCATGATACTAACATGCCCACCGTACGGAAAATGTGGTATCTCAAAACCACCGTAACCGGAGAGGCAGAAAGGTTGATAAGGCATATCGATCTTAAAAAAGAAAATTACATGAACGCATGGGGTATATTGGTTGACGCTTACAACAATCCCCGACATGTAGCAGACACGATTCTCAATCGTCTCCCGCAACAACGCACAAATAGTGACGATCCGAAGTCATTAAAAGAACTATACATAACAACAATCGAGTCCCTGGCATCCATAAAGGGACTTGGCATCGATGTATCTAGCTGGGATACAATATTGATTGCCATTATCAAGCAAAAATTAGATTTTGCAACTAGAGCCCTATACGAACAGTCGTTAGATGGGTCTCGAGAGCTGCAAAGTCTGGACACAATGGTCAGCTTCCTGGATCAACAAATTCGTGTGCTGGAAACAGGAAAAAGAGGCCAGCAGGCAAAAAGGGAGCAAAAAGGACCTGCATGTACTTCTGCCAGCGCTGGAAAGGTATCAAACTGTCCGTTTTGCAAAAGGAATCATTTGCTTTACAGATGCGATGACTTCCGCAACAAAACAGTATCCGATCGACTCAATTGGGTGCAAAAACAACGGTTGTGTGTCAACTGCTTCAGCAGTGACCACAAGGCAAAGGAATGCCGAGGTCGCACGTGTTTTAAATGCGACAAAAAACACAATACATTGCTGCATCTTGAAACCACATCAGGTGCAGCAACCGAGCCACAATCGCTTACTGTAGGTGCAGCAAGCAACAAAAGTTACAACCTACTCGCCACCGTCAAAGTGGCAGTAAAAGCAAGCAATGGTCAGGTTGCGACCTTCAGAACTCAGCTTGATTCAGGATCACAAAGTAATTTGATTTCTGAACGAATGACTTCAATGCTATCGCTAAAACTCCACGGTACTTCACTACGTATCGAGGGAATTGGAGGTAATCCAAAAACCAGTAGAGCCAGAGTAAATGTTCTGATGAAATCAATGAATAATGACTTTACTCAACAAGTTGAAGCTTTTGTGTTACCACACATCATAGCTGATCAACCGGCCCGCCAGTTAAATTCTACACATCTGCAAATCCCATGCAACATTGCCTTAGCCGATCCAAACTTCGATAAGCCAGGAAAGATTGACATGCTTATCGGAGCCGAGCACTACTATTCGTTGCTACTACCGAACCAGACTCTATTAAAGCCAGGAGTCCCAATTCTTCAAAATACAAAACTTGGATGGATTGTCGCCGGAAAGGTTTCTACGGAGCACAACTCAGCTAGGTTTGGGTAAATCAAAACCCAAAAGGCGTCAGGCATTGTACCTTAAAAAGGAAAATGCCAACTACACGGATATATTCTCAATCAAAGGTCAACCTCTGCCCATATTGAAAAATGGCAATGACAAATCCGTGGGCCTCGTTCTTCACGAGAAATCAAATTTCTCTCTAAATAATACGTGTGCCTTTGACAGCATTTTCCAGTTGCTGCTAGCGGGCGTCCCGGACTCCCCAAAAGTGTTGGAATATGTGAGGGAAAAGTCAAAGGAAAATGATTTGTTTGATACCATTATTTCCGTGTATAATAACAAAATTGATGCTCAAACGTATAAGCAAAGAGCTAAAATTATGTTACGTTTTTTGCAGAAGACTCCATAAGAGAGTGTTATACAAAACCTCGACTGCACATGCAACGTAATCATCTTGGCCAATTTTGTTTTTAAAACCTCGCCCTCCTTTAAGGAAATTTCTGTTTGTCCCTCTGGATGCCACTCCAGAATTACGGAGTTTCCGTCTATTACAATAACGCCGAAGGAATTGTTGGAAAACCTGGAGCAATCGATAAGGGAACACGTTGCCTTGCTAGGGACGAGATGTCTCCAAGAAAATTGCAGGAAAATCAATAAAAATAGCATACAGAACTTTGGTAAATATTAATATTATTCTTTCATAAACAATTCAATATTCTAAAATTTTTTTTTTGCCAAGAGAAATGCCCATTGGACGGTGTATGACGACTTAATGACCAAATCTATTAAGCCGGACAAAAATGAACAAGTTAAACCGGAATTACTTATTTATTATTCAAATTATATTATAATACTGTAAGCATCCTTGTTTTCTTTAAACGTATTGGGAACATTTTCTTCATATCAAGATATAGATCTGTTATAAAGATCTGTTAATAAAGCTCAATTTATAAGGTTATAGTTTTATTACGCCAAACACTGGGTCTCGGTTGACTGCACTCTTACACAAACACATGCATGGCCATACAACTGGACACTAACACACTTTCGAACTTATATGGCGTTGCCACCCTTTTTAACATATCGGAGACAATAGGTTTTTAAAGGGAAATATAATCTTAAAAGACAAGCAACAAATTTTGTTTTCCCGTAAATAATTTGCGAATAATTAGCGGCAAATTCTGAGCAAAAAAGGTTTTGGAAATATTAAAGTTGATATCAACTTAGCACGGCAACTTTATGTTTTTAAAAAATAAATATAAAACTGGAGCAACAAATTTTTTTTTTTCGTAAATAATTTACGAATAATTAGCGGCAAATTCTGAGCAAAAAAGATTTTGGAATTCTTAAAGTTTTCTGAAGTTGCCCTGCTAAGTTGATATCAACTTAGCAGGGCAACTTTATGTTTTTAAAAAATAAATATAAAAACTGGAGCAACAAATTTTTTTTTCCGTAAATAATTTGCGAATAATTAGCGGCAAATTCTGAGCAAAAAAGATTTTGGAAATATTAAAGTTTTCTGGAGTTGCACTGCTAACTTGATGTCAACTTAGCAGGGCATCTAAAAAATTAACAAAAAAAATCCACGGCAAATTTTTTTTTTTTCGTAAATAATTTGCGAATAATTAGCGGCAAATTATTGTATAATCAAAAGTTTTATTTTCCAAAGTTGCCCTGCTAACTTGATGGACATCAATATGGCAGTACTAGAAATAGTCAAAGACAGAGCTAAGATCGCGAAGTCAACCCGGAAAGCCCTCTTGGAAAGTCTCGTAACCGCGTCATGTCTCTGATTTGGAAAAGCTCAGACAGTTTTTAAACGTCAAGTTCGGAGTTCGGCGGTAATACACTAACTATCAATCACAAAGAGGACTAGTGACAACAAGGACAATGGGCTCGAAGACCTCCAAAGTTGACGGCAGCACGGCCAATGTAATCAATACAATAGAAGTTGTTGACCACAAGGGCGGAATCGTGCAGGTCTACCAGGTACTGCAGCTCATCGTAGGACTTCTACTTATCATCCTTTTACTGAAAGGACTTCGCACCTACTGGAAGGTTATCCAAGAACATTGCGACCGAGGTTATTAATTGGACAAAGTAGTGGCCCTCGCCAACAACTGGTCCTGCGACCATAAGTAACAGCCTGAAGGATGTCCCGGAACCTACACCAATAATGGAACTCATAAACATTACTAATTAATAATAAAAAACAAACTTGTTAAAGAAATAGACAAACAACCAAAACAGCCATATAAAACCAAATAAATAAATGCATTAAAATTAACTCAAACAAAAAAACAACAATAGTTTCCGTGAAGTAAAAAATCCAGTCCAACAAACGTACACAGGTGATTGTGTCAATTTACATTCTGAGACCCTTGCTTCACCTTCACCAGTTAACTCCTTGATTAATGCAAAATCCATATACGCGCGCTGAGCTCGCAACTTTTAGCTAGCTATGGTCCCCATAAAGTTCTCACAAATATGTGCATGTGCTTTTTGACCAGCGATCGTGGGAATGCAGAACAGCCAAATTCCCAAGTTGAGTGAGCTCAACCAAGTGCATCCAACAAAAGCAATACTGCACTTGCACCAACCAATTTCCCAAATTGAGCGAACTCAACCAAGTGCATCGAACAAAAGCAATATTGCACTTGCATCAGCCAATTATAATTAAGATCGGCTAACGGCGACGGCGATATCGGCAAAATCCAGATCAGCGACCAATGATAATGAAATACGTCAACATAACAAAGAAGTATAAAATCGTAACAACGGCGACGGCGACATCAACGGTAACGTCAGCAGAATTGGCAGCAGCGGGAGAGGCGGTAGCAGCAATGGAGCTTTAATAATTGATTAAATGTAAGTAAAATCAGTTATAATCAAGACTCAATAAAGATTTTTTTTTTTAAATAAAATTCACATAAATATGAATATTTATATGTTAACACAACTTCCGCAGCCCAAAAATCGACCGGGAAATCTTTCGCCGTTGAACTTCTAAAGAGGGAAAGCTCTATGGGACATAAATCGCCACTTTTAACCATAACCATTTATACATATATATATTTATGTGCCACCCACACCTCCACTAGGAAAAAAAGTTTATTTAATTTTTAATCAACACACTTCAATTCATACACTCTTAACTTCTTCTCATGCAGATAACTTTTTCCTATAATGTTAGTTTAATTCATTTCCTTTCTTTTACATATATATATATACATTTATAACAAACTGAGTTATTTCTGAAAGTCCTTCGAATATTTGTTTACATACTTTGTTACGTACGCCGGTTAGGGCCGACGTGAGTCATTTGGTTAACGCGGAAGAAAATCAAGAATAGCCAATGTACTAGTGCGCTAGAAAATCAACACGGGCAAGATTGCACAAAAATGTGGCTCGACCAGATGACACCGCCCAAACTCGCCAAATTGGGCCATGCAATCAGCTGCAACCCAGCACCGCAGATTTTCCTGAACTAGCAAACATTAGAACAAAGACGGCCCAAATATAACCCCAGCCAATAGGCGATAAGAGGGGAATGGATGACACTAGGTGAGAACACTTTTGTGTTCCATTCCGGAGATTCCTAGGCAATACTTGGCACCGTCTTTGGATATAAAAGACCGCAATATAGCCGTACTGGAGATAGTCGAAGTCAGAGCTACGGACGGGAAGTCTGTTCGGAAAGACTCAAAATCCCCCAACACCAAAGTGAATGCGTACAAAGCGCGTAAGTTTAAAAGTCGGATAGTTTTTCGCAACCGCGGAAAATGTGCGATGCAGTCAGTTACAACATCCCGTCGAACAGTGCCGCGTACCATGTGAATCATAATGGACCTATTTTAGCAGTACTAGGAGTAAAACAATCTGCCGCATCCAAAAGTGAATCCTGAAGGACATTCAACATTTTGCAATAAACTGTGCAACTACCCGTATCACTAAATCCTTCAACAACAACCCAAATCTTCAACGTCACGAAAACCTGAAGGATGTCTCTGATAGCCAAGAAATCGAACACGTAATTGAGGAGCATCGACCAACATGAAGGAGCAACCAATTCATAAACAAAGATGATCCCGGTTCAATAACGACATACACGTAACAAAAACAATCTGACAACAAACATATAAAAACAAAGCCGCCACAACACATATAAGCTCATTTCTCAACATTAATACATTTCTTAAATTTTTTTTACGAATAAAACAATCTGCGGTATCCAAAAGTGAATCCTGAAGGACATTCAACATTTTGCAATAAACTGTGCAACTACCCGTATCACTAGGGATAGCCTAAATCCTTCAACAACAACTCCAATCTTCAAAAATCATAAAACCCTGAAGTAGGCCTCTGATAGCCAAGAGATCAAACAAGTAATCGAGGAGCATCGGTCAACAGGAAGGAGCAACCAATTCACCAACAAATAACGTTCAATAACGACATAACAAAAACAATCTGACAACAAAAAAAAAACCGCCTCAACAATTTCCTGGACATATAAACTCCTTCCTCAACATCAATACTCTTCTTTTTTTTTTTTTATCATTAAGTAAAAAGTTTGTGCATTTAGTGAATTTATTACCCCAAAAACAAAGCACGATATTATATATATATATATATTTTTAATTCTGCCTAACCTTCCAACAAATAAAAACCTCAACTCCGGAACGAGAGCTCTCAACGATGGAATAACAGAGGGTGAGTCAACGGGACATTATTCCCAATACTACCAGACTAATTTATATATATATAATCGTGCCTACATATACACTATCAACCATAGGAACAAAATATTAGCTTCCCAAAATACACCATATGCTAAATACACCTAAATATTAATTACACAATTTAAATCAATTCAAACTAGCTATAACAACACCTATTGACACACTTTAATGTCCAATACACGCTTGTACAACCTTTATAATAAACTTGTAATGTGAACTTAAACAACAAAAATGCATTGGTAGAAACCCATTAAAAGGGGGGCATTGGTACAACTGGAAGACTTGGTCAAGACAATGAAATAACTTTTGACGAACGACATCAACAAAAGGGGATCGTATTGCACGGCCCGCGACGATCCAACGGCGCACGAAGTTTGCGAATGGGGAGGGCAAACGGCCAAAACATAGCCCGATAGTTTTCACGATCAAGCATAAATATGCTTGCGGGGCAATGTGGCAGGAAGGCAGACTGACGAACGATTACTTCTATTTTTCAGGCACGTAAATAATTGTTCTGATTACGTTTGGAGAGGATAGTGGCGTCCAAAGAACCCACCCCAAATCCGGCGAGCTCAGCTGCACAAATCGTGTCTGCTATTCGGGCGGCCACTTCCTCAGCCCTATGTCCTCCAAGGACTGAGGCACCACGACAACACCGACGTAACAGCTGTTTTAACGAGCTTTCTGTGAGCGAGGAGGCTGGTGTCAAGCAGCGGAAGTATTTTGTAACTGTAGCGTACACAGTCTCTTATACAGGCAGTAAAAACATTAAAATTTAGCAAACATAATTATAATGTTACAAATTTCATTTACCGCATTAAGCCAATCCAAACCATTTAACTGACATTTTATTTTAGTCCTTCAACCCTGTTATCTGTCATTATAATATCACACTATTTTTTTTTTTATATTGGGTATGATTTTTCTATTATTCCCTCTTTCGTTTGTTATTTGTTATTGTTGTGTCTCTTTCAGATCCTTGTTCTGGTTGCTCGGAATTTCCACCACTATTAGCAGCAAAATAAACCCAAGATCTGTTGAATTGCTCATTATTAAGATGGGCATCTGTGCAGATGGGACATCTATAAGAAAAAATATCAGTTATATATAAAGAAGAAATGAAACGAAACCTACCCTGCGATAGGTAATCCACAGACCAGCGGAATCGGATATATCATCAAATAAAGGCACATCAAACGATGGGCAACAAAAATAATTGGAAGCAGGAGTATAGCGCAGAGGAGTAATCCCAGCCAAAATGCATTCTGTAAGTAAAATCCACATTCTGTAAGTAAATCATAAAATTTAACTTCAATTAAAAATTACAGTTTTTTCATCCCAAAGTTATGTATCTGTATAAGATTTTGTGGCACGACAACACAATTTAAAAAATCTATGTTCAGTTTTCAAAACCAAGCACGTGATTGTTATGGTTAGGTGTTAATAGGCGCAAAAGAAAAATAAGGTAAAAGAATTCGACGAATATTGGCTCATATAAGACTGCTTGATTGCTATCTTGCATGTGTACTAAGGGGGTTAAGATTAATGTTTTTAGTTTAGGAAGGCTATCTTCAGATGAGGTAATTTTGTACAAATCGTTAAAATTTGCAAATAATACTTTAAAGGGTTCATGCATTTCAAACGATGTTCTGCAGTGGTGCAAAACTAAAAGCAGGTAGGATCTAGTGGTTCTACATCGTACGTGCAAATTCAACTGACCCAAGAGATCGCTGCTTTCCACGTCAACACGGATCAGGTTATACATAAAGACAATGCCTAGCCCCGCTATAAGGTTTGTTAAAGAGGGTAGGTTAATTAGGAGAAGTCTACTGAATAAGATGGCAACCTAAGGTTTGCATAAGGTTTAAGCCACGAAGTGCGAAAAGTAAAAAGTTCTTTTGAACTGACTCAATGGGTTTCCTGAAAACGCCCCACTGGGGGTTCCAAACGCAAGATCCATATTCTAAAATAGGACGAAAAAACGAAATGTATAAATTCTTCGTGCCATAGTGGTGATCGAATTCTTTCGACCACCGTTAAATAAATCCAAGCACACCCCTGGCTTTATGCACAATGCATGAAATATGATCAATAAACTCCAGTTTAGGTCCCAGGCGGATCCCCAAATCGTCAAATAGAGTGATTCTTTCTAGAGAACAGCAGTTTAGCGTATAGGTCGCAAGCTTGCGGGAGACACATGAGAATGTCATCAGCTTTCATTTGGAGAAATTAAGGTTTAATTAGTTTGCAGTGCACCATTTTTAAAATTTTGTAATAACTTCTGCAAAATTTATTATACAAGTATATTGGTCCGGATAGTTCCATTTTATAGATGAATACATCTTTTATCCAAATTAGTTGAAGCAACATTTTTTTCAGAGAAAATTAAAAAACAATTTTTTTTTAATATGGTCAACAATTATTTAATTTAATGTTTAACCAGTTATGACCTATTATAAGGTAATCCCTAAACAATTTTCATAATTTTTGTTATCTTTCGATATTATGAAATACTCGTACAAATATACATTCTAACAAAATTTGATAGGAATCGAACAACTATATTGTTAAAAAAAAAACTTAGCCTGCAGTTTATATTGCTCGCGCACTTTCACATTTTGCAAATGTCAAATAATGTCAAAATGTACTTAAGACTTAGAAGAATAAAAATTGTTTTTATTATTGTGAAAGCATAATTAATATAATAATGAAATATTAAACAAATAAAAACTACCTTTAATATTTTTTTTTCACACCAAGCTTTATTTATTATGAAGCTGATGAAATATCCCAAAGAGCAAGAATTAACCTAAAATTACAGCTGAAAATTTTTCACAAATAGTACTTTGACGGAGAAACAATACCAGATGAGCAGTAGTTCACAAATTTTGAGCAAAACGCAGACGCTTACGAGTTGAGTGTGAAGGAAAGATACGTGCAGATGCACGGGAAAATTACGAAAGTGGCCAAACTTTTCCTGGATCCGGTTTTGGTCAGCACTTATGATTAACTAAAGAGTGTTCTAACGGGAGAGTTCAAACGCGAAAATTGGAGCGCCGGTATTCATGCAAAGTTGGCCGAGTGAAAAAAAAGAGAGACGAGAACTTTCATGAATACGTTCTCAACTTGAATAAGATTACAGCAAGGGGATAAGTTGACGAACAATCTGTGATTGGATATGTAGTGGAGGGATTACACATCAAAAAGGAATATAAATTCAATATGTTCGATTCGGATCGTATCAAGAATTTAAATATTTGATAGATAAGTTCGACTCTACAGTAAAGGTCTTGAAAATCGCAAAGTTTAACATCTGGGCTCATTTATGTCCACTGTCTATGTCGATGGACACGAAGCCGAGCAGCTGTTCCTGGTTGTGATTGGAAAAATGGAAAAAGTTGTCTTACTGGGGTTCGATTTTGCGTCACAATTCAGTGTGTCTCTAAACGAAGATGGATTCACGTTATAAAATTCACGCGCCGCTGAAAAAAATGTGCTAAGTATATACAATATAGTTGACGCAGAACCTGATATCGATGTTCCCCTACAGTCTCAACCGCTTGATCAGTCAAAGATTGAGGAGCTGCGGTCCCTAACGGGGCACATTCGGAGGCCGAATCTTTTCTCGTACCCGACCTCAATACCATTGGAGTTAGATATATTGGGACGGGGGCTGTGCCGTGGGAGTCAGCTGTTGAGAACCTGCGTCAAGTTGCAGGGCAGCGGCCAAATGCGGTGTACAAACCGTGGTTTTCATGCGCTTTGGGGACTCGTTTAATACCCAAGAGCCTATTTACTTGTACAATAAATTAGCTTCTGCTACTTCGCATCGAACTAACAAGTTTGTATGCCCTCGGATACAAAGTCTTTGCTCTAAAAGACAACTTTTCATTAATGCTATTAGGTTATGGAACAATTTACCACACCATCTCAAAACAATTACGAGCGCAACACTCTTCAATATTAAAATTAAAGAATATTTAAAATCATAAATCATATATCGTAATAACAAAAATAATCAAAATATATTATACTTATACATTAAAATAACAATGTTAGTACATAAGTGACGATGTCGGGGACTGGTAAGCTGGTGTCCCAAATTCCCAGAAAATAAAGTTGAAGATTGAAATGGGTGATCAGATGATGGAGCTCGATTTGTCTTCTCGTTTAGAGTAGAGTGTTGTTTTATTTTAGAGAAAGTTAGTATACAAAAATATGGCGACTTCGTGCCCGCCTTGAAACCGGTTAAAATGTACATTTTGTACATAGTAATGCCCACCTGGAGTTATTGCTGACCCCCCTTTGTTCAGCATGAACATTCTCCCCCCTCGCAAGAGGAATACATGCAATCTACGAGAGGGAGCAACGTCCGGAAAGGATCCATCCCAGCGTCGTGTTCTGTGCCATCGGAAAGCCGTCCTGACCCGGCAGGATACCCGGCAGTATCATGTCAGCATATACATCCGCCACAAGCACAACCGACACTAGAGATGGGTGGAACCACCGGTCATCCGCCAAAGTGACATTCTGGAACTTGTCTTGCACCTTAGGATCCAGCGACTGCAACGGCTTTTGGGTCTGCATCTGCTCGTCCAGCAGCTCTTTGCTCATCTTGGACGCCTTGGAGCGAATCTCGGTGGTGGACACCCTTTGGTCGCCAATGCCCGTGATGGCCAAATTAAGGGCCTTCACCAAGGATATGTGGATGCGACTCACAGGACAGCACGGATCCACCAAGGCTCGGACATCGAAACGCTTTTGGTAGGATCCGATTAGCACGGACGCGGTCGGGAGGATGCTAACACTCGTGCGGGCCAGGATAGGCGTGCACGATGGGCCCGTAGACGTGCTGCGGGATGGCGAAACATCCATTGGTGTGGCGGAGCGACGAGATCCGGTGGAAGGCGCCTGCTGGCGCTGCTGTGGCTGACGCTGAGGCCGAGGAGCCGAGGGTGGCTGGCACTTTTGTGGATGTGCAGAAGCGTGTGGTGGAGCTCCTTGCAGATGTGACACCTCGCTTTACTGCGACATGACCGACCGGAATGCTCGTGGGCCAGACAGTTTTCGCAGTACTTGTTGATCAGTACTGCGCGTAGCCGCTTCACAGCTGGCAGTTGAAGAATCCGCTGGCAACTCAGTGCGTGGACTCCCCTGCAGACTCGACATCTGTACACATAGCTTCCCGATGAGCGACGAGCATTATGGTGGGTCGTTGGAGCCATTGTGTATGCGGATCTATATTAAAAAAAATTGATAAATATGAAAATGAAGTGCAATGGATGCGGATGATCAAGACATGTGGACCGAAAAAACGACGTTGGATGACACAAACTTAGGACTAGTAAATGTCAGTTGGAAGGACTAACGTATTGACCAGTCACTATGGTTACTGGGGCAGTCCATTGGGAGGCGAATAATCTTTGCCACTAGTCGTCGGATGACGCCCCGTGTTGTGAGAACGTCTGCTTCTCTGACCTTGCCGTCTACGCCAGGACCGACCAATTGCTGATGCATGGCCTTCAACCTCCGCCACCGATTGATTATGGAAGTAGGATTTTCCTCAATCACAGGCTCAGATACCGCAAGAAGTTGCCCACCGATTAGAAAATGTCTGGGGCTAAGAGCCACAAGGTCAGTGGGATCTTCGGACAATGGCGAAATAGGCCTGGAGTTTAAACAGGCCTCAATTTTTGCAAAGAGGGTAGCCAGTTCTTCGAAGGTGTACTTCCCTGCGGGTGTGTGCTTGTAGAAATGAGACTTGAAGCTTTTCACTCCCGCCTCCCAGAGCCCTCCCATATGAGGTGCACCAGGAGGGTTGAAATGCCAGGCCAAGTTCTGAAGACTGTGTTTGGAGAGAATCAATGTTCTTGTTGATTCCATGAAGTCTCTGGATAAGGACTTGGAGGCACCGACAAACGTTTTGCCGTTGACAGAGTATACGTGTTGTGAACACCCACGGCGAGCGGAAAAACGGGAGAAAGCGGCCAAAAATTTCTATGTCGTCAAGTTGGATGTCGCTTCGAGATGGATGGCCCTGGTACTAAAACAGACAAAAACGCAGACGTACCCCTTTGTAATTTTGCAGGCTCGACCGACATAATTCTTGATGTCAAATGGTCCCGCGAAATCCAGTCTTGTATGAGTGAATGGCCTGGAGAAAGTGGATCTCGCACGGGGCAAATCCCCCATCAACTGCTTCTGCAGGTTCTTCTTGTGGATGACACAAACTCGGCACGAGTGAATTGTTTGTTTCACCAACCTTTGAAGCTTAGGAATCCAGAATTTGGAACGAATCAGTCGCACCATTGACTGATTCCCCCCGTGCAAGGCTATACGATGGGTAAACAGGACTTGTAGTTTCGCGAACCTACACCGTGCTGGAATGATGATAGGATGTTTCTCATCATAACTGAGCATGTCAGGTGCTTGTAAACGGCCGCTTGCCCTCAAGACCCCCTTTCTGTCGAGAAAGGGGCTCAGGTTAGAAATTGTGCTTGAGGCTGGAATTTGCTGCTTGTTGCTTAAGGCCTTATATTCGACGGGAAACTCCTTCTTTTGAGTGAACACGATTAACCGCTCTTGCACGTCGGACAATTCCGCTGCAGTGAATGCTGTCGATGGGGCTATATCTTTCTTTTGGCACCTTTTCGCAAAACGGATTACGTAAGCTAGAACCCGCACAGCCCTGTCGAAGGTTGAAAACGCTTCAGGATATCAACTGCTGGCGGCACTGTGACACTATGACATTTGGTGGGCCGTCGCTCAAGCTCGGTTTCCGGATAAACCAATGTTTCGCTTGGCCACTGCTCCTACTTGACTGGCAACCAAGCCGGCCCGTGCCACAAAAGTGTGCTGTCCTTAAGTTCTTGGGGTGAGACGCCCCGGCTTGCCAGATCAGCTGGATTGTCTTCAGATAGTACATGTCCCCATTTGCTTTCGTTGGTGCGTTGTTCGATCTTTGCGACCCTGTCGGCCACGAATGTCGTCCAGGTGCACGCTGGCTTACCTAGCCATGCAAGAACTATCGTAGAGTCGGTCCAGTAAAAAATCTCATAAACATTAAGAGGCAATTCGGAAATTACTGATGCTGCTAGCTCAGTGAGCAGCACTGCTCCGCACAATTCCAGGCGGGGTATGGAGATGGACCTGGAGCGACTCTGGTTTTGGATGTCAGCAAATGCGTACAACAGCCGTCAGTCGTTTCCACTCGTACGAAAATGGCACCCCATATGAGTCCTGTGACGCATCGCAAAACGCATGGTACTGCAATTTGGCTGCTGGATGGAAACGCACCCATCTCGGAATACGAATTTCCTTCAGGGCTGGATACCCTTTTAAGAATTCTTGCCACTTGGTTACGAGGTCGGTGGGGAGTGGCTGATCCCAGCCCAGCTCCCGTAGCAAAATTTCCTGCATGAAAATCTTGGCTCGGATTACGAAAGGCGATGACCATCCTGCCGGGTCGAAAAGCTTGGCTATCTGAGATAAAACCTCTCGTTTGGTGTAGGCAGTCTGCAGGGGAATCCCCATCGGAATAAAGAAGAAACTATCGGATGTAGCTTTCGAATCCCAAGAGTTTTTGCGGGGCTGTCATCTTCCAGCTCAAGGAAGTCTGCACTAACCAAGTGTTCCTTTGGAATCGCTTGTAGGAGTCTCATTTCGTTTTAGGTCCACTTGCGCAGTGGAAAGCCGGCACTCTTTAATGGCTAAAACTGCCGACTGCTGAGTGTGAGCCTCTGCGAGCGCAACGTCGACGTACATAAAGTTCGAGATGATGTCACTTGCCAAAGGATATTGGCCTTGGATGTCCTGAGCCAACTGCTTTAGCACTCTGATGGCTAGGAAGGGCGCACAGTTTACGCCGAAGGTGACTGTGTCGAGTTCATAGTCACAGAGCTCTCCGTTTTTGTTGCGGAATAAGATTCTCTGGAAGAGCGTGTGACCAGGATTGACCCGAATTTGCCTGTACATCTTGGTGATGTCAGCATTAAACGCATACTTAAAAAAGCGCCATTTTAGAATCTGAATAGTCAGATCGGAGTGCAGTACAGCCCCCGCATGAAGGAAATCATTGAGGCTGTTCCCGTTTGATGAGGGATTGGAAGCGTTGAACACGACGCGAACCTTCGTCGTGGTGCTATCTGGTTTGAAGACAGCGTGGTGAGGTAAATAAAAACTGCTGGAGTCGTTCGGAGCGACTTGGTGCATATGACCTAAATCTAAATACTCTTGAATGACTGAGTCGTTCTGCTCCTTCAATGGTAGAAATTTTGATCTGCTAGTTGAAAAGGTGGAAGATCCTTCAATGAATACTCTGGTAAAGTATAGGATGGGAGAATCCCGGCAAGTTGTGGTAACACATATGCAAAGTTTTCAATTTGGATATGGGGCTTGAGTTGACAGCGCATACGGGGCTGAGCTGTAACAGTAAGGTTGACCCCTGAAACTTGAGCTTGGATGGACTCATAAGGCAACTTAATCAGGTTGAACAACCGTTCTGAGATAAAGGTTGCCTCGGAACCCGAGTCAATGATTGCCCGTGCTGAGTATTTGATACCCAAATGGCAAACTTCTATTAATGCCGTACTCAGGAGGGCCCCTTGAGTGTTAACGGCAAGAAACGTTTGCACATTCGATTGACTCGTCGATGGAGTGGACTGTATATGTTGCTGGACTGTTATGGACGAGTGGGACTGTTGGTCAGGTACGCCCACTGACTGGACTGGCGGAGGGCCGCTTCGATGCAGGAGTGTATTGTGGCGTCCTCTGCACGTATAGCAAATATGCGTGCTAGTGCAGTCCCTGAGCAGATGCGTTCTTGCAAAACAGTTTAAGCACAACTTCTGCTGTCTTACATTCTTCAACCGATTTTTTTTTTTTTTTTTTTTTTATACTTTGCTGTTATTTATTGAATCTTCTCCATTTAGAGACTAACAATAAGTGTGTCAAATCTTATATTAATAACCTAACTAACAGTCATATGACTGGCACAGAGTTGTATGGCCCTGACAATTATTGCTGGGTTGGAAGGTCGTTTCGTTGTAGGCGGGTTCTGCTGGAAGCCCGAGTCAAGCCTCTTGCCAGATGATTAGGGTGCACAGTAAGTTTTTTATTATAGGTCGCCTTTTGCTTGTCTATTTCATCTTTTACTGCAAGAATGCCGAGATCCCTATGGATGTTTTGGTTGGGAATATACTATGGTGCCCCAGTGATAGTTCTCAGGATTTTTGATTGCGCGCGCTGTATGATGTATATATTGCTGCTGCTCGCGTTTCCCCACAGCTGGGAGCCATATGTCCAGATAGGCTTTAGCGTGGAGTTGTAGAGCAGGACCTTGTAGTCCAGACGCAGTGGCGATCGGGCGTTTAAAATCCAGTGGAGGCTGCTAGCTTTTAGTTTTAGATGTAGTTTCTTGCATTCGATGTGTCTTCGCCAGGTTAGTCGTCTGTCGAGGTGGACGCCGAGATACGTTACTTCGTTGAATTGGGGAATCTGCGTACTATTCAAGGATACTGGGGAGCATGTTTGCCTGTTAAGAGTAAAAGTTATGTGTTTACATTTTTGTTCCTTTATTTTAATACGCCAGTCAGATAGCCACTTCTCAACTACCATGAGGTGACTTGCTAGTTGGGTTGTTGCTCGGTTTGGGCACTTCGAGCGACTTAGGATCGCAGTGTCGTCAGCGAACGTGGATGTTGTTAGCCGCTCGTTCGTAGGTATATCCGCTGTATAAAGGACGAACAGGGTGGGCCCCAGTGCGCTGCCTTGTGGAACTCCGGCTTCGATAGTGTACTCGTCAGATGTTGTTGCGTTGCACCTTACTGCAAAGACTCTGTTGTAAAGATACGATTCTAGTAGCTTATGAGTGTATGTAGGCAAGTGTGTTTTGATTTTATGCATGAGGCCATTTAACCAGACTCTATCGAAAGCTTGAGATACATCGAGAAATACTGCGCTGCAGTATTCCCGATGCTCGAAGGCTGTGCGTATCTCTGATGTTATTCTGTTGACTTGTTCGATTGTGCCATGGTTTCGACGGAAGCCAAATTGATGAGCCGGGATAACATTGTGTGCTTCCAGGTATGGTATTATGTGTTTTAGAAGGCATTTCTCGAACAGTTTGGACAGACACGATAATAAACTTATTGGTCTGTAGGATGACGGGATTGTGTGGTCTTTTCCGGGTTTCGGTATCATTATGATGATAGATTTTATCCATTTCCTTGGGTAGTAGCCAAGGCATATAATCCCATTGAAGATTTTGCAAATGACCTCAATAGCTGAGTTTGGAAGTTCAATTATCATTTTTGGAGTTATTAAGTCACCGCCCGGAGCCTTTTTTGGTTTCAGTTCCCCAATGACTTTTGCGATCTCATTCGGCTGAAACAATGTTGGTAAAGACATAGTATTAGTTTCGGTTTGTGGTAGGACAAATGGACTAGTGGCCTGGTTGGGCTGGAAGACGCTTCGGAGATGTGAAGCAAATGTTTCGGCTCTATCTTCGTCGCTGCGGGCCCAGCAACCTGAAGAGTTTCTTAACGGGGGTGACGGTTTCAATTGGAGAGCTTAGATTTGGGTGAGCCCTCCACAAAGGATGCTTTGTACTGGTTGGCGTAAGTTTTTCGATGTACCGTAGTTGTGCCTTTTCAGCGTCTTGTTTCAGAGCTCGGTTTAGTAAGCGAGTGACTTGCTTAAGACGTTGTTTTGAAGATGGCGATCTGTTGCTTTGCCAAGCACGTCGCAGACTCCTTTTTCCAGGTCAAGCTGTTCAATTTGTTGATTAGTTTTGAATTTGTTGGGTTGTACGTCCTTCCCTTGTGGTGTTGAGATAGTGGCTGCTGCAGTGAGTACGTCCTCAAGAGCATCAGTAGAGCAGTCGATATCCGCTTCGATGTTGAGCTGCGGGGTTAGTTCAATGTGGGAACTTACATATTTCTTATATTTAAGCCAGTTAGTTCTGTGCGACGTCAGCCTTTGGGGTTGATCTGTAGTTTCTGGGCTTTGAAGAAGAGTTATTAGTACTGGCGAATGGTCTGATGAAAGATCCGAAAGCGCTTTGGCACATATAATGTTGCGTGAGATATTTTTTGTCACCGCAAAGTCTATTAAGTCTGGTATCTTTCTGGGGTCTGCTGGCCAATATGTG
This sequence comes from Drosophila rufa, assembly GCA_018153105.1. Lineage (NCBI taxonomy): Eukaryota > Metazoa > Arthropoda > Insecta > Diptera > Drosophilidae > Drosophila > Drosophila rufa. The sequence goes on along the minus strand of JAECXS010000162.1, from coordinate 1,207,011 downwards.
GGGCTACCAGGGGAAACATAGTCCAATTTGTTTCTCAAGTTTTTGATTGCATTATATAATTGCCTTCCTTTGGGAGTCACGAGACGCGATCCCCAGTGCGTATGCTTGGCATTATAGTCTCCTGGAGCTATGAAGCGATCTCCAAGTGAGTTGTAAAAATCCATGAATTGTCCTTCCGAGATTGTAAAGCGAGGCGGGCAGTAGACAGCGGCTATGGAAAGGTTGCCGTTACCTGACTGCAGTTTAATAGACGTAGCCTGCAAGTAATTAGTTGAATACCTTTGGTGAAAGTGGTGCTTTATGCGTTCTCTGACTAGGACGCCGGTTCCGCCGTGGGCTTTACCATCTGGATGATCTGTGCGGTAGACGGCGTAACCTCTTATTTGGAAGTTGTATTTGCTTGTGAGGTGCGTCTCTCCAAGCAGCATAACGTCGATATGATTTTCATTCAGGAACTGTGTTATTTCAAGTTTATGCCGTGAAACGCCATTGGCGTTCCACATAATTATTCTTAGACTAGACATCAGTTATTTGGACTGCTGAGCTACAAGCAACTGTATCACCATGTTCTGGTTTTGAACAAGTGTTTGCATGGTGGTTTTCATGAAGGACATTAATTCTGTTAGACTTTGTTGCATGGTAAGCATCATAGCTTCCATTGTGCTTTGTGGCTGTCCTGGGGCTTTCTGAGCATTTTCTAGATTAGACTGGACGGGGTTCTCCATACCTGTTCGGAGGGCATCAGCGTAGGAGAAGCCCTTCTGGTTATTTAGCGGACCAAATGAGGATCTTGCGGCCTTGGCAAAGAATACTTCCGGCGTCGTTTGTGATCTAGTGTACACGTTTCGTGTATTCTGATTGCGCGTTGCCGTCACTCTTCTCATGCGACTCTTCAACTCCTTGTAGACCACACAGCCCCTATAGTTTGCGGTATGGTTTCCTCCGCAGTTCCCACATTTCTTCTTGTGGGGGTCTTCCTTGTTAGCAGGGCAGTTAGCGGAATTGTGAAAGTCTCCGCAAACTACACAGACTGATCGAAGTGTGCAGTATGTCCTGGTGTGTCCATACTCCTGGCAGTTTGTGCATTGCACTGGGCCGTTTCTTTTATGTGGCTCTTCCACCGTAATTCTTCGGTGCAAGAGGAATTGCAAGTTGTAAATGGGGTGGACTTCGTTTTTCTTCAAGGCTCTGCTGTCTGGCTGCAGCTCGACCTTGAAGAGTGGTTGCGGTTGTCTGTTTTTATTTATGATGTTGCCGACGTTCTTTGCATAAAAACCCTTTTCTTTAAGGGCATCTATAATTTCGTTTTGGGTTACATCGGGCTCGATTCCTTTTAGTACCACTTGCAGGCCCTTGCTGCTTTTTAATTGGTACGTGTAATAATTTTTTTTTGATTCGTCCAGGTATTTCGACACAGCTCGGAAGTGTTCTTCCGATTTCGTTTGCACTTTGGTTTCGTGAATATTCCCTTTAGTAAGAGGAACTACATGAAAATTTCCGTCCTCGACCAGCGCAACAATTTTGTTGACCAGGGCGTTCGAGCTTTTCTCCCTTATGTAGATTGGTGGGGGCTTTGATTTCTTTTGGGTCTCTTGACCCATTTCCGGTAAATCATCCGCTAGAAGGGCAAATCTGTTGCTGTTAGATCTCCTGGGTTGATCATTTTCTCCTTGGACACGGTTTATCTTTGGCTTGTTACCGACCGCGCTGTTCTGCGGGCTAAGCTTACGCTTGATTTGGATGTAGCGATCCATGCCGGTCTGTATGGCCGGGGCCGCCTGTTGAATATTGCCGATTTTGGCTATGGAGCTTGCAGTTCTTGTTGTTATTGTATTTGGCGCTGCAGTTGATGACATCGCAGTCGTTTCCGCGATATTGGTCGTTGTTGTAGTTGTGGCTGTTGCTTTTCCCGCCGTTACTGTAGTTGTTGCTGTTGCTTTTGCTGCAGTTGCAGAAATTTTGTCACAGCTTGTTGTTGGGGTTTTACACTGAGAACTCCATGATGTAGGTGTAGGAGTGGGTAGAGCGGGTGAGCAAGAACGTGCTCTTTGGCTCTCGACCGCCAGACGGTTGCTCTTTGTCGCCGTTTCGTTGCTGTCGCGAGTTGAGAAATACGAGAAATAACCGTTACTTGGGCTCACGGAGCTTCTACGCTCTTTCTTTTGTTCGTCGCTCATTGAGCTATTTCGCGTGGCACTTATTATTTTATAAAATAATTATGCACTTGTTTTAATCATATCACTAGTTTTGAGTCGAAAACTATATATTTTTCTGATTTAGCGTCTTTTCGCTTATCTTGGAATTCCAGTATTATATACTTTACTAGCGGACCCGGCGAACTTTGTCTCGCCCTAATTCGACGCAATTATATAACCCCAGGGTAATAGTCAAACACTGCATTTCTTTATCTATATATATAAAAATGGAGCCCAAAAAATGTGTCGTAAAAAACTACTGGAGAAAGGCTGGGCCGATTTGGTTCAAATTTTGTTTCAGTTGTAGGACGGATATTGAAGTGCATCATATGACCGATGAGTCTCATAAACGCGTTGCAATTGTCCATCATCCCGACGCTTGAGAACAATATCGCGTGATTCCACATTCTCGCCAACAATCACCACTGCGACTTCGTTGATAGTGGGCGCATTGAATTGTCTTGAATGGCTTCCTGCTGGTCTTTTATCTGCTCTGATAATGATTTTGTGGTCGTCAGAATGCATTGTATCCAAAGCTGTTTTGAACAATCTGACCAATTCATTACAGTCATGAAGAAGATTTTGCAATTGTTGTATTATTTCACGTTTAGTTGCAGTGAAAATTGCACAACGCTGATTAAGTTCAACTGCCGAATCACCAACGAAATAGATCTGAAGGAATTTATGATCTTTGTTTGGTGGTGGTAACAAAGCGCCCGCTCGATGGTGAATTTGCCCTTGAATCTGAATTTTGTGATGCAATTTCGTGAAAAATTATAGTTGTTCATGTTGATAAAAGAGTGTCGCTATTACCTTATAACTCGGATTGTAGCCTGGTTGTTGAACAACCTCTGCTCCAAATGACGTCATTTGAAAACATCCGTTATATTTTTGTGCGTGCAACAGGAAATGGTTTGATTTGCTTGTATTTCCATATAGAAGCGAATACAATGGCTCTGGTGGATGAGTCAAAACCGGCAATTTTACCTTGCCACCTGCGCAGCATAAGCCGGGAGCTTCCAATCGAAACTTCAGTGCATTGCAGTGCTGACATACCACAGACAATGAACCGATAACAACGCAGCTATGGTCTTTGTAGGACGTTGAGAAATTGTATGCAAATGCAGCGCGATTCAAGTCTGTTCTTGGTACTCTTTGTGTAGAGCGAATCTGTGCTAAACGGGTTCGTCTCGTTTCATTTCTTTCTGCACGTTCGTCTTGCGTTTGACTTTCATGGACATTCCGACTATATGTTGCTCGACGTGTACGTCGTCCAATGTTTGGCCGTCTTATAGCAGGCATTATTCCTACAAATCACAGGAAGAAATTAAACAAATCCGGACGTCTGATAAAAACGAATAAGAAACCGAATAATATTGAAACGATTTGTTTTTACTTTGACATATATTTCGATACACTACTCTTTTATATAATTTGATATTTTAATTATTTGTTTTTCACCATTACCCTGGAGGATTTTCTAAAAATTTTATTACGTTCTGACCTTCTCCTGTTAGTTACCTACAACTGAAAAAAAATTTGAACCAAATCGGCCCAGCCGTTCTCCAGTAGTTTTTTACGACACATTTTTTGGGCTCCATTTTTATATATATAGATTTTATTTTTTGTCTTAAAATCATCCACTTTCTATAACTTTTTCCCGGAGCTCACGCGAAACACGTCCGCATTCGTAAGAATTGAGGACAGATTCGGATAGGATGATTCTATTGTGCACAGAGTTTACAGGATTGGGGATTTACCGTAACTCTTTTTTCAAAGGTCTGGATTGACCGCGAGCTATTGTCAGCCCTCAGTGGCCTGGATTGAGCGCTCGCATTTGGCTTAAAGTCTTCAATCGCCTCGAGCGTTCGATGACGATCCTGTAAGAAGACCTTGAATTCAGTCCAGAGTGGAATATCAGACTTACTGAGAAGTGACTGTTCCCATAGAGACAACGTTAGCTTTGGCAACTTGGAAGAGAAAAACGAGCAGGCAATCCCAATTAGTTTGGTCTCGATTTCTGCTATTTGCAAAGCCGTTGAACAACCTTGGATGGTACTCTCTAAATGCTTCAAGGATTGGCCGCATTCCTGGGCAACAGAAGGTAAATTAAACAAAATCTTCAATTGACTGTTGACCAGCAGCCTCTTATTCTCGAACCGATTCTGCAAGTTCCTCCACGCTGATTCAAACCCATCATTGGTTAACGGAGATAAGGCAACAATGGATTTGGCCTCGCCGCTAGTTTTTGCATTGAGATGGAATAATTTCTCAACTTCTGAAAGCCGAGGATTGCGTATATAGATGACGGAAAAAAGGTCCCGAAATGTGGGCCATTGAATATAGTCACCATTGAATACTTCGCACTCGACTGGGGGTAAGCGACATTCGCCCTGAGACGGCGCCAGATTGGAGGACTGAACAGACTTTTGCTGGCGTGAGTCTTAAAATATCTCTTTGAGGCTTGCTGCAAACCGCTCGTAAACGGTATAACAGTATTCATACTTGGATTGCATGACTGTTTAGTTTAGACTGGACAGTACTTCGGAGCACGTCTCGTATTCCTTTTCCACCTTGTCCCAGAGGGCCCTGATCTGCTCGAGTGGAACCCTACTCGTGTGGATGGACGGACTTGTGTCAGAAGGGGTGTTGACTCTGGCTTCGAACTTATGGTCATGAATTTCATCAAGGCCTTGTCTCCCTCAGCTTGAGCCATTCTTCCAGTTGCTCTAGTGAAGTGGGGAGACACGACTGATTTTGCGGATTTGGTGGATGGTACCGACCGTGGAACTTGGAGCGACGTGCTCGTAGATTTAAGTGGAGTTGTGGTTGTCAATGGGCTTTTGCTTCGAGTGGGATTTTCGCTTTTGAAAGGCACAGAGGATTGGATCTTTGCCCTGACTATGTGAGACGCTTCCGCCTTGGAAACGGTCAAAAGGGATTTTGGTTCCTTACCGTCGTCAATTGGCATATTAAGCTCTCGTAGGAGCCGGAAAATGTAAGTGCGTTAGGTAGTCTATCGACTTTGATGTGGTATGGAACGGTGGATGAAGTGTACACCAATTTAATCGAACAAATATTTTATCGATTTGGAAGAAATTTGTGGGGGCGCTGGATATGCGTAAATAAACAAATAATAATCGAAAAGCATGTTATCGATAGACCAAATTAATCGAAAAAATATGCTATAGATTTCAAATCAATACGGGGACGCTGGATAAAGCGTTTAAATATTATAGTTATCGATTTTGGAAAAAATAAACAACACTTGGACGCTTGATACAGCGTTCCGAAAAAATTATATATAAGGATGTACTCGATTTCAAAAATATGGGGCGCTGGATAACGCGTAGAATAAATTAATCGAACAAGATGCTATCGATTTCAAATGAATGCGGGGACGCTGGATGACGCGTTAAAGAATTAAAAAAAATTAATCGAAAAAAGTGTTTATCGATTTGGGAAAGAACGAAAATAAAAAGAAAAAAAATGTTTGTCGAAAATACTGTGGTGTTGGAAAGTGAAGAAAAAGGGATTAATCAAAAACTTATGTTTATCGATTTTGGAAGAAAAAAAAAATTGGACGCTGGATTAAGCGTACCAAAAAAAATTCGAAAACGATGTACTCAATCTGGAAAATATAGGGGCGCTGGATATCGCGTAGAAGATCTCCAATCAAAACCCAAACAAAGAAATATACAAAATATACACCCAATTGTGTACCACAAAACAAAATATTGAATTTATTGTGATATGACCCAACAGCTGTGGTATGATAGTTGTGGATCCGATTTTGGAAAACTATCAATGAGAACTAGGTTCCTAACAAAATGATAAAGGAAAACAAAAAAAAAACCTCACACACGACACTTCTTAAAAAAAAGTAATGCCAGTGTGAACGGCTCCTTAACAGACTGAAAACGCGTATGGTAATCGGGTTGTTACCTTGGCGGCCAATACATATATACGCAAATAAACATATATAAAAATATTAAAACGCTGCTTTTTAAATTTTGTTTGTATGTTTAACTTTGTTTGTTTGTGTTTTTGAATGCGGCGACAATGCTAGCTGCCGGTTCTCAATTGCCGGTCCAGCAATTTGTCCATTTATGCGCATATGATCAGCCAGCTAATGTGAAGTTTGCTTTGTTTGCTTGGGTTTTTATACCCGGTACCCATAGGGTACAAGGGTATTATGGGTTAGTGCCAACCGAGAATGTATGTAACAGGCAGAAGGACGCATCTCCGACCCCATAAAGTATATATATTATTGATCAGCATCACCAGCCGAGTCGATTTAGCCATGTCCGTCTGTCACCAAATTTGGTAACTATAGCTCTTATAGTCTCTGAGATCTTTTGTTTCACACGGACGGATATAGGTTGGCACTAACCCATAATACCCTTGTACCCTATGGGTACCGGGTATAAACATATAAAGCTACACTCTACATATTGAATATCAAATTCAAAACAATTGTGCAGTTTTTGTTTAAATATTTAACAAAAACTGCAAGAAGACGCCGCCACAAACCACACAAACACAGAAGAGAGAGAGAGGGAGGAGAACGATCTAAGAACATACACTGCGAGAATACAGCGAGCTCTAAATAATGTCTTCGACAACGGCATCCAAGCGGCAACGCAACAACGCTGGGACTGCAAGTGAGCGCAGCTCGGATGCCCCTTCACCCCAGCTTATGCCCTTGTTTACGGTGCGCCTCCAAGTGCACGCGAATCAGATGGCCACATCATTAAGCGAAAGTCTGAAGAAGCACACCGATCAAATTACCACGCTGGTACGGGAAACGGAGGCGCGCATCGTCAGCAGCCTTACGGAGCGTTTGGACCAAATCAAGGGTGAGGTTAAAAAGACGGGAGACAGGATTTTATGCCTAGAACGCGAAGTAGTTGATCTACGCGCGCAACGTTAGCAGCTAGATGAGCGGGTCGAACACCAGCACCGGGAGATTGCGGACATGCGAGCAATGAGAGAGAGAGTTTGCAGCATGGAGGCAAAACTCGCTTCACAAAATACATTTCCAACAACAATATGTTCGACTTGCGTTTCCATGGCCTTATGTCCCAGACATTTTTCGAGCACGCAAAACACCTTAGTCAAAATGGACAACGAGCGCGAGAAGATCGAGGTTTTTTCGAAAAATTAGGGCTTATCGTAGAGATGCAAAAGCCCAACTAAATTTGAAATTTGTTGGAATTGTCTCAGAAGCTCTGATCTATGCCAATTAACAGCTGATACGAGATAATTATCTCATATTTAAAGAGGCGATGCGACTAAAAAAGCGGAAAGCTCTTGCCGCAGTTTTTACTCGACGCGGTCCTGTTCACGTGCGCTGTAATGGGAGTGAGATTCGGAGTATGGAGGAGCTTTTGCGCTTAAGCACTGATAACTACTGCCACTCTTTCTTTGCTATCAATTGATAATAATGCAGATGTTTCTGAGGCCAGGTTATTCGCCGCTGGAGAGCTTTTGTTCTTACATATAATTTGTCTCTTTTATTTAAGTTTAATATAGTATTAGATAAATGTCTCTTAATTAATAGTTATTTTTTGTTGGTCAATATAGTTTTTTTTGCTGAGTATGTGTGCCTAAAATATTATTTTTTAATCCATGCTGGATGAAATAGGAGGTTCCACGGCTGTTAGTATTGTTAATAGTTGTTAATTAGTATTGTTAAGGTATTAAGCAATTACCAAAAGGATATGAAGGTGGTGCATATAAATGCCTAGAGTTTTGATGATTGATGAGTTTAGGTATTTGTTTATGTGTTTCAGAGACCTGGTTTATGTTCGACATGTCTGATTTCATACTAGCTTGTGATGGTTAAGTATTGTATCGCTCGGATCGTGTTAGTCATGCTAACAGTGACCCTAGAGAAATGTTATAATATGACTAGGTTTCAGTACCAGTATTTTCAAAACATGACTTTATTTTATATAATATAATGCTTGTGAATATAATGCTTGTGAATATAATGCTTGTGAATATAATGCTTGTGAATATAATGCTTGTGAATATAATGCTTGTGAATATAATGCTTGTGATTGGTTTCCTATTTATCAAAATCCCTATGTCGAATGTCAGTTAAAAGTCTTAAATAATAATTTGCAATATATGTTTAATAAATGTGTGCCTCTTAAAAGAAAAGTCCTAAAATAAAGACAAAATCACAGGTTTAGTGCTGATATTAAGAGCCTTATATATGAGCGTGATCTAGCTTACACAAAGTGGAAGTGCTATAAAACAGAAACTCACCGAGAACAGTACAAATTGGATAGAGTCAAAGTTTCAAAAAGTATAAAAGCTGCAAATGTTAACATTTTAAAAATAATTTTGAACACGCTGCTTCTGAAAAACAAACTTGGAGTGAAATTAATAAGTTAGGAATAGGGAAATCTAGACAAATGGCTTACCACTGTGTTAATGTTGAGGAACTATGCCGACCATCTCTCATTTTGATGTACCTGAGGCTAGACGTAATAATTATTTGACTCATTAACCTTACTGTGATAATAGTCTTATCTTTGCGTCAATGAATGTAATGTCTTAGAGAGTATCCTTAAAATAAAATCTAATGCCGAAGGTATAAACACTATTATCCCTAAATTTGTAAAACTTTTGTTACCACTACTTCTTCGTCATATAACTTTATTTTTAATACAGCCATTACTACGACCCCTTTCCCTCCAATTTGGAAAAAAAACTAAAATTATTCCGATAATTAAACCAAATAAGGACTATAGGCCCATTTCGATTTTACCCTTCCTAGGCAAAGTCCTTGAAAATTTAATATCTGTTCAAATACAAACTATTCTCAACCGTAATTCGTTACTCTGCAACATTTCTAACTCTACTTGAAAAAAGCAAAGCATTTGACTTAGTGAACCACAACATTCTTAATACTGAACTAACAACATTTTTACAAGTTTACATAATACGTGTAGTATAGTGCTGTTGGTTTCATCTCGTCGTATCTTGCTGGCAGGCAGTAGTTTTTTTAGTTTAGGTGAGGTGATTCAAGCCGTAGAGAGCGGATGTGTTTCGCATGAGCTCCGGGAAAAATGATAGAAATTTGATGATTTTAAGACCAAGAAATAAAGTATATAATACTGGTGTATTCCAAGATAACCGAAAATACGCCAGGTTAGGTTAGGTTAGGGCGGCGGCAAAAAGGACCCCCAACCTAGGCCATCACTGGCCCATTGTGATACCGCAATGGATCTTTGATACCCTCTTACCACAAAGTTAGAAAGACTCCCAGCCCGTTTCTCTTATGAAACCTGCTAATTTCTTCGGGGGGACAGCTGCTAATTCAGCTAGATTGTGTAGAAAATATTCTCCTATATACTTTTTCCTGCGCCTGATTAGGGCCACACAGGAGCAGAAGAAGTGCTCTACTGATTCTACTTCTTCCTCGTTTTGGCAACTTCTACAGAAGTCGTTGTTGAGGACGTTTAGTCGGGATGCGTGGGCTCCTACGAGCCAGTGGCCTGTGATTGCTCTAATCACAGCTGAGCACTGTGTGCGGTGTAGACTAAAAAGCATTTTTGTGCGTTTGGCGTCAACTCTAGACCATGTTTGGCGACTGATGTTGCAGTGTGTGGTATTGTTCCACATTTCTTGTTCAAGGGATCTGAAAACTTCCCTTGTCCTGAGCTTAAAAGTGGCTAGGGGCATACGGAAGTCCTCCTTGTCTGGAAGGAGAACTGTGGTGGTGCCGCGTCTGGCCAGTTCATCGGCTATTTCGTTCCCCTCAATATTTTGGTGCCCTGGCACCCAGACTAGGGAGATAACGAACTGCTGTGTCATCTCTTGAAGAGATTTGCGGCAGTTGTTCACTATCGTCGAGTTTGAGGACAGCGCGCGAAGTAATTTTATTGCTGCCTGACTGTCTGAGTAAATGTTTATTACTCCGTTTATAAGGCTAGAGTGGCGTAGGCAACTAAGAGCCTCGCTTATGGCGAGAATCTCTGCCTGAAAAACGCTGGAGTGGTCCGGAAGACGGAAATGTATTTTAATACTGAGCTGTTCGCAGAAGACTCCTCCTCCAACTCGATTATCGAGTTTGGAGCCGTCTGTGAAGAAATTTATGCAGTCATTTTGTCCAAAGGGACTCGCCGCCAAGGCCTCCCTGGAGGGAAAGACTGTTTTAAACGATGTAGAAGTGTGTTCTACGGGTATGCAATAATCTGTTAATTGCTTGCTTGCGCCCATTGATAGGATGGATGAGTGCCCATATTGATGGACTGTCCAGCCGTTTGCGTCTCTCAGACGTCGTGCTGTGATGGTGGCGGTTTCTTTTGCCACTAGTAGCATCGGAGATATGCTAGTAATAGCGTTGAGCGCTTCACTAGAGGTTGTTCTAAGAGCTCCTGTCATGCATAGTTGAGCTACTCTCTGCACCTTGTTGAGCGCCTTGAGTTTAGAACTATACAACAGCGCTGGCCACCAAATGAATACCCCATACAGGAGAATGGGTCTAACTATGGCGCTGTATAACCAGCTAACTACAGACGGGGACATCCCCCATTTGAGGCCTACTGCCTTTTTACAAGTGAAGAGTGCAATGTTGGCTTTTCGCACTCTATCCGCTATAGTGAGATTCCAGTTCAGTTTCTTGTCTAGTACAAGCCCCAAGTATTTTGCACTGTCGCTAAACTCTAGAACGGAACCATTTAATTTTGGGGCAGATAACTTTGGGATATTAGTCCTCCTGGAGAAGAGAATAAGGTCGGTTTTGCTTGGGTTTACGTTTAACCCACTTTCAGATGCCCATCTTGACAGTTTTCTTAATTTAACTGTCATATTGAAAGCTCCTTCTATGTCCAAGAAGGCGGCTAGGGTATACTCCTTCTTTTGCAGGGATTTTTCTATACAGGATATGGCAGAGTGAAGTGCTGTTTCTGTCGATTTGCCTTTTCGGTATGCGTGCTGAGATTCAGATAGCAGAGAGGGATCGATTGATGTTCTCAGGTGTAGCCCTATCAATTTTTCCAAGGTTTTTAGAAGGAAGGAGGATAGGCTTATTGGCCTGAGTTCCTTCGGTGTTGTGTGTGAGGGTATAAAAACTACTTTGAACGTTAGCCAGGAATCGGGAATTTGGCCTAACGCCATAATGTTCGTGAAGATGGCTTTTAGCCAAGGGACAGCGAGATCTTCCCCTTGCTGCAACTGTGCCGGGAATATCCCATCAGGTCCTGGAGATTTATAGGGAGCGAAGCTTTTTATAGCCCATTTGATGTTGGATTCAGTCATAATGCTATCCAATGATCTAACCGGGTGGTATGGTTGTTGGTCGCTTGTCTGGGGACCTAGTAATAGCGTCAGTGTTTCTTCGCTAGAAGAAGTCCATGAGTCGTCCTGTTTCTTGAGATAGCCCAGATTCGAGGACGACTTTGAAAGTACTTTTCGTAATCTTGCAGCTTTCGAAGGGGATTCAATTCCTGAACAGAATTTTCTCCAATCCTCTCTTTTTGCCTGCCTAATGAGTTTTTTTAATTAAGCTAGACTGTATTTATATTCAGACCAATGTTGTTCACAACTTAGTCTTTTTGCTCTGTTGAAGAATTTCCTGCATTCCCCCTCAGCTTGTCTATTTCTTGATTCCACCAGGGTGGTCTCCACTTGCCTCTCGGCTTGCTGATTGGACAGGATGCTTTATATGCACTGTTGCAGGCTTCAGTGAAGACTGTCGTGAGAAGAGTGAGACGTTCCTCTGATGGAGGAATCTGCTCTGGTGGAGCTGGAAGGGCTTTAGCCAATCTATTTTTGAAAGCTGGCCAGTTGGTTCTACGGGGGTTTGAGAACGTTACTGGGTCAGGGTTGGGGATACACAATCTTGTGTCAATATATTTGTGATCCGAGAAGGAGTGTTCTTTAGAAACGCTCCACCCTATAAGCTGGTCATACATACAGTTAGAAATAAGGGTTAGGTCTATGACCTCCTCCCTGTCCTTTATTACAAAAGTGGGGTCGTTTCCCCTATTGCAGATAAGTAGGTTAGTGAAGAGAAGGTATTCAAAAAGTAACTCACCCCTCTCATTTGTGTTGGTGCTGCACCACATCTCGTGGTGGGCATTTGCGTCGCATCCGATCAACAGGCCAGTGCCACGATCTTCGCAATCCTTAACGAGCTCCCTCAGTTTGCGGCCCGGTATTGGGTCCATTTTTTCGTACGCTAAGTATGCTGACACTACACGTAGCGACCTGCTTGGAGCTCCAGACTTATCGATGTAGTGTCGGCATCGCTGTAATTATAAAGCATAAATGCACTGAGGTGCCTTTTAGCTAAAATGCAAGTACGGGTTTTACCTTCTTCTTGAGCTGCGAGCAGATTATATTTTGGGGTGCTGAGTCCACAAATCCTGTTGGATACAACCCGGGGTTCCTGGATCATCACCAGATCGGCTTCGTCTCTCGCTAGATGAAGCATTAGAGCAGCGGAAGCTGCTTTACAGTGGTGAAGGTTTATCTGCACGACTGCTAGAGACATCGAGCAGATTTGCCTCCACCACCACCTCCAGGTCATCCTCGGGGTCCTCACTCATGGAGTCGATTCCACCATAACCCAGCTTGTTGAAGCCCCGCAGAAAAGATGCGTCGGATATCACCGACTCGCAGTCCTCCTCCTCCTCTTTGCCTGGCTCCTCCACCTCGGTTGCCAGCACCTCTTCAACACAAGGCTCGCTCCTTTGCTTGGTGTCAGACTTATACACCCGGATACGCACCGAGCTAAAACCGAAGTTTAGCTCTCCGTGCATAGCCTCAATGGGTGCGTTTGGGTCCTTGTTTAGGATGAGCAAGACCTGACGCAATGGGCCCTGCGTCTCTTCCACCTTTGCCACCTTCCAATCAGAGGACGACAGGCTAGGGTTGCATCACTGCAACATCGAGAGGATCTTCTCCGGCTCCTTAAAGGTGGACGGGATCCATATAACGGCTCTTGGCCTACTCGGAATGTCCTTCCAGTCAACAGCGACCAGCTTGGCACCCGGGTAGACCTCACCCAGTCTAGATACGGCTGCTTTCAGGAGCTCAACCGACCTAGACCCTTCACTCGCCATCACCTGGACGTTACCCTGATACCACCCTGCATCCTTGCAGTTTGGTGGGGGTCCAGGGTCCGCTTCCAGCACCTCGAAGCAGTGTACAGCCAGTGCTGCCTCAACCCACTTCCACTGGTTCCTCGGAATTCTGCCTTCCGTATCGCCTTGGTCCAGGACTCCTAGAAGGATCTTGTCCTTGGCCATTTCTGCGAAACTTTTGTTCGCCGCTACTGGCATGTGCGTGCGAATCTTCTTTGGGGCACTTTGAGCCGCACTTTCCTGGGAGCGTTGCCGTTTAGGATTTTTAGGGTCCTCCTTCGGTCTCTCCAGTACAAAATTGGGCAACACCGACTTAGCCCAATCCAGCTTCTTGAGCCACTCAGCTGAGGGGGTGGCAATGTTGCTTTTAGCCTGTCTTTTCAGGATGGCCGCGGCGGATTTCCTCTCCTCGTACCTGTCCATCTTGGCCTTGCTTGCAGACCTTCCCTGCACCCCTGCACCAGACTGAGCTGCAGCTGCGCTTGTGGTAGCACCTTGCTGGTCGCTCGAGGTGACAGGAGTGTTGGTCTCGGTCACCATCTTGCCTCTGACCAGGGGGCGATTTAGCCCAGTTGGCTGCTGTTTTGCCGGGGTGGAGTTGACCTTAGCTCCAGTGAGCCCTGTCATTCCTCCAGTAGCAGTGACTGCCGTTGGGTTGACTTTAGGTGCGGTCACCTCTGTCTTTGGGTTAGGACCCTCGGTCCTCGCCGGATTTATGAGAGTTTCGGTCTCCTTTTTGTTTGTGTGTTTTGCTTGGTCCATAATAGTTCCCACGAGTGGCGGAGAAAGGGTGGTCCACATCTCGCAGAGATCCGCAATGCGGGAGGTAAGGCTGGCTAATCCGGAGGGCGCCAGGTATCCGGATGCTCCGTTTGCGACTGGGCTAGTTTTAAAAAGGGCCCCAGCCAGGCTGATCATCGGCACGGGCCGCACGACACCTTGATCCAGCTCTTCACCTTAGCCTTGATAAGTGATCGCAGAGGCCTGTGAAATGGCTATGGAAAAAGCTCCGCCCCAGACTGCGAATCCCAGATCTTAGCTGGTACCGTCCGTAGGGACACTGGAGCACCATTACCAGTTGGCACCCTCGTGGAAGGTTCAGCTATAGGATTTTTGCCAACCTGAAAATACGCTAAATCAGACAAATATATAGTTTTTGACTCACAAAATTAGTGATATGATAAAAACAAGTGCATAATTTTTTTTATAAAAATAAGTGCCACGCGAAATAGCTCAATGAGCGATGAACAAAAGAAAAGAGCGTAGAAGCTCCTTGAGCCCAATTAACGGTTATTTATCGTATTTCTCAACACGCGAAAGCAACGAAACAGCAACAACGGTTATGCAGAGCCTTGTGGTAAATATTTGCTGGTTAGCGTTTTATTTCCTGTAATTTTAACTTATTAATAAACAATTCCTTAGTTCTTTTTCTACATACACTTCGTTTTCTCTCGCGCCTTGGTCAAACTGAATTATCGATATTTCAAACTATCGAACTTAGGGAAAAGTGTGGCCAGGTGCTGCCCTTGCGATACATTCGCCTATCGATGGGCACTTTTGGCCCGCCAACAATTCAAATTAAAATGAGAATTCTTAAATCTCTACGTTCCATTGTCAGACCGAATTCGTACAGGCTGTCCACGTCGCGCCATGAAGTTGTTTATAACTTTGATGCACGTGTCTGTTGTCAGGTCTCTGGCGATCTCTAGATGAATCGCTCTAATTGTGAGGCACGTGAATATGCAGATCCAACGCTTCTCATTGCTTCGTCCTCTGACCACCAAAAATGGCCCCATATAGTCGATACCTACGTAGGTAAAGGGGCGAAGAAAGGGTTGGAGTCTGTCCTTCGGAAGCTGTCCCATTAGCAGATTTTGAGGACGCACCCCTCCTATCTTGCAGATTCCACAGTTCCTTGAAAGTGGCGTTCTCCTGGCCTACTTTCAATCATCTGCATAATGCTTGGCGATAGGAAAATGCAATAAGCAAAGTTTTCTTCCACAATAGTGGACCTATAAAAAGGTAGCTGATTTTGTTTAGAATTGCCATATTCTTCCTGGAAAGCGTCATCTTCAAATAGCAATTTGACTTCACTTGGCGACTTGGGGTTTTGCATCGCGTTTTTACTCCGGATACCAAACAATTGCCGTCTTATTTTAGGAAAAGCAACTGAAGAAGCCGCTTCTCCGCTTTTGAGGCATTCTTCGTAGAAGATGTCGCGCACGCCTTTTCTTTTTAAATTTTTTTGCTCACAATGACTTTTGACATTATTAATTAGCTCTAGTCTTTTTATTAGGTCTTGGGGCTGCTCTCGAGACTCATTTGAGTACGCACACCACTATTGGACAAGGCCACTGAAACACTACAGTCTTTTATGTAGCAAATGTAACGCGAACTTTCCTTCAAAACACTTTTAATTTTAAACAATTGTTGCTGGCTTGTAAGAAGCTGCAACTTAGAATTTTTTCTAAGTCCAGGCACAATTTTATATTCATAAACAGATTCCATTTCACGTGCACTTAGTTTCGAGATCAATCACAAACTAAATAGAATATTATTGTGCCAAAAACATGTAAAGCGCGATTGCAAACGAGATAACACATTAAACTGTACTTTTAATAACGGTACTTTCATTGATTCTTGATAAACTTTGCAAGTTTTAAGAAATTGAGGGCGTTATGACACAGGTTGAAAATATCATAAGGCCCACGGGCGCTGTGACATTTTCGGTGCGGGTGATATGACACTTTCAAAAGTGACAGAACACCCGCGGGCGCTATGACACTGGACGTAATGACATTCACCCCAAAGAACAAGGTGAGTCACTTTTAGAATTTATATATTATTTTAACCAAATTATTTATAGCAAATGTGGGGAAGGAGCACTACATACGAAGGCGCCAATTCATCAAATGTATTAGACATAACACTCTTCACAGGACAAAGTGCTATGCTATCGGGATGGAGAGTCCTTGAAAGACCATTCCTTCTCAGACCACAAGCTCATTCAATTCGAAAGCCAAACTGACAGTCATTTTTCCGCTGCACGTAATAGGATCTCAGTAATAAAAAGTATGGAGCAGGTAGCCATTTCTTTATCTTGTAGAGTAATCCATTGTGCCAAACACGATCAAACGCTTGTTGAACATCAAGAAATGTAGCAGTACAATATTTTTTGTTCTCAAGTGCGGATACAATTGCATTGATAAGTAAGTAAGTAAGGTAAGTTTGGCAGCAGTTGTTTAAGCTTAGATGCAGCTCAGCAGAAGAGTGGGTTTCTTGCCAACGTTTTCTCAGATCTCTTTTATGTTGAATTTATTCTCGAAGTTTGGTAGAAAGTACAATTGGTTTGGTTGTTACTTTCTGTGGATATGATTCGTATTTATGTAGCTCACTTTGTGAATTGTATTTGTGAAAAGCTCCATAGCATAGTCTATTTCCTCTCCTGTTTTTAACGAGTGGGAAGTCACTATAATGACCGGCTGTGTTCACATCGTACTGGCTTGATCGGCCTTCCAGGCGAGGGGGCGGTGTCCTTATTGCGGTGGATTCCATCTATACGTCTGAATTATTAACGTTCGAGGAATGCAACGACGTTGAATTCCTTTGTGTGAAGCTATCATTTAATGGTAGTTTTACTTATATTACATGTTCCCACATTCTTCCCTTGTCGAAACTTCCTATTTAATGGAACCACCTTTCCGCTATTCATTCGGTCTCCAATAGACTTTCGGATAGGGATCATTTAGTAGTTCTAGGTGATTTTAACATTCCTGGGGCTATTTGATCCACGACTGGATTCTCAAATACCCTTTTAACTACTTTATTGATGGCTTGTTTGACAATTCGCTGTCTCAAGTAAACCATGTACGAAATTCCTTAGATCGCTTGCTCGATCTCTGCTTTGTCTCTGATCTGGCAAGAGTCAGTTTGGTTACGGTCCCGCCCTTAACGCGGCCCGAAGATCCATATCAATCTACTTTCGATGTGACTATCGGGGACTACTATGGAGAATAAGTCTGATCGACCGGCTAAGAAAGTCCACTGCTTTCGCAAGGCGGATTTTCGACGGCTGAATAATTACATATATGACTTTGAATGGTCCGATCTCTACATGTGCACTGACATGGTGGGTACCATGGATATTTTTTACAATGCAAAAAACTCCTTTTTTTCTGAATGTGTTCCGTTATACTATCCGTCAATCTTAAATAAGCCTCCCTGGTTTAGTAAAGAATTGACTCGCCTCAAAAACATTAAGTCCAATCTCTATTCTAAATTTAAACGTAACGGTTCTCAAGCTGACCATTCTCGCTATTTAGCGGCTCGGTCTAATTTCACCGTGCTTAACGCGCAGTGTTATAAAATCTATCTGACTCGTTGTAGGGTTCAGTTCGCGCAGGACCCAAAATAGTTTTTATAATTTTGTTAACCTTAAACGTAAGCCTATTACACATCCTTCCTCGCTTTTATTTGAAAATACGACAGTAAACAATGACCGGGCAATCGCCGATCCTTTTGCTTAGTTTATTCAAACTACTTATTCTTCGCCGTTCGATTCAAACCAGACCTATTCTTATAAACTGCCCAAATCAAACCTAATTTTCCGTCCTGGCTTAAAGTTCCCTTCTTTTGGATGTCAAGCCGGTTTATTCGCCAGGTCCCGATGGAATACCAGGCTGTGGTATTGTGCCGATGCCCTGTGCAGTCCCCTTTGAAAATTGTGTACCTTATCCTTAGAAACATCCCAATTTCCCTTATTTGGAAGAAATCATTCGTTAACTCTCCACAAAAAAGGTAGTAACGTGGATGCTAATAACTATAGAGGAATCTCTAAGCTGACCGCCATCCCAAAACTTTTCGAAAACGTAATTACTCCCCATTTGCCGAACCTGTGTAAATCAGTAAATTCTCCATGCCAACATGGATTTGTTAAACAAGGATCAACGAGAACTAACCTTCTGGGGATCACTTCTTTCATTATAAGGGGCTTTCCACAAAATTTCCAGACAGATGTGATCTATACTGATTTCAGTAAAGCATTTGACTCCGAAAATCATTCCCTTCTTGTTAGGAAACTCGACTTAATGGGGTTTCCTGCCGATGTTCTTAGGTGGATCTCAAGTTATCTAAACGGCAGGACTCAAAGGTCCTCTTTAAAAACAACTTGTCGAATGTTCTCCGGTTGACCTCTGGTGTCCCGCAAGGGAGCCACCTGGGTCCCTTACTTTTTGCATTATTTTTTAACGACTTGCCCAAAGTTTTGACTAACTCAAGAGTGTACGCTGACGACGTTCGCTGACGAAGTTAAACTTTGAGTGCAATATAACGAGGGCGCTAGCCAGTCAGATTTAGAAACAGATCTTAATAACTTTGAAAAATAGTGCACTGCAAACTTATTAAACCTAAATGGCTCCAAATGCAAACTCCTGACATTCTCACTTGTCTCTACCAAGCTTGCGACCCATACGCTGAACTGCTGCTCTCTGGAAAGGATCACTCTAGTTGACGATTTGGGTATCCGCCTAGATCGTAAATTGAAGTTTATTGATCATATTTCGTGCATTGTGAATAAGGTCAGGGGTGTGCTTGGATTTATTAAACGGTGGTCAAAGGAATTCGATGACCCCTACGTCACGAAGAATTTATACATTTCTTTAGTTCGTCCTATTTTAGAAAATGGATCTTGCGTTTGGAGTCCCCAGTGTGACGTCCACAGCAAACGCATTGAGTCAGTTCAAAAGAACTTTTTACTTTTCGCTCTTCGTGGCTTAAACTGGGATGCAAACCTTAAGTTGCCATTTTATTCTAGTAGACTTCTCCTAATTTACTTATCTTCCTTAGCATACCGTAGAACGATGCTAGACATTAATCTTAACCCGCTTAGTACACATGCAAGATAGCAATCGAGCTGCGCGCTGTAGTCTATATGGTGGAGGGTAAAGTCCTCGCATTCTTATACTTTTCTTTCGTGCCTATTAAAACCTAACCCTAAAAACACGTGCTTGGTTTCGAAGGGCCATTTGAGTGTGCTGACCGTAATGCATCAATGTCCATCAGATATAAAAAGTCTGGGGTTTTCTTGCATTCTGATAGGAAATAAGGAGAAAATTTGTTAGTTTGTTGGAGCGGACGTAGCTGTCACAGTTGTTTTGTCCGGCCTGGGTAGACTAATTCCTACAGGCCGTCTCTTCTTTTTCTTAGCTTCGTACTCCTTAACGACAACATACTGCGGCTAGAAATCGGTAGAGCATATTGTGTTTAAAAGCTCGTCAAGGACATTTATTTTGAGAGATGAAATATCCCAAGCATAAGAAAATATTATTTGTTCCACCTTAATTTTATCGGATTTGGTTCTGTCTGGGTCTGAAGACTCAGCGACAGCCTCTGTTGAATGCAGGAAAATGAGTAAAGCTTGCGTTGTAGTCAAAACAAATGCTGATTTTATTGGCCAATTCGACTTCTTCAAGTCAGCAGAATATGCACATGCGCTTCACATTATAATTGCTACCTTTTTGTTATTGCATATACATATTGCTGAGACTGAACAGTCAGTTTGGTTAGGGTCCCGCCCTTATATCCTTATATACTATCCGTCAATCTTAAATAAGCCACCCTGGTTTAGCTAAGAGTTGACTCGAGATTAAGTCCAATCTCTACTTTAAAATTTAAATGTAGCGGTTCTCAAACTGCCCATTCTCTCTATTTAGCGGCTCGGTCTAAGTTCACCGTGCTTAACGCGCAGTGTTATAAAAACTATCTGACTCGATGTAGGGTTCAGTTCGCACAGGACCTAAAACAGTTTTATAATTTTGTCAACACTCAACGTAAGCCAATTACACAACCTTCCATCTTGATCCGTGGTGACGTGGAAAGCAGCGATCTATTGGGTCGTTGAATTTCCACGTACCATGTAGAACCACCAGATCCTACTTGCTTTTATTTTTGCATCACTGTAGAACCTCGTACGAAATGCATGAACCCGTTAGAGTATTATGCGCAAATAAAAATGATTTGTACAAAATTACCTCATCTGTAGATAGTCTTCCTAAACTAAAAACATTAATCTTAACCCACTTACTACATATGCAAGATAGCAATCGAGCTGCCTAATAGTAGTCTATATTCCTCGCATTCTTTTACCTAAACTTTTCTTTCGCGTCTATTAACACCTTACCCTAACAAGCACGTGCTTGGTTTCGAAGGGCCACTTGAGTGTACTGACAGTAGTGCATCAACGTCCAACAGAAAGACGACAACAAGGAGCAGAGGGAACCAAATGCGATAAGAAGTAAGTCAGGACATTGTTTACACTGTGGATGGAAAAATCACCGACCAACTGACTGCCGATACAAACAAATGTCAATATTTTGGGATAGTTGGACACTTGGCAACCATATGTAAACAAAAACAAAAAATTGTAAATTATGTATCAAAATCTGATTAAATTTGTCCAATACTTGCTTGTTAAATGTAGATAACTGGGCTACAAGGAACGGCTTGAGCTAAAATCCAGTAAAATCAAAGTGC
The DNA here is from genome assembly GCA_018153105.1 of Drosophila rufa. Taxonomy (NCBI): domain Eukaryota; kingdom Metazoa; phylum Arthropoda; class Insecta; order Diptera; family Drosophilidae; genus Drosophila; species Drosophila rufa. Next base: position 1,186,181 of record JAECXS010000162.1, on the reverse strand, counting down.
TTGGTAATCTATAAAAAAAATATAAATACAAAAGATCTCCGAAATCTTAGAATAGGAGATGTAGATCTGGACTATGTTGAGAAAGCTAATAACCTCGACATATGGCTCAATAAAACTCTGTCATGGAATGATCATGTTAGTGCAGCCACAGGAAAAGCGTATAGATTATTGCGACAATTACATGCTGCACAAACTTTCTTGCCAATTTCTATCCGCTTATTACTCGCTAAAACCTTAGTCATTCCAACTCCTTTTTATGGAGTTGAAGTTTTTGGTACCTGTGATGCAGCCAGTCGACAAAAAATAAAAGTAACATTTGATAATATAGCTAGATATATATTTCGATTGTATAGGACTGACCATGTAACTGAAAGCACAAAGAAAATCTTTAATATGAATGTTTACAAATGGATTGACCTAAAAATATTAGTATTCCTTCACAAAGTTATAAATTCTAGACAACCTGACTACCATTACAACATGATTCGTTTCACGTCCTCACATAAAACAAAAAATATAATAAGCATTAGACCAAAACTTGCAAGTTCGGAGAAACAATTTTTTGTATATGCCATACTAATACAACACCTGAACACACACACCTAAAATCAAAAGAATATTAATTTAAGTAAATATTAAAAGCCTTCAGGAATTAGAATTAATTTATATTGAATGTGAAAACTTATGTAATAAAATTGTAATAGTATCTGTAATGAAATTGTAAGAATTAATATAATTAATGTAATAAGATTTAATGTCAAAAGTGACTAGAGCAGTAAATAATAAGTATTATACTTGTGACGCTACGATATAGAAACAATAAACTAAACTTCAAATTAGATTAAAGTAATTCTTATCAATATTCTATATACAGTGTTAAAAACAGCCAAAAGTTAAATGGCATCCCAATGTATATAGTTTGCAGTTTGATTGCAAAGCAACTATGTGAAAAACTTAATAAAAAAGTAAGTCTTGAACCTTGTTCAGATCCGTTTGTCGAATATAATGAAAACAGAATTGTAGACGAAACACAGTCAGGTTTTGTTCCTTTATTTATTTCACTTTTGTTCTCTTTTGTTCCTTTATTTATTTCACTTTTGTTCTCTATCAATGGCTGCGTTTGACTGACTACTCGCTCTCTCTGCGATCTGCATCAACCCCCGTTTTGGTTTAGAGAGCGATGAGAGCCAAAGGGAGAGAGAGTCCAGAGAGTGACTTAACTATACAGCTCAATTAGCTTAACATTATAGTATTGAACAATGTGTTTATAATAATCTTAGCTATTAATTAAGTATATGTGTTAAGTAACTATATAAGTATGTAAGTAAGTATGTAAATAAGTATGTTAGTAAGTGTATAAGTAAGTATATAAGTAAGTGTATAAATAAGTATATAAGTAAGTGTATAAGTAAGTATTTCAGTATTTCATCCTGCTACAGAATTGATGTAATTGGTGAATATTATGAGACAGTTGAGTGCAATGGAACCAGAAACAAATTTAACTCGTAGTGTGACGCCCCTTTTGGATACCGGCGCACAAACTATATTATTTTTCTTGAATTATGTTATTTGTTAAGTTTTCCTTTGACACGAAGTCTACCTTGTTTTCCTACATTTATAAATACATTTAAAAACTAGTTTAAGACACGAAGTTCCTAGTTGATTTAATTACTCATAAATAATAGTAAATATAGGACTAAAGCTAAGACCGAACCCCGCCAATGACCCTAACGCCATCGAAGGCGCGACCCTATCGATCACCGCGATAGGTGGCCATCGATAGTGGGTCCAATAGTGGAGAACTAGCTCAAAAGTTATCGAGTTCCGAGCTCCCGCTCGCGGCCAGGAACGGAAACTCGCTCTCTCTCGCTTCGTGACCACCGCCGCGTTCGGACGCATATCTAAATAGCTCCATAGGAACCTAAGTCGCAATAGCCCACGTGCCTCGAGACCGACGCGTCGAGCCGTGGCAGTGAATTCTATAGAACCTAAACTCACGTAAGTTACACCCCGTGTAAGGCCAGCATTAGGGATTAAGCACACGTAGCGAATAAAACCAACACTGATAATAAAAACCATGACACGTGGTCTTCTTGATAACCCCGCATCCCCCGCCTCCCTCTCCCGGCCATTACTAACCGCGTGTTTGGCCCTTCCATTCACGCGACCTGTACTTGGCAACGATCCTCTCCCAGCTCCTCTCCACTCTTAACAGTTTCCAACTGCGTGTTTGGCCCTTCCATTCCCGTGGACGGTAACCGCCGAGAACTCTCCCTCCTCCGCTCCTTCTTTGTGCAGTTGCAGTTCACCCGTTTGGCCCTCCCATACGAGTGCTCTGCAGCCGCCGCCCCTCTCTCCCTCCCGCATGATTACTACTGTACCCTAGCTAGTAGTCGTAGCTTTGGATCCGCGCCCATCCGGACCATTAACCCTGTAGTAGCGTCCGCGCCCAACCGGAGTATGTCCCGCAGCTTTGTATCTGCGCCCATCCGGATCACTAACCCTGTAGTAGTCTCCGCGCCCAACCGGAGTAAGTCCCGTAGCTTAGAATCCGCGCCCATCCGGATTAATAACCCTTCCCTTTAGCTTCCGCGCCCAACCGGAACTAAAGACCGTAGTGTAGCTTCCGCGCCCAACCGGAATTGTCCCCTCGTAGTACAGTCATCGTAGCGCGGGCAACTGTATCCAGCTCCCAAGGGTCTCATTACGTAGTTTTAACCGTAACCTAGCTAGTTACGTAGCGCACCCCAGCTGCGAGCGCATCACTACCAGCCGCCCGCGAGTTGCCAGCCTGGACACACGGCCGTTAGCCCACATACTCATTTTCTGCTGCGAGCGCATCACTGCCAGTCGCTTCTGGTCAGAACTAAATATTCTGGCGGGAATAAATACCCAAACCCATAAAGAAATATATTCAGTGAGCGGAAAGTCTCCGCAATTAAATCCTAGCTACAAGTTCCATCCCTTTCTATCAGGCAGGCTCCGGTTTTCACTTTCACAAGATTCTCTCGTTTTCGTTTTCGAGAACGAAAAATCGGTGCTCCCGTTTTCACTTTCACAAGATTTTTTTTTTTCAAAAACGGGCAAGTTTGTCTTGTCGAAATGAAAAGTAAATGCCTTTTTCTACATCAAATCGGTTCTTAATTGCAAAAGGAAAAAAATAGTTGACTCCTTGGTCTATTAATGTTCATTTCACACCATCAGTAGATTAATCTAATTCGTATTTACTTTTAAAATAATTATTTTCTGACCCCACCTCGAATTTGGGAACAAAATATTTGCCGTCGGCAACAACATCTTTCGTTTTGGTTGCCGTACTGTTGATGGAACAAATCAATCTGGTCTAAATGCTTCTAAATTTAAAAGGTGGTCATTAATAATGTTCAAGGATGATAAAATAGGGTTTAATAAAAAAAGCAGTTTATTTTAATGGTTAAATGGAATTTTTACCAATAAAAAAAGTATAAAAGACATATCATCAAAGGGTGGCAGCCCTCTTGGACCGATAAATAAACAATTTCTGCCTTTATTTGGCTTTAAAACAAACAATTAAAAAGTGTAAAGGCATTTAAGCATACCTTATAATTCTCAAAACATCCAAGTCATCTGTTTGAGCAATAAAAACCATTAAATATTTCGATAACAAAACGATGACAAAAAGTTTGTGAAAACCGGAGCACCTAAAAACGAAAACGTACGTTTTTGGTCTAAAACGAAACCGAAAAATAAAAGTGAAAACCGGAGCACGCCTGTATATAAATATTCTTGTATAGTTTTCCTGGCACGACTGAGGTTTTACCGCGGCTGAAAACTGCTACACTGGAAAAAAATCTTTTTTTTTTTTAAATTTTTTTTTTAACCAAAAATTCACCAGAATACTACCAATAAAGCAAAATAATATTAAATAACAGTTTTCACTCTATGCTTTGAGGAGTAAAGACGTTTGACTAGCGAGCGAACCTCAGACTCAAGTCTTATCAGTTAAAAACAATAACTACAACAAAAACAAGTGTACAAGTGCACAAAACAAATTTTGAAAAAAAAAAGCAAAAACAAAACAACTACTGAACAGTTTCAAAAACCTCAGAAGGGCACCTGCCCTACAGCAACAACAATGCCTCCCGATATAAATAGACTTTTCAAGTCAAGCGACACCGGCCCTAAATTCATCAACATAAACAGAACAGACAATAAAACATTTGAAAATGTATCCCCCTTCCTAATCAAAAAAGTAATTGACTATACATGCAATGGTGTAGTGGAATCGTGCAAAAAAACAAGAATAGGCGGTCTACTAATCAAGACCAAAGACACACTTCAAGCCATCAAACTCATAAAGCTTAGCATCTTCCACGACTTTCCCGTATCAGTTAGTGAGCATAGTACTCTTAACTTTTCCAAGGGAGTAATTTACTCAAATTATCTACGAAACATCGAAGAAGAAGTCATGTTGCAAGAACTCAAGTCACAGAACGTCACAGAAATACGAAAAATAAAGAAAATAAAAACGAACTAAAAGAAACCGGACTCATCATTATAACCTTCGCATCACTGACACTCTCAGAGACAATGATGATTGGTTATGAAAAGGTAAACATACGCCCATACATACCACTCCAACTCAGATGCCGCAACTGCCTCAGACTTGGACACCCCACAACAGCTTGCAAATCAAACGCACTATGCAGCAACTGCTCCGCAGAGAAACACACGTCCAATGACGAAACATGTGCCAATGATAAATTCTGCATTAACTGCAAATACGACCTTCCAACCAACAAACACAGCCCAAATGATAAAACATGCCCAGCCTTCATAAAGCAAAAAGAGCTGACATCAATCAAAACCCTAGAAAAAGTTGACCACAAAACAGCCATTAAAATATACTACACCCGACACATACACCAACCAGCACTATACTCTACCATATCAGCAGAACAAACAAACTAAAAATGCAACAATACCCACAAAACCACCTTCTTCCTTCTCCGATCACCAAACTGCAGTCAAACCAACCAAAAATATCACACCTGCCCAACCACAACATAGAAAAGCAATATCATACGACGATCTCGAAGTACCCATGGACACCACACCCGCATTAGCCTCAACATCAAAATTAACATCACCACTCAACTCATCCCTATCAGAAGAACCTAAACTCAAAATTTACGTAAATAAACAAAACACACTTGCCAAGCCCCTTAAATCTAAGGAAAAAAATTGACAAAAACCTAAGAAAAACAACAAAATCACTAACCGTTTGCTTAACAGCGATAGCGACAGCGTGTAACTTTAGCCTATATACAAGAAAACACCTAATAGCACTATCAACAAAAACTTAACTTTAACACTGTTAAAAGTCCTCCAATGGAACTTAAACGGGTATATTAACAACTATAACCAGTTGCAAATCCTTATTAAAAACCACAACCCAAAAATAATATTATTACAAGAAACCCACCTATATTCCACTCAAAACATTCCTATCCCAATTAACTATACTTTTTACCATGAAAATACGGCAATAAACGGATATGGAGGTGTAGCACTTCTATTCCACAATTCAATACAACAACAAATCGTAACGACTAATGCACTCGACTTTGACACAATAGCAGTAAAAGTTCACTCCAAAATCAAATTCACCATAATCTCATCATACATACCGCCCAGCAAATCTTTTAAAATTCAAAACCTCAGAAACATTTACGACAGTCTACAACCACCCTTTCTAATTACTGGAGATTTTAACACTTGGCATAGAAGTTGGGGCTCACAGTCCAACAATACTAGAGGCAACATAATATTTAAATTCATTAACCAATCCTCACTAATAACACTTAACAACGGCTCACCAACTCACTTTACTACACACCATACCTTCACCCACATAGACCTCTCCATCGCATCACCCTTACTCTCTCTTAGCTCCAAATGGTATACAGATAACTCCCTCTCGGGTAGTGATCACTATCCCATTCATATCGGCTTGCTTGAGCAGAACAACACCTGCCCTGTTGAAAGACCCCGATTCAACCTCAAAAAAACTAATTGGCCCATATTTCAAGAGATTTCCGAAAAGTTATCTAACGAAAGATCTCCCAGCTCAAACATAAATAAAGAAGCAGCCAACATAACTAAAATAATTATTAAAGCAGCCAATGAAACTATTCCCCAATCTCATCAATTTAAAATGAAGAAAACTGTTCCATGGTTGGACCAAACCCTTCAAAAACTCAAAAACGAAAAAAACTTATGTTGGCTCACTCTAAACAGAAACATTGACATGACAAACATACTTGCATACAAAAAAGCAAACGCCAAACTCAAACGGGAAATAAAAATTAGGAAACGAACATCTGTTCAAAACTTTACAGATGAAATAAGCCCAAAGTCCTCCACCCTCAAAATATGGTCAAACATAATGGCTTAAAAACACGACACAACATTCATTGCATTTCTGACCCCAATAACCCCACACAAAACATACTTGATAATAATGAAATAGCCAACACACTTAGTACCCATTGGTCTAACTCTAACAATTTTCCCCCAACCTTCATACAACAAAAATCAAATTCAACCCACGTCTTCTCACACATCCCATCTACAATTGCCCTTAGTATTGAAAACCAAATATGGACAAGACCCCTACCAACTCTTATCGCCCTATATCGCTCAACCCATGCATAGCGAAAGTCATGGATAAAATTATATCTAAACGGCTTTGGTGGCTAGCTTCAAATGGCAAGCTATTAGACAGCCGTCAATTCGGATTCAGAAAGGGAAAATCGGTCTCTGATTCTCTAGTTATGCTAGATTATCAGATAACCTCCTCCCTGTCAACAAAAAATCATGCCTCTATCATCTCTTTAGACTTTGCCAAAGCCTTTGACAGGGTAGGCATCCACAGCATCATGGACGAACTTATAGATGGAAAATAGGACCAAAGATAGCCAAATATATATTTAACTTTCTTACCAATAGAAAACTAACAGTTCTTGCCAATAAGGTATACTCGATCTCACAACCCTTAGACAACGGTATACCACAAGGGGCACCCTTGTCGGTCATCCTCTTTGTTATAGCCTACAACAAGTTAAACCAAATAATAGCCAAACAAAAGAATTGTCAATACACCGCCTAGGCAGACGACTACACTATAATGTACAAGCTTAACAAAAAAAAACTAATCTCAACATAGACCCACTATTTAGGGAAATCCTTAAATGGTGTGACTACTCAGGAGCCAAACTCTCAGACACCAAATGCAAACATTTGCATGTATGCAGGAAAAGAAACTGCAATTTTGACTTCCACCTATCAAACATAATATTATATGATGTAGACACCTTAAGAATCCTCGGAATAACAATAAATAAGAAATACAAATGGAACAATCACATTACAAACTTAACTTTACAATTATCAAAAACACTTAACATAATAAAATGCCTATTTAACAACAAGTTCGAATGCAATGTTACCACTATCCTTTATGTGGTAAAATTAATTTTGATGTCCAAAGTCGATTATGGAATAAATTTATATGGCAATGCACCTAAGTCCTCCCTAAACAAAATCAAAACTATATACCACACAGCTATCCGACATTCCTTCTCCGCCTTTCGTACAACACCAATAAACAATTTATTACTTGAAGCAAACATAAGACTAAAGCCAAGAAGACTCCAAAACTCCCCTCCTCCCTCTATAACACTATTAAAATCTGCAACAAACTCAACATCTCATTGACCCCCATAACTACCAAGAAAGAAAAAACTCCTCACTGGCTAGGCATCCAAACAATCACTAATACCTCCTTAAATTCAATTAACAAAACAAACACAACCACGATTGCCTATCAACAAAATTTTAAAGAAATTGTTAATCAAATGAAAAACCGTACATTTCTTTATACCGACGGCTCCAAATCACCAAAAGGCGTATCATATAGCGTCACCACAGACAATGAAATAATTCTGTACAAACTGCTCCCTGAATTTTCTTCCATTTTCACGTCGGAAATTGCGGCAATTCTTGCCGCATGCATATACGCCAAAAAAATAGAGGAAAATACGTTATATGCACTGACTCCCTCTCCTCCTTAAAAGCAATTAACAACATCAACAACCACAAGCAAAATACGAAGCATAGTAGGCAAATACAAAACTGACAAACTGACCCTGCTTTGGATACCCGGACACTGCGGTATAAAAGGTAATGACCTTGCAGACACAACAGCTAAAAACACCGACAACTTCCCTCTTATCACAGAATGCAACTACAACCCATCAGATGTAAGCAAATACATCAATCAGAAATTACAAGTTCTAGATAACACAACACTTACAAAAGCATCTTCTTACTACAGATTAATCTGTCACGAAAAAGCTACCCCGAATATAGTCAAAAACACATCACGTGCAGACTTCAAAAAATTCAGCAGAATCAGACTCGGACACACCAACTTAACCCATAACTATATCCTTAACAAATCAACATACGCCTTACTATTTATCATATTTTTATATATTGCCCTCTTTACCACAATGAAAGAATCAACCATCTTGATAATACAATAGAGAAAATAACTTCCTACAAAAACTTAAATAAAACAATAGACTTCCTAAAAGCCACAAACCTGTACCATCTAATTTAATATTAACCCTCTAGTGCCCAAATTTTCTTTTCCAAAAAAAAAATTATTTTTGGATTCATTATGTATCAAAAGTGAATGTTTGTTTTAGAAAAACTTTTACTTTTGCATGGATCGAGTTTTATAGGACTATATCCTTGGACCGCCTAGAGGCGGCTTTGGGAAGGTAGGCCAACAAAAAATTAGGTAATCAATTCTTTTGTTTACACGTTTTATTATAAATTACTTAAAGAAAGGCTCCAAAAACAAATAAAACAACAAATAAAACTAAAGTTACTTAAATTCAAAAAAGTTTAAAATATTTGGGTACAAAAAGTTTGATTACTTATTTGTGATGAAAATCATAGAAACAGTATTTTTTCTGGGAAAAGCACAGGTTTATATTACATTTGCGGCAGACAATTTGAGTTTCCGATGTACAACCAGGAAGCTTACAGGTTTTTTTGTCAGCGCGTGATAAAAACATTGGAAAATGCTCGACTTTATCATTACGTACATCATTAATCGGAAGGAAAGTTTTATTCCCTGTGCATTTATTTTCCTTTCCATCAACTTGTCGCGGGCGCCCGGGTCCTTTTGGCAGATAAGGAGTTTGTAGCATGCAAAGCACATTTGCAACCTCTGACCGGAAGTTTGGCAATTGGTATTTTGTGTTATTAGCGTCCGGCTGGTTTATTCGGTGGAACAAAATGTAAGCGTTTACCATGGCTAAATCAAGCATATGTGTAAATAGTCGATTTGTATACTTGTTGCTCTTTACGGGAATTTTATATCGACCAATAAGTCCGTCCATTAAGTCGACACCACCCATGTGGCTGTTGTATTCGTGGATTACATTTGGGCAATTTATGTCAACGTACTTTTTTTCGGAACGAACAAAACGTGAAACCTGATCTTTTGAATTCGTTTCATTCAGGAAAGGCTTTGTGCCCGCGTAAGTCGAAGCAAGTCGTACTGCCTTATTGTCCCTCCAAATCGTCAAAGACAGTTCGACTCCTGATACAGATCCACAAAATTCTGTAGAATATCCACGCACTTGTTTCTTGAGGTCGCTGTCAGATGGCAGCTTACAATTTGGAATGCGATTCGAGCGAATAGTTCCCAAAGAAAATATTCCCCGGGACTTGAGATATACAAGAAGCGGCAAAGAAGTATAATAATTGTCAAAGTAGATAATCTGGTTTTTGAAATCCGGAACATTGCGTGACAATCGAACAACTACATTTGCTGCCGCACCAAGATCTGGTGAGCCAGTTTGAACAACGTTGTCACCTGCTCCACAATATATCTCGAAATTATAGCAAAAGCCAGAAGAGTCACACAAATTGAAGAATTTCACTCCCCATTTGTGTGGTTTGTCTGGTAAATATTGTCTAAGAAAGGTCTTCATCTTCGTTGCACACATTTGTTCATCCACAGATAAGCGTTGGCGCATCGGAACTGACTGAAACTTCTCATTGAAGTGATTCACGAGCGGCCGTATTTTGTATAAAGGATCGTGGTCGGTAGAATCCTTGGAGGGCAACTTACTATTATCATTAAAATGCAAATTACCTCGTATTTTTTCAAAGCGATTTCTTGACATTGTGTTCTGAATTGTTCTAAATGCGTACTCCCCCCAATATGAACGGACATTTGGGTAGCGAAAAACTGACATAAAAAATAAAATGCCAATAAATTTTCGAATTTCTAAATTGGTTGTAGAAAACGAAGTATTGACATCCTTTTGGGCAGCATACAAATTTGTTTGCTGCGTGATATGCTCAATTATAGTATCACTCAAAAAGAATTGAAAACACTTGAATGGCGTATCCAGATTTTTAAGTGCTCCGAGGTCAGGCTCATTAAAGGATATTGCAGATTTATCCATGACTAGGTTCGTTTGGCGCCACAACATCTTTTTGAAAAGCGGTGATTTTGGGTCTATAGCCCAAACAGATCCTACACATTCAGCTATTGTGCTTGCTTTAACATGAGCAATATTTTGCTCAGCAGGCGCTTTGCGTTTGCGTTTCTGTGCTTGAGGTGAATTGGATGCAATCGAACTTGAGGGTGACAACAATTTTGCAAAAAAGAATAGGACTTCCGCTTGAAGTTACACAAATCTCTCTAGCCAACATAGAATCCGACATATGTATAACTTTCTCATTGACAGGACGCGCTGCCTCGCAAACATCATCAGTCAAATCTTCCTCCAATTCTTCTTCTCCGTCCGTATCAATGTCAATATCAATTGAATTTAAAAATTTTTCAATCTCCACGTCGGAAAGAGCTGATAGCTTATTCACTTGTCGTCGCTCCATGTCTACTAAAGCAATTATTTGTACTTAAATATGTCATAGGTTGTTCCACTTTCAAACTTACCATAATTTTTTTTTCCCCGAATTGTCCTAAGACCGCCTCTAGACGGGATACCTTATAAAAGCTATAGAAAGCTATCGAAATCTTATTTTTAGTGTGGGTTTCGTTTTTTGAGTCCTTGAGACTATCAGCAACACGGTACAATTTTTTTTCGAGCAACAAACTTTTTATAATATTTAAAAAAAATATTTATATTTTGCACTTAATTTGCAAATAATTATTTCGTCCGAGTTGCACAAATTTTCTGCTTCAAATGACTACAGCAGCTTGCGCAAGCTCTAGTATGTATTCCAAACGCAACGAACTTAATTTTTGGACTTCCCCGAATTAGAAAAAACGCAAAACCGAGTCAAAAGGAATGAAAAGACTAAAATAACGGTGTAAAAACACATTACCCGTCTGGAGGCGGTCTTGGGCACTAGAGGGTTAAACACAGCCTTAGCTTCTACTCAACCACGTAACATAACACCATGTACATACCTCTAAGTTATATCACCACTTAAACCCTTTGAACCAGAAAAGAATCATGTAAATAATTACTTTAAATCTAAACTCAAATAAGCTTAAGGCCTCAGTTGCTATAGCTTTAACCATTAAGATAAGCGCGGATTTATCATTTTCGTTTAGCTGTTAATAATAACAATAATAAAAAATATTAAATAAACTACGGAGCTCAATAATAAAAATAAAACGAGATTAAGAACATTTAAATACAATTCATCGGTACCATCGCATGGAACAATCTCACACGACCGCGTCGTACAAGTTAACGCGTCCGAACCGCAGTCCACGAACATCCGTCGCGAACCCGCAGTCCATACCGCGAACGAGTGCATATCAAACCAACAAGAATCCAACCGAAGATCTACCTACAGCGGACGTCACTATCCTCTCCAAACGTAATCAGAACAATTATTTACGTGCCTGAAAAATAGAAGAAATCGTTCGTCAGTCTGTCTTTCTGTCCACATTGCCCCGCAAGCATATTTATGCTTTATCATGAAAACAATCGGGGTATGTTTTGGCCGTTTTCCCTCCCTATTCGCAAACTTCGTGCGCCTTTGGATCGTCGCGGGCCGTGCAATACGATCCCCTTTTGTCCACGTCGTTCGTCAAAAGTTATGTCATTTTGTTGACCCAGTCTTCCAGTTGTACCAATGCCCCCCTTTTAAAGGGTTTCTACCAATGCATTTTTGTTGTTTTAAGTTCACATTACAAGTTTATTATAAAGGTCGTTCAAACGTGTATTGGACATTAAAGTGTGTTATAGCTATTCTGAATTGATTTAAATTGTGTAATTAATATTTAGGTGTATTTAGAATATAGTGTATTTTGGGAAGCTAATATTTTGTCATATGGTATATAGTGTATATGGAGGCACGATTATATATATATATAAATATGTCTGGAAGTATTGGGAAAAATGTCCCGTTGACTCACCCTCTATTATTCCATCGTTGAGAGCTCTCGTTCCGGAGTTGAGGTTTTTATTTGTTGGAAGGTTAGGCAGAATTAATAATATATATATATAATAATAATATATATATATATATAATATCGTGCTTTGTTTTTGGGATAATAAATTCACTAAATGCACAAACTTTTTACTTAATGATAAAAAAAAAGGAAGTGTATTGATGTTGAGAAAGGAGTTTATATGTTCAGGAAATTGTTGAGGCGGCTTTGCTTTTATATTTTTGCTGTCAGATTGTTTTTGTTATGTCGTTATTGAACGTTATTTGTTGGTGAATTGGTTGCTTCTTCATGTTGACCGATGCTCCTCAATTACTTGTTCGATCTCTTGGCTATCAGAGGCATCCTTCAGGTTTTTATGATTTTGAAGATTGGAGTTGTTGAAGGATTTAGGCCATTCCTAGTGATACGGGTAGTTGCACAGTTTATTGCAAAATGTGGAATGTCCTGCAGGATTCACTTTTGGATACGGCAGATTGTTTTATTCGCAGTACTGCTAACATAAGTCCATTAGGATTCACATGGTACGCGGCACTGTTCGACGAGATGTTGTAACTGACTGCATCGCACATTTTCCGCGGTCGCGAAAAGCTATCCGACTTTTAAACTTATGCGCTTTGTACGCATTCACTTTGGTCTTTGGAGATTTCGAGTCTTTCCGAACAGACTTCCCGTTCTTAGCTCTGACTTCGACTCTCTCCAGTACGGCTATATTGGGGTCTTTTATATCCAAAGACTGTGCCAAGTATTGCCTAGGAATCTCCGAAAAGGAACACAAAAGTGTTTTCACCTAGTGTCATCCATTCCACTGTTTTCGCCTATTGGCTGGAGTTATATTTGGGTCGTCTTTGTTCTAATGTTTGCTAGTTCAGTAAAATCGGTGCTGTGTTGCTGCTGATTGCATGGCCCAATTTGGCGAGTTTGGGCGGTGTCATCTGCCAGAGCCAAATTTTTGTGCAATCTCGCCGGTGTTGATTTTCTAGAGCATTAGTGCATTGGCTTTTCTTGATTTTCTTCCGCGTTAACCAAATGACTCACTTCGGCCCTAACCGGCATACGTAACACTCTCTAAAAATCCTGGGGTCTCCACTCGTTGGATATATTCTCGCCTCAAAAGAGAATTAATTGCGTTCGCTGAAGAATTTGGCTTCTCTCCCGATGGCGTGGTCGATGACCTTCGAAGAAATTTCCTTGCTTTGGTGCGAGATTCAGCACAAACCCCAGAGGTGTGGGCTCGACTCGCTGACCTAGAGAGACGCTTCGCTTCTCGTGCTCCGAGTCCCGTTTCTGGGGAGGATAAGCCCAACGTCAGCGGGATTAAAGCACCCCTGCCGTCAGTGGCGAGCAGTAGGAGTTCTCCTTCGACGCGTCCTCTGAATACTCCCAGCGTTTTTATTACCACCCCGCATCCTGCCGCAACGACCCGAGAAACCTTTAGTGAACCCACGCCTGAACGAAGTCGTCGTGAATTTACTTGCGTCCCCGAAAGGATCCGCAAATGGGGTCTCCAATTCGACGGCTACTATGATCCTCTTGCTTTCATCGAACAAGTCAAAAGCCGTGCATTATTGTACGCAATCGACCTAGGGCTTCTTCCGCAAGCAATGGCCGAGTTACTTACAAACAGAGCGGACAAGTGGTTCCAAACCAGCCGGCTCCAAGGATCCGACTGGGCCACTTTCCGGAAAGAATTCCTCGAGTTCTTCCTCCCCCCGAGATACCTCCAGCGATTGGACGACAAAATCAGAAGTCGTGAACAGCTGGAGGGGGAAACTTTTAAGGATTTTATGGTCGACCTGCTGGTCATGCGCCATGCCGGCTATGATGAGGCGCAAGAATTAAGTCGACTGTACGAAAATGCGGCCCCTGAATATCAGATGTACATCCGACGTAACGAGTTCCGAACCATTGGGGAACTTACGCAGCTGGCCACCGAGCTGGAAGCTGTCAAGCAGCGCAGCTTAGGGCGCTCTAACCCGATTCCAGCGGGACGAAGCACCCCTAACCCCTTTCGAGCACCCTCCCTTGCATTAGAGAGATCAGCGAATACGCCGCCCACGCCGGCCACACCTAGGCCACCTAACCCTGTCGTATCTAACATGGTGACCACGTCGGATCAACGGGTTAATGTCCGAGATGCTTGCCGGAACTGTGAATGTCGGAACAACCGACAATATTTCTGTTGGGACTGTGGTCGTAGGAAAATTCGCACCGTTGAATGCTGCCGCCGTCCACAGCCGGAAAACGGGTCGGGTCTCCACGGCAGGCGGAGTCCGTTGGCGACCAATCAAGCAGGGAACCCTCTATAATCGCCCCTCTAAGGGTCCGGAACGGGCGGATCGCCGCCGAAGTCACTATTGGTGGACACGTCCGGCTAGCCACAATAGACACCGGGGCATCTACAAGTTTCATTCGCCAGGACGTCGCCGACGCAGTTGGCCAACCGCACCAGTTTCGTAACATTCGCACCCACATAAACCTAGCCGACTCATCTCAAGTCGAAGTCACGCGATTGCTGATAGCAGACGTCACATTCGCGCAAAAGATGAGCCAAGTACCCCTTCTTGTCATGCCCGCCATGCTAGAGCCTTTGATCCTAGGGATGGACTTCTTGTGCACAATTGGCACCACCATTCAATGTGGACCAGCGAAGCTTACCCTATCCCGAAGGAAACCACGAACCGACGGAACGACACGGAACCCCGAAATCGACCCACAACGCACCACTAACCCAAGGACACCGAGGATCACGACACAGGAACCCCGACTAGGCCTAACGAATTACGAAACCCACGGAGAAACACAGCGAGAGAACGACGAAGCCCAAGAAGAACCACAACGAGAGGACGACGACGCACAAGGAGATCAACAGCGGGATGACGACGACGAAGCATACGGAGACCCACAGCAGGAACAGAGGACAACGCGTAACGAGGAGGGCGAGCCGAGGTCAACACGCGACGTGGAGTACGAATCACGGAGACTCGCAAAGAAGCAAACAGCAGACGAAGATGGGGAAGCCGACAATGACATCGAAGTCGAGAGGGACACACGGGTCCAACGATTTCTCACGGAACAATTGGCACGATTCGAAGGGTTGACGGGAGTGTCTAACATCGCCCAACACCACATCACCATGAGACGAGACCGACCCATTAAGCAACGATATTTTCCAATGAACCCGGCTTTCCAGAGAATCATCGACCAACAAGTAGACGCGTTGCTGGAGCAAGGGTGCATAGAGCCATCCCGTAGCCCGCATAGCGCTCCCTTGGTGTTAGTGAAGAAGAAAACAGGTCAGTGGCGCATGTGTGTCGACTATCGCCAACTGAATGCGAAGTCAATTCCCGACGCTTACCCACTTCCCCGGATAAATCACATTCTTGAACGACTAAGGAACGCGATGGGTACTGGCAAATACCCATGGCGGTCGATAGCCGTGAATGCACAGCATTTACTGTTCCCGGACGAGGTTTATTTCAGTGGCGGGTCATGCCCTTCGGGTTACATTCGGCCCCTGCAACCTTTCAGCGTGCGTTGGATAGCGTAATTGGGCCTGACATGGATCCACATGCCTTCGCCTACCTTGATGACATAATTGTCATCGGAGCTAGTCTGGAGGAGCACATGGAGAACCTGAGGAAG
Organism: Drosophila rufa; assembly: GCA_018153105.1. NCBI lineage: Eukaryota > Metazoa > Arthropoda > Insecta > Diptera > Drosophilidae > Drosophila > Drosophila rufa. Next base: position 1,170,040 of record JAECXS010000162.1, on the reverse strand, counting down.
GTATTCGAGAGGCTACGGAAGGCAAACCTGCGAATCAACCAGGAGAAATGCTCTTTCTTCAAAAGGAAATTAGCCTACCTTGGACATGTGATTAGCAATCAAGGTATACACACCGACCCAGAGAAGGTAGCCGCCGTACGGAAGCTCAGTCCCCCTACGAACCTACGAGAGCTACGCCGATGCCTAGGAATGGCATCGTGGTACAGGCGGTTTGTTCCTAACTTTGCCTCAGTGGTCAGACCCATGACAAACCTCCTACGGAAGAACCAACGTTGGCATTGGGGAGAAGAACAACAGGGTGCTTTTGACCTACTCAAAGATCTGCTGATTAACGAAATTCATTGACTATACTATCGAGAATGGGGAATTATACCGACACCTTGGTCACTACCCTGACAACCAAGATTACATACCATGGAAACTATGCGTAGCGGCTGAACACCGCCAACGAGTTCTCCAAGAATGTCACGACGATCCCACCGCCGGACATTTAGGCATTCGGAAGACAATCCTGAGAATCTCTCAGAAGTATTACTGGCCGGAAATGTTCCGGGATGTTGGCCGGTACGTACGCCAATGCGTTCCCTGACAGAAGTATAAGATGGATCAACGTCAGCAAGCGGAGAAAATGCTTACGAGGCAAGTTAGCGAACCCTTCGGGATTCTGTGCGCTGACTTTATAGGGCCACTGCCTCGCTCCAAACAGGGGAATACGATGTTACTCGTCTTCTTCGACACTTTCACCAAGTGGGTTGAGCTCGTACCACTACGAAAAGCGACAACGGCCACACTCGTACGAGGTTTTCGTGAAAGAATACTGTGTCGGTTCGGAGCCTCACGGAAAATGTTTTGTGACAACGGCACGCAATTTACCAGTAAAGCCTTCAAAGATTTTCTAGCGGATACCGGGGTGGAACTTCAGTTCACCGCACCTTACTGCCCCAGGGAGAACCCCAATGAACGTGCCAACCGTACAATTAAGACGATGATATCGCAGTACGTGGGAGAACAGTAGAACACTTGGGATAGTCTACTGCCGGAGTTATCGTTAGCCATCAACTCCAGCGTGTCGGAGTCAACAGGATACAGTCCAACCTTCTTGCTCACCTGTCGAAAGCAGCGGAAGGGTTTGCTGCAAAACTCGCCCCAAAATTTGATGGGCCGTACAAAGTGGTTGCTTTCCCCTCGCCCAATGTAATCCGAATTCGCTTGCCCGGTCAGCGAAAGGGTCGATTGGCCTATATCGGAGACTTAAAGGCTTTCCATTCTTCTTCTTCCCCAGAACACAGCGATCCAGAAGATGACCACGAAGACGACTCCACAGTGGGAGCCAAGCCCAGTGCTCCCATCGACACGCCAGCCGGCGTCAATATCAACGGAGGGTGATTATAAGTAGCCCCAACCTCTTACTGTCCCGAATGTTAAGCTAACACTGCACCCATTGTTAACCTTAAGTCTATACAATAACATTAGGAGTTTATCGCTGCTGTCCATTTTTTACCAGTACCACTTAAGAACACGTAGTCTAAGCTAGTTAAGTTCGACTTTTCATCACCAGGAACCACACAGCGAGAACCAAGACGACGAAATGGAACACCACCGCAACGACGAGGAGGGCCCCTTGGATTTCTCATCCACCTGCCGGACGACAAACAACCCACGGGACCCACGACTCCGCCCGGGAACCAGCTACTCGGGAAGAGCGTTCCGACCCTGCCTCGGGATAACTCGAGCCGGCGTGAGGAGGCTACCGAGCGAGCGCCACAATCCTCGCCGGAACCTCCGAGCGCACCCGCTTAGCGAGTCCTCGGATCACGAATCCAAGTACGCGGCACACTGGTCACCCATGTCCGAGGGCTCACCGCAACTAGTTGGAAAACCTAACTACTGGGCCACTTTATCGCTAATTAGGGTCATAAATTAGATTAACGAGGGTCACCTGTCAACCCTTAGGATTAATGAGGGTCACCTGTCAACCCTTAGGATTAATGAGGGTCACCTGTCAACCTTTAGGGTCATAAATTAGATTATTGAGGGTTATCTGTCAACCTTTAAAAGGTTGTGATCATAAAATGTAATTAATGAGGGTTCGATGTCAACCTATCAGGCTATTAGTCATGTAAGTACTCGAACTCCCATACGATACGGTTAGGAGTGCGAGTGTGATGGAGACAACCACTCACAGTAAGTGATCCTCACCGGAAGTTTCCCAATCTCAAAAAGGTAATTTCTCAACAATCCCACTAATTGATCCCTAATTCGCGACCCTCACCGGAAGTTGCCCTATCTCAACAAGGTCGTTTGTGTGCAAACAAATAGACGCGCAAGTGCACCCTAATTGATTCTTTAAGCTACAATCTTACACAAACACTTACCAATATACAGATACCGCACTTAAGTACACGCTAATTGATCCCTAATGCGCGACCCATCTGTCAAAAAGGTCGTTTGTGTGCAAAATCAGGTGCGCAAGTGCACCCTAATTGATCCTTGAAGGGTCAACCTTCCTAATTGATTCCTTAAGCTACAATCTTACACAAGCACTTACCCATATACAGATACCGCACTTAAGTGCACGCTAATTGATCCCTAATTCGCGAGCCTCACCGGAAGTTTCCCTATCTCAAAAGGTCATTTCTCAACAATCCGCAAGTGCACCCTAATTGAGGATCAACCTTAAAAAGGTTGTTTTTACACGGAACCATATACAGATACCGCACTTAAGTGCACGCTAATTGATCCCTAATGCGCGAGCCATCTGTCAAAAAGGTCGTTTGTGTGCAAACACAGATGCACAACTGCTCCCTAATTGATCCTTAAAGGATCGTTTACACGGAACCATGTACAGATACCGCTCCCAAGTACACGCTAATTGTTCCCTAATGCGCGACCCTTCAATTGACTTTCCCTTTGTGACACCCTACACAAGCACACGAGCCACAATCACCGAAAAATGTCAAACAATTATCACAGTCAAGGCTCGCGCTGGGATACCTTTTAGTTAAATGGCTCAATCCGATAAAAGTGCATCTCAATGCGGTTTACGTTGTATGCAAAATCCGAATCCCAAATGGTAAACAATTAGCTGGTCAAGTGCGGTGACCAGAGTCCATGAGTTTTACCATTCACTTCTAGTTTGTCCGCCAAACAATACCGTCGCACCGCAGTTCTAAAAATCGTCGCAGAGTTAACAAAAAAAATAAAAGTTAACAATATACCCAAAGAAACTAAGTGAAATTTGTTTATAATATAAACATTCAAATAAACAAAAAATAAAACACAATCATATATAAACCAAATTTTAACATCAAGTTACAAAGTGAAATGTGCTTATAATATAAACATTAAAAATAAACAAATAATAAATATAAATATAAAATAAATATATACATTTACCTAAAGCACTTAAAATCGCCGCAGAGTTTAAACCAAATTTAAGATAAAAAACCCGAGTTGAAAAGTGAATGTTATTTATAATATAAATATACATATACATACAACATATAAACAATCAAAAACAATATAAAATAAATCAAATTAATACATCAACAACAACATCAACATCATCATCATGAATATCAACAACACTAACACCGTTTTCTGCAACTCCTGCAATTTTTATTTACCTTCAGGTGTGCAATGGCACACATATGTGCGATAAAAGGTGTACAATCCAACCGGTGAATGGTGCGGTAAAACAGATAAGTGAAGGATTCAAAGGACGTATCCTCCAATATATGTTTATGAATGAGGGAGCCGCTGTAAGATATCCTAATGAATTTTTAAATGAAGCGGGTCAAGCACTGCTCCCTCATTTGGAAAGGGTATTGAGCGCCCACACATCATCAAAAGTCAATTTCGAACTTTTTGCTGAGTACATGTTAGTTAAAGAACATGGTACTCAAATAGACACAAAATCGTTCCAGTCTAAAATGAATCTGGTTACGATAGGATCTAATTTAGAGGAACTTTATGATTCGCATGTCACCATCATAATAACAAGAATGGATGAGTTCCAGGAGAAGGATAGTGGATGGACACTGATCCGGATAATCAGAGTGGAATTGAATGTTTTAAAGTGTGATCCCTTGAAAGGATCTGAACACTTTAAGCTACCATCGAAGCTACAAGCGAGAAAGTCAGTCATAAATGTTGAGAATGATGACGTCTTCTGCTTTAAGTGGGCAATATTATCATCCTTCTCAACTTCATCGAAGCCTCAGAGATGTTCAACACTCAGAGTGGATATCACATCAACCTGAAAAGGTTGTGTTTACATGGAACCATGTACAAGTTAACACAATCACCCAGCGGCTAACATAATAAATACAATAATAACAAAAACAATATTTGGAAATATTTGAACAGTCATAAAACCCGAGCGCAATGTCTCGGGCAGTTGTGAAGCGAGCTTTAGAGATAAGAACATTACTGTGCTTTGTTTTTGGTAGTAAATCGAGCTTTAGTTATAAGAACATTTTCTGTACAACTTCAGTGGATTTTTGGAGATCACATGCGTCGGTCATCGCCGCGCAGGCTTATAATAAAAACTCTTCCCAACTCAGACAGACCACGTTGAAAATTATTATATAATAAATCGGCCACGCTAGACAGCGGACCGAATAAATAAAAGTTATTAATAAACAACGAAACTAAAACTCTTTATTTACAGATACCGCTCCCAAGTACACGATAATTGTTTCCTAATGCGCGACCCTTCAATTCACTTTCCCTTTGTGACATCCTACACAAGCACACGAGCCACAATCACCGAAAAAGGTCAAACAATTATCACAGTCAAGGCTCGCGCTGGGATACCTTTTAGTTAAATGGCTCAATCCGATAAAAGTGTATCTCAATGCGGTTTACGTTGTATGCAAAATCCGAATCCCAAATGGTAAACAATTAGCTGGTCAAGTGCGGTGACCAGAGTCCATAAGTTTTACTATTCACTTCTAGTTTGTCCGCCAAACAATACCGCAGTTCTTAAAATCGTCGCAGAGTTAAAAAAAAAATTAAAAGTTAACAATAAATCCAAAGATACAAAGTGAAATTTGTTTATAATATAAACATTCAAAATAAACAAAAAATAAAACACAAACATATACATATACCTAAAATAGTTTAAATCATCGCAGAGTTTAAACCAAATTTTAACATAAAGTTACAAAGTGAATTTTGGTTATAATATAAACATTCAAAATAAACAAAAAATAAAACACAAATATATACATAAACCTAAAACACATAAAACCGTCGCAGAGTTTAAACCAAATTTAGCATAAAGTTACAAAGTGAAATGTGCTTTCAATATAAACATTCAAAATAAACAAAATATAAAACACAAACATACACATAAAGCACATAAAATCGTCGCAGAGTTTAAGCCAAATTTAAAAATAAAAACCCGAGTTGAAAAGTGAATATTATTTATAATATAAATATACATATACATACAACATATAAACAATCAAAAACAATATTAAATAAATCAAATTAATACAACAACAACATAAACATCATCATCATGAATATCAACAACACCAACACACTTTTCTGCAACTCTTGCAATTTTTATTTACCTTCCGGTGTGCAATGGCACACACATGTGCGATCCGAAGCACATAAAAGGTGTGCAATCCAACCGGTGAATGGTGCTGTAAACAGATAAGTGAAGGATTCAAAGGACGTATCTTCCACTATATGTTTATGAATTAGGTAGCCGCTGTAAGAATTCCTGATGAATTTTTAAATGAAGCAGGTCAAGCACTGCTCCCTCATTTGGAAAGGGTATTGAGCGCCCACACTTCATCAAAAGTTAATTTTGAACTTTTTGCCGAGTACATTTTAGCTAAAGAACATGGTACTCAAGTAGACACAAAATCGTCCCATTCTAAAATGAATCTGGTTACGATAGGATCTTATTGAGTGTAACTTTATGATTCCCATGTCAGCATCATAAAGGCAAGAATGGAGTTCCAGGAGAAAGATAGTGGATGGACACTGATCCGGATAATCAGAGTGGAATTGAATGTTTTAAAGTTTTTTTTTTTTTTTGTATTCATTTATTTACATTAAAATTATACTACTTAACAGTAAGAGGACATTTACAGGACATGCGTTTCGCATGTACCCATAAGACGGGGCAAGGGCCCGCATTGTGCGGTACGGCCGCAAAGCAATGCTTCGCACAATTATAGGCCGCTCAGCCCGTCCGCTCCGTTCTCCCTCTCTCCAGGGTCCTAAGCATCTTCATCAGCTTTGCCGAGAACTCTGCCGCCGCGTCCCAGGTCCTTTGGTCCGCCAACATCAGCGGCACCAACGTGTCCACCCTGATCGGTGACCCTGCTACAGCTTCCAGCCTCCCTCTCTTCGTCGAACCGCCGACATTCGAAGATGACGTGGTGTGCATCCTCAGGGATTCCGGATCCGCACTCCGGACAGCCATCCTCCTCGTCGTGGCCGAACCTCTTGAGGTGGCTGCGGAAGCAGCCGTGGCCGCTCAGCACCTGGGTCAGATAGAAGTCCACCTGCCCGCGCTTCCTCTCCATCCAAGCCTCAATATTAGGGATCAGCCTGTGCGTTCATCGACCTTTGGACGAGGCCTCCCATCTCTCCTGCCAGGTCTCATAGCTCCGCATTCTGGCCGCGTGCTTAATATCGGCCTTACTAACGCCCTCCGCAGGTCCGCCTTCTCGCGTACCATCTCTTTCAACGGGGGCCTCTGGTGTTCGGCAGCATACGGGAGAGTGCTCCTGCTGTTCCGCTGGCCTTCTTCTGGATGTACTCTAGGTGCTCCATAAACGACAATCGAGTGTCAAGGAGGACACCCAGGTACTTGATGGCCCTCTGGGAGGTTATCGCCGCTCCAGCGACACGAATCTCGGCTGTCTCCACGACCTTTCGGCTGGAGATTAGGACCGCTTCCGTTTTATGCGCCGCCAGCTCCAGGCCCGCGCTCGAGAGCCACGATTCGATCTCCTTGATCGCCTCGTTCGCCTTCTCCTCCACCGCGGCGCGCTCTTTGGCGACTACGACCACTGCCACGTCGTCTGCGAAGCCCACAACGGTAATGTTACTGGGCATGGGGAGCCGCAGAACCCCATCGTACACGGTGTTCCAGAGCAGGGGTCCCAAAACGGAGCCCCTGAGACTTCGTATGCTCTGGAACCCATGTCCGTCTCCACGGTGAGCACCCTCTCGCTGAAATAGCTCCGCACTATTCGTAGCAGGTACCCAGGGATGTTCAGGGCACCGAGGGACTGCAGCGTGCGACTCCAGTCGGCGGTGTTGAAGGCGTTCCTAATGTCTAGCGTTACCACTAGGCAGTAGCTCTTCGAACCGCCTTTCCACCTCGTGCCCGCGATCGCCTTTTCCGCAATCTCCTTCACCTTCTCGATGGCGTTCAGCGTAGACCTCCCCTTCCTGAAGCCGAACTGCCTCGGAGAAAGACCGCCAGCCTCCTCGATAGCAGCGTTTAGCCTTACTGCTATGAGTTTCTCGAACACCTTGCCAGTGGTGTCGGTGAGGCAGATTGGTCTGAAGGAGGAAGGCTCCCCCGGTGGCTTCCCAGGCTTGGCCAGCAGCAGCAGCTTCTGCCTCTTCCACCGCTTCGGAAAGGTCCCCTCCCTTAGGCACATGGAGAACAGGGCCGAGTACTCCTTCGGGTGCAGGGTACTCCTGTTGGGAACTGCGTCCGGCCCTGGCGCCTTTTTCGGGGGTACGGTTCTCCCCGTCCGGGATACCTCCTCTTCCGTCACGTCGCAGCCAGTGGGGTTGAAGGGCTGGCGCTCCTCCCTGGGCTAGATGCGTACCGGTGCTCCTCGCGGGAACAGCGCCTGCACGATGCCATCCAGAACCGTGGGGTCCGAGGGGGCGGTGCTGCCTGCCTTCAGTCCCTTGACCACCAGCTTGTACGCGCCGCCCCAGGGGTCGTTTTCCGCCGCGTCGTAGAGCCGCAGAAAGGTTTCTCTCTTCGCGTCCCTTATGGCCGCCTTGAGAGCCTTCCTCGCGGCCTTATAGGCCTCGTTGCACTTGCATTGAATGTTTTAAGGTGTGATCCCTTGTGTGTTTTAAAGTGTGATCTGAACACTTTAAGTTACCATCAAAGCTACAAGCGAGAAAGGCAGTCATAAATGTTGAGAATGAAAACGTCTTCTGCTTTCAGTGGGCAATATTATCATCCTTCTCAACTTCATCAAAGCCTCAGAGATGTTCAGCATACAGAGTGGACACCTATAATTTTTATTGGAGACAACATCAAACTCGATTTCACTGGACTAATCTTTCCGATGTAACTTCGAGAAATAAAGAAGTTTGTTGCTCAAAACCAACACATAAGTATACATGTGTTTGGTTATAAAGAGGAAACAAACTCAACAAACTCAAACTCAACCACTATATTGTGATGAAGTGGAAAGGAATCTCCATATAAATTTATTATTCATCGATGGACCATCAGCTGACGTTCGTGGTCACTATGTGGATAAAAAATATTTCACGGTAAGCACTATCATTAAAAATAAAAAACATTCAAGAGAACTAATTTGATTTCTTTAATTACAGCCTACTTTCAAAACAAATGGGAAATCAGCGTGTGAAACGTTGGTTCTGCAACAAATGTCTGAATTCCTCAACCAGTTCAGAGAGATTTGATCGACATGGAGAGAGATGTGCTAAGGTGACAACGAACCCGCCCAATCCAGATAAGATGGTGCTCGACTTCTCAAACTATCATCGACAGCTGGAGGTGCCTTTTATTGTTTACGCTGATTTTGAGTGTATGCTAGAACCCACTACGACTAATGTAAGTGATAGATCACAAATTATTAATAAGCATATACCATTAGCATTTGGATACTATATAAAGTGTACATTTGACTCAGGATTAGATAAGTTTGTAACGAAAACGGGGGGGAATGTGAGTCGCACTTTTGTTGATAGTCTAACGTCCGATTTGTCTGACTTATATGAAAATCACATGAAGGATGTGCTTCCAATCCAAATGAGTACACAAGATTTACACGATTTTGATGAGGCTCTTAATTGCCACATCTGCACGGGTATTTTGAGAAATGATAGAGTCAGAGACCATTGCCACTTCACAGGTAGATTTCGAGGTGCAGCTCATAATGAGTGCAATCTCAAATTGAAAAGAAATAATTTTATTCCCGTGTTCTTTCACAACTTTTCAAAGTATGATACCCATTTATTTGTGAAAGAACTGGGAGAGACCGAAGGAATAAGGAAGGAATTATATATTTCCATTTCAAAATATATTCCTCTGGGAGCAAATAAATTCGAAATAAGATTTTTAGACACTCTCAGATTCATGCCCTCTCGTCTAGACACACTTGCAAGTAATTTAAACGAAGGTAATTTTAATGTGTTGAAATCACAATTTACAAATATCACCGATTTCACTCTACTTCGTAGAAAAGGTGTATTTCCTTATGAATATTTGGATTGTACTCAAAAACTAGAGGGAACCTGTCTCCCACCAAGAACCAATTTTTATAGTAATTTAACAGAGACTGAATGTTCTGAAGCGGAATACACCCACGCATCTCAAGTGTGGAATCATTTCAATTGTCAAACACTTAAAGATTATTTGGAGCTATATTTGAAAACTGATGTTTTATTACTAACAGACGTTTTCCAAAACATTAGAAAAATTTGTTTAAATATTAATGAGCTCGATCCAGCTCATTACTATACAACTCCAGGTTTATCATGGGATGCTATGTTAAAAACAACAGCAATTAACCTCGAAATACTCTCAGATATTGATATGATTAATTATATTCAGAGTGGTATTCGAGGCGGATTAGTTCAAAGTAGTCATAGGTATACAAAAGCGAATCACAAATACTTAAAAGATTTTGATCCAACTAAGCAATCCGAATTTTTATTATATGTAGATGCTAAGAATCTATATGGGTGGGCTATGTCAGAAAAGCTTCCATATGGGGAGTTCAAATGGTTAGAGCAAACAGAAGTAAATACATTTAATGTAGAAAATATTTCAGAAAGCAGCGAGTATAGATATATTCTAGAGGTTGACTTGGAGTATCCATACTCGCTGCACGACTTACATAATGATCTACCTTTCTGTCCAGCCAACAAACTTCCATCAACAAATTCAAAAGTTCAAAAGTTAATAGCCGATCTCCGTGATAAAGAAAAATATATAATTCACATTAGATTATTACAACAATGTATGATGAATGGATTAAAAGTAAAAAAAATGTACACCATTTTACAGTTTAAACAGGAGGCGTGGCTTAAATAGTATATTGATTTAAACACCGAACATAGAACAAGGGCTAAAAACAATTTTGAAAAAGATTTTTTAAATTATTAAACAATGCTGTTTATGGAAAATGTCTTGAGGACTCTTCCAAACGCTTAGACGTTCACATAGTTACGGAATGGGAAGCCCCACCTGTAGGTCCAAGAGGTGGACGTCCTCGATTATGTGCCAAAAACTTAATAGCAAAATCAAATTTTCACAGTGCAACAAAATTTAGTGAACACATGTATGCTATTCAAATGAATAGATTATCCAATGTTTATGATAAACCAACGTACTTAGGTTTCATAGTCTTGGAGTTATCGAAGTGGAAAATGTATGATTTGCATTATGCATACATGAAACCAAAATTTAAGGATGCATTGAAGTTAAATTATATGGACACTGATTCATTTATTTACTCAATAAAAACGAATGATTTATATGCAGACATTCGAGATGATGTCGATTCCAAATTTGACACATCTGAGTATCCAGATGAATTGGCTACACAATATAATTTTAACAGGTGTAATAAAAAGCGATTAGGTTATTTTAAGGATGAATTACAGGGTAGATCGATGAGTGAGTTTGTTGGACTACGATCCAAAATGTATGCCTACACATCTCAAAATGTGTCTAGTGAACCCGATAAGTGTGTAAAGAGGAACAAGGGAGTTAAAAGAAGTTGTTTGGAAAAAATTACTTTTGAAGCATATAAAAATTGTTTGTTCACAGGACAACAAAAAAGTGATAGTATGTACATGTTTAGATCTAGAGGGCATGAAATAAGCACAATAAAATTAACAAAAGTCACATTAGATAACAAAGATGATAAGAGAAAAATATGTGAGGATGGAGTTTCAACTCTTGCAATAGGTCATTATAAAACGATTCAAAATGAGATTGAGTCTTCATTGTCTAGTCTGGAAGCACAATCAAGAGTTTGGCACAACCAAATGATTGAGTTGGAAGATTAATTCAATTAAGAGAAAATTGGAATTTAATGAAAGTGCGCTCGACGACATTCATACGGGGGAATTAATTATGCATTACATGCTAATAGATGTTGTTCATAAAAAAATAAGACAATCATTTTAACATTGTAATATAATTTATTATTTTAAAATGTATTAAAATTTGTTTAATTATAAGATGATTAAATAAATTGAATAAATTAATGCTAATGTATATAATACTCATTTAAGAATAAAGTTGTTATGTTAAATAAAGAAAAATAAAACACAAAATTGATGTTCTTGTGCTTATTTAATTAAACAATTTCAGATTTATCAATCCAACTATCATCGGATTTGGGAAAACCCAACCATCGTACTAGAGCCTTATTTCCTTTCTTTTTTACTACTTTTTCAACTAGATATGTGTGTGGAAAATTGGTTTTTTTCACTTCTTGTTTATAGAAGGATCCCTTAATTGGATTTCCGTTTAAATCTTCCAGTAAGTATGTTGTTGGATAAGTATTCTGTACTTTGATTATTCTAAAAATTTCAGTTGTCCAATTCGGAGTGTAAACCTTTTCAAAGACGTGTTTGTATTTACTGATTCGAACATTATCTCCAATCTTCAGTTTGCTAACAGTAAACATTTTAATCACTGTGGACGGCAGTCCACGTAGTGACGATGAGCACCGAGACTGTGGTGCGCAAGGAGACTACTATATACAGCCGTAGAAAATCTGCTACGATAGTCCGATCAGAACCATTTATATCTTAATCGAAAGGTATTGTAAACCTCTTTGAAACTGCATACTAAGATTTTTCAAAAACGGATTAGTTTGGGAGAAATTAGAGTGAAAGTGCGAAATTGAAAATTTTGAAAATTGGAGCCATTGGGGCCGGTGGAGCAAAAATCCCAAAATTTTTAATGTTGTTGTTATCTAGCTTTAAATACGCGTCGAATGACACCTCGATCATCCTGATCCGATACTCCGTTCAAAAGATATTCAATAAACAAGATTTCAACGGCCTTTCCGAAATGAAAACGTTTGTCCAGTTGTTTGTCTGTCTGTTTGTTTGTCTGTCTGTGTGTCGATTTTTTTGTTTTAAAGTCCTGGAACTACTTTTATTTTGTTAAACAGCTTGAGCTGAACATTTTTTGTTCTACAACTTTTTCGATTTCCCGCTAGTTTGGCGGGAAAACCGCTAAAAAAGCGCCCTTAGCTGAAAAATTTAAAAAGGCAAAATAAGCAGCGTGCCGATTTTGAAACTAATTTAAAACTTTTTAAATATTTTTGTTTAAATAACTATTAATCGTCACAAAATTTGATATCAGAAATTTTTTGTGTTGAGTGTGCCATCGTCACTTTAATCTAACCTCGTTAAGAGGTGTTTTTATTTGATATTATTATAGACGGTTTTCAAGATTTTATTCTCATTTTCGCTGTTAACATTGGAGGGAGCCATTTTAATTGTTCGGTGTACTCTGTTGTTGTAAACATTAATTAACTCTTTGTACATATCAATCCATTTATAAGTCCCATTGTAAGAAAACTCTTTCCACATGAGTTTTTTTAATGATCTGTTGAATCGTTCTACAATTGACGCCTTTAGAGTGCTAAATGATGAATAGTGGTTGATTCCATTTCGTTTCATTAACCCATTAAAAATAGTATTGAAAAACTCACTTCCATCATCGGTTTGTATATGTTTAGGAACACCATCCCCTGATTTTAATATTCTATCCATCGCGAGAGCAACGTCTGTTGCCTTTTTAGATTTTATAGCTTCCCCCAAGCAAATTTTGAGAATGTGTCTATTACTGTTAGTAGGTAGCGATATCCATTATTTGATGGGGCATACTTCCCCATTTCAACCAAGTCGGCTTGCCATAAGTCATTAATTCCTTTTGTAATTACTCTTCGTCGTGTTAAATGTTTAAAAGAGGGAGCGTGTAGTTCATTAATAATTCCCCGTCTACCCATACTTATGTATAAAAGAACAAAAAAAAAAAAATAATAATAATATTATTATATAATAAAATAAATAAAAGGTGTACAAAAATAATAATAAAAATATAAGTTATGGTTTGGGAATACTTTATTATAGTGATTTTCTTAATATACTAAAATTTTTTAGAACGAGCAAATTTTTCGATAATTGTTGAGACAACTACCTCAAGTCTGTCTAATCTTTCTTCAATATCCACAGTTTTGACATCAGGTGTTGTAATGACTATTTCACTCAACATTGAATCTCTAAAATTTTTTATGGAGTTGTCAACATTTTCTTTGATTACTAGATCTGTGTTCTCTTTAGGATTGGCACCATTCTTTATTCGTTTTTGTTGTATATTAAAGTTCCCATTAGTATCAATGAAGAGTCCTGAAATAATTTTTTCATATTGTTTTAAGTGGTTAGAATTCTGCTTATCACTTATATAATGTCCAAACTTGTCAACGGACATGATGATTATAATCTCATTTGAAAATAAACACGTAAATATATACTAACTTAATCTATAATTTGAGCCTCTCTCAATTCTTCAATTATCGATGTAATTTCATTTGTGTGATTAGTATGTCCCGCAGATTGAGAGGCAATTAAGAGTTGTAGTCGTTCTACTAGCTCATTCGGATCATCCCAATAAACATAGCTTGGTTTCCTCATATCAAGTTTCATGAATCCAGATCCAGATACAATTGAGTTGGTGGTTTTGGGAGTAGACTCAACATTCGATGATTTTGATAAAAGTGGTTTTATAATATTTCTATATTTTACTGCCCTCGTTCCTTTCACCTGTCCTTTTGATTGAAAGTTTCTTCGATATAAATTTGTTTTTAATAAAATTTCTCGATATATTTCTAACTCATTTGTATTATAATTTTGTGGTAAATTGTGGAATATTAGAGAATAAAGTCCACTAGTGAGATGCCAGTTCTGACCATTATCAAATTCAATTTTATTGTGGGATACATTAATGAGACTATTTCCCAACATTAATTCACCATTCTTATTTTTATATGGACCATATGTCTTGTCTAAAAGGTGATTTCGCGCGAGCTCACTAATATTTAAATTTTTTGAACTCTCTTCATGTTCCGGTGAGTGATGAGCTATTGTTGATGAATGATGAGAAGGAAGACTCGGTGATTCAATCCATGAATGGGGAGAGAATTGGTTTTGTAAAACTTGTTGTGAAGAGGGAGAGGTTAGGGTCGGTAATTCACTCGATGTGTGAGCTATGTGTTGATCTGCTAGCATGAATGATGAGTCCTCTATAGCTGGTTGAGAATAGTATTGATCATCTTGATCATCTTGATCATCATCATCATCTTCATCACTCTTCAACCTTGAATCCAATGTAGTATAATCATCACCATATTTAGCCTTCTTATTTGCATTATATGCAGTGTAAAATGAGAGTTTCTTCTTTTTTACGAGAGGTGTATTATACATAATGTCTATTGGACTATAGTTTTGTTTATTTTTTATTTCAGACTTAACATTTTGATATTCGTTAGGTATGGTGTTTTGTAATTTTTTGATTTCATTAACAAGTTCATGTAAAGCTTCAGTTATAGGCCTAAACGTTTCCTCCAACCCAATAATATTCTGGTTTTTGAGATGTTTTAGCTGTGAAAATTTTCTTTTTAGTGCATCTCGAGTTTTTGTCAATTGAGTTAAAATATTCTGCTTCATATTTTTAATTTACTTGATTTGACAGAATGTAATCAGTTATCAGCCTTGTGGTTGAAAATATACTGTGAAGTAATTCACGAATCATGGATATATATATATCTATATTTATATTAAGTACACAAAGTTTGAGTGATACCCAGTTCTGATAACCAGATCTATTAACAGAGCTGGTCTAATAACCAGACCTATTAACAGAGCTGGTCTAATAACCAGATTATCAGATCAGCTCTATTAATAGTGCTGGTCTGTTTGGAATTCTCCATTAAAATTTTGTTCTTATTTGGATGCTGAAAATAAAAGTTGAAATTCCCATTTCCGAATAAAAATTTGATTTTTTTTTAAATTTTAAAATGTTCTTTTATTTATATTTATTATAAAATACAATTTATAGTGTTAAGTCAAAATAAATGTTTCCATCATTTTTTAGTTAAAAGATAGGTTTTTACAGAGAATAAATCAAAACTACGATCATCTATGTGACTATATCTGTCTGGAATGTATACAATATTTCTAAGCAATTCTACTTTAATACTAAATCCATACTTTCCTTTTACTCGTTTGGCTGAAACGATTGTGTATGGGATATTTATTCCCAAATCTTTAAATGCTATCTTACTCTTAATAGTGCATGAGTTAAGTGCACTCATAAGAGGATCCTCCTCAATATCCCTCATTAGGGCATTGAGATCCTTCTGAGTTACCCCTACGGGTAATTCGTTGATTTTGGGTGATGTGGTGTTGTTAGTGTTGGGTACCATTTTTAAGTCTTCAATCTGGTGCTGATGTTGCCGCTGATGGTGTTGGGGGGGGGCGACTGCTGCTGGTGGTTGAGCTGCTGGAGGTGTTCTGTGAGGGTGGTGTTGCTCCTGCTGATGGGGATCGGTGGCAGTGCTGGTTGTCCTGCTGACGGTGAGAGTGCTGGAGGTGGTTGATGTTGCTGCTGGTTGAAGTTCCTGCTGGTTGTGTTGCTGAGACTGCTTCTGGTCGAATGATATTTTTCCTCGAGACACGGTCTGATTTTATAGCAGGCAAGAACACATTTCTCCTCCCACCACTTCAATTTGTACACTTATGTTGTTGGATAAAGGTTACAAAGCAGGTAAGCCCCACTCATGTTGTGTGCGAAAGGTTACAGAGACAGATATGAACCTTTAGGTAAGTGCATATTTCCGCTTGATAAGACTGGTAGGGAGCTTCAGGTAAGTGCATGTTTTCGTTTAGGTGAGACTGATAGGAAGCTTCAGTAAGTACATGTTTCCGCTTAGGTAGGGCTGATACAATCTATATCACTTAGAGCATTGTTGTCGGTGCGCTCCTGGTAATTACACTCAAAAACTCAAGACACAAATGTCCGCAGTTCACAGTCCCAAATTTTTGGTATCGATTATAATTGTAGCTAATGTTTTTTCCTAAATATCTAACTACTTCTAATGGTGGTTTTAAGTTTCCAAAACTATCGAAATAATATGATGATAATCCTCGTTTGCTAGATTTATTATTCCTGATTCGAGGTTATTTGGGTATTTTGGTAACTCATCCTTCATATACACACCTCGAAAATATGGAATATTTTTAATTGCATACTTTAATATATCAATATTAGATAGCGCTCTTTTGGGTAGCATGCTTAGTAGTTTTTTGGATTCCTTGTTTTATTTTTAATATTTTTTGAAAATGATAATCCATATCCTATTTTGTATGGGCTTACGTAGATAGCTTCCTAAATTGTATTCTGATAGTTTATCGTTTACATCCCAGGTTAAAGCCGGAGATTCTAAGCTCCGAAGTTTTTCCAGCTGTGTACACAACGTACAGGCTTGATCGGCCTTTCAGGCGAGGGGGCGGGGTCCTCATTGCGGTTGACTCCAACCTCACGTCTGAAATGTTAACTTTCGAGGAATGCAACGAAGTTGAATTCCTTTGTGTGAAGCTATCATATAATGGTAGTTTTACTTATATTACATGTTCCTATATTCCCCCCATGTCGGAACTTCCTATTTATTGGAACCACCTTTCCGCTATTCAGGCGGTCTCCAATAGACTTTCGGATAGGGACCATTTAGTAGTTCTAGGTGATTTTAACATTCCTGGGGCTACTTGGTCTACAAATGACTCTTCAAATACTCTTTTGACTACAGCACGGCATGACTTTATTGATGGCTTGTTTGACATTTCACTGTCTCAAGTCAACAATGTACGAAATTCCTTAGATCGCTTGCTCGATCTTTGCTTTGTCTCTGATCCGGCAAGAGTCAGTTTGGTTAGGGTCCCGCCCTTGACACAACCCGAAGATCCATACCATCCTACTTTTGATGTTACTATCGATATTGGGACTGTTATGGAGAATAAGTCTGATCGGCCAGCTAAGAAAGTCCACTGCTTTCGCAAGGCGGATTTTCTACGGCTGAATAATTTCATATCTGACTTTGATTGGTCCGATCTCTACATGTGCACTGATATGGTGGTTGCCATGGATATTTTTTACAATGCTATGAATTCCTTTTTTACAGAATGTGTTCCGCTTTACTATCCGTCAATCTCAAATAAGCCTCCCTGGTTTAGTAAAGAGTTGACTCGCCTCAAAAACATTAAGTCCAATCTCTATTCTAAATTTAAACGTAACGGTTCTCAAGCTGTCCATTCTCGTTATTTAGCGGCTCGGTCTAAGTTCACCGTGCTTAACGCGCAGTGTTATAAAAACTATCTGACTCGTTGTAGGGTTCAGTTCGCGGTGGACCCAAAACAGTTTTATAATTTTGTTAACACTAAACGTAAGCCTATTACACATCCTTCCTCGCTTTCATTTGAAAATACTACAGCAAACAGTGATCAGGAAATCGCCGATCTTTTTGCTCAGTTTTTTCAAACTACTTATTCTCCGTCATCCGATTCAAACCAGACCTATTCTTATAACATGACCAAATCAAACTTAATCTTCAGTCCTAGCTTAACCGAAAGCTCCCTTCTTTTGGATCTTCAACGTGTCAAGCCAGTTTACTCGCCAGGTCCCGATGGAATACCAGGCTGTGTGCTTAGGTATTGTGCCGAGGCCCTGTGCAGTCCCCTTCTAAAATTGTTTACCTTATCCTTAGATACATCCCAATTTCCCCTTATTTGGAAGGAATCATTCGTCACTCCTCTCCACAAAAAAGGGTAGCAAAGTGGATGCTAACAACTATAGAGGAATCTCTAAGTTGTCAGCCATCCCAAAACTTTTCGAAAACGTAATTACTCCCCATTTGCAGCACCTGTGTAGATCAGTAATTTCTCCATGCCAACATGGATTTGTTAAACGAAGATCAACGACAACTAACCTTCTGGAGCTCACTTCTTTTATTATAAGGGGCTTTCCTCAACATTTACAGACAGATGTCATCTATACTGATTTCAGTAAGGCATTTGACTCAGTTAATCATTCCCTTCTTGTTAGGAAATTCGACTTAATCGGTTTTCCAGTAGATCTTCTTTGGTGGATCTCAAGTTATCTGAATGGCAGGACGCAAAAGGTCCTCTTTAAAAACAACTTGTCGAATGTTCTCCGGGTGACCTCTGGCGTCCCGCAAGGGAGCCACCTGGGTCCCTTACTTTTTACATTATTTATTAACGACTTGCCCAAAGTTTTGACTAACTCCAGGGTACTCATGTACGCTGACGACGTTAAGCTTTGCGTGCAATATAAGGACGGCGCTAGCCAGTCAGATTTACAAACAGATCTTAATAACTTTCAAAAATGGTGCACTGCAAACTTATTAAACCTAAATGGCTCCAAATGCAAGCTCATGTCATTCTCACGCGCCTCTCCCATGCTTGCAACTTATTCGCTGAACTGCTGCTCTCTGGAAAGGATCACTCTAGTTGACGATTTGGGTATCCGCCTAGATTCTAAACTGGAGTTTATAGATCATATTTCGTCCATTGTAAATAAAGCCAGGGGTGTGCTTGGATTTATTAAACGGTGGTCGAAAGAATTCGATGACCCCTACGTCACGAAGAATTTATACATATCGTTAGTTCGTCCTATTTTAGAATATGGATCTTGCGTTTGGAGTCCCCAGTGGGACGTCCACAGCAAACGCATTGAGTCAGTTCAAAAGAATTTTTTACTTTTTGCACTTCGTGGCTTAAACTGGGATGCAAACCTAAGGTTGCCATCTTATTCTAGTAGACTTCTCCTAATTAACCTACCTTCCTTAGCAAACCGTAGGACGATGCTAGGCATTATTTTTATGTATAACCTGATCCGTGGTGACGTGGAAAGCCCCGAACTTTTGTGGCAGTTGAATTTCCACGTACCATGTAGAAACACCCGATCCTACTTGCCTTTAGTTTTACACCATTGTAGAACCTCGTATGAAATGCATGAACCCTTTAGAGTACTATGTGCAAATTATAATGATTTGTACAAAATAACCTCATCTGTAGATAGCCTTCCTAAACTAAAAACATTAATCTTAACCCACTTAGTACACATGCAAGATAGCAATCAAGCTGCGCGCCATTAGTCTATATGGTGGATGGTAGTTTCCTCGCATTCTTTTTCCTATACTTTTCTTTCGCGCCTATTAACACCTAACCCTAACAAGCACGTGCTTGGTTTCGAAGGGCCACTTGAGTGTACTGACCGTAGTGCATCAACGTCCATATAATTAAAAAAAATAATTAAAAAATACACTCCTGACCCCAACGCTACAGTTTCCATTCTTTGTTATATCTCCTTTGCTCTTCAAGTTGTTGTTTTGCCATTTTCGCATTATTAATAGTTTTTACAATCGCTGCGCTACCTGAGGCTAAGCTACCCACAGCGCTTAAAGCTGTAAGAATTGGAACAAGCGGCAAGAACCCACCCACTTTGGGGACGGTTATAACTCGTGGAATTACAAAATTTTTTCTACATCTATTGAGTTAGATACTGCTTTGCGTGCAACTTTAATTGCATTCAAAATATCTTTCTTAATTCTTTTGAAGGTTGTTTGATTATTGAGGCAAGAGATTTTTTTTTAACTTTCTTTTTTACTACCTTTGTCCCCATCCCAAATTTTTTCTTTGCTTGCATTATATTTTTTACAAAATATGCGGCTGCTTTCTCTCCAAAACTACTAAGCCCTTTCAATTAAAACAGTGTCTGCTTTATGACGTTCACTCAAGTCTGTACTATTTGAATAAGCAATATCGTGTTCCCTACAAGCTTCATCCAAAGCATTGATTCCACGATCACCACGCGTTAATCGTTTCTGAAGCTTAGTGCCTGGTCCACAATAATTGTATCCAGGTATATGAGCTTCAAAGGGTAATGTGTTTATTATATTATTGATAAAACCACTTCCAACCTTGACATTTGATTTGCGACTAATTATATTATAAAAATGTTTTCCCATTTTATATACACCTCAATCATCGAGAGATTGTCATCGAATGAAGTTCATTTCCAATTAACATGCGAGTATTAAGACAATCCAAAAGCATTATAGTACGAAATGTTGAGGGTGGGAGTCATGGGGGGAATAATCCTACACGTCACAGCACTTTGTTACCAAACACAATTAGAGCATTAATTGTGGGTCCATCCAATTGTGGAAAAACTAATGTGATGATAAGTTTAGTTGAAAGTCCAAATGGTCTTAAATTTGAAAATATTTATGTTTTTTCAAAGAGCTTATACCAACCGAAATATGAATATTTGGAAAAACTTATTAAACCAATAAAAGGAATGGGATATTTCACATTCTCAGCTAATGACGAAATTTTGTCACCCCAGAAAGCTAAAAATAATTCGATTATGATATTTGACGATATCGCATGTGAAAAGCAAGATAACGTTAGGAGCTTTTTCTGTATGGGGCGTCATCGAAATATAGACTCATTCTATTTATCTCAAACGTATACCCATATTCCGAAACATTTAATACGTGATAATGCGAATTTTATAATTGTTTTTTAACAAGATGGATTAAACATGAAGTATATATGGAGAGATCATGCAAATTGTGATATGGATTTTAATACATTTATGAATATTTCACAGAAATGTTGGGAAGATAAATTTGGATTTTTGGTAATTTCAAAAGATGATGAAATAAAAACTGGACGATTTAGAAAGGGATTTGATCAATTTATTATGCTTAAATAAATGTTTATATAAGTATAATGTGTTGTTTGAGAAAAAATACAGTTCAGACTCAACCTTCATAATGTCTACATCATTAACAATCACCTTAAATGGAAACACATCAGTTATAACTGAAAATTTTTTCCCACAAATTGAGTTAAAACGTAATTATAAGTGTGCATTAATTGACTTTTATACATTCAATTCTATACCAAATGTTGATATGGGTAACAATCTCTTCCATATTGGAAATAAAGTCATCGAAATACCAATGGGTTCATATGAGGTTGATGATATAATAAAATATATTATTAACAGACACAAGGAGTATGGACTTCATAACACTATAAAAATTGAATGTAACATTAACACATTACAAATTCAAGTTTCAACTAAAAATGAAACAGTATATTTTAATCATGAAAGATCAATTGGACGGTTATTTGGATTAAATAAACGTAAATTAAGACCACATGATAATGAAATTTACATCTCAGATAATCCAGTAAACATTTTAAAAATAAATTCAATTAGATTGGAATGTAATATTATCAGTGGCTCATATGTGGGGAATAGACCAAATCATGTGCTTCATGAATTTGGAATTAATGTCCCCCCAGGATATAAAATGAATATTACACCTCGAAATTTGATTTATTTACCAATCAACACCAGAAAAATAAGTACACTCGAAGTACGGATAACGGATCAGAACGGAGACTTAATCAATTTGCGTGGAGAACCTGTATCAATTCGTCTACACTTACGAGCAACAGAATGATTATTTACAATAAAAAGCCCTCACATCACCCCATACCCCACATTAGTAAGCGAAAAGCTCTCTCAAGGAGATTCACATCATCGACGAGCACTATCTTTAAAAATAAATTGTTTTTAAAATCGCTTGGATTAAATATTCAATAAAGTTAAATAACTGACTTTCAAATTAATGAAATTTTTTATGTTCAAGACAAGCCTACCAATGATGATAGTATCATTAAGAAAGAGTACCACACTTATTATCCGTATCAACAGAACTTCAAATCAAATGATGAAGTTCGCATCACAATACAAAACCAAGATCTTTATGTCCTTCCAAATGAAAGTTTTCTCCATTTTGAAGGCACACTTAGCAAAACTATTGATGGAAATACAGGAACTACTAGCACGAATGGTGTTAACGGGTTGCTCAAAAATAATTGCATGGCCTATTTTCTCGATGAGATCAGATACGATATAAACGGATGTGAGGTGGACAAAACACGCTTCACTGGGATCACATCAACTCTCAAGAACTTCCTCTCCGTTGGTCAACAGGAGGGACTCCTTTATCGCAATGCTGGATGGAGTGGTGGAGAGAATATCACTTGCGGAGGACATTTCAGCTTTTCCGTTCCATTAAAAATGTTAATGGGATTCGCTGAAGACTATAAGAAAGTGGTTTTAAATTGTAAACATGAACTCATTCTGTTACTAACTAAAAATACTGATGATATGTATGTTAAAACAGTTGAAGGTAAACACCATAAAATTGATATACATAGTATTAGCTGGAAAGTACCACATATTGTTCCAAGTGATAGTGCTAAAATTAAAATGTTTAATGTTGTAAAAAGTGGGGCTACCCTACCACTCTCATTCCGCAGCTGGGACTGTTACATAAATCCTACACTAGTGCAGGGTACCCATCATGTGTGGAATGTTAAGCTGTCGGCGAATAGAGAACGTCCACGGTTCGCTGTGATTGCGTTTACATTGGATGGAAAACTAATAACAAATAATTTGAGAAATGCCAAAGTATATTTAAACTCTGATGTCTATCCCTATGAGGATTTGAATATTAAATACAATGAAAATCGGTTTGCAGTTATGTATGACATGTATGTGAGATTTCAAGAAAGCTACTACAATCGGGAGTCTCGTCCACTTCTATCTCCGATGGAATTCATGACGAAGGCTCCCATTGTTGTAGTGGATCTCTCATACCAGAATGAGTCAGTCAAATCAGGACCGATTGATGTTAAAATTTCCACGGAACTAACTACAGCAAGTGAGAAGAATACAAAAGTATATTGCCTTCTCATTCATGATCGTCTTGTTGAATACACACCATTGACTGGATTAGTTCAACGTGTTGTGTAACAACTTTCAAAAAACTTTGGTCATTCAAATTTTGGAAATCATAAGAAGTAGACGTGCACGGATCTGAACATAATTTAAAATGTTCTCACTAAATAACAAACTCAACAGCACAACACCAATTACAATCCAACAGCTTGTTGTCAGAATAAATAATTTCATTAAATTATTTAAGGATCAAATTTTCCCCGAACATATGGAATATCTGGAGGACTCATTAAAATATTTTAATATGAGAATGGGTGATACACCGCTGGTTTCCAATGTATATGGAGAACATTTCACAACTTGTAGTTGGGCGCATATGGATGAAAGTATTGTGACAGATACCTGCGCCTGTCATTTCTTTAGTGTACGCAAACACAAATCTCTAAAAATTATAAAAATGTATCTTAATTTAGAACATCGCTTCTAGATGAAAAAATAAAATTATAAAATAAATACAACAAAATATATAAATATGTATTCATTTTTAGTAGAAATGGGAAATTGTGTTATTTTCAGACAAACTATCGAAATGTGGTTGCTTGCGTTATCTGCATACTCCTTTTGACAAAGGGAAAATCGAATGTGAGGGTCGTGCATTAGGTATCAGTTAGCATTCACTTAGCTGCGGTATCTGTATATGGGTAAAACAAAAATCGGCAGTCAATTAGGGTGCACTTAAGTGCGGTATCTGTATATGGTTCCGTGTAAAAACAACCATTTTAAGGTTGACCCTTCAAGGATCAATTAGGGTGCACTTGCGCACCTGATTTTGCACACAAACGACCTTTTTGACAGATGGCTCGCGCACTAGGGATCAATTAGGGTGCACTTGCGCACTTGATTTTGCACACAAACGACCTTTTCGACAGATGGCTCGCGCACTAGGGATCAATTAGGGTGCACTTGCGCACCTGATTTTGCACACAAACGACCTTCTTGACAGATGGCTCGCGCACTAGGGATCAATTAGGGTGCACTTGCGCACCTGATTTTACACACAAACGACCTTTTTGACAGATGGCTCGCGCATTAGGGATCAATTAGCGTGCACTTAAGTGAGGTATCTGTATATGGTTCCGTGAAAAACAACATTTTTAAGCTTGGTCCTCAATTAGGATGCACTTGCGGATTGTTGAGAAATTACCTTTTTGAGATAGGGAAACTTCCGGTGAGGGTCGCGAATTAGGGATCAATTAGCGTGCACTTAAGTGCGGTATCTGTATATGGGTAAGTGCTTGTGTAAGATTGTAGCTTAAAGAATCAATTAGGGTGCACTTGCGCACCTGATTTTGCACACAAGTGACCTCTTTGACAGGTGGCTCGCGCATTAGGGATCAATTAGCGTGTACTTAAGTGCGGTATCTGTATATGGGTAAGTGTTTGTGTAAGATTGTAGCTTAAAGAATCAATTAGGGTGCACTTGCGCGTCTATTTGTTTGCACACCTTTTTGAAATAGGGCAACTTCCGGTGAGGGTCGCGAGTTAGGGATCAATTAGTGGGATTGTTGAGAAATGACCTTTTTGAGATTGGGAAACTTCCGGTGAGGATCACTTACTGTGAGTGGTTGTCTCCATCACACTCGCACTCGTAACCGTATCGTATGGGAGTTCGAGTACTTACATGACTAATAGCCTGATAGGTTGACATCGAACCCTCATTAATTACATTTTATGATCACAACCTTTTAAAGGTTGACAGATAACCCTCAATAATCTAATTTATGACCCTAAAGGTTGACAGGTGACCCTCATTAATCCTAAGGGTTGACAGGTGACCCTCATTAATCTAATTTATGACCCTA
This sequence comes from Drosophila rufa, assembly GCA_018153105.1. Taxonomy (NCBI): domain Eukaryota; kingdom Metazoa; phylum Arthropoda; class Insecta; order Diptera; family Drosophilidae; genus Drosophila; species Drosophila rufa. The sequence continues at coordinate 1,145,056 of JAECXS010000162.1, read as the reverse complement.
ATTAGCGATAAAGTGGCCCAGTAGTTAGGTTTTCCAACTACTACCGCAGGCATACAATCCCACGAGCCCTTACGACGACCAGCCGGGTAACGAGTCGGACCCCGAGGACGACACCCATCTCCGCGATGGCCCGTGGGGAGCCGTGTCAGACCTCGAGGACGACGAGCAACCAGACTTCCACGTCGAGGACGTGAGCGACGACGAGAAAGAAAACCCGGGGTATTACGACTTCCGGTCGAGTACGAAGACGCCAGCGAACCCAACCGCAGGAAGGCGCCGCCCTCTACGTTATGGAGGGCGAGGACCGCTTCGGGTTTTACCGGGGCTCGTGGCTGCAGCTCACGCACACCACGTACCGGACCATCCTCATCGAGATGCCGTTCCGGCCCACTCCAAGCCCGATAGTCACCTTCCCACCGTCACCCGAACGCGCAGCTCTGGCTGGCCCAGATGACACCTGGGAGGAACCGGTCCCAGAAGTGCAGAATCCGGACGAAGCATCGACGTTCCAGGCCAACTACGAGGCCAACCACGAGGCCGAACAGGCCGGGCCGACCTGCGTACCTCCCAGCACGGACGAGCGTACGCAGGAGGGCCACGCCAATGGAGAAGCATCCGGAGACGAAGCCACCGCCTGCGCTATAGTGGTCCCACCCCCACCGTTCCACGAGTTCCCATCCGACACCGCCAGTGGCAAGGCCATGCACTGGGAGTCCCAATCAAGTGACAGCGAGGACGAGGAAGGAACCACGATTCAGTCGCCGCCAGACGCATCCTCGCACCCGTCCCAGCACACAGGCACGCACAACGACCCCACAGACGCCCACGACACCCCAGAACTGCGAGGGGTTCGACTTGGGCATCTCGCTCTACTTCAACCGGTCCCACCGGTGGTAGAGGAGATGGTCCTCAACTGGCAGGACGAGATGGCACGCCAGGATGCAGTAGGGCGATCGGCGGAGGTGGCCCACCGCCCCTCGCAGTCGACTCACCCCGCTACCACGAGCGGTGCACCCTGCCTCAGGAGTGGCAATGCACTACGCCGGACGGCCGAGTGCCGCTCGAGGTGTGGCAGGCGATCGAACTCCGGCGGCCCGCTGCCCTCAGGGTCCGCCAGCGGTTCCATATCAAACGGAGTGACGGATCCTATCAAATCACGATAAAGACCAACGGCAGCGTCCAAATTATTTACTCCCCTCCGAAGTGAGGAGGGGATGTGAAGCCCCTTTTGGATACAGACGCACAAACTATATTATTTTTCTTGAATTATGTTATTTGTTAAGTTTTCCTTTGACACGAAGTCTACCTTGTTTTCCTACATTTATAAATACATTTAAAAACTAGTTTAAGACACGAAGTCCCTAGTTGAGTTCATAAATACTACTAAATATAAGACTAAAGCTAAGACCGAACCCCGCCAATGACCCTTACGCCATCGAAGGCGCGACCCTATCGATCACCGCGATAGGTGGCCATCGATAGTGGGTCCGATAGTGGCGAACTAGCTCAAAAGTTATCGAGTTCCGAGCTCCCGATCGCGGCCAGGAACGGAAGCTCGCTCTCTCTCGCTTCGTGACCACCGCAGCGTTCGGACGTATATCTAAATAGATCCATAGGAACCTAAGTCGCAATAGCCCACGTGCCTCGAGACCGACGCGTCGAGCCGTGGCAGTGAATTCTATAGAACCTTAACTCACGTAAGTTACACCCCGTGTAAGGGCAGCATTAGGGATTAAGCATACGTAGCGAATAAAACCAACACTGATAATAAAAACCATGACACGTGGTCTTCTTGATAACCCCGCATCCCCCGCCTCCCTCTCCCGGCCATTACTAACCGCGTGTTTGGCCCTTCCATTCACGCGACCTGTACTTGGCAACGATCCTCTCCCAGCTCCTCTCCACTCTTAACAGTTTCCAACTGCGTGTTTGGCCCTTCCATTCACGTGGACGGTCACCGACGTGAACTCTCCCTCCTCCGCTCCTTCTTTGTGCAGTTGCAGTTCACCCGTTTGGCCCTCCCATACGAGTGCTCTGCAGCCGCCGCCCCTCTCTCCCTCCCGCATGATTACTACTGTACCCTAGCTAGCAGTCGTAGCTTTGGATCCGCGCCCATCCGGATCATTAACCCTGTAGTAGCCTCCGTGCCCAACCGGAGTAAGTCCCGCAGCTTTGGATCCGCGCCCATCCGGATCTCTAACCCTGTAGTAGTCTACGCGCCCAACCGAAGTTCCGTAGCTTAGAATCCGCGCCCATCCGGATTAATAACCCTTCCCTTTAGCTTCCGCGCCCAACCGGAACTAAAGACCGTAGTGTAGCTTCCGCGCCCAACCGGAATCGTCCACTCGTAGTGCAGTCTTCGTAGCGCGGGCTACTGTATCTAGCTCCCAAGGGTCTCATTACGTAGTTTTAACCGTAACCTAGCTAGTTACGTAGCGCACCCCAGCTGCGAGCGGATGACTACCAGCCGCCCGCGAGTTGCCAGCCTGGCCACACGCCCGTTAGCCCACATACTCATTTTCTGCTGCGAGCGCATCACTGCCAGTCGCTGAGCAGCACTGGCGAACTAGCCAGCAGTGTGCGTCCCCGATCGTGAGCTTGGTTTCACCCCACCCATTGTTCCGAGCTTATCGAGAACCGGTTCCACCGCTGGGCAGCACTGGCGAACTAGCCAGCGGTGTGCGTCCCCGATCGTGAGCTTGATTTCACCCCACCCATTGTTCCGAGCTTATCGAGACCCGGTTCCACCGCTGGGCAGCACTGGCGAGCCAATGCCGACTGCCCGCTAGACTGGTTCCGCACCGCCGCGCAGTGCTGACCAATAGTGTTGCCCGCCTCTATAGCTAGTTTAATTCCGGACAGAACTAAATATTCTGGCGAGAATAAATACCAAAACCCATAAAGAAATATATTCAGTGAGCGGAAAGTCTCCGCAATTAAATCCTAGCTACAAGTTCCATCCCTTTCTATATAAATATTCTTGTATAGTTTTCCTGGCACGACTGAGGTTTTACCCCGGCTGAGAAACTACGTTACAGTAGTTACGAACAAAAGCAATACTCCTTTATTTGGAAGAAATTTTCTTAGGAAGTTTGAGTTTGAACTTGCCCAAGCGTATTAATCAAACATTATAACAGATAATATTAAAGACGAATTTGCTGAAATCTTTGATGATAGTCTTGGTGAATACAAGGTTAGGTTAGGTTAGGTTAGGGCGGCGGCTGACACAAGGTCAGCCCACTTAGGCCATCACTGGCCCAATGTGATACCGCAATGGATCTTTTATACCCTCTTACCACAAAGTTAGAAAGAGTCCCAGCCCGTTTCTCTTATGAAACCTGCTATTTTCTTCGGGGGGACAGCTGCTAATTCAGCTAGATTGTGGAGAAAATATAAAATAGTCACAGCTGAGCAATGTGTGCGGTGTAGACTAAAAAGCATTTTTGTGCGTTTGGCGTCAACTTTAGGCCATGTTTGGCGACTGATGTTGCAGTGTGTGGTATTGTTCCACATTTCTTGTTTAAGGGATCTGAAAACTTGCCTTGTCCTGAGCTTAAAAGTGGCTAGGGGCATACGGAAGTCCTCCTTGTCTGGACGGAGAACTGTGGTGGTGCCGCGTCTGGCCAGTTCATCAGCTATTTCGTTTCCCTCAATATTTTTGTGCCCTGGCACCCAGACTAGGGAGATAACGAACTTCGGTGCCATCTCTTGAACAGATTTGCGGCAGTTGTTCACTATCGTCGAGTTTGAGGATAGCGCGCGAAGTGATTTTATAGCTGCCTGACTGTCTAAGTAAATGTTTATTACTCCGTTTATAAGGCTAGAGTGGCGTAGGCAACTAAGAGCCTCGCTTAAGGCTAGAATCTCTGCCTGAAAAACGCTGCAGTGGTCCGGAAGACGGAAATGTATTTTAATACTGAGTTGTTCGCAGAAGACTCCTCCTCCAACTCGATTGTCGAGTTTGGAGCCGTCTATGAAGAAATTTATACAGTCATTTTGTCCAAAGGGACTTGCCGCCCAGGCCTCCCTGGAGGGAAAGACTGTTTTGAATTTTGTAGAAGGGTGTTCTACGGGTATGCAATAATCTGTTAATTGCTTGCTTGCGCCCATTGATAGGATGGATGAGTGCCCATATTGATGGACTGTCCAGCAGTTTGCGTCTCTCAGGCGTCGTGCTGTGATGGTGGCGGTTTCTTTTGCCACTAGTAGAATTGGGGATATGCTAGTAATAGCGTTGAGCGCTTCACTAGAGGTTGTTTTAAGAGCTCTTGTCATGCATAGTTGAGCTACTCTCTGCACCTTGTTGAGCGCCTTGAGTTTAGAACTATACAGCAGCGCTGGCCACCAAATGGATACCCCATACAGGAGGATGGGTCTAACTATGGCGCTAACTATGGGAGCGAAGTTTTTTATAGCCCATTTGATGTTGGATTCAGTCATAATACTATCCAATGATCTAACCGGGTGGTATGGTTGTGGGTCGCTTGTTTGGGGTCGCTTGTTTCCTTGAAAATGCGTTTCTAGTAATAGCATCAGTGTTTCTTCGCTAGAAGAAGTCCACGAGTCGTCCTGTTTCTTGAGATAGCCCAGATTCGAAGACGAGTTTGAGAGTACTTTTCGTAATCTTGCAGCTTTCGAAGTGGATTCAATTCCCGAACAGAATTTTCTCCAATCCTCTCTTTTTGTTTTTTTAATTGAGCTAGACTGTGTTTATATTCAGACCAATGTTGTTCACAACTTAGTCTTTTTGCTCTGTTGAAGAATTTCCTGCATTCCCCCTGTTCGAGCAACTTATTAATTATATATTTCGAAAGCAGACATAGCTGGGTCAAGCAAACATCGCTGTGTTTAAACTGCTTGCATAAAGGTCATATCGCCGGACATTGCCCATCCAAATTTCGCTGCAAAACATGCCATGGGCTCCATCACTCGTCATTGCATCGCACAGCTGATGAAATTCAGAAACCTGTAGATGAGAAGCCTTCATTCTCAGGTGCAGCCATGCCAGTAACTACGCTGCTTTCACGCAGTTCGAAGCGCTCTCTCATTCCGACTGCTCTAATTTTAGTCAAAGACAGATGTGGCATATTTCACACGGCAAGGGCTATACTAGATTCTGGGTCTGAAATCTATTTCATCACAGAGAGTTTAGCCAAAATCTTACAACTTCCTTTCAGCCGACAACATTGTGAGGTGTCTGGAATTGGAGACATTCGGTCTCAACTAAAGCATTCGTTATTTGCGACCATCCGATCGCGATTGTCAACTGAAGAATGGACATTGAAATTTTCGATCACTGGATCTATAACGCAACAGCGACCGGCGCACCGCGTAGATACTTCTATCTTTTCCATTCCCGAAGGCATCGATCTTGCGGATCCATATTTCTTCAAGCCTCAGAAGATCGATATGTTAATTAGTACGCAAGAATTCTTTGTATTTTCTCACTGGTGGAAAGATATCGTTGGGAAATGGGTTGCCGTGCCTGCTAAACTCGTCTCTAGGGTGGATTGTAGGAGGAAAGCTTGAAGATTCGACTCAACCTGACTTTGTAGCTCATGCCCTGACATGCAATGTCACCCAGACGCAGGATCTTAGTGATGCGTTAAAGAAGTTTTGGGAAATAGAATCATTTGAAGATAGTCAGAATGTCACGCTCACAGCCCAAGATGAAAAATGCATTCAACACTTTCGCCAAACCACGGCTATCTTGGATTCCGGTCGAATACAGGTTCGGCTGCCGTTTGCACAACCTCCAACCAATCTGGGAAGTTCGTTAGAAAATGCAAGACGTCGTTTTCTGCAGTTGGAACGCAGGCTAGAACGTTCACCGGAACTAAAACGTATGTACAGGGAGTTTATGGAAGAGTACAGTCATCTTGGACACATGGAACTAGTTACTGACTTTGACGCTAGTCAGCCGCACTACGTAATTCCGCATCATGCAGTATTACGACCACAAAGTTCTACCACGAAAATCCGGGTAGTGTTTGACGCGTCGGCCAAGACGACCTCAAACCTATCGTTGAATGAGATATTAATGGTTGGCCCAACCGTGCAACAAAAACTCGTTCTAACTCTACTGTCGTTTAGAACTCATCGATTTGTCTTTACTGCCGATGTTACTAAAATGTACCGGCAATTTTTGGTAGATCCCCAAGACCGAAAATACCAATTAATCTTTTGGAGAGATGCACCTCATCAGCCCTTACAACTTTTCCAGTTGAATACGGTCACGTACGGCCTTGCTAGTGCCCCGTTTCTGGCCATTCAAAGCATTCAGTTTTTGGCTGAAACCTATAAGGCAGAATTTCCAATAGGATCCCAAGCTTTGCAAAACGATATGTACGTTGATGATATTCTGAGCGGAGCCGATGGTTTAGAAGACATGGAAGTAAAAATATCTCAAGCCAAAGAAATTTTAGCTCGGGCAGGGTTAGAACTTTCGAAATGGCATTTTAACGGGGAAAGTGCTGGACTAGGAGAATATCGTTTCGACCCAAATGCTAATGAGGTAGCAAAGGCTTTGGGAATGTCGTGGAAGCCACAGACAGACGTTTTTTGCTTTCGTTATGACTTGGAAAAATCGGAAGCGACCACAAAGCGACAGATCATATCGATGATTGCAAGACTTTACGATCTTCTCGGTCTGTTAAGCCCTGTAATCGTCCGATGCAAAATCGTGGTGCAGGATCTGTGGAGGAATCGCTTGGAATGGGATGAACCACTTCCGCCAACGTTACAGGAAAATTGGCGTCGAATTGAGCCAGATCTACACAGGCTCAATAGTATTGAAGTTCCGAGGTATATTTGCTCTTCGCCTAAGTTCGACTGCGAAATTCATGGATTTGCAGACGCGTCAGAACGAGCATACGGGTGTTGTATCTATTTACGGTCGAACCAAGGGGACAGGGTCACATCACACCTAGTCATCGCCAAATCAAAGGTTGCACCTGTTCAAACAATCAGCCTTCCACGCTTGGAATTATGCGCCGCGGTGCTGTTATGTGAGACAAATTTGAACAATTTTGCAAGAGAGTTATATTTTGGTCAGACTCTACAGTTGTTCTTCATTGGCTAACTATGCATGCGTCGCAACTAAAATGTTTTGTTTCCAATCGAATTTCTGCAATTCAAGCCAAGTCTGAGAACATTAAATGGCGACACGTTCCTGGGAAGGAAAATCCAGCCGACATTGTATCGCGAGGCTGTTCAGTCAATGATTTAGGCCAAACAATCTGGTTTACTGGTCCAAAATTTCTTATTCTCGAGGAGTCGTCTTGGCCTAAATCTCCAACTTGTGGTAAGGCCACGGATCAGCAGCTCGAGCTGCGAAAGGCAACCGTTTTGAAGTGTAGCAATAGTGGCAACGAGGGAATTGTGGATCAACTTCTTCATCGTATCTCGTCATACCAGAAATTTTTGAGGGTGTTAGCTTACGTTTTTCGAGTTTTCAACAAGGTTCCAGCTGATAAGACGAATTCCGCTTCACATGCGACTCAAATAAGCCCAGAGGAACTTCGACATGTTTTTCTTTTCGTCGTCGGAACGATTCAGCGGAACTGCTTTGCGAAGGAGATTGAGAATCTATCCAAGGGAATTTGCCACAATCCACAGATGAAAAGGCTGACACCGTTTTTTTCAACAGAGGATATAGGATCTCACACTCTTACTCTAATGCGGGTAGGAGGCCGCTTAGCACATGCTCCAATCTCAGTGGATGCGAAGTTTCCTCTTCTTCTTCCATGTGATCATCCATTCACGTATAAATACATGAAAAATCTTCACCAGGCGAACATGAACGCAGGAGCTAAGGCATTGGTTGGAATTCTTCGGTTGCAAATCTGGATAATCAACGCTCGTCGGTTAGCCAGCAAAATAGTTAGAAGCTGCGTTCATTGCTATCACTACAAGCCAAGATTAATGGAACAAATCATGGGATCGTTGCCACCAGATCGGCTACGACCAACCAAACCGTTCTCCACTTCCGGAGTGGACTTATGTGGACCCTTTTTTATTTCATACAGAATTCGAGGAAAGGTTCCGTACAAAACATATATCGCTGTATTTATATGTTTCGCAACCAAAGCTATTCATGTTGAGCTGGTGTCAGATCTTTCTGCCAACACCTTTATTCTTTGTCTGAAACGGTTCATAGGGCGTAGAGGACTTCCAGAACGCATAGGAGCTCGCTCACAGCTGCAAGAGTTTAAGGAGACACTCTATACTCAACAGAACCGACTCTGCTACCCTCTGCTCGCCAAGGCCGACTAGCATGAGCCAGACCTTGGACCCCGTGTTTGCTACTTCGGATTGGCGGTTGTTCGAGCCGCGCTTGTTCTTCTACTCCTACTGGGTTGGTAATTTCTAGCTACTTGCGCTGCTCGCAAAGAAGTGACCGGCATCTTGCTGAGTTCGCTGTCCGTCGGCATTGCCAGATAGCTTAAGTGCCCCTATATCAGGGCTGGCGCGTTTCTATTCAAATTGCGCGACTTTTTTTTAGGGGTCAGCGCTAACCTAACTATACTTATCAAGAATAATAATTGTAAGGAAAAGAATTAATACTAATAATGAAATAAAGGGAAATAACAAACGAGATAACAAAGGATAACAAAAGCTTCAGCGGTTTGTTTTGTATTTTGGGCCGCAGGGCGTCGCACTCCCCCGTCGTTTCCTAGGTTTAGACATCCGTCACTGTTATTGTTATCGCTCCGCTGTAGTTGACTTTGACCACATATGTCTTCCCTTCGATTGTGCGTTTATTCTTGATCCTGTGCCCTTGCCTGAGTTTCTCCAGTTTTCTCTGTAACTCTTCCTGTATTACCTTGGGCAGTGCCGTCAATGGATCGTTTGCAGCTTGTTTGGTCGGCTGGGCGTCGTCGTTGTCCCAATTCTCCTACGGATGCAGCTCGATGCAGTCTTCCCAGTCCTGGATCAGTAGGGAATCTGCTTCGTTTGCTCGTTCCAGAGCTGGTCACGTCCTGTTGTCTTCAGCGCTTCCGCTGCTGTTCCTCTATCGTTCGGTCGATCGTGTTCAGCAGCTCTACCGGTTTTGAACGTTTCTGGACCCTTGCCTTTGGTTGTTCCTCCGGGAGTGGCTTTGTGGTATGAGCTAGGTGCTTCTTGTAGGTGATTAGGAACTGTCCCGCCATCTTGTCCGCTCTTATTTGCTGTTGGTGCGGTGGGGAGCTGGCGTGCCATTGGGCTTGCAATGGTGCTCCGCCGCCAGTGATGGTCATAAAATTTTTTAACTGTGTGCTTATACACATGTTATAACAATTTAAAATTAAACACTAAAGATAGAACTTGTACAAAAATCGTACTTACAATTGGATCAACCAGACGTTCACAAATATAGTAAACTCCTTGGTAGTAAATATACGCCAGAGGCTTGCACTTGCCAACTTCGTCATTGCACTCATTTATAACTTTACTAATGAAGTGTGCCATCATATCATTAAGCTCTACAGAAAGGTTCTTTGCAAGCGTATTTACAAAGTGCATGCCTTTAGTTTTTAAAAAAATTTCTGACTTTTTTATCGTTCTCATCAGTATAAGTATAGTATTATTAAAATCATGGCCTTCATACAAAATCAAATCATCGATCTTCCTTACAATTTTCTTGAGCTCGTCGATATTTTGCACAAGATTAACGAAGAATTCTGCTCTTAGCGCCAACGCTAGATTTTGTGCGTTAATTAAGGCATGACCCACCTTTTTGTTTGTTATCCACTCTGCGTAATAATACTGCTGAGCAGCATTTCCAAAGTGTGTAGCAAGGAATTTCAAATCAGTCCTGTAGTATGTGCAAAGATTTTCATTAAACAAGCTACTGTGATAAGTAGAAAGGTTTCCAAAGCGTGTCTTTTGAATATTTTTTTGTTCGGCTTCAGTTAAAATATCTATTTCGGAGAAATCCGTTTCAAGCAATGGATTAAATTTGTCTACATTGCCTGCAAATAAATCTATACGCGATAGGTCATTTATATCGTACAAACTGTTCGCCCTTAATACTTGAAAAATATTTTCATTAGACCGGCAAGTCTCAATAGCGTTCGAGATTCGTAGTGGGGGGGTGTAACCTTCTTCTGCAGGAACATAACGATTAAGATCAATCATAGTGTTAACTTGACGAAAAAAGTCACTCGATTCAGGATTTTTTATAGATGCACACGCACCTCCATACGTTACGATCCCGAGAATGAGATAGAATAAGGCAATCATAGCTATAAATGAAAATGCACAAAATATCAAAAGGATTCCTCTAAAAAATATATATTATTTAGATTGTAATTGATTGAATATTACGTTAACTTACATAAGCAAGCACGAAGCGCCCATGCCTTTACTGCAAAATCCAGAGGGCCCTGGCACATTTCTGCTGGTACCAATGCAACCGCACAAAAGAGCAAATATGAGGAGAAGTATAATCTAGGTCAGAGACGTGGGATATATTTAATAAAATTTTTAAAGTGAAACTTCTTTCATGGATTTTTGGGGACGGAGTAAAACCGAGTCAGCCTGCTATTTTGCTCTTACGCATGGGCGATTTTGTATCAAGCAACGGTGGATATTAACTAGTGCTGACAAAATTTGAGCGAAAAATAGCTCATTCTAATGAAAAAGTTAATAAAAATAATAAAATTAAAAATGTATCGAAAAATGATATTAAATAATTAATACTTAATATAATTCATTTAAAATAAAGAAAACATTATTGTATATAACAAACTGATGTAAAATTATGATTTCATTTTAATATATTTATTATATACAATATATAGTACATTGTAAATTATTAAATATCATAAACAATGATGATTTTGCTTGTTGAATAAAGGCTTAGTTATTGTTAGTTTTCTTAAACTTTCCCGCTAGAAAAATCTAATTTCCGCCATAATGCTGTCTCCGCTGATTCTTAAGTCCTCCTTTGCTGCATTCTGCTAATGCCCATGAGTAAAAGCGTGATAGCACGCGATCGCTCGTCAGTAAAAAGAGTATATACATACGCACATTTGCATACAAATATGTATATACATTCAGACATATATATTGTTTTGCGGAATCGCGCCTTTATTTGACTGCAAAATATGAATTAACTAAAACTTATTCCGTTTTTTTCAAAGGGTTATAAAACCTCATTTAGCTAAAAAAAATTTTATTTTAGAAAATCTAAAAAGATGTAATAGTCTATTTACACTAGGCTTTGCTTTAGAGTTTTTGCGTTTTGGTTCAAACACATTTTTTTTTTTATAGGTTTTGGTCTTTGGGGGGTGGAAAAAGTTGAGTTCATGTTGAGTCAATGATGAGTTCATTTCGTTCATTATCGATAACTTATCTATAATATGGCTATCGCACCACTACCGCTACTCGCCACTAAATTAAAAACAAAATAAACTATTATCTATCAATCATCTGTCCGAAGGTTAAAGTAAAAAAAACAAATTTGTCATTGTCAGAGCTGTTAATTATGGGCGATAAAAGGTTTGTTTGGATCAATGGTGTCCCAGAGGCTCTTTTCGAGCTTTGGCAAGATTATCAGCCAGGCTTCAGGGGAGCTCGCAAGAACATTTACAGGGAGATGGCGGTCATAAAAAATATGGCAGAGAACTCGGCCACCTTCCAGAACATCATCATTAAATATTTATAAAACCGCGAAAATAAATAATAAAAATTGTACTATATATAAAAATGAATTAAGTATTTATTGAGAATCTAACACCTTCAGCGCTTTCGTTTTATTTCCTATCCACGTTTCTTGCTCTGGTTGATCTCTTTGCTGAGAAGCCTCCACTTCTCCCAGTTGTCAGGAGCAGAAAAGTTATGAGCTATGCAGAAATTGTGAAGGAGGCAGCAGCAGGCAAGGGTCGAAACGCTTCGAGAATGCCCTTGCATGTTTTGCAACTTCTCGAAGGTTGCTACCGACATCCCCGCACAAGTCCATGAACCTCACATTGGTGACCCTTTGTTGCTCTATGACTGAAAATATATGGTCGTCGTCGTTCTTTAATTTGCTGCTCATTTTCGTTATTTTCTTCTCAATAAAGCACAGTTTTGAAACTCAAACAGTCGAGTTTGTCCAGTGTAATCGCTCATTGTGAGTTATTGAGTTAAATCCGATATCAATAGGTAACTCACGTTCAATAGACTATAAGATTAGATTAGGTTAGATTCTAAACCGTTTATTACAGAACTATTTTATTTTTTTGAGTCTGTACTATATGTCTAAGCTATTATACTGAATTTAAACCATCGTTTCTCGTTTCAGCGGCCGCGGCATACATAATTCTGTTGATTATTTTCTGTCTCTTTTCCTTTTATGTTTGGCCTTGGAGCGCACTTGACCCAATGGTATCAGAACTAGAAGCAAACGGTATTGTGTGTAACACAAATAGTCCACTGATTTACATTTGTGAACTTATGGTATAAGAATTAGAACCAAAAGGGAATTTTTGTAACACAAATGGTAAACAGTTCTGAATACAACACCAAAAGGTATCGTTGTGAGAACTTGGTCTCAAAATGATCACGTTTCACTTCTGTCGTGCGTAGGCTTGACACACCCCCTTTGTTTTTAGTATTAAGACCATAAAGTAGTGATAACATTATCGAACCTTTGAAAATAAATTAAAACCACAGTCGAATTTTGTGACTTAGTGCCGATTATGAAATTAAATAAATATTTTAAAAGTTTTTCCTTATAATTACACTGCCTTTTAACTAGTGTTAACGACGCAGGGGTGACGAACGGAATTTTTGTGCTGAACACGAGTCCGTGCTTGAAAACTTGCTACCACAGCGTTTTCCTAAGCATTGGCTTAATACACTAAAAACATTCTTTTTGGGAAAATTTATAAAATTTAAAAGCTAAACCCTGAGGTACTAGAAACGGGGTGATAACATAAGTTCCCTGCCATAATATCCCTAATTTCCAAACGCCACAAACATCCTGTCGTCGAGGTTATAAAATTTTAAAATGCCAGATTATAATGTCTGCAAACGTCATAAAAACGAACGACTTCCGGCTGCCGGAACTTTGAGAACTTTTAGAGAAACTTCAACACACATTTCGAGCTCTGAAAAATAGCAGCCATAAATAGAACAAAAAAAAAGGAATAGCCATTCAAAGAACTAAAAAAAAGAGTGCAAAGAAAAACCGTTATCAGGAATCAAACCATAATAGTCGATTGGTTAAATACGTTTGGCCAAAGATGGATTAGGAGTATTTTAAAAAATTGGGAAATGCGACTTTGCCTTATTTCTAGTAGGCCGATCAAAAAATCATTAACATGCTACTTTAACTAAAAACGAAGAATTAAAAAAAAAAAAATCAAGTCGATGGGCCCATCTGTATGAGCTAAGCGAGCTATACTTAAAAATAGCTCTACGCATTTATAAGTATAGATAAATAAAATTTAAACCAATGTGGCAAAAATGTACTACGGCCAGTAACCATAAAACTACATGCAACAATTTCTGCAGCCAGAAAAAAGTTGGGTTTTCCAATTTATTGGATCTGGTCGGCTCTGGAAGTAATAGCTGTTGGTTTCGCGTGCTATCCTTTTCCTCTTCCTGACCACTAACCTGATAAAGTTCCCCGATCTAGCTTCCCACACATACGTTGTATTTGCTATTCACACTTAATCTATACTTACTGTGTTAGGTTTTTTTTTAGGATAGCTCGCCTAGGTCATACGGTTGGATCTATAAACATGTTATTATACCCTGGCAGAGGGTATTATAATTTTGCCATGATATTTGCAACGCAGTGAAGGAGGCATTTCCGACCCCATAGAGTATATATATTATTGATCAGCATCACCAGACGAGTCGATCTAGCCATGTCCGTCTGTCTGTCCGTCTGTCTGTCCGTCTGTCTGTCCGTCTGCCGGTTTTTCGCGAACTAGTCTTTCAGTTTTTAAGCCATCGCACAGTGGTCGATTTAGCCAATCTAGCAGTCAATAATTAATATCAAGCTAAATAAACAAGTTATGTCTTTCAAATTATTTTTCTAATTTAGTATGTAAATTAACAAACATTTTAAGATACTTTTTTTAAATTAAAAAATTTTTTAAATTAAAAAATAAATGTTTTCATTTTTAATTTTTCTTTTATTCTTTGGAAAAAATTTTAGCTCTGTATTTTATTATAACAAAATTGGAATATCTAATTTGATGTTAAAAAAACCATTACATTCTTTGTTGCTAATTTCGGGCATGCTTTCCAAAAGCTGAATCACGTCGTCATCCAAAGCAAGATATTTTTTTGAGAACGCGGAAGTACATTTTGACATCGATGATATTAGCGGGTCGGATGTCAGTAAAAGTAAATGCATAAGGTCTTCCATCGTATTTATTCTGGACGTTTTTCGAGTGAGATTCAAGCGATAGTTGCGCATATCTTTATTTCGCGTTTCAAGCGCTTCCTCGGACATCATGCCGATTGGAAGGGAAACATTCTTTATTATGTCTGCTCCATGAATCACAATTTTGTGAATGGATGAAGGCATATAAAACCAAGGGTATTCCTTCACAAATATTGAAACTGCATCCCATGTGTATTGGCGAAAAGCTTCAACATTAACATTGTACCCACATGTCATAGTGCGTAAAATAACACTAAATCTTTTAATAAGGTCAATGTTTACCCTTGTAATTGTAGACGTCAAATCTGGATCTTCGAATAGTGTTCTTGCTGTATTTCCATTATTCGTGTTCCCCGAACCAACCATGGGAATATCGACTAAAATACCCATTTGTTTTCAGAGTGCAGTTTGTATTTCTGCCTTTCTTTGCGCAACTATTTATTTATCTTCTCCGCGAACCTGCCACTTTTTAATTGGAAGTCGATACGATATATGGATGATGCACTCGAAACATCTGATCCATGCATGATAGCCCATACTTGTATAAACATTCTTTAGGTGCTTTGGTTAAAATTTGTTTTAAATTGTTAAATGTGGAAGGAGTGGCACCACAAATTCCACAGACCTGCATAGAAGCTTCCGAAATCGAGTTTAAGATCTTCCCATCAATCATTGTTAAGTGAAATTCATGAACTATTTTAAAATGTTGAAACGTTGAAGGAAGAATTTGTTCTATTTTATGTTCTATCATTTTAACTTCTTTACGAACTAAGTCAGCAGTTTCTTTTTCAAAGCTGATTTTTATTGGCCTGCCTAGTTGAAGAAGGACGTTCATTTTGCCAAATTACTGCATTATTTATGTCGAGTTTTTGCAGTGGAACCATACAAATTGAAAATATGCTTTCATCAATCATTCCAATTTCAGGATCACTAAAGCGCTGGCTGTATGTCGAATGGCCACTACTCCCATCGCAGCCCCATTTATATATGGCTTTTAATGGACCACTGATTTTGGAATCTTCTATTCCTTTAAAAGCTGCTTGATATCCTTTAATTATACGAGCAACAGTGTGGTCAACCAAAGACTGCAAACTGACTTCCGCTGAAGTTTCCGAAATGTGTATGTCCTCAGGATAAGTCGCCTTGTTAGCCTTTAGCACAACATCATAACAAGGAAACATTTTTGACCCATGATTCACAATTTTTTGAACTGCTGGTACGAATTTTTTGTAAAGTCTCCATCTACCTAAGGGCTAAGGCTTCTTCAGGGCTAATATTTCTGTCATTTTCAACTTCTGCGCTCTTAGTAATTTTTGTGGGATTTTCTGAGTCTAGGTTCAATAACATCTGAGATGCATTTCTTTTCCCAGAATTATACAAACTCACGCGAGCAGCCACGACCAATTCTTCGCATGGGGTTTCCTTAACAATGTCGGAAAGTCTTTGAACTTGGCGATGAGGTTTACTGGGCGCCCAGAGCTACTAGAGGATATTTCAGTTAGCACAATAGACTCATTTAGCCAATTTTCATTTTGTTTTTGAAAATATATGTGGTTTCTACGGCATTTTTTCCACTTTTCCGTAATTTTGCTAGAAAATTTGGCTAATTTTTCATTTATTTGCTTGTATTCTTCTTCATCGCTAATATTGTTCTTATCAATAAGGAATGAAAAAACATGGCTTTGAATTGCCTCAAGTTTCTTTTCGAGCACAGTTTCCTTGTGCCATATTGCAAAAAACGTGCTTCTTAAAACTGACATTGTACCTATAAAATATAATAAGCTATAGGGTAGCAGCTGGTAGCACCTCATTTTGACACTGGATGATTCACAAAAGCTAATTCTATAAACACAAAAAGATTGGTGGCAGGAGATCGTAGGGGTCACAAGTTCTATTCCACGAAAGTCTGAGGTATGTAAGTAATGCTACTGTTAATGAAATGTTAACTTCTACATCGATTTACCACGAATACAAACAAACACGGACACACACATGTTTTTTTTTATTAAATACATACCAACTTTGACTTAGGTTAACACTTATTTCAGAAAAAATCGCAAAAATTTAACTTTTACAAAGCAGAAGCAAACGCCTAAAAAGTGCGGGAAAATATATTTAGGTGTGTACAGAAAAATTTAGTGAGCTTCACTCGCTCACGACTGCGTGACTATCGATTAGAAAAATATAGTAGCATCAAAATAAATATTGGCGGGATTTTAATTTTCAAAAAAAACAAAAATATGAATTAAATTTTAACCTTTAATTTTATATTTAATGCCTGCCAGATTGGCTCAATCGACCACTGTGCATCGGGCTGAAATTTGCAGCATAGTCTTAAATCGTTAGCACGAAGTATACATGTCGGAACTATCGAAATCGGACTACTATATCCTTAAGCTGCCATAGGAATGATGGCGAAATTAATGTAAAAAAAATTTTAATTTCTCTGTTTTCCAATGCATTTCTATACATTTCGAGATGTATTTGTTTTGTACGGTTTTAAAATTACGGTTTTAATTTCATTAAGATCAGATAACGATATCATATAGCCATATCATATGCCATAGAAGCTATCCGTCGATTTAGAAGAACATGTAAAACTCTACATGTAAAATGTAAAATGTGTAGGTAAATAGTATTACAATTTACAAACTTCAATACTTTTTCAATTTTACCAAAATTGATCGATTTTTAATGATCCAATTGCAGACTGCAAGGGTATACCAACTTCAGATTACCAAAGTTAGCTTTCTTTGTTGGCTTGTTTTAGTTTGCAGTTGAAGAAAAAAAAAGAACACTTTTGAATATACTTAAAATCATTTAAGTACATGTTTTGCACGTCTAATTACTTAAAAGTTCAAAAACTACATAAATAAGTATGATAAAAAACAAAATATATCGCGTGTGACATGTAGCGTGCGACAGTGATTTAAATTAAATTTAGAAAAGGTGCTTAATATTTTTAGTCGGACAAAGTACATTATCGAGTAATATGAATAAGTATTATCTTAAAATTAACTGCATCTTCGTTAAGGTTTGGCTGAAAATACGGTTTTTATTGGCTTTCGAGAAAGTGACTTCTGTCTGAGTCGCGTGCGCATGCCTTTGTTTTGCACGATTATCTTGAAAACGAACACAAAAACTTGTGACAAAATTACGATTGTATAAATCATTATAACTAATGAACCAGAGATCTCCCATTGAATATTCGTATTTAATATTGAAGTAGATAGTGCAAAGCTTCTTTTAAGCCTAATACCAGCTCTAAGCTAGGTAAGATTTGGGAGTCATTGAGCCTAAAAAAGTGCCAATTCAATCAGTGCTCGATACATTAAGCGAGATTTTCTCAAAATTGGTACGTGATTGAAACTTTTCAGTTTCGGATTAGTAATAAACAGGTAAATATCATTCAGAATCAAAGAAAGATATTTACCTGTTTTAGCGTCTTAGCCTTATGTCGCGGGCTTTTTTTTTTGTCGACCCTTTTTTATACGTGCCTGAAAAATAATAGATATCGTTATTCAGTCTGTCTTTCTGTCTACACTGCCCCACAAGCGGATCCATGCTTGGCCTTTTTCCCTCCCCATTCGCAAATTTTCTGCTCCTTTGGACCGTGGCGGCCATGCAATATGATTCCCTTTTGTGGTGAGTCGTCAGTTTTCCATTCGTATAAATGCCCCCTTTTAAATGGGGGTCAAGAATTTGTGTTAGTTAAGTTTACATTACAAGTTTATTATAAAGGTTGGGCAAGAGTGTATTTGACACTACCGTGTATTGAAATGTGTTTTTGTATAGCACGTGATGTTCTGAATTAGTGTAATTAATATTTAAGTAAAGGTGTAAGTGTGTCTCGGAAAGCTAATATTTTGTCATATGGTAACGTAGTTTCTCAGCCGGGGTAAAACCTCAGTCGTGCCAGGTAACTAGGATTAATTGCTGGAATTATTTGCTCACTGAAATTATTTATTTACTTGTTTATGTCTTTATTCCCGCCAGAATACTTACTCTTATTCGGAAAATAAACTAGCTGCAGGCGTGCAGCACCATCACTTGGTACTGCGCGGCGGTGTGGAACCAGGATAACGGGTAAAGTGGGCACTGATTCGCCAGTGCTGCCCTTCGACGGCAACGGTGTACGATAGCTCGGAACTGTATGTTAGGTGAAACTAGGCTAACGATCGGAGTTGGGCTAGGCTGCCAGTGATGCGTTGCACAGCTGAACGGTTCTACGGTAAAACTTTAAGCGCGCGACCAGCTTAACGATTGGCGGGCGTCCGTCAGTGATGCGCAACACAGCTGAAACGGTTACACGTGAAAACTCTGGAAGGCAACCAAGCTAACGATTAGCGGGCGGCTGTCAGTGATGCGCTGTATAGCTGAAACGGTTACCCGCGAAAACTCGAAGCGGAATATCGGCGTGGTGTCAGGCTAACTGCCAGAGATGCGCTCGACTGGCAGTGTTTAAGGGATCGAAACTACGTAAGCTTTGTGGGCTAGATACCGTAACCAACGCTATGGGATTAGGTCGCTGGCCGGATTTGGACAACTGGTGGTTACTGATCTGACTGGGCACGGATGTTAACTAGGGGGTTTTACTCAGGTTGGTCGCGGAGGCTAACTACTGGTTTAGTAATCCGGTTGGGCGGGGATTCAAGACTACAGCTAGGTATTTCGGATGGACGCGGAATCTATGCTACTGGGTTAGGGTACAATAGTTACCATGCAAACTTTTACCGGAGAGGGGGGAGTGGCGACGGTTGCAAAGCACTCGAATGGAAGGGCCAAAACGGGTGATCAGTAACTGACCGAAGAAGGAGCGGATGAGGGGGGATTCTCGGCGGTCACCGTCCACGTGAATGAGAGGGCCAAACACGTGGTTAGTAACTGCTGAAAATGGAGAAGGCTGGGCGAAGGATCTCGGCAAGCACTAATCGCGCTGATGGAAGGGCCAAACACGTGACTTGTAATTGCCGGGAGCGGAGGAGGGAGAGCGGGAGAGGAGGAGCGGGAGAGGGGAAGCGGGAGAGGGGGAGCGGGAGAGGGGGGAGCAGGGTTTCGATTTAGAACACGTGTTAGGATTTTTATGTTATAAGTCTTGGATTTTATTATTTTTTTTCTCGGTGTGTGCTTTAGTTATTGTTTGTACTTCTGCCAGTAGAATGGCGTCTGACTACTTGTGCTTATCTAGTCTTATTTAATGCCACGGCCTCGACGCGTCGGCACGTGGGCTTAGCTTTTGTCTTTCGGCTTTTGCGTAGCGGAGAACGAGCGTCTGTACGCGGCGGCGGTCACGAAGCGAGAGAGTGAGCTTCGGTTTGTGGCTGCTGCCGAGAGCTCGGAACTCGCAAATTTTCGGGGAGCTAGTTCGTCACTATCGGACTCAGTATCGATAGCCGCCTATCGGCCAGGTAAATCATTAGCGACGAAAACAGCACTTGAAGCAGATGCTGAGCTGGCAAGGTTTTGTTCCAGGCGAATATGAGGTGATGCCGCAGCCAATACTGGGTGCGACGGCATTGATGAGTTGTCTAACAATCCAGAAAGAGTAGTATGAGCAGGTAAAAGAGACGGTTTAAGAAAAGTTCGGTGAATGTTCTATGTTGTTAGTGCCAGTTAGAGTGGAAAGCACCGTGGAAGGTTAACCATTTGCAGCAAGTTGAAGATTATTTGGAATCTTCTTTTTCGGTGATTGGCTTAGAATCTTAAGTCCAAGGACGTTCATCGAGGTGAGAAGTTTTCGAACTTCCATAAATCCAGTCCTACTTTGCTCCATGAAGGTGCGCATTTCATCCGTCAGAGCAACAGCAGTGCAGAGCGGCAGCAGGCAGAGAGCAGTCAGATGTAAGCGTGGAAGAGCAGAGCAGCAGCAAGGCAGAGAGCGGTGAGATGTAAGCGCTGAAGAGCCGATCGAAGCGAACTGCCGTGATTGCAGGTTCGTGTGAATGCTCGCGGCAGCTCAGAGACAGCAATTTCGCTAATAACACAAGCTTTATATTCATTTATATTATTATTATTAAGTCAATGTTTTCAAGAATTATCATGTATTATTATGTATTGATTAAGATTGCAGTGTTACTTGGCAAAATGTTATAAAATCTGGGGTGAACTGGGTAGGTTTTCACATCAAAATCACGATGTGAAGGAGGAGAGGTGAAAACACGTCCGAATACTTGAACTCTTCTCATCGGCGATGAAGAACTTTTGTTGTAAGAATGCCGAGTTCCCAATGGATATTTTGGTTGCATATACGTGTATACCATGGTACACCAGTAATAGTTCTCAGGATTTTTGATTGCGCGCGCTGTATGATGTCTATGTTGCTGCTGCTCGCTTGCGTCCCTTCACAGCTGTGAGCCACATGCTCGGATAGGCTTGAGAGTGGAGCTGTAGAGCAGTATCTTGTAGTCCAGATGCAGTGGCGATCAGTCTTTTAAAATCCACTGCAGACTGTTGGCTTTTAGTTTTAGATGTAGTTTCTTGCAGTCGTTGTGTTTTCGCCAGGTTAGTTGTCTGTCGATGTGGAAGCTTAGATACGATAC
Source organism: Drosophila rufa (assembly GCA_018153105.1). Classification (NCBI taxonomy): domain Eukaryota; kingdom Metazoa; phylum Arthropoda; class Insecta; order Diptera; family Drosophilidae; genus Drosophila; species Drosophila rufa. The sequence goes on along the minus strand of JAECXS010000162.1, from coordinate 1,124,152 downwards.
TTCGTTGACTATTCAAGGATATTGGAGAGCCTGTTTGCCTGTTGAGAGTAAATATTATGTGTCTAGATTTTTGTTCGTTTATTTTAATACCCCCAATTCTAAACTACCATGAGGTGATTTGCTGGTTGGGTTGTTGCTCGGGTTGGGCACATCGAGCGACTTAGAATCGCAGTGTCGTCAGCCGCTCGTTCGAAGGAATATACGCTGTATAAAGGAACCCTTGTGGAACCCCAGCTTCGATAGTGTAGTCGTCAGATGTTGTTGCGTTGCACCTGACTGCGAAGACTCTGTTGTAGAGATACGACATGCAGTGTAAGAAAGCGTCTAAGGCTGAGATAGGACAGGAAGCGGACTTTATAGGCTGTTCTAACCTCACTCAGAACCAACGATAATTCGCGGGAGTGTGTCTAAGCCCGGTGCAATGGCGGGGCGGGTTCGAACCCAGTGCAAACCTGCTCCTGGTGGCACGTTTCAATTTTGGGGCGGAAAAGGCGTAGGTCGGGTCCTGGCACCTAGCTAGAAATTGGGATCCAAGTCTGGCCTAGTGGCAACCCAGTCGATTGCCTGGATCTTCCCCAGCGTCGACTCCAACGAGGTGGAAACCTTTGGCGGGAGGGCTCGGCCTTAAAGTCGAGGCACACGCAAAAGTAATAAAATTAAAACCAGGAGAAGAGCGACGCGTCCGTACGTTTCTAACTCAGGTTTTAACTCCCAATGACCCACTTTTCCAGATTCACGCAGCCTCTTTGTCGGCGAAGACATCCCGGCAGCGCTGTCACTCCTCTGCCCAAGCTCGGTGATATTAGCCAACTCTCGCAGTGCAGGTGTTATCTGAGTCCCGCTCTCGCCTGCAGGACTTGTCTTTGTCGTTGTCCCTTGTCTTTGCACACGCCTGCCGGCAGAGCAGCTGCGTTGTCCAGTACTTGGCGTCACAGCTCGGCTCTGCACTTGGCGTGCAAGTGTTAGCCGCCTTTCGCTCACACCCGCCGGGAAGATGATGATGAGCCGGTATAACATTGTGTGCTCCCATATATGATATAATAATAAAATATATATAATAATCTTATTGGTCTGTAGGATGACGGAATTGTGTGGTCTTTTCCACGCTACTGTATTATAATGATTATAGATTTTGTAATTTCCTTGGGTAGTAGCCGAGACATACAAGTATAATCCCATTGAACAGATTACAAATACTCTCAATAGCAGAGTTTGTGAATGTTGGCAATGTTGGTGAAGATATAGCTTCAAATTGGATTTGTGGTGGGTCAAAAGGACTAGTGGCAGGGTTCGGCTGGAAGACGCTTCGGAGATGTGAACATCTCGTCGCTGCGGTCCCAGAAATCTGATTATTTTCTTATCGGAGTGACTGTTTTGATTGGAGAGTTTAGATTTGGGTGAGTCCTCCACAAATCCACAAAGGATGCTATGCACTGGTTGGCGAAAAATTTTCGATGTACCACAATTGTGCATTTTCAGCGCCTTGTTTCAGGCCTCGATTTCGTAAGCGAGTGACTTCCTTTAAACGTTGTTTTGAAGATGGCGATCTGTTGGTTTGCCAAGCAGCTTTTCGCCTCTTTTCGAGGGTCAGCTGTTCATTTTCTTGATTAGTTTTGAATTTGTTGGTTTTAGACGTCCTTGTGGTATTGAAATAATGGCTGCTGAGTACAAGTATTTGGACACAGCTCGGAAATGTTCTTCAGATTGGTCTGAAGTTTGTTTTAGTGTATATTTTCTTTAGTAAGCGAAACAACATGAAATTTGCCTTCCCAGACCATAGCCCAAAGTTTGTTGACCAGGGCGTTCGAACTTTTCGCCCTAAGCTTACGCCTAATTTGGTGCTAGTTTTTGGTGCGCCATGCGCTGATGGTGGGGGGTTTTACACTGAGAACTCCATGATGTAGGAGTAGGAGTGAATAGAGCGGGTGAGCAAGACCGTGCTCTTTGGCTATCGACCGTCAGAGTAGAGCTGGGTTTCTCTTTGTAGACTTTTTTGCACTTCGCTATCGCGCGGTGGGGTCGCAGAGCTTCTACGCTCTTTCTTTTGTTAGCCGCTCATTGAGCTATTTCGCGTGGTACTTATTTATATAAAATAAAAGTCAAAGAGCACGTTCTTGCTTTAGTGCACTTTAAAGGAATGTGTATAACCTGAGTGCGTCATCAGGACTGCAGGCTATTCCAGTGTTGAGAATCGGATCAGTCCAAATAATCTCCCCCCTTATGATAACATGGAATTTCTTTACATCTTGCTCCAGCGTCCATGAACATCGACAACACTTCACACTAGGGTGTCCCAAGGTAAAAGGTAGGATTTTTTTATTCGAAATTAAAAACGCATACCCTTTGTTTGCTTAAGGATTTAATGAACATTCAAAATAAATATTATTGCAATTGAATCAGGACAACCCGTGTCGACTGGATATCGAACATAAAATATACATTTTTGTACAAGGCAAGTATTGAAGAATTCTAAAAAATCAATTTTATTTACTTAATATAAAATATATTGCTCTTTAATATTTTGCATATGGGCAAATCCCACGTGTCGCACGTTACATTCGTACGATTCTGTTAATGAAAATGTAATTTTTGTATAGGTTAGGTATTCTTTCAAAATTTCAAAAATTAGCATAATTTCGTTAATTCTAATCTAATTAATGGATAATGTGTTGTGTCGCACGCTACACAAAATGGAAGTTACTTAAAAATTTTCCATTTGAATTGCCTTTTTTTTGTGAGTTATACACCATTAAGCAAACATAATCCAATATCTAAAATAAATCTGAAAATAAAAAAATTAATAAATAGGTTATTTCAAGTCAACAAAGTTTATGGTTTTTTAGCAAACGTCGTGAACCCATTGAACCCATTGAACTTCATATTTTCTTAAAAAATAAATATAACGAGAAAGAAAGCTTACTTCGGTAAACCTAAGTTGGTATACCCTTGCAGTCTGCAGTTGGATCATTGAAAATCGAACCATTTTAGTAATGTTGAAAAAATATCCAATTTTGTAAATTTTACATTTTATGGCAGCTATATGATATAGTGGTCCGATCTTAAAAAAATTAAAACCGTAATTCTAGAACCAATAAAAACTGATATATCTCAAAATTTATGGAGATACGTTGAAAAACAGAGAAGTTACAAAAAAATTATAATACCCTCTGCAAGGGTTTAAAAACAAATTTTAGTTTTAGTTTTTTGGCCGATGAAAACATGAAAACATGAAAATACTTAGGTATGCTATGCAACCATTGTATTACGAAAATTTTGATTTGGATTTGAAGTTTTTTTTAGATTTATATACCCACAAAAATACGATGATAATAAACATTTTAGTTTTCGGGTCTGGCAGACCTTTTGCAGGATTTGATATGTAAATAACAATAATTCTTGATATTTTGTTTTTAAGGTTTGTTTTTTACAGTATGGATAAAGCTGTGTTCTTATACGCAGCGTAATAAAAATTGGTTTTGATCTGTAATTAAGCCATGAAACTCTTGCATCACCTTAACCGCTCTTTCAGCGGTATCGTTGACTGTTTTAAGCATTAAAACCTTCTTCTTCGCATCTTGACGCGATGCGATGTTTGCTGTAAAGATGGTTCTTCGATCAGAAAACTGACATCAATTTGGCGGCGGGTGAATAACGCATTACTTTTGACTGATACGAAGATGTAAATGATTAATTTATATTAAAAATTAGAAGATAATAGAAACTATATCTATTAATGAAACTTACCAAACAATGAACCATACAGTTCTTCCCTAAAAGGGATGTAGCATTTATCATGGTTTGATGGCTTCTTATTGGTTAAATTTTCAATCCTTTTTTTATTTAATTAATTTTAAATTAATTTCTGTAAAGCAGCTTTTGAGACAATTGTAAGTTTTCATTGACTTCAAAAAGCACAAGTCCTGATAAGTTGATTTTACTGCCAAATTCATTTAAGTCATCGTTTAACGTAGGATCTCACGATGAACAAGCAACTCTCAAACAGTGCCGCCTTATCCTTGTTCGTCATTTGCAGTTGAACGCTAAGAAGTGCTATTATTTCAGTGCATAAATCGCCCTCGCCATCCACCCGGCTTGGTGGTTGGCACCGGGAGACCGAATTTAACATTTTCAATTTTTATCTCCACCTAAAAATAGTCATCCCGGACTATATCTTTGGTCAATTCACATTGACCGACTGGATAGCGGAAAGGAAACAAGTGATCCCCAGAAGGTTAGTTCTCGTTGATCCTTGTTGAACAAATCCATGTTGGCATGGAGAATTTACTGATTTACACAGGTTCGGCAAATGGGGAGTAATTACGTTTTCGAAAAGTTTTGGGATGGCGGTCAGCTTAGAGATTCCTCTATAGTTATTAGCATCCACGTTACTACCTTTTTTGTGGAGAGTAATGACGAATGATTTCTTCCAAATAAGGGAAATTGGTTTGTTTCTAAGGATAAGGTAAACAATTTTCAAAGGGGACTGCACAGGGCCTCGGCACAATACCTAAGCACACAGCCTGGTATTCCATCGGGACCTGGCGAGTAAACTGGCTTGACACGTTGAAGATCCAAAAGAAGGGAGCTTTCGGTTAAGCTAGGGCTAAAGATTAGGTTTGTTCTCCTTCTTTCCTATCAGAATGCACTTCTGAAATATTAGCTTTCGAGGAATGCAACGATGTTGAATTCCTTTGTGTGAAGCTATCATTTAATGGTAGTTTTACTTAAATTACATGTTCCTACATTCCACCCTTGTCGGAATTTCCTATTTATTGGAACCACCTATCCACTATTCAGGCGGCCTCTAATAGACTTTCGGATAGGGACCATTTAGTAGTTCTAGGTGATTTTAACATTCCTGGGGTTATTTGATCCACGACTGGATCCTCAAATACCCTTTTAACTACTTTATTGATGGCTTGTTTGACAATTCGCTGTCTCAAGTAAACCATGTACGTAATTCCTTCGATCGCTTGGTCGATCTCTGCTTTGTCTCTGATCCGGCAAGAGTCAGTTTGGTTACGGTCCCGCCCTTTCATTCTACTTTCGATGTGACTATCGATATTGGGACTACTGTGGAGAATAAGTCTGATCGGCCGGCTAAAAAAGTCCACTGCTTTCGCAAGGCGGATTTTTGACGGCTGAATAATTACATATATGACTTTGACTGCTCCGATCTCTACATTAGCACTGACATGGTGGGTACCATGGATATTTTTTACAATGCAAAAAACTCCTTTTTTTTCTGAATGTGTTCCGTTATACTATCCGTCAATCTTAAAGAAGCCTCCCTGGTTTAGTAAAGAATTGACTCGCCTCAAAAACACTAAGTCCAATATCGTATCTAAATTTAAACGTACCGGTTCTCAAGCTGTCCATTCTCGCTATTTAGCGGCTCGGTCTAATTTCACAGTGCTTAACGCGCAGTGTTATAAAAACTATCTGTTTCGTTGTAGGGTTCAGTTCGCGCAGGACCCAAAACAGTTCTTATAATTTTGTTAACCCTAAACGTAAGCTTATTACACATCCTTCCTCGCTTTTATTTGAAAATACGACAGCAAACAATGATTAGGCAATCGCCGATCGTTTGCTCAGTTTATTCAAACTACTTATTCTTCGCCGTTCGATTCAAACCAGACCTATTTTTATAAACTGCCCAAATCAAACCTAATTTTCGGTCCTGGCTTAAAGTTCCCTTCTTTTGGATGTCAAGCCGGTTTATTCGCCAGGTCCCGATGGAATACCAGGCTGTGGTATTGTGCCGATGCCCTGTGCAGTCCCCTTTTAAAATTGTGTACCTTATCCTTAGAAACATCCCAATTTCCCCTATTTGGAAGAAATCATTCGTCATTACTCTCCACAAAAAAGGTAGTAACGTGGATGCTAATAACTATAGAGGAATCTCTAAGCTGTCAGCCATCCCAAAACTTTTCGAAAACGTAATTACTCCCCATTTGCAGCACCTGTGTAGATCAGTAAATTCTCCATGCCAACGTGGATTTGTTAAACAAGGATCAACGAGAACTAACCTTCTGGGGATCACTTCTTTCATTACTTTTATATTACTTGTTTCCTTTCCGCTATCCAGTCGGTCTTCAATAAACTTTCGGATAGGGACCATATAATTGTTTTAGGTGATTTTAACATTCCTGGACCTATTTTGTCCACAACTGAATCCTCTTACACCCTTTTAACTACTACACGTTACGACTTTATTGATCTTGTTTGAAATTTAGTTGTCTCAAGTCAACCATGTACGAAAATCCTTAGATCGGCTGCTTGATCTCTGCTTTGTCTATGATTCGGTAAGAGTCGGTTTGGTTAGGGTCCCGCCCTTGACGCAACCCGAAGATCCATACCGTCCTTATTTCGATGTGACTATCGATATCGGGACTGTTATGGAGAATAAGTCTGATCGGCCAGCTAAGGAAGTCCACTGCTTTCGCAAGGCGGATTTTCGACGGCTGAATAATTCTATATATGACTTTGATTGGTCCGATCTCTACATGTGCACTGACATGGTGGATGCCATGGATATTTTTTACAATGCTATGAATTCCTTTTTTACAGAATATGTTCCGCTATACTATCCGTCAATCTCAAATAAGCCTCCTTGGTTTAGTAAAGAGTTGACTCGCCTCGAAAACATTAAGTCCAATCTCTACTCTAATTTTAAACGTAACGGTTCTCAAGCTGTTCATTCTCGCTATTTAGAGGCTCGGTCCAAGCTCACCGTGTTTAAAGCGCAGTGTTATAAAAACTATTTGATTCGTTGTATGATTCAGTTCGCACGGGACCCAAAACAGTTTTATAATTTTGTCAATACTAAACGTAAGCCAATTACACAACCTTGAAATACGTCAGCAAACAATGATCAGGCATTCGCCGATCTTTTTGCTCAGTTTTTTTAAACTACTCATTCTCCGTCATCCTATTTAAACCAGACCTATTCTTATAACATGACCAAATCAAACCTAATCTTCAGTCCTAGCTTAAACGAATGCTCCTCTCTTTTGGATCTTCAACATGTGAAGCCGGTTTATTCACCAGGTGCCGATGGAATACCAGGCTGAGTGCTTAGGCATTGTACCGAGAGCCTGTGCAGTCTTCTTCTAAAATTGTTTACCTTATCATTAGAAACATCCCATTTTCCCCTTATTTGGAAGGAATCATTCGTATTCCTCTCCCCAAAAAAGGTAGCAAAGTGGATGCTAACAACTATAGAGGAATCTCTAAGTTGTCAGCCATCGCAAAACTTTTCGAAAACATAATGAGAGAATGGTGAACGTACCTGTCTCCTTGAGAACGCTTCAATGCGAGCTAGAGAGACTGGCCGACGTGCAAATCAAAAGAAGGTGGAAGAACTTCACAACCTATAAGATCTCGAAGATCATGTGTAAGGAAAGAAATAACAAACTCAGCCACTACGTACAGCATCTAGGCATAGGTAATGGAAACCTTGGAGCATCTTATCTGCAAGTGCCTCGCCCTATCACGAGCAAGGATCAGACACCTAGGCACCCCGGTATTGGCATCGCTAGAAGATACATCCAGGACAACGCCAGGCAAACTACTTGCTTTCGCGAAAAACACGTCGATCCTTAAGGACTTCGAAACCTCCTAAACTATCGCCAGGTTCATACTCACACATCCGGACAAATAAGGGCCATATTGGCCTATGCAGGGCCCTGCGGGGCCGTCCGGGTAACCGTATCCTAACCTAATTACTCCCCATTTGCAGCACCTGTGTAAATCAGTAATTTCTCCATGCCAACATGGATTTGTTAAACAAAGGTCAACGAGAACTAACCTTCTGGGGATCACTTCTTTCATTATAAGGGGCTTCCTCAAAGTTAACAGACAGATGTCATCTATACTGATTTCAGTAAAGCATTTGACTCCGTTAATCATTCCCTTCTTATTAGGAAACTCGACTTAATGGGCTTTTCTATCGATCTTCTTAGATGGATTTCAAGTTATCTGAATGGCAGGATGCAGAAGATCCTCTCTCCGGGTGACCTCTGGTGTCCCTCAAGGGAGCCACATGGGCCCCTTACTTTTTACATTATTTTTTAACGACTTGCCCAAAGTTTTTACTAACTCATGAGTACTCATGTACGCTGACGACGTTAAACTTTGCGTGCAATATAAGGACGGCGCTAAACAGTGTGATTTAGATACAGAACTTATTGATACTAAATGGCTCCAAATGCAAGCTGATGACATTCTCTCCCAAGCTTGCGATCTATACGCTGAACTGCCGCTCTCTGGAATGGATCGCTCTAGTTGACGATTTGGGTATCGTCCTGGATCCTAAACTAGAGTTTATTGATCATATCTCGTGCATTGTGAACAAGGTCAGGGGTATGCTTGGATTTATTAAACGATGGTCGAAGGAATTCAATGACCCCTACGTCGCGAAGAATTTATACATTTCGTTAGTTCGTCCTATTTTAGAAAATGGATCTTGCGTTTGGAGTCCCCAGTGTGACGTCCACAGCAAACGCATTGAGTCAGTTCAAAATAACTTTTTACGTTTCGCTCTTCGTGGCTTAAACTGGGATGCAAACCTTAAGTTGCCATCTTATTCTAGTAGACTTCTCCTAATTTACTTATCTTCCTTAGCATACCGTAGAACGATGCTAGGCATTGTCTTTATGTATAACCTGATCTGTAGAGACGTGGAAATCACCGATATTTTGGGGCAGTTGAACTTCCACGTACGATGTAGAACCACTAGATCCTACCTGCCTTTAGTTTTGCACCACTGCAGGACATCATATGAAATGCATGAACCCTTTAGAGTATTATGTGCAAATTATAATGATTTGTACAAAATTACCTCATATGTAGATAGTCTTCCTAAACTAAAAACATTAATCTTACACATGCAAGATAGCAATCGAGCTGCCTTATAATAGTCTATATTCCTCGCATTCTTTTACCTATACTTTTCTTTCGCGTCTATTCACACCTAACCCTAACAATCACGTGCTTGGTTTCGAAGGACCACTTGAGTGTACTGACCATAGTGCATCAACTTCCAACAGTAAGAATTCATACGGTATCTCTCGTACTTTATTGTCACCGGCCTACTGCCGCTACTAGTTTTGGAGTCATGAAGTCTTCCCCAACTGATATTTTTGTTGATATTATGTCTTCGTCCGAATCAGACAAGTCATCTTGAAAATAATCATATGATGACGGTGATGGCATTGACTCTGTGATAAATATAGATCGCCGTTTTCCTTTCTTAATAATTCTCAGGCGCGCCATTTCCTCTTTATCGATCCCTTTTTTGTCTACTCCACCTAAGTGACCCGGGCTCCCGGTGAGCGACCAGTGCTAGTGCTAGTACAACTGACTTCTTGAGAAACGAGCCAAGGATCACTTCAGGTGACCTCAGAACAGAGCAGTTTTCTCAGCAGCAATAACGCAGTAAGTCTTCGAGAGGATTTCCTTTGACCATGCGAGTACAGTCTTCAGTACTTCCTTCCACTTCGTACTTTGTAAGTGCCCAGACGAACGCTGAGCTTGCCAGCGCGTCAGCTTAGCGGGAGCATTTGGAGCGTGCAGCACCAGAGTATCTAGCGGAGAGAAGCTTAGCGAGAGTATCCGGGTGCAGGTAGCAACGGTAGCGATAGCAAGCGGAGCGTAAACGATGGCGAGTACAAACTGGATAAATAAGTTAAACAGACAGGAATTACTGCAATAGTATCAGCAACAACAACAGATGCTGCAGCAACAGGAGCAGCAGCAGCAAATTATGCTACAGCAGCAGCAGCAGATGCAAATGCAGCAGCGAGGAGGCTGAGAGGGATGAGCTGCACGACGGGACACAGATAGCGGGCGGAATTGGCCGCCAGAGGTGCAGCGGTCGCTGAGGAGGCGGCAGGCGGCGAACAGCGTCGGGCAGCGGACATCGATGGTCCTGAATCTGCACGAGGGGTGATTGCGCGAGTGTATTTTAGCAGGCGGAGAGGCCGTAGAGGAGAGAACTAGATATAGTTAAATTAGGTTAAGATTGGAAACCAAACCAATGTAAATAAAGGGAAGGAAAATAGACTGGATGAAGGGGAAATTTACCCGTTCTTTGCATTTTTTAAACACATAGGTTGTTTGGGAAAAGAGGTAAACAGTTTTGGTTAGGTTAAATCAGCTGATAGTAAAACGGGCGTTCAACTGGTTCCGAGAGGAACAACTCAAGACCGCCCGGTTGACAATCGAACCAGTTCACTTCACCGGTTTACTTCATGGCGGGAGCGGACGAAAATTTGAATGGGGGATGACAGAAGAAGAAGAAAAGGGTTGCGGAGCTTTATTTTATTGTTTTTTTTGGGGAGTGTAAGGAATCATTAAGATCCCTTACAGAAGCGCTAAGAGAACGCAGGATCGACAGAAGAGAAAGCAGTATAAGAGATTGAGATGGAGCGGAGAAATCGAGAGAAAGCTTTCAGCAGAGCAGGTATTCAGCGCATAACAGGACACGGATGCGCTGAGCAAGGAGTTTTGCGAAAGAGAGGGCTGCTAAATGGCAGCTGCAGGGGGGAGACAGTTGTGAAGTTTAGATAGCAGTGACCGCAGAGACTGGAGCGGCAGCCAAGAAGGCAGCAGAGGCATCGCAGGCCCCGTCGCAGGTGCAGTCTCCGGATGTGGAGCAGGTCGAGGGCAATTAGTGGTGGAGCTTATGTCGCAGTTGATATAGGGAGTGGCCAGTGCAAGTGGAAAGTGACTCCTTGGGAAACGAGCCAAGGATCACTTCAGGGACGACAGTTGTGGAGTTTACGTAGCAGTGGCCGGAGTGTGCAGAAGGATTAGTGAGCAACGAGTAGTAGTGAATAACCAGTGCTAGTGCGAGTGAAGAGCGACTACTTGGGAAACGAGCCGAGGATCACTTCAGCAGAATCGCAGTCTTCGGAAGGATTCCCTTTGGCCAAGCGAGTCCAGTCTCAGAATTTTCTTCCACTTCGTACATTGTAAGTCACCAGGCGGACGGTGAGCTTTCCAGCGCGTCAGCTTAGCGGGAACATCTGGAGCGTGCAGCACCAGAGTATCCGAGTGCAGGTAACACCGGAGTATCAAGCGAAGCGTAAGCGCGGCGTGATCACCCAGACGACATTGGCCGGCGAGTCGGGCGTGTCCAAATTGTTAGTGTTAGGGCGTCTTGTGCCCCGCTTAGGTCAGGTGTGGTGGAAAAGAAGTTAAAGTCGCCTTTATAATATATATTTGTGTACTTAAATCTCCGGCTTTAACCAGGTTTTTGTGAACACAATCACCTGGGACGCAAACAAAAGACTATCAGAATACAATTTAAAAAGCTTACTAAGTAAGCCTCTTACGTTATGATAGATGGCACAATGGTCTTGTGTGACCTGGGTAGACTAACTCCCACCACAGCTTTTTTTTCTTCTTTGCTTCGAACAACAACATACACGTACATAGGCCAGAAATCAGCAGAGCATATTGAGTTCGTCAGGGACATTTATTTTGAAAGACGAAATATCGACTAGCATAATCAAATTTTAATTGTTCCACCTTAATTTTAGATTTTTTTCGAAACAAATTTCTGTTTCGTTGGTGGTATAGCAAAGAAAGCTCTTAGCAATTCATTTTAAGTACCAATTTCCGCCGGTATTCCAGGCTTGATACCCTGAGGAGGTTACGGGATGGGATTCTGTGGGGTCATTGATTGTGACCACTCAGCGGACACACAGATATAACAGGAGGCGCTACCTTTCCCGCGGCACATTCGGATACCGAATCTTTCCGCACACTCGGTCTCAGTCTCATTGAAGTTAGATATGGGATCGAGGCCAGTGCCGAGAACCCGTGGGGTATTGTAGGGATCTGCACAAATGCGGTGTGCGAACTGTGGTTTTTTTGCGCTTAGGGGACCTGTTTAATAGCTTTAGGCCATTTAACATTGGACTCATTAAAAATGTTTTTGGCTTCCCTTTCAACATCGCGATAACAGTAACGCAATCCAATGTTTTTAATAATATAAACCACCTGGCCTGTGCAATCAATGCACTTGGCTTGCACAACATTATCACAAAGTCACAAAAAAAAAAATCATCTGCAAGCATAACAAAGTGAAATGAAGAATTATTATTAACACAAGAGAAAAGTTTAAAATAAAACCCAGGTGGTTTGTAGCAAAGAATTAACACTTCACTTTAAAGGTGAAAATCGATATATTGCACGCGATATATTACATCGACATTCGACGCCACATCGATATCGAATGTCTACTTCACTGAAACTCTGCAATCAAATGGTTAAATTGAACACGGTAAGTTAAGTTAATAGCTTTAGCTTACAAGTTAATTACTTTTGTTTTGTTTTTAGATTTTGAGCCGTGGGCGCAGTAGAGGTAGTGGCCGTGGAGGCGGACAAGGTTTTGCCGGCCTCAACCGTCGTGATTGGGCCTGTTGGATAAATAGCTGTTTGGACCAGCAGCAGGAGCAGTACCAGCGATAGGAGTACCAGCACAAGTAGCAGAAGTCGCATTAGGACAACGAGCAGCCACATCAGGACTACAAGCAGCCGAAGTAGTAGTAAAATAAAAAAATACAAAATTAAAAGGGGAAAATAACACACACATAACATATGAGCACAGCGAATGGTCACGTAAGAGCGCGCGGAGTCTGAAGTACAAAACAATTAAATAGCTGATACAAGAATTAAAGCTAACTTCGGTAAGCCGAATTTAGTATAGCCGTGCATTTTTTTTTTTTTTTTTACAACGGTTTATTATAATAGCTGGTCGTCAGCCAATCGAGCACACAAGGGGACTAACAGAAAAGTTTCTGTGGAAGACAAGTTTGGGTTTCTGTTCGTCAGTTACGCGCAGAATGGGCTCGTTTATTAAGGGTTCGAGAACCCGTAAATGTCCCGTAAGATCACCACTTTTTATGTCGGTGATATTTTGAAGGCGAAGTGCCCCCAGACAGGCCTCCTTTTGCAGGGTTATGGTTAAAGGGGGTATGCCAGTAATGACTCCAAGTGCTGCAGTGGGGCATGTTCGGATGGCTCCAGTAATGCCTATGCAGACCAGTCTTTGTATTTTGGTAAGTGCTGCTGCAGCTGTCTTCTGGGTAGCTTTCGTCCACCAAGCAAGAGATGCATAGGTTAGAATCGGTTTTACCACAGTGTTAAAAGACCAGTAGATCATTTTGGGACTTAGGCCCCATAACTATAACTGTTTTAGATGGGTTTATGGACAATCCTTTGTCCTGACACCACCTGCTGGCTATATTAAGGGCTTGCTGCATGCGATCCGAGATGGTTTGCTCATGCCAGCCCACTATACAGATGACTAGGTCATCAGCGTAGCCTTGAGTGGGGAATCCTAAGTTGTTGAGCTCATACAGTAGCTCGTCAATGACCAGAGTCCACAGGAGAGGAGAGAGTACTCCCCCTTGGGGGCATCCCCTTGTGGCTGTGATTGAGGTCATGGTTCCTCCTAGGTCTACAGTTATGATTCTGGATTTGAGCATTTCCAGAATCCACCTTATAATGGGTGTGGAGACATTTTTACGTACGAGAGAGGCACGGATAGCCTCATATGACGTGTTGTCGAAAGCTCCTGAGATGTCTAGAAAGGCACCTAGTGCTATTTGTTGAGCGCCAATGGCCTTTTCAATGGTCGTTGTAAGGCAGTGAATGGCAGTCTCAGTTGACTTACCAGCTTGGTATGCATATTGGTACTTATGTAGGGGAAGGTGCTTGAGATTCACCTCCCTGATGTGCTGGTCAATTATCTTCTCCATAGTTTTAAGTAAGAAGGAGCTTAGGCTAATCGGTCTATAGGACTTAGGCAGTTGGGAATCTTTCTTCCCTACCTTTGGAATAAACACAACTTTCACCTTAGCCCATTTGCTTGGTATGTATCCAAGCACGAGACTAGCTCGGAATAGACGGACCAGGGGGAGTGCAAGTTGGTGCAGTCCCCGCTGCAACAGGCATGGAAAAATTCCATCTGGTCCTGGAGATTTGTATGGACTAAAACTTTGTATAGCCCATTGTACGCTATTTTGATGAAACAAACTATAGGGCATGCTTCCAACACGGTCTGATTGATAGGGGGGTTCCCTTCCCTCAGTCATGTTGGAGTCTGCCACCATAGCCACGCGCAGGTGTGGGCACTCTCCAGTCCCAGAGAGGTAGGTTGGTGCCTCACTCTCTGAGTTGGGTTGCTCCACGCCCACGCACCCCGGAAAATGCGTAGTCAGGAGTAGACTACTCGTTTCCGTAGGGTTGTTTGTGTGTGTTCCATCTGGCTTTTTCAGTGTACAGATGCCGTTTGAGTGGTCTTTAGAGAGGGCTTTTTGTAGCCTGACAGCTTCCGGGAGAGTTGAAATCTGCCCGCAGTGTTGGCGCCACGTAGCCCGTTTTGACCTTCTCAGCTCTTTGTTGTAGAGCGTTAAAGCACACTTATAGGAATCCCATGTGGCCTTCCCATTCTTTGCTTTATTGAAGAGCCTACGCGCAGCCTTTTTAAGATCGTCAAGGCTCTTGTTCCACCAGGGAACAGCCCTTCTGATCTTACGAACTTTTTGTTCGCAGCTAGCGTGATATGCTGATTCAATGTTTGTGTGAAGCACAGTAGCTTCACGCTCTAGCTCGCCTATTGATAGTATCGGACGGGTGGAGCAGTCTCTGGATTGCTCAAGTTCGAAACAGAAAAGATCCCAGTTTGTGTTTTTGGGATTTCTAGTAACAAGGCTACATTGCACGGCACATCCTATATCAAATCGGATGTGCTGGTGATCAGACATGGTGATCTCACTCGCAACGTGCCAGTTTGAGACAGCGGACAACATATTCAGACTACAGAGAGTTAGGTCAAGGACTTCCTCTCTGATCGCGTTAATAAATGTAGGCTCGCTGCCCTGATTTAGTAAACCTACGTTATTACTAATAATGTACTCAAGAAGGTACTCACCTCTTTTGTTGATATCACTGCTCCCCCAGACCGTGTGATGCGCATTGGCATCGCAGGCGATGATCCACCGGAGCCGGTTTCGCTGGCAGTGCTCAACCAGGGCACAAGTAGCCGCCGGAGGCACCTCGTCGGTGTCACCGGGTAGGTAGGCGGAGGCAAGGACTGCCTCCTGTTCGCCGTGGGCCGTGGGTATTTTGACCCAAACTGCCACCAGGTCCTCAGTGATGAACTGTGATAGGGGAACAAATGTTAGAGTTTTGTTAATTAACAATGCCGCTCTGGGGTGAGGTTGGTCGTTTGCATAAAGCAGCTTACCGGATGGGGTGTTTAGCCCCAGGACACGTCCGGCATTTACCCATGGCTCCTGGATGAATGCTATGTCCATTGTAACAAACCTCTCACAAAGGACGTCTGATGATGGAGGTTTGCTTGGAGTCATCTTAAGTGTCTCCGGGTGTTGAAGAGAGTGGGGAGAGGGGGACAGAACATTAGTCCGCCCTCTTTCGGCCTCTGGCCGCCATCTTCCGGCCTCGGTTCGTGCGCAGAAGGGCCTCCTCCTCAGGTGTGCGCCTCACACCCTTGTTGACGCGCCCTGTTCCACGCGTCACACGCCCATATAGGGGAGGGCGCAGGATCTTCCGCGTCGTTGCGGGCTCTTGGGCAACAGTGGTGCCACCAGCCTCGTTGCCGCCGGATCCCTTTGTTGTGCCATCAGTGGCATTCTTTGGCGCCGGATCAGCCTTGTCCGACAAGACGGCCTTGGAGCAGGTGGGCTTCTCCGCTGCGAGAGCAGGAGCCACCGCCTGTTCCTTCGGCTGCGCGCTGGCCTTTGGCTTAAGGGTAGCCATGCCCCACGCAAAGTGCAGCTGGTACGCTAGCGACTTCATCTTGTCGGCAGATACTGGGTCCAGCGCTATTGTGATGACGGCCATGTTCTGTCGCATCTCTCGGTGGAAGACTCGCCAGTCTCCCACGCGCAGGCCGCTGTTCTGCCCCTCGACGAGCTTCAGGATCTCGTCCGTCTTCATATCCGCATTTGGCAGCGGAAAGTAGCCGATGAAGACAGCGGCACGTGGAGCCTCCGCTTCAGGGACCACCTTGATGTGGGCATCCTTCCACAGCCGGAGCTTTGGTACCTCTGTACATAGCCACGCAGCCGTCTCAGCATTACCACATGTGACCGCCATCCATCCAGGGCGGAAGGTGCAGCCGGAGAACAGCGGCTTCACAGAGCCGTGTCTCAGCTCCATCACCCTCGATAGGATCGCGGACTGAATGCGGTGGAGCTGTTCCGTGGTGAGGAGGCATTCAGGGTAGTTGGCCGGGAGTATTGCCATCTTCATGGAGCTGGCAACATCCCTGTAAGAGGCCATGGCACTGACTTTGGATGACTGCTCTTGTGTTGCCTGCCCAACCGCTGCTGCGGTTGTGGAGGCTGCTGGAGCCTCCGTGGCCGGCAATACAATTGCAGGATCACCCTTCGTCAGGGCACTAGGTGCCGCGGTTTTGAACATGGCCCTCTTAGTCGACGCCTCTTCTGGGGTCGTGTTGGCCGATCTACCTCTCTTGCTTACTGCTGCGCCACTCTTGCTGGGCACAGCCCTTGGAGGGTCCATAGGCTTCTGTGCGAGCCTTTTGGCCTCCTCCATGGGTATGCCGTTCGCAAGGTGTCTGCGCAGCCTCTTCCTTGCGGCGCCCGATAACGCGATCCGCTTAGGTCTTTCATCCTTGGGGGAGGCAAGAAGGGTTTCTTCCTCTTCCTTGGTGATGCTGTCGGTGCCAGAGCTTTGTGAACAGACGTCCATAGCATCTTCGGGCTCCCGGATGGGTTCGATTTCAATCGATTTGGGGCTGCTAGAGCACCCTGTTGTTGTAGGGGTAATTACATTGGTATCCATAAGTTTGGTCCCACGAGTAATGAGGAAGGGAGTATCCCCCGGGGTAGAGCCTCATACCCCGGATCGGGCACTTGTACGACCGGAGGTGCCAGGTATCCAGAAGCCACCGTTAAAAGACACACTAACGTAGTGCCATTCGTCACAGGGGCACGGTACGGTAACACCGGTGATTACGGGTTTTTTTCGAGTTGTCCTCTCTAGATCCGCCATGTTTAGTCTAGAGCAGGGGCACCTCGAGCAGGATGTGGTTCTTCACCACGTATGGTCGGTCTGCAGTAGTCGGCATGTGACTGCCAACTTCTACTGGCTGAGTCAGCTTGGCGCGGCGACAGGCACACACGCTTCGCTGCCCAACCTTGGCCCCCATCGGACTCATTAGAGGCGGAAATAGTGTTGAAATTAAGACAAGATGGAAATTGTTGTGATTTATGTTTTGAATTAACGGACGCATAAAACTGTTTAGTGTAGTATGCACACATATTACACTAAACACTAAACAGTGCACACATATTGTATACCCACTGTACCAAGAGTACTTAAAGGGTACACACTGTAACACTTTGTTGCAGTGTTTACATAATCCAAATGTCCCGGTCATAAACCCAAGTGGACGAAATATGAACCGATCGCTATGCCTTGGACCCATACACCAAAAGTGCTAGCATCGGCATAATTGTAACACGTACATACCACATGTGCATATACCTCGCGCTCCCGCTTAAAAGAGCATAGCCTATATACTTAAGCATATACATAAGCCGTCTCTCTGCTGCCGTCTGTAGGCAGCGCAGCCACGAGACTTAGCCTTACTTTGAATTAACTGAATAATGTAAAATCAGAAACTATTGATACGTTGGAGCGGCATTATGGCTGCTCCTCCAAATAAAATAAAGATCGATATATGTTAAAAGAAAATCAAGATCAATTTACTTATTGGCAACTTGGGATCTAATACATGGCGACCGTGACCGTGGCTACGACAACAACACTGAAATTTGCCAGCCGACAGCAAGCACCGATGAAACCGTGCGCCGTGCGCCACCTATGAAACACCGAGGGAGAAAGAAAATTAAAAGAAACGCAGTGAGTAGAGTGTGATGTGCGCAAAAAGAAGTGGCGTTGTTAAAAAACTAAATGCCAGAAAGGCTGAACTGCTAAAGCTACTGAACAGCGGCAGTGAATTAAACTGGAACAACTCGGTAAAAATACATGCCGAAGTTGAATATATAAAAAAATGTTTTAACATCAAGAAAAAAAATAAAACCACAGCCACAAGCACATCCACCTACCCTGTGATAAATATTGCCAAATCTAATAAAAATTTGACTCCGCCAGAAAAAGTGGAAATTCCAAAACTAAAGAAGACGTGCCCGAGGGACTGCGAGGGACCCTTATACTCCCCGTACTGCGATTACACCTGTGCAGCCAGCACCGGTGCCCCAACATAGAGGAACAGCCTCTGCAGCCAGCACCGGCACCGTCTTACGTACCAAGTAAGACCAAGGAGAAGTGAACCGACAGCGCTTCCAAGAGCGCATATTTTTTTTTACCTTTGCACTGTGTTGCATAATTTTTTTTATATTGCACTACGATGCATATTTTTTTTATATAATATAAAAACCATTGTAAAATTGAGCAACATTAAAGTTGCCCGATTAGCGTGTGGCCTGAAAACCACACAAATAACTAGGCAGGAGAACATGTATAACATACAAATTTTAAAGTAAAGTAAAAAAAAAAAAATATATATATATTATATATATATATTAAATATATATTAAAATCAAACCTTAAAATTCATTAAATCTAAATTTCACATGAATATTATATATTTTAATGAACAATAATATAAGCAGTAAATCCACAGAAAAATACCAAATTAAATACAGTACCCATAATAAATATATGATCAAAATGGGTCTAGTAGATGTTAAAGAAGTGGACTCTACTGCTAATGTAATTAATAAAATTGAGTCTAAACAAGTCGACAGCGATCTAACAAACATCTTATTATCAATAATTGTATTTTTTATGAGCGCATATATCTTGTATAAAGCCTATAGGTACCATAATAAGTGCATATCAAAAAGGGCTATAAACAGAAGCCAGGCTAACGATCTGGATAAAATTTAAAATTAATAAAGCGCAGAATATTTGTTATAAAAAGATGTTTTAAAGATACAAAATAAATCATGAACACAGTGACATATTGATAAACAAAAAAGAATTGAATGTTATCCCATATATTGAAGATAAAACTTAAATTTTGAACGACCTTATCTTATGTACTTAAAAAAAAAACAATCTAAAAACAAAATATGAATACTACTGAGTGCATTAGACTCACTATTGCTAAGGACCCAGATTTTGAGAATAGGGTATTAGACATAATTAGAAACAGAGCAGAGCCTCTTCTAATTGCAGACTTCGAATATGAATATATGAATATATTTAACCTAGACTTTTCACCACTTGCTCATTGCAGCAATACTCAAAAAGCGATAGTATTGTCTACCGTACGAAACTGTAAAGTGTTCTCGGAAATAGACGTACATCCAATATTAGGGCAAATAAATGTACTAAAAATCAAGCACATTTAATAGAGTTCAGCAAAATGTCTAATAGCGAGGCCGATATTAGGAGTACTGACATGAGTGAGGAGATGCAGAAAATCGCAATTGACTGTGCAACACAGGCTTTCGAAAAATACAACATCGAAGGAGATATTGCCAAACATATTAAAACAGAGTTTGACACAAAATTTAAACCAAAATGGCATTGCATTGTGGGCAGTGAATTCGGATCGTATGTGTCACACGAGCCGAACCACTTCATCTATTTCTATTTGGGCCAGTTAGCCATTTTATTGTTTAAGAGAGGTTAACAAAAATAATATTCCATTAAATAATGGAATGGAATGAATTATCCAAAGAATTAACAAATATTAAAGCAGACTTTGATAAATCGCATAAATCACTAATTCAAAATAGGCCTATACAGAAAACTACAGTTAGGAAACACGTAGAGATATTAGTTAAATGCTTTAATGAAGCACGAATACTAATATATGAACATAGAGATAAGCTTAATCAAGGTCATTGGTCTCAAGTATCAAAGCTTTTGATCAGACTAAGATCTAATTTAATAACTATTACAGATAAGTTCAAGCTAGAGATATCAATACCAAATATACTTAATACTTCTGTAATATTTGAAACTGGTGAAGAACCAGAATCAAAAGAAGTAATTGATACAGATACTGACCAACAAGAATTAGCAGAGGAAGAATTAAATAATCTCACTATCCCAGCTATATTAATGTCTGACTTGGACAATCCCGCAGATTCAGACAATAGCTCGTGTATAATAGAAGTAAAATCCACCATAATGGCAGACGAAACCATTGCCCAAAGGGCATACATCAAAGACATATCGAATGCCATCCCGGAATTTAACGGGCAAAAGTTACATCTTCACAGATTCATAACAGCTTTGAAGTTAGTTAACTTGACCAAAGGCACATTCGAAGCCTTGGCTGTAGAAGTAATTAAATCCAAAATTATTGGATCTACACTCTACAGAGTACAAAACGAAACCACAATAGACGCAATCATAAAGAAATTGCAAGACACTATAGTCGGCGAAACATCCGACGTAGTTAAAGCCAAAATGGCAAAAACAAGCCAAAAAGGCAAAACAGCCGAAAAATTCACATCGGAAATAGACCACTTACGAAAGCTACTCGAAGCTTCGTACATTGATGAAGGCCTATCGGCCGAACACGCTGACAAATTCAGCACAAAGGAAGCCATCACCACAATGGTTAAAAATTGTGAACATGGCCGCCTTAAAACAATATTGGAAGCAGGCAATTTTACAACTATGAACGAAGCCGTCACCAAGTACATACAATGCAGTACGGAAATGACGGGCAATGCTAATTCAATATTGTACACCCATAAAGGAAACACCTATCGCGGCAATAACTTCAAAAATAATTATCGCGGTAGAGGTAATAACCGAGGTAACTATCAGAATAACGGATATTACCAAAATAATGGCTATAACCAAAATAATGGTTATAATCAAAATAACGGATATAACCGTAACTATAATAATCAAAACAACACTTATTATAGAGGTGGAAACAATAATCAGAACAACAACTATTATCGTGGTGGAAACAACCGTGGTGGAAATAACCGTGGTGGAAACAATAATAGTAATAACACCAATAATAACAACAACAATAACAATACAAACAGACAAAGCAATAATAATGTCCGACAGGTGCAAACCACATCGGAAAACCAATAAGGACCCTTAAGATACAGAACCCAGTAATGAATACGGTTCACACTATCAACCTTAACTTCAATCTTTTTGTTTCCCTTAAAAATGAACACACAAACAAATTATATACATTATTAGTTGATACAGGTGCAGATATATCTTTAATAAAAGAAACTTCAGACTCGTTTAACAATGTTGATTATAACCACATTACCCAAATATCAGGCGTTGGTGAAGGAACAACCAACTCAAAAGGATTAGCATCAATAGAACTTCTATCAAGCAACTATGCTATACCGCATAATTTTCACATAGTAGCATCCAATTTTCCTATTCCATGTGATGGAATTATAGGCATAGATTTTATGAAAAAATTCAATTGTCAAATAGATTTAAAACCAGAAAACGATTGGCTCATACTGAGACCAGATAACCTCCACAATCCAATTAATATTCCAATAAACCATACCTTCGAAAATAATTTGACAATTCTACCAGCAAGATCCGAAGTTGTCCGAAAAATTGCTATAAATTCAGCAACCAGGTATATATTAATACCAAACCAAGAAATCCAAAATGGAGTATTTATTGGAAATTCTATTGCAGATTCTAAAAACACTTTTGTCCGAATTTTGAATACGACAAATAAAACTGCAATCATTCAACTAAATACAATACAAGTTGAACCATTGGATGATTACGACATAATTAAATCTAATAAAAATTCAAACCAAGATGAAATCTTAGACAAACTGAACAAAAATTTTCCACACCAGTTCAAAGAAGTACTTAAAGAATTATGCACCAAATACACAGATATATTCGGAATAGAAACCGAATCGATATCAACAAATAATTTTTACAAACAAAAAATTAGGATGAAAGATGATGAACCAGTTTATATTAAAAACTATCGAATTCCTCACAGTCAAAAAGAAGAAGTAGACAAACAAGTCGACAAATTAATCAAAGATAAAATCATAGAACCATCAGTCTCAGAATATAACAGTCCATTATTAATAGTACCAAAAAAATCACTACCCAATTCATCCGATAAAAGATGGCGCTTAGTAATTGACTACCGCCAAATTAATAAGAAAATCTTATCCGATAAATTCCCATTACCAAGAATAGACGATATTCTCGATCAACTAGGCAGAGCAAAATACTTTTCATGCTTAGATTTAATGTCAGGATTTCATCAAATAGAACTCGAAGAAAACTCTCGAAATATAACGTCATTTTCCACGAGCAATGGCTCTTATCGTTTCACGCGATTACCTTATGGTTTAAAAATAGCGCCAAATTCCTTCCAAAGAATGATGACTATTGCATTTTCAGGTATCGAACCTTCACAAGCATTTTTATATATGGATGACCTAATTGTCATCGGTTGTTCAGAAAAGCATATGATTAAAAATCTTACAAATGTTTTTGATTTATGTAGAAAACATAATCTTAAACTGCACCCAGAAAAGTGCACATTTTTCAGACACGAAGTGACCTTCCTTGGACACAAGTGTACTGACAAAGGTATTCTTCCAGACAACAAGAAATATGATGTCATAGAAAAATACCCAGTCCCAACGGACGCAGACAGCGCTAGAAGATTCGTTGCATTTTGCAATTACTATAGACGTTTTATAAAAAAATGTTCTGATTACTCACGTCACATAACTAGATTATGTAAAAGAACGTTAAATTTGAATGGACAAATCAATGTCAAAAAGCCTTCAGTATCTAAAAATACAACTGATGAAACCAACATTATTACAGTACCCCGATTTTAATAAAAGAATTTTGCATAACAACGGATGCAAGTAAACAAGCATGCGGAGCCGTCTTAACACAAGAACATAATGGAACGCATCTACCAGTAGCATACGCATCACGTTCATTCACAAAGGGAGAAAGTAACAAAAATACAACAGAACAAGAGTTAGCAGCTATTCACTGGGCGATAAATCATTTTCGACCATATATTTATGGAAAACATTTCACAGTCAAAACCGACCATAGGCCATTAACTTACTTATTTTCAATGACAAACCCGAGCTCAAAACTAACACGTATGAGATTAGACTTAGAGGAATATGATTTTACTGTGGAATATCTTAAGGGAAAGGACAATCACATCGCGGACGCATTATCGCGAATAACTATAACAGACTTGAAAAATATTCAAACGAATAATAAAATTCTGAAAGTCACTACAAGAAACCAAAGTAAACAGAAAAATTCCTGCGCAGGAACAGAACAAGAAAATATAGATTTGCCTAGGCAAACTCTAAATGAAGCTTCTCAGCCCAACGTATACGAAGTCATTGTAAATGATGAGGTACGAAAAGTAGTGACCTTGCGATTAACAGATTCACTTTGCTTACTAAAGCGTGGGAAGAAAGTTATAGCAAGAATTGACGTTAGCGATATGTACACCAATGGAACTCTCGACTTAGGTCAGTTTTTTCAAAGGCTTGAAAAGCAAGCCGGTATACTAAATATCAGCCAACTAAAAGCGGCACCGAGCGAAAAGATCTTTGACACCATCTCAATAGAATCTTTCAAAATAATGGGCAATAAAATATTACAATCTCTAAGAGTAGCGCTACTCAAGCCGGTGACCCTATTATCAAATAATGATAAAGAGAAAGAAGCAATACTGTTTACATTCCATGATGATCCAATACAAGGTGGTCATACAGGCATTACAAAAACCTTGGCCAAGGTCCAGAGACACTATTACTGGAAAAATATGTCCAAAGACATAAAAGAGTACATAAGAAAATGTCCTAAATGCCAAAAGTCTAAAACGACTAAACACACTAAGACCCCTTTAACCATAACCGAAACTCCACAAAGAGCTTTCGATAGGGTAATTGTGGACACAATTGGTCCACTACCAAAATCGAACAATGGCAACGAATACGCAGTGACACTCATATGCGATTTGACAAAGTATTTGGTAGCAATACCAATACCGAATAAGAGTGCAAACACAGTAGCTAAAGCTATTTTTGAAGAGTTTATTCTGAAGTACGGTCCAATGAAGACGTTCATTACGGACATGGGAACAGAATATAAAAACTCAATAATTACAGACTTGTGCAAGTATTTAAAAATTGACAATATAACATCTACTGCACACCACCACCAAACAGTTGGAACAGTCGAAAGAAGCCATAGAACCTTTAATGAATTCATTCGATCCTACATTTCAGTAGATAAAACTGATTGGGACGTATGGCTCCAATATTTTGTATACTGTTTCAATACGACACCATCTATGGCACATGATTATTGTCCATATGAGTTAGTTTTCGGTAAGACATCAAACTTACCAATTCAATTTAATAGGATAGATAGAATAGAACCACTCTACAATGTAGATGACTATGCTAAGGAATCTAAATATAGATTAGAAATAGCTTATAAAAGAGCTAGAATAATGATAGACGACAATAAGACTAAAAATAAGGAATTATATGATAGGAAATCTAGAGATATTCATATCAGCATAGGAGACCTAGTTTTGCTTAAAAATGAAACAGGGCATAAGCTAGATTTTAAATACACAGGTCCCTATAAAGTAGAACAGATAGGAGATAGGAATAACATAACAATATCAAATAATAAAAATAAAACACAAATAGTACATAAAGATAGATTAAAAATTTTTATTTCATAATCAATTTAATTCTTTTAGAAATATATCACGTGTGGCCATACATAATATAAGAATAAAAAAAAAAAAAAATAAAAATTTGCATTAAATAATATCATTTCTTAATACATAACTAAATTAGAAAATAACTTCATTTTATTACGTTATTTTTCTAAAGGAGGGAGATGTAGTATGCACACATATTGTATACCCACTGTACCAAGAGTACTTAAAGGGTACACACTGTAACACTTTGTTGCAGTGTTTACATAATCCAAATGTCCCGGTCATAAACCCAAGTGGACGAAATATGAACCGATCGCTATGCCTTGGACCCATACACCAAAAGTGCTAGCATCGGCATAATTGTAACACGTACATACCACATGTGCATATACCTCGCGCTCCCGCTTAAAAGAGCATAGCCTATATACTTAAGCATATACATAAGCCGTCTCTCTGCTGCCGTCTGTAGGCAGCGCAGCCACGAGACTTAGCCTTACTTTGAATTAACTGAATAATGTAAAATCAGAAACTATTGATACGTTGGAGCGGCATTATGGCTGCTCCTCCAAATAAAATAAAGATCGATATATGTTAAAAGAAAATCAAGATCAATTTACTTATTGGCAACTTGGGATCTAATACATTAGGGTTATTGTGAACTCATTCTTACAGCGATTCAGATAAATTTTGTAGCATTCGGAATTGTGGGTTAAGAAAAAGTAATTCATTTTCATTTCATTTCAATGAAATTGGCTTTGCGAAAGCAACGAAAAGTTGCTGGCTCGACTTCAGGGCATGGCAATAATGGAGCTGAAGCTTCTAAAATGATTTCATGTGTGGGATGATAAGCGTCTTCGGGGCTGGAGAGAGGGTCAATTCTAGAGACATAGGCATTGGCAAACTCAGAAGAAAAAATGAGATCTAAAATTTTACTAGAGCAGTTTCTCACAGCGTTTAATTGTCCCAATGAAAGGTCAATAAGACCATGTACCAGATCGTGGGGTACAGTGGGAACAAGAATATTCGATTCAGATGAGGGCCGCCAAGAAATGGCAGGCAAATTGAAATCTTCCATAACAATAAGATGGTCATTATTGCCAAGGGTAGATTGAATACCCTGAATTAAAGTTAAATGCTGTAGGTATATGTTGATATCCGACCTAGGTGGAATATATGAGCATAAGACGTACACAAAATAATCTTGAACTCTAATTCGAACAGCCACAAACTCTAACATGCACTCCATTCCCATTATCGGAATAGGTTCAGAGACTAATTCGGACTTAACGGCAATAAGGACACCGCCGCCAATACGCGTTGCACGATCACATCTATAGATAACATAGTTGCCTGCAAATATTTCAGTCAGAGACAGAGGAGTTGAGCCACGTTTCAGTAAAGGCAATCACATTGGCATCAAAGGAGACATTATTAACATGCAGCTTACTCAGTTTGCCGAGTAAACTACGAACATTCTGGTAGTGTATAGAAAATGAGTCGCTTAGTTTTTTGGAGCCCTAACTGAAGGAGTCTGAGGCCCGCGAACCTGAGGATTCATCTTGTTTACATACTCGTGAACAATAGCATGCTCCGGCCATGCAGAAATATCAAGAACCTTATTAAGGAGAACATCAGAAAGTCCAAGTTTAAACGAAGATATATCACGTCTTTGCTTAAAACTGAATTTGAAGACAGAAAATTCGGTGCCATTCGGTGGGTCTTAACATCGGATTCAGGAGCGTCTGGGTTGAATCTGGAGACAAACACGAACTTTTTGCGGGCAACGCCAGCTAAAGGTGCCGGCTTCCTTGGTGCCACTCCAGATATTGCTGAATTTGAATTCAGTGGTCCAGACGATGGTGCCGAAATTATGACTGTCGGAGGTAATACGGGGTTGGCATAAACCGAGTTTGGAACGTCAGTACGATCCGAAGTTGCAGCCGATCGGGCGGATGCAAGCGAGGCGTTTTTCGATGCAGCGGCGTTGATGGTTGGGCATCGTTTACTGGTTCCAAACTAGGAGACATGCTGAACTCAGTTAGTCTCGAGCTTGGGCCAGCGCTTTGTACGATTCCAGATACATTTTCAATATCGTCTTCGTCATCGGAGCCGTCAGCTTTATGTTTGATGAGTCACTTAGCAGCTTCAAAGTTTTAAAATGAGATTCCGTCGTCTGGAAACGGCTAAATAAATCCTTGAAACCGGCCGCAAGAGACTGAAACTCTAGGTGAGTCTGCCTCATAAAAGCTCTCATTTCCTTTTTTATATGCATGCAGCTCGGGCTCGTCCAATCCAAACCGTCATGAGCTCGAACACGATCCGCAACTCGTGCACCAGTATGCCCCATCTCGGCGCATACAGGATGTGCAACATTGTCGCAGAGCCAACAATAAACCGTAGATTGCCGCGCGGTAAATTTGCGGCCAAGGTCAAAAGACATTATTTTTGGAAAGGTATGACTCGAGATATTACTGAGTACATACGAAAATGTCAAAAATGACAAAAAGCTCAAATAACCAAGCACAATAAGACCCCATTAATAATAACTAATACGCGAATAAGTGCTTTCGACAGAGTGATAGTTGACACTATTGGTCCACTACCAAAATCAGAAAATGGCAATGAATATGCAGTCACTCTGATATGTGACCTAACTAAATATTTAGTTGCCATACTTGTTCCAAATAAGAACGCGAACACTGTCGCTGAAGCAATTTTTGAATCATTTATTCTGAACGGAACGGAATATAAGAATTCAATTATAAATGATTTGTGCAAATACCTAAAAATAGAAAATATAACACCACCACCAGACAGTTGGAACAATAGAACGTAGTTGTTCGGTCAAACTTGAGCTTTCCCTCAGCTGGTCTCTCGTTGCACCCAATAATGTAAACATATTCTCAGTTAATACCAGACTACAATTATGCACTCTGTTAATACCCTGTTAGCAGCCCTATGTAATAATATAATAATAAAAGTTCAGTTGCAGTTCTAGATCAAGTAAAACGGTTGTCTTTTCGCCTGCGATTAATGTTTGGGAATTAGTTTATGCACCCCCCAACCTAATGATCTTATGCAACATTTATCGAACATTTTGGCGCCCAACGTGGGGCAGTGTATAAACAATTAATTAACAAATTATTAATCCATAAACAATTACAACTGGTCATCACCGTAAAATCATTCGCTCGATCCGCTCACCTCAATTCAACTGGGTCATAACCGTCATCGAACTTCGACTTCACCGTCGCCTACATCGAAAGTTAAATACGTTAAGATAAAGGTTATTAACTTTTCGCAAAATTAAGAACGACACAGTCGCATAACCATAACGGACCTATTCGCCACTCTCTTTCGCAAATCTCGTCGCTTGTGTGTATGCATGGATCGCGTGTTCTCTATACCGACTTCGATCGCTTAGTTCTTTTCGCTCCGTTATTTCGTGAACGACTTGTTGTTCTCGCTTGCCTACATATCGCCAATCTCCGCCACTGGTACAGTCTCGAGTTATCGTCGCTTTGGAGTAACCGCACGGCATATTGCCACGTCACCACATTCACCGCTTCGTCTTCGTTGTTTTGTTACCATAACTTGCTCTCGTTTTCGCGTTCGCAAACCTTCATCGCCTTTATCGCAACAATGTCAACGGCTATATTGGACACTCTTAAGCGCCAGCGCGCAAATATTAAGCGAAATATTACTCGCATAAAAGGAATGGTTGATACCCATGAAGAAGAAGAGAAAAAATCGCCAGCTGAACTTCAGTTCCGTTTGGATATATTAGAGTCATATTTTAAACAAGCCCCTTCAGTGCAGTCGGAGATTGAAGCTCTGGAATCCGCAGATAGTGAACGTGCGGACTTGGAGGACAGTTACGTAACCACAAAGCTGGCCATCCAACACCTTCTAGGTGAGGAATTGCACAACACAGTCTTCGACCCCAGCAGTCTTCACACTTCAGCACCAAATTTCAGCAGGCCGTCTCGACTGCCAAGATTGGCATTACCCTGCTTCGACGGAAATCATACGGATTACAAAAACTTCATCGCATCTTTTCTTCAACTTGTGAACCGTGAGCAAATCGCTAACATAGACAAATTTAACCATCTCCGTAATTGTCTGAATGAACCCGCACTAGAAGCTATTGGAGCCTTCCCGATCACTGGGGAGAACTACGCAAAGGCCTTGGTAAAGTTGAAGGCCCGTTATAATAAGCCTGCACTAATATTCGTCGAAATGATCGCGGCGATATTTAAGTTGCAGCCTGTTGGCGCGTCAAACGCTCAGCAGCTGCGTAGTTTAATTGATAATGCATCTGCCTTATATAGTTCCCTTTTATCATTAGGATCGCATGCACAAATATCACAGTATCATAAATATCACACAATGCTCATCTACGTAATCATGGAAAAGTGCGAACAGCAGACCAAAACAAAATGGAACGAATCATTGGACTACATAACTCTACCATCCTGGGACCAGTGTACGCAGCTGCTTGAACGACATTGCCAGTTCCTTTTGTCGGCTGGCCCTGCTCAACCCCAAGGATCAGAGCGGTCAAGACAAAATCGTCCCCCAGCTAGACCTCAGAGCTCGTCATTCTCACTAACCAACGCATCATGTCCATATTGCTTGACACCCTCACACAGGTTGCTTGGTTGTGAAAGATTTAAAGGTTTAAATCCCATCGAGCGTTTTGATGTCGCGAAAGTACACCGCCTCTGCCTTAACTGCCTATGCAGTGGTCACCAACACCGATTAAAAAATCGCTGTCGCACCTGTAACAGAGCACATCATACTCTGTTGCACAACAACCAATCGCTGGACTTGTCTCGCCCGCACCAACCGGTTCCATCAGCACCACCGCTGCAGGCAGCGACACACTCCCATTCGCATCTTGGCCAGAAATCGCAGATTTTACTCGCAACTGCGATGGTCCTCGTGAAGGATGCATTTGGAACCTACAGACCTGAGAGAGCACTTCTCGATTCCTGCTCCCAAGAAAACTTCATCACTGAGGACTTCGTACAGCGACTTCGTTTGCGGCGGTTGCGTTGTAACTGGCCGACTTCAGCAAACTCTCAACGCAAGTTCAATTGATCGCAATCTCAAACGTCTTTGGGAACTGGAAGCTGTCGATTCGCCACCTCCTCAGGAGACGGAGCATTCCATTTGTGAGGAGCAGTACATGGCGAGCACGCGTCTCGACAGCACCGGTAGGATTGTTGTCAAGCTCCCCTTTAAGGATGACCCGAGCCGTCTGGGAAGTTCGTTTGATACCGCTCGCCGCCGGTTTCTGAGCATTGAACGACGTCTATCGAAATCACCAAAACTTCGTCAACAGTATTGCAACTTCATGGAGGAGTATGAGAATCTAGGGCACATGTCCCCGGTTACTCATCCTAAACTGCACGAGCCTCACTATTACATCCCGCATCACTGCGTTCTCAAACCCACAAGCTCAGGGTGGTTTTTGACGCCTCTTGTCGGACTTCGATTCAAACATCATTGAATGACTTGCTACGCGTTGGCCCAACACTCCAGAAGGACCTGTACATGCAGCTCCTCAAGTTTAGGCTTTATCGCTACGCCATCACTGCAGACGTGACTAAAATGTACAGGCAAGTAAATCTGGACATTATTGATCGCAAATGCCAGTACATTCTTTGGAGAGCATTTCCAGAAGACACTCTGCGCACATACCAACTGAACACGGTGACCTACGGCACTGCAGCAGCCCCATTCTTAGCAACACGTAGCCTGAATCATCTTGCCGATATCCATCGGACTGACTGTCTAATGGGCGCAGACATCATAAAATCCTCATTTTATGTTGATGACTTACTTACGGGTGCAGACGACCTGAAGACGCTTCGCATAATCAAGGATCAAGGCACTTCCCACTTACAAAATGACACTCAAATGACGCTGGATTCATGGAAATACACACTACTAAGGAGCTCAGTTCGTGCGGTGAGGGAGTCGCTAGCGCTCTTGGCGTCAACTGGAACCAACCAACGATCATTACCAAAAGAACAATTTTATCCATTGCATGTGCCTTGTTCGACCCTCTTGGACTACTCTCGCCGCTTGTTGTCGTCGCAAAAATACTTCTTCAAGAACTTTGGCTCGCTGACCTGTGCTGGGATGAGAGTGAACCACAGAATATACACACAGCCTGGAGCAGGTGCCTTGAGTCTTTCCAAACTGTCTCACAATTGTCAATTCCCCGCTATTGCCTTCAACACAAGCCTCGATCACTTTAACTTCATGGCTTCTGCGATTCATCAATCCCAGCTTACGGTTGCTGCCTGTATTTACGCTCGGAAACATCGACTGGAAATATCGCAGTTCATCTGCTGACTGGCAAATCCAGAGTGGCTCCTACTAAGAAGAAGTCTCTCCCGAAATTGGAGTTGTGCGGAGCGCACTTGCTTGGCCAACTGTACGCAAACTAAAGCCCTTATTAGCGGACAGGAAATACACCGCATATTTTTGGACGGACTCACAAATTGTGCTCCATTGGCTAAAACAACACTCAGTAACACTGTCAGCATTCGTCGGTAGCCGCATATCAGAAATTGAAGACTGGACCGCAGATGGCCAGTGGAAATTTGTTCCCGGTGGAAGCAACCCGGCGGATATTGTCTCACGTGGGACCACTACAACTGAACTCGCAACATCAATGTGGTTCACAGGCCCACCGTTCTTGACCCAACCGTCATCCCAGTGGCCAACGTCTCCACAAACTATCAATATCGATCCAGAATTTGTCAAGGCAGAATAAAAAAGGAGCGCATTCTGCGCAACTGTGACTAACAATCATGTTCTCCAGCATTTGACCTGCATTAGCATTCGTTGCCTCCGCACCATCGCCTATATTTTTCGCTTTGCAGAATTATCAAGGGGAGGTAAAATTGTCGAAGCATCGCTTACACCGGACGAACTCCGCCGCGGCTTGTATAGCATCGTCTACAATATTCAGCAACAGTCAATTCTCGAAGATTTTCGCTCGCTACAGAAAGCGAAACCGCTTACAAGTCATCTAAAATATTTAACTCCATTTCTCTACAGTTCCTCAGGATATACCTTCATCAGGGTTGGAGGCCGACTCCAGAACGCTGACATCCCTGACTCTGAACGACACCCGTTGTTTCTTCCCAGCAAGGCGCACTTCACTTGGATCTATGTTCGGCACTTGCATCTACGAAATTGTCACGCAGGTCCGAAAGCTTTGGTCGCACTAATCCGTCTGGAATGCTGGATCGTCAATGCCAGAGACCTCGCTCGTCGAGTGGTGCGTTCCTGTATGGCGTGCGTTCGGTTCAAGCCTAAACTGGAGAATCAACTCATGGGATCGCAGCCGCTAGAACGAGTACTACCACAGCAACCGTTCCAGAAGTGTGGCGTCGACTTCTGCGGACCGTTCAACACGTATTTCCGCATCAGAGGAAAGGGTCTCACAAAGTCCTACCTAGCCGTCTTCATTTCTTTGGCTTCCAAGGCAGTCCACATAGAAGTCGTCTCTGATTTGTCAACCAAGGCATTTCTCGCAGCACTTACACGGATGATCGCCCGGCGCTCAAGTCCATCGGATATCTACTGCGAAAACGGAACGAACTTTGTGGGAGCTGCCAATCATCTTCGTGAACTACGAGACTTTCTGGAAGGCAAAGCTAGACAAGAAGTTATTTCATCATATTCGTCAACCGATCTCATAACATTCCATTTCATCACTCATAGAGCTGCGCACTTTGGAGGCCTTTGGGAGGCCGCGGTAAAGAGCGCGAAGAGTCTGCTCTACAGAACGCTAATGAACTCTAGATTCACATTTGAGGAACTCTGTACTATCACAGCGGAAGTCGAAGCATGATTCATCGCATATTTTTCTTTAGTTGGCTCTCGCGTCCAATTACATATTTTTTATTAGGAATTGCAAAGATTTTTCTTATTCGATTTTTTGTATTTTCAATTACAATTTTTTACAAACATTGCAAACCCTTACCCAATAAGGACTGTTTTGTACATTTTTGCACTTGTTCCCTTACCACTTGGGGGGAAAACAAGAGTATATAATTTTTAGCAACCTTTACAACTTTGCTCGGCTTTTAAGGTGCTGTCCTGCCTCTGAGTCTCTTACCACTGGGGGGAAAGCTGCAGAGTTGCTCGATGGATCAAAATGTAGTAGAGTGGTCCATCCTCTGAGGCTCTTACCACTAGGAAACTTGCAGAGTCGCTCGGAGGTCTAAAATGTAAAGCGGTCCCAAATAAGAAGACATTTACACCGTGAGTTTTTGTAAAACACTGATTTTATTTATTTAATTAATTATTTATTTATATTTAACACTAAACGAGCATATCCAAACGCTGATCCAAACAATATAGACACCGTTCAAGAAAATGTTTACAAGGGAATTGTTTGTTACAATAACACAATACATTCAACCACAAATACTACACTAATAGATTTATTTAATAATATACTTGTAATGAATAAACAAGTAGGAAAATCAAACCCAAATTAAAAAAAATTTGTAATCACAAGCAGACTGGTAACTACACGATTACTAATAAGGATCAAGTGAAAAGAAGATATAAATTTAAAAAGGAAGATTGTGAAAATTAAGAACTTTTTCTGAACATCTATACATAATTTCAACTACATTGTCGAAACTTACGCTGGAGGAGTCATGTATATCTAAACATACCATCACTTATTAAAATATGATCAATATGTTGTTAAGTATGTGCATGGCGCTAAGCTTTCACTTGTAGCATTTAACTCCAAGCCTAAGCATATCCGTTGGTTAGCATTAGATAAGACGACTTGAAGCATTACGCACGTATCAATAAAAACTCTCTGTTAAGACGAAACAATCGTTTTCGTTAAAACCTTTTTACTCCACAAAGACGTTGAAGGAGGTGTTTTATTGTGGAATCCCAATCCTGCAGACGACAAAAAAGTCGTGCTGAGGGTATCGATCAACACTTTTGGGACACAGAAGTCTCGACTCGAAAAGCAGCGATCAACCATCTCATCTAACGGACGCAGAAGTCTCGGCTTGGAAGGCAACATTCAACCTTCCATATAACTATATGTAACAAAGGTAACATACCAACCTTTATTTTTCCTAGTACGAAGGATTTTCAGGGCTGGGAGGAGCTTTTAGACTTTACTTAACTATTTGAAAATAGTCAGTATTGGGTCGAAAAGTGGATGGTGTCGCTACAAAATTCCTGTTCATATGATAGACCAGACCATTATAAGCAAACCGGTACCAAGGCGTAAGCCCCGCAATACAAACTGGGCAAATTCAGCGAAATTGTACATTCTAAGGTCAGGAATAGGAGGATCAAGGTGCAGTCAGACCCGAGGGCACTCGACAAGGAAGTCGAGGACCTAACCAACTTCCTTAATAACTCCTTCAACGAGACATGTAAAGTTTCATTCATTTTTGAAGAAGAAATGCCCACCATGGTGGACTAAGGACCTTAGCGAACTCAGGAAGAGAGGGGCACTATATAAGGAAGCACAAAAAGGATACTGCAAGATTGATTTCAAAGGGGCACGCAAGCGCAACCCTTATTAACAAGCCAGACGGCACAGCAAAAATGACAGTCGAGGAATCACTGGATACACTGGTGGATACACACTTCCCGGGTAACCTACAAGAGTACTCGGAACCCGAGGAACTTAGGATAGAACTCGCGCAAACAACAATGGAAGACATCGTCAGCATCGAAAGGATTCACTGATTCGAATGAGAGATATAAAAGCCCGGCTCGGATGGTGAAAACAGTGGAAAGACTACTGGATGTTCACATCCGGGACAATCCCAGAGAATACCTTTTCAAATGCGCGGCACCTATACCGGAAAGGAAAAGCACTTCATGAAGTGGTAAGCTCTGTAGAGAGATCTCTAGAATACAAGCAGTACACGATGGCCACCGGGTGCTTTGGACCGTCTAAACAACTGGGCGAAGTCCTGTGGATTAGGCATCAACCACAGGAAAACAGAACTAATTCTCTACACAAGAAGAAAAAAGATACAACCTTACAACATGCCCAAGATTGACGGCATTGAGCTACAATTATCAGAGCAGGCGAAGTATCTAGGAGTGATACGGGACTCTAAGCTCTCGTGGAAGCTAAACGTTGCAGAGAGGGTTAGAAAATCAAGCATTGCTTTCTATTTGTGCAGAAAAATGTTTGGAAACAAGTAGGGACTTCACCCAAAAACTATAATATGGCTCTACACTGCAGTAGTATGACCAATATTGACACTGACTAGAGAATACAACATTACAAAGCTAACAAGAATACAAAGATTTACATGCGCAGGAGCCACGGGGGCAATGCGTTCGTGCCCTGGAGCTGCTCTGAATGTTATCCTAGATACGATGAAGATAGAACTGTTCATCAAGGACACTGCTGCGCAGAGTGCGACGAGACTGAAGGCAACCAACTGCTGGAAGGAACACCGCATAGGGCATGACAGGATACTTGAAGGACTAGAGCTGCGAGCAGAAGAACGCACAGACTACATGACCACGGTGACGGATTCACGGCCGTATACCCAACAAGGGAAATCTAGATCGGCGACAGTGTAACCGAACAGGATGCCATATTGCTCTACACCGACGGAGATGCGTACACAAAGATGAGATGCTTGATTGGTACTGGAATTTTTGCTGAGAGCTGGGTGATTGAAGCTTCTTTCACTCGCCCAGACTCAGCAACGGTTTTTCAGGCTAAGGTGCTCGCTGTATTGTAAGCAGCCCGACTCTCTATACAGCGGGACCTCAGTGATTCCAAGGTTCGGATCTACTCGGACAGCCAGGCAGCAATTTAATCACTCACAGCCGTGAGAAAGAACTCATAGTTAGTGGCACAATGCAAGGGGGCCCTTAATACCATTGCCGAGCACAACGACATAGTACTTATCTGAGTGCCGGGACATAGTGAAATCCCAGGCAACGAGAAAGCAGATGAGCTGGCTCGAGCAGGCTCAGCTGAAAGTACGGAATCCAGAAGTATACTGATCTCGCTTAACTCGAGTCAAGAATCAATGACCATTTTAGAAGGACAGCCAACAGGGAATGGTCAAGGATGAGTGAGCACAAGAGATCAAAGCTATGTTGGCCGATCTTTGACAGTAGTCGGACGAAGGAACTGTTATCAGACAGCAAAAGGGATATCAGTAGGATCACAGCAGTCTCTACAGGTCATTGGGCGAACGGAACGCATGCAATGAAGGTGGAACTGTCCTACAGCATAAGCTGCAGAATTTGCAAAGGCGAAACGGAACAAGAGACACCGAAGTACATGCTCTGCAAGTGTCCAGCAAAACAGCATTGACAAACAGAGGGCATGGATCAAAAAGGAGCTCAGCTCTACTTGGAGGCTCTAGCAAGGGCCTCACCACTTCCACCTACCTACCTACCTTATATTAAAAGTTCAATTTTTGCTTTCAAGGACGACGCACATAGATTATTGAAGGCCATTCAAGAAGACCGTCATTCATATAAGACCGTCAGGACATTTGGCGGAGGGTGACTACGAATATATTTTTATCTTTTAAAATTAAATATTTCAAAGCCAAATAGCAATTTGTTTAAGTCTAAAACAGCTTAAAAAACAAGGTGCAAAGTTTTGCTTTAAAGTGCAGGACTTTTAGACAGGAAAGTTAGAATGTGCTGTTTTAAATTTGACCAAAAACGTACGTCTTCGTTTTTAGGTGCTCCGGTTTTCACAAACTTTTTGTCATCGATTTTTAATCAAAACATTTAATTGTTTTTATTGCTCAACCAGTTGACTTGAATGTTTTGAAAAGTAAACGGAATGTTTAAATGTCTAGTTTTTTTAATTGTTTGTTTTATACCCATTTATTTATCGGACAAAGAGGATTGCTTTTTTTAAAAAAGGGTCAACTCCAGTGGTCTAATTGATACTTATACCTTTTTCAAATGGTAAAAGTACCATTTAAACAATGAAATTAAACTGAATCCGACTGTTCATCACGTTTAGTAAGGTTAACAAACCATCTAAAGGCGTTGTCAAACACTGTTCCATTAATCTAAGAGTTGTCGACCAAAAAATTTAAAAAACGAGAAAGAAAGCTAACTTCCGTAAACCGAAGTTGGTATACCCTTGCAGTCTGCAATTGGATCATTGAAAATCGAACCATTTTAGTAATATTGAAAAAACATCAAATTTTGTAAATTTTACATTTTACATGTAGAATTTTACATTTTCATATAAATCGACCGATCGCTTCTATGGCAGCTATATGATATAGTGGTCCGATCTTAATGAAATTAAAACCGTAATTCTAGAACCATAAAAAACTGCTATGCCTCAAAATTTATATACGTTGAAAAACAGAGAAGTTAAAATTTTGTTTAAATTAATTTCGCCATCATTCCTATGGCAGCTATAGGATATAGTAGTCCGATTTCGGTCGTTCCGACATATATACTGCGTGCTAAAGAAATAAGACTATGCTGAAAATTTCAGCTCGATAGCTCAAAAACTGAGAGACTAGTTCGCGTAGAAACCGACAGACGGACAGACGGACAGACGGACAGACAGACAGACGGACATGGCTAGATCGACTCGGCTGGTGATGCTGATCAAAAATATACCTCCTTCACTGCGTTGCAAACATCTGGTCAAAATTATAATACCCTCTGCAAGGGTATTAAAATGTCTCGCTTTACCTAACTTTGAAAATCCACGATAAATCTTATTTTTAAGGGATTTTTGGAGTTGTGGGCCTGGGGAAAAGCGGGGCGAGATGGGCAGTTACTTTGCGTGACTGCGTTAATGTGCTTAACAATAAAATACAGCGCATTAATTGATAACGGGTTCAATCAATTAAATGCCCCGACAGGGTGGCCAACCTGAATTTGGTTAAGCATTCTGGCTAAGCAGAGAATTCACCGAGATTGAGGATTGAGGAAAAGCGGGAAAGGGGACACTCCCAGACCGTTTTCGAGAGTTTCATAAATTACAGTCAGCCAGCGACACTTGCCGCGAATTAAAAACACTTTTGCATATCATTTTGGTCCGCGGCCAAAACGGCGGCGAGACGCAAAAAGCCATGCAGAGAAATGCTCATTTAATTTGCATTAATTTCGCTTTCGTTTTAGCCAAAATGCAGCAGCGTCATTATCAATCCCTCAGCCTCGGTCCCCGGTCTTCCATCCTCAAGCTCCCTCGTTCCCATCGAATCGATCCATTAAATAGCCATAAACTCCGCTGCCTTCTATTGGGAAAATTACAGGGAAACTCATGTGGAAAAGTCAAAAGGTCGCGGAAAACAAGAGTTTATGACATTCATAAACCTGTTACATGCCTCAAGGTAAAATAATAATAAATTTATGCGGGGTATGAGGCATAAACAACAATTTCCGCAGAGGCCTGCTTGCAATTTTTGATTGGATTGTAAAAAGGCGAAAAAAAAGAGCTTTGATTAAGCGAAGGTGATGTGGCTGGAATCTTTATGACAGGATCATGATAATATCAGACAGCATCTGGTATTCGGTTCTGAGGAAACCTGTCTGAAATTTATCAGAGCTGCGGTTTTGATATAAAAATGTAATATGAGAAATTCTTTGTATTTATGATAGGTAATTTTATTTTCAAGGTCTTCTGTATATTTCTTTTCGAAATTTTTGATATTTGTGCTTAATAATTTAATTATTCTATTTTATTGGAGAAAATTAAAGAGAAGAAGAGTACTATCTTTTGATATATATCCCACATAATTTCCCTAACCCGTTTCCATTTTCCTAAGCCCACCTTAGAGCCCTCAAAGTATGCTATAAAATGAAGAAAAAGCCGCGAAAACTGCCACCGCCGCTTAGCGGTTGATTTTTCGTGGAAAAACAATTGAAAAGCGTCATCGCAGAAATACGAGAGCGCTAATAGAGCAGACTGGAAAACGGATAATAATAAATTATAATCATGGCGACATAATGCGAACAAATCTAGCCACTAGCGAGAGTCGTAAAAACTGCTTAAACCGATCAAATTGGCTTCCGATGGCGATTTGTGCCAGCGCCTGGATCTTCATTTATTTATTCGCATGCAAACAAATTGATTTGGCCGCCGAAACTAAATCAAAGCCCAGGCAAACAGAAAAGTCAGGCGAAGGCACCCAGCTACCATTTTCCTCGAGTTCCCACCCAAGCAGAACTCCGAGGATTTCGAAAAGGGTTGGAGGAGGGAAAATTTCACGTAGTATTTCAGTATCAGGCGATGGAAAAGCGGCAACTGTGTGAGCTGAGAACGGCTTATCCGGGGCAATGAAAATTTATACAAATTCGAAAAAAGTGACAACATTTTGCTTTTATTGGCGGACTCCTCCGCTCATTTCCGGCACATTGAAAGGATATCGCGTGTGATACGTACCTTGTCCTTGCTCTCCTTTCCTTTCCCTGCTTTTCCTTTGCCACTTTGCATATGGGAGAGTCCGCCCAGTGGGTGGCATTCGAGGCAGAGGCAAATCTGACCAGACATAAGCGCAGTTTACGATGCCAGAAATTGAAGGAATGGCACTCTGTTCTGCGAAATGGAATTGTGTTTGTCACGGATAAGATGCAGAAATCAATTTAGGTTTTTTTTTTTACGTAAAAATAAATTCGAGTAAATAATAAAAAGCAAACTCCGATATGGAGAGGCATTTCGTAATTCTGAATATTTTATTTTTACGGTTTAAACATATCAAGAATGAATCGGCATTAATTTCAAGAGTTAAGCTTATAAACCATGTAGGAAACATATATTAAAGTTTGGGTTTAAAATCTAAAATATACAAATACTATTTTTCATGTTGTAAACATTAAACTATTTAATATTTATTTTATTTAAACGTAGTGGGAAATTTTCCTAGAAACCCTTAAAGATATTTCCTAGAAATGGTTTAAGCCCGAAAGGGAACCGAAAGCTAGCAACGTTATGGCCTTGGTAATAAAGCAGGCAGAATGGCCACCGCTCTCAACAGCTGCGTTTCATAGGCTCCTTTTTCCCGAGGTCCTGGTCTTTCCTTTCGCTTTCCCTTCCTTCCCTGGCCTAGACCCGTGCTAATATTATGTAAGTAATTTACCTCAACTATGGCACAATCTCTGTGCGTGTGCGTGGGCTTTATTTACTGCCCTCATCCCGCTCCTTGGCCTCGGTGCTAAACACATTTACGTGTTATTCAATTTTGCAAACTAAACGTAAAAATATCGTGTTTCACTTCGCTCTCCACTCTCCACCCCCAAATACAAACCAGAAAAACAACAACAGGAAATGGGCCTAGAGGAAAATCATGGGGAAATCGTTAAGGGCCAAACACTTTCACTCGCCGAGAAAGTGTGTGTGTGCGTGTGGAAAAGTAAATATCAGGTTAATGGATTCGACGCCGCAGTTTGAGTTTCACTTTCGCTCTCCACCTCATCCTTCTGCCCCCTGCCTTCCGATTTTCCCGCTGCTTTTCCTTCTGTTGCAGCATTTTCCACTCAATAAATTTGCTTTTTTTTTCGATTAATTTGGTCTACGCGTTATCCAGGGTCCTCATACTTTCCCAAATCGATAACATCCTTTTCGATTATTATTTGTTTATTTACGCTTATCCAGCGCCCCCACAAATTTCTTCCACATCGATCAAATAATTGTTCGATTAAATTGGTGTACACTTTATCCACCGTTCCATACCACGTCAAAGTCGATAGACTACCCCACGCACTTACATTTTCCGGCTCCTACGAGAGTTTAATATGCCAATTGGCGACGGTAAGGAACCAAAATCCCTTTTGACCGTTTCTAAGACGGAAACGTCTCACAGGGCAAAGAGCGAATCCTCTGTGCCTTCCAAAAGCGAAAGTCCCACTCGAAGCAAAAGCCCATTGACAACCACAACTCCACTTAAATCTACGAGCACG
Organism: Drosophila rufa; assembly: GCA_018153105.1. Classification (NCBI taxonomy): domain Eukaryota; kingdom Metazoa; phylum Arthropoda; class Insecta; order Diptera; family Drosophilidae; genus Drosophila; species Drosophila rufa. The sequence goes on along the minus strand of JAECXS010000162.1, from coordinate 1,083,414 downwards.
TCGCTCCACGTTCCACGGTCGGTACCATCCACCAAATCCGCAAAATCAGTCGTGTCTCCCCACTTCACTAGAGCAAGTGGAAGAATGGCTCAAGCTGAGGGAGACAAGGCCTTGATGAAATTCATGACCATAACCGATAGGGTGGGTCAGTTCGAAGCCAGAGTCAACACCCCTTCTGATACAAGTCCGTCCATCCACAAGAGTAGGGTTCGACTCAAGCAGATCACGGCCCTCTGGGACAAGGTGGAAAAGGAATACGAGACGTGCGCCGAAGTTCTGTGCGGTCTAAACTGCACAGACACAATAACAGTCATGCAATCCAAGTATGACTACTGTTATACCGTTTACGAGCGGTGCGCAGCAAGCCTCAATGAGATTATTGAGGAATCACGCCCGCAACACTCTGCGCAGTCCTCCAATCTGGCGCCGTCTCAGGGCGGATGTCGCTTACCCCCAGTCGAGTGCGAAGTGTTCAATGGTGACTATGTTCAATGGCCCACATTTCGGGACCTTTTTTCCGCCATCTATATACGCAATCCTCGGCTTTCAGAAGTTGAGAAATTATTCCATCTAAATGCAAAAACTAGCGGCGAGGCCAAATCCATTGTTGCCTTATCTCCGTTAACCAATGATGGGTTTGAATCAGCGTGGAGGAACTTGCAGAATCGGTTCGAGAATAAGAGGCTGCTGGTCAACAGTCAATTGAAGATGTTTTTTAATTTACCTTCTGTTGCCCAGGAATGCGGTCAATCCTTGAAGCATTTAGAGAGCACCATCCAAAGTTGATTAACGGCTTTGCAAATAGCAGAAATCGAGACCACTAATTGGGATTGCCTGCTCGTTTTTCTGTGCTCTTCCAAGTTGCCAAAGCTAACGTTGTCTCTATGGGAACAGTCCCTTCTCAGTAAGTCTGATATTCCAGTCTGGGTTGTATTCAAGGCCTTCTTACAGGATCGACATCGAACGCTCGAGGCGATTGAAGAGTTTAAGCCAAATGCGAGCGCTCAATCCAGGCCACTGAGGGCTGACAATAGCTCGCGGTCAATCCAGACCTCTGAAAACAGAGTTACGGTATATCCCCAATCCTGTAAACTCTGTGCACAAGAGAATCATCCTATCCGAATCTGTCCTCAATTCTTACGAATGTCAGTCACAGATCGGTTGAAGCATGTAAGACAGCAGAAGTTGTGCTTAAACTGTTTTGCAAGAACGCATCTGCTCAGGGACTGCACTAGCACGCATTGCTATACGTGCAGAGGATGCCAGTTATTTTTCATCCCGATTAGCAGTCACCGAGTCCAAACTAGACAGCATCCTCACAAAATTTTGGGAGGTGGAGGATATTCCAGTGAAGCTGTTAAAGGAATCCACTTCGGTTTGCGAGAAAAACTTTATCCAATCCACCAAAAGAAACGAGGATGGGAGGTATGTTGTTTCGTTGCCCTTTAAAGAGCCGGACAACATTAATCTGGGACATTCCAGACCCATCGCACTGGCTCAGTTCCTCCGGAACGAAATTCGATTAAATAAAGATCTTCCATTGAAGGAGCAGAACGACTCAATCATTCAAGAGTATTTAGATTTAGGTCATATGCACAAAGTCGCTCCGAACGACTCCAGCAGTTTTTATTTACCTCATCACGCTGTCTTCAAACCAGATAGCACCACGACGAAGGTTCGCGTCGTGTTCAACGCTTCCAATCCCTCATCAAACGGGAACAGCCTCAATGATTTCCTTCATGCGGGGCCTGTACTGCAGTCCGATCTGACTATTCAGATTCTAAAATCCTGGCCACACGCGCTTCCAGAGAATCTTATTCCGCAACAAAAACGGAGAGCTCTGCGACTATGAACTCGACACAGTCACCTTCGGCGTAAACTGTGCGCCCTTCCTAGCCATCAGAGTGCTACAGCAGTTAGCTCAGGACATCCAAGGCCAATATCCTTTGGCAAGCGACATAATCTCGAACTTTATGTACGTCGACGATGTGCTCGCAGGGGCTCACACTCAGCAGTCGGCAGTTTTAGCCATTAAAGAGCTTCGGCTGGCTCTCGAGAGTGCCGGTTTTCCACTGCGCAAGTGGACCTCAAATGAAATGAGACTCCTACAAGCGATTCCAAAGGAACACTTGGTTAGTGCAGACTTCCTTGAGCTGGAAGATGCCAGCACCGCGAAAACTCTTGGGATCCGTTGGCAAGCTACATCCGATAGTTTCTTTTTTATTCCGATGGGATTCCCCTGCAAACTGCCTACACCAAACGAGAGGTTTTATCTCAGATAGCCAAGCTTTTCGACCCGGCAGGATGGTTATCGCCTTTCGTAATCCGAGCCAAGATTTTCATGCAGGAAATTTGGCTACGGGAGCTGGGCTGGGTCAGCCACTCCCCACCGACCGCGTAACCAAGTGGCAAGAGTTCTTAAAAGGGTATCCAGCCCTGAAGGGAATTCGTATTCCGAGATGGGTGCGTTTCCATCCAGCAGCCAAATTGCAGTACCATGCGTTTTGCGATGCGTCACAGGACTCATATGGGGTGCCATTTTCGTCCGAGTCGAAACGACTGACGGCTGTTGTACCCATTTGCTGACATCCAAAACCAGAGTCGGTCCAGTCCATCTCCATACCCCGCCTGGAATTGTGCGGATCAGTGCTGCTCACCGAGCTAGCAACATCAGTAATTTCCGAATTGCCTCCTAATGTTTATGAGATTTTTTACTGAACCGACTCTACGATAGTTCTTGCATGACTAGGTAAGCCAGCGTGCACCTGGACGACATTCGTGGCCAACAGGGTCGCAAAGATCGAACAACGCACCAACGAAAGCAAATGGGGACATGTACGATCTGAAGACAATCCAGCTGATCTGGCAAGCCGGGGCGTCTTACCCCAAGAGCTTAAGGACAGCACACTTTGGTGGCACGGGCCGGCTTGGTTGCCAGTCAAGCAGGAGCAGTGGCCGAGCGAAACATTGGTTCATCCGGAAACCGAGCTTGATCGACGGCCCATCAAATGTCACATTGTCATCACGCGTTTTTCAACCTTCGACAGGGCTCTGCGGGTTCTAGCTTACGTAATCCGTTTTGCGAAAAGGTGCCAAAAGAAAGATATAGCCCCATCGACAGCACTCACTGCGGCGGAATTGTCCGACGTGCAAGAGCGGTTAATCGTGTTCACTCAAAAGAATAAGTTTCCCGTCGAATATAAGACCTTAAGCAAAAAGCAGCAAATTCCATCCTCAAGCACAATTTCTAACCTGAACTCCTTTCTCGACAGAAAGGGGGTCTTGAGGGCAAGCGGCCGTTTACAAGCACCTGACATGCTCAGTTATGATGAGAAACATCCTATCATCATCCCAGCACGGTGTAGGTTCGCGAAACTACAAATGCTGTTTACCCATCGTATAGCCTTGCACGGGGGGAATCAGTCAATGGTGCGACTGATTCGTTCCAAATTCTGGATTCCTAAGCTTCAAAGGTTGGTGAAACAAACAATTCACTCGTGCCGAGTTTGTGTCATCCACAAGAAGAACCTGCAGAAGCAGTTGATGGGGGATTTGCCCCGTGCGAGATCCACTTTCTCCAGGCCATTCACTCATACGGGCATGGATTTCGCGGGACCATTTGGCATCACGAGTTATGTCGGTCGAGCCTGCAAAATCACAAAGGGGTACGTCTGCGTTTTTGTTTGCTTTAGTAGCAGGGCCATCCATCTCGAAGCGACATCCGACTTTAGGACAGAGACATTTTTGGCCGCTTTCTCCCGTTTTTCCGCTCGCCGTGGGTGTCCACAACACGTCTACTCTGACAACGGAAAAACGTTTGGCGGAGCCTCCACGTCCTTATCCAGAGACTTCATGGAATCAACAAGAACATTGATTCTCTCCAAGCATAGTCTTCAGAACTTGGCCTGGCATTTCAACCCTCCTGGTGCACCTCATATGGGAGGGCTCTCATTTCTACAAGCACACACCCGCAGGGAAGTACACCTTCGAAGAACTGGCTACCCTCTTTGCAAAAATTGAGGCCTGTTTAAACTCCAGGCCTATTTCGCCATTGTCCGAAGATCCCACTGACCTTGTGGCTCTTAGCCCCAGACATTTTCTAATCGGTGGGCAACTTCTTGCGGTATCTGAGCCCGTGATTGATGAAAATCCTACTTCCATAATCAATCGGTGGCGGAGGTTGAAGGCCCTACATCAGCAATTGGTCGGTCCTGGCGTAGACGGCAAGGTCAGAGTAGCAGACGTTCTCACAACACGGGGCGTCATCCGACGACCAGTGGCAAAGATTATTCGCCTCCCAATGGACTGCCCCAGTGACCATAGTGACTGCTCAATACGTTAGTCCTTCCAACTGACATTTACTAGTTCTAAGTTTGTGTCATCCAACGTCGTTTTTTCGGTCCACATGTCTTGATCATCCGCATATAGATCCGCATACACAATGGCTCCAACGACCCACCATAATGCTCGTCGCTCATCGGGAAGCTATGTGTACAGATGTCGAGTCTGCAGGGGAGTCCACGCACTGAGTTGCCAGGGGATTCTTCAACTGCCAGCTGTGAAGCGGCTACGCGCAGTACTGATCAACAAGTACTGCGAAAACTGTCTGGCCCAAGAGCATTCCGGTCGGTCATGTCGCAGTAAAGCGAGGTGTCACATCTGCAAGGAGCTCCACCACACGCTTCTGCACATCCACACTTCTGCACATCCACAAAAGTGCCAGCCACCCTCGGCTCCTCGGCCTCAGCGTCAGCCACAGCAGCGCCAGCAGGCGCCTTCATCCGGATCTCGACGCTCCGCCACACCAATGGATGTTTCGCCATCCCGCAGCACGTCTACGGGCCCATCGTGCACGCCTATCCTGGCCCGCACGAGTGTTAGCATCCTCCCGACCGCGTCCGTGCTAATCGGATCCTACCAAAAGCGTTTCGATGTCCGAGCCTTGGTGGATCCGTGCTGTCCTATGAGTCGCATCCACATATCCTTGGTGAAGGCCCTTAATTTGGCCATCACGGGCATTGGCGACCAAAGGGTGTCCACCACCGAGATTCGCTCCAAGGCGTCCAAGATGAGCAAAGAGCTGCTGATGCTGGTGGACGAGCAGATGCAGACCCAAAAGGCGTTGCAGTCGCTGGATCCTAAGGTGCAAGACAAGTTCCAGAATGTCACTTTGGCGGATGACCGGTGGTTCCACCCATCTCTAGTGTCGGTTGTGCTTGGGGCGGATGTATATGCTGACATGATACTGACGGGTATCCTGCCGGGTCAGGACGGCTTACCGATGGCACAGAACACGACGCTGGGATGGATCCTTTCCGGACGTTGCTCCCTCTCGTAGATTGCATGTATTCCTCTTGCGAGGGGGGGAGAATGTTCATGCTGAACAAAGGGGGGTCAGCAATAACTCCAGGTGGGCATTACTGTGTACAAAATGTACCTTTTACCCGGTTTCGAGGCGGGCGCGAAGTCGCCATATTTTTTTGTATACCAGCACCCAAAAAATTTGGCCAAATTTATTATACCCTTGCAGAGGGTATTATAATTTTGACCAGATGTTTGCAACGCAGTGAAGGAGGCATCTCCGACCCCATAAAGTATATATATTCTTGATCAGCATCAACAGACGAGTCGATCTAGCCATGTCCGTCTGTCTGTCTGTCTGTCTGTCTGTCCGTCTGTCCGTCTGTCTGTTACTCCGTCTGTCGGTTTCTACACGAACTAGTCTCTCAGTTTTTGAGCTATCGGGCTGAAATTTTCAGCATAGTCTTATTTCCTTAGCACGCAGTATATATGTCGGAACGACCGAAATCGGATTACCATATCCTATAGCTGCCATAGGAATGATGGCGAAATTAATGTAAAAACAATTTAACTTCTCTGTTTTTCAAAGTATTTCTATAAATTTTGAGATATAGCAGTTTTTTATGCTTCTAGAATTACGATTTTAATTTCATTAAGATCGGACCACTATATCATATAGCTGCCATAGAAGCGATCGGTTGATTTATATGAAAATGTAAAATTCTATATGTAAAATGTAAAATTTACAAAATTCTATATTTTTTCAACATTACTAAAATGGTTCGATTTTCAATGATCCAATTGCAGACTGCAAGGGTATACCAACTTCGGTTTACCGAAGTTAGCTTTCTTTTTATACCCTTGGAGAGGGTATTATAATTTTGACCAGATGTTTGCAACGCAGTGAAGGAGGCATCTCCGACCCCATAGAGTATATATATTCTTGATCAGCATCACCAGTCGAGTCGATCTAGCCATGTCCGTCTGTCTGTCTGTCCGTCTGTCTGTCTGTCCGTCTGTCGGTTTCTACGCGAACTAGTTAATAGTGAATTCGAAATAGACAAAATTTTAAATTTAAAACATTTAAGTTTTTTATATTAAGACCAGATATTTTTTTGCTTATGAAGTACAGTCTTTAAATTTTGTATATGCTCTGACATATCTTTGCCAGATACAGTAATGTCATCTTGATATACGACAACATAAAGAATACCACGCAATAAACTTTCCATTGTTTTCTGCAGCAACGCGCTTAACTCCATAAGGTAATCGTTTCATTTTTAATGTTCCTAAATGTGTTGACTAAGTGCATACCAGTTGTGATTCTTCATCAATAACTAATTGATAGTATGCATAGAATTTATAATTTTGTGAAGGAAGACTAATATTTTTAGGTCAATCCATTTGTAAACATTCATATTAAAGATTTTGTTTGTGCTTTCAGTTACATGGTCAGTCCTATCCAATCGAAATATATATCTAGCTATATTATTAAATGTTACTTTTATTTTTTGTCGACTGGCTGCATCACAGGTACCAAAAACTTCAACTCCATAAAAAGGAGTTGGAATGACTAAGGTTTTAGCGAGTAATAAGCGGATAGAAATAGGCAAGAAAGTTTGTGTAGCATGTAATTGTCGCAATAATCCATACGCTTTTCCTGTGGCTACACTAACATGATCATTCCATGATAGAGTTTTATTGAGCCATATGTCGAGGTTATTAGCTTTCTCAACATAGTCCAGATCTACATCTCCTATTCTAAGATTTCGGAGATCTTTTGTATTTATATTTTTTTTATAGATTACCAAGCACTTTGATTTTACTGGATTTTAGCTCAAGCCGTTCCTTGTAGCCCAGTTATCTACATTTAACAAGCAATATTGGACAAATTTAATCAGATTTTGATACATAATTTACAATTTTTTGTTTTTGTTTACATATGGTTGCCAAGTGTCCAACTATTCCAAAATATTGACATTTGCTTTGTTTGTATCGGCAGTCAGTTGGTCGGTGATTTCTCCATCCACAGTGTAAACAATGTCCTGACTTACTTCCTATCGCATTTGGTTCCCTCTGCTCCTTGTTGTCGTCTTTCTATTGGACGTTGATGCACTACTGTCAGTACACTCAAGTGGCCCTTCGAAACCAAGCACGTGCTTGTTAGGGTAAGGTGTTAATAGACGCGAAAGAAAAGTTTAGGTAAAAGAATGCGAGGAATATAGACTACTATTAGGCAGCTCGATTGCTATCTTGCATATGTAGTAAGTGGGTTAAGATTAATATTTTTAGTTTAGGAAGACTATCTACAGATTAGGTAATTTTGTACAAATCATTTTTATTTGCGCATAATACTCTAACGGGTTCATGCATTTCGTACGAGGTTCTACAGTGATGCAAAAATAAAAGCAAGTAGGATCTGGTGGTTCTACATGGTACGTGGAAATTCAACGACCCAATAGATCGCTGCTTTCCACGTCACCACGGATCAGGATGGAAGGTTGTGTAATTGGCTTACGTTGAGTGTTGACAAAATTATAAAACTGTTTTAGGTCCTGTGCGAACTGAACCCTACATCGAGTCAGATAGTTTTTATAACACTGCGCGTTAAGCACGGTGAACTTAGACCGAGCCGCTAAATAGAGAGAATGGGCAGTTTGAGAACCGCTACATTTAAATTTTAAAGTAGAGATTGGACTTAATCTCGAGTCAACTCTTTGCTAAACCAGGGTGGCTTATTTAAGATTGACGGATAGTATATAAGGATATAAGGGCGGGACCCTAACCAAACTGACTGTTCAGTCTCAGCAATATGTATATGCAATAACAAAAAGGTAGCAATTATAATGTGAAGCGCATGTGCATATTCTGCTGACTTGAAGAAGTCGAATTGGCCAATAAAATCAGCATTTGTTTTGACTACAACGCAAGCTTTACTCATTTTCCTGCATTCAAAAGAGGCTGTCGCTGAGTCTTCAGACCCAGACAGAACCAAATCCGATAAAATTAAGGTGGAACAAATAATATTTTCTTATGCTTGGGATATTTCATCTCTCAAAATAAATGTCCTTGAGCTTTTAAACACAATATGCTCTACCGATTTCTAGCCGCAGTATGTTGTCGTTAAGGAGTACGAAGCTAAGAAAAAGAAGAGACGGCCTGTAGGAATTAGTCTACCCAGGCCGGACAAAACAACTGTGACAGCTACGTCCGCTCCAACAAACTAACAAATTTTCTCCTTATTTCCTATCAGAATGCAAGAAAACCCCAGACTTTTTATATCTGATGGACATTGATGCACTACGGTCAGCACACTCAAATGGCCCTTCGAAACCAAGCACGTGTTTTTAGGGTTAGGTTTTAATAGGCACGAAAGAAAAGTATAAGAATGCGAGGACTTTACCCTCCACCATATAGACTACAGCGCGCAGCTCGATTGCTATCTTGCATGTGTACTAAGCGGGTTAAGATTAATGTCTAGCATCGTTCTACGGTATGCTAAGGAAGATAAGTAAATTAGGAGAAGTCTACTAGAATAAAATGGCAACTTTGATTTTACTGGATTTAAGCTCAAGCCGTTCCTTGTAGCCCAGTTATCTACATTTAACAAGCAAGTATTGGACAAATTGAATCAGATTCTGATATATAATTTACAATTTTTTGTTTTTGTTTACATATGGTTGCCAAGTGTCCAACTTTTCCACAATATTGACATTTGCTTTGTTTGTATCGGCAGTCAGTTGGTCGGTGATTTCTCCATCCGCAGTGTAAACAATGTCCTGATTTACTTCTTATCGCATTTGGTTCCCTCTGCTCCTTGTTGTCGTCTTTCTGTTGGACGTTGATGCACTACTGTCAGTACACTCAAGTGGCCCTTCGAAACCAAGCATGTGCTTGCTAGGGTAAGGTGTTAATAGACGCGAAAGAAAAGTGAAATGTAGTGGGCGGAGTTCCTTGATATTTGGCCGCCTTCCTTCGAGGGGCGTCGATGGCGATCGGTGGCTGCGGAAAATGTCCCAGTATATCCCGAAGAAGAAGTAGAGTGTTGGCGGCGTTGGCTTCACAAATTCGGTTTATTCACTTTAAGTGCTTGCTTAAGACTAACTTAACTAAAAAGAAAAAAGTGCATCGCTGCCGCCGGTGGAGAGGCTCCCTTTCCCGGTTGGAACGGAGGGAGCGGGAAAACGGCCGATGAGAGGGAGAGCGGGCGAGCGCTAGAGCGAGGGTGCTCGCTCCCACACTTCCGCTGAAAACTAAGCGCCCTGTGGCGCGAACATTCTCCCCCCCCTTGCGCAAGCAACGGCAGGATCTGCAGAATCAGGCCTCCTGATATGCGCCGGAGAGGGTCCATCCGAAAACGGTGCTCTGAGCGATCGGCAACCCATCTTCAAGCTTTAGGAACCCCGGTTGGATTATCTTCGAAAAGATATCGGATCCCAACACGAGGGAGATGGTTGCCGGGCGGTGGAATTGCTCGTCAGCGAGGCGGATGTCCTTGAACTTCGCCCACGCGACATCGCTCAGAGCCCGCGTAAGAGTTCGGATCCGAAGGCTTGGGTCGATCTTTAGGACGACCCCGAGCTGAAAGTCTCCTGTTCGGGACCGGATCGTCGCTGAGCACACCTCGTCGTCTCCCACTTTGGAGATCGGCAGCCGGAAAGCGGATGCCAATGACCGGTCAATGCTGCTCACCGCCATGCACGGGTCGATCATCGCCCCGGTCTCGAAGGTCGCGGACCCTCCGTCAAGCACGACGACCGCTGTCGGAAGGATGTGGATCACCTTCCGCGTCAACCACGTGGCCACCGATGGAGTCTGAGCGGAAACCTCCGGACGTGGGCGCTCAATGGGGCTCCGAGATGGCGACGGAGACTGGGAGACGGACATGGCAGATGGGGGCGGAGGCGATCTCGACGCTTGGCGGCGCGTGCGTGAGGTGTGAGGCGTAGATGGCGCTGGCTGGCCTATGCGCCGAGGCGGTTGCTCCTCGTGCATGTGGAGCAGGGTGTGGTGACTTCCTCCGCACTTCTTGCAGCCATCCTCGCTGCGGCAGGTTCCTCCTGAGTGCTGATGTGCGAGGCAGTTCGAGCAGTACTTATTAATAAGCACTGCTCGAAGTCGCTTTTCAGCGCTCAGCTTTTGGAACCTCTTGCACTTCCGAAGAGGATGGATTCCCCGGCAGACTCGGCATCGGTAGGATTGAATACCTCGAGTACGTCTGCTCTCCAAGGATTGGGCGGAACGAGGACGAGGAGCCATGTCGGGAAATTTGGTCTGCGATAAAGGAAAAAAATAAGAACTTATTTTAGTATGGGTGGACTGCACTTTGGAAATTGAACCGCGAGGGACACTACTCCCTAGGAACGGAGGATTCCTGGTTCTCCGCAGGGAGGAGGATAACCTTATGGACTGGGCGCTTTATTGTCCCACGAACTGTGCGGATCTTAACGACTCGAATGCGGTCATCGGCTCCTGGGAAGACAGAAATAATTCTGCCGAGCCGCCATTCGTTCGATGGAAGGTTGTCCTCTTTGACGACTACCATGTCGTCGATTTGGAGGTTCCTGGTCGGAAATTGCCATTTATTGCGCTTGTGGAGTTCTTTTAGATACTCCTCTTTCCACCGTGCACTAAACTGCTGATGTTGGGCCTTTAGATGTTGCCATCGATTTATAATCGACTTGGCTTCGCCTTTTATTTCGGGCTCAGCCGTGGAAAGCAACGGCCCGCCAATAAGAAAATGGCCCGGCGTGAGTGCGAGCAAGTCCGTTGGATCTTCGGACATCGGGGATAGCGGCCTGGAATTAAGGCAAGCTTCAATCTTTGCCAGAAGTGTGGCGAGTTCTTCGAACGTGTATTTGCGGGAAGCGGTGGACTTATAGAAAAGCGTTTTAAAACTTTTAACACCCGCTTCCCACAGCCCTCCCATATGCGGAGCACCTGGGGGGATAAACCGCCACACTAGTTCCTGATGGCTATATGCATCAGTCACGGACTCCTTCATGGCTTGTAAAAAGTCTCGAGAAAGCAGAGTTGCTGCACCCACAAAGGTTTTGCCATTATCCGAATGGACCCGCTGCGGACACCCGCGCCTAGCTACAAAACGAGCAAAGGCTGCAAGGAATTTCTCGGTAGTGAGATCGGAGGTGGGTTCCAAATGGATAGCCTTCGTAGAGAAACATACAAACACACAAACATATCCCTTCGTTATGAGACACGCTCTCCCAGTATAGTTTTTTATCTCGAAAGGGCCGGCATAATCTATGCCAGTGTACGTGAAGGCCCTCGAGAAAGATACTCTGTCAGTTGGAAAATCGCCCATCAGCTGTGTTTGCAGTCGCTTTTTGTAAATTGTGCAAACCTTACACGGATTCACCACAGCCTTCACCAGATTCTTGATTTTAGGAATCCAATACTTCGATCGGATCAGGCGTACCATTAATTGGCTGCCGCCGTGAAGAGTAATCTGGTGAGCAAATTGGATGAGAAGGCGAGACAGTCTACAATTGTCGGTGAGTATTATTGGATGGCGTTCATCATATTGCAAACCTCTGGAGGCGTTGAGGCGACCACATGCTCTTAAAAGGCCGTGTTGGTCGATGAAAGGAAACAAATTCGCGATCGGACTCGACACTGGAAGGGGCTTTTTCTCTTCTAGATGCTTCTGCTCCTGGCCGTATGCTCGGCGCTGCGCAATGGAAATCAGAGCTCTCTCTGCCTCTCGAATTTCATCCCTCGTGGGTCTTGAACTGGGCGAGATCGAGCTCTTGCGACAGCGGTTCAGGAATCGGAGAACATACGCCAGGACCCGCAGTGCTTTGTCTAGCTTGGAAAAACGCTCGAGAAGTTCTTCCGGAGGGACCTTACTGAAATGCACCTTGACCGCACGCTGTTCGAGTTCGGTCATTGGATGGAAGTCGCTTTGTGCTGGCCATAGCTCGCGTGGTCCTTGCAGCCACTCTGGTCCATGCCACCAGAGTTGGTTATCCGCTAGCTATTGTAGGGATACGACTCGACTGGCTAAATCGGCGGAGTTTTGTTCGGATCGAACGTGGGTCCAACAGTCGACTGGTGTTGCCTGAGTAATCTTGGCAACTCTGTTGGCCACAAACGTGGTCCAGTTGCAAGCAGGCTTTCTTAACCAGGCTAGAACAATAGTGGAATCTGTCCAGCAGTAAATTTTGGAACTGGCTGTCGGCATACTTGGAAGTATTGCTGTCACCATTTCGGTTAACAGCACGGCACCGCAGAGTTCTAGCCTTGGAAGCGAGACAGTTTTGACCGGAGCGACTCGGGTCTTGGCTGTGAGGAGCGACGTCAAGATCTTGGAACCGATCTCGACCCGTACGTAAATAGCCGCACCATATGCTCAGCAGGAATGTCCTTTAGGATGCTCTTTTGGTTGGCAGTCCACTTCCTTAGTGGGAAACCGGCGGAGCCTAGAGCTGCCTGCAGCTCTTGGATGGACAGTTGAGCTTCTTGGACGGAGTTGGCCCCTGCCAGAACGTCATCGACGTACATATCATGTCTAATGATCTGGCTGGCTTTTGGAAATCGCCCTTGTACATCATCGGCCAGCTGTTGCAGGACTCGAATAGCGAGGAAAGGCGCGCAGTTGACCCCGAAGGTAACTGTTTGAAGCTCGAAATCTCGAATCTCTCCGTCCTTGTTTCGGAACAGAATTCTCTGAAAGGGCGTATGCTCTGGATCGACCCATATCTGGCGATACATTTTGGTAATGTCTGCACTGAAAACGTATTGGAAATACCGCCACTTCAGGATCTGAATCGTCAGATCGGATTGTAGGACTGGACCAGCATGAAGAATATCGTTTAAGCTGGTCTTATTTGCTGAAGGTCTTGAAGCGTTGAATACCACGCGAAGTTTCGTGGTGGTGCTTTCGGGCTTTATCACAGCGTGATGAGGAAGGTAATAATTCGGAGAATTGTGAGTCGAAGGAACTTCTTTCATATGGCCGAGATCCAGATACTCCTGAATCACGGTATCATATTGCTCTTTTAAGGGAGTCTCTCTTTAAACGATTCTCGTTTCTAAGAAACTGAGCTAACGCAATGGACCTAGAATATCCCAAATTGGATCCGACATGGCTGGGATCGCAGAACGGTAGCGTTACCACGTACTTTCCGCTTGCGTCTTTCTTTGTGGTTTGGACGAAATTGCGTTCACAGTAGGAATCCGACTCTTTTACCAGCTTGACTGGTAGATTCTCCACCTCCCAGAACTTGGTGAGAAGTCTGTCTAACGACCCTTCTCTGTCCTGGTTTACCTGCGTCGTAAAGGATGCGACTCGATTGGTTTGGGTATTGGAAATCGGCCCCGTGAGCACCAACCCGAAAATGGTTTCTTGACCTAGGAGTGAGCCACAGATATTGTTACGCATGCCACTCATCAATATGGATGGTAAAATATCGGCCCCGATCAAAACGTCGATTTGAGAACTCTCAAAAAAGGCGGGGTCTGCCCATTGGAGAGAGGGCAGATCTTTCAAGGAATTCTGAGGAATTGTGTAGGAAGGCAGCTTGCCTGATAACTCCGGAAGGACGTAGGCTGCGGTATCTAGTTGTAGACCCGGCTTCGTTGGAGATCGAATTGCGAAGTGGCATAGCCTGGAAGACTTCGCGGACACCGACTTGTTTAGACCGGAAACTTGGGTTTGAATGTGTCGGAATGGCAACTTGATTAGATTGAAGAGGCGTTCTGTTATGAACGTTGCTTCGGATCCCGAGTCAATCAGTGCTCGCGCTCGATAGTTGGTGCCCAGATGACAGATGTCAATAATTGCTGTGCTCAGCAGAACAGCTGTAGTGCCAGAGGCAAAATAATTTTGCACAGTGGAAGAGCTTTCCATGGGATTACTGCTCGTAGGTCTCGCAGCAGGTTGTGGAACTGGCAAAGAGGCGGCTGTGGAGCTTGACCCCGAAGAACTAGAGGTTCCTCGATGCAAAAGGGTATGATGCCTGCCTCTACAGGTAAAACAGCTGTGAGTGCTGGAACAATCGCGTAGCTGATGTCCTCTTGCGAAGCAATTTAAGCATAGCTGCTTCTTCTTGATGTATGCGGAACGCGCATCCACTGACATTTGCAGAAAACGCGGGCACAACCGTACAGGATGATTTTCCTTTGAACATAATTCACAGCTTCTTGGCTTGGAGCTAACCTTTGTCTCGAAAGACTGAAGTTTCTTCGGGACCGATGGAATTGGCTTCATGTCCTCGATGGCCTCCAATGTCCGATATCTTTCATTTAGGAACATGTTCATTTCTTCCCACGCAGGAATTTCGGACTTGGAAGATATGGATTGTTCCCATATAGAAAGGGTCACCTTAGGCAGTTTACTGGCGCACAGGAATACCAGCAAACAATCCCAGTTTTCTGTGGATATCTGGGAATGTGCTAGTGCTGTCAAACACCCTTGAATCGTGGTCTGAAGCTCTTTTAACGCCAGACCAGATTCGTGGTATATAGAACTCAAGTTAAACAATAGCTTGAGTTGGCTGTTGACTAAGAGTAGCTTATTTTGGAAACGGTCTTGAAGTGCTTCCCACGCCGTAGCGAACCCGTCATTGGTGAGAGGGGATTATTTAAATCGCCTTGGCCTCGCCACTTGTTTTAGTGATGAGGTGAAACAACTTCTCGACCGGTGTCAGCCTAGGGTTATTGACGTATACTGCAGTAAACAGGTCCCTGAAAGTTGGCCATCGAAGATAATCACCGTCGAAAACTTCCGTATCGCACGGAGGTAACCGGCAACCGGACGAAATTAGAGGCTGGGATGAAGCTTGCACGGCGGCGTTGAGGCGTCGCTCTGTCGATATTTTCGCCAATAAGTGCTGCACATGACTCGTACACGGAGTAACAGTAGTCGTATTTTGCTTGCAGCACCGGCAATATGCTGAGGGATCCTTCTTGGGCAATGGGCACGTTTCATACTCCTTTTCTACTTTGTCCCATAAGGCTCGCACTTGTTGAAGACGGACTTGCAACGTATGTAGAGACGGAGGAGCTTGATCAGGAGTATTGATCTTGGCTTCAAAGGTGCTAACGCGATCGCTGACTGCAATAAATTTGTGCAACGCCGCGTTTGCGGCGGTTGGCTGATCTGAAGATGCCATTTTTTTGCTGACAGCGCGGGTTACTCTTAGGAATTCGGATCCGGAAGCAGAGGGATTCTCTGACTTGACCGCAAGTGAAGACTCGCTAGAAGATTTCGCCAACGGCTTGGAAATAATAATTCTAGGAGTTGTCTTCGAACTTGGCGCTGGAAGACTCTTTCCTTTAGGAGTGGATACCGCTCTGACTGTTGGACCGTCCGCTACTTAGGTGTTTGCTTAGCGCGAGCGGGCAGCGGAGAGGACGGGTTGGTATTTTGTTCTTTTCCTGGGGTAGCTGTCGGTTTCTTGTCACCCTCACTGGGCATACTCAGCTATACCCTACAAATAGGAAGGCCTGCACGCCGCAAAAAGTGGAAGAAAGTGACAAATTAACCGAAAATGTCGCTGGTCGATGGGAGAAAACACCCCCAGTCCGAATTTAAATCGACGAATCAATCAAAATCGAACAGCAGACACGACCAAAAATACAACCTGGATGAAGAAACTAAAAAAATAGCTTAATTTGAAGAAGATTGCTAGAAAAATAGCTAAAACTAGCAAAAAAATGGCTAAGAACTAGCTACGGCACTTGGCGGAAAGTATAAGCCACTTATTCGAAACAGATTTCGATTTTGAGTTTCAGGAATACGACCAAAAAATCGTGGAAATAGCTAAAAACTAGCCAAAAAATGGCTAAGCACTAGCTTCGGATATTGGCGGAAATTATAAGCCACTTATTCGAAACAGATTTCGATTTTGGGTTTAGGAATACGACCAAAAATCGTGGAAATAGCTAAAAACAAAAACGGCTAAGAACTAACTTCGGATATTGGCAAAAATTATAAACCAATTATTCGAAGCCGAATTCAATTTGGGTTTAAGAATACGACCAAAAAATCGTGGAAACAAGGGAAAACAAACACAAAAAAAAAACGCCGAACAAAAAATAGCCGAAATTAGCTTGGAAAAAAAATCCAAACCCGAAAAAATGTTTGGCTTGAATTTAGGAACTCCTCGATAATAGAAACCTAAAGTGAAAAAGAGAAACAAAAAAACACGCTAAAAAAAGGAAAAACCACTGGAAAATAGCTAGGGCGTATGGCGATAATTAGTTGCCAATAATCTAAATTTATTCGGCCAATTTAAAAATTTTGTTTTCTCTATTTAATTTTTCTAAAATCGTTAGTGGAGGATTTTTTTGTGTCGGCACTGTGTCGCCGTTCTTTGCCCGTTAGGAATGTATAAGTGCAGGTGTTTGTGCACACTTTAAGAGCAAAGAGGAAATGCGAACAATTGGAATGTACGTAAGTCGGTATGTATGTCGATATGAAGGCCCTTAGGCAGGCGGATGAATATGTATGTATGTTTGTGAAGCTGTGGAGTTTGCCGGTCAGCGCAGAATAGCGCGCGGCCAGCCAATATATATATGTAAATATGTTTATGGAACTGTTTCGGCTTGGCACAGAATAACGCGAAGCTTGCCCAAATTTATATATGTATGTATGTGCGAAAGGGTGAAAAGACCAAATGTGTGTTTAATTTGCGGATTTATTAATCTTTGTTTATTTATTATTTTGCTGTGGATGTTTAGCTTTTTTTTTTTTTGTAACCTTTATTTAAATATAATATTTGTGTTTGTCATCTGAATTAATATAAATTAATGTTCGTGATGTAAAATATTTGTATGTGAAATATTTAAATATATTTGTTGGTATATTTATATGTGTGGAATAAAATATTGCAGTGTGGGTATAAATGTTTATTGGGTAAATATATTTTTATGTAAATTGTTTGCTGGTATAGTTTTATTGGAAATACATAGGTTTCAAATTTGGTTGGATGAATTTATTTTATTTTGTGATTGGATGTATATATGGATATTTGTAAAGATTTTGTTTTATATATATATGTATTTAATATAATTTGTGTTTGTGTGTGTGTTTAATATTTTTTCTTGTTGGAAGGCAATGAGCAGTTTAGTGACGGACGTGATGTGTGTATGTGAATGTGAACTTGGCTGTATGGATGTAATAATATATATATGTATATGTACGTATGTATATATATGGACGCCAGCGGATCACAGTGAGACGAAGTAGGGGGCCGAAATTGGCAAAGCACTTTTGCACTTTAAAAAGAAGAAAAGGAAATTCACTGTGGCTGAAGGACCATGAAATGGAGTGGGCGGAGTTCCTTGATATTTGGCCGCCTTCCTTCGAGGGGAGTCGATGGCGATCGGTGGCTGCGGAAAATGTCCCAGTATATCCCGAAGAAGAAGTAGAGTGTTGGCGGCGTTGGCTTCACAAATTCGGTTTATTCACTTTAAGTGCTTGCTTAAGACTAACTTAACTAAAAAGAAAAAAGTGCATCGCTGCCGCCGGTGGAGAGGCTCCCTTTCCCGGTTGGAACGGAGGGAGCGGGAAAACGGCCGATGAGGAGGGAGCGGGCGAGCGCTAGAACGAGGGTGCTCGCTCCCACACTGCCGCTGAAAACTAAGCGCCCTGTGGCGCGAACATTCTCCCCCTTGCGCAAGCAACGGCAGGATCTGCAGAATCAGGCCTCCTGATATGCGCCGGAGAGGGTCCATCCGAAAACGGTGCTCTGAGCGATCGGCAACCCATCTTCAAGCTTTAGGAACCCCGGTTGGATTATCTTCGAAAAAATATCGGATCCCAACACGAGGGAGATGGTTGCCGGGCGGTGGAATTGCTCGTCAGCGAGGCGGATGTCCTTGAACTTCGCCCTCGCGACATCGCTCAGAGCCCGCGTAGGAGTTCGGATCCGAAGGCTTGGGTCGATCTTTAGGACGACCCCGAGCTGAAAGTCTCCTGTTCGGGACCGGATCGTCGCTGAGCACACCTCGTCGTCTCCCACTTTGGAGATCGGCAGCCGGAAAGCGGATGCCAATGACCGGTCAATGCTGCTCACCGCCATGCACGGGTCGATCATCGCCCCGGTCTCGAAGGTCGCGGACCCTCCGTCAAGCACGACGACCGCTGTCGGAAGGATGTGGATCACCTTCCGCGTCAACCACGTGGCCACCGATGGAGTCTGAGCGGAAACCTCCGGACGTGGGCGCTCAATGGGGCTCCGAGATGGCGACGGAGACTGGGAGACGGACATGGCAGATGGGGGCGAAGGCGATCTCGACGCTTGGCGGACGCGTGCGTGAGCGTGCTGGAGTTGATGATGACTGGCTGGCCTGATCGCGCCGACCGTGGTTGCGATACCTTCGTGCATGTGGAGCAGGGTGTGGTGAGCTTCCTCCGCACTTCTTGCAGCCATCCTCGCTGAGGCAGGTCCCTCCTGAGTGCTGATGTGCCAAGCAGTTTGAGCAGTACTTGTTTATAAGCACTGCTCGAAGTCGCTTCTCAGCGCTCAGCTTTAGGAACCTCTTGCATTTCCGAAGAGGATGGATTCCCCGGCAGACTCGGCATCGGTAGGAATTCGAATACCTCGGGAACGTCTGCTCTCCAAAGATTGGGCGGAACGAGGCCGAGGAGCCATGTCGGGAAGATTTGGTCTGCGGAATAAAGGAAAAAAATAAGAACTTATTTTAGTATGGGTGGACTGCACTTTGGAAATTGAACGCGAGGGACACTACTCCCCTAGGAACCGGAGGATTCCTGGTTCTCCTCGAGGGAGGAGGATAACCTTATGTACTGGGCGCTTTATTGTCCCACGAACTGTGCGGATCTTAACGACTCGAATGCGGTCATCGGCTCCTGGGAAGACAGAAATAATTCTGCCGAGCCGCCAGTCGTTCGATGGAAGGTTGTCTTCTTTGACGACTACCATATCGTCGATTTGGAGGTTTCTGGTTGGAAATTGCCATTTATTGCGCTTGTGGAGTTCTTTTAGATACTCCTCTTTCCATCGTGCACTAAACTGCTGATGTTGAGCCTTCAAATGTTGCCATCGATTTATAATCGACTTGGCTTCGCCTTTTATTTCGGGCTCAGCCGTGGAAAGCAACGGCCCGCCAATAAGAAAATGGCCTGGCGTGAGTGCGAGCAAGTCCGTTGGATCTTCGGACATCGGGGAAAGCGGCCTGGAATTAAGGCAAGCTTCAATCTTTGCCAGAAGTGTGGCAAGTTCTTCGAACGTGTATTTGCGGGAAGCGGTGGACTTATAGAAAAGCGTTTTGAAACTTTTAACACCCGCTTCCCACAGACCTCCCATATGCGGAGCACCTGGGGGGATAAACCGCCACACTAGTCCCTGATGGCTATATGCATCAGTCACGGACTCCTTCATGGCTTGTAAAAAGTCTCGAGAAAGCAGAGTTGCTGCACCCACAAAGGTTTTGCCATTATCCGAATGGACCCGCTGCGGACACCCGCGCCTAGCTACAAAACGAGCAAAGGCTGCAAGGAATTTCTCGGTAGTGAGATCGGAGGTGGGTTCCAAATGGATAGCCTTCGTAGAGAAACATACAAACACACAAACATATCCCTTCGTTATGAGACACGCTCTCCCAGTATAGTTTTTTATCTCAAAAGGGCCGGCATAATCTATGCCAGTGTACGTGAAGGCCCTCGAGAAAGATACTCTGTCAGTTGGAAGATCGCCCATGAGCTGTGTTTGCAGTCGCTTTTTGTAAATCGTGCAAACCTTACACGGAATTCACCACAGCCTTCACCAGATTCTTGATTTTAGGAATCCAATACTTCGATCGGATTAGGCGTACAACTAATTGGCTGCCGCCGATGAAGAGTAATCTGGTGAGCAAATTGGATGAGAAGGCGAGACAGTCTACAAGTGTACGGTAGAGTATTATGGGATGGCGTTCATCATATTGCAAACCTCTTGGAGGCAGTTGAGGCGACCACATGCCCTTAAAAGGCCGTGTTGGTCGATGAAAGGAAACAAGTTCGGGATCGGACTCGACACTGGAAGGGGGCTTTTATCCTTCAAGATGATTACTGCTCCTGGCCGTATGCTCGGCGCTGCGCAATGGAGATTAGAGCTCTTTCCGCCTCGCGTATTTCATCGCTCGTGGGTCTTGAACTGGGCCTAGGATCGGGCTCTTGCGACAGCGGTTCAGGAATCGGAGAATATACGCCAGGACGCGCAGTGCTTTGTCTAGCTTGGAAAAACGCTCGAGAAGTTCGTCCGGAGGGCGTTTGACTAAAATGCACCTTGACCGCACGCTGTTCGAGTTCGGTCGTTGGATGGAAGTCGCTTTGTGCTGGCCATAGCTCGCGTGGTCCTTGCAGCCACTCTGGTCCTTGCCACCAGAGTTGGCTGTCCAGCTAGCTCTTGTAAAGATACGCCTCGACTGGCTAAATCGGCGGAGTTTTGTTCGGAACGAACGTGGGTCCAACAGTCGACAGGTGTTGCCTGAGTAATCTTGGCAACTCTGTTGGCCACAAACGTGGTCCAGTGGCAAGCTGGCTTTCTTAACCAAGCTAGAACAATAGTGGAATCGGTCCAGCAGTAAATTTCGGAACTGGCTGTCGGCATACTTGGAAGTATTGCTGTCACCATTTCGGTTAACAGCACGGCACCGCAGAGTTCTAGCCTTGGAAGTGAGACGGTTTTGACCGGAGCGACTCGGGTCTTGGCTGTGAGGAGAGACGTCAAGATCTTGGAACCGATCTCGACCCGTACGTAAATAGCCGCTCTACACGCATTTTGCGACGCATCGAAAAACCCGTGGTGCTCAATCTTGATCTTAGATTGATATCCGACCCATCAAGGAACACGGATCTTGTTGAGGTCGGTATATTTTTGGAGAAAAGTTCGCCACTTCTGACTCATTTCGCGGGGACGATTTTCATCCCAGCCCAACTCTTGCAACCAAATCTTCTGCATAAGATTTTGGAACGGATGATAAAGGCGCAAGCCATCCGGCAGGATCAAATAAGTTTGGCGATTTGAGAGAGAACTTCCTGTTTTGTATAGGAATGTTCGAATTCTATCTCTGGCGGGACAAAATAGAACTCGTCGGAGATAGGCCTCCATCGAATACCGAGCGTTTTTGCCGTGCTTTCGGCATCGATGTCGAGGAACTCATCGTGGAGGAGGTGCTCAGCAGGAATGTCCTTTAGGATGCTCTTTTGGTTGGCAGTCCACTTCCTCAGTGGGAAACCGGCGGAGCCTAGAGCTGCCTGCAGCTCTTGGATGGACAGTTGAGCTTCTTGTACGGAGTTGGCCCCTGCCAGAACGTCATCGACGTACATATCATGTCTAATGATCTGGCTGGCTTTTGGAAATCGCCCTTGTACATCATCGGCCAGCTGTTGCAGGACTCGAATAGCGAGGAAAGGCGCGCAGTTGACCCCGAAGGTAACTGTTTGAAGCTCGAAATCTCGAATCTCTCCGTCCTTGTTTCGGAACAGAATTCTCTGAAAGGGCGTATGCTCTGGATCGACCCATATCTGGCGATACATTTTGGTAATGTCTGCACTGAAAACGTATTGGAAATACCGCCACTTCAGGATCTGAATCGTCAGATCGGATTGTAGGACTGGACCAGCATGAAGAATATCGTTTAAGCTGGTCCCATTTGCTGAAGGGCTTGAAGCGTTGAATACCACGCGAAGTTTCGTGGTGGTGCTTTCGGGCTTTATCACAGCGTGATGAGGAAGGTAATAATTCGGAGAATTGTGAGTCGAAGGAACTTCTTTCATATGGCCGAGATCCAGATACTCCTGAATCACGGTATCATATTGCTCTTTTAAGGGAAAGTCTCTCTTTAAACGATTCTCGTTTCTAAGAAACTGAGCTAACGCAATGGACCTAGAATATCCCAAATTGGATCCGACATGGCTGGGATCGCAGAACGGTAGCGTTACCACGTACTTTCCGCTTGCGTCTTTCTTTGTGGTTTGGACGAAATTGCGTTCACAGTAGGAATCCGACTCTTTTTACCAGCTTGACTGGTAGATTCTCCACCTCCCAGAACTTGGTGAGAAGTCTGTCTAACGACCCTTCTCTGTCCTGGTTTACCTGCGTCGTAAAGGATGCGACTCGATTGGTTTGGGTATTGGAAATCGGCCCCGTGAGCACCCACCCGAAAATGGTTTCTTGACCTAGGAGTGAGCCACAGATATTGTTACGCATGCCACTCATCAATATGGATGGTAAAATATCGGCCCCGATCAAAACGTCGATTTGAGAACTCTCAAAAAAGGCGGGGTCTGCCCATTGGAGAGAGGGCAGATCTTTCAAGGAATTCTGAGGAATTGTGTAGGAAGGCAGCTTGCCTGATAACTCCGGAAGGACGTAGGCTGCGGTATCTAGTTGTAGACCCGGCTTCGTTGGAGATCGAATTGCGAAGTGGCATAGCCTGGAAGACTTCGCGGACACCGACTTGTTTAGACCGGAAACTTGGGTTTGAATGTGTCGGAATGGCAACTTGATTAGATTGAAGAGGCGTTCTGTTATGAACGTTGCTTCGGATCCCGAGTCAATCAGTGCTCGCGCTCGATAGTTGGTGCCCAGATGACAGATGTCAATAATTGCTGTGCTCAGCAGAACAGCTGTAGTGCCAGAGGCAAAATAATTTTGCACAGTGGAAGTGCTTTCCATGGGATTACTGCTCGAAGGTCTCGCAGCAGGTTGTGGAACTGGCAAAGAGGCGGCTGTGGAGTTTGACCCCGAAGAACTAGAGGTTCCTCGATGTAAAAGGGTATGATGCCTGCCTCTACAGGTGAAACAGCTGTGAGTGCTGGAACAATCGCGGAGCTGATGGCCTCTTGCGAAGCAATTTAAGCATAGCTGCTTCTTCTTGATTTATGCGGAACGCGCATCCACTGACATTTGCAGAAAACGCGGGCACAACCGTACAGGATGATTTTCCTTTGAACATAATTCACAGCTTCTTGGCTTGGAGCTAACCTTTGTCTCGAAAGACTGAAGTTTCTTCGGGACCGATGGAATTGGCTTCATGTCCTCGATGGCCTCCAATGTCCGATATCTTTAATTTAGGAACATGTTCATTTCTTCCCACGCAGGAATTTCGGACTTGGAAGATATGGATTGTTCCCATATAGAAAGGGTCACCTTAGGCAGTTTACTGGCGCACAGGAATACCAGCAAACAATCCCAGTTTTCTGTGGATATCTGGGAATGTGCTAGTGCTGTCAAACACCCTTGAATCGTGGTCTGAAGCTCTTTTAACGCCAGACCAGATTCGTGGTATATAGAACTCAAGTTAAACAATAGCTTGAGTTGGCTGTTGACTAAGAGTAGCTTATTTTGGAAACGGTCTTGAAGTGCTTCCCACGCCGTAGCGAACCCGTCATTGGTGAGAGGGGATTTTGTCACAATCGCCTTGGCCTCGCCACTTGTTTTAGTGATGAGGTGAAACAACTTCTCGACCGGTGTCAGCCTAGGGTTATTGACGTATACTGCAGTAAACAGGTCCCTGAAAGTTGGCCATCGAAGATAATCACCGTCGAAAACTTCCGTATCGCACGGAGGTAACCGGCAACCGGACGAAATTAGAGGCTGGGATGAAGCTTGCACGGCTTGAGGCGTCGCTCTGTCGATATTTTCGCCAATAAGTGCTGCACATGACTCGTACACGGAGTAACAGTAGTCGTATTTTGCTTGCAGCACCGGCAATATGCTGAGGGATCCTTCTTGGGCAATGGGCACGTTTCATACTCCTTTTCTACTTTGTCCCATAAGGCTCGCACTTGTTGAAGACGGACTTGCAACGTATGTAGAGACGGAGGAGCTTGATCAGGAGTATTGATCTTGGCTTCAAAGGCGCTAACGCGATCGCTGACTGCAATAAATTTGTGCAACGCCGCGTTTGCGGCGGTTGGCTGATCTGAAGATGCCATTTTTTTGCTGACAGCGCGGGTTACTCTTAGGAATTCGGATCCGGAAGCAGAGGGATTCTCTGACTTGACCGCAAGTGAAGACTCGCTAGAAGATTTCGCCAACGGCTTGGAAATAATAATTTTAGGAGTTGTCTTCGAACTTGGCGCTGGAAGACTCTTTCCTTTAGGAGTGGATACCGCTCTGACTGTTGGACCGTCCGCTACTTAGGTGTTTGCTTAGCGCGAGCGGGCAGCGGAGAGGACGGGTTGGTATTTTGTTCTTTTCCTGGGGTAGCTGTCGGTTTCTTGTCACCCTCACTGGGCATACTCAGCTATACCCTACAAATAGGAAGGCCTGCACGCCGCAAAAAGTGGAAGAAAGTGACAAATTAACCGAAAATGTCGCTGGTCGATGGGAGAAAACACCCCCAGTCCGAATTTAAATCGACGAATCAATCAAAATCGAACAGCAGACACGACCAAAAATACAACCTGGATGAAGAAACTACAAAAATAGCTTAATTTGAAGAAGATAGCTAGAAAAATAGCTAAAACTAGCAAAAGAAAATGGCTAAGAACTAGCTACGGCACTTGGCGGAAAGTATAAGCCACTTATTCGAAACAGATTTCGATTTTAGTTTCAGGAATACGACCAAAAATCGTGGAAATAGCTAAAAACTAGCCAAAAAATGGCTAAGCACTAGCTTCGGATATTGGCGGAAATTATAAGCCACTTATTCGAAGCAGATTTCGATTTTTGGTTTAGGAATACGACCAAAAATCGTGGAAATAGCTAAAAACTAGCCAAAAAATGGCTAAGAACTAGCTTCGGATATTGGCGGAAATTATAAGCCACTTATTCGAAGCAGATTTCGATTTTGGGTTTAGGAATACGACCAAAAATCGTGGAAACGAGGCGAAAAACAAACACAAAAAAAAAACACGCCGAACAAAAAATAGCCGAAATTAGCTTGGAAAAAAAATCCAAACCCGAAAAAATGTTTGGCTTGAATTTAGGAACTCCTCGATAATAGAAACCTAAAGTGAAAAAGAGAAACAAAAAAACACGCTAAAAAAGCTGAAAAACCACTGGAAAATAGCTAGGGCGTATGGCGATAATTAGTTGCCAATAATCTAAATTTATTCGGCCAATTTAAAAATTTTGTTCTCCTATTTAATTTTTCTAAAATCGTTAGTGGAGGATTTTTTTGTGTCGGCACTGTGTCGGCGTTCTTTGCCCGTTAGGAATGTATAAGTGCAGGTGTTTGTGCACACTTTAAGAGCAAAGAGGAAATGCGAACAATTGGAATGTACGTAAGTCGGTATGTATGTCGATATGAGGGCCCTTAGGCAGGCGGATGAATATGTATGTATGTTTGTGAAGCTGTGGAGTTTGCCGGTCAGCGCAGAATAGCGCGCGGCCAGCCAATATATATATATGTAAATATGTTTATGGAACTGTTTCGGCTTGGCACAGAATAGCGCGAAGCTTGCCCAAATTTATATATGTATGTATGTGCGAAAGGGTGAAAAGACCAAATGTGTGTTTAATTTGCGGATTTATTAATCTTTGTTTATTTATTATTTTGCTGTGGATGTTTAGCTTTTTTTTTTTTTTTTTAACCTTTATTTAAATATAATATTTGTGTTTGTCATCTGAATTAATATAAATTAATGTTCGTGATGTAAAATATTTGTATGTGAAATATTTAAATATATTTGTTGGTATATTTATATGTGTGGAATAAAATATTGCAGTGTGGGTATAAATGTTTATTGGGTAAATATATTTTTATGTAAATTGTTTGCTGGTATAGTTTTATTGGAAATACATAGGTTTCAAATTTGGTTGGATGAATTTATTTTATTTTGTGATTGGATGTATATATGGATATTTGTAAAGATTTTGTTTTATATATATATGTATTTAATATAATTTGTGTTTGTGTGTGTGTTTAATATTTTTTCTTGTTGGAAGGCAATGAGCAGTTTAGTGACGGACGTGATGTGTGTATGTGAATGTGAACTTGGCTGTATGGATGTAATAATATATATATGTATATGTACGTATGTATATATATGGACGCCAGCGGATCACAGTGAGACGAAGTAGGGGGCCGAAATTGGCAAAGCACTTTTGCACTTTAAAAAGAAGAAAAGGAAATTCACTGTGGCTGAATGTACATATGTAATATGTATGTACATATATATATTATAAAATAATTCACTTTCACTTTTGGAATCAGAGGGAAAGAAAGACGCCGTCGGAAACGGAATATGGCGACCACGGACGAATGGATTTTGGAATTAGTCGTACTTATCTTTAAAACTCCGCAAGGGGCGCTGGTAGATCAGGATAGATCTGGCTTCGAAGGACCATGAAATGGAGTGGGCGGAGTTCCTTGATATTTGGCCGCCTTCCTTCGAGGGGCGTCGATGGCGATCGGTGGCTGCGGAAAATGTCCCAGTATATCCCGAAGAAGAAGTAGAGTGTTGGCGGCGTTGGCTTCACAAATTCGGTTTATTCACTTTAAGTGCTTGCTTAAGACTAACTTAACTAAAAAGAAAAAAGTGCATCGCTGCCGCCGGTGGAGAGGCTCCCTTTCCCGGTTGGAACGGAGGGAGCGGGAAAACGGCCGATGAGAGGGAGAGCGGGCGAGCGCTAGAGCGAGGGTGCTCGCTCCCACACTGCCGCTGAAAACTAAGCGCCCTGTGGCGCGAACAAAAAGTTTAGGTAGAAGAATGCGAGGAATATAGACTACTATCAGGCAGCTCGATTGCTATCTTGCATATGTACTAAGTGGGTTAAGATTAATGTTTTTAGTTTAGGAAGACTATCTACAGATGAGGTAATTTTGCATTCATGCATTTCATACGAGGTTCTACAGTGGTGCAAAACTAAAGGCAAGTAGGATCTGGTAGTTCTACATGGTACGTGGAAATTCAACGACCCAATAGATCGTTGCTTTTCGCGTCATCACGGATCAGGAAGGAAGGTTGTGTAATTGGCTTACGTTTAGTGTTGACAAAATTATAAAACGGTTTTGGGTCCTCTGCGAACTGAACCCTACAACGAGTCAGATAGTTTTTATAGCACTGCGCGTTAAGCACGGTGAACTTAGACCGAGCCGCTAAATGGCGAGAATGGAAACCTTGCGAACCGTTACGTTTAAATTTAGAATAGAGATTGCGGGAATGGACAGCTTGAGAACCGTTACTCTTAAATTTAGAATAGAGATTGGACTTAATGTTTTTGAGGCGAGTCAATTCTTTACTAAACCAGGGAGGCTTATTTGAGATTGACGGATAGTATAACGGAACACATTCAGTAAAAAAGGAATTCATAGCATTGTATAAAATATCCATAGCATCCACCATGTCAGTGCAGATGTAGAGATCGGACCAATCAAAGTCATATATGAAATTATTCGGCCGTCGAAAATCCGCCTTGCGAAAGCAGTGGACTCTCTTAGCTGGCCGGTCATACTTATTCTCTATAACAGTCGCAATATCGATAGTCATATCGAAAGTAAGAGGGTATGGATCTTTGGGTTGCGTCAAGGGCGGGACCCTAACCAAACTGACTTTTCAGTCTCAGCAATATGTATATTGTAATAATAGTGAGTACACTACCTAGAGTTTAAGTGTGAACATTGTATAATAGAAAAATAAGGAAAACTATGAAAATAATAAACGGTCACTCTGGAACTTGTTGCTTCCGGTTGAGACGATAAAGCTGAAACACGTAATTAACAAGCGCTCTAATAATCTTTATTAATAAGCCTGATCCGGCTTATTACATGGTGTCAGAAGTAAAAATATCAATCTTTGATTCACGTGGATCTCAATGGAGCGTGTATTGTCGGAAATTGACTGCTCAATGTTGGCATATGAGTGGCCAAAATGGAAGAGGTCATTCATCATGTACATGATGGCGTCAGGCCACATTCTTGTGGTTGGCTAGATCAAAAGCTACGGAAATATACAACACAATGTTTCCCAACGATGGAACCGCACATGGTA
Source organism: Drosophila rufa (assembly GCA_018153105.1). NCBI lineage: Eukaryota > Metazoa > Arthropoda > Insecta > Diptera > Drosophilidae > Drosophila > Drosophila rufa. The sequence continues at coordinate 1,055,201 of JAECXS010000162.1, read as the reverse complement.
TGGTGGGCACCATGGCGACATCTTCAGACTTGTCTACATTTTCGTCTACTGCTGCGATCGTGAGTCGTTCACTGGAGGACGTTCTAAAAGCATTTGATGACTATAGTGCCCCACTCCGAAACATCACAATGGAGTCCTATAAATTCAACAACATTTTTCAAACTGAGGGACAGCCTATCATAGAGTTTGAAACTCAACTTCGCAAGCAGGTACAGTTATGTGACTACAAATGTGACTGTGGCCTAAAATATGAAGAACGCATGCTTTTGGATCGCTTCATATTTGGCATAAATGATAAAAGGCTGCAGCTTAAACTACTTGAATCAAAAAATAAAAAGCTGGCACAGATCATCACAGAATGTAAAGCCTTTGAAGCGGCTACCAAAAACAATGAAGTCCTACAGAACCAAAGTCGTTAAGACTGTTAACGCGGTAGTCCGTCGCTGCTATAACTGCTATAACTGTGGAGCAATTTTCAATCCGAATCATCTTTCCGAGTGCCGTGCAAAGGAAACGACATGCTACTTATACGGAAAATCGGGACATTTCGCCAAGTACTGCAAGCAGCAGAACAGACGTGTGGACAACAACAACAACGTCAACAGCAGACCAGTGGATAGCAGGAACTTCAATAGCAAGCAAATAGACGTGGAACGCAAGCGTACAACAGGTGCAGTAATTAATTGGATAGAATCAGGTAAAAGCAAGGAAAATCCATTCGAAAATCCATCCGAAACAGAGAAAGGTAGACGAAAACCTTTAAAATAAATGGAAAAGCTATTACGTTTAAAGTGGACACTAAAGCTGATGTTAACTGCATCCCACTTAATTTAGTTAATGAATTAAAACTTGAAGTTAAAAAGGAAAATATTCTTATTTTTGATTATAATAATGTAAAAGTTAATAATTTTGGAATAGCTAAAGCAAACTGTTTTGATCTGAATTCGGAAAAAGCTAAATGTACTGAATTGTTGGTTGTTAATGCGAAATGTGAACCTTTAATAGGTCTTAAGTCTCATTAAACATGATTCAGTTTACAACTTACCTCGAAGTAGGGAGGAATTTGTGCAAAAATTTAAACAATTGTTTCAGTGACTTGGCAAGCTGCCAAAGAAACAGTCTATCGTTCTAAAAGAAGGTTCACAGCCTGTGCTACATTATAAGAAAGGGTTCCCACAAACCTTGTTACGATAGATGATTTTATGATACAGTTATCTCGAAAAAAGGTTTTTACAATCCTGGACCTTTCCCATGGATTTTGGCAAATGGAACTTGATGAAGCTAGCTCAGATTTAACAACCTTTATGACTCCATTCGGGAGATTTAAATTTAATCTTGTTCCATTTGGAATCACTAGCGCTCCTGAAATGTTCCAAAGGAATATGGTACAAATTTTTGGGGACTTACCAAATGTAATAGTTTACTTTGACGACATAGGAATATTAGGGGAAAGTTTTGAAGAGCATGATGCAACGTTACTAAAAGTACTTCAGCGAGCGAAAGAGAATGGTGTGCGTTTTAATCCAGACAAAGTTCAATATAGGAAAATGCAAGTTGAATTAATACAACCTCAAAGAAAACACTTAGAAGCCATTCAAAATATTAAAGTCCCAGAAGACAAAGCTGGAGTTCTACGCATCCTTGGACTTTTTAAGTATTTAGCTAAGTTTATCCCAGACTTGTCTTCTAGAACTGCAAATCTAAGAAATCTGACTAGAAATGATACCCTATTTAAGTGGACTGCAGAACATCAAAACGAACTCAATGACTTGCTTAAAACTAAAACAAGTGGTCCGATTTTAGCCGTTTACGACAACGCTAAACCTGTAGTCATTCAAACCGATGCCTCCAAAAATGGACTTGCTTGTGTTATTTTGCAAAACGAGCATCCAATCAGTTTCGCGTCGCGTACGTTAACAAAAAGTGAACAAAAGTGGGCCCAAATAGAAAAGGAGCTGTTAGCGATTGTTTTTGCGTGTGAAAGATTCCACTATTATGTCTATGGTAGAGAATTTTTAGTGGAAAGTGATCACAAGCCCCTGGAAGTGTTAGTAAGTCGTGACATTGACTCAGTAACAACACGATTACAACGAATGCTTCTATATCTCCTAAAATATCCAAAAATGTCTGTAAAGTATACACCTGGAAGAAACACGAGCCCAACTACCGGATGAAACAGAAATCCCAAATCTTTCCAATGTAATTCATATTGTAAGCCGTGCAGCCAGTCTTTCAGAAGAAAACTACGAATGCTATCTCAGGGTTCTAAAGAATGATGAAAAATATTGTAGAATCGTTAGTTTTGTTACGAATGGGTGGCCATATTTTCATAAATTAGACCAATTTTCCCAAAACTTCTATAAATTGAAATCTGAATTGCACTTTAACCACGGTCTTCTATTTCGCCTTGGCAGATTAATAATCCCGGTGAAGTTGCAAAAACAAATCTTAAACCAAGTTCATGTGTCCCATTTAGGTATTGAAAAAACCTTAGCTCGAGCAAGAAAACTATACTACTGGCCAAACATGAGCGTACAGATTAAGGAATTGGTGTACGCTTGCGAAATATGTGAAAAGTTTCAAAGAAACAATCAAAAGGAACCGCTAATAGAAGATGAAGCTCCTGAATATCCGTTTCACATGGCAGGAATGGACATTTTTGAATATGGGGGGAAGAACTTTTTGTCAATCTTTGACGCTTATTCTAACTTCTTGATTGTTAATCGGCTAAAGGGAAAATCAATCGCGGATGTCACTGAACAATTGAAAAATACATTTGATAGTTATGGTTACCCATCAAAACTTAAATGTGATAACAATCCTTTTAATTCATTTTCAAAACGTTTGCTAATGAGTGTAATACATTAATTCAATTTTCAAGTCCTAGATACCCTCAGAGCAACGGGTTAGCAGAAAAAGGTGTAGCGATTGCAAAGAATATTTTAAAACGTTGCTCTGACGCAAGTGATTAGCAGTACAGAATTCTTGAGTACAATGCAACTCCTGTAGCGAGTTTAGGCCTTGCTCCATGCGAATTATTCTTTGGAAGAATGTGTAAAACCAAAATGCCAATAAAAAAATCAGAGCTGTTTAGGAATCATATTGAGGAAAAAATAGTTACAAAAAGATTTATTGATAAAAAGTCCAAACGAAAATTGTACTATAATTTACACTCAAAAACTCTTCGTCCATTAAATACAGGTGATAGAGTCCAATTTAGGAAAAAAGGCAATGAATGGGCATACGGATTTATTGAAAAAAGAGTAAATGAAAGATCCTATATCATAAGGGACGATCTCAACAACTACTTTAGAAGAAACAGAAGACTAATGAATAAAATCCAAAATAATAGTAACAATGTATATGAATACATACCTGATTCTATAATAAGAGAAAATGAAACTGTTGATTTAAAAGAAAATGAAACTGAAAATAGCAACGAAGAGACTGTAAATATTTACGAAGAACCAGTAATTGTCTGTGCAGACATAACATATTCTTATGATCTATGCTGAAATGGGAACATTGCCCAGTTCGACTTCTTCATGTCAGCAGAATATGCATTCGCGCTTGACCTGATAATTGCTACCTTTTGTTATCGCATATACATATTGCTGAGACTGAACATTCTCCCGGCCGTTGAACAGGTGTTCAACCATCGCTAATGTTGAACGCAAAACGGCGTGGGGTAGGTTCCGGTAATGACTGATCAGCGTTTTCCTGATGTTTGGAAGTCCGTCGTCGTGGCTTCCATTTGCTGTATTGCCGTCGTAGAATTTATGCAATGATCACAATAATTGATATTTCTAAGGCCACATAAGCAGCTACTTGATGATGCTTAACAATGCTGAATTGATTTTTCCATGTTGTATACTTCAGTTTGGCCAGCCTTTGTTGTAGGACATCTAATAGATCTAGTTCGGATACTCGGGTTGTAGTTTCTTGAGCGGGCTCTGATTTTTCTTCTACGCCAAAATTGGTAATATTGTCGAAGCGAACGTATGTTGATTTCGTTTCGCTGTGCTGAATGCGCTAACACTAATTTTTGAGTTGCGCGCGGTGCAGCCTGAGGAAAGGAATAGTAACCCTGTTCCTTCAAGGTGTACTGTGGACGGTGTTTACTGGCACACAGCTTGAAGCTCTATGGGACTGTGTGTCGCAAACATACATCTGTTCCGCTGATGCGTTTTTGTCCAAATCAGATCGGATTTTGATTGAACCATCTACCATAGTGTTTCAGTCTTGTTGTTAAATAGCTGAAATTCACACTGATTATCCGTGCTAAACGTAGCTTGATGATTGAAGGATATTTACTCGTCGTTTGCCACTTTTAGGCATAACTCAAACTCGTCTTCAGTCAATCCCATGAATTGATCTCTATGGGCATTGACGGCTGTGATATGTGTCTTGATGTTGAATCTATGCCAGCTTCCTCCCTTACACGCCGGGATAGCGACGATGCTGAAGACTTCCTGCTGCGCAGTGGATACCAGAGGTAGTGTAATCTTGAAGATTACATGATCGGTGGTTGTTGTGCCTTCAGCGTGCATGATTCGGTAGAGCTAGATAGCATTTTCCGGTGATACCGGAAACATTTGATCTGGCAATAGATGATCCCGAATTTGATCTAGTTGATCTCTCAGTTGCTGAGGAAATACTGGCATGGGACTTATGGTTCACTGGCGAACATCAGTAAGGACGCTAGCTATCTCATTTTGCATCCGCTGCATCCCCGTCGCCACCAGAGTTAGATGTGCTGTTAGGATCATGAATGCTTGCTGTAGATAGCCGCCTTCGTATTTGCCTCTCTGTTGATCGTTGCTAGTTGTTGTTCTAGCGTTCTCTTTCTCACTATATTTATAGAAGAATCAATAACAGACGTTTGATTCTTGAGCAGCATCATCAGTACATCATCGTTGGATTTGACTACGTTTATGACCCTGGTCATTCCTTCTGCATAGTTGGAATCAAGCACGCCAAATAATAAGTGCGCCACGTTTCCTACTATATCAAGTGGTGATCTGCGCTGTCCGGCATGGTTAATCGAATCATTTCCTGCGTGTATCTCGCCATGTAAATGTCGAAAATGCTCAGATATAGAGTTACAAGTGTTTCCGTTTCGTACACACTCTGAACACTAATGTTTGAGTTCAGTAATCCAGTCGGATAATTTTCTCATATCGGTCCAATATGGTTTCAAATCGTAGTACACAATAATGGTTCATTCTGAAACAGCCATTCTGGAAGTACTGATTCGTTCGTAGAATATTCCGGGTTGATTTCTAAACTGAGTCACAGTTATTTGTTGTCCCATTGCTAGTGGGAGGATGAGTAGCATGGCCAGCAAAGTTGGAAGGATCGAAAGCTTCACCTTCTTTCTTCTGACATCGTTGTTTCTTCAATGGAGCTGCGAGGACGTTTTGTGGCTTCTTCTTTCAGAAGCGGAGCAAGCCGAGTAACTGCGCGTTTGAATACGCCTGAGGCAGTTTTAACGTGTACTACCCGGACGTGGTTGTCCTTCCCAGGATAAGTCTTTACTATCCTTCCCATTGGCCAACTCATCACCGGCACGTTGTCTTCCTTTACGAGAAGGTAAGTGGTCCATGGACCACTGATTCCAGAATGCTTGCTTTAACATACATACTAGTTCCCATCTCTTCACCAATGCTTTTTTGGGTGAGGCTAAGTTCACATCGGGAGGATCTGTCAATGGCTCACCAATCAGAAAGTGTCCTGGAGTAAGGGCTGATGTATCAGTCGGGTCTGATGACATAAGGGTAAGCGGCCGTGAATTGAGGATTGCTTCAACTTCAATGATCACAGTGTTGAGCTCCTCAAATGTTAACGACGATGTGGCTGTGACTGATACCAGTAGTCGTTTTGCTGACTTTACCGCAGCTTCCCACAGGCCGCCAAATGATAGCGCTCGGGGCGGTATTAACTTGAATTCCACCTGCGCTTTGTTGCAATTGTGGATAATTTGGGCCTGGGCCTTATCCGAAAAGATCGCTTCTTCTAAGGTCTTCAATTGAAGTGAATGGTCTGGCATTTGCCGCGTCGACTCGAAAATCGTCAAAGAGCGGCAAAGAATGCATCCGTCGTTAAATCACTGACTAGTTGCAGATGCACTGCTTTTGTGGCGAAACAGCAAAACATTGCTATATAGGCCTTGTCTGGTCTTTTCCCACGGATCTTGTGATGAATATAAATGGGCCCACAATAATCAACACCAGAGTTAAAGAATGGCCGCGCCTGTGTTACTCGGTCCGCTGAAAGGTTGCCCATAATTTGTTGCATTAATTTTGGTCGTGCCCTCGTACATTTGACACAGCAGTGTATAATGCTTTTTGCCATTGTTTTATCATTAACAATCCAGTATTGCTGTCTGGCAATGGCTCGTAGTGATTGCGTTCCACAATGCATGTTCTCTTCATGCATCTCTCGCAATAGCATTCTCACAATCGGATCATTGTAAGGAAGCAGGATTTGGTGCTTCGAGTAATATGGAAGTATAGTAGATAGGACGATGATTGAGCTCTTTTTGTCCACGGTCTTGTGGTTAAGAAGCTGTTTGTATTCAACAGCGAAATCAATCTGCTGAATGGTGCGAAAGATGATAATCCTTGCACGAGTCAACTCACCGACACATAGTGTGGTTGTAGTGGTTCTGTTCTTTTTGTTACAGAATCGCATCATATATGCTACAATACGTTGCAGCTTTTGAAAGGAGTTGCCATGATTGCAATTGTAGAGTTCTTCTCCAATCTGATCTTGACATGTTGGCAGGCTCACTTGTTTTGACCGCCGTTACAGATCGCTGGGAACGATGGTTGGTATCTTGGCCCACTTGTCACAGGAACCGTGTAAAAAGAGCGGTCCATATAGCCAGAGGTTATGTTCCGCTAATTTGCTGCCGGCAATTCCTCTTGATAGTAAGTCTGCCGGGTTATTGGCTGATGAGACATGACGCCATTGAGATCGGTCAGACACAGTTTGGATTTTAGCGATGCGATTTGCAACGAACATGTGGTATGTTGACGCTGATGCGTTTATCCAGGACAGAACCACAGTTGAGTCAGTCCAGAAGTACCCAGATGACCTTTCAGTAGACAGGCGTAAGTCCTTCCTCACTCTGTGGATCAGTTCAGCGCCCAATACCGCAGCGCATTGTTCCAGCCGAGGTAACGTTTCTTTAACATAACTGGACGTAATATTTTTGGTTTTAAAAAAGAGCCAATAATAAGGAATAGATACAAATTATATATTAGACCTGCAAAATCAATATGGATTCTACTCCATACTGAATTTATGGGTACCCATAGTATGAGTGAACTTTTTTCCGGACTGAGTTAACGTTTTTGACAAGAAAGACAAATTCCATTTTTTAACTTTTCTGGAATCACAACTCGATAACCCCATGACAAGCAGTCATGATCCACAGTGAGCTCATGTTTTTTGTTTATGTAATATACAAAATTATCTTCTTTTAATTCTTTAATTGTTCCTTTTTTAACGCAATCGCAAACTTTAGAAAGAAAGGAATCTCTCCTTGTCTCGCGTGCTATATCCTTAAAATCAAGGCAAAATATATTGACGAATACAGGTTGTCGATGTCGGGGCCTGGCAAGCTGGTATCCCAAATTCCCAGAAAATAAATATTCAATAGAATTAATTGACTTGGAGATGGAGCTCGATTCGTCTTCTTGATTCGGGGTCTTATGTTGACTAAAGTTAGGTTTCAAAAATATGGCGCCTTCGTGCCCGCCTCGGAACCGGAAAGAAGGTACATTTTGTACACAGTGATGTCCACCTAGAGTTATTGCTGAGCCCCCTTTGTTCAGCATGACTCACAAGACAGCACGGATCCACCAAGGCTTGGATATCAAAACGCTTTTGGTCGACGTTGGATGACACAAACTTAGGACTAGTAAATGTCAGTTGGAAGGACTAATGTATGGAGGAGTCACTATGGTCACTGGGGCAGTCCATTGGGAGGCGAATCATCTTCGCCACTGGTCGTCTACACCAGGACAGACCAACTGGATACGCCCAAGCCGCCATTCGTTGGATGGCAAGCTCTCCTCTTTGATCACAACCATGTCTTCTTCCTGGAAATCTCGCGATGGGAATTTCCATTTATTCCTTTTGTGGAGCTCTTTCAGGTATTCTTCCTTCCAACGCACACAGAACTGCTGATGCAGGGCCTTCAACCTCCGCCACCGATTGATTATGGAAATGGGATTTTTTTCAATTACAGGCTCAGATACCGCAATAAGTGGCCCACCGATTAAAAAATGCGCGGGGCTAAGAGCCACAAGGTCAGTGGGATCTTCGGACATTGGCGAAATAGGCCTGCAGTTTAAACAGGCCTCAATGTTCGCAAGGAAGGTAGCCAGTTCTTCAAAGGTGTACTTCCCTGCGGCTGTGTGCTTGTAGAAATGAGACTTAAAGCTTTTCACACCAGCCTACCAGAGCCCTCCCATATGAGGTGCCCCGGTCGGGTTGAAATGCCAGGCCAAGTTCTGAAGACTATGTTTGGAGAGAATCAATGTTCTTGTTGATTCCATGAAGTCTCTAGATAAGGACGTAGAGGATCCGACAAACGTTTTCCCGTTGTCAAAGTAGTCGTGTTGTGGACACGCACGGCGAGCGGAAAAACGGGAGAAAGCGGCCAAAAATGTCTCTGTCCTCAAGTCGGATGTCGGAAACAAAAACGCAGACGTACCCCTTTGTGATTTTGCAGGCTCGACCGACATAACTCGTGATGCCAAATGGTCCCGCGAAATCCATGCCCGTATGAGTGAATGGCCTGGAGAAAGTGGATCTCGCACGGGGCAAATCCCCCATCAACTGCTTCTGCAGGTTCTTCTTGTGGATGACACAAACTCGGCACGAGTGAATTGTTTGTTTCACCAACCTTTGAAGCTTGCCAGATCAGCTGGATTGTCTTCAGATCGTACATGTCCCCATTTGCTTTCGTTGGTGCGTTGTTCGATCTTTGCGACCCTGTTGGCCACGAATGTCGTCCAGGTGCACGCTGGCTTACCTAGTCATGCAAGAACTATCGTAGAGTCGGTTCAGTAAAAAATCTCATAAACATTAGGAGGCAATTCGGAAATTACTGATGTTGCTAGCTCGGTGAGCAGCACTGATCCGCACAATTCCAGGCGGGGTATGGAGATGGACTGGACCGACTCTGGTTTTGGATGTCAGCAAATGGGTACAACAGCCGTCAGTCGTTTCGACTCGGACGAAAATGGCACCCCATATGAGTCCTGTGACGCATCGCAAAACGCATGGTACTGCAATTTGGCTGCTGGATGGAAACGCACCCATCTCGGAATACGAATTCCCTTCAGGGCTGGATACCCTTTTAAGAACTCTTGCCACTTGGTTACGAGGTCGGTGGGGAGTGGCTGACCCAGCCCAGCTCCCGTAGCCAAATTTCCTGCATGAAAATCTTGGCTCGGATTACGAAAGGCGATAACCATCCTGCCGGGTCGAAAAGCTTGGCTATCTGAGATAAAACCTCTCGTTTGGTGTAGGCAGTTTGCAGGGGAATCCCATCGGAATAAAGAAGAAACTATCGGATGTAGCTTGCCAACGGATCCCAAGAGTTTTCGCGGTGCTGGCATCTTCCAGCTCAAGGAAGTCTGCACTAACCAAGTGTTCCTTTGGAATCGCTTGTAGGAGTCTCATTTCATTTGAGGTCCACTTGCGCAGTGGAAAACCGGCACTCTCGAGAGCCAGCCGAAGCTCTTTAATGGCTAAAACTGCCGACTGCTGAGTGTGAGCCCCTGCGAGCACATCGTCGACGTACATAAAGTTCGAGATTATGTCGCTTGCCAAAGGATATTGGCCTTGGATGTCCTGAGCTAACTGCTGTAGCACTCTGATGGCTAGGAAGGGCGCACAGTTTACGCCGAAGGTGACTGTGTCGAGTTCATAGTCGCAGAGCTCTCCGTTTTTGTTGCGGAATAAGATTCTCTGGAAGCGCGTGTGGCCAGGATTTTAGAATCTGAATAGTCAGATCGGACTGCAGTACAGGCCCCGCATGAAGGAAATCATTGAGGCTGTTCCCGTTTGATGAGGGATTGGAAGCGTTGAACACGACGCGAACCTTCGTCGTGGTGCTATCTGGTTTGAAGACAGCGTGATGAGGTAAATAAAAACTGCTGGAGTCGTTCGGAGCGACTTTGTGCATATGACCTAAATCTAAATACTCTTGAATGATTGAGTCGTTCTGCTCCTTCAATGGAAGATCTTTATTTAATCGAATTTCGTTCCGGAGGAACTGAGCCAGTGCGATGGGTCTGGAATGTCCCAGATTAATGTTGTCCGGCTCTTTAAAGGGCAACGAAACAACATACCTCCCATCCTCGTTTCTTTTGGTGGATTGGATAAAGTTTTTCTCGCAAACCGAAGTGGATTCCTTTAACAGCTTCACTGGAATATCCTCCACCTCCCAAAATTTTGTGAGGATGCTGTCTAGTTTGGACTCGGTGACTGCTAATCGGGATGAAAAATAACAGATTCTGCTTGTGGGACTCCTTGCAATGGGACCGCAAAGAATCCACCCGAATATGGTATCTTGACCAAGGAGAGTTCCACAAATATTGGAATGGGGGCCGCTGAGAACGATCGATGGCAGGATATCGGCACCAATAAGCACGTCAAGCCTACCTTGCACCAAACCAACTTGGAATTTCAGGGAGCGCAGCTCCCCAACTTCCCGCTCCTGCTGCGACATGCGATCCGCCATCTGCTTCATCTCCGTGGTGACACCCAGGAGCCGTTCCTGCAGCACTCCGAGCATCGTCTCCTCGACCTCGCGGATGGTGGATTTTATGATCTAGGCTTGCTCATCAAAGCGGCTGTTCATGGCCGCGATCAGCATTGGTGGGGCTGCGTCATGTGTGGCATCGGAGGGTCGACCTCGCATCGAGCACAGTCGACTGTAGCTTTCTTACTTGTTTTTTTTTTGTTATTGTGAAGTGAAACACCTGGATGGACAATCTGTTCCTATGTTGTGGATGGGATTTAAGTATGTTCTCTTTATACACGTATGCTGCCGATTTATGAACACCCAAAGATAATGGCCATATGTATGTATTTTCATAGATCGGCCATGTATGCGAATGTAAATTATGTATGTATGTATGTTCACTGAGTAAATCGGTGCGGATGGAATGGATTTTTATATATATGGTGTGCAGGTTTGATGTAAGTTTATGTTCACTGGATAAGTTTATGATTAATATGGATGGACACACACACACATACGGCCAATATGAATAGATTTTTATGTATTGAAAAATTTGATGCAAGCCTTATTGGATATTGGCTGAGTTAGAACACGTATAGGAGTGGTGCATATAGCTATGTACATACATGCATATGTATATTATTCCACCGGCGGCCACAAGTTGGTAGTGGGGCAATAGAGTGGATTAAGTGCAGCAATATATACATATATATGTATGTATGTATAGTATATACATACATATATGGTAGGAATTTCGGCACCGTACTTATCTTGGCAAGGCGCTGGAATATGTCAGGCGGAGGACCAAAAATGTCGATGTCGGGGACTGGTAAGCTGGTGTCCCAAATTCCCAGAAAACAAAGTTGAAGATTGAAATGGGTGATCAGATGATGGAGCTCGATTTGTCTTCTCGTTTAGAGTAGAGTGTTGTTTTATTTTAGAGTAAGTTAGTATACAAAAATATGGCGACTTCGTGCCCGCCTCGGAACCGGGTAAAAGGTACATTTTGTACATAGTGATGCCCACCTGGCGTTATTGCTGACCCCCCTTTGTTCAGCATGAACATAAGTATCTTTAAGATAATACAACAAGATTTAATCATTGTGACCAGTGCAATAATCATAAGTTTATACTTGTATCGCTGGACTAAAACTCAAATAAATTACAAATTAATACCTTAAGGCCATTAAACTAAGAGCCCAGCGCCATGGGCACTTCATTAGTTTTACGAAAACTAACAAGTAGCTCTCTGAAACCATTTTTGGTTTGGAGCAGAAAAGCCATCATTTCCCTCTCAACATCGCGACAAGCTTCACAGCAATAGCGCAGCCGCCCGGCCTGTGCAATTAATGAACTTGGCGTGCACAATATTATCACAAAGCTACAAACCGATAATAGGGTCATTATTAAAAATAACCTTTTTGCAGGACATTATAGTGACTTACCACTGTACCAATCAGAAGTTAAAAGAAAATAAGAGTAGTTACGTGAACAAAATTTAAGATTTTCAGTGGATACAGAAACGTACTACTTTCTCAACAACGAAATAAAAACATATATAGCTACACTCTACATATTGAATATCAAATTCAAAACAATTATGCAGTTTTTGTTTATATATTTAACAAGAAGACGCCGCCACAAGTAAAACCACACAAACACAGAAGAGAGAGAGGGAGGAGAACGATCTAAGAACATACACTGCGAGAATGCAGCGAGCTCTAAATAATTTCTTCGACAACGGCCTTCAAGCGACAACGCAACAACGCTGGGACTGCAAGTGAGCGCAGCTCGGATGCCCCTTCATCCCAGCTTATGGCCTTGTTTACGGTGCGCCTCCAAGAGCACGCGAAGTCTGAAGAAGCACACCGATCAAATTGCCACGCTGGTACGGGAAACGGAGGCGCGCATCCTCAGCAGCCTTACGGAGCGCTTGGACCAAATCAAGGGTGAGGTTAAAAAGACGGGATACAGGATTTTATGCCTAGAACGCGAAGTAGTTGATCTACGCGCGCAACGTTAGCAGCTAGATGAGCGGGTCGAACACCTGCACCGGGAGATTGCGGACATGCGAGCAATGAGAGAGAGAGTTTGCAGCATGGAGGCAAAACTCGCTTCACAAAATACATTTCCAACAACAATATGTTCGACTTGCGTTTCCATGGCCTTATGTCCCAGACATTTTTCGAGCACGCAAAACACCTTAGTCAAAATGGACAACGAGCGCGAGAAGATCGAGGTTTTTTCGAAAAATTAGGGCTTATCGTAGAGATGCAAAAGCCCAACTAAATTTGAAATTTGTTGGAATTGTCTCAGAAGCTCTGATCTATGCCAATTAACAGCTGATACGAGATAATTATCTCATATTTAAAGAGGCGATGCGACTAAAAAAGCGGAAAGCTCTTGCCGCAGTTTTTACTCGACGCGGTCCTGTTCACGTGCGCTGTAATGGGAGTGAGATTCGGAGTATGGAGGAGCTTTTGCGCTTAAGCACTGATAACTACTGCCACTCTTTCTTTGCTATCAATTGATAATAATGCAGATGTTTCTGAGGCCACGTTATTCGCCGCTGGAGAGCTTTTGTTCTTACATATAATTTGTCTCTTTTATTTAAGTTTAATATAATATTAGATAAATGGCTCTTAATAATAGTTAATAGTTATTTTTTGTTGGTCAATATAGTTTTTTTTGCTGAGTATGTGTGCCTAAAATATTATTTTTTAATCCATGCAGGATGAAATAGGAGGTTCCACGGCTGTTAGTATTGTTAATAGTTGTTAATTAGTATTGTTAAGGTATTAAGCAATTACAAAAAGGATATGAAGGTGGTTCATATAAATGCCTAGAGTTTTGATGATTGATGAGTTTAGGTATTTGTTTATGTGTTTCAGAGACCTGGTTTATGTCCGACATATCTGATTTATAGTAGCTTGTGATGGTTAAGTCTTGTATCGCTCGGATCGTGTTAGTCATGCTAACAGTGACCCTAGAAAAAATGTTATTATATGACTAGGTTTCAGTACCAGTATTTTCAAAACATGACTTTATTTTTTTAACATATGATATACAACTTCAGTGTACTGAAGAATCGTTTAATTATAGAGATTATAATAAAATTAATTACAATGACCTACAGGAGGAATATAATGCTTGTGATTGGTTTCCTATGGCAGTTAAATGTCTTAAGTAATAATTTGCAATATATGTTTAATAAATGTGTGCCTCTTAAAAGTCCTAAAACAAAGACAAAATCACTGGTTTAATGCTGATATTAAGAGCCCTCTATATGACCGTGATCAAGCCTACACAAAGTGGAAGCGCTATAAAACAGAAACTCACCGAGAATAGTACAAATTGTATAGAGTCAAAGTTTCAAAAAGTATAAAAGCTGCAAATGTTAACATTTTAAAAATAATTTTGAACACGCTGCTTCTGCAGGGAGATCAAGTTTGTTTTAAAATTTGGCAACGCCCACTTCCGCGCGTCATGATTTCCGACTTTTTTTTTTTTTTTTTTTTTTTATACTTTGCTGTTATTTATTGAATCTTATCCATTTAGAGACTAACAATAAGTGTGTCAAATCTTATATTAATAACCTAACTAACACTCATATGACTGGCACAGAGTTGTATGGCCCTGACAATTATTGCTTGGTTGGAAGGTCGTTTCGTTGTAGGCGGGTTCTGCTGGAAGCCCGAGTCAAGCCTCTTGCCAGATGATTAGGGTGCACAGTAAGTTTTTTATTATAGGTCGCCTTTTGCTTGTCTATTTCATCTTTTACTGCAAGAATGCCGAGATCCCTATGGATGTTTTGGTTGCGAATATACTATGGTGCCCCAGTGATAGTTCTCAGGATTTTTGATTGCGCGCGCTGTATGATGTCTATATTGCTGCTGCTCGCGTTTCCCCACAGCTGGGAGCCATATGTCCAGATAGGTTTTAGCGTGGAGTTGTAGAGCAGGACCTTGTAGTCCAGACGCAGTGGCGATCGGGCGTTTAAAATCCAGTGGAGGCTGCTAGCTTTTAGTTTTAGATGTAGTTTCTTGCATTCGATGTGTCTTCGCCAGGTTAGTCGTCTGTCGAGGTGGACGCCGAGATACGTTACTTCGTTGAATTGGGGAATCTGCGTACTATTCAAGGATACTGGGGAGCATGTTTGCCTGTTAAGAGTAAAAGAGTTTACATTTTTGTTCGTTTATTTTAATACGCCAGTCAGATAGCCACTTCTCAACTACCATCAGGTGACTTGCTAGTTGGGATGTTGCTCGGTTTGGGCACTTCGAGCGACTTAGGATCGCAGTGTCGTCAGCGAACGTGGATGTTGTTAGCCGCTCGTTCGTAGGTATATCCGCTGTATAAAGGACGAACAGGGTGGGCCCCAGTGCGCTGCCTTGTGGAACTCCGGCTTCGATAGTGTACTCGTCAGATGTTGTTGCGTTGCACCTTACTGCAAAGACTCTGTTGTAAAGATACGATTCAAGTAGCTTATGAGTGTATGTTGGCAAGTGTGTTTTTTGATTTTATTCATGAGGCCATTTAACCAGACTCTATCGAAAGCTTGAGATACATCGAGAAATACTGCGCTGCAGTATTCCCGATGCTCGAAGGCTGTGCGTATCTCTGATGTTATTCTGTTGACTTGTTCGATCGTGCCATGGTTTCGACGGAAGCCAAATTGATGAGCTGGGATAACATTGTGTGCTTCCAGGTATGGTATTATGTGTTTTAGAAGGCATTTCTCGAACAGTTTGGACAGACACGATAATAAACTTATTGGTCTGTAGGATGACGGGATTGTGTGGTCTTTTCCGGGTTTCGGTATCATTATGATGATAGATTTTTTCCATTTCCTTGGGTAGTAGCCAAGGCATATAATCCCATTGAAGATTTTGCAAATGACTTCAATAGCTGAGTTTGGAAGTTCAATTATCATTTTTGGAGTTATTAAGTCACCGCCCGGAGCCTTTTTTGGTTTCAGTTCCCCAATGACTTTTGCGATCTCATTCGGCTGAAACAATGTTGGTAAAGACATAGTATTAGTTTCGGTTTGTGGTAGGACAAATGGACTAGTGGCCTGGTTGGGCTGGAAGACGCTTCGGAGATGTGAAGCAAATGTTTCGGCTCTATCTTCGTCGCTGCGGGCCCAGCAACCTGAAGAGTTTCTTATCGGGGTGACGGTTTCAATTGGAGAGCTTAGATTTGGGTGAGCCCTCCACAAAGGATGCTTTGTACTGGTTGGCGTAAGTTTTTCGATGTACCGTAGTTGTGCCTTTTCAGCGTCTTGTTTCAGAGCTCGGTTTAGTAAGCGAGTGACTTGCTTAAGACGTTGTTTTGAAGATGGCGATCTGTTGCTTTGCCAAGCACGTCGCAGACTCCTTTTTTCCAGGACAAGCTGTTCAATTTGTTGATTAGTTTCGAATTTGTTGGGTTGTACGTCCTTCCCTTGTGGTGTTGAGATAGTGGCTGCTGCAGTGAGTACGTCCTCAAGAGCATCAGTAGAGCAGTCGATATCCGCTTCGATGTTGAGCTGCGGGGTTAGTTCAATGTGGGAACTTACATATTTCTTATATTTAAGCCAGTTAGTTCTGTGCGACGTCAGCCTTTGGGGTTGATCTGTAGTTTCTGGGCTTTGGAGAAGAGTTATTAGTACTGGCGAATGGTCTGATGAAAGATCCGAAAGCGCTTTGGCACATATATATGGACGTTGATGCACTACGGTCAGTACACTCAAGTGGCCCTTCGAAACCAAGCACGTGCTTGTTAGGGTTAGGTGTTAATAGGCGCGAAAGAAAAGTATAGGAAAAAGAATGCGAGGAAACTACCCTCCACCATATAGACTAATGGCGCGCAGCTTGATTGCTATCTTGCATGTGTACTAAGTGGGTTAAGATTAATGTTTTTAGTTTAGGAAGGCTATCTACTGATGAGGTTATTTTGTACAAATCATTATAATTTGCACATAGTACTCTAAAGGGTTCATGCATTTCATACGAGGTTCTACAATGGTGTAAAACTAAAGGCAAGTAGGATCTGGTGTTTCTACATGGTACGTGGAAATTCAACTGCCCCAAAAGATCGGTGCTTTCCACGTCACCACGGATCAGGTTATACATAAAAATAATGCCTAGCATCGTCCTACGGTTTGCTAAGGAAGGTAGGTTAATTAGGAGAAGTCTACTAGAATAAGATGGCAACCTAAGGTTTGCATCCCAGTTTAAGCCACGAAGTGCAAAAAGTAAAAAATTCTTTTGAACTGACTCAATGCGTTTGCTGTGGACGTCCCACTGGGGACTCCAAACGCAAGATCCATATTCTAAAATAGGACGAACTAACGAAATGTATAAATTCTTCGTGACATAGGGGTCATCGAATTCTTTCGACCACCGTTTAATAAATCCAAGCACACCCCTGGCTTTATCTACAATGGACGAAATATGATCTATAAACTCCAGTTTAGAATCTAGGCGGATACCCAAATCGTCAACTAGAGTGATCCTTTCCAGAGAGCAGCAGTTCAGCGAATAAGTTGCAAGCATGGGAGAGGCGCGTGAGAATGACATGAGCTTGCATTTGGAGCCATTTAGGTTTAATTTGTTTGCAGTGCACCATTCTTGAAAGTTATTAAGATCTGTTTGTAAATCTGACTGGCTAGCGCCATAATGTTGCGTGAGATATTTTTTGTCACCGCAAAGTCTATTAAGTCTGGTATCTTTCTGGGGTCTGCTGGCCAATATGTGGGGCTACCAGGGGAAACATAGTCCAATTTGTTTCTCAAGTTTATGATTGCATTATATAATTGCCTTCCTTTGGGAGTCACGAGACGCGATCCCCAGTGCGTATGCTTGGCATTATAGTCTCCTGGAGCTATGAAGCGATCTCCAAGTGAGTTGTAAAAATCCATGAATTGTCCTTCCGAGATTGTAAAGCGAGGCGGGCAGTAGACAGCGGCTATGGAAAGGTTGCCGTTACCTGACTGCAGTTTAATAGACGTAGCCTGCAAGTAATTAGTTGAATACCTTTGGTGAAAGTGGTGCTTTATGCGTTCTCTGACTAGGACGCCGGTTCCGCCGTGGGCTTTACCATCTGGATGATCTGTGCGGTAGACGGCGTAACCTCTTATTTGGAAGTTGTATTTGCTTGTGAGGTGCGTCTCTCCAAGCAGCATAACGTCGATATGATTTTCATTCAGGAACTGTGTTATTTCAAGTTTATGCCGTGAAACGCCATTGGCGTTCCACATAATTATTCTTAGACTAGACATCAGTTATTTGGACTGCTGAGCTACAAGCAACTGTATCACCATGTTCTGGTTTTGAACAAGTGTTTGCATGGTGGTTTTCATGAAGGACATTAATTCTGTTAGACTTTGTTGCATGGTAAGCATCATAGCTTCCATTGTGCTTTGTGGCTGTCCTGGGGCTTTCTGAGCATTTTCTAGATTAGACTGGACGGGGTTCTCCATACCTGTTCGGAGGGCATCAGCGTAGGAGAAGCCCTTCTGGGTATTTAGCGGACCAAATGAGGATCTTGCGGCCTTGGCAAAGAATACTTCCGGCGTCGTTTGTGATCTAGTGTACACGTTTCGTGTATTCTGATTGCGCGTTGCCGTCACTCTTCTCATGCGACTCTTCAACTCCTTGTAGACCACACAGCCCCTATAGTTTGCGGTATGGTTTCCTCCGCAGTTCCCACATTTCTTCTTGTGGGGGTCTTCCTTGTTAGCAGGGCAGTTAGCGGAATTGTGAAAGTCTCCGCAAACTACACAGACTGATCGAAGTGTGCAGTATGTCCTGGTGTGTCCATACTCCTGGCAGTTTGTGCATTGCACTGGGCCGTTTCTTTTATGTGGCTCTTCCACCGTAATTCTTCGGTGCAAGAGGAATTGCAAGTTGTAAATGGGGTGGACTTCGTTTTTCTTCAAGGCTCTGCTGTCTGGCTGCAGCTCGACCTTGAAGAGTGGTTGCGGTTGTCTGTTTTTATTTATGATGTTGCTGACGTTCTTTGCATAAAAACCCTTTTCTTTAAGGGCATCTATAATTTCGTTTTGGGTTACATCGGGCTCGATTCCTTTTAGTACCACTTGCAGGCCCTTGCTGCTTTTTAATTGGTACGTGTAATAATTTTTTTTTGATTCGTCCAGGTATTTCGACACAGCTCGGAAGTGTTCTTCCGATTTCGTTTGCACTTTGGTTTCGTGAATATTCCCTTTAGTAAGAGGAACTACATGAAAATTTCCGTCCTCGACCAGCGCAACAATTTTGTTGACCAGGGCGTTCGAGCTTTTCTCCCTTATGTAGATTGGTGGGGGCTTTGATTTCTTTTGGGTCTCTTGACCCATTTCCGGTAAATCATCCGCTAGAAGGGCAAATCTGTTGCTGTTAGATCTCCTGGGTTGATCATTTTCTCCTTGGACACGGTTTATCTTTGGCTTGTTACCGACCGCGCTGTTCTGCGGGCTAAGCTTACGCTTGATTTGGATGTAGCGATCCATGCCGGTCTGTATGGCCGGGGCCGCCTGTTGAATATTGCCGATTTTGGCTATGGAGCTTGCAGTTCTTGTTGTTATTGTATTTGGCGCTGCAGTTGATGACATCGCAGTCGTTTCCGCGATATTGGTCGTTGTTGTAGTTGTGGCTGTTGCTTTTCCCGCCGTTACTGTAGTTGTTGCTGTTGCTTTTGCTGCAGTTGCAGAAATTTTGTCACAGCTTGTTGTTGGGGTTTTACACTGAGAACTCCATGATGTAGGTGTAGGAGTGGGTAGAGCGGGTGAGCAAGAACGTGCTCTTTGGCTATCGACCGCCAGACGGTTGCTCTTTGTCGCCGTTTCGTTGCTGTCGCGAGTTGAGAAATACGAGAAATAACCGTTACTTGGGCTCACGGAGCTTCTACGCTTTTTCTTTTGTTCGTCGCTCATTGAGCTATTTCGCGTGGCACTTATTATTTTATAAAATAATTATGCACTTGTTTTAATCATATCACTAGTTTTGAGTCGAAAACTATATATTTTTCTGATTTAGCGTCTTTTCGCTTATCTTGGAATTCCAGTATTATATACTTTACTAGCGGACCCGGCGAACTTTGTCTCGCCCTAATTCGACGCAATTATATAACCCCAGGGTAATAGTCAAACACTGCATTTCTTTATCTATATATATAAAAATGGAGCCCAAAAAATGTGTCGTAAAAAACTACTGGAGAAAGGCTGGGCCGATTTGGTTCAAATTTTGTTTCAGTTGTAGGACGGATATTGAAGTGCATCATATGACCGATGAGTCTCATAAACGCGTTGCAATTGTCCATCATCCCGACGCTTGAGAACAATATCGCGTGATTCCACATTCTCGCCAACAATCACCACTGCGACTTCGTTGATAGTGGGCGCATTGAATTGTCTTGAATGGCTTCCTGCTGGTCTTTTATCTGCTCTGATAATGATTTTGTGGTCGTCAGAATGCATTGTATCCAAAGCTGTTTTGAACAATCTGACCAATTCATTACAGTCATGAAGAAGATTTTGCAATTGTTGTATTATTTCACGTTTAGTTGCAGTGAAAATTGCACAACGCTGATTAAGTTCAACTGCCGAATCACCAACGAAATAGATCTGAAGGAATTTATGATCTTTGTTTGGTGGTGGTAACAAAGCGCCCGCTCGATGGTGAATTTGCCCTTGAATCTGAATTTTGTGATGCAATTTCGTGAAAAATTATAGTTGTTCATGTTGATAAAAGAGTGTCGCTATTACCTTATAACTCGGATTGTAGCCTGGTTGTTGAACAACCTCTGCTCCAAATGACGTCATTTGAAAACATCCGTTATATTTTTGTGCGTGCAACAGGAAATGGTTTGATTTGCTTGTATTTCCATATAGAAGCGAATACAATGGCTCTGGTGGATGAGTCAAAACCGGCAATTTTACCTTGCCACCTGCGCAGCATAAGCCGGGAGCTTCCAATCGAAACTTCAGTGCATTGCAGTTTCTTTTATGTGGCTCTTCCACCGTAATTCTTCGGTGCAATAGGATTTGGAGGTTGTAAATGGGGTGCACTTCGTTTTTCTTCAAGGCTCTGCTGTCAGGCTCCAGCTCGACCTTGAAGAGTGGTTGCGGTTGTCTGTTTTTATTTATGATGTTGCTGACGTTCTTTGCATAAAAACCCTTTTCTTTAAGGGCATCTATAATTTCGTTTTGGGTTACATCGGGCTCGATTCCTTTTAGTACCACTTGCAGGTCCTTGCTGCTTTTTAATTGGTACGTGTAATAATTTTTTTTTGATTCGTCCAGGTATTTCGACACAGCTCGGAAGTGTTCTTCCGATTTCGTTTGCACTTTGGTTTCGTGAATATTCCCTTTAGTAATAGGAACTACATGAAAATTTCCGTCCCCGACCAGCGCAACAATTTTGTTGACCAGGGCGTTCGAGCTTTTCTCCCTTATGTAGATTGGTGGGGGCTTTGATTTCTTTTGGGTCTCTTGACCCATTTCCGGTAAATCATCCGCTAAAAGGGCAAATCTGTTGCTGTTAGATCTCCTGGGTTGATCATTTTCTCCTTGGACACGGTTTATCTTTGGCTTGTTACCGACCGCGCTGTTCTGCGGGCTAAGCTTACGCTTGATTTGGATGTAGCGATCCATGCCGGTCTGTATGGCCGGGGCCGCCTGTTGAATATTGCCGATTTTGGCTTTGGCGCTGCAGTTGATGACATCGCAGTCGTTTCCGCGATATTGGTCGTTGCTGTAGTTGTGGCTGTTGCTTTTCCCGCCGTTACTGTAGTTGTTGCTGTTGCTTTTGCTGCAGTTGCAGAAATTTTGTCACAGCTTGTTGTTGGGGTTTTACACTGAGAACTCCATGATGTAGGTGTAGGAGTGGGTAGAGCGGGTGAGCAAGAACGTGCTCTTTGGCTATCGACCGCCAGACGGTTGCTCTTTGTCGCCGTTTCGTTGCTGTCGCGAGTTGAGAAATACGAGAAATAACCATTACTTGGGCTCACAGAGCTTCTACGCTCTTTCTTTTGTTCGTCGCTCATTGAGCTATTTCGCGTGGCACTTATTATTTTATAAAATAATTATGCACTTGTTTTAATCATATCACTAGTTTTGAGTCGAAAACTATATATTTTTCTGATTTAGCGTCTTTTCGCTTATCTTGGAATTCCAGTATTATATACTTTATTTTTTTTTTTTTTGTCTTAAAATCATCCACTTTCTATAACTTTTTCCCGGAGCTCACGCGAAACACGTCCGCTCTCTACGGCTTGCACTTGGTAAGTCCGGCTTAAAGTAAATAAATATAATAAATAAGTAGGCATTCGCGGACGTATTCTGAAAAATAGAGTAAAATCGTGTGATAAACATGGAAGTTATTAATCATTAGAGTTTAGTTTTCCGACTTGTTTTAATTGAGGACTAACTTATTGGAAATTCATCGGTATTGTATCCAAGTGCCTCAATAGTAGCTTTAAGATGAGTGTGCATGCAGCTGCAACTATATTAATTGCAAATTAGTTTTGGTGCAGCGTTTGCTTATCTTCATTTTTGCATTTCTCTTTGTGTTTTATCCGTTACGACTATATTACAGCTTGACGGCTTAAGCTCCCTAACTCTCGCTCTCTTGCTCTCTCTCTCTCTCTTAGTGTACCTAATTACTCTTATTTTCTCTTAACTTCTTATTGGTACAGTAGTAAGTCACTAAAATGTTGTACAATATTGTCTGCTCAACTAAACCCTGCCAAAGGTTATTTTTAATAATTACCCTATTATCGGTTGCTTGCTTTGTGATAATGTTGTGCACGCCAAGTGCATTGATTGCACAGGCCGAGCGGCCGAAATTATTAAAAGAACAAAAGGACTGCGCTATTGCTGTGAAGCTTTTCGCGATGTTGAAAGGGAAATTATGGCTTTTATGCGGCAAATCTAAGATGGTTTCAAAGAGCTACTTGTTAGTTTTCGTAAAACTAATGAACTGCTCATGGCGCTGGACTCTCAGTTTAATGGCCTACAAGTATTAAACGAGTCCCCAAACCGCAAGAAACCCACGGTTTGCACACCGCATTTGGCCGCTCGACGCATGTTCTCAACAGCTGACCCCCACGGCACAGCCCCCGTCCCCAACATATCTAACTCCAATGGTATTGAGGTCGGGTACGAGAAAAGATTCGGCCTCCGAATGTGCCGCGTTAGGGACCGCAGCTCCAGTGATTTCCGTTGAGTCCGTTGGGGGGTCAAAATCAAAATTTACGACCCCTTAAATCCCCGTCCCGACTGCTACCAAGGGTGACAGGCCTGGATTATCGGCCGAAATTGGGAATACAGCCAACCAATCTGTGTTGCCAAAAGCCCTTATTGCAGTACCACCAACGAGGCAGATATTTGTCTCTCGGATTCACCCGTCTCAAACATCTGAAGATGTTACTGTCTATATTCAAGACAGAACCAAATCCGATAAAATTAAGGTGGAATAATTTAAACTTTCTTATGCTAGGTTGGCGAAAATCCTATAGCTGAACCCTCCACGAGGGTGCCAACTGGAAATGGTGCTCCAGTGTCCCTAGGGACGGTACCAGCTAAGATCTGGGATTCGTAGTCTGGGGCGGAGCTTTTTCCATAGCCATGCCACAGGCCTCTGCGATCTCTTATCATGGCTAAAGTGAAGGGCTGGATCAAGGTGTCATGCGACCCGTGCCGATGATCAGCCTGGCTGGGGGCCCTTTTTAAATGTAGCCCAGTCGCAAACGGAGCATCCGGATACCTGGCGCCCTCCGGATTAGCCAGCCTTACCTCGCGCATTGCGGATCTCTGCGAGAGGTGGACCACCCTTTCTCCGCCACTCGTGGGAACAAATATGAACCAAGCACAGAATGTAAACAAAAAGGAGACCGGAACTCTCATAAATCCGGCGAGGTCCGAGGGTCCTAACCCAAAGACAGAGGTGACCGCACCTAAAGTCAACCCAACGGCAGTCACTGCTACTGGAGGAATGACAGGGCTCACTGGAGCTAAGGTCAACTCCACCCCGGCGAAACAGCAGCCAACTGGGCTAAATCGCCCCCTGGTCAGAGGCAAGATGGTGACCGAGACCAACACTCCTGTCACCTCGAGCGACCAGCAAGGTGCTACCACAAGCGCAGCTGCAGCTCAGTCAGGTGCAGGGGTGCAGGGAAGGTCTGCAAGCAAGGCCAAGATGGACAGGTACGAGGAGAGGAAATCCGCCGCGGCCATCCTGAAAAGACAGGCTAAAAGCAACATTACCACCCCCTCAGCGGAGTGGCTCAAGAAGCTGGATTGGGCTAAGTCGGTGTTGCCCAATTTTGTACTGGAGAGACCGAAGGAGGACTCTAAAAATCCTAAACGGCAACGCTCCCAGGAAAGTGCGGCTCAAAGTGCCCCAAAGAAGATTCGCACGCACATGCCAGTAGCGGCGAACAAAAGTTTCGCAGAAATGGCCAAGGACAAGATCCTTCTAGGAGTCCTGGACCAAGGCGATACGGAAGGCAGAATTCCGAGGAACCAGTGGAAGTGGGTTGAGGCAGCACTGGCTGTACACTGCTTCGAGGTGCTGGAAGCGGACCCTGGACCCCCACCAATCTGCAAGGATGCAGGGTGGTATCAGGGTAACGTCCAGGTGATGGCGAGTGAAGGGTCTAGGTCTGTAGAGCTCCTGAAAGCAGCCGTATCTAGACTGGGTGAGGTCTACCCGGGTGCCAAGCTGGTCGCTGTTGACTGGAAGGACATTCCGAGTAGGCCAAGAGCCGTTATATGGATCCCGTCCTCCTTTAAGGAGCCGGAGAAGATCCTCTCGATGTTGCAGAGATGGAACCCTAGCCTGTCGTCCTCCGATTGGAAGGTGGCAAAGGTGGAAGAGACGCAGGGCCCATTGCGTCAGGTCTTGCTCATCCTAAACAAGGACCCAAACGCACCCATTGAGGCTATGCACGGAGAGCTAAACTTCGGTTTTAGCTCGGTGCGTATCCGGGTGTATAAGGAGCGAGCCTGGTGTTTAAGAGGTGCTGGCAACCGAGGCGGAAGAGCCAGGCAAAGAGGACGAGGACTGCGAGTCGGTGATATCCGACGCATCCTTTCTGCGGGGCTTCAGCAATCTGGGTTATGGTGGTACCGACTCCATGAGTGAGGACCCCGAGGACGACCTGGACGCTGACGTGACGGTGATAGAGGTAAATCTGCTCGATGTCTCTAGTGGTCGTGCAGATAAACCTCCACCATTGTAAAGCAGCTTCCGCTGCCCTAATGCTTCGTCTAGCGAGAGACGATGCCGATCTGGTGCTGATCCAGGAACCTTGGATTGTATCCAACAGGATTTGTGGACTCAGCACCCCAAAATATAATCTGCTCGCAGCTCAAGGAGAAGGTAAAACCCGTACTTGCATTTTAGCTAAAAGGCACCTCAGTGCATTTATGCTTTATAATTACAGCGATGCCGACACTACATCGATAAGTCTGGAGCTCCAAGACAGGTCGCTACGTGTAGTGTCAGCATACTTAGCATACGATATAATGGACCCGATACCGGGTCGCAAACTGAGGGAACTCGTAAAGGATTGCGAAGATCGTGGCACTGGCCTATTGATCGGATGCGACGCAAATGCCCACCACGAGATGTGGGGGAGCACCAACACCAATGAGAGGGGTGAGTTACTTTTTGAATACCTTCTCTCCACTAACCTACTTATCTGCAATAGAGGAAACGACCCCACTTTTGTAATAAAGGACAGGGAGGAGGTCATAGACCTAACCCTTATTTCTAACTGCATGTATGACCAGCTTATAGGGTGGAGCGTTTCTAAAGAACACTCCTTCTCGGATCACAAATATATTGACACAAGATTGTGTGCTCCCAACCCTGACCCAGTAACGTTCTCAAACCCCCGTAGAACCAACTGGCCAGCTTTCAAAAATAGATTGGCTAAAGCCCTTCCAGCTCCACCAGAGCAGATTCCTCCATCTGAGGAACATCTCACGACAGTCGTCACTGAAGCCTGCAACAGTGCATATAAAGCATCCTGTCCAATCAGCAAGCCGAGAGGCAAATGGAAACCACCCTGGTGGAATCAAGAAATAGACAAGCTGAGGGGGAATGCAGGAAACTCTTCAACAGAGCAAAAAGACTAAGTTGTGAACAACATTGGTCTGAATATAAACACAGTCAAGCTCAATTAAAAAAGCTCATTAGGCAGGCAAAAAGAGAGGATTGGAGAAAATTCTGTTCGGGAATTGAATCCTCTTCGGAAGCTGCAAGATTACGAAAAGTACTGTAACGAGCTGATTTCCTGGGTTTGGCTCGCAACGATTATGTGCGGCTAGCTCAGTCGAGATCGTGGGCTCGTCCCACCAAATTTATATTAAACGTGATGCCCGCCCAGAGAGAACGCTTCGGGTTAAGTTAATCTTCAGGTGTTTATTGCACTTCAATCGGATATTTGTGATATAATTTTTGCTGCGTCTGCTCCTTCCGGGTGCGGCTGCACTCCTTTCTGGCCCGTCTCTCGGTTATCTCGCTGCCGAAGCTAGCAGGGTGTATCGCCCAGCCGGAGCCTAGCCACCCCGAACGCCCACTTCGCGACTTCACTGCAAAGCTAGCAGAGTGTATCGCCCAGCCGAAGCCTAGCCACTCCGAACGCCCGCTTTGCAGCTTCCAGCACTGAGCTAGCAGGATGTATCGCCCGGCAAAGCCTAGCCACCCTTATCGCCCGCTCTGCGCCCTGGTCCGGGATCTCGTCGACACGGTATATCGCTCGGCAAAGCCTAGCCACGCGCGCCACTCTCACAACTCGACTCCACTCGACCGTTGATTCCTTCGATTGGTCCTTGCCACTGGACCTCGCTGTTCCTTGGGTTGTTGTCGTCCTTCCACGCGTTGGATCTCAGCGTTGAAGTCTCTGTTCGGAAGGCTTGCCACTCCAAGCTCCGAACTTCTTGACTTTGCTTCTCGATCTTTCGCGGCCTCTGGTTTAACTTTGACTGGCTCCGTTGACGCACTCGCTCGGATTCTCGCACTCGTACTAGTTGACGTGCGCCTGCGTCCTCGGCCTTTTATAGGCTCTGCCAGTCCCGTAACTCCTGCCGGCATTGGTCACGCGACCCGGTCCAAAGTCCGGCGCATATCGCGTGACCGGGTCCAAAGTCCGGCCATTGTCCCGTTACTTATCGGCGTCTCCTCCTTGGCGGCCAAAGTCCACGGCCGCCGATCACGCCACGGGTCTAATGTCCACCAGAGTCCCGCTATATTAGCGGCGTCTCCTTTGTGGCGGACACCTGCATCGGCACTGCCTGTTGCTAGGCAGTTCTCATCCTCCCCCGTCCCCTTGCCCCGCTTGGCTGCCCAGCGGCTGCTGCCCTCGGCCGTGTGTATCCACTGCACACTGCATTGTGGGGAGTTTAAATACAACTCCTCACACTTTCCCCTTCCTTCAAAACGCAAAAAGACTGCTGCTTTCCTTCGGGAATCGGCCTTCGGGTACGTCCTCTCCACTTTCAAAACTCCCGCCTTCGTCTGCGGTATTTTCGTCTCTGCGCTGGTATTTAAATACCGCACTCCTCCTGGTCACACTTTTCCCGATCTGGTATTTTTCCGTCTCGATCGGCCTGGAAAAATACCAACCTTTCGTGTGACCAAACCTCGGTGATACCTATCGATATTTCTGTTGTCGATATCAATGCCGTCGATCCTCGCCCCTGCCCATCACCAATCTTTTCGCTGGTCGCCATGTTATATTACTTTGGTGAGTAATATTTTATCGCCCTTTTCGTTATTTTCGCTATCATCTAGCGTCTTTCCAGGTCGCTCTCCGCTAGGTCAATGACCCTTCTTCTCTCGCCGCCTGTTATCGCAGCCTCCTCTTGCCCGTCTCTGGCCCGCGAGCCCTCCGCGATTGCCGACTGCCGGAAAACCATTGTTTGCTTTTTGTTATTTTTTTGTTATTTTTTTTTTATTGTGCTCTCAGACTACTGTCTCGTTACTCGCGCCTGCCCACCGGTCACCTTTATGCGATACCGGTGGCCTCCTGCCACGACGAGCTTGGCCCATCGCTCCTTGCGGTCCCGCCGCTGCTGCCGGCGCGCCTCCGCAGTCACACTCGCCGGCCACTCGGACTCCGGGATCACAGTCCACTGCTCCCGTTCTGGCTGCGAGACCTGGCGCCTCATGGCCGGTCTCTCCTTCGTCGACTCGACCTCCGGGCATGATGTCTGCCGCTGCAGTGCCCTCCGCCCGGGTTCTCCGGTCGGCACGGGACAGACCCATGGCTCCTTCTCCAGTTCGGCCGTCCCAGGTCCCTCCGGCCTCGGCGTCGCCGCCTGCCGCAAGGCCAGCTGCTCCCACTCCGGAGGCAACTCTATCCATCCGCCCTTCGGAGCCACCTCGTCCGGATGCGACACCGGCCACATCCAGGTGACCGCCTGCTGATGGTACCGCTGTCCGCTCTGCTCGATGTCGGCGGTGCCGGTGGCGGAGGTGGTGGCGGCGTTGCCCATAACCCTGCTGCTGCTGCTGCTGCTGCTTCTCCGGGTCGCGGGTGAGGACGAAGGCGACACCAGCGGGGACGCCAGCAGCTGGACAGCGGGATCGGAATCCCGACGTCCCCATTTCGCCGCTGGCTGTGGCCGATGCCGCCCCGCCCTCTTTGTCGCCGCGACCGATCCGCTCATGCATGTTGTCCCGACCATGTTCCGTGTTTGAAAGGCCGTCTTCGCTGCTTCTCGTCTCGAGGAAACCTCGGTTCTCGCCCATATCCGAGCGCCCTAACGGAACCCTTCCGGTAACGGGATCCTTCCACGCTCTCTCTCTAACGGGATCCTTCCACGCTCTCTCTTTCTCGGCTAGCGGTACCGTGTGCTTGTGTGTGCGCGTACAGAGGCTTTCGGTGGCCATTTTTCTGTCTTCTCGTCATTCCTTTTTGCGCTTACGGGATCTGGCTCGCCGCTTCTGCCGTTGTGTTTATGTTCGTGCGTGTCGGGCTAAATGGCCGTCCTGTTTCGTGCTGGCAGCCTCCACGAGGTGTTGTTGTTGCTGCCCGACGGAGTCCGGCCTGGTCCACCACAGCAGCTGCGTCCCGGGTGCCATAACAGCCTTCGCGTCCGTGGCTACCCTAATAGCAGCTGCGTCTGTGGCTGCCACAACAGCGGCTGCGTCGGTCACCTTGCTGCGCCGTCCCGTCTGACGCCTAGCTCCTCCCGTCGCCGGTGACCCGGCTCTGGAGTGACAACACTAGCTGGACGCCAGTAGCTGGAGGGCAGGCCTTGCAGCGCTGCACCCCCTCTCGCCCCTGGCTGTTGCTGATGCTGCCCTTCTTGGGCCGTGCAGTGCTACGATACTCCGTATCGTCTCCTCCCTTTCTTCGGATGCGAATGGTGCTCTCGGTGGCCTTTCGTCCAGGTGCTGTATCGTTCCTTTATTTCTCCTGTTGTTATTATTGAGTCCTCTTTCCCTTAGAGTTTGCTAATCGCCGCCAGGGAGACCGCCTTCGATTGGATCCGCTTCCGTATTCTTCTGGATCTTCGCAGTGGTGTGTGATTGGCACTGACGATGGAGTCCTTCGTCCTGGCGGTACCATCCTGATCTTCGTCGCTTCTGTCGTTGGAGTCCTCTGCCTCTGCGGTAACATCCTCATCACTGTCCTCGCGCGCCCTGCCGGCTTCTCTCTGTGGCGCGTTGTTGACACGAGTGTCGGCGTCTTCTGCCCTGGCCGTAACATCCTCGACTCCGTCGTCTGCACTTTGTGGCTTTAACTGGCTTATGTGTACCAGCTTTTCCTTCTTGGTGCCATTGTGTTGAACGACGCAAATGACTGGGGACTGGAAATCCGTCACCTTGAATGGGCCATCGTACCTGTGTGCTAATTTCGCTGCGAATCCTTCCACGGCCTTCACCAAATGGTGCTCTTTGACCCACACCGTGTCTCCAACTCTCGGATTCCAAGGCCTCCTCCTCTGGTTGTAGTACCTGGCCTGGTCCTGCGCCGCCTTTTCCAAGTTCCTTCGGACAATTTCGAAGATTTCCTTCAGCTTTCGAGAATTTTCATCGGGCGTCTCTGTTTGTCGTCCCGTGCCCAGTGTCTCCTTGTCGTACAAGGCAGTCTGGATTCGCGTCCTTGCGTTAGGAACGCCGGTGAGTACCCGGTGGAGTCCGATACGGTCGTATTAACGGCTAGCATAATCTCTGGCCACTTTTCGTCCCAGCACCTCTGGTCATCTCCGGCGAATTGGGCAATCATTGTTTTGACCGTTCGGTTCGCTCTCTCAGTAGGATTTTCCTGTGGCGTGTATGGGGCCGTATATTGATGGCGGATTCCCATTTCCTTGAGAAACTTATTGAAAGCCTTGCTCGCAAATTGTACCCCGTTGTCCGTTATCACTACCTTTGGTGCTCCGAATCTTGATATAATTCGTTCTCTGAGTGCCTTTCGCAGCGATGGGAACCAGCTCTGTCCATTTGGAGAACCTGTCGATCAGCACTAGCAGCATCTGGTTCCCGTGCTTTGATCTCGGCAGCGGTCCCACAAAATCGGCGCACACTGTAGCCCAGGGTTCTTCCGGCACTTGCGTGAGCATTTGTCCTGCTGCCTGTAGCTGGTTTAGCTTGTACTTCAGGCAACTTTCGCATTTCCTGACATACGATCTCGTGTCCCGCTGCATCCCTGGCCAGTAATATCTTGCCGCTATTCTGGCTATCGTTTTCCTCGTTCCCACATGTCCAGCCGCTGGCGAGTCGTGGTTTTCTCGTAGTACGCTTTCCCTTAGTCCTTGGGGCACGCACAATTTCCACGCGACGACGTCTTCACTGCCAGCTCGATGTGGAATGTGCCTGTACAAGGTTGATCCCTCCAGCATATAGTCGGGAAACTTCTGTGGGTCCCTCTGGATTTTCTCTACCATTTCCGTGATCCATGGGCACGACTCACTCGATGATATGGTCGTCTCCTTCACTTGGCGGATACTCTCAGGTAGTGGTTGCCGGGATTGAGCGTCTGCCACCACGTTTAGCTGGCCTTTTCTGTATGCAATCTCAAAATCATACTGCTGCAGTTCTAAGGCCCATCTCGCTATTCGGCCTGAAGGGCCTTCTATGCTGTTTAACCATTTTAAAGTTATGTGGTCTGTGATTACTTTAAAATGGTACCCCTCCAGGTATGGTCGCAGCTTGCGTACGGCCCACACTATCGCCAAACACTCCTTTTCCGTGGTCGAGTAGTTCTTCTCGGCCCCATTCAGTGTTCTACTGGAGTAGGATATCACCTTTTCTCCTTCCTTTGTGTTCTGCGTGAGGATTGCTCCTATCCCGTAGTCGCTAGCATCCGTCTGTAGCACGAATATTTCTCCGAAATCTGGACATGCCAGGATTGGGTCTGCTACCAGCTTCGCTTTCACCTGTTCGAACGCGCCTTGGTGTTTTTGGGACCATTCCCATTTCGTGCCCTTGCGCAGTAGTTCGTTTAAGGGCATCACGATTTTTGCGAAATCTGGAACGAACCTCCTATACCACGACGCCACCCCCAGATATTGCCTGAGTTCTCTCACATTTGATGGCGGTTTTAGCTCTGCGATTGCTGCTACCTTGTCCGGGTCCGTGCCCATTCCTTGTTTTGTTATACGGTGTCCCAGATAGAGCAGTTCCTTTTGGAAAAACTGGCACTTTTCCGCGTTAATCCGCAAGTTTGCCTCCTTCAGTCGGCGAAAAACTTCCTTCAGGTTCCTTATGTGTTCCTCCTTCGTTTTTCCTATCACCACGATATCATCTTGATACGCAAATGCATGTGGCGACATTTCGGGCCCTATCACTTTGTCCAGTGCTCGTTGGAATGTGGCTGACGCCGAGTGTAGTCCAAAAGGCATCACTTTCCATTGAAACAGACCTTTGCCCGGCACTGTGAAAGCTGTAAACTGCCTGCTTTGTTCCTCTAGGGGAATTTGCCAGTATCCATCCTTGAGATCCAGGCTGCTGATGTATCGTGCTTCCCTTAGTTGGTCCAAGATGAAATTTATCCGTAGCATGGGATATGCGTCCTTTATTGACTTTGCATTGATCTGCCTAAAATCAACGCATAATCTCCACTTGCCAGTCTTCTTTCTCACCATTACTATGGGGGAGCTATACGGACTTTTCGAATGCTCGATGCATCCCATTTGCAGCAACTCATCCACCTTGGCATTGATTTCTCCTTGTACTTTCGGATTCTTCGGATAGTACCTCTGCTTGATCGGTTTGTCGTCCTTCATTGTGATGTTGTGTACGGCTACGTTTGACGGTCCTTTCATCTGCCTGAATTCGGCCAACTCTGCCTCCAGGAATTCCTCCTCTCTTTCGCTGGCTTGCTGCGGCCTTTCGACGACGGCGACGGACAATCTCTCTTCTAGCCATCCATTGTTCCGTCTCCTCGCTGGAATCGCCACCTTGTGTCCTGCGCACTTCACTTCTGCGCCGATGTTGGTGAGAAAGTTCCAACCCAAAACCAGCGCGTCGATTATTCCTGGGAGTATTAGCAGTTGTATTGTCACCGTTTCTGTTCCGAGTCCGATCTGCACTGCCATCTGCTCGTTGATCTGGACGTCTGCCAGAGCAAAAAGACTAAGTTGTGAACAACATTGGTCTGAATATAAACACAGTCAAGCTCAATTAAAAAAGCTCATTAGGCAGGCAAAAAGAGAGGATTGGAGAAAATTCTGTTCGGGAATTGAATCCTCTTCGGAAGCTGCAAGATTACGAAAAGTACTGTAACGAGCTGATTTCCTGGGTTTGGCTCGCAACGATTATGTGCGGCTAGCTCAGTCGAGATCGTGGGCTCGTCCCACCAAATTTATATTAAACGTGATGCCCGCCCAGAGAGAACGCTTCGGGTTAAGTTAATCTTCAGGTGTTTATTGCACTTCAATCGGATATTTGTGATATAATTTTTGCTGCGTCTGCTCCTTCCGGGTGCGGCTGCACTCCTTTCTGGCCCGTCTCTCGGTTATCTCGCTGCCGAAGCTAGCAGGGTGTATCGCCCAGCCGGAGCCTAGCCACCCCGAACGCCCACTTCGCGACTTCACTGCAAAGCTAGCAGAGTGTATCGCCCAGCCGAAGCCTAGCCACTCCGAACGCCCGCTTTGCAGCTTCCAGCACTGAGCTAGCAGGATGTATCGCCCGGCAAAGCCTAGCCACCCTTATCGCCCGCTCTGCGCCCTGGTCCGGGATCTCGTCGACACGGTATATCGCTCGGCAAAGCCTAGCCACGCGCGCCACTCTCACAACTCGACTCCACTCGACCGTTGATTCCTTCGATTGGTCCTTGCCACTGGACCTCGCTGTTCCTTGGGTTGTTGTCGTCCTTCCACGCGTTGGATCTCAGCGTTGAAGTCTCTGTTCGGAAGGCTTGCCACTCCAAGCTCCGAACTTCTTGACTTTGCTTCTCGATCTTTCGCGGCCTCTGGTTTAACTTTGACTGGCTCCGTTGACGCACTCGCTCGGATTCTCGCACTCGTACTAGTTGACGTGCGCCTGCGTCCTCGGCCTTTTATAGGCTCTGCCAGTCCCGTAACTCCTGCCGGCATTGGTCACGCGACCCGGTCCAAAGTCCGGCGCATATCGCGTGACCGGGTCCAAAGTCCGGCCATTGTCCCGTTACTTATCGGCGTCTCCTCCTTGGCGGCCAAAGTCCACGGCCGCCGATCACGCCACGGGTCTAATGTCCACCAGAGTCCCGCTATATTAGCGGCGTCTCCTTTGTGGCGGACACCTGCATCGGCACTGCCTGTTGCTAGGCAGTCCTCATCCTCCCCCGTCCCCTTGCCCCGCTTGGCTGCCCAGCGGCTGCTGCCCTCGGCCGTGTGTATCCACTGCACACTGCATTGTGGGGAGTTTAAATACAACTCCTCACACTTTCCCCTTCCTTCAAAACGCAAAAAGACTGCTGCTTTCCTTCGGGAATCGGCCTTCGGGTACGTCCTCTCCACTTTCAAAACTCCCGCCTTCGTCTGCGGTATTTTCGTCTCTGCGCTGGTATTTAAATACCGCACTCCTCCTGGTCACACTTTTCCCGATCTGGTATTTTTCCGTCTCGATCGGCCTGGAAAAATACCAACCTTTCGTGTGACCAAACCTCGGTGATACCTATCGATATTTCTGTTGTCGATATCAATGCCGTCGATCCTCGCCCCTGCCCATCACCAATCTTTTCGCTGGTCGCCATGTTATATTACTTTGGTGAGTAATATTTTATCGCCCTTTTCGTTATTTTCGCTATCATCTAGCGTCTTTCCAGGTCGCTCTCCGCTAGGTCAATGACCCTTCTTCTCTCGCCGCCTGTTATCGCAGCCTCCTCTTGCCCGTCTCTGGCCCGCGAGCCCTCCGCGATTGCCGACTGCCGGAAAACCATTGTTTGCTTTTTTGTTATTTTTTTGTTATTTTTTTTGATTGTGCTCTCAGACTACTGTCTCGTTACTCGCGCCTGCCCACCGGTCACCTTTATGCGATACCGGTGGCCTCCTGCCACGACGAGCTTGGCCCATCGCTCCTTGCGGTCCCGCCGCTGCTGCCGGCGCGCCTCCGCAGTCACACTCGCCGGCCACTCGGACTCCGGGATCACAGTCCACTGCTCCCGTTCTGGCTGCGAGACCTGGCGCCTCATGGCCGGTCTCTCCTTCGTCGACTCGACCTCCGGGCATGATGTCTGCCGCTGCAGTGCCCTCCGCCCGGGTTCTCCGGTCGGCACGGGACAGACCCATGGCTCCTTCTCCAGTTCGGCCGTCCCAGGTCCCTCCGGCCTCGGCGTCGCCGCCTGCCGCAAGGCCAGCTGCTCCCACTCCGGAGGCAACTCTATCCATCCGCCCTTCGGAGCCACCTCGTCCGGATGCGACACCGGCCACATCCAGGTGACCGCCTGCTGATGGTACCGCTGTCCGCTCTGCTCGATGTCGGCGGTGCCGGTGGCGGAGGTGGTGGCGGCGTTGCCCATAACCCTGCTGCTGCTGCTGCTGCTGCTTCTCCGGGTCGCGGGTGAGGACGAAGGCGACACCAGCGGGGACGCCAGCAGCTGGACAGCGGGATCGGAATCCCGACGTCCCCATTTCGCCGCTGGCTGTGGCCGATGCCGCCCCGCCCTCTTTGTCGCCGCGACCGATCCGCTCATGCATGTTGTCCCGACCATGTTCCGTGTTTGAAAGGCCGTCTTCGCTGCTTCTCGTCTCGAGGAAACCTCGGTTCTCGCCGATATCCGAGCGCCCTAACGGAACCCTTCCGGTAACGGGATCCTTCCACGCTCTCTCTCTAACGGGATCCTTCCACGCTCTCTCTTTCTCGGCTAGCGGTACCGTGTGCTTGTGTGTGCGCGTACAGAGGCTTTCGGTGGCCATTTTTCTGTCTTCTCGTCATTCCTTTTTGCGCTTACGGGATCTGGCTCGCCGCTTCTGCCGTTGTGTTTATGTTCGTGCGTGTCGGGCTGCATGGCCGTCCTGTTTCGTGCTGGCAGCCTCCACGAGGTGTTGTTGTTGCTGCCCGACGGAGTCCGGCCTGGTCAGCGTGCCGGCGGCTGCGTCCGTTGCCTCCACCACAGCAGCTGCGTCCCGGGTGCCATAACAGCCTTCGCGTCCGTGGCTACCCTAATAGCAGCTGCGTCTGTGGCTGCCACAACAGCGGCTGCGTCGGTCACCTTGCTGCGCCGTCCCGTCTGACGCCTAGCTCCTCCCGTCGCCGGTGACCCGGCTCTGGAGTGACAACACTAGCTGGACGCCAGTAGCTGGAGGGCAGGCCTTGCAGCGCTGCACCCCCTCTCGCCCCTGGCTGTTGCTGATGCTGCCCTTCTTGGGCCGTGCAGTGCTACGATACTCCGTATCGTCTCCTCCCTTTCTTCGGATGCGAATGGTGCTCTCGGTGGCCTTTCGTCCAGGTGCTGTATCGTTCCTTTATTTCTCCTG
The DNA here is from genome assembly GCA_018153105.1 of Drosophila rufa. Lineage (NCBI taxonomy): Eukaryota > Metazoa > Arthropoda > Insecta > Diptera > Drosophilidae > Drosophila > Drosophila rufa. Next base: position 1,019,538 of record JAECXS010000162.1, on the reverse strand, counting down.
TTGTTATTATTGAGTCCTCTTTCCCTTAGAGTTTGCTAATCGCCGCCAGGGAGACCGCCTTCGATTGGATCCGCTTCCGTATTCTTCTGGATCTTCGCAGTGGTGTGTGATTGGCACTGACGATGGAGTCCTTCGTCCTGGCGGTACCATCCTGATCTTCGTCGCTTCTGTCGTTGGAGTCCTCTGCCTCTGCGGTAACATCCTCATCACTGTCCTCGCGCGCCCTGCCGACTTCTCTCTGTGGCGCGTTGTTGACACGAGTGTCGGCGTCTTCTGCCCTGGCCGTAACATCCTCGACTCCGTCGTCTGCACTTTGTGGCTTTAACTGGCTTATGTGTACCAGCTTTTCCTTCTTGGTGCCGTTGTGTTGAACGACGCAAATGACTGGGGACTGGAAATCCGTCACCTTGAATGGGCCATCGTACCTGGGTGCCAATTTCGCTGCGAATCCTTCCACGGCCTTCGACAAATGGTGCTCTTTGACCCACACCGTGTCTCCAACTCTCGGATTCCAAGGCCTCCTCCTCAGGTTGTAGTACCTGGCCTGGTCCTGCGCCGCCTTTTCCAAGTTCCTTCGGACAATTTCGAAGATTTCCTTCAGCTTTCGAGAATTTTCATCGGGCGTCTCTGTTTGTCGTCCCGTGCCCAGTGTCTCCTTGTCGTACAAGGCAGTCTGAGTTCGCGTCCTTGCGTTAGGAACGCCGGTGAGTACCCGGTGGAGTCCGATACGGTCGTATTAACGGCTAGCATAATCTCTGGCCACTTTTCGTCCCAGCACCTCTGGTCATCTCCGGCGAATTGGGCAATCATTGTTTTGACCGTTCGGTTCGCTCTCTCAGTAGGATTTTCCTGTGGCGTGTATGGGGCCGTATATTGATGGCGGATTCCCATTTCCTTGAGAAACTTATTGAAAGCCTTGCTCGCAAATTGTACCCCGTTGTCCGTTATCACTACCTTTGGTGCTCCGAATCTTGATATAATTCGTTCTCTGAGTGCCTTTCGCAGCGATGGGAACCAGCTCTGTCCATTTGGAGAACCTGTCGATCAGCACTAGCAGCATCTGGTTCCCGTGCTTTGATCTCGGCAGCGGTCCCACAAAATCGGCGCACACTGTAGCCCAGGGTTCTTCCGGCACTTGCGTGAGCATTTGTCCTGCTGCCTGTAGCTGGTTTAGCTTGTACTTCAGGCAACTTTCGCATTTCCTGACATACGATCTCGTGTCCCGCTGCATCCCTGGCCAGTAATATCTTGCCGCTATTCTGGCTATCGTTTTCCTCGTTCCCACATGTCCAGCCGCTGGCGAGTCGTGGTTTTCTCGTAGTACGCTTTCCCTTAGTCCTTGGGGCACGCACAATTTCCACGCGACGACGTCTTCACTGCCAGCTCGATGTGGAATGTGCCTGTACAAGGTTGATCCCTCCAGCATATAGTCGGGAAACTTCTGTGGGTCCCTCTGGATTTTCTCTACCATTTCCGTGATCCATGGGCACGACTCACTCGATGATATGGTCGTCTCCTTCACTTGGCGGATACTCTCAGGTAGTGGTTGCCGGGATTGAGCGTCTGCCACCACGTTTAGCTGGCCTTTTCTGTATGCAATCTCAAAATCATACTGCTGCAGTTCTAAGGCCCATCTCGCTATTCGGCCTGAAGGGCCTTCTATGCTGTTTAACCATTTTAAAGTTATGTGGTCTGTGATTACTTTAAAATGGTACCCCTCCAGGTATGGTCGCAGCTTGCGTACGGCCCACACTATCGCCAAACACTCCTTTTCCGTGGTCGAGTAGTTCTTCTCGGCCCCATTCAGTGTTCTACTGGAGTAGGATATCACCTTTTCTCCTTCCTTTGTGTTCTGCGTGAGGATTGCTCCTATCCCGTAGTCGCTAGCATCCGTCTGTAGCACGAATATTTCTCCGAAATCTGGACATGCCAGGATTGGGTCTGCTACCAGCTTCGCTTTCACCTGTTCGAACGCGCCTTGGTGTTTTTGGGACCATTCCCATTTCGTGCCCTTGCGCAGTAGTTCGTTTAAGGGCATCACGATTTTTGCGAAATCTGGAACGAACCTCCTATACCACGACGCCACCCCCAGATATTGCCTGAGTTCTCTCACATTTGATGGCGGTTTTAGCTCTGCGATTGCTGCTACCTTGTCCGGGTCCGTGCCCATTCCTTGTTTTGTTATACGGTGTCCCAGATAGAGCAGTTCCTTTTGGAAAAACTGGCACTTTTCCGCGTTAATCCGCAAGTTTGCCTCCTTCAGTCGGCGAAAAACTTCCTTCAGGTTCCTTATGTGTTCCTCCTTCGTTTTTCCTATCACCACGATATCATCTTGATACGCAAATGCATGTGGCGACATTTCGGGCCCTATCACTTTGTCCAGTGCTCGTTGGAATGTGGCTGACGCCGAGTGTAGTCCAAAAGGCATCACTTTCCATTGAAACAGACCTTTGCCCGGCACTGTGAAAGCTGTAAACTGCCTGCTTTGTTCCTCTAGGGGAATTTGCCAGTATCCATCCTTGAGATCCAGGCTGCTGATGTATCGTGCTTCCCTTAGTTGGTCCAAGATGAAATTTATCCGTAGCATGGGATATGCGTCCTTTATTGACTTTTCATTGATCTGCCTAAAATCAACGCATAATCTCCACTTGCCAGTCTTCTTTCTCACCATTACTATGGGGGAGCTATACGGACTTTTCGAATGCTCGATGCATCCCATTTGCAGCAACTCATCCACCTTGGCATTGATTTCTCCTTGTACTTTCGGATTCTTCGGATAGTACCTCTGCTTGATCGGTTTGTCGTCCTTCATTGTGATGTTGTGTACGGCTACGTTTGACGGTCCTTTCATCTGCCTGAATTCGGCCAACTCTGCCTCCAGGAATTCCTCCTCTCTTTCGCTGGCTTGCTGCGGCCTTTCGACGACGGCGACGGACAATCTCTCTTCTAGCCATCCATTGTTCCGTCTCCTCGCTGGAATCGCCACCTTGTGTCCTGCGCACTTCACTTCTGCGCCGATGTTGGTGAGAAAGTTCCAACCCAAAACCAGCGCGTCGATTATTCCTGGGAGTATTAGCAGTTGTATTGTCACCGTTTCTGTTCCGAGTCCGATCTGCACTGCCATCTGCTCGTTGATCTGGACTCGGCTTCCGTCTGCCATATGCACTTGTCGCTTAATGGGCTTCCTTGTTCCAGCTCGTTGTAGAGTGACCGCCAGCGTCTCGCTTATGAAGCTGGCTGTGGCTCCTGTGTCCACCGTTGCTCTGACTTGGACTCCGCCTATCAGCATCGTTGCGGTCAGTTGTGTCTCCTCGGCTGTTAGGTTCCCCATTAGGTTTGCGAGGCGGAGCCTTGCGATCCCTGCTGGCCTCTCACAGGCTGGGATCGCTGAGCGTTTCCCGACGGTTGGCAGCATTCTACCGTCCTTCTTCCGACCCTCCCGCATATCCAGCAGAACACGATCCGCTGATTCTGGCATTCTCTCGCCCAGTGTTCTTGCCCTCCGCACCTCCGGCATGCTTGTGCTGGGTTTTGCACGAATTTCCTTTGGGGCACCGCTGGTCTCCGATTGTGCTGCGCGTTTCCACCTGGGTGATCCTCCTCGTCCTGGCATCTTCTGCATACCACACTCTGCTCTGTCCTTTGTTGTGGATGGGACCTGGCATTGTGGGCAGCGTTTTCCCTCTCGAATTCTTCCCGCTGCTGGTCGAGCTCTTCGAATTCGTCGGCTAATGCCATTGCGGCATCGAGGTTTTTGCACTCGTACGGGCGCATAAATATGCGGAGTGCTGGCGTGCTGTTTTCTAGGATTCGTGCCAGTGACTGGACATTCGCAGTGGCCGCATTAGGGTTTGAATTTCCACCATGTAGTCTTTAAATCTCTCGCCGTATTTCTGTTTGCGCTGCTTTACCTGGTCAGCCAGCTTCTCCATGTAACCTCTCGGCCAGAAGAAGTTTTGGAAGTCGTAGATGAACTCCCCCCAGCTTTGCCATAACTTGTTGTTGGCTATGAACCACTTCAACGCCTTGCCTTGTAGGAGTTCTGGCATCGCTCTGGGGATCAGGTTAAGGTCGAGGCCGTATGTTGCGACATACCATTCCACTTGCTCCAGGAACTCCAGAGGCTTGTCGTTTCCGTCATACTTGAAGCTCGATTCGCGCACTTGTTTTGCGACCTTCGCGTAATCTGGATTTTTCGTTTTCTCCTCCGGGCGTCTATCACTGCTCGACTCCCTGCTTCTGCTTGTGTCCTGCATGCTTGTGACATCTAGGCTTGCTATTAGGGCTTCTGGGTCTGCTAGCTGTATTTTTATGCTTGGGATCTTGCTGAATCTTTCCTCCAGCTTAGCCAATGTTTCAGCCACCTCTGGGTCTGTTCCGTGTTCATCTACGAATTCTGATAAGGTTTTCCTCATGGCGTCGACCGAGCCGATGAGCTGGATGTCCAGCGTCTTTGCCACGCCATCGTACTCTTCCTTTTTTTATGTTCTTTATCCAACTTTTCCCCATCTTGCGTTCTTGTTGTTTTTCTCTTTGTTTGGACAATCACGTTTTTGGGCGCCAGATGTAACGAGCTGATTTCCTGGGTTTGGCTCGCAACGATTATGTGCGGCTAGCTCAGTCGAGATCGTGGGCTCGTCCCACCAAATTTATATTAAACGTGATGCCCGCCCAGAGAGAACGCTTCGGGTTAAGTTAATCTTCAGGTGTTTATTGCACTTCAATCGGATATTTGTGAAATAATTTTTGCTGCGTCTGCTCCTTCCGGGTGCGGCTGCACTCCTTTCTGGCCCGTCTCTCGGTTATCTCGCTGCCGAAGCTAGCAGGGTGTATCGCCCAGCCGGAGCCTAGCCACCCCGAACGCCCACTTCGCGACTTCACTGCAAAGCTAGCAGAGTGTATCGCCCAGCCGAAGCCTAGCCACTCCGAACGCCCGCTTTGCAGCTTCCAGCACTGAGCTAGCTGGATGTATCGCCCGGCAAAGCCTAGCCACCCTTATCGCCCACTCTGCGCCTCAGGCACCGAGCTAGTAGGATGTATCGCCCGGCAAAGCCTAGCCACCCTTATCGCCCGCTCTGCGCCCTGGTCCGGGATCTCGTCGACACGGTATATCGCCCGGCAAAGCCTAGCCACGCGCGCCACTCTCACAACTCGACTCCACTCGACCGTTGATTCCTTCGATTGGTCCTTGCCACTGGACCTCGCTGTTCCTTGGGTTGTTGTCGTCCTTCCACGCGTTGGATCTCAGCGTTGAAGTCACTGTTCGGAAGGCTTGCCACTCCAAGCTCCGAACTTCTTGACTTTGCTTCTCGATCTTTCGCGGCCTCTGGTTTAACTTTGACTGGCTCCGTTGACGCACTCGCTCGGATTCTCGCACTCGTACTAGTTGACGTGCGCCTGCGTCCTCGGCCTTTTATAGGCTCTGCCAGTCCCGTTACTCCTGCCGGCATTGGTCACGCGACCCGGTGCAAAGTCCGGCGCATATTGCGTGACCGGGTCCAAAGTCCGGCCATTGTCCCGTTACTTATCGGCGTCTCCTCCTTGGCGGCCAAAGTCCACGGCCGCCGATCACGCCACGGTTCCAATGTCCACCAGAGTCCCACTATATTAGCGGCGTCTCCTTTGTGGCGGACACCTGCATCGGCACTGCCTGTTGCTAGGCAGTCCTGATCCTCCCCCGTCCCCTTGCCCCGCTTGGCTGCCCAGCGGCTGCTGCTCTCGGCCGTGTGTATCCACTGCACACTGCATTGTGGGGAGTTTAAATACAACTCCTCACAGTACTCTCAAAGTCGTCTTCGAATCTGGGCTATCTCAAGAAACAGGACGACTCGTGGGCTTCTTCTAGCGAAGAAACACTGATGCTATTACTAGACACGCATTTTCCAGGAAACACCTTAGGTCCCCAAACAAGCGACCCACAACCATACCACCCGGTTAAATCATTGGATAGTATTATGACTGAATCCAACATCAAATGGGCTATAAAAAACTTCGCTCCCATAGTTAGCGCCATAGTTAGACCCATCCTCCTGTATGGGGTATCCATTTGGTGGCCAGCGCTGCTGTATAGTTCTAAACTCAAGGCGCTCAACAAGGTGCAGAGAGTAGCTCAACTATGCATGACAGGAGCTCTTAGAACAACCTCTAGTGAAGCGCTCAACGCTATTACTAGCATATCCCCAATTCTGCTAGTGGCAAAAGAAACCGCCACCATCACAGCACGACGCCTGAGAGACGCAAACTGCTGGACAGTCCATCAATATGGGCACTCATCCATCCTATCAATGGGCGCAAGCAAGCAATTAACAGATTATTGCATACCCGTAGAACACACTTCTACAACATTCAAAACAGTCTTTCCCTCCAGGGAGGCCTGGGCGGCAAATCCCTTTGGACAAAATGACTGTCTAAATTTCTTCACAGACGGCTCCAAACTCGACAATCGAGTTGGAGGAGGAGTCTTCTGCGAACAACTCAGTATTAAAATACATTTCCGTCTTCCGGACCACTGCAGCGTTTTTCAGGCAGAGATTCTCGCCATAAGCGAGGCTATTAGTTGGCTACGCCACTCTAGCCTTATAAACGGAGTAATAAACATTTACTCAGACAGTCAGGCAGCAATAAAATCACTTCGCGCGCTGTCCTCAAACTCGACGATAGTGAACAACTGCCGCAAATCTCTTCAAGAGATGGCACAGCAGTTCGTTATCTCCCTAGTCTGGGTGCCAGGGCACCAAAATATTGAGGGGAACGAAATAGCTGATGAACTGGCCAGACGCGGCACCACCACAGTTCTCCTTCCAGACAAGGAGGACTTCCGTATGCCCCTAGCCACTTTTAAGCTCAGGACAAGGGAAGTTTTCAGATCCCTTGAACAAGAAATGTGGAACAATACCACACACTGCAACATCAGTCGCCAAACATGGCCTAAAGTTGACGCCAAACGCACAAAAATGGTTTTTAGTCTACACCGCACACAGTGCTCAGCTGTGATTAGAGCAATCACAGGCCACTGGCTCATAGGAGCCCACGCATCCCGACTAAACGTCCTCAACAACGACTTCTGTAGAAGTTGCCAAAACGAGGAAGAAGTAGAATCAGTAGAGCACATCTTCTGCTCCTGTGTGGCCTTAATCAGGCGCAGGAAAAAGTATATAGGAGAATATTTTCTCCACAATCTAGCTGAATTAGCAGCTGTCCCCCCGAAGAAAATAGAAGGTTTCATAAGAGAAACGGGCTGGGACTCTTTCTAACTTTGTGGTAAGAGGGTATAAAAAGATCCATTGCGGTATCACAATGGGCCATTGATGGCCTAAGTGGGCTGACCTTGTGTCAGCCGCCGCCCTAACCTAACATAACCTACTCGCGTATACACTGACAGTGCCGAGTCTTTCCGTATGGTAGTTCGTATCCTGACTGCTTTGAATTGCGAATTTTGGCATCACCAACTCCGTGAGGACAAGCTATTTAAGCTTGTGATAAGAAACATACACTCCACAGTCCCTAAGGAGGAAGTAGAGCGTTGCCTCACGGACAAGGGTTTCAACGTTGCAAACATTTACTGCCCAAACGACAAAGAAAGCTAACTTCGGTAAACCGAAGTTGGTATACCCTTGCAGTCTGCAATTGGATCATTGAAAATCGAACCATTTTAGTAATGTTGAAAAAATATCGAATTTTGTAATTTTTTTATTTAAATGTGGAATTTTACATTTTCATATACATCGACCGATCGGTCCTATGGCAGCTATATGATATAGTTGTCCGATCTTAAAAAAATGAAAACCGTAATTCTAGAACCATAAATACATTAATTTCGTCATCATTCCTATGGCAGCTATAGGATATAGTAGTTCGTAGAATTAGAACCCTGGACAGAAGTATAAATCTCAACACTGTGATTAACCATCCAGATGATCTTGAAGATGCGGTAACGGCTTTTATGGAGCAAATATACATTGCTGCGACAGCTGCTACCACGGACCAAAGGCAACCTCCGGATCAAAGTAGAAGCAATTTGCTCCTAAAAAATGTTTTAGTTCTTATCCAGCTGAAAAGAAGAGTTCATCGAGAATACACAAGAACAGGAGATATGCGCGTCTACAACATCTACAAGAGGATTTCAAATCACCTAAGCAAAGTCTTGAAAAAGAACAAGCAAGATCAAATTGACCATATGTTGGAAAATGCGGGTCCAGATGAATCGACTAACTACTCTCTATGGAAGCTAACGAATCGATTTAAGAGACAGGTTACCCCAAAGGCTCCTATTAGAAATCCCGCTGGTGGTTGGTGTGGCTCCGGTCAGCAGAAGGCTGATATCTTTGCTTTAAAAACAAAAAAGACCCAGGCGAGGACCTTATAGACAACAAAACGCTCAAGATTCTTTCCACCAAAGCTCTGCTATTATAGTCCTGTTGTTCAACAGCATCTTAAGGCTGAGCCACTACCCAAGTTCATGGAAGAGTGCCATTATCACGATGATCCCCAAGCCTGGAAAGCAACCCACCGAAGTTGATGCGTACAGGCCAATAGTCTCTTACCTGCATTGGGCAAAATTATGCAAAGAGTGATACTGGATCGGATCAGAGCTATTCCTAAGTGGCAGTTTGGTGTCATGGCACACCTGAACAGCTGCATCGCGTGGTCAATTTCGCTCTGGAAGCTGTGGAAAGCAAAATGTAAACAGTTGCTGTGTTTATGGATATACAACAAGCCTTTGATAGGGTATGGCACGACGGCCTCCTAAGCAAGCTAAAGATCATACTAACGCCACAGCTTTTCCTCCTCATTCAGAGCTTCCTATCGGAAAGGAAGTTTAGTGTAGTTGCCGATGATGAAAAGTCGTCCAAACGTCCAATCTCAGCCGGTGTACCACAAGGCAGTGTACTAGGTCCGACACTTTACTCACCGTATACGTCAGATATCCCAGATTCCTGGGGTTTTACCGAAGTTGACGATGATGACATGCGCATCGCCGACGACACAGCGGTCAGGAGTCCAAGCATAGACATTGTAACCTTGGGCCTGCATGAGTACGTATCACGTTTTGAAAAATATAGGCATAAACTGCATCAAATGTGCTTGTATCACATTCTCCACAAGGCCAAAGAACTGCCCAGGCATTTCCATGCTCGGTTCTGTACTTCGTCACGAGTCCTACTACAAGTACCTTGGTGTGATTTTGGATAGCGGACTCACTTTCCAGAGGCACACAACAATTGTCAAGCAGTCAGTGCTCTCAAAGGCAGCAAGTATGTCCTCAGTCCAATCTGGAAATATGCATTGCAAACAAAATACGAGTAGCGCAAAGCAAGATTATAAGATCGATTTGTAATGCCCCCTGGTTCATGAGAACCAGAGATATTAAAAGAGATCTCAAAATCCCAAAGATAGGCGATGTTTGTAGTACGCATTCTGAAAATTACTTCAGATGCCTTGGCTCTCATCCTAACTCCCTGGCGAAGAAGAAGACTGAAAAGATATCACCCACATGACCTTCCATTAAGATACATTTAATATCCTAGTCTAAATTCCAAATTAAATGAATTAATGTATAATCTTGTATACTAACACTTTGTTATCCCCTATATTTACAACCTGCTCAAGCTCCCACATAGGTAGCAGTATACCCGTTAATTTTGAATAAATATACACTTGTAAGCATTAACTGAGTACTAAGTATGGCATAGTGTAGCCTTTTTAGCATTTTGGTAAAGTAACATTATCTGAATATGAATTTCCGCATATTAAGACATTAAGAAAATTAGGATTAAGTAGAGAAAAGACTACGGTCACACTACAATTTTGGAAAATAAGAAAACACATTGAAAAATTAAAAATAAAAATAAAAAAAAGAAATAAAGAGTAATCCACATAGAAACTACGATAACAACTTCAGAAGTGGGACCACGACCTTTTTACACACCCGCCTACGTTAATATTTTTGGCTATCCGAGAAGACTTATATTTTTTTTCCTCATACAATTAAATTTCGCGTGCTACGCCAATTGGGAATGGACAAGCCGAAGATTGTGGAGTGGCTAAAAGCCAACGAAATCGAGTTTCCAGCCAGCACAACTCTTAGACAACTGCGCAAGCTCGTGTTAGATGCCGGTTGCCAAGAGGCTGCGGAGATTCCTGAAACCCTATCGGAGGGAGAAGACACCAAAATGGATTTAATAAGCCAAGTGAGCACATCGACGATCTAGAAGAAGAAGAAATACTCGACGCTGCAATAAGGGTGGCCGAGAAGAAGATATTTGCCAGATTGACGCAGAACGACAACAAGACGACTGATGACATCCGAATGATGTAGCAGCTCATGGCCCCGTTCTCCGCTTCTGAAACTGAAGAGGCACTTAAGTGGATTTGAATTTCGGAAGAATCTGCACAGGTGTAAATGAGAGTGACATTTTTCAACCTCGCTGTGTGCGGATGCTGATAAAACCGGGAACAGATGCCGACTTGTTCTTGCGTGTTGACCGATCGGATACTTACGTCGAGTTCAAGGAAAATTTTCTGAAAACATTTGGCCGTGGCAATTCAACTGCTGATATTGTATTGCTCTTGAAGGAGACCATTTTCAACCCTGGAAAGAACACTGTTATGGGATACATACTTATCATGGAGAAAATTGCTATGCGTGCAAATATCGACGAAAAATTGACAGTGCAGTTCATAATCGATGGTTTTCGCGATCGTTCAGCCAATATCGCCCTATTGTACTCCGCAACAACAATTGGAAAATTGAAGGAATTGGCGCAAAAGTATGAAAGTCTTCGGAATAACTCCCAAAAATTTTTACATCGCATGGGGAAAACTTCCGCTGGAGAGAATCGAAGCACGATACGCTGCTTCAATTGTTCGGCACATGGACACTATGTTTTGTCATGCATTGCGCCGAAGCGCGCGAAAGGTTCCTGTTTTCGCTGTCGGTCGCTACAGCACATATTGAAGGATTGTCAGCAGAAGCCAACAACTATTCCGAAGCTTGTGGGATCAGCTAACAAGCAGACGACACAGGATGAGGAGGAGGAGCGCAATATGTTTATTCCCATTATTAACCAGGTAGGAGTCTATTTTTGCACTGATCCGAAACAAAAGCCTAATATAACGTTTTTTTCTGCTGTGTTTGATACCGGCAGCGCCGTTAATTTAATTCAGCGAGTAGCAATTCCCTATAAGCAATTTGACGATGTATTGATCCCGACTGAATATTGTGGTGTTAATGGATATCGAATCTAAACATTTGGAAAAATGTAGAAGAAATTTAATTTTTTGTTGTACCCAACAGTTATATCGCAACTAATGTTCTCTTAGGTCGTAAGTTTTTGGAAAAATTTGAAATAAAATTTATTCTTAGAGATAAGATAAAGAGAAATAGAGAAATGAATTCATTTAAGAATAGTGAACCCTTGAATAGATTGAATATTGATAGTGAGCCATTGAATATTGATAGTAAACCATTGAATAGATTGAATATTGATAGTGAGCCATTGAACACTGATAGTGAACCATTGAATAGATTGAATATTGATAGTGAGCCACTGAATATTGATAGTGAACCATTGAATAGATTGAACATTGATAGTGAACCATTGAATAGACTGGATATTGATAGTGAACCATTAAATAAATTGATCAGTGACAAAAAAACATTGTATAAATTAGAGAATAGTGAAATGTATCAGTACAGTGACCAATTAAATAACAGTATAAATATTGATGAGTTATGTAAAGAAATTGAAATAGAAAGTGATAATAGTAGACCATTTATATATAGTATTGATATACTTAAGGAAGATGAAAGTTTTGATATCGATTCGAAATTAAGTCGATCGTAGCGATCTCAGTGAAATAATAAGATTGAATTATTTTGATTTATCCAATATTCCAGAAATCAAACATAGTTATGAAATGAAGTTAAGACTTAAGTCGGAACAACCTGTACGCTCCGTACCAAGAACACTTTCTTACCAGGAAAAAAAGGAAGTAGATTGTAAAATTGACGATTTATTGAAAAAAGGATTTATAAGAGAAAGTAATTCGCCCTTTAGTTCTGTTATTGTCCTTGTTATGAAAAAATCTGTAGAAAAACGAATATGTGTGGACTATAGACAACTTAATAAGATAACCATTCGTGATGGATATCCATCCATTACCCCTCATAGATGACTGTTTAGAGAGTTTAGAAGTAAATCAGTATTTCACTCTTTTAGATTTGAAGAATGGATACCACCAAGTAAAAGTAGCGAAAAATTCAGTGCAATACACAGCTTTTGTGACACCCTCTGGCCAATATGAATATACATAAATGCCTTTCGGATTCATGATTGCACCGGCAGTATTCATGAGACTTATTAATTTTATTTTACAACCATTGATTTGTGAAGGAAATGTAGTAGTTTATATTGACAATATTGCTATAGGTTCGAATACATTAAATGAACATTTTACAACTGTAGGAAGAGTATTAAGAATTCTAGCAGCATATCGATTGGAAATTAAAATAAGTAAATGTCAGTTCGCTTATAAAAGCATCGAATTTTTAGGATATACACTCAGTGGGAAAGGAATAAGTCCGAATTATGAACACACATCAACTATTAAACATCTTCCGGTACCAAAAGATCGCCATGGAATGCAAAAGTGTTAAGGATTATTTTCTTATTTTAGACGATTTATTCCGGCATACTCAAAAATAGCGAAGCCATTGCAAGAGCTCACAAAAACAGGCTCTAAATATGAACTTAATGAGGATTGCATCAAGATTTTTGAATATCTCCGTGAGAAATTAATTTCTTTTCCTATATTAGCTCTTTACAATCCGAATCGAGAAACAGAATTGGTTTGCGATGCAAGTTGCGAAGGGTTTGGTGGAATCTTGTTACAAAAACAAGATGACATTAAGTTTCATCCAATAGCTTTTTTTTCACAAAGAGCAGCAAAATTTGAGGCAAGATATTAGAGTTTTAAATTGGAGACATTAGCTGAAGTTTGTTCACTTCGCAAATTTAGAATATATCTGGAAGGAATTCCATTCAATATAGTAACGGATTGTAATGCAGTAGTTTTATGCTTAGGGAAAGGATGACTTAATTCAAGTATTGCCAGATGGGCCATAGCAATGGAACGTTTCTGGACTCTAGAAACTGAAGAAAAGCATCAATCACCGATAGAGATTAACTGCAAAAAACATTTCATAGAATATCTCCAAGTTGCAGCAGATGGAAAATTTATTGTAAAACTCCCATTTTTTGAACAATCTTCAGCCCCGGGGGCATCACAAAAAACTGCAACAAACAGATTCCTGGCACTGGAGCAAAGAAATCTGGAAAGGGTACGTGGACTTTATGGAGGAGTATGAAAGACTCGGACACATGAAACAAGTGCATCCCTCAAACATACTTGAGGATCACTATTTTATCCCACATCACTGTGTGCTTAAACCTGAAAGCAGCACAACAAAACTACGGGTAGTATTTGATGCTTCCTGTAAAACCACAAGCAATAAATCTTTGAATGATATATTGCATGCTGGACCCACTGTCCAGAGCGAGCTATTTGCAATCTTGCTACGCTCCTCACTCACAAATACGTGTTCACAGCAGACATAGAGAAAATGTATCGGCAAGTGTGGATAATGGATGATCAGTTTCATCAATTAATCGTCTGGAGAAAGAATCTGTCTGACGACCTGTCTTGCCGACTCAAAACCGTCACCTACGGCACCACGTCAGCCCCATTCCTAGCTACAAAATGCTTGGATTATTTGGCCGAGAAGGGCAATAAAAAACTACCACTTGGATCATCGGTGCTAAAGCATGATTTCTACGGCAACGACTGCCTCACTGGAGCAGACAGTATTCCGGAAGCAGTTCAAATTCAACGAGAACTAAACCAAATATTATTGCCATCCGGATTTAAGCTCCGAAAATGGTGCGCAAACAACGAACAAGTTTTAACAGAAATTCCTTAGGAAGACATTGTCAACAATGTAAAGCTAGACGAAACACTGAAACACTACAGTGTGAAGACGTTGGGTCTTCTATGGATACCACAAAAGGATCAACTATGTGGGCGATCCCAAAAGAGCGAAGCTTCAACTATCACCAAACGAGTTGTAAGTTCCGAATCTACACAGATATTCGACCCACTAGGACTATTTGCCGCTGTTGTAGTGAAGGCAAAAATATTTATGCAAACTCTGTGGGGACTGAACCTGGGTTGGGACGATGAGCTCACACACCATCTTCAGGATGATTGGAAGAAATATCGCTCTGATTTGCAAGCATTAAATACTATGCAAATCCCGAGGCATATCTTTGATAGGAAAGTGCCAATCACTCAAGAAATACACACGTTCGCTGGTGCGTCAGAGCGACTTACAAAAATAGTCAAGTGTCTGTCCGGCTCCTGTGCTCCAAATGCAGAGTGGCACCAGCAGCAAAAGAAACGTTACCTCGGCTGGAACTATGCGCTGCGGTATTTGGCGCTGAACTGAACCACAGAGTGAGGAAGGATTTACGCCTGTCTAGTGAAAGGGCATCTGGGTACTTCTGGACAGACTCAACTATGGTTTTGTCCTGGATAATCGCATCAGCGTCAACATACCACACGTTCGTTGCAAATCGGATCGCTGAAATCCAAGTTGTGTCTGACCGCTCTCAATGGCGTCATGTCTCATCAGAAAATAACCCGGCAGAAGTACTATCAAGAAGAATTGCCGCCAGCAAATTAGCGGAACATAACCTCTGGCTATATGGACCGCTCTTTTCACGCGGTTCCTTTGACAAGTGGGCCAAGATACCAACCATCGTTCCCAGCGATCTGGAACGGCAGTCAAAACAAGTGATCATGCCAACATTTCAAGATCAGATTGGAGAAGAACTCTACAATTGCAGCCATGGTAACTCCTTTCATAAGCTGCAATGTATTGTAGCATACTTGTTTATTTATTTATTTATTTATCTAATGCTAACAAATAGTATTAAACTAAGAGCTAACAGTGGTTTTGGAGCCATAGCAGCTTAGGCCTTCGGCTCGGGGCTTAAGTTGTGGGTTTACTGGGAGACTATATACATATTTACAAGATACTTAGATTCTAATTGTATTTACAGGATTATACTATTTAAGTGATTCTTAGATTCTAATTGTATTTGTTTATTTATATTTTGTGTATTATTTTTGAGCTTTTTAAGAACTGTATGATGTTGTGGGAGTTTGAGGTTGTGGGATTGGCTATTGTGGTGATGGGGTTAGGGTTGTGGAGGAATAGGGATCTTTGCATGGTAAGGCCGGGGCAAGTGCAAATAATGTGCTGTACATCTACTGGTCCATTGTTGCACAATGGGCACAGGTTTGATTTTGTTCTGTCGAGGTAGTGGGCGTTTGTAAGGAATGTATGGCCAAGTCTGAGACGGTTGATAGCAATTTGTTCTCTTCTGTTTAGGGAAGAATTATTGATAGGGAGGCTGGAGGTTGACGATTTAATTATTTCTTGGTACCAACTGGAGGTGCTAAGATTAGATTGTTTTTCTAGCTTTATTGATTTTAGGAAATGGGATATGTCGTTTGGGTTATGTTTGGGGTGTAGATTAGGGGGAATTTGGCAGCAAGTTTGGCTGCATTGTCAGCGTTCTCGTTGCCAATTATTCCCATGTGGCTAGGGATCCAAATAAGTTTTATTTTTGGGAAGTGTTGGGTGATCATATTCCTAATGTAGGTCGGGTAGTAGGAGTGGTTGTTGTGGTTTATAATAGCGGATACAGAGGAAAGGGAGTCGGTGCAGATGGCGTGTTTGCCTGGCAATTTGGTGCAGATTAGAATGGCGTTCTGGATTGCTATGATCTCGCTCGATAGTACTGAGGAGTAGGCCGGTAGGAGTCCAGTTTTTATTGTTTCGCATTCGGTAGTTATGCTGAAGGTGGTAATTCCGCCGGCTTTGGAACCGTCTGTATAGATAAAGTTGTGGTTAGGGTAAGATGATTTGAGGGAGTGGAAGAGTTGTTGGAATACTATAGGGTCGGTTGAGTTCTTGTTGTATTTAGAGAGTGAGGTGTTTGTCGCTTTAATGACGTTTACCATGTTGAATTTTTTGCTGAAACTTTTCTTTATTGGGAAGTATGGGATAGAATGGCGGTTGCAGATTTTGATTATTTGGTCTATTGTGCTGTTGTATCTGTAGGTTCTTTTCGTTGTTTTGATGAGAGTATGTAGCGGGGTATCTTTGGATTGGATGAGGTTCTTTGAGAGTTTGCCGGTAAGAAAATCTCTTTTGTGTTCTATTGTGTTAATTCCAGATTCTGCCAGTAGGTTGTTGGTAGGTGTGGAGCGGAATGCTCCCAGTGCTGCTCTAATTGCTGAGTTTAATGAGGTTTTAAGATGGTTGAGGTGGGATTTGGGTGCGTGGCCGTATATTGGAAGGCAGAAGTCTATTTTGGAAACCATAATTGATTTAATGATATGGATCAGAGTTGTTGTGTTGGTGTTGTATTTAGTAGAGGACAGGTGTTTAATTATGGCTAGGGGCTTGGTAAGTTCTGATTTAAGTTTGTTTATATGAGACTTCCAGTTGTATCTCTGGTTTATTGTAAGGCCTAGGATTCTTAGGGAGTTTGTATATGGTATATTTGTATCGCCAGAGATTATCTTGGCCTTACAATTGTGTTTGCGGCATATGTGTAAGGTTTGGCATTTTTCTAGTGAAAGCACTGAGCCCGATTGTGAACACCATTCGTTTATGCGGTTGAATATGGTTGTTAGATCGGATGTAGGATTTTTTTGTTTTTTGTGTTGGATGAGAAGGTGGAAGTCGTCGGCGTATGCGCAAAATCTTATTTCTTTTGAGATTGATAGGATGTTGGAAAGCGAATTATAGGCGATCAAGAATAGGATGACTGAAATGGGTGAGCCTTGTGGGATACCGTTTTTTAGGGAGAATGTGTTGGAAAGGCATTTTCCTGATTTGGCTATAATTTTTCTGTTTGTCATAAAGTTTTTTATGTAGTTAATGTTGCGCTGACCTATTTTCCAGTTGTGTAATTGGTGAATTATTGTGTGTATGCCTATTCTGTCAAATGCTTTTGTAAAGTCTAGTGATATTATTGATAGGTGCTTTTTGAGGGCAATGGATCTGTAGGCTAGGTGGTCTACGTAGAGTAGACTGTCTAGTACAGATTTGCCTCGTTTAAAGCCGATTTGGCTGTTGTGGATGAGATCGTTATTTAAAACGAACCACCACAACCTTTTAGCCATAATTTTGTCCAGAACTTTGGCTAGACATGGGCTTAGAGAGATGGGCCTATATGATGTTATTTCTGTTTTCGGTTTATGCGGTTTAACAATGGGTAAAACGAGACTAAGTTTAAATGATTGGGGAATGTGGGTAGAAAGTATGTTATTAAAGTGGTTAATAATTCTGAGTTTAACAGGGGTAGGTAGATTTTTAATCATTGAATAGGAAATTCTGTCGTAGCCTGGTGTGTTGCCTCTTAAGGAGTTTAGAGCGGAAGAGAATTCAATAAATGAGATGTTTTTTTCGATTTCTAGGGCTGAGTTGGAGGGTTGATAGGTTATGTTTGTGTTCAGGAGTTGTTCGTTGTGACGAAATTGGGAGGAGAAGTTACTGTCTTCTGCTTGATTTGACCAAGTTTGGCCGAAAGCGTTTGCAATTTCGGTTTGGTCTGTAATCTCTGATGGGTTGCATATGCAGTGGATATGTTTTTGTGGATAAAGTCCACACAGTCTTTTTATGTTTGCTCATGTTTTCGTTGGGTCAGTAAACTGATCAATGTTTGTAGTAAACTTGAGAATAGATGTCCTTTTTGCTTCCCTGACAGCTCTTTTAAGTCTGCATTAGCTTTTTTGTATTCTATGTTGTTTTGTGTATTTATTTCTCTTTTTAGTTTGTTCCACTTGCTGCTTTTGTTCTTTTTTAATAGTGTGAGGGTTTTGTTCCACCAGGGAACTGTGCGGTGAAGGGGGAAGATGGAGTTTTGGGGTATGGAAAAGTGTGCACTTTGAATTATGATCTTTTTTATAAGGCCAGCTTCGCAGTTGACGTTTGGACTTGGTTGGATTGAAGTGTTTAGGTTGGAAGCAGTTTTTTTGTAGAGGTCCCAATCTGCGGATTGGAGTTTGAAAGATGGTTTTGAAATAAAGGTAGGAGAGGTTGGGTTGTTGAACATAGATATTAGTATAGGGAAATGATCGCTACCATAAAGGTCATCCAACACTTCCCAATGGATCTCAGGAGCTATGTGGGCTGAGGCGAAGGATAGGTCTATGTGTGTGAAGGTCTTGTGGGTGGAGAAATGAGTGGGGGATTTGTCATTGAGGAGGATGTAGTTTGATCGGTCTATGTATTGTGCTATTGTTTTCCCTCTGCTGTTTTGTTTTGGTGAGCCCCAGTAGGGGTGCCAGCTGTTAAAGTCGCCCAGCACTAGGGTGTGGGCATTTGGCGAGTCGAGGACATTTTCTAGATTTTTTGAATTAAATGTTTTGGATGGGGAGATGTATGCAGAGATTATTTTGAATTTAGCTTTGGAGTGAATGGTAATTCCAACAGCATCGAAGTCGGTGTTAAGGTAGGTGTGGTTTTGAGAGATGGAATTATGAACTAGGATGGCTGTGCCTCCAAAGCTGTTGCTGTTGTTGTCGCTAGTGTATAGAGTGAAGTTGATTGGGGTGGGAAGTGCAGAGAGGTTCGATAAATGGGTTTCTTGTAGGGCTATAACATGTGGGGATTGAGATTTTATTAACATTTGTAGTTCTGTATAATTGTTTCTGTATCCATGTATATTCCATTGGATAATTTTAAGCATTATATTTTGATTTAGATTAGAGTAAATTTATGGGTGTAAATTAAAGCTAATTATATTTTGTATTGAATTAATATGTTATTGTGAGGTTTTGGATTCTATAGCGGCTTTAAGTTTTGTTCTAGTTAACATTGTGTTTTGGTTATCGTTCTTAATGAGTCGTTTGGTTCTATTAGATGTGTTTAGAGGGAGAATTTTTGTTGATTTTTTTGTAGTGGGGTAGGCCTGGGAAGAAGTCGGTTTTTCCGATCCTGATGACATGGATTCGTCTTCGTCTTGGATAAGTTTTGTTCCGAGGGGTAGGTCGAATTCGTTAGGTTTGTAGCTTACTGTTTTTCTGCTTGTTGTTGGATGTGGATGGGTTGCGTTAGTTGGGCTGGATTTTGTTGTTGAAGAATATAGAGAGCCGTCGTGGTGTCGTTTGTTATAGATGGACCAGGCTGACCTGGTGTCGACTTTCTCTAATGTTTTGATTGCTTGGACTTCCTTGTTGGACAGGAAGACGGGGCAATTCCTATTGCGGGCATGGTGGTTTGTTTCGGGAAGTTTTTTGGCAGTGCAGTTAATGCATTTTGATTCGTTTTGGCATACTTCTAGCTTTGCGTAGTCTACGTGGGCTGGCAGTCCGCAGTTTCCACAGGTTGCATCGTTTTTGCAAAACTTTGCGGTGTGTCCATAGCCGTTACATTTGTTGCAGCTCATTGGGGGAGGGAGGTAAGGGCGTACCTGGACTCTCTCGTATCCGATGTGCAAGAATTCTGGCAGGTTGGTTAATTTGAATGTTATTTTAATGAGGCCTGTTTCGTTTTGTTCCGTTTTATCGAGGGGTTGTCCGGGGATATATTTGTAGATTTTTTCGATAGCTTCTACCTTTTGTGGTTTCAGGTTTTCGAGTATTTCGTTCTCTTCCATTCCTCTTAAATCATTTGAGTAAATTACTCCTTTAGTGCAGGGTTCGATGTTCGGTAATTTTGATGGGTATATTGATGTAGGGAGTGTTTGTTGGCATGCTAACTAGCTTCATTAGTTTTTCAGCTTGTAACTTGTTTTTTGTTTTTATAAGTAGATTACCATCCTTGGTTTTTTTGCAACTGAGAACTTCTCCTTGGATTACGTAGTCTATGGTTTTTTTGACGATGAAGGGTGAGATTTCTGTCAGGGGCTTGGAATTATCTCCTATGCTAGTAGCTATTAGGTATAATTCGTCGGGAGGGTGCTTCCTCCAGATGTCCGGCGGTTCACACATTTTGGGGTCAACGATCTATAAGATTGCTTAAAGTTGCCAAAATTGTCTGCTGCTCCGTTCGAAATGTAGATAAGAGGTTTAAATCGCTTCGTTTGTTTTGTGCTTGGATGCTGCGTTACGCTGACGTTTCGCGGAAGAACACGACCGATTGCTTTGGCTGTCGAAGGTGAACTGGTAGCATACTTGTATATGATGCGATTCTGTAACAAAAGAAACAGAACCACTACAACCACAATATGTGTCGGTGAGTATTATCTTTCGCACCATTCATCATCATCATTCATCATAATCATTCATCATCATCATTCATCATCACCATTATCATCTTTCGCACCATTCAGCAGATTGATTTCGCTGTTGAATACAAACAGCTTCTTTACCACAAGACCGTAGACAAAAAGAGCTCAATCATCCCCCAATCTCCTATATTTAGAAAGGACGGAGTTATCAGAGTCGGAGGTAGATAATGTAGCAGGAATTCACGTTTCCTTGCTATAATTTTCGATCGAGAGTGCACATAACTTTGCTGCACGTACGCAGCTCTCTTTGGCGTTCTCTCTCTCGAGAGAGCCACTGCTCTAATAGTGTGACCAACTTAACTTATATCTATTTAGCCTGTTACAACTCTGCCATCCTGGCTTTGAGATATCCCACTATCTCAGCGTTACAACATTTCTTAAGCTTAGTCTTAGAAGTAGTCAATTTTTTTTTTACAATTTTAATTTTAATCAACTATTTTATTTACAATTTTCTTTCTAATTTATATTCTTATTAATTAGGATTATTTTCATCTCTTATCCAATGGCGAATATTATTAGCGCTCCAGACCCCTTGGTATAGATTCCGAGATAATTGAAACCCGTCGATGCCCTTTAGCAAAAATCTGTCATTTTTTTTAATTTTTCCAATCGTGTAAGGTCCTTTAGTTTTGGGTATAAGCTTTCTCGAAACCCCCGCAGTACTATCAAAATTTTTTACCAGAACATAATCTCCCTCTTTATATTCTGTCATATTTTTCTTTCTGGCATTGTTCTATGCTTCGTTTTTCTTTTGCTTCTTCCTAATATCTTCTAAAGTTTTTCTAACATTTTCTGCTTCTTTTTCGTCTTCTAACCTTTCCTTTAGCTTTTCACTCACTTCTCCCCTTTGTGGTGTTCCAAATAATGCTTCACTAGGACGCTGTTTGATGCTGCTATGAACTGTATTATTTAACAAATATTCCACCTTTTCAATGATTACATCCCAATGGTAACCTTTCTGGTTCTGAGAGTTTCGCAATCATCGGTCGCAGACTCCTATTTACTCGCTCAACTTGCCCGTTGGCTTGTGGTGACCCCGTAGTAATTTTAATGTGTTTTATGGTTCTGTCCTCTGTAAAGTTTGCAAAATCTGTTGACGTAAAACAACTTCCAGGATCCGATATAATGCACTTCGATCTGCTGTGCGACCGAAAATAGTCTGTTAATGCACTTAAAACTTCTTTTGTATTCGTTGTTTTTGTAGTGTAAAGCCTAACAAGCTTTGTGAATCCATTTATCACCACTAAGATGTGTTTCTTTGATCTGCCGGCCCAAAGTGATCAATATGAATGATATCAAAAGGATATTTTATTGTGCAGCGCTCCATCTCTTTTACCGACATTTGGAGAGAAACCTTTTTACACTTCAAACAATTCTGATTGTGGTCACACACTTTTTCCTTCATGCCTGGGAACCAGTAGATTTTATCAATTACATCTAACATTTTATCTAAATGTCCCAATGTCCCCTAATTCGTCATGATATTTGTTCATCACGTGTTCCTCCAGCCGATTTGGTACATTGAACAGTAACTTGTTATCATTATTCTTTCTATATATAACCCCATTCCTCATTTTAAACCACTTGTGCTCCCTGTTCTCTAAAATTTTCCTAATCTCTTGTATCTTAGTATCTCTGATTGACAAATGACCAAATTATTCTCAAATATGTTTACCTCTATAATCATTACATTATTACACCTGCTAAGTGAATCAACATGCTGCATTTGTTTTCCTGCTCTGTGTTTCAGTTCATAATCAAATTCTTGTAACTCTAAAGCCCACCTTGCAATTCTTGGGTTTAAATCTATCTTATTCAGCGTAAGTGTTACGGAATTACAATCTGTAACGATCTTGAATAGTTTACCCTGTAAATATATCCTAAACCTTCTAAGTGCATAAATAATAGCCAAAGTCTCTAATTCAAAGATGTGGTATTTAGCTTCAGTTGTCGTTGATCTTTTCGAAAAATAAAAAATCTGATGCAGCTTCTTGTCTTCCTTTCTCTGAAACAGTACAGCCCCAAACCCTAAAGCACTCGCATCGCAATGGAGCTCGATTTTATCTTTAAAATCATATAAAGCTAACACAGGAGCTGCATCTAATTTCTCTTTCAAAAGTGTGAAACACTCCAACTCTTCCTTTCCAAATTCAAACGCCCTATCTTTTCTCAGTAAATCATATAAAGGTTTTGAGGAGCAGTTTTCAACCCCATAAGCGGCGTTGTGAAGGATGTGTATTTCAATGACTCTTTGTGTACGAAAACGTGGAGGTACCCATTCTTTAAATCCAGTTTAGTAAACACTGATTTTCCAACCAATTTATCCAACAAATCATCGATCAAGGGGATCGGATAATTATCTTTAGTCATAATTTTATTCAATCTTCTAAAATCAGTACACAGTCTAAGCTCCCCAGTCTTTTTCTTCACTAAAACGATCGGAGAGGCGTATTCTGATTTACTACTCTGAATAATTCATTTTTCTAAGTATTAATCTAGCAATTTCTGTAAAGCCTACTTTTCACTATAAGACAGCCTTCTAGGTACACAACTAAATGGCTTTGAATTTTCTAAGATAATATTTATTTCACATTTAACTTTCGGAATTTCCGTTTGCCGTTACCATTTCCATAAGCTTCATTTGATCCGTATAACTAACCTGATCACCAATATTGTAAGCCATTTCCTCATTTTCATTTTCTAAAATATTTATTTCTAACATTTCCCTTTTAAAATTATTCTCCAATATATTTGCTTTTGATTCAAGTTCATCTAACATTTCCAAATACTTAGGCATTTGCTTATCTAAGACGCTTTTATCAATTCTCAACAAAACTACACTTTTTTGTCCGAATACGTCCGAACCTACATTTTCTTCACCCTATATACTCTCTTTTATATTACCTAAAGCCTCCTCAACTAAGATATTACCTGAACTATTCTCACCAAAGCTATTACCTAACTTGCTTATACCTAAATTCTCCTCAACTAAACTTGTACCTTTATTTTCCTCACCTAATCTTGTACCTAACCTGTTCTCACCTAAACTAGTACCTAAATTTTCCGCCGTACCTTCCGAATAGGTTTCCCATTTTATAATTTCCATACAATTATTGGAAAGTACTTTCACTTTCAATTTCTTCTCGACTTCGGTTTCAATACACTCTACGGTAACCATTTTCAACGCTTCTAAATCAATTTCTAATTCGCAAGCATTCATAAAATCTCTACCCAACACAACATTACAACCCATATATACGTATATAAAACATAATATTTTGCCATAGCTTTTCAATAAGCTTCTATTAATACCACAGTAACTCTCTTCTTGAGTCTCGAATTGCTGCTCTACGTTTTCATTTCCTTTGCCCCCGTTAATTCGTTGACCTGCATTTTGCTCATTTTCGTTGTCCCTGCCTCCGCTGTTTCGGTCGACGCCCGCGCTGTTGATCTGGCCTTTCAGATTTTTCAGCATATCCCGAGCCTTTGCAATTTCAGCACGTAGATTTTCCAAGGTTACCCCGGCACCAACTAGCTCACTTCGATTTTCCCCGTCACTTTCTGATTCGGCTTGCTCCAGTGTTTCACGCTCCTCAACAGTGTTCTTTAGAACTTTTCCGCGAATTTCGGTAGGAACGCAGCTAAGCCGTGCAAATAATTCTGCTTTGGTGCCCTTCGTTGAAAGATTTAGAAGCTCTAGACAATTTTTTAATTGCAGCACTGTATGTTTATTTTATGTTTATATATGTTTATATCCATATTTTTTTTTCCGTTCTAGGCGTTTTGTTGATAAAACAAATGTTTTTTTGTCGATCCCACTTCTGAGATTGTAGCAGGAATTCACGTTTCGCTATTTCGTTTTACACAACCACCTTGCTTTGTTATTCGATCGAGAGTGCACATAACTTCGCTGCACGTACGCAGCTCTCTTTGGCGCTCTCTCTTGAGAGTAAGCGATAGCTCCTCTCTCGAGAGAGAGAGCCACTGCTCTTATGGTGTGACCAACTTATCTTATATCTATTTAGCCTTTTACAATAAGAAGAATCTCAACTTCCATATAACTCGCAGCACCAAATCCTGCTTCCTTACAATGATCCGATTGTGAGGATGCTATTGCGAGAGATGCATGAAGAGAACATGCATTGTGGAGCGCAATCACTACGAGCCATTGCCAGACAGCAATACTGGATTGTCAATGATAAAACTAAAAAATAAGAGGCATTACACACTGCTGTGTCAAATGTACGAGGGCACGACCAAAATTAATGAAACAAATTATGGGCAACCTTCCAGCGGACCGAGTTACACAGGCGCGGCCATTCTTTAACTCTGGTGTTGATTACTGTGGGCCCATTTGGATTCATCACAAGATCCGTGGGAAAAGACCAGAAGAGCAGTGTTTTGCAGTTTCGCCACAAAGGCAGTGCATCTGGAACTAGTCAGTGATTTGAAGACGGATGCATTCTTAGCCGCTCTTCGACGATTTTTGAGTCGACGCGGCAAATGCCAGACCATTCACTGCGATAACGCAACAAATTTCATCGGTGTCAACAATCAATTGAAGGCCTTAGAAGAAGCGATCTTTCTGGATAAGGCCCAGGACCAAATTATCCACAATTGCAACAAATCGCAGGTGGAATTCAAGTTCATACCGCCCCGAGCGCTATCATTTGGCGGCCTGTGGGAAGCTGCGGTAAAGTCAGCAAAACGACTACTGGTATCAGTCACAGCCACATCGTCGTTAACATTTGAGGAGCTCAACACTGTGATCATTGAAGTTGAAGCCGAAAAAGCATTGGTGAAGAGATGGGAACTAGTATGTATGTTAAAGCAAGCATTCTGGAATCAGTGGTCCATGGACCACTTACCTTCTCGTAAAGGAAGACAACGTGCCGGTGATGAGTTGGCCAATGGGAAGGATAGTAAAGACTTATCCTGGGAAGGACAACCACGTCCGGGTAGTACACGTTAAAACTGCCTCAGGCGTATTCAAACGCGCAGTTACTCGGCTTGCTCCGCTTCTGAAAGAAGAAGCCACAAAACGTCCTCGCAGCTCCATTGAAGAAACAACGATGTCAGAAGAAAGAAGGTGAAGCTTTCGATCCTTCCAACTTTGCTGGCCATGCTACTCATCCTCCCACTAGCAATGGGACAACAAATAACTGTGACTCAGTTTAGAAATCAACCCGGAATATCGAACGAATCGGTACTTCCAGAATGGCTGTTTCAGAATGAACCATTATTGTGTACTACGATTTGAAACCATATTGGACCGATATGAGAAAATTATCCGACAGGATTACTGAACTCAAACATTAGTGTTCAGAGTGTGTACGAAACGGAAACACTTGTAACTCTATATCTGAGCATTTTCGACATTTACATGGCGAGATACACGCAGGAAATGATTCGATTAACCATGCCGGACAGCGCAGATCACCACTTGATATAGTAGGAAACGTGGCGCACTCATTATTTGGCGTGCTTGATTCCAACTATGCAGAAGGAATGACCAGGGTCATAAACGTAGTCAAATCCAACGATGATGTACTGATGATGCTGCTCAAGAATCAAACGTCTGTTATTGATTCTTCTATAAATATAGTGAGAAAGAGCAATTCAGCCAACAACAAACGTATCAGAACGCTAGAACAACAACTAGCAACGATCAACAGAGAGGCAAATACGAAGGCGGCTATCTACAGCAAGCATTCATGATCCTAACAGCACATCTAACTCTGGTGGCGACGGGGATGCAGCGGATGCAAAATGAGATAGCTAGCGTCCTTACTGATGTTCGCCAGTGAACCATAAGTCCCATGCCAGTATTTCCTCAGCAACTGAGAGATCAACTAGATCAAATTCGGGATCATCTATTGCCAGATCAAATGTTTCCGGTATCACCGGAAAATGCTATCTAGCTCTACCGAATCATGCACGCTGAAGGCACAACAACCACCGATCATGTAATCTTCAAGATTACACTACCTCTGGTATCCACTGCGCAGCAGGAAGTCTTCAGCATCGTCGCTATCCCGGCGTGTAAGGGAGGAAGCTGGCATAGATTCAACATCAAGACACATATCACAGCCGTCAATGCCCATAGAGATCAATTCATGGGATTGACTGAAGACGAGTTTGAGTTATGCCTAAAAGTGGCAAACGACGAGTAAATATCCTTCAATCATCAAGCTACGTTTAGCACGGATAATCAGTGTGAATTTCAGCTATTTAACAACAAGACTGAAAAACTATGGTAGATGGTTCAATCAAAATCCGATCTGATTTGGACAAAACCGCATCAGCGGAACAGATGTAAGTTTGCGACACACAGTCCGATAGAGCTTCAAGCTGTGTGCCAGTAAACAACGTCCACAGTACACCTTGAAGGAAAAGGGTTACTATCCCTCTCCTCAGGCTGCACCGCGCGCAACTCAAAAATTAGTGTTAGCGCATTCAGCACAGCGAAACGAAATCAACATACGTTCGCTTCGACAATATTACCAATTTTGGCGTAGAAGAAAAATCAGAGCCCGCTCAAGAAACTACAACCCGAGTATCCGAACTAGATCTATTAGATGTCCTACAACAAAGGCTGGCAAAACTGAAGTATACAACATGGAAAAATCAATTCAGCATTGTTAAGCATCATCAAGTAGCTGCTTATGTGGCCTTAGAAATATCAATTATTGTGATCATTGCATATATTCTACGACGGCAATACAGCAAATGGAAGCCACGACGACGGACTTCCAAACATCAGGAAAACGCTAAACAGTCATTACCGGAACCTACCCCACGCCGTTTTGCGTTCAACATTAGCGATGGTTGAACACCTGTTCAACGGCCGGGAGAATGTTCAGTCTCAGCAATATGTACTACGATTTGAAACCATATTGGACCGATATGAGAATATTATCCGACAGGATAACTGAACTCAAACATAAGTGTTCAGAGCTACAAAACGCAAATGCCTGTAACTCTATATTTGAGCATTTTTTACTTTTATAATGCGAGTTACAAGCGGGAAATGACTTGATTAACCATACCCGACAGCGCAGATCACCACTTGATATAGTCGGAAACGTGGCGCACTCATTATTTGGTGTGCTTGATTCCAACTATGCAGAAGGCAGGTGATGATGCTGCTCAAGAATCAAACGTCTGTTCTTGATTCTACTATAAATGTAATGAGAAAAAGCAATTCAGCCAACAACATACGACGTTTGTCATCAGTGGAAGGGAGGAAGCTGGTATATATTCAATATAAAGGCACATATCATAGCCGTCAATGCCCATAGAGATCAATTCATGGGATTGACTGAAGACGAGTTTGAGTTATGCCTAAAAGTGCCAAACGACGAGCACATATGCTTCAATCATCAAGCTACGTTTAGCGCGGATAATCAGTGTGAATTTCAATTATTTAAAAACAAGACTGAAACACTATGTGAGATTGTTCAATCAAAATCCGATCTGTTTTGGACAAAAACGCATCAGCGGAACAGGTGGATGTTTGCGACACACAGTCCCATAGAGCTTCAAATTATTTGACTTCTCGTTCAAATTTCTTAACCCACAATTCCGAATGCTACAAAATTTACCTGAATCGCTGTAAGAATGAGTTCACGATAACCCTAAACAGTTTTATGCGTCCGTTAATTCAAAACCTAATTCACAACAATTTCCATCTTGTCTTCATTTCAACACTATTTCCGCCTCTAATGAGTCCGTTATTGCAAATTTATTTGCTAATTTATTTGCAAATTTCTTCCAATCTGCATATTCATCTGTTAGTTTCGACAATACCTCATCCTATCCTTACTCACATCCACACTCTAATTGTATTTTTATGCCATTGATTAGTGAAGATGATGTTCTTCAAAATCTTCAAACTATTAAGTCCTTCTCCTCTGATCCAGATCTGGTACCAAGCTGCGTGTTAAAAAATTGTGCTAAAGCTCTGAGTAAACCACTGGCAAAACTTTTTCAATTATCCCTTCAGAACTAATTTGTGCATGACGTTTGGAAGGAATCTTTTATCATTCCGCTTCATAAAAAGGGAAGTAAAGCTAACATCGAGAACTAAAGAGGGATAGCCAATCTTAGTGCGATTCCCAAGTAATTCAAGTTATTAATTACTGCTCAGCTACATCACCAATGCAGCTCGATAATGTCCTCCTCTCAGCACGGCTTTATGAAAATACGTTGAAAAACAGAGAAGTTAAAATTTTTTTTACATTAATTTCGCCCTTATTCCTATGGCAGCTATAGGATATAGTAATCCGATTTCGGTCGTTCCGACATATATACTGCGTGCTAAGGAAATAAGACTATGCTGAAAAACTGAGAGACTAGTTCGCGTAGAAACCGACAGACGGACTAGCTGCCATAGGAATGATGGCGAAATAGCAGATATAGCAGTTTTTTATGGTTCTAGAATTACAGTTTTAATTTCATTAAGATCGGGCCACTATATCAAATTCTACATGTAAAATTTACTTTAAAAATAGGGAAAACAAATTTCCCTGTAAAAAAATATCATATGTGTATTTTTTCCGCACTTCCCAGATGATTTTTAGACCTTTGATTTTTATTAAATCATAACTCTTATTTACGGTCCCTGACAGAAGCAGTTCCTTTTGTTTGCCTTACGGAGATTAAAGTGGGAACCTCATCGTCACCTGCCATCCTACGCTGACAGACTGCGCCTACTGAACCTGCCCTCACTCAAGGATTGCCGGACCCGCCATGGAGTGATGTTCCTGCACAAGTTGATCACTGGACACATCAACTCGCCTTACCTTCTTGGCCAAATTCGATTCGCTATACCTATAGGGCCGTCTCGTAATTTTCGGCCTATTGCCTTGCAATATTGCAAATCTAATCTTGAAACCCATGATCCTTTTCGCGTTTTATACGTTGAAATGTCCCTTGAGATTAATGTAAATAATATTATTACACATTTGTCCTTGCCTCCGCCCACTTGTTGTGAGTGGAGCATATCATTCAAAATTACTCCAAATTGGGCGGAGGTATTGCGATACTAGCAGATATTTGCTATTGAAATTAAATAAATAAATAAAATAAAAAATAAATATAAAAAAAAGCTGTGTGCAAGGAAACACCGTCCAGAGTACACCTTGAAGGAACGGGGTTAGTATCCCTCTCCTCAGGCTGCACCGCGCGCAGCTCAAAAATTAGTGTTAGTGTTACGATCAGCGAAACGAAATCAACATGCGTTCGCTTCTGCAATATCACCAATTTTGGCGTAGAAGAAACATCAGAGCCATCTCAAGAAACTACAACCCGAGTATCCGAACTAAATGAATTAGATGTCCTGCAACAAAGGCTGCCCAAACTGAAGGATACAACATGAAAAAATCAATTTAGCACTGTCAAGCATCATCAAGAAGCTCATTGCATATATTCTACGACAGCAATGCAGCAAATGGAAGCCACGACGACGGACCTTTAAACATCAGGAAAGCGCTGAGCAGTCTTTACCGGAACCTACCCCACGTCGTTTTGCGTTCAACATTAGCAATGGTTGAACACATGTTCAACGGCCGGGAGAATGTTCAGTCTCAGCAATATGTACTACGATTTGAAACCATATTGGACCGATATGAGAATATTATCCGACAGGATAACTGAACTCAAACATAAGTGTTCAGAGCTACAAAACGCAAATGCCTGTAACTCTATATTTGAGCATTTTTTACTTTTATAATGCGAGTTACAAGCGAGAAATGATCTGATTAACCATACCCGACAGCGCAGATCACCACTTAATATAGTCGGAAACGTGGCGCACTCATTATTTGGTGTGCTTGATTCCAACTATGCAGAAGGCAGGTGATGATGCTGCTCAAGAATCAAACGTCTGTTCTTGATTCTACTATAAATGTAATGAGAAAAAGCAATTCAGCCAACAACATACGACGTTTGTCATCAGTGGAAGGGAGGAAGCTGGTATATATTCAATATAAAGGTACATATCATAGCCGTCAATGCCCATAGAGATCAATTCATGGGATTGACTGAAGACGAGTTTGAGTTATGCCTAAAAGTGCCAAACGACGAGCACATATGCTTCAATCATCAAGCTACGTTTAGCGCGGATAATCAGTGTGAATTTCAATTATTTAAAAACAAGACTGAAACACTATGTGAGATTGTTCAATCAAAATCCGATCTGTTTTGGACAAAAACGCATCAGCGAAACAGGTGGATGTTTGCGACACACAGTCCCTTAAAGCTTCAAATTATTTGACTTCTCGTTCAAATTTCTTAACCCACAATTCCGAATGCTACAAAATTTACCTGAATCGCTGTAAGAATGAGTTCACGATAACCCTAAACAGTTTTATGCGTCCGTTAATTCAAAACCTAATTCACAACAATTTCCATCTTGTCTTCATTTCAACACTATTTCCGCCTCTAATGAGTCCGATATTGCAAATTTATTTGCTAATTTATTTGCAAATTTCTTCCAATCTACATATTCATCTGTTAGTTTCGACAATACCTCATCCTATCCTTACTCGCATCCACACTCTAATTGTATTTTTATGCCATTGATTAGTGAAGATGATATTCTTCAAAATCTTCAAACTATTAAGTCCTCCTTCTCCTCCTAGTTCGCGTAGAAACCGACAGACGGACTAGCTGCCATAGGAATGATGGCGAAATAGCAGATATAGCAGTTTTTTATGGTTCTAGAATTACAGTTTTAATTTCATTAAGATCGGGCCACTATATCAAATTCTACATGTAAAATTTACTTTAAAAATAGGGAAAAAAAGTGTATTCTATTTTAAATTTCCCTGTAAAAAAATATCATATTTGCATTTTTTCCGCACTTCCCAGATGATTTTTAGACCTTTGATTTTTATTAAATCATAACTCTTATTTACGGTCCCTGACAGAAGCAGTTCCTTTTGTTTGCCTTACGGAGATTAAACTGGGAACCTCATCGTCACCTGCCATCCTACGCTGACAGACTGCGCCTACTGAACCTGCCTAATATAAGGCTAGACAGAAGCGGACCCTCGCGAAACCGGAGAAAAAGAAGAAGATCCGGAGATCTAGAAAAAAAACAGAAGAGACGAAAAATAAAAGAGTACTACAGGTTAATAAATATATCGACAGGGTCTTATAAAGTAAAATGAATTAAAGATTTCGAAAAAATTGAAAAAATCTGAAAATAAAGAATAAATTTAAAAAAAAAATCAAAGTGCTACATACAAGAGAAGGGTGCATGGCATAACGCCCAGTGTCATAGCGCCCACGGGCGTTCTGTCACTTTTGAAAGTGACATATCGCCCGCGGGCTTCATGTCATTTCTCTTGTGGGCCTTATGACACTATGAGAAGTGCATTAACGCCCGAACCTAATAATAATGAAATACCTGGTATAAATAGCCGCCCAGCATAATTTCTAGTGAGAATAGACTGCTCAATAACGTAAGAAGTGCCGCAGGCAAAAATTGTTTTATGTTTATGTAAAACAATTTTTGCTTGCGTTTTTAATAAAGTAAATTTAAATACAAAATTGTGTTAACATTTCATTTAAACATAATTGATATACTTTGATTTGGCTGTCTACTATTTGCCTGCAATATGGGCAGAGCAATAGAGACTTCGCCGCTTTAATTTTCATCTTTTTGTAGCACTCAAAACATATTTTGAAGTGGCTACAAGGTAATAGTACCACATCACGCGGAGTTTCAAGGCAAATTATACATTTAAGAACTTCAACCATTTGACTGAAGTGTAAAGAATTGTCCTCATCTTCATTTTCAGTATTATCTGAGCATGACTGCTCTTCAAATGTGGTGTCCCACCTAATCAAATCATTTTTTTGATTAATTAGGCTGCCAAAAAACTCGATTAAAGATATTGTTGGTCTCTCCAAGTCCCTAAGAAGCTCTTCTATTTTGTTGTCCTTGACTCTCTGCTTTTTTCGCTTTGCGCTTAGCGCGGTTAAGTCGCCATCCAGAGCATTAGCTAAAATTACGCTTGTAGCATAATCCTCATCTCGAATAACTTCGAGGAATTGGTCGAAGCGGCCATGCTTTTGCAATTTCCGACCTAATGCAGCGTTGAAGGACTCCAATGAGCTTGTTGTTCGCATAAACTGAGCGCGCACAGAGAATACATCAGGTGTGGTCTGGGAAACAAAAAGTAAAAATACATGAATAAGAAAAACTATTAAAAAAGAAAAATAATCTTACTTTAACCATCCATTCCTTTTCAAAGTAATTTAAAAAACGTTTGAAAATGTCGTGCCTGTTTTTTGGCAGCTCCAACAATTGGTCCTTCACAATTGTAAACATTTCCTAAATTTTCGGAGGCTGAATTAATTGCAAGCTGAGAAAAGTCCTGTACCATTTATAGCAGTCCGTATTTTTTAACGTTGCTCCAAAATTAGGAATTTTTAAGCTGTTGCGCCTCAAAGCTTGACAGTAATGAAACCAGCAGCCATTTATCGTTGCCGTTGGGAACGCAGTTTTTAACACTTTTCTCAAAGCTATCTCATAATCTGTGGTAAAGCTTTTCGGCTGAAACTTAAAAAAGTTGGCATTCAAAAATGCAAACAGGTGCTCGTAGACCTCTGCAATTAGAATAAAAATGGACATGAACTTATTTGGTTAAATATCGCACAAACTGTATTTATTTATATACTTACATGGTTCCTGAATTGATAATGAACAATTAGCAATTGTTTAAAGCCGCAAGAAGAGACCGTATCGAATGTACCAGTCTCAGCAATATGTATATGCGATAACAAAAGGGAGCAATTATCAGGTCAAGCGCGAATGCATATTCTGCTGACGAACTGGGCAATGTTCCCATTTCTGCATAGATCATAATACACAGTAACCCACATTTCTCTTTACGCACAATTTCGTTGACATTAGCATATTCTTTATACTTTGTATAGCTATAACCGTTAAGTTTCCTCAATAAAATCAGTAATTGTTTTGACCACAACGCGAGCTTTACTCGTTTGGCTGCATTCAACAGAGGCTGTCGCAGAGTCTTCAGACCCTCATGT
This sequence comes from Drosophila rufa, assembly GCA_018153105.1. Classification (NCBI taxonomy): domain Eukaryota; kingdom Metazoa; phylum Arthropoda; class Insecta; order Diptera; family Drosophilidae; genus Drosophila; species Drosophila rufa. The sequence goes on along the minus strand of JAECXS010000162.1, from coordinate 986,107 downwards.
GCACCATCTATAGTCCAACTGGTTCATGTTCTAGTTGCGGCGACACAAGGCAGACAGTTTATGTACTGTATGCCAGGTACCTAAGCCTACATTAACAAATTTCAAAAGAAACAAACTGCCGTTAAATTCAAATATGAGTATTCGTTCCTCAACAATCATAATTAGCTTTGCAACAATCACCCTACCTGACAAATTATGGATAGGGTATGAAGTAATAAACATACGGCCGTACATCTCAACCCCAATGAGAAGCTTCAACTGTCTCAGATTTGGACACCCCTTCGCCTATTGTAAAAGCCATAAAACATGCGCCTATTGCTCCGAAAAAGAACACACTAAGGAGGATGAACCATGTACCAATATACAAACCTGCATCAACTGGGCAAATCATGCCTTACGCCCTGAAAGCAGCACTTCCAGCGCACAAACAAAAATATATCCGATCAAAACGAGTACAATGAGTACTGATGAAGAACTCGACCTATAAAATCCTAAAAAATATAAATTAATCTAGTTCAAAAAAAGCCTAACACCATATTCTTATTTTTAAAATGCTAAAAATATTACAACTTAACGTAAATGGATACCTCAATATTTATAATCACCTATAGATACATATATAAATCAAGAACCCTAAAATAATTTCCATTCCAGATACCCACATCCACTCTACCAATAATATTCCTATCCCAATAAACTTTTCTCTTTACCACATACAAAACTCGATAAACACTTATGGCGGGGTAGCTCTTCTACTTCACAACTCCTTGCAACAACAACAAACCCAAATCCGTAGTATAAATTTTGACTTAATCGTCGTTACAGTACAATCTAAAATAAAATATACTATAATTTCCAGTTAAATACCTCTCAACAAACCCAAAAAAGAATTACAAGATGGTTACAACTATGTTAACACCCCTCTCTTAATAACAGGTGATTTCAACAGCTGGCACTAAAGCTGGTGTTCAAATATATGAACATGCACAAGTGCCCAGACCTCAAATACGTGGCTATATAAGGTTTTTAACGATCACGTTTTGGAGTGGACATCTGGAAATCATTAAAGTCAGATCACGAAAATCCAAGCCCAAGGAGTACTGAAACTACGAAGCACCGCCCGCAACGGACCACACCTTCTAACAGCTGATACTCATGATATATTTGATATTAAAAATCAGCTTGAAGAACAGAGAATTGAAAATTTTAAACCAAGAGGTATCAATATTCATAATTTTAGCGGACATGTGTCCCTCATATTAATATTAATGGCCATAGTTGTAACAAGTTAAGTGTATGTAAGGAACAAATGTAAGAATGATCAAAAACCAATTAATATAGAATTCGGGCTGTCAATAAATATAACAAATCAAAACCAATAAAGTCAAAAAGGCCCCACGCATAATGTTCAAATATATGAACAAGCACAAGTGCCCAGACTTTTAGATGCACTTGCAATCAGTGCCGACCAACGCGTCAAATATTCTAGGTAGCTTTTACGCCTTTATCAACATGCATACATATGTGCATGTAATCAAGTGTAATAGCACGCGCATAAATACCAGTCTAAGAATACTTTTGTCACCCCCTGGAAAGTCTAAGAATGTCCAAGAACTATCTAGCATAGATAACCCCAAGGTGGGATTATACATAAGGAATCTGTAACTAGTACATAAGTGAAAACCGCTATAAAAAAGCGCGAGCGCTAAATAAAGAATCAGTAACAAAATACTGTTGTGTTTAGTCAGGTATTCAGGCGGTTAGCGGTAAAAGATGCTAGTTAAAGTGAGCGGTACGAGATGCTCCTTGACAAGCGATATACACTGCCAACATATGGTCCTTTGAGCATAAAGAAATAATAATAATAAATATTTGAGTGCACTACGGTAAGATCAGAAATCAACAAACCAAAATAATAAGAAAATCGTCCTGAGACTGCTGGGTTGGACAGAAGCCCAATCGACGTGGGATGAAATCAGGATTGGAACGCGGCTTATTTGGAGCAACAGCGGAGATGAACATATCTACAACGGTGTCGGACCGCGGCTCAACATCCGAGCGCCAGTGGAGCCTGATTTAATATCTACAACGGCGTGGGAGAGACCACCAACTACAAGGATCCAGTGTCGGACCGCGGCTCAACATCCGAGCGCCAGCGGAGGCATTGTCAATATCTACAACGGCGTGGGAGGACCATGAAAGAAAAGGGATTAACGACAACAACGGTGAAGAGGCTTATGGAAGAATTTCACAAAAAGTTTAACAGAGTGCTTCAAAAGGCGCACGAGTTTTTTGGGAAGCAGAGGCGGAAAAAGGCGCAGGACCACAACCAATTACGATCGTGGAATATAAGGCTAGACAGAAGCGGACCCAAGCGAAACCGGAGAAAAAGAAGAAGATCCGGAGATCTAGAAAAAAAACAGAAGAGACGAAAAATAAAAGAGTACTACAGGTTAATAAATATATCGACAGGGTCTTATAAAGTAAAATGAATTAAAGATTTCGAAAAAATTGAAAAAATCTGAAAATAAAGAATAAATTAAAAAAAAAAAAATCAAAATGCTACATACAAGAGAAGGGTGCATGGCATAACGCCCAGTGTCATAGCGCCCACGGGCGTTCTGCCACTTTTGAAAGTGACATATCGCCCGCGGGCTTCATGTCATTTCTCTTGTGGGCCTTATGACACTATGAGAAGTGCATTAACGCCCGAACCTAATAATAATGAAATACCTGGTATAAATAGCCGCCCAGCATAATTTCTAGTGAGAATAGACTGCTCAATAACGTAAGAAGTGCCGCAGGCAAAAATTGTTTTATGTTTATGTAAAACAATTTTTGCTTGCGTTTTTAATAAAGTAAATTTAAATACAAAATTGTGTTAACATTTCATTTAAACATAATTGATATACTTTGATTTGGCTGTCTACTATTTGCCTGCAATATGGGCAGAGCAATAGAGACTTCGCCGCTTTAATTTTCATCTTTTTGTAGCACTCAAAACATATTTTGAAGTGGCTACAAGGTAATAGTACCACATCACGCGGAGTTTCAAGGCAAATTATACATTTAAGAACTTCAACCATTTGACTGAAGTGTAAAGAATTGTCCTCATCTTCATTTTCAGTATTATCTGAGCATGACTGCTCTTCAAATGTGGTGTCCCACCTAATCAAATCATTTTTTTGATTAATTAGGCTGCCAAAAAACTCGATTAAAGATATTGTTGGGCTCTCCAAGTCCCTAAGAAGCTCTTCTATTTTGTTGTCCTTGCCTCTCTGCTTTTTTCGCTTTGCGCTTAGCGCGGTTAAGTCGCCATCCAGAGCATTAGCTAAAATTACGCTTGTAGCATAATCCTCATCTCGAATAACTTCGAGGAATTGGTCGAAGCGGCCATGCTTTTGCAACTTCCGACCTAATGCAGCGTTGAAGGACTCCAATGAGCTTGTTGTTCGCATAAACTGAGCGCGCACAGAGAATACATCAGGTGTGGTCTGGGAAACAAAAAGTAAAAATACATGAATAAGAAAAACTATTAAAAAAGAAAAATAATCTTACTTTAACCATCCATTCCTTTTCAAAGTAATTTAAAAAACGTTTCAAAATGTCGTGCCTGTTTTTTGGCAGCTCCAACAATTGGTCCTTCAAAATTGTAAACATTTCCTGAATTTTCGGAGGCTGAATTAATTGCAAGCTGAGAAAAGTCCTGTACCATTTATAGCAGTCCGTATTTTTTAACGTTGCTCCAAAATTAGGAATTTTTAAGCTGTTGCGCCTCAAAGCTTGACAGTAATGAAACCAGCAGCCATTTATCGTTGCCGTTGGGAACGCAGTTTTTAACACTTTTCTCAAAGCTATCTCATAATCTGTGGTAAAGCTTTTCGGCTGAAACTTAAAAAAGTTGGCATTCAAAAATGCAAACAGGTGCTCGTAGACCTCTGCAATTAGAATAAAAATGGACATGAACTTATTTGGTTAAATATCGCACAAACTGTATTTATTTATATACTTACATGGTTCCTGAATTGATAATGAACAATTAGCAATTGTTTAAAGCCGCAAGAAGAGACCGTATCGAATGTACCATCTATGAAAAAGTGGCGTTCTCCTGGCCTACTTTCAATCATCTGCACAATGCTTGGCGATAGGAAAATGCAATAAGCTAAGTTTTCTTCCACAATAGTGGACCTATAAAAAGGTAGCTGATTTTGCTTAGAATTGCCATATTCTTCCTGGAAAGCATCATCTTCAAATAGCAATTTGACTTCACTTGGCGACTTGGGGTTTTGCATCGCGTTTTTACTCCGGATCCTAAACAGTTGCCGTCTTATTTTAGGAAAAGCAACTGAAGAAGCCGCTTCTCCGCTTTTGAGGCATTCTTCGTAGAAGATGTCGCGCACGCCTTTTCTTTTTAAATTTTTTTGCTCACATTGACTTTTGACATTGTTAATTAGCTCTAGTCTTTTTATTAGGTCTTGGGGAGAAGCATGGTTGTGGCTGCTCTCGAGACTCATTTGAGTACACACACCACTATTGGACAAGGCCACTGAAACACTACAGTCTTTTAAGTAGCAAATATAACGCGAACTTTCCTTCAAAACACTTTTAATTTTAAACAATTGTTGCTGGCTTGTAAGAAGCAGCAACTTAGAATTTTTCCAGGTACAATTTTTTGTTCATAAACAGATTCCATTTCACGTGCACTTAGTTTCGAGATCAATCACAAACTAAATAGAATATTATTGTCCCAAAAACATGTAAAGCGCGATTGCAAACGAGATAACACATTAAACTGTACTTTTATACTTTATGACACAGGTTGAAAATGTCATAAGGCCCACGGGCGCTGTGACATTTTCGGTGCGGGTGATATGACACTTTTAAATGTGTCATAGCGCCCGCGGACGCTAGACACTGGGCGTTATGGCATGCAGCCCAAGAGAATCACTAAATGCCCTGGGCGTTAGTCAGTCAATAATACATGCGCAAATGAAAAAAATGGGAAGAGGAAATAGCGCACACAGAAGGGTAAAATTTAGACTCCTGACTGAAGTACAGAGTCAGTGGGAGCTATTTAAAGATCAACATAACGAGTTGCTGAATAACGCATCGGCCTTTACAGGGGACTATTTCGCCAAGGACGGGTATGGAAGAACGCAAAACCGTGAAAAACAAAATTTTGGCAGAACTAAATAAAAGGGCTTCTGAAGAAACGATAAATAATTCAATAGCACAAATATTGGAAGAACAAGAAATCCGCCTACGCGAGTACCACCAGGCAAGACAAGCACTGCAAGTCACGTTGAAAAATGCGGGAATAGATTCGAAACTACAAATAGTTTATGCGAAATATATTGAAGAAGATTTCCAACGACTAACGGATAATTTCAAGAAGTTAAAAATAAAAGGACAAGTTATCTAGACAATTCTTGATGGGTACGAAAAAATAAGAATGGAAAAAAGATAGAAGGAAATTTGGATGCATCAGAACAAATTCGAAGAACGTCGAGTTGCGGTAAAAGAAATGGAGATCCCTGTATTTTTTTGAGAAATCTCATCATGGTAATATTTTTTTTTTTTCCATGTTTAACGAAATTATATATAGTGATGAGCACATGAAACCTAGAATGAAACTGATGCGACTTAAGGAAGTTGTAAAGGGTGAAGCTTCTTATTTAATTAAGCATTTGTTGATATGCGATGAAAATAATAAGACAGCTTTAGATATTTAAAACGAGAAAGAAAGCTAACTTCGGTAAACCGAATTTGGTATACCCTTGCAGTCTGCAATTGGATCATTGAAAATCGAACCATTTTAGTAATGTTGAAAAAATATCGAATTTTGTAAATTTTAAATTTTACATGTAGAATTTTAAATTTTCATATAAATCGACCGATCGCTTCTATGGCAGCTATATGATATACACGTAGTTGTCCGATCTTAAACTGTAATTCTAGTAACACATCTCCGATCCCATAAAGTATATATATTCTTGATCAGCATCACCAGCCGAGTCGATTTAGCCATGTCCGTTTGTCCGTCCGTGTGAAACAACAGATCTCAGAGACTATCTCCGATCTCCGATCCCATAAAGTATATATATTCTTGATCAGTATCACCAGCCGAGTCGATTTAGCCATGTCCGTCTGTCCGTCCGTGTGAAACAACAGATCTCAGAGACTATAAGAGCTAGAGTTACCAAATTTGGAGACAGCATTGGAATCTGTTGCACGCAGATCAAGTTTGTTTTAAAATTTGGCCACGCCAAATGGAGAGTAGTCGACGGAATCAGCAGGAAAAGGAAGAAGCGTCAGAGTTCCCGGCAAGTGAACGAACTGTTGCGCGTGTGTGGTGTGTGCGTAAGTGTTGGTGTTGTTGTGTTCGATGGCCATGGATGATGTGGATGTGACCGTGGACATGGATGTTGTTTTCTGGTCCCTCTTTGCCGCCGCCGCCACCGCCGCCTGTGAGTGTTGTTGTGACTGTATTGTGACTGTGGTTGTGGCTGTGTGCCTGCCCTGCCCAAATGTCATTGCTCGATGGCGACGCCAGCCGAAAACTTAAGCTTGAAAAGTTTTACTTCGCAATAAAGGACGAGAGCGAGAGCAAGACGTGATGCGAGAGGGGGTTGCAGATGAGGGGGAGAAATAGCGACGCACACGTATAATATTTTTTTTTCAGGGTATGTGTGCAGACGTCTAAGCATGTAGGCCTGTACAGTGGTACCTCGGTTGCTGGGAATAACTTAGTTTAAAAACGAGAAAGAAAGCTAACTTCGGTAAACCGAAGTTGGTATACCCTTGCAGTCTGCAATTGGATCATTGAAAATCGAACCATTTTAGTAATGTTGAAAAAATATAGAACTTTTTAAATTTTACATTTTACATGTAGAATTTTACATTTTCATATAAATCGACCGATCGCTTCTATGGCAGCTATATGATATAATGGTCCGATCTTAATGAAATTAAAACCGTAATTCTAGAAGCATAAAAAACTGCTATATCTCAAAATTTATAAAAATACGTTGAAAAACAGAGAAGTTAAAATTTTTTCTACATTAATTTCGCCATCATTCCTATGGCAGCTATAGGATATAGTAGTCCGATTTCGGTCGTTCCGACATATATACTGCGTGCTAAAGAAATAAGACTACGCTGAAAATTTCAGCACACATGCTATAAAAGGCATGGGCGTTGGATTGGACGACACCGACGTTTTTGTTGTCGGGATCCTATTAAAGAAATTTGACCGCCAAGGTCAACAAAACTACGAGCACACTTCAAATTAGACAACGGAAATCCAGACCCTCCGAAATGTGTTAGATTTTTTGGAGAAACATCTGCATTCAGACAACCAAGAAACATGACAAGGGAAAATCCAAAAGTATTGGCATCAGTTACGGGTGGGATCTGCTCGTATTATCAGATTCCAGGGCACAGATTAACCACCTGCATCAAATTCAATAACCTTGACATCACAGAAAAATGGAATTTTGGGTCACAAATTTATGATCTACAGAGGCTATCAAGAGGCTTCTAAGTGTGGGAAGCCGCACCACTATTTGCTACACGGGCCGGAAGAAACAAAAGCAACGCTAACATCAAAGTGGGGAAAAACAACTTTGTTGGCCACAGCGCAAATTGAAGCCCAAGATGCAAAAGGAGGAAGCAGCTTAAATATTGAGAGTACCAAACAAAAAGAAGAGGACCCAAATTTATGGGTTTGGAGAAAGCTTGATAGGAGTATCTAAAACATCGATACAACTGAGAGTGCGTCCAAGATTTAAAAGTAATGATCGGTTCGAGATTGAAGCAGTGGTTATAACAAAATTATTAAATCCACAACCACCAATATCATTTGAATATGACATGCGGAAATGAAAAGATGAAACCTTAGCGGACCCAACCTTCAATGAACGCAGCAGGATTGATGTGCTTTTAGGAGGAGATTTATTAGTCGAAATTATCACCAATGGCTTAAAACAGGAAGAAACTATGATTGGTCAGTGCACAAGCTAGGATGCATACTATCTGAAATCATAAAAGTGCTTGGTAGTAAGCGCATTTTAATTTTATCGACAGTTAACTTGGAGAAATTCTGGAACTGGAAGAAGTCCCAGAAACGACAACCGTTACAGACAACGATAAATGTATGGAATTTATGTCGACGGGTTTTTTATTGTAAAAATGCCACTAGTAGAAGATGATGAGTTTGGAGACTCTCGGAAAAAAAGCGATGGCCCGATTGATAAATTTAGAGAAGAAGCTTTTTAAAGATACAAAATTAAAGCAGCAATACTCAGAATGTATGGAAGACTATTTAAGACAAGGGCACATGGAGGAAGCAGAGGCTGAGGCAATCGACGTGGGACGAAATCAGGATTGGACTGCGGCTTATTTGGAGCAACAGCAGAGACCAACATATCTACAGCGGCGTGGGAGAGACCACCAACTAAAAGGATCTAGTGTCGGACCGCGGCTCAACATCCGAGCGCCAACGGAGGCTGATTCAATATCTGAAACGGCGTGGGAGAGACCACCAACTACAAGGATCCAGTGTCGGACCGCGGCTCAACATCCGGGCGCCAGCGGAGGCTGAGGCAATATCTACAACGACGTGGGAGGACCACGAAAGAAAAAGAATTAACGACAAGGACACATGGAGGAAGCAGAGGCAGAAAAAAGAGGCAAAAGAGGCAACACCAACCGGTGATAAGAGAAGATAGTCTCACCACTAAACTACGGGTGGTGTTTGACGCCTCATCAAATACGACAAATGGAAAGTCTTAATTATATACAATCAACGGGTCCTCACATTTATTGGAAATTATAATGAAATTAAGAAATTGGAAGTACGTGATAACGGCTGATGTCGAAAAAATGTACAGACAAATAAAAATTCAAAAGGAGGATCAGGATTACTTGCGAATATTATTGTGAAGGAAATCTAATAAAGATAAAAAAGGAGTTTAAGCTAAAAACAGTAATATATGGAACTGCATCATCCCCCTTTTTGGCAACAAAAAATCTGTTCGATTGAAGGAAATTATTCAAAATTATTTTAATATGGATGACTTAATGACAGGAGCTGAAGACATCGAACAATGTATCCACATCCAGAAAATATATCAAAAGAACTTGGGAAATATGGATTGCACTTTCGGAAATGGGCGGCGGACCAGCGGAGCATATTGGCAGCATTGTCTGAAACTACTATGAAAAAATGTTTGAAATAAATGACAAAGAAACTGTAAAAACTCTGGGATTGATTTGGAAACCGCATAATGATGAGTTCAGTTTTAAAACCAATATTATTGATGAAATAATTATAACGAAAAGAAGAGCGCTGTCTACACTAGCAAGGATTTTTGATCCAATGGGCTGGTTGGCACCATCAACAATTATAGCAAAGTTATTTATTCAAGAGCTGTGGATATCAGAAGTTTGTTGAGATTCCACGATGGACTGGAGGATCAGCAAAACAACCGATAGAAACAGTGGCTTCAAAAAGAAAAAGAGGACTGGCCATTGCATAAGGACGAGTCTTCCCTGAATAATGTAATTGCAGTAAAAAGAGAAAATGAGATACAAAATATGGAGAATAAATTCAGCGATTTGGGAAAACTAGTAAGAGTAATGGCTTATGTACAAAGATTCATAAGTCGATGTAAAAAAGGATCGTAATCGCGATCGGGAACTTTATCAGTAAAAGAGTTGAAAAGAGCACGGATACAAATATTCAAATTGCATCAATTAAAGGAATTTCCAGAGGAGATAGCTACATTGAAAGGACAGACGGAGATAGACTCCAAAAGTAAATTGGCACCCTTACACCCATTTCTAGATAAAGATGAGATTTTAAGAGTTGGAGGCAGATTACAATTTTCGGATCTAAAATGTAATCAAAAACATCCAATCATAATTAATAAATCGCATTTGGCAAAACTCATAATTCAAAAAACACATTCAACCACATTACATGGAGGAAATCGGATAATGGAATCGCAAAGCAGGAAGGAGTTTTGGATAATGGGTCTAAAAAATTTGATAAAGGACGCCAATCCATTAGCTGTACCAGGTTTTGACAACAATATGCGCAACAATTGATGGGTCCGATTTCGGAGCAAGGAGTAACAAGATCACAACCATTTACTCATGCAGGACTGGACTACGCCGGACATATTAATATGAGAGTATCAAAAGAACGAGGGCAGAAATCGTATAAAGGATATATTGAGGTGTTTGTATGTATGAGCACAAAGGCCGTTCACTTAGAAGCAGTAAGTGATCTTACCACGGAGGCCTTAATGGCAGCGCTCCAAAGATTCGTTGCACGGAAGGGACGATGCAGTCATATGTATTCAGACAACGGTACGAATTTCGTTAAAGCAGAAAGAAAATTGAACATGGATTTAATAGAAGCTCTGAAACGCAACAGTATAAATCCGACATCAGCAGAGGAGTGGATACAATGGCACTTTATTTCCCCGGCAAGTCCTCACTTTGGAGGAATTTGGGAAGCAGGAGTAAAATCTGTTAAACATCATTTAAAACGGGTCATAGGAGACAGAATTCTAACATTCGAAGAAATGAGTACACTGTTAGCAGGAATCGAAGCTATATTGAATTCGAGACCTTTGTATCCGATTGATGAAGGAAACAATCTTGAAGAGATTCTGACACCCGCACATTTTCTGATCGGAAGACCAACGCTGGACGTACCTGAAGATGTAACGGAGAAGTATATATCGCCTCTCGACAGATGGAAACGATTGACGAAAATGGAGACACATTTTTGGCAGAAGTGGAAGAATTAATATCTAGTCACGCTTCAAAAAAGACCTAAATGGGAGAGTGAAAAAAAAAGGTCAAGTAGTTCTGATAAAGAATAAAAACACAAGTCCAACAAAGTGGCCCCGTGGAAGAATAGAAGATACACATCCTGGAGCCGATGGGAAGGTTAGAGTAGTTTCCGTTAAAACGCAGAATGGGGTAATTAAAAGACCAATAATAAAACTATGCCCACTGGAAACGGAGCAAAATATGGAGAAAAGCGAACAATTCAAAAATAATCGAACATCAGTTTTAATGAAATGCCTTCTAATACTATTATTAATTAGCGGAGTTAGAACATTGGAGAGTTAAGCGAGCGGAATAATGAATCTACAGCAAAATATGGAGAAAAGCGAACAATTCAAAAATACTCGAACATCAGTTTTAATGAAATGCCTTCTAATACTATTATTAATTAGCGGAGTTAGAACATTGGAGAGTTAAGCGAGCGGAATAATGAATCTACAGCCGTTTCAGAATGATACAATGATATATCCGGATAGTCCGGAATTAGTAGACATCGCAGCATCAAAATGGAATTGGGTTATTTACTATAACTTGGAACCATATAATACAGAACTAAGGCAATTAGAAAAATACTTGTATATTTGGGAGCTAGCAGTTAATTGCCACGCGTTAATTCTATAAGAAGGAGCCTGTAAAATAATGGTGCACAATTTCGATATCAGACTAAAGCAACTTAAGGCATGTTACGTACGCCGGTTAGGGCTAACGTGAGTCATTTGGTTAACACGGAAGAAAATCAAGAATAGCCAATGTACTAGTGCGCTTGATAATCAACACGGGCAAGATTGCACAAAAATGTGGCTCGACCAGACACCGCCCAAGTTCGCCAAATTGGGCCATGCAAGCAGCTGCAACCCAGCGCTGCCGATTTTGCTGAACTAGCAAACATTAGAACAAAGACGACCCAAATATAACTCCAGCCAATAGGCGAAAAGAGGGGAATGGATGACACTAGGTGAGAACACTTTTGTGTTCCATTCCGGAGATTCCTAGGCAATACTTGGCACAGTCTTTGGATATAAAAGACCCCAATATAGCCGTACTGGAGATAGTCGAAGTCAGAGCTAAGCTCTGGAAGTCTGTTCGGAAAGACTCGAAATCCCCAAAGTGAATGCATACAAAGCGCATAAGTTTAAAAGTCGGATAGCTTTTCGAGACCGCGGAAAATGTGCGATGCAGTCAGTTACAAAATCCCGTCGAACAGTGCCGCGTACCATGTGAATCCTAATGGACCTATGTCCAAAAGTGAATCCTGAAGGACATTCAACATTTTGCAATAATCTGTGCAACTACCCGTATCACTAGGAATAGCCTAAATCCTTCAACAACAACTCCAATCTTAAGAATCATAAAAACCTGAAGGATGCCTCTGATAGCCAAGAGACCGAACAAGTAATCGAGGAGCATCGGTCAACATGAAGGAGCAACCAATTCACCAACAAATTACGTTCAATAACGACATAACAAAAACAATCCGACAACAAAAATATAAAAGCAAAGCCGCCTCAACAATTTCCTGAACATATAAACTCCTTTCTCAACATCAATACACTTCCTTTTTTTTTTTATCATTAAGTAAAAAGTTTGTGCATTTAGTGAATTTATTACCCCAAAAACAAAGCACGATATAATATATATATATATTCTAGTCGGTGCTGTTAGCTGCCAGTGGGTCGGTGCCCGATCGGTGCCCGATCGGTGCATGTTGGCCGGCGGATATTGTTGGGCCAAGTCAGCACGGGGGCGGGGGCAGGTAGTCGGTGCTGTTAACTCTTCCCCCTTCGAAAATCTGCGTCCCGCAGATCAGCAACTCTTCGCGGGGGCCGCACTGGTGGTGTGCGCCTCCAGTTCGACGATGCCTCGATGCGTTGGAATGCCCTTGGTGGAGGTTATTTTCCTCCATACGATGTACAGTAACAAGGCGACACCGAGGTTCATCACTGCTTCTGTTAGGATCGAGAATAAAAAGTTTTTAGATATTGTCGACAGTTTTCTCAAGTTCTGTAGGTTAAAATCATGAACATATTTTAGCAAAAGCTGGTATCCAGTGGCGGTTACTTTGCTCAGTACGGCCGGCATGGCCATCACGTGTGTTGTTGAGTAGCTGCTGTAAGACATATTCCCGATGTGGACGGTCTCGTTATCGTACGGGATTACATATGATCCCAGTAGGTGACGTTTCCCTGAGTCCGCTATGACCGTTCCGTTGAAGTTTGTCAGGAACAGAGTGCCGTTGTCAACCAACTTCACTATCTCTTGGTCGTTTCTTAGGTGATGGCGTCGAGTTTTTGTAACGCGTCGTGAGTAACGTCAAACAGTCTGGTGTTTATCTTTATCTGTTGGTTACTGTTCTCCACTATGTTGCTTTCGGACTGGAGGATGATATTCCAGTCCGAGGCGTCTGGCGACCCGGCAACCCATTTCCATGCCGACCCTAGCCAGTCTATGGCCCTAGGCGTGCGGTGGGCCGACGTCATTCTCTTGATGCCTTCGGTGGCTTTTTCGAGATAGTGATATATTAGTGATGCCACTCTCGTATCTGTGACCACTGATGTTTTTATTGTTTTTTATTTATTTATTTATTTATTGCATAACAAGGTGGGATTATACATAAGGAATCTGTAACTAGTACATAAGTGAAAACCGCTATAAAAAAGCGCGAGCGCTAAATAAAGAATCAGTAACAAAATACTGTTGTGTTTAGTCAGGGATTCAGGCGGTTAGCGGTAAAAGTTGCTAGTTAAAGTGAGCGGTACGAGCTGCTGCTTGACAAGCGATATACACTACCAAAAGCTGGGGATCACAAAATAATAACACAGCCGCATTAAACCAAAGTTTAATATCGATAAAGCCAACTGGCCTCTTTAACAAATAATAAATACGTAATCTTCCGACGACAGATCACACATCCAACAAATAATTCAAGAAACAGCTCATCTTTCCTCTATAATAAGGCACAGCGTATATTTATCAATACCACAATATTACCCAAATTCATCCAAACAAGTCCCCTGGTGGGACAGCGATCTGCAAGTACTAAAAACAAATAAAAAATTTGTCTAGCGGTACGTGTGCCAAAACGTAAACACAACCAACATAATCTCTTATAAAAAAGCTAATGCAATACTTAAACGAGAAAAAAAAAGAAAAAAACGCATAGCTCTATTCGAATTCACCTCAGACATCAACTCACAAACCCCAATCCCAATAATATGGAACAAAATCAATCGATTCTGTGCCCTCAAAACCCACATCCCAATTAATAACGCAACAGACACTTACACAAAGAAATATGATATCTTAACAGCCCTGTGCGGGTTCTGGTCAAAAGCCTCAGTTAATACTAATTTAAATTCCTCATTCAGATCACACAAAGATTTGTTGATTACCTTGGAAATGTACAACGAAGCTTTGATAATAGCTGAAGATATGTGTCCAACGATTGCAAATAAAGAATTTGGACAATTGGGTATGGCCGCATCAAATCGTGAGATGAATGATTTGTTTGATCGTGGATAGCAACGTGAGCAGGATTTTTTTAAATTTTTTTTTTTTAACAAATTAAGCTTAGCATACAATGTTAAACTTAATGCTATATTACCGAGCACTGGCTGCGGAGGCCTTCGACTCTGGCTGTGATTAATCTACTGTGTTTATATCTGTACATGTGTAATTTTAAGATTTAGTTTTTTATTATATAGCTAGCTTTGATTTTTTTATAAACTCTTAAATTTTTGTAATATTTTCTGCGGATGTTTAGTCGAGGATTTGGGAAGGAGGCTGTGTGCCGAACATGTTGGTCCTAATACTGCCCAGTCCAGGGCAGTTGTCTAACAAGTGGTGTTTGGGAGTCCTCCCCAGAGACTGGAGATCGGATTGATGTTGCCTTTTAATAGGTGTTCGTGGGTGTGCTTAGTGTGTCCTATTCGGAGCCGGATAAATGTACTGCACTGCTGTCTCCCGATTGCCGCTGGGAGAGGTATTTTTGTACATGTCGGGTTAAATTTGCTGTATCTGTGGGAGAATGTGGTCCATTCCTCCATCTTTTGGTTTTCCAAGTTGCGATCTATTAGCTTGTGTATGCCCTTGCTGTTTATTGGGGTGAAAAGGAATGTTGGTGAGAGGCCAATGCTGTGGGCTGCCTGATCCGCGTCTTCGTTTCCCTTTATGCCTTGATGGCTAGGGGCCCAAAAGAGTGTTATTTTTTTTTTATGTTTTTTTGTTAGACTTTGTATCTCTCTAATGGTGGGATCGCGATACTCGGGATTATTTATTGCCAGGAGTGACGACAGGCTGTCGGTGCAGACAACAAACTCGCCGTTGTTACTGGTGGCAAAGCGGCAGGTTAGTAAGATAGCCGTCGCTTCTGCCACGAAAATAGAATTGTAGATGGGGAGTGCCCCTCCCGCTATGATGGTGTTGTTAGCGTCGATAACTGCGAATGTGGTTGATTCCGAAGTCTTGGATCCGTCAGTAAAAAGCCAATGTTTTTCACCGAGGAGTTATTTTTCGTTTTGAAATCGGGTGCGATGTACTGAACTGGGAGTATGATTCTTTATTGAGACTCGAGCAAATATAGGTAGGCGAACGCGTAGTACAAATGCGGTATTACAAAGACGATCACGGACTGCAGATGAAGGTAATGCACGAAATAGATCTGTACATCAGTACATCGTTTATATGTGTGCTAAAATAGAAACTGAACGTCTTAATTTTATTCGTTTTACTAAGATATGTAGAATATATTCATTTGCAAGATAATGTTAATGACATTAACTAACTAACTAACTATATTGCCTTCCTCGTATATTGGTAGCCCACGGCATATGAACGAATATGCAGAAGATGTCTTATGTACGAAAATATGGTCGACCGGATCTGTTTATTACATTTACATGTAATACGCTGTGGGATGACATCAAAAACAATTTATTTGACAATTGATAGTCATGACATTACTGCATGAGTTTTAAGAAAAAAATTGAAAGTATTTATGGATTTAAGTGTAAAATTATGTGTATTTGGTAGGTACGTTGCCACATGTACTGCATCGAATGGCTAAAAAGGGGATTGCCGCACGCACATATATTAATTTGGCTGAAATTCCTGATCAAACTGTTGATCCTGAGTTATTTCACGTTGTCGTTACAAATATGATACATGGTCCGTGCGGTGAACTAAATATGAATTCACCATGTATGATTGATGACTGACAATTGACTTCAGAAACCATAACGGGCAATGACGGATATCCGTTGTATCGACGTAGATCACCTAATAATAATGGTAAAACGGCAACCATTAGAATTCGTAACCAAGACGTTGAAGTTGCTAATCGTTGGGTGGTTCCGTATTGTCCATTATTTTCAAAAATATTCAATGCTCATATAAATGTAGAGTACTGCAATTCAGTAAAATTCATTAAATATATTTGCAAGTGTGTAAATAAAGGAAGCGATTGGCTGGTTTTGGTGTTGCTGGCGATAAAAGACATGATGAAATTACTCAGTATCAAATGGGGCGCTATATTAGTTTCCAATACACAAGAGGCATCCTGTGATTCTTCACTTGGCTGTGCATCTTGAGAATGGCCAACGTGTTTATTTTAATGAAGCAAATGTATTGGAAAGAGCAGCACAACAACCAGCAACTACGTTGACCGCTTTTTTCCAATAATGCGAAACCGATACATTTGCGAAAAATTTCAAAGACGTAAACAAGGAACACCAGGCGATGGGCATCCAGGCATTTTTCAAACAGATCCATTTGGAAGAATATGTACTGTACATCCTAACAATGCTCAGTGTTTTTATTGGCGATTGTTAGTAGTTAACGTCACTGGCCCAATATCATTTCAAGAACTAAAAACAGTCAACGGTTATTTGTGTCAAACATATCTTGAAGCATGTCAACTTTTGCATTTATTAGAGGATGATGCACATTGGGACTTAACACTTTGTGATGCATATAATTTAGCTCATCCACAACAAATACGAATGCTATTTACCTTTATAATATCAACATGTATGCCATCAAATCCACTTGAATTATGGAACAAATATAAAGATTATATGGCAGAAAATATTTTAATTCGTATGCGTAATTATGAAAGAGATTCTGATTTGTTGATTACCTTGGAAATGTACAACGAAGCTTTGATAATAATTGAAGATATGTGTCTAACGATTGCAAATAAAGAATTAAGACAATTGGGTATGACCGCACCAAATCGTGAGATGAATGATTTGTTTGATCGTGAATTGTATCGTGAGCAGGAATTTTATTCTAATGACTTGCGTTTATTTGTACAATCGTATATAACCAAATTGAATATTCAGCAAAAACATGTATATGACACAAAATTGTTTTCGATCGCATGCCATCTGATAATCACAAAATCGTAATAAGGGCTGATAGAACACCTTTTGGAGAGCATGCAAGGCGATTTAGTGCACCGACACTTGATGAGGTTGCAATTGTAACTCTTGGTGATCAGTTTCAATCCCGTGATATTGTACTTCATCGCAGAAATGAGCAATTGAAACGTGTTTCGGAACTTCATCGTAGTTACGATGCATTACACTACCCAATATTGCATTGGAAAGGTAACGATGGCTGATATAACAACGGACAGCTGCTTTGATACCAATGATTGATCCACAAACAGGTAAAAATTTACCTTTTTTTTAATGTGTTAATATTTCATTTCCTGAAGTCACATTTTCGATTTATTTTCAGGTCTGCATGTGCAAAAATAAATTAGTCCCATGAATTTGTATTCGTATAGATTAATGGTTCGTCCACAAGAACAAAATTTTTTCATAAGATGTGGTAAACTGTTTCATCAGTACATTGTTGATATGTATGCCAAAAAAGAAACTGAATGTCTTAATTTTATTTGTTTTAACCAAGCAAAATTAAGATCTGAAGAATATATTCATTTGCAAGATGCGTTAGCTAATGATGCTAATGTTAATGACATCAGACACTTAACTATATTGCCTTCATCGACCGGATCTGTTTAATACATTAGCATGTAATCCGCAGATGACATCAAAAACAATTTTTTTGAAGGACAGTCGACCACTGATCGTCATGACATTACAG
Source organism: Drosophila rufa (assembly GCA_018153105.1). Classification (NCBI taxonomy): domain Eukaryota; kingdom Metazoa; phylum Arthropoda; class Insecta; order Diptera; family Drosophilidae; genus Drosophila; species Drosophila rufa. The sequence goes on along the minus strand of JAECXS010000162.1, from coordinate 968,137 downwards.
CACGTGTTTTTTGAAAAAAATTGGAAGCACTTATAGATTTAATTGTAATATTATGTGTATTTGGAGAGGTACGTTGCCATATGTACTCCATCGAATGGCAAAAAAGGGGATTGCCGCTCGTACATATATTAATTTGGCTGGTACATAAGATAACTCCGGATCAAATCGATAACATTATATCGGCTGAAATTCCTGATCAAACTGTTGATCCTGAGTTATTTCACGTTGTCTTTAAAAATATGATACATAGTCCGTGCGGTGAACTAAATATGAATTCACCATGTACGATTGATGGAAAGCTTCGAAACGATACCCAAGACAATTGACTTCAGAAACCATAACGGCCAATGACGGATATCCGTTGTATCGACGTATATCACCTAATAATAATGGCAAAACGGTAACCATTAGAATTCGTAGCCAGGACGTTGAAGTTGATTATCGTTGGGTGGTTCCGTATTGTCCATTATTTTCGAAAATGTTCAATGCTCATATAAATGTGGAGTTCTGTAATTCAGTAAAATCCATTAAATATTTTTGCAAGTATGTATATAAAGGAAGCGATAATAGTGATGGTGATAATAGACATGAAGAAATTACTCAGTATCAAATGGGGCGCTTATTAGTAGTAATGAAGCAGTGAAGCGCAACCACGAGCAACTACGTTGACCGCTTTTTTCAAATTATGCGAAACTGATAAATTTGCGACATATTTGTTATATTCTGAAGTGCCTTCTTATTACACATGGAATGTGTCTTCGAAAAAATTTCAAAGACGTAAACAAGGAACACCAGTCGATGGGCATCCAGGCTTTTTTCAAACAGTTGCATTTGGATGAATATATACTGTACATCCTAACAATGCTGAGTGTTTTTATTTGCGGTTGTTATTAGTTAACGTCACTGGCCCAAAAGCATTTTAAGAAATAAGAACAGTCAGGGGTTATTTGTGTCAAACATATCTTGAAGCATGTCAACTCTTGCATTTATTGGAGGATGATGCACATTGGGACTTAACACTTTATGATGGATATTTTCAGCTCATCCACAACAAATACGAATGCTATTTGTCATTATAATATCAACATGTATGCGATCAAATCCACTTGAATTATGGAACAAATATAAAGATTATATGGCAGAAGATATTTTAATTCGTATGCGTAATTATGAAAGAGATCCTGATTTGTTGATTACCTTGGAAATGTACAACGAAGCGTTGATAATAATTGAAGATATGTGTCTAACGATTGCAAATAAAGAATTAGGACAATTGGGTATGACCGCACCAAATCGTGAGATGAATGATTTGTTTGATCGTGAATTGTATCGTGAGCAGGAATTTAATTCAAAAAACTTGCGTTTATTTGTACAATCGAATATAACCAAATTCAATATTCAGCAAAAACATGTATATGACACAGTCATACAAGCCGTTTTTAATAATGCAGCTGGATTATATGTCTTGGATGCACCTGGTGGTACTGGCAAAACGTTCGTTATATAATTGATGTTAGCGACTATTCGATCGGAACAGAAAATTGCATTGGCATTTGCGAAGCTAATACATTTGCGACAAAAGTGTTATATTCTGAAGTGCCCTCTTATTACACATGGAATGTGTCTTCGAAAAACTTTCAAAGACGTAAACAAGGAACACCAGTCGATGGGCATCCAGGAATTTTTCAAACAGATGCATCTAAAAGAATATATACTGTACATCCTAACAATGCTCAGTGTTTTTATTGGCGATTGTTAGTAGTTAACGTCACTGGCCCAAAATCATTTCAAGAACTAAAAACAGTCAACGGTTATTTGTGTCAAACATATCTTGAAGCATGTCAACTTTTGCATTTATTAGAGGATGATGCACATTGGGACTTAACACTTTGTAATGCATATAATTTAGCTCATCCACAACAAATACGAATGCTATTTACCTTTATAATATCAACATGTATGCCATCAAATCCACTTGAATTATGGAACAAATATAAAGATTATATGGCAGAAAATATTTTAATTCGTATGCGTAATTATGAAAGAGATTCTGATTTGTTGATTACCTTGGTAATGTACAACGAAGCTTTGATAATAATTGAAGTCAATTGTCTAACGATTGCAAATAAAGAATTAGGACAACTGGGTATGACCATTTTAAATTTTTCAGCTGAGTGCCGATTTTGAAACTAATTAAAAACTTTTTAAATATTTTTGTTTAAATAACTATTAATCGTCACAAAATTTGATATCAGAAATTTGTTGTGTTGAGTGTGCCATCGTCACTTTAATCTAACCTCGTTAAGAGGTGTTTTTATTTGATATCAGAAGTTTTTTAAATTACTTATGTATGTACATAAATAGGTCTTCCATTGTTTTTATAAGTTTTTGTTTGAAACTCAAATGGGAAAAATTAACAAACAAAATTCATATAAGAAGTTAGCTATATGGGAGCATTGCTACTAATTTTGATGAGAAAGCAAATTTTCGGAGATATGTGTTGTACCCCGAAATATCTCAAGGAATATACGGCCGGAAGTTACTATAAAAATCGTGAAAACTATTTAAAAAAAATTTTTAATCTAAAAAAAAAAATTTTTATTCTAAATTCTTAATTATAATATTTAGAACATTTTTGTCAGGGCAAAGTAATTATCATATCAAAATACTTTTCCAACGACATATAGCACGTTTCTGTAACTTTAGTCGTTTAGAAGTTATGGGCGCGAGAAATTTCCTGTTTTCCCGCCAAAGTAGTGGAAAAAGCAAAGATTAGATTAAATTAAAAAAAAAAAAATGCAAACGATTTCTTTTAAATTTAAATGATATTAAATTTTTTTTGATGGCTTTAAATTTTATTGCATTGTGCACGTCTCTAAATAACTCTACATGAGTTTTTACATAAATGTATGTATAGTGCATGTAAAAGGTTAGGTATATGGGATCTTTGCTACTAATTTTAATGAGTAATATCTCGAGAAAGCGAATTTTCCCAGATATGTGTTATATACCAAAAGTTGAGCCATCTCAAGGGCTATCTGGCCTTGAGTGAATATCAAAATCGTTAGAGCCATTTTTATCAAAACTTCAAAAACTAAAAAAAAAAATTACTTTTATTTATAAATTCTTTAATATTATATTTAGATAAATAATGTCAAGGCAAAGCTATTATCATTTCAAAATACCTTTCAAACGACATATAGCACGTTTCTATAGCTTTAGTCGTTTAGAAGTTATAGGCGCGGAAAATCTAGCTTTTTTAGCGGTTTTCCCGCCAAACTAGCGGGAAATCGAAAAAGTTGTAGAACAAAAAATGTTCAGCTCGAACTGTTTAACAAAATAAAAGTAGTTCTAGGACTTTAAAACAAAAAAATCGACACACAGACAGACAAACAGACAAACAGACAGACAAACAACAGGACAAACGTTTTCATTTCGGAAAGGCCGTTGAAATCTTGTTTATTGAATATCTTTTGAACGGAGTATCGGATCAGGATGATCGATGTGTCATTCGACGCGTATTTAAAGCTAGATCACAACAACAGTAAAAATTTTTTTCCACCGGCCCCAATGGGTCCAATTTTCAAAATTTTCAATTTCGCACTTTCACTCTAATTTCTCCCAAACTAATCCGTTTTTGAAAGTCTTAATATGCAGTTTCAAAGAGGTTTACAATACCTTTCGATTAAGATATAAATTGTTCTGATCGGACTATGGTAGCAGATTTTCAATTCTACGGCTGTATATAGTAGTCTCCTTGCGCACCACAGTCTCGGTGCTCATCGTCACTACGTGGACTGCCGTCCACAGTGATTTGGCCACGCCCTCTTCTGTCCTTAAAAAATATAAGAAACGTTAAATAAGCTATGCTCATTATTTGCGGGTTAGAGCTAATAAATAAAATAAGTGAATAGGCTTGAGAGGACGTTTTTTTAGTATAATCGGATGATAAACATGGGGGATATTTGCAATAAGGTTAGAATACACCCCCTAAGGCAAACTGCGTAGCCTGTAGTCGTCATGGTCGGTCATGGGTTCAAGCCCTGACCCATAGGGTACAAGGGTATTATAAGTTAGTGCCAAACGAGAATGTATGTAACAGGCAAAAGCAGAAATCTACGACCCTATAAAGTATATATATTCTTGATCAATATCACCAGCCGAGTCGATTTAGTAATGTCTGTCTGTCCGTCCGTGTGAAACAACAGATCTCAGAACAACAGATCTCAACAAATTCCAATGTTGTCACCAAATTTGGTAACTCTAGCTCTTATAGTCTCGGAGATCTGTTGTTTCACACGGACAGACAGACGGACAGACGGACATGGCTAAATCGACTCGGCTGGTGACGCTGATCAAGAATATATATACTTTATAGGGTCGGAGATTTCTCTGCCTGTTACATACATTCTCGGTTGGTACTAACTTATAATACCCTTGTACGCTATGGGTACCGGGTTTAAAAATAGTTTATTTTATCTATAAATTATGTAATAATATTTTTAAGGTGTACTGGTATTACTGTTTTGAAGTGCGTGCCACTGTAAATGTTCCTTAAATTATTGGGGAGTTGATGGGTCTTATGCAAGTTAGGTTGTTTGTTGTTTTAACGCATTTTTATTCACTCGCTCAGTGGGATATCAAATATTTTCTGAGCTATGTCGTGTTCTTCGTATGTCAAATATGTACCTTGCTATTCTACTGAAAACTACTTTAATTTTGTTTTGACTGATCGTTTCACAATTCGAAAACTAGTGGTCTTTAGTTATTGATAAAGTCCTTAGTATGCCATATGTTTTCCGTACAGCTCTGGTTATATGATCACTCCATGTAAGATTTTAATGGTCCCAAGTCCATTGTTACCGGCCCACTCATTTACACGTGAAAGTTCCCTGTTACACACAAAATTCCGTTACAAACATTTCCTGAACATAACATTCGGAGAACACTTTAGGAAGGTCATTAATATAGATTGTAAACAATAACGTGTGACGCGCGAGCGCGCACATAAATTAAAAACATAAACCCAACCAATTAAAACTAAAGAGAAAATAATTAACAGTTCCAAACATTCAAATTCAAATTTGAATATCCGCGCGCGGAAGCCACTGCTCGAGAGCAATGGCCCCCACTGGGCCGAAGGGGCTTTGGTCACACCAAAAAGGGATAATTACGCACGTGCGGCGGTCACACTAGACCTGCCCGGATTCCTATATAAAGCTGGCCACAGCCAGTAGGAAGGCACTCGGCTACCGACAGCGATCGGGTGAGGTAAGCCTACGTTTAGTAGCCCACATCCAGGAGTCCGTGCCAAGAGTCGTTTTGGGGACCGGATCTAAGGATCTTGTCCACACCAATACATTGTAGTTAGTTCCCGACCTATCTCTGGTAGACGTCAGCGTCTCCACCGATTCGCCTGGAAGACTTAAGAGTCTCCGCTATCTCGGTTCGGCCCGCCGATCCGCACTTCTCGCAACTGGCAGATTTTAGGATCTCCACAAACTTCTCGCACTTGGTAGATTTTAGGATCTCCACAAACCTCTCGCAACTGGGAGACTTCAGAGTCTCCAAAACGCCCTTCGCTGCTAAGACAGGCGAGCCGCCGTCAGCACCAGCTCTCTAAAGCATACTTTCGGGGCAACATTAAGGGTAAACTTGCGGGTCCAACTCTCTCTATCTCGCCCACAGGAAGCGCCCAACCACCGGGTCAGGTCCAACCCCGGCAGCGAAGCCACGACATCGCCCGTACTCCGGCACAGGCCACGACGGAACCCGGACGACGACCCCGCCATCCCGGCTCACTGTTCCGGCGTGATTCTTTACATCTCTGTACCTAATACGTTAATAAACCAACCTAAGATATACATTTACGGCATAATTCTCGTGTTCTCCTCTGGGACCGGGACGGAATCTCTTTCAGCAACCACACTTGAACCAAATAAATTCTTGGGACGAGTCCTGGCCCCCGCTGAACTATCTCAGCCCCACCAGACCGTCACAAATGGACCAAGTACAGAGACTTTAGGAACATCACGAATAAGATTTTCAAATGCGGACGAAATGCTAGAAAAAACAACAAATTGGCGACGATTTTTTAAATTTAACACAAGTTTGACAGATGTTTTAGAAAACATAAACGTGTTGCGTAACTTTGCACAAAGGACCTTATGATTACCTGTATCGAACGCTTTACTGTATTTTAGTAGAGCTAATAGTGTTACTTTGTTATCGTCTATTTGAGCTTCGTCTATAGCTGAGGTACAGCTTTGGTTTTTTCTAAGACCAGACTTATTATTATTAAGCATTGAATTTGTAGTTAGTTTAGTTTTTGTAGGAAGTCATAAGGATATATGGGACTCGTTTGTTGGAGTATAAAAGTATGAGCAACAGTTGTTATCGCTACTCACGACTTTATTCTTCTGATCTTTACATTCAGTTTTAATTATTACTGATCTGAAGGCTGAGCAGTCCTCAGGGGCAGCGCTGCCTTTTGTATATAAGTCGTTTTATATAATACATATAAAACGAGTATATATATATTATGATTATTATAATATTATAAGCGGCGAAAACGTCTCTGGTGGGACAGAGCGTATTATGCACATATCTTAGCGGTGAATGCATGGGACTAATGCTGACGCGGCTTGTCTGTAGTCAAGGCATTCTCTGCCGATCATATTTCGGGCACTTGGACTGCACTTGAACATGACATATGTTTATGCAACAAAGACTACGTGTTTTTGCCTTTTAGAATTTATGTTTAAAAGTATATATGAAGTAACTTCATATATACTGGATATATTGCTGAGTACAGTGAGCTGTCGATATGTGCATACTACATCTCCATCCTTTTGAAAAATAACGTAATTATATGAAGTTAATTTTAATTTATGTATATGAAGTTTTAATTTATACATATTAATATATGTTTTTATTTTGTTCTTAGAAAGTACCTATATTTCAATAAAATAGAAAAATAGTTTATTTTTATTTTTTTATAAATGTTTTCCTATTCTTATTGACTTTCTATTTTTCTTCTATTTTTATTACTTTATAGGGTCCTAAATATTGATTATCTAGCTTATGACCTGAGTCATTCTGAAGTAGTACTAACCTTCGTATTTCTATCTTTAAGTCATTAACTTTTTTATCATAATCTATTTGACGTTTTTGTTTTTCTATTTCATTCATAGATATTGCCCTTTTAAATGCTATTTGTAGTTTAAATTTAAACTCTTTTGCATAATCATCTAAACTGTATATAGGATCTATTTTTGATAAAGTGTTAAATTCTGAAAATTGTCATGGTAGTTTACCGTAAAAAAGTTCATAAGGACAGTAGTCATGTACTGTTGATGGGGTAGTATTAAAACAATATGTGAAGTAATTCAACCATTCATCCCAATCATCTTTGTTTATAGAGATGTATGAACGAATGTACTTGTACTTCCACTCGTACCAATGCCAACTTTTATAGGGTTTCTACCACTGAATTTTTGTTGGTTGAAGTTCACATTACATGTCAGAGAGTGTGATTTATTTAAATGGGGTAAGTATTATTTAGGTGTATTAAAGAATATAGTGTATCTTTGGAAGCTTATATTTCTGTTATATGGTATGTAGTGTATATGGGGGCACGATTATACTTGCATATATATATAAATATGTCTGATAATATTGGGAAAAATGTCCTGTTGACTCATCATCTGTTATTCCATCGTTGAGGTTTTATTTGTTGGACAAGTTAAGTAGAATTATGCATATATATATATTATTCCATCGTTGAGAGCTCTCGTTCCGGAGTTGAGGTTTTATTTGTTGGAAAATTTAAGTAGAATTATGCATAATTTGGTGTTATAAATTCACTAAATGCACAAAATTTTTCTTAATAATTAAAAAAAAACATTAATAAAAATATAGGAAGTATATTGGTGTTGAGAAATGCGTTTATATGTTCAGAAAATTATTGTGGCGGCTTTGATTTTATATGTTTGTTGTCGGATTGTTCATGTTGGTCGATGCTTCGATCACTTTGCTATCAGAGACATCCTTTAGGTTTTGATGATGCTGTAGATTTAAGTTGTTGTTGACGAATTTGGGCTAAGTCTAGTGATACGGGTAGTTGCCCAGTTTATTGCAAAATGTTGAATGTTCTTCAGAATTCACTTTTGGATGCGGCAGATTGTTTTACTTGTAGTATTGTTAAAATAGGTCCATTAGGATTCACATGATACGCGGCACTGTTCGACGGGATGTTGTAACGGACTGTTTCGCACATTTTCCGCGGTCGCGAAAAGTTATCCGACTTTTAAACTTATGCGCCTTGTACGCATTCACTTTGGTCTTGGGGGATTTCGAATCTTTCCGAACAGACTTCCCGTCCTTAGCACTGACTTGGAAGTAGTATATAAGCCGGGTTTTCGGGACCTTTGATGTCGGTAATTGGGGTCATAAATTAGCTTAATTAGGGTCACCTGTCACATTTTTAAAAGGATGTTAGTAATAAAAATGCAATTAATTAGGGTCAACTGTCAATTTAAAAAGGACTTTACTAATAAAAATGCAATTAATTAGGGTCAGCTGTCAATTTTACCAGGATTTTAGTAATAAAACTGCAATTTATTAGGGTTAGCTCTGAAAGGATAAGTGGAGGGATCGAGGAGCCACTTGAGAAGGGTGCATGCAAATTGATCCTGTACGATCTTGTCCCGTCGAAGGACACTCAACCTCCCCCAATTTAATAGTTTACACCGCCACATGAAAGGGTGCGCATGCGAGGGATCGATCCCGCACGATCATGTTCCAACGGAGCGCACAAGCAATCCCACACTCAGCCGTCCCCCACTTGAAAAGGCCGCGCACAAGCGATCCCACACTGACCCAACAGATAATTGGTGGGATTGAGGAGACACTTGAGAAGGGTGGATGCAAATTGATCCTCCAGGATCGGGTCCCATCGCAGGACACTCAACCTCCCCCAATTGAATAGGTTACTCCGCAACGTGGAATTGTGCGTGTGCGAGGCATATTAACAAATACAAAAAAACTAAAACAAAGCCCAAACCAAATCTAAACTTCTTAATAACAATAAAATTTAAAAAAGATAAAAATAAAAAATTGGCTTCTCATTCGGGAAAATATTTCAGCTCCTGTCAACGAATGATCCCGGTGGGTCTTCAATGGAAGCATGTGGGGCACTGAGGAGCACAAGCGGAAAGCTATCGAACAGCTGGATGGCAGAGTCAAAAAGATTTCGGATAGATTTAAGGGACGAATTCTCTATTGGCGCTCTTGTCGGGGTCGCGAAGAGCGCGGCTACCCATTGTGGATGTGCAGAAGCGTAAGGTGGAGCTCCTTGAAGATGTGACACCTCGCTTTACTGCGACATGACCGAATGGAATGCTCGTGGGCCAGACAGTTTGCGCAGTACTTGTTGATCAGTACTGCGCGGAGATGCTTCACAGCTGGCAGTTGAAGAAACCGCTGGCAACTCCTCAGTGCGTGGACTCCCCTGCAGACTCGACATGTGTACACATGGCTTCCCGATGAGCGACAAGCATTTTGTTGGGTCGTTGGAGCCATTGTGTATGCGGATCTATATTAAAAAAAAAAATGGATAAATATGAAAATGAAGTGTTATGGATGCGTATGATCAAGACACGTGGACGGAAAAAACAACGTTGGATGACACAAACTTAGGACTAGTAAATGTCAAGGCGCTGGAATATCCGGCTCGAAGGACCAAAAATGTTGATGTCGGGGCCTGATACGCTGGTGTCCCAAATTCCCAGAAAAATAGAGTTGAAGGGTTGAAGTTGGTGATGATATAATGGAGCTCGATGTCTTCTCCTTTTTGGGTTTTATTTCAGAGTGCTGGTATACAAAAAATATGGCGACTTCGCGCCCGCCTCGGAACCGGGTAAAAGGTACATTTTGTAAATAGTGATGCCCATCTGGAGTTCTTGCTGACCCCCTTTTGTTCAGCATGAACATTCTCCCCCCCTCGCAAGAGGAATACTTGCAATCTACGAGAGGGAGCAACGTCCGAAAAGGATCCATCCCAGCGTCGTGTTCTGTGCTATCGGTAAGCCGTCCTGACCCGGGAGGATACCCGGCAGCATCAGGTCAGCATATTCATCCGCCCCAAGCACAACCGACACTAGAGATGGGTGGAACCACCGGTCATCAGCCAAAGTGACATTCTGGAACATGTCTTGCACCTAAGGATCCAGCGACTGCAACGGCGTTCGGGTCTGCATCTGTTGTTTTCTCATCTTAGACGCCTTGGAGCGAATCTCGGTGGTGCACACCCGTTGGTCGCCAATGCCCGTGATGGCCAAATTAAGGGCCTTTACCAAGGATATGTGGATGCGACTCACTGGACAGCACCAAAGCCCGGACATCGAAACGCTTTTGGTCGGATCCGATTAGCACGGAAGCGGTCGGGAGGGCCAGGATAGGCGTGCACGACGGGCCCGAAGACGTTCTGCGGGATGGCGACACATCCATTGGCGTGGCGGAGCGTCGAGATCCGGATGAAGGCGCCTGCTGGAGCTGCTGTGGCTGACGCTGACGCCGAGGAGCCGAGGGTGGCTGGCGCTCTTGTCGGGGTCGCGAAGAGCGCGGCTGCCCAGTGTGGATGTGCAGAAGCGTGTGGTGGAGCTCCTTGCAGTTGTGACACCTCGCTTTACTGCGACATGACCGACCGGAACGCTCGTGGGCCAGACAGTTAGCGCAGTACTTGTTGATCAGTACTGCGCGGAGCCGCTTCACAGCTGGCAGTCGAAGAAACCGCTGGCAACTCCTCAGTGCGTGCTCCCCTGCAGACTCGACATCTGTACACATTGCGTCCCGATGAGCGAGAAGCATTTTGGTGGGAAAAACGCTCCAGAATATCAACTGCTGGCGGCACTGTGACACTGTGACATTTGGTGGGCCGTCGCTCAAGCTCAGTTTCCGGATGAACCAATGATTCGCTCGGCCACTGCTCCTGCTCGAGTGGCAACTAGGCTAGCCCGTGGCACCAAAGTGTGCTGTCCTTAAGCTCTTGGGCTTCCAAGATCAGCTGGATTGTCTTCAGATCGTATATGTCCCCATTTGCTTTCGTTGGTGAGTTGTTCGATCTACAAAATCTCACAAACACTAGGAGGCAATTCGGAAATTACTGATGCTGCTAGCTCAGTGCTCCGCACAATTCCAGGCGGGGTATGGAGATGGACCTGACTGGAGCGACTCTGGTTTTGGATGCCAGCAAATGGGTACAACAGCAGTCAGTCGTTTCGACTCGGAGTAAATGACAGCCCCATATGCGTCCTGTGATGCATCGCAAAACGCATGGTACTGCAATTTGGCTGCTGGATGGAAACGCACCCATCTCGGAATACAAATTTCCCTCAGGGCTGGATACCCTTTTAAGAACTCTTGCCACTTGGTAACGAGGTCGGTGGGGAGTGGCTGATCCCAGCCCAGCTCCTGTAGCCAAATTTCCTGCATGAAAATCTTGGCTCGGATTACGAAAGGCTATAACCATCCTCCCGGGTCGAAAAGCTTGGTTATCTGACATAAAAACTCTCGTTTGGTGTAGGCAGTTTGCAGAGAATCACCATCGGAATAAAGAAGAAACTATCGGATGTAGCTTGCCAACGGATGGCTAAAAGAATCGACTGCCGAGTGTGAGCCCCAGCGAGCACATCGTCGACGTACATGAAATTCGAGATGATGTCACTTGCCAAAGGATATTGGCCTTGGATGTCGTGAGCCAACTGTTGTAGCTCTCGGATGGAGAGGAAGGGTGCACAGTTTTTGCTGGTGATTGTATCGAGTTCATAGGCACAGAGCACTCCGTTTTTGTTGCGGAATAGGATTCTCTGGAAGCGCGTATGACCCGGATTGACCCGAATTTGTCTGTACATCTTGGTGATGTCAGCATTAAAGACATACTTAAAAAAACGCAATTTTAGAGTATGAATAGTCAGATCGGACTGCAGTACAGGCCCCGCGTGAAGGATATCATTGAGTCTTTTCACGTTTGATAAGGGATTAGAAGCGTTGAACACGACGCGAACCTACGCTATCTGGTTTGAAGACAGCGTGATGAGGCAAAAAATAAAACTGCTGGAGTCGTTCGGCGAGACTTGGTGCATATAACCTAAATCTAATTACTCTTGAATAACTGAGTCGAACTGCTCCTTCTATGGAACGTCTTTGTTCAATCGAATTTCGTTCCGGAGGAACTGAGCCAGTGCGATGGGTCTGGAATGTCCCAGATTAATGATGTCCGGCTTTTTAAAGGGCAACAAAACAACTACCTCCCATCCTTGTTTTTTTTGTGGATTGGATAAAGTTTTTCCTTTGTGAGGATGCTGTCTAGTTTGGACTCGGTGACTGCTAATCGGGATGGAAAAGAACAGATTCTGCTTGTGGGACTCCTTGCAATGGGACCGCAAAGAATCCACCCGAATATGGTCTCTTGACCAAGGAGTGTTCCACAAATATTGGAATGGGAGCCGCTGAGAACGATAAATGGCAGGATATCGGCACCAATAAGCACGTCAATCTGCGAGCTCTGGTAGAAATTTGGATCTGCTAGTTGAAAAGGTGGAAGATCCTTCAATGAATCCTCTGGTAAAGTATATATGCAAAGGTTTCAATTTGGATATGGGGCTTGACAGAAAAAACTATGATGCGATCCCTGCCACTGACTGGACTGGCGGAGGGCCACTTCGATGCAGGAGTGTATTGCGGCGTTCTCTGCACTTATAGCAATTATGTGTGCTGGTGCAGTCCTTGGTCAAATGCTTTCTGGTAAAACACTTGGACGCTGGATCAAGCGTACCAAAAAATAATCGAAAACGATGTACTCGATTTGGAAAATACAGAGTCGCTGGATATCGCGTAGAAGATATTAGTCCACAATCGAAACCCAAACAAAAATATTAAAAAATACACCAAATTGGGTACCACAAAACAAAATATTGAATTTATGGTGATATGTAAAGTAATGCAAGTGTGAACAGCTCCTTAACGGACTGAAAACGCGTATGGTAATCGGGTTGCTACCTTGGCGGCCAATGCATAAACATAAGCAAAATAAACAACAAAAATATTAAAACGTTGATTTTAAAATGTTTGTTTGTTTAACTTTGTTTATGTTTGTCTCTTTATATGCGGCGTCAATGTTAGCTGCCGGTTCTCAATTGCCGGTCCAGCCATTTGTATGTATGTATATGCGCGTATGATCGGCCAGGAAAGTTTGTTAGTTTTTGTTTTCTTTATTTTGTTATTGTGAAGTGAAACACCTGTATGGAAAATATGTACATACGTCCATATGCATGTTGTGGATGGGATGCAATGTGTATGTATGTGTATGTATGTGGATGATATGTGTATGTACATATGTATTTATGTTCATAGATCGGTCATGTACATATGCGAAGGCAAATTCTGTATGTATATATGTATGTTCACTGAAGAATCGGTGTGGATGGAAGATTTATGTATGGATAATTGTATGATTAATATGGATGGACACACATACACATACGGACAATATGCAAAGATTTTTTTGTATGGAACAAAATGGATGTAAGCTTTATTCGATATTGAATACGTATACGAGTGGTGCATATAGCTATGTACATACATGCACATGTATACTATTGCACAGGCGGCCACAAGTTGGAAGTGGGGCAATAGAGTGGATTAAGTGCAGCCATATATATATGTGTGTATGTATATACTACTGTGGGCAAAAAGTAAGGCGAATTTGTTTGTAAAGTGAAAATTGCTTATTTATTCTCCTTAATCAATTTCATCCCCTTCAAAGTCATCCCCTCCCGATTAAATACACTTACGCCAACGTTTCTTCAAATCCTCGAAACAGGAAAATTAGTCCCTTTCCGGTAAAGCCATGAGCGCCCTCGTCGATTCCGCTTCTTCAATCGACTCGAAACGCGTTCCCCGGAGTGGTCTCTTGAGTTTTGGGAATAGCCAGAAGTCACACGGAGCCAAATCAGGAGAATACGGTGGTTGCGGAACGATATGCGACGAATTCTTGGCGAAATGGTCACGAAGAACCAGAGCAGTGTGCGACGGTGCATTATCGTGAAGCAAAAACACAGAGTTGTTGGCCCATAATTCTGCTCTTTTTCGACGAATTGCTTCACGCAAACGACGCATAACGCTCAAATAATATTCCTTATTATACCCGGTACCCATAGGGTACAAGGGTATTATAAGTTTGCGCCAACCGAGAATGTATGTAACAGGCAGAAGGAGGCATCTCCGACCCCATAAAGTATATATATTCTTGATCAGTATCACCAGCCGAGTCGATTTAGCCATATCCGTCTGTCCGTCTGTCCGTCCGTGTGAAACAACAGATCTCAGAGACTATAAGAGCTAGAGTTACCAAATTTGGTGACAACATTGGAATCCGTTGCACGCAGATCAAGTTTGTTTTAAAATTTGGCCACGCCCACTTCCGCCCTCAAAAATTATAAAAAACGTTAAATAAGCTATACTCGTTTCTTTTTGGTAAAATCGGAGAGATGGGAGATATTAGCAATATGGTTAGAATTTTAAAACCCCCCTTAAGGCGCTGCTGAGTAGCCTGTAGCCGTATAGGTCGTGGGTTCGAGCCCCGACCTCGCCAAAACTTTTTATTGTTTTTTTTTCTGTGTTTTTTTTTTTTGCATTTCTTCCTTTTTCCTTTGTTATTATACCCGGAGAACAACTAGAACAAAATTTTAGAATAAAAATACAAAACAGAAAATATTTTGGTTTTGTGTGGGATTAAGCTCGTGCCAATTTTGCAAAATGTAGATGCACCGGCTGCTTAGACAACTGGGCCATTACATATGTTACATATGAAGCGCCATTTTCATACTAAGTATGCTCCGACAACTGTTAACCCAATTTTGGCAGAACTGAAATAAAATTGCCAGATATTGTCACATCTAATAGCTTCTACATTTTCTTAATGAAAATATGCTTTTTATTGTCATAGAAAAGTGTGTGTGAAAGAGAAAAGAGATCGACTAACCAAAACTAACTAACCAAAAAAACTGCGCCAAACTACAGAAAAGAACGAGCGTGACCAAGAAACGACAAAAATTAAAAAAAATCACTTTTATAACTCAACTTTGCCGAACTGGTATAAAATGTATTAATTGAATAAAGAGCAGAAAAAATGAATAAGAATCTTAAATAAGAATGTAAAAAAAATCTTTGGCATGAGCGGGATTAGAACTCAGAACTTCTTGCATAATAAAACGATGGCCCATCGCTTAGACGCCTGGGCTGTGCTCCTCATTGCGCAATAGACAGCGATTGATACTTCTAATAGCCTCCAGACTTTTTCAATCACAAGGCGGTTTGTTTATTGTAACATAGACGCACAAAACAAGTGTGTGTGAAAAAGAAAAAAGATCGACTGTTGACCAAAAATATGGCGCAAATGTATTATTAAGTCGGGAGCTAATTCGAGCGGCGATTTAATTTTTAATTAAGGAGTATCTAAACCAACAAACGTCTGGGTACTTGGTATCTCACAGTCGAGCACTCTCGACTGTAGCTTTCTTACTTGTTAACAGTTTGGTCTGGTGGAACGAATTCATAGTGCACCACACCACGAAAATCGAAAGAGACTTTTATCATAACCTTGATTTTTGAACGACTTTGACGTGCTCTTTTCGGTCTGGCCTCGCCTTTAGCACGATATTCGATTGATTGGTCTGTTGTTTCAGGGTCGTAAGCATAAATCCAAGTCTCATCGCCCGAGATTATGCATTTGAGCTTGTCCTGATAGTCAGAAAGCATTGTTTCACACACATCAACGCGATGACTTTTTTGCATGAAATTGAGCGTTTTCGGTACCAAACGAGATTTGACTTTTCGTAGGCCCAAATGGTCTTTCAAAATGGTTTTCACAGATCCTTCTGATATTCCGATCATATTAGTAAGGTCTCTAACAGTCAACCGCCGATTTTTGAGCACTAATTCCTTCACTCCATTGACGTGTTGGTCATCTGTTGACGTCGATGGTCGTCCGGAGCGCTTCAAGTCATTAACACGTTCCCGACCCTCTTTGAAGTCTTTGTACCACTTATAAACATGTTTCTGGGACATGGTAGAATCACCAAAGGCCTTCCGCAACATCCTGAACGTTTCCGCAGCCGAAATTTCATTCCGCAAACAAAATGTAATGGCACTTCTCAGCACAATTAAATCAGACATTGTAAAAATCGACAAATGCCCTATTGATCGTTTGGAAAACACAAGCGTAAATATAGTGCTGATACTGACATTGACATGAAATTACCGCTAGATGTCATCAACAGTCCTGCCAACTCAAAAAAAAAACTAGTCCGCCATCTTAAGCCCGCGAATTTTAAATTGAAAATTCACTTTACTTTTTGCCCACAGTATTACATATATGGTGAGAACCGGCACAGTACTTATCTTGGCAAGGCGCTGGAATATCCAGCTCGAAGGACCAAAAATGTCGATGTCGGGGCCTGGTAAGCTGGTGTCCCAAATTCCCAGAAAATAAAGTTGGTAGGTTGAAATTAGTGATGCACACCTGTAGTTATTGCTGACCCCGTTTTTTTCAGCATGAACAAGAAGCGTGTTGTTCGCGCGTTTAGACATTCGGAATTGAATAATTAAAAAAAATGTTGGTTCTAGCATTAGAAAATCGACTTGAAACATTTTCATTCCCTGATTCCATATGGGAGTATACACTGTCTTCGAAATAGGGGAAATAGGAAATGACGGTGGCGGGAGGAGCCACTCTTAACACGAAGGGATGAAGTGAATAGTGTTCATGAGGGATCGACAATTGGTGAAGCTGAGTGAGGGTGTCTTCTAAGAATTACGGGGAATGAAGTGTATACTGTCTTCAAAATAAGGAAAGAATGGTGGTGGTGGTGGTGGCGGGGAGGAGCGACTCCTAACATGAAGAGATGAAGTGACCAGTCTTGTGAAATAAAGTTCATGTGGTATCGAGGGTTTGTGAAGGTAAGGGAGAGAGTCTCCTAAAAATTAAAAAGAATGAAGTGTACACTGTCTTAAAAATAGGGAAAGAATGGTGTCGGTGGTGGAGGCGGCGTGGAGCGACTCATAACATGAATGGACATTCAGTTCTATATTAGCTCCACCAATAGCAACAACCGCTATACACATCCCTACACATACTCAAACACAAAAGGTGAAAAGTGCGGTCCATGTGGACGGAAAGTGGTCCGAAGGCAACTTTGAAGGTGGCCGAGGGCTTACCTGTCGAGATCCTATCCCAGCGCCGCGTAGGAGGAGCGCCTTGTACCACCGATCCGGAGAGATGGGCACAGGTCAGGGGTGAGAGGGAGATATTTCTGTCCCTAAAACTTTATTTCACTGTCTCTTCTGCTTCCGCACTCTCTTCGTGCTTCAAATGTGGATGGCCGCAGGTATTATGCCTGTCACGCCAGCTGATTGCTCGATCAGCTGTTAGCCAGTGCTGGGTGTCGAGCGCTCTACAGAAGTCAGGCAGCGCTGCAGCGTTACATCCTAGAGGGCGCTCGTTGCACTACAGCGCCCCCTACGGGAATAGAATCTGCAGCCTGACAGAAGCTACTTGCTACTAGCTGCGGTCAGCGATCGCCGAACATCCGTAGCATACATTTCCGGGCTGCTGCTCTCACTCCTTGGCAAGGAGTCGGAATTTCGCCGCGCGCGTCGGAATCGAGATACGCACAGGGGGCCGATGGGTGGTAAACGTCACGGATCTGACCCCGCTTCGGCGGTACACCCTAAATGGGGTCTGGCGACCGAGTCGGGTCGGTATATACCCCATTGCACATACAGTTGAAGGGAAATATTCGGCCAACGAGGGAGGCTCCGTATCGTCCCGATTCGTTAGGAAATGGTCATCGATCGAGGAATGGCATTCTTGATTATCCGCAGGATGCTGTGTTAAACTTCTCTGTCACAACAGTCGGATGGTGATAACTGGCAAAGTCGAGATAATGCCTTGTATATAACGTTGAATTTATATTATTGCAGCCGTAGTAACCATCTCTCTATGCGGGCTGGTGGCTTGGACCTTGGTTTAAAAATGGCCTCCAATGGCTTATGGTCCGTAAAAAGTTCAAACTTTAGACCCACTAGATAATAGTACAATTTTTAAGCTGCCCAGACTAGTGCTAGGCTTTCTTTCCCCGTCTGAGAATACCGCTTCTCAACATCCGACAAAGCTTTGCTCGCAAAAGATTTCATAAGAGGATCGTTGTTAGCCAAGAATTGCAATAGTACCGCTCCGAGAGCTACCGGACTGGCATCTGCTATGAGGCGAGTTCGATTTGCCGGACTGAAATATGCTAGATTTAGTACTTTTGCCAGTCGATGTTTTAAGTTTTGAAAATCGATTTTCTCTGTTTCGCCCCAGCAGAGTTTTTGGTCCTTCTTCAGTAATTTTCTCGGGAATAAATTTTCCCAAGTAAGTCACAAGACTGAGAAATCTCCGTGTTTCTTCCTTGTTGATTGGATCTCGAAATGATTTAATTGCGTGAATTGTTTTGGGATCTACTTCGATGCCTTTCTCAGAAAGTATGTGAACCAGAAATTTTAGTTTGTTTGTTTCCCAAATACATTTTTGATCGTTTAGCAAGACGTTGTTTTCGCTAAATATTTTACAAACATCTTTCACGGCCTTGTCATGTACAACGTCATCGATATGGCATGGCATTAGGACAAGTTATCAGAAGCTGTTCGAGGCAACGTTGAAATATTTTTGGAGCTGAGTTCACTCCGGAAGAGTCATTTTGCAGTTATAAAAGTCGTAGGGTCTCCATGGATGAAGAGCTCCAGCTGATAATAGGCATTTTTAAAATCTAAACGCGAGAACTATTTTTCATCTTTAAGACTCGTCATAAGAGATTCAAATGTCGGTAGCGGATAGTTTTCTCGTCGAATCGATCTGTTTGTTGCTAGCAGAGCCGTATCGGAGGAATCCATGAACTAGGACCCGTGACCGCTTCGATGATTTCTCGATTTAAGGCATCTTGAACTTAGCCGCACCTTTATCTTCTAGGGCTACCGGGATTCTTCTTAATGGTTACTGAACTGGCTTAACTTCATGATCAATACCTAGTTTTATTTGAACGCCTTTCCATTTGGGAAATTGTTTTTTCTCTTCTATACTGTAAGGAATCTGCGAATCCCTTACAAAAAAGCGCAAGAGAACGCAGGATCGGTAGAAGAGAAAGTAGTAGAAGAGATTGAGTGGGAGTGTAGAAAGGGAGAGAAAGCTTGCGGCAGAGCGGGTAGTCAGCGCATAGCGGGACACGGATGCGCTGAGCAAGAGGAGGTGAAAAGTGCGGTCCATGTGAGCGGACGCCCGCGCGGGTGCTCCGGCTGTAGCTAGTGTCGTGGCGTAACCCCTAGGACGGAAAGTGGTCAGAAGGCAACTTGAAGTTGGCCGGAGGGCTTACCCGTCGAGATCCTATCCCGGCAGCCCGCGGGAGGAGCGCCTTGTTCCGCCTTGTTCCACCGATCCGGAGAGAAGGTCAGAGGCCAGGGGTGAGAGGGGGACATTTCTATCCCCGAAACTATCTCTTTCACTTTCTATTCTGCTTCCGCACTCTCTTCATGCTTCAAATGTGGATGCCCGCAGGTACTATTATGCCGGTCATGCCAGCTGATTCGCACGATCAGCTGTTAGCCAGTGCTGGCTATCGAGTGCCCTGCGGGAGTCTGGCAACGCTGCAGCGTTACATCCTAGAGAGCGCTTGTTGCACTACAGCGCCCTCTACGGGTGTAGAATCTGCTGCCTGTCAGAAGCTACGTGCTACGAACCTCGGCCACCGATCGCCGATGAACGGTAGCACACATTTCCGGGCTGCTGCTCTCACTCCTTGGCAAGGAGTCGGAATTTTCGTGGTGTATGTCGGTATCGAGGCACACTCATGGAGCCAACGGGTGGTAAAGGTCACGGATCTGACCGATTGCCATCCCCGCCGCGTTGGTGGTACCTGAAATGGGGCTCTGGCGACCGAGGCGAAGCGGTATATCCCCCATCGCATATACAGTCGAAGGGAAATATTCGGCCAACGTGGGAGGCTCCGTGTCGTCCCGATTCGACTGGACATGACCCGAAGCTTCCTGGAAATCAGGAACAAACCCACGCAGCGTCTGCCCACAGTGGGTGGCTGCGTGGTCTGCATCTGAGCCATACTGGCCGGCAGCTACCGCACCTGGCAATAGGTTTAAAATGCAACCTAGCATTGGGTGACAATGCACAATGGAAAGGAATGTCAGATAAAAACATAACTACTCCAGGTGGCAGCCACGAAAGTGGAAATCCACCCGTGGGAAATCCCACGGTTAGGGCACGGATTCTGGAGGCCCTACCTAACATTCTCCAACACCCTGTCGTGGCGGTGGCTGACTTGGCCACCACGGTAGGTAACGCACCAAGCCAAGATGAAGCGAAGGAGCAGCGTAATGCGGATGCAGCTGCCTTCAGGAAGAGCAGCCTGCTGAAAAGATCCCCTGTCCTTGCGCCATCCCCGGCGCCTGAGAGGACTACGGACGGCGAGCCTAAGGACACGCCAAAAAGGGGTAGAGACCCGGCCAGCCCGGCTTCCCGTGAACTGTCGGGCGAGGTGGAACAGCGGCATGGGAGCCCAAAAAAACTTACGGAGCCCGCAGCAGCGAAAGGCGTAACAGCCGCAAGCTTGTGGAGTACGGTGGTCAGGAAGAAACCGACTCGTAGAACGCGCTCTGACGCGGTGATACTGGAGGCAAGCGGGAAAACGTACAGCGAGATCCTGGCTCTGCACTGCACTCTGCACAAAGCAATACCAGCTTAGCGAGGTCGCCGTCAAGGTCCGCAGTCTTTGACCAGGGTACGGCGAGTCGAAAGTAGCGGTGATCAGCATGCCATGCTTAATGGCCAAAGAGGTCAGGCGTCGACCTGAAGTCCGGATAGAATGGACAAAAAGCAGAGTGCGGAAGCGCTACGGTCCCTCGCGCAATTTCAGATGCCTGGAGCTCGGGCACATCGCCATCAGGTGGAAGAGCGCGGTGGACAAGAGCGGGTGCTGCTTCAAGTGCGGCGAAGCAGGGCACAAGGCAGCGGCCTGTAAAAAGGAGCCAGCGCACCCTCCCGGCAAGGGAGCCTTTAGGCATGAGGCCACACACAGATCCGGCAGCAAAAGCGGCCTGATCAGACCCGGCGGTGGCGACCCTCAAAGGACGACATGCAGTTGATTCACCTCAATCTGAATCACTGCAGAGCTGTGCAGAATTTACTGCTGCAGCCAGTCTGCGAGGTAGCATCGGATGTTGCCATCCTTAGCGAGCCATATAGGGTGAGCGAAGGAGGGGACTGGGCAAAGGACCTCACTGGCAAGGCGGCCCTGTGGCTGTGCGGCGACAGGAAACGGAAGATGTCCAGCATCCTGTCAGCCGATGGATTCGTCCGGGCATATGTTAGCGGCTTCTGGCTATACAGCTGCTACCTGGCGTTGAGTCTACCGCGTAGAGGAGCTTTTCGGGGGCACCACAAGCCTGTGTTTTGGTGGAGCGACAGGATAGCCGACCTACGGACAACCTGCCTTCGAACCCGGAGACAGCTGACCCGCTCGCGCGGAACCCCGCGTGTCGGCGAGTGCAACGAGGCCTATAAGGCGAGAAAGGCTCTCAAGGCGGTCATAAGGGGCGCGAAGAGAGACTCCTTTTTGCAGCTCTGCGACGCGGCGGATAACGACCCCTGGGGCGGCGCGTAAGAGCTGGTGGTTAACTGAAGGCAGGCAGCACCGCCTCCTCGGACCCCACGGTTCTGGATGGCATCGTGGAGGAGCTGTTCTCGCGAGGAGCGCCAGTAACCATCCAGCCCAGAGAGAAGCAGCAGCCCTGCAACACCATTGGCTCCAGCAACGTGACGGAAGAGGAGGTATCCCGGACGGGGAGAACCGTACATCCGAAAAAGGCGCCAGGGCCGGACGCACTTCCCAAAAGGGCACTGAAACTGTCCATCGCCCTGCACCCGAAGGAGTACACGGCCCTGTTCTCCAAGTGCCTGAGAGAGGGGACCATTCTGGAGCGATGGAAGAAGCAGAAGCTGCTGCTGCTGGCCAAGCCGGGGAAGCGCTGGGGAGCCCTCCTCCTTCAGACCAAACTGCCTCACCGACACCACTAGAAAGGTGTTCGAAAAACTAATAGCAGTAAAGGCTGCTATTGAGAAGGCTGGCGGTCTTTCCACGAGCCAGTTCGGCTTTAGGAAGGGCAGGTCAACGCTGGACGCCATCGAGAAAGTGAAGGAGATAGCGGAAACGGCGATCGCGGGCACGAGGTGGAAAGGCGACTCTTCTGCTTCCGCACTCTCTTCGTGCTTCAAATGTGGATGCCCGCAGGTACTATTATGCCGGTCATGCCAGCTGATTCGCACGATCAGTTGTTAGCCAGTGCTGGCTATCGAGTGCCCTGCGGGAGTCTGGCAACGCTGCAGCGTTACATCCTAGAGAGCGCTTGTTGCACTACAGCGCCCTCTACGGGTGTAGAATCTGCTGCCTGTCAGAAGCTACGTGCTACGAACCTCGGCCACCGATCGCCGATGAACGGTAGCACACATTTCCGGGCTGCTGCTCTCACTCCTTGGCAAGGAGTCGGAATTTTCGTGGTGTATGTCGGTATCGAGGCACGCTCATGGAGCCAACGGGTGGTAAAGGTCACGGATCTGACCGATTGCCATCCCCGCCGCGTCGGTGGTACCTGAAATGGGGCTCTGGCGACCGAGGCGAAGCGGTATATCCCCCATCGCATATACAGTCGAAGGGAAATATTCGGCCAACGTGGGAGGCCCCGTGTCGTCCCGATTCGACTGGACATGACCCGAAGCTTCCTGGAAATCAGGAACAAACCCACGCAGCGTCTGCCCACAGTGGGTGGCTGCGTGGTCTGCATCTGAGCCATACTGGCCGGCAGCTACCGCACCTGGCAATAGGTTTAAAATGCAACCTAACATTGGGTGACAATGCACAATGGAAAGGAATGTCTGATAAAAACATAACTACTCCAGGTGGCAGCCACGAAAGTGGAAATCCACCCGTGGGAAATCCCACGGTTAGGGCACGGATTCTGGAGGCCCTACCTAACATTCTCCAACACCCTGTCGTGGCGGTGGCTGACTTGGCCACCACGGTAGGTAACGCACCAAGCCAAGATGAAGCGAAGGAGCAGCGTAATGCGGATGCAGCTGCCTTCAGGAAGAGCAGCCTGCTGAAAAGATCCCCTGTCCTTGCGCCATCCCCGGCGCCTGAGAGGACTACGGACGGCGAGCCTAAGGACACGCCAAAAAGGGGTAGAGACCCGGCCAGCCCGGCTTCCCGTGAACTGTCGGGCGAGGTGGAACAGCGGCATGGGAGCCCAAAAAAACTTACGGAGCCCGCAGCAGCGAAAGGCGTAACAGCCGCAAGCTTGTGGAGTACGGTGGTCAGGAAGAAACCGACTCGTAGAACGCGCCCTGACGCGGTGATACTGGAGGCAAGCGGGAAAACGTACAGCGAGATCCTGGCTCTGCACTGCACTCTGCACAAAGCAATACCAGCTTAGCGAGGTCGCCGTCAAGGTCCGCAGTCTTTGACCAGGGTACGGCGAGTCGAAAGTAGCGGTGATCAGCATGCCATGCTTAATGGCCAAAGAGGTCAGGCGTCGACCTGAAGTCCGGATAGAATGGACCAAAAGCAGAGTGCGGAAGCGCTACGGTCCCCCGCGCAATTTCAGATGCCTGGAGCTCGGGCACATCGCCATCAGGTGGAAGAGCGCGGTGGACAAGAGCGGGTGCTGCATCAAGTGCGGCGAAGCAGGGCACAAGGCAGCGGCCTGTAAAAAGGAGCCAGCGCACCCTCCCGGCAAGGGAGCCTTCAGGCATGAGGCCACACACAGATCCGGCAGCAAAAGCGGCCTGATCAGACCCGGCGGTGGCGACCCTCAAAGGACGACATGCAGTTGATTCAACTCAATCTGAATCACTGCAGAGCTGTGCAGAATTTACTGCTGCAGCCAGTCTGCGAGGTAGCATCGGATGTTGCCATCCTTAGCGAGCCATATAGGGTGAGCGAAGGAGGGGACTGGGCAAAGGACCTCACTGGCAAGGCGGCCCTGTGGCTGTGCGGCGACAGGAAACGGAAGATGTCCAGCATCCTGTCAGCCGATGGATTCGTCCGGGCATATGTTAGCGGCTTCTGGCTATACAGCTGCTACCTGGCGTTGAGTCTACCGCGTAGAGGAGCTTTTCGGGGGCACCACAAGCCTGTGTTTTGGTGGAGCGACAGGATAGCCGACCTACGGACAACCTGCCTTCGAACCCGGAGACAGCTGACCCGCTCGCGCGGAACCCCGCGTGTCGGCGAGTGCAACGAGGCCTATAAGGCGAGAAAGGCTCTCAAGGCGGTCATAAGGGGCGCGAAGAGACGCGGCGGATAACGACCCCTGGGGCGGCGCGTAAGAGCTGGTGGTTAACTGAAGGCAGGCAGCACCGCCTCCTCGGACCCCACGGTTCTGGATGGCATCGTGGAGGAGCTGTTCTCGCGAGGAGCGCCAGTAACCATCCAGCCCAGAGAGGAGCAGCAGCCCTGCAACACCATTGGCTTCAGCGACGTGACGGAAGAGGAGGTATCCCGGACGGGGAGAACCGTACATCCGAAAAAGGCGCCAGGGCCGGACGCACTTCCCAAAAGGGCACTGAAACTGTCCATCGCCCTGCACCCGAAGGAGTACACGGCCCTGTTCTCCAAGTGCCTGAGAGAGGGGACCATTCTGGAGCGATGGAAGAAGCAGAAGCTGCTGCTGCTGGCCAAGCCGGGGAAGCGCTGGGGAGCCCTCCTCCTTCAGACCAAATTGCCTCACCGACACCACTAGAAACGTGTTCGAAAAACTAATAGCCGTAAGGCTAAAGGCTGCTATTGAGAAGGCTGGCGGTCTTTCCACGAGCCAGTTCGGCTTTAGGAAGGGCAGGTCAACGCTGGACGCCATCGAGAAAGTGAAGGAGATAGCGGAAACGGCGATCGCGGGCACGAGGTGGAAAGGCGACTCGATGAGCTATTGCCTAGTGGTAACGCTAGACGAAAGGAATGCTTTTAACACCTCCGACTGGAGCCGCACGCTGGTGTCCATTGGTGCCCTAAACCAGGTACCAGGGTACCTGCTACAAATAGTGTGGAGCTATTTCAGCGAGAGGGTGCTCACTGTGGAGACGGACATGGGGTCCAGAGCATACGAAGTCTCAGCCGGAGTCCCGCAGGGCTCCGTTTTGGGACCCCTTCTCTGGAATACCATGTACGATGGGGTTCCAAAGCTCCCCATGCCCAGTAACACCACAGTCCTGGGCTTGGCAGACGATGTGGCAGTGGTCGTAGTCGCAAATGAGCGCACCACAGTGGAGGAGAAGGCGAACGAGGCGATCATAGGGATCGAATCGTGGCTCTCGAGCGCGGGGCTGGAGCTGCCAGCGCATAAGACGGAAGCGGTTCTAATCTCCTGCTGAAAGGTTTTGGCCCTCCCAGAGGGCCATTAAGTACCTGGGTGTCCTCCTTGACACTTGATTGTCGTTTAAGGAGCACCTAAAGTACACCCAGAAGAAGGCCAGCGGAACCGCAGAAGCACTCTCCCGTACGCTGCTGAACACTAGAGGGCCCAAGCAGACCACAAGGAAGTTGCTGACAAGTGTCGGCCGCTCAACGCAGCACCGGTGTGGGTGGAGGCGACCGAAGTAAGGACGTACATGCGGGGAGTCGAGTCGACCTACAGACTGTGCGCCATCCGAGTTGCGAGCGCATTTCGGACCATCTCGGACGACGCAGTACCGAGACATAGCCGGGCTTTCAACGGAAAGAGATGGTACGCGAGACCTGCGCAGAGCACTGAGCGGTCACCCGGTACCTGAAAGCGCCAGCAAGGCTGAGCTGAAACGCGCAGCTTGAAGGTGGAGCTACGGGACCTGGCAGGACAGATGGGATGCCTCGTCCAGGCTAATCTCCAAAAATTGAGGCCTGGATAGAGAGGAAGCACGGGCCATGGCTGCTTCCGCAGCTACCTCAAGAGGTTCGGCCATGAGGAGGAGAATGGCTGCGGTTGCCCCGTCACATGGGCACATGCACAACGCATGTCCTGTCAATGTTCTGTTAGTGTAGTATATTTGTAAATAAATAAATGAATAAAAAAAAAAACACGCGAAAGTATTCTGAAAGTGAACGGACCTGCGGCATAGCCGTCCTGAAAAAGTGCCAAGTGGTCTGTAAACAACCACCCTAAAAGCAGAGCAAAAGTGTGCGAGAGGAGACCAAAGGGGAGGGGTACATACCACGCCAGGTTAAAGCGCCAGAAGATCATCTCTCGGCGCTGTTCGCCAGGTGAAAGGCGGCGCGCCACTCCGAGAGGAGCGGACTCCACGGCAGTTCCAGGCTTCCCTCGCAGCCGGGGCACAACAAGAAAATTTTCCACCTATTTCGACGCGCAAATTTTTTTTACTCTTCTCCGCGACTAGCCAACAGCTGATTGCGGTAGATAGTGCTGGTCAGCGCCCACAGCCTCCCTGTGCCGACTGTCCTGACCGGGAAGCATACCATGGAGGAAGAAAACATATTCGTGGGCAAAGTGGCGCTAGCAAGATCGCCACGCCTTATAAATTATCAGGACTATGAATCCGAGGGTGAAGCTGGGGCGTTCAGGAACAGCAGCAAGCTCGCCCGATCGCCAGCTCCCCCGTCATCCCATGAAGTGGAAGGGCTGACCACGGATCCGGGCGTTAGGAACACGCCCAAGAGGAGCCAGGAAAATGGTGACCAGAAGGGATGACAACCGGCTGTCGGATCTAGGAAGTTGCGTGACTAAGCTTCGCCGCACAACCAACGGCAACCTACTTCTGGAGGTGGCCAAAGGCAGCGGAGGAAGCGCGGAGGGCATGAAATGCTTCATTGAGAAGGTTCTCGGCGACACTGCCACAGTTCGCGCCGTGACGGGGGACTCCAAACAAGTCGTCCTGGAGATCTGCGACATCGACTCACCAAGAAATCGGCGCAGCGCTAGCGACGCAATTTCACTTCGACGTGGAGAGAGAGTGCCGAGTCTGCGACGCAGCCCTTCACCCTGGGCAATGCTGTCCTCCAGCGCGGCAAGGTGCGGATTGGCTGGTCCATCTGCAGGATTCGTGAAAGAGGAGGCCCTCCAAGGTGCTTCAGGTGCTTGGAGCATGAACTGCAAGAGCCCGGTAGACAGGAGTGTCTGATGCATCAAATGCGTTGGACCGGGCCACAAGGCAGCTACGTGCAGCAAGGAGCCATCGTGCTTCATCTGCTTAGCGGCAGGGAAAACGGATATCCGTCACTAGGCAGGTGGCAGAGGCTGCCCAACCATAAGCAGCTGGGCCAGAAATCCAAAACCGAGATGCAGTTGATTTAACTAAACTTGAGGTCCGTACAGGACCTCCTGTCGCAGACAATGCGGGAACGGGGTTTGGAGGTGCCCATCCTTAGCGAACCCTACAGGGTAGGGAGCGGCAACGAATGGGCCACGGACCTCACTTTAAAAGCGACCCTATGGTTATGTGGGCTAGAGACGCCGCATATGCGCGACATAAAGGCGGCTGAAGGGTTCGTGCGAGCGAACGTAGGCGGCACTCGGCTCTACAGCTGATTCCTGGCACCCAGTCTCTCGTTGGAGCTCTTCAGCAGGACCCTGGATGAGCTGACCAGCGGCCTGCGAGGGCGGAGCAATGCGGTGGTCGGGGGCGACTTTAACGCATGGGCTGAGGAGTGGGGTCCACTCTAACGAATGCCAGAGGCCGTACGGTACAGGAGGCCTTTGCCTCTCTTGATGTCGTCCTGCTGAACGAGGGAACTCGCCACACCTTCGCCAGGGCAGGCGTGGGTCCATCATAGACCTTACCTACACCAGCAGCGCGCTGGCTCGCTACGCCCGATGGAGGATCAGTAAGGTTTACACCGCCAGCGACCACGAGTCCATTGAGTGTACGATAGGCCCGGACGGGAGGAAGGCGTACAGGCAAGACACCTTGCAGGTGCATTCCTTTGCAAGGGCCCTGGAGGGCGAGGCAGAGGGAGCAAACGAGCAGGCGGACGCATTGTAAAGGGCCCTGCGCCCAAAGCATGCTTCAGACAAGCACCTACCGTAGCAACTGCTAACGGGCAAGAAGGCTCTTTCAGCGAGCGAGGGGCACCACACGGTTACCCCGGTGCAACGAGCGCTACAAAGCTTTGAAGTAGGAGTTCAAGACCGCCCTCAGGGACAGCAAAAGGGAATGTTTCCTCAAGCTGTGTGATGCAACTGATCCCTGGGAGGCGCCTACAAACTGGTGGTAAAAGCGGATCAGCGCTGGCATCAAATACCCCACCGACCCCTCTACCCTGGATAGAAAAGTCAGTGTCCTGAGCGTTCCAAGGGTGGACTACCTAGGCGACATCTGGGAGGTCACGGAGGCAGAGGTCATGCAGGCAGGCTCCAGCAATCAAAGAAGGCACGGATCCCAAAAGTATGGGAGGCGTCAGCGGAGTTCGTCGCTGGCGTGATTAAAACGCTCAGGATGCTGGAGAGAAGGCGTAAGGAGTGGGCTTTGCGGACGACGTGCCAGTGATCGTAGTCGCAAAGGGGCGCGCGGCTGTGGAGTCTTCTTTAAGCGAACGAGGCAATTAAAGCGGGCCTAGAGCTGGCAGCGCAAAAGACGGAGGCGGTAATAATCTCCAGCCGAAAGGTTGTGGAGACGGCCGAGATCCGGGTACCTGGGTGTTCTCCATGACACCACTTTCCCTCAAGGAGCACCTAGAGTACACCCAGATAAAGGCCAGCGGAACCGCAGGGGCTGTCACCCGTATGCTGCTGAACACCAGAGGCCCTAAGCAGACAACCAGGAAGCTGTTGACAGGTGTCGTCACTTCCCAACTGCTCTACGCGGCACCGGTGTGGGCTTAGGCGGCCGAGAAAAGGACGTATATGCGGGTAGTAGAGTTGACGTACAGACTGTGCGCCACCCAAGTTGCAAGCGCATTTCGGACCATCTCGGACGACGCAATGCTGGTCATTGCCGGGCTTGTCCCGTTGAAAAAGATGGTACGCGAAGAGGTGGACCTGCATAGCGCGCTGAGCTGTCACACGGTACCTGAAGGCGCCAGCAAGGCTGAGCTCAAACGCAAAGCCAAAAGGCGGAGCTACGGGACCGGGCAGGACAGGTGGGATGCCTCGTCCAAAGGACGATGAACGCACAGGGTGATCTCCAACATTGATGCCTGGATGGAGAGGAAACACGGGCGGGTGGATTTCCATCTGACCCAGGTGCTGAGTGGTCACGGCTGCTTCCGCAGCTACCTCAAGAGGTTCGGCCAAGACGAGGAGAATGGCTGTCCGGAGTGCGGATCCGGAATCTCCGAGGATGTGCACCACGTCATTTTCGAATGTCGGCGGTTCGAAGATGAGAGGGTTAGTTGGTCGCTTCGTGGTAGCTTCTCCTTCCATTTCGGCCAGAGATGCGTGTTCATTTTTGTTGCGTTTTTCTTGAGCAATTTTCCTGCATCTTTCCCAATTCCTCTAATGTGAGGACTTGCCGGGGCACTCAAGTGCAAATGTATGCGTTCATCTGCTTTTTTCCAAGCTGCTTCCATCTTATTGTTTTTCCTTAGGTTCATATCCGTTACGGATCCCGACTCAGGATCTTCTTCTAGCTTCCACATTTTCTCCATGGAAACGCCTGATAGAATGCGATTACTACCAGGAGTTTGTACGATTCCTGATAGTATCCATCCCAGCTTAGTACATTGCCCAATCATGGTTTCTTCCCGTTTCAATCCTTGTGTAATAATTTCGGCCAATAAATCTCCACCGATCTCTTTTCTTCTTCTGTACTCCCAAACTTTGAACTGCTTCTTCAGATACAACTGTCATCTGAAATCCTAGGTTGACTAATGAAGTTTTATCCATTTTGCATTTGCATGTTGATCTTCAATCTGTGCCGTGGCCAACAAGGTGGTTTTTCCGGTTTTAGATGTATTAGTTGATTTCGGTTATTTTTTCTGTGTAGCAATATGTAGTGGGGTCTATCATACGTAACATTGACAGTCCTTTTGTGGTGTAAATTTGTGACACAATCACTTGAAACATAATCATTCTCGACATGCGACTCCTACTTCTCCCTGATCGACAGATGACTGAACTTAATTTAATTGGGTAACTTATGTTTTAGGTTTCTACAATAAGGGCAGTTCCCACTCATAGCCGCAGTCAATACTTTTGGATTTTCCTGTGTCCCGTGTCTTGGTTACGCTAATTTTGTTGTCCTTGACGATCAAATTTCCTTAATAGTATTCCAGCAATGAATACGACTGTGCCGTCTTATGGGATAACCATGCCCTTTATAGCATGAGTGCATTTTTGTGCCGTGTCCAGCATGTTCTGAACACTTTTTTCTGACTCGCTGTTCATATCATAGGAAAATCAAGAATTTGACAGTAATTTCTCGTAAACAGTTGACGCCTGTTCTCATATCGATTTTTATACCCTTGCAGAGGGTTTATGGCCACCGTTGGATCCACTCAGTGTGCAACCCAACCACTCTCCGGCGGCCCGCAGCTTACACTGATCGCAGCGACTGCCCCCATATTGGGCGGCTGCGTGGACTGAGCGCCTTTGCGTCCTAGTCATACTGGCCGGCAAAGAATCGCCACCTGGCAGTAGGTATAAACTGCAGCCCTTACCGCGTCCACACCGCGTCTGCGCCACATTGGACGGCGGGGTGGTCTGCGTCTGCACCGCATCGGTCGGCAGCACCCACCACCTGGCGGAAGGTATAAAACGCAACCCCAGCAGCAGGGTTATTATGCTGCAAGCATTTAAAGGAATGTCGAGTATAAACAATATTACTCCAGGTGGCAACCACATATGTGGAAATCCACCCGCGGTGAACTCCGCGGCAAGGGCACGGATTCTGGAGGCCCTAATTATCATTCCTCATAGTACTAAGGCACCGGCGGACCACTTAGCCGGCGCCCCAGAACCTGCGACAAGTGATTTACAAGATCTGAGCGCCTTTCAGAGAGGCTCAAAACTGAAGCGGAGCCCTCCAGGCGGCAGCTCTTCAGCGCACCCCCCCCCCGCACCAGAAGCAGCACAGGACCACTGTGGGCCCGAGAGAGGAGCGGATACTGCCACCGCCAAAAGGGGCAAGGATTCCCCTAGCCCCACTGGGCCAGCCCATCCACCCAAAAAGGTCAAGGCGCCCCAGCCTCTGATCTTGGAGATGGGGGCGATCCTGGTCGACTTAGTCGCCAAAGCGACAGAGCATAGAGTCCGCACTAGGGCCAATCAGGACATGATGAACGCCCTGGCGAGGCTCAAGGAACTGCAGTTGGAGTTGCTGCAGCAGAACGCGCGGAAGGCGCCGTCACCATTAGTGACCTCGGACCAAGGATGCCAGTCGTCCCTGAGCCATACCGCGCAGGTGTTTGCCGAGAAGTCAGCCCAGACTCCACCGGCCCTTGGAGGCAGGCCTGTTATCCCCAGCTATGGTGCTGTCGCGGGAACGAGCGGCACAATTGTGAGAAGCAATCGCCAGAAGAACCAGCGGCAGAGAACATGAGGCTCTGCTAGCGGGATCCTCCCACGCGATCCTGTCACACGACCGGCCCCAGCTAAAGCCAAGCAGCCGATGCGCCGTCACCGGGTTAGGAAGGATGCGCTGATCCTCAACCCTTCCCCGGAAATGACCTTCAGCGAGGTCCTGTGTCTGGTCACTCGCACCCAGGATCCCAGAATGAAGGAAGTAGGCGACAAGGTGACTAAGGTCAGGAGAACCGGAAATGGTGAACTGCTGCTGGAGCTCGGAAGTTCTGGGCTAGCAACTAACGAGCTGAAGGAGAACATCGGCAGAGTGCTGGGTGATCGAGTCTCCATTCGCGCAGTCACGCCCCAGTCCGTCTTCGTCATCCACGACCTGGACGAGCTAGTGACCAGAGAGGAGTTGGCGGACGCGCTCGTCGAGCAGGCGCAGCTACCCACCGGAACTGTGACGGTCAAAGGCGTCAGAGTCTCAACGAACGGGGGCAAGGTAGCGACAGTGTCCGTACCGACCAGCCTGGAAGGTCTCCTCAACAAGCTCGGTAAAGTTAAAGTTGGGTGGACACGGTGCCGCATTAGAGAAGTGGAGTCGCGTCCTAAGTGCTTCAGGTGCTTAGAAGTGGGTCACATCGCCAGCAAGTGTGCCAGTACCACGGACAGAAGCAAGTCCTGCTTCAGATGTGGGGCGGAAGGGCACAAAATTGCAGCGTGCACCAACCCAGCGAGGTGCTACAGATGCGTGGAGTTGAGGAAACAGGATGTAAACCATCAGGCCGGCGGGCGATACTGCCCAAGCAGAGCCAATCCCTCTAGAAAGGCATGAAGATGGTTCAACTTAATTTGAATCATTGTGCGGCAGCGCAAGATCTGCTGTCGCAGTCCGTCCGAGAAAGTGGTGCCGATTTCGCAGCCCTTAGCGAACCATACAGGGTACTCGCCAACCCAAATTGGGCCGCTGACAGAACCAGGAAGGCTGCCCTCTGGACTTGTGGCAGCGCAGCAAGCCGGATGTGTGACATTCTGTCAGCAGAAGGCTTTGTTCGCGCACGGATAGGGGCGTGGTGGGTCTACAGCGTCTACCTCGCTCCCAGCCTGTCGCTCATCGAATTTAGCGATAGAGTGGATCAGCTTGTGGCGGACGCCAGAGGAAGGTTCCCTTCGCTAATCGCCGGGGACTCCAACGCCTGGGCTGTGGATTGGGCAAGCTCTCGCACCAATTGGATACCGCCCTCCTGAACACAGGTCATCAGCAGACTTTCAGTCGAGCGGGAATAGGCTCGATGGTGGATCTCACATTCGTGAGCAGCTCTAAAGCCAGGAGGTGCACTTGGGAGCTCAGTGAGGATTACACAGCTAGCGACCATTTCGCGATATTCACCACGATCGATGAGCAGGAGGCGTTCCCCGTCCCTCATCCCGCACTAACTCGTAAGAGTTACAAGGTGGAATCGCTCAACATCGAGGCCTTCGCGGAGTGCATTGCTAGTTTGGAGTGCACTGGCAACGCTGAGCAAAAGGCTGAGTCGGTAACCCGTCAACTTCAAGCAGCTTGTGACAGCTGCATGATAAGCAGGAGAGATCACTCTCGTCACCGCGAACCAGTTTACTGGTGGACGCAGACGATTGCCAATGCCAGAAGGGACTGTTCCAAGGCAAGGCGCCGTTACCAACGCTCTCGCGGAACCCCCGTCCATCTGGAGAGGCGGTCTGAGTATCTGACCTGCCGACGAGCCCTCAAGGCGGCTATTAGAACCAGCAAGCAAAGGTGCTTCGCCGACCTGCGTTTCGGCGGACAGCGATCCTTGGGGAAGCGCATACAAGATCGTGGTGAAAAGGCTGAACAGCTCCAGACAGTTGGCTCCACTAACACGGGAGAGTCTTGTACGCATCGTCGAGCACCTGTTCCCTAGGATATCAAATCCACTGGTATCACCCAGCAACACTTTGCCGGCGTGCTACGAGCCCGTCTCGGCAACTGAAGTTGTGGTGGCAGCAAGCAGGGTCAACGCTTCCAAGGCTCCCGGCCCGGACAACATACCGAATCGCGCCCTCAAGCTGGCCCTCTCCCTACGGCCAGAGTTATTTGTGGATGTTTTCGACGGCTGCCTTATGGCGGGCATCTTCCCAGCAAGCTGGAAGATCCAAAGACTGGTGCTCTTACCGAAGCCGGGAAAACCGCCGGACCAGCCGTCATCGTTTCGGCCTATATGCCTCATAGACGGAGCTGGAAAAGTGCTGGAGCACCTGATTGGCACCAGGATCCAGAAGGCTATAGTGGCATCTGGCGACCTCTCTGATGCTCAATTCGGCTTCAGAAAGGCAAAGTCAACCATTGATGCCATAACCAAGGTGGTAGACATCGCCAGGGCTGCAATCGCAGGCCGACGCTGGAAAGGAGGGACAAAGGAATACTGCCTCATTGCGACGTTGGACATACGCAATGCGTTCAATACGGCAAGATGGTGCAGCATTATGGAGGCTCTGACCAACTTCGAGGTCCCCCGTACTTACTCAGGATAATGGGAAGCTACTTCAATGAGCGGATCCTGAAATTTGAGACGCCAGCAGGATGGGAATCCATCGGACTGTCCTGCGGCGTTCCACAAGGTTCAGTCCTGGCCCCCATTCTGTGGAACGCCATGTACGACGGGGTACTCCGCCTAGCACTGCCAGGTCGAACTGAACTGGTGGGTTTCGCGGACGATATTGCGGTCGTAGTCGTCGCCAAGGAGCTGGCTACGGCGGAGGACCTCTGCAACAGGAGCGTGAGCATGATCCACGCATGGCTGACCAGAGTGGGTCTCCAGCTGGCCCCCTAGAAGACCGAAGCCGTGCTCGTGAGTAGCAGAAAACGATTGGAGACTGCAACTATACGAGTCTGCGACGCGCCGATCAGATCGTCCAGAGCGATCAAGTACCTTGGGGTGATGCTAGACACGAGGCTTTCGTTCCGCGAGCATCTTGCATACGCAAGCACCAAGGCGGCGGTTTCGTTCCGCTCTCTATCGCGTATACTGCTGAACCATAGAGGCCCGAAACAGAGGGCGAAGCTGCTTTTGACCAGCGTGGTTAGGGCTACCATGCTCTATGCCGCGCCGGTATGGCAGCACGCCATGTCGACGCAGTCGTACAGCCGATCATTGAACTCCACCCACAGACTGGCTGCCCTCCGTATCTACAGAGCATTCAGGACGGTATCGGATCAGGCTGCGTTAGTCCTGGCAGGGACTCCACCGCTCGATCTCCTTGCCTCCGAGCAGGCTTCTGTACACGAGCAAGTTCGCGGAAGAGCCCTAACTCCTGG
Source organism: Drosophila rufa (assembly GCA_018153105.1). Taxonomy (NCBI): domain Eukaryota; kingdom Metazoa; phylum Arthropoda; class Insecta; order Diptera; family Drosophilidae; genus Drosophila; species Drosophila rufa. The sequence continues at coordinate 933,234 of JAECXS010000162.1, read as the reverse complement.
AGAGAGAGGAGCGGCGCGCGCCGTGGCCAAGCGGACGACCCTGGCATCATGGCAAACCCGTTGGGAGAGTTCATCTAAGGGACGCTGGACCTTTCGGTTGATCCCAAAACTGGAGGCCTGGACCAGCAGCCATCACGGCCAGGTGAACTTCTACCTGGCTCAAGTGCTGAGCGGACACGGCTGTTTTCGTGGTTACCTACACAGGTTCGGCCACGAAGCCAGCGGAGCATGCGAGTGGTGCTCAGACGGAGTCGAGGAGTTGGCAGAGCACGTACTCTTCAGGTGCGACAAGTTCGCGATGGAGAGACACGCACTGGAGGAGGAGTTGAACGCAGCGATCTCGACGGACAACCTGGTGAATATCATGCTTTGCAGCGACGCCGACTGGCAGAAGGTCAGCGACTTCGCCGCGCTCATCATGACCAGACTAAGGTCTGACGAGCAACGAAGACGAGAAGTGCGGTAAGGGTTGGGCCATCTGCTTTCGCGAAGCAATGCTTTGCGGCGGTACCGCGGAAGTGTCGGACCCTCCTTAATTTTGACCAGATATTGATGAAGCATACCCAACCCAATAAAGCCATGTCCGTCTGTGCCGTGTCCAGCATGTTTTGAACATTAATCTCTGATTCGCTGTTCATCATAGGCAAATCCAAAATCGTATTATAATTTTTCTTAAACAGCTGACGTCTGTTTTCGTATCGATTTCTTAAGATGTCCAAAGCTAATTTGTAATTTTCATCCGTTGTCATCAGATGCGTTTTTAAATTTGAAGCTTCATTCTTTACAATCTCCTTCAGTCGCATAAGCTTTATTTTTGGCTTTATGTCTTCATCATTGTCTACCATTTCTTTAAACATGTCGGAAAATCCCGACCATGCGGAAATGTCTCGAAAAAATGGCAGGGATCTCCATCTCGCTTTCAGATATCCGACGTTTCTCGAATTAATTCTGGTGCATCAATATTTATTTTTTCCTTCTTTCTATCCTTATTTTCTCATACTCATCTAAAACCGTCCAAGCCAGTTTTCCATTTACTTTTAGTTCCTTGAAACCATCAGTAAGCCGTTGAAAATATTTCTCCATATATTTCATATATATCTCTTGTAGATTCGGGTCTTGTCCCGCATTGACCGAAGTTCCTTGAAGAGCTATTCTTGCTTGGTACTCGCGTGATCGCTTTTCCTATTCTTTCATTTGCTTTAACATAGACGACTGGCTAGCCGCAAGGGCTTTAAGTGAATTTTTTTTTACAGACCATTTTAACAATATTAACAAATCTTTATTTCAAAATTATTTCATGTTCACATTTATATATTAATTCGTTGCCTGTATTTTTTTCTTCTTTTAAATCTCAGATAAACCTTTCTTTTATTTGCGTTTTCCTTGACTATTTTTTAACATTCACACGCCTCCGCTGTCGTCGTCTTTCGTGTACCTTCCACGCCGATGTATTCGTGGTGGTTGAGACGCCACCACCGGCACTTTTGTAGAAGCCGTGTTCCGACGATTGATTCTTGCTGATTTGTTACGGACTAAAGCCTCTGATACTCGATCCTTTTAATTTCGTTAAAATCCCACGCCGCTGTAGATTCTTAGGGTTACAGGCCTCCGCTGTCGCTTTAATGTAAGTCGCAGTCCTATACTTTCTCCCACGCCAATATATTTCTTTAAAATTTACAGCCTTCATTGGCTTGATCCTTGCCGAGTTCATGGACCTCCCACTCCGTTTTAGCCGTTAGCTATCTCCGCTGTCGCTCCAAATAAGCCGCTTTCCGATTCTTGATCGTTTTTAAAAATTGTGGTCCTCCCACGCCGTTGTAGATTCTTCTGGATTCAAGCCTCCGCTGTCGTTTCAACATAAGCCGCGGTACGATACTGGATCCTTTGTTTTTTCCTGGACCTCCCACGCCAATTTCTATTACTGAAGTAAAGCGTCCACTGGCGCTTTTTCATAAGCCGTGGTCCGACGCATGGTCCTTGCAGTGTTCCGTGGATCTCCCACGTCGATGTAGCTCCTCTCCAATCTCAAGCCACCGCTATAACTATAAATTTATCCGCGATCAGGACCTGATTTTGTTCGTTCTCTCATGGACCTCCCACGTCGAATTTTTTATTTATTTCAGACTTCCACTGTCGCCTCCTCATAAGCCGCCGACAGTCGCTTCCTTTACATTGTTTTTTTTTTTTTCCCACGTCGACCACCAGTCCTGTCCCTTGCAGCATTCTTAGGACGTCAGTGTTATTTTGTTATTGTTTCCCTGATCTTACCGTACTGCACTCATTTAGGTGCGCCTTGCGGACTTTTCTACCGTGAATACCGATTAAAGTATGCCGATCGGTTTGGCAGTCTTCATGAGCAAAAATTTCTATAAGCTCGAAGGACCACATTAAGGCAGCGTACATCGCTTGTCTTAGGTGCAGCTCGTACCGCTCCGTTCGACTGGCAACTTATACCACTAACCGCCGAGTCCCTAGTTAGCATTTCGTTAGGAACTGAATCTTTATTGGGCGCTCACGCTCGGGGTTATCTATGCTAGAGTATTCTTGGACATTCTAGGGGGCGATCATAGTACTTTGTGGATGCTTAAACATGTATATATGTGAGTGCTGTTGCACTTGGTTACATGTATGTATGTTGACAAAGGCGCGAATCCTAGGGCATTCTTGTACTTTACAGGGGGCATACTTAAATCTAATATATAAGTGTGTGTATGCTTTTCATACCAGTTCTTACTGATAGTCGGTGTGTATATAATTAGACTGCTTAAGCCCTTGATCGACCTTTGATTTCAAGTGGTTCTTTGGGTGCGGACAATTATGCATGTCCACCTTTTTGAGCACTCTCAGATGACACACCGGCCAAAAGGTGCAAGGCCTCCCATGAGGCATCCTGCCTGGAGAATTTCTTGAAGTTGGGAAAGCTTCTGCAGAAGGTATCCAACAAGGTGATGAAGAAGACCGTGTGCTCGAAATGCTCTCGAAGCATGCAAAGCGCCGACAAGGAGCAGCAGACAACGCCGGTCCGGAGAAAGAAGGCTGCAGCGCAAACGGAGCCGTGGCGAAAGATAAGCCAGCAGATGGTGGTTTGAGGACCCGCAGCTCAACTGGCCCCACCATCTACGACAAAGCTCCCAGGACCACTCGAAGGAACCCCCCCAAAGTGGCCTTAAGAAGGGGAGGCAATGCACGCTGACGCCAGGAAGACCGTGAGCCCAGAAAATCCGGTCTCTAGGTGGGTGGTTAAGTAATAACCGAGGGCAATGCGTCGCGCAGGACCTGATGCGCTCATTGTACAGGCGAGCGGGAAAACGTATAGCGAGGTGCAAGCCATGGTGACTAGAAGGGACGACAAACAGTTGTCGGAGCTGCGAAGCTGTGTAGCCAAGGTACGCCGCACCAATAAGGGAAACCTTTTGCTGGAGATGGCCAAAAGCAGCGCAGAAAGCGCGGAGGCCACGAAGGAGAGCATCGCGAGGGGCTTGGCGACGCAGCGTCAGTGCGAGCCATGTGGGATGAGTCGAAACTGCTCGTATTGGAGATATGGGACATTGACTCCATCGCAACGGAGCAGGAAATCTGCGCTGCTATTGCGAGTCAGTATGGCTTCGATGCGGAGCGCATTAGAGTCCGGAGTCTGCGCCGAGGCTACGCGGAGTCGCAGTCGGCAGTGATCAGTTTGCCCTTCTCCCTGAGGAAAGCCGTCCTTCATCGTGGCGAGGTGCGGATCGGATGGACCATCTGCAGGATCCGTGAAAGAGCATGGAAAGAGCATCTGAGCCAGGAGGCTTCAGATGCTTGGATCCTGGGTATATTTCAGCGAACTGCAAGAGCCCAGTAGACAGGAGCGACTGCTGCATAAAATGTGATGAACTGGGGCATAAGGCAGCCTAGTGCAGCAAGGAGCCTTCATGCTTCATCTGCTCTGCGGCAGGCAAGAAGGAGACCAGGCCCCATGCAGGAAGCTGATTCCGCTCAGCCAAAACCAGCAGGCCCGGGAAACCTCGACGTACATGCAGATGATTAAGTTAAATCTGAACCACTGCAGGGCCGCCAGGATCTCCTGATGCAGACGGTGCGCGAACTGGGTACGGAGGTGGCAATCCTCAGTGAGCCCTACAGAGTTGAAAGCAACAACGATTGGCTCACGGATCGCACAGACACCACACACTTCCCAGCAGAATGCCATAGCGGGAAAGAATTACAGAACGCTAGGCGAGATCGCAATATGCATGAAGAGGCAAGCCGTGAACAAAAGTCGACCTACGGGCTTGTAACCTACTGGACAAAAAAAATTCAAAAGTGGCGTATTTTAGGGCATTCTGCATCAAGGTATTGAAAATTTAATTCAAAATTACAATTCGAAGTGGAAATTTAATTCCAGATCTGCCGAATGCATCCAGAGAGTTCAAAACATATCGGCTCTACGCCCAGAGCAAATTGTTCTCGGTTTTGTTATTCGATCAGTAATCGTTTTCTCTTTCAAAATGAACGGTCGTGTTTTTGTTGTGCGCCTCGTATTTGTGTAAATTCTTTGCTATAAACCACCGGGGTTTTATTTGAAACTTCTATCTTGTGTTCAATAATAATTCACCGTTTCACTTAGCGTGTGCAAGTTAACACGCCCAGTTCCCATGAACAGAATTTGTTGAGTTGCAGTCCATATCCGGTGGCCAACACGCGCAGTAAGGAAACTGCCGAATCCACACTTTGGGTGCCATCGCCCCATCGCCTGATAGCAAAAGCTGACCCGGCGCTTCAGCGGCAGCGCAGGGAACACACGCTCAGCGAATGATCGCCGGATATCAAGTACTGACCTTGCATTTTGGTGACGGCGCTGCTAGCAGGCAAAGGCCTCAAGCTGTGGCCGGATCGGACCCTGAAGTTAGTCTAAAATTGGTACTCCGCAGCCATAGCTGTGTTTAATAAACAATTGTAAAATTATCCAACCTTTTGCCTAAACAGGCTTAGGAGTAATAATAAATACCCTCACCCGCACGAAAAATCAGTTACAATCAAAAAAAAGCGTGAAAAAAGTTGTCCAGAAATTTTCAAAAAAAATTACACCTCACCCGCACGAGAAATCAGCAGTCGTCGCAGTCACAGGTCGCAGTTGTAGTCGCCGTCAGAAGTCGCAGTCGCTGTTAGCACACCTCTTTACCCCTCGCCCCGCACGAGAGATAGCAATCGTCAGCAGCAGTCGCCGCAAACAACCAGCCCCCTCGCCCCGCACGAGGGATAGCAATCGTCAGCAACAGTCGCCGCCAACAACTAGCCCCTCGCCCCGCTCGAGAAATCGGAATACAACAGCTGCACTAACAAAAAATATATAAGTAGGCTGTTTTGATTATTCGCAGAATTCTCAGTAGAAAAGGGAAATAAATATAGAATATGAATAAATGGTCTGTTGGTACAATTCTGCAGGTAGAAAAAATTAAACTTAGTTTAACGAAAAAATCTCTAGAGTTTTCTGGTGTCTGTCTACACTGAGAGAAATAATTTTCTTCCAAATTAAAAAGTATTTATATAAAATACGGTTTATATAAAATACGATTTATATAAATACTTTTTAATTTTTAAAATAAAAAAATATGTATCGTGCCTTAATCATTTGTAAAAACTACACTGGGAATTTTTTTTCCATCCAGAATTTCTTGAAATAAATATTATACAAGATTGCTTTAAATATTCAACAATCCAAATAATTTTTTTTTACTTTAAAAAGTATAACAAATTGTTTGTTATAAATAAAAAAATATATATATTAAAAGCAAATTTTTTTTCGTCTCAAAATTTTTCCGTCTTTAAACTAATATTGCGTGTTTAACACACGTATAACCTGATCCGTGGTAACGTGGAAAGCATTGATCTTTTGGGGCAGTTGAATTTCCACTTACCATGTATAACCACCAGATCCTTCTTGCCTTTAGTTTTGCACCACTGCAGGACATCATATGAAATGCATGAACCCTTTAGAGTATTATGTGCAAATTATAATGATTTGTACAAAATAACCTCATCTGTAGATAGCCTTCCTAAACTAAAAACATTAATCTTACACATGCAAGATAGCAATCGAGCTGCCTTATAAAAGCCTATATTCCTCGCATTCTTTTACCTATACTTTTCTTTCGCGTCTATTAACACCTAACCCTAACAAGCACGTGCTTGGTTTCGAAGGACCACTTGAGTGTACTGACCATAGTGCATCAACTTCCAACAGTAATAATTCATACGGTATATCTCGTACTTTATTGTCACCTGCCTACTGCCGCTACTAGTTTTGGAGTCATGAAGTCTTCCCCAACTGATATTTTTGTTGATATTATGTCTTCGTCCGAATCAGACAAGTCATCTTGAAAATAATCATATGATGACGGTGATGGCATTGACTCTGTGATAATTATAGATCGCCGTTTTCCTTTCTTAATAATTCTCAGGCGCGCCATTTCCTCTTTATCGATCCCTTTTTTGTCTACTCCACCTAAGTGACCCGGGCTCCCGGTGAGCGACCAGTGCTAGTGCTAGTACAACTGACTCCTTGGGAAACGAGGATCACTTCAGGTGACCTCAGAACAGAGCAGTTTTCTCAGCAGCAATAACGCAGTAAGTCTTCGAGAGGATTCCCTTTGACCATGCGAGTACAGTCTTCAGTACTTCCTTCCACTTCGTACTTTGTAAGTGCCCAGACGAACGCTGAGCTTGCCAGCGCGTCAGCTTAGCGGGAGCATTTGGAGCGTGCAGCACCAGAGTATCTAGCGGAGAGAAGCTTAGCGAGAGTATCCGGGTGCAGGTAGCACCGGACTATCAAGCGGAGCGTAAACGATGGCGAGTACAAACTGGATAAATAAGTTAAACAGACAGGAATTACTGCAATAGTATCAGCAACAACAACAGATGCTGCAGCAACAGGAGCAGCAGCAGCAAATTATGCTACAGCAGCAGCAGCAGATGCAAATGCAGCAGCGAGGAGGCTGAGAGGGATGAGCTGCACGACGGGACACAGATAGCGGGCGGAATTGGCCGCCAGAGGTGCAGCGGTCGCTGAGGAGGCGGCAGGCGGCGAACAGCGTCGGGCAGCGGACATCGATGGTCCTGAATCTGCACGAGGGGTGATTGCGCGAGTGTATTTTAGCAGGCGGAGCGGCCGTGGAGGAGAGAACTAGATATAGTTAAATTAGGTTAAGATTGGAAACCAAACCAATGTAAATAAAGGGAAGGAAAATAGACTGGATGGATGGGAAATTCACCCGTTCTTTGTTGTTTGGGAAAAGAGGTAAACAGTTTTGGTTAGGTTAAATCAGCTGGTAGTAAAACGGGCGTTCAACTGGTTCCGAGAGGAACAACTCAAGACCGCCCGGTTGACAATCGAACCAGTTTACTTCACCGGTTTACTTCATGGCGGGAGCGGACGAAAATTTGAATGGGGGACGACAGAAGAAGAAGAAAAGGGTTGCGGAGCTTTATTTTATTGTTTTTTTTGGGGAGTGTAAGGAATCATTAAGATCCCTTACAGAAGCGCTAAGAGAACGCAGGATCGACAGAAGAGAAAGCAGTATAAGAGATTGAGATGGAGCGGAGAAATCGAGAGAAAGCTTTCAGCAGAGCAGGTATTCAGCGCATAACAGGACACGGATGCGCTGAGCAAGGAGTTTTGCGAAAGAGAGGGCTGCTAAATGGCAGCTGCAGGGGGGAGACAGTTGTGAAGTTTAGATAGCAGTGACCGCAGAGACTGGAGCGGCAGCCAAGAAGGCAGCAGCGGATGTGGAGCAGGTCGAGGGCAGTTAGTGGTGGAGCTTTTGTCGCAGTTGATATAGGGAGTGTCCAGTGCAAGTGGAAAGTGACTCCTTGGGAAACGAGCCAAGGATCACTTCAGGGACGACAGTTGTGGAGTTTACGTAGCAGTGGCCGGAGTGTGCAGAAGGATTAGTGAGCAACGAGTAGTAGTGAATAACCAGTGCTAGTGCGAGTGAAGAGCGACTACTTGGGAAACGAGCCGAGGATCACTTCAGCAGAATCGCAGTCTTCGGAAGGATTCCCTTTGGCCAAGCGAGTCCAGTCTCAGAATTTTCTTCCCCTTCGTACTTTGTAAGTCACCAGGCGGACGGTGAGCTTTCCAGCGCGTCAGCTTAGCGGGGACATCTGGAGCGTGCAGCACCAGAGTATCTAGCGGTGCGAAGCTAAGCGAGAGTATCCGAGTGCAGGTAACCCCGGAGTATCAAGCGAAGCGTACGCGCGGCGTGATCACCCAGACGACATTGGCCGGCGAGTCGGGCGTGTCCAAATTGTTAGTGTTAGGGCGTCTTGTGCCCCGCTTAGGTCAGGTGTGGTGGAAAAGAAGTTAAAGTCGCCTTTATAATATATATTTGTGTACTTAAATCTCCGGCTTTAACCAGGTTTTTGTGAACACAATCACCTGGGACGCAAACAAAAGACTATCAGAATACAATTTAAAAAGCTTACTAAGTAAGCCTCTTACGTTATGATAGATGGCACAATGGTCTTGTGTGACCTGGGTAGACTAACTCCCACCACAGCTTTTTTTTCTTCTTTGCTTCGAACAACAACATACATAGGCCAGAAATCAGCAGAGCATATTGAGTTCGTCAGGGACATTTATTTTGAAAGACGAAATATCGACTAGCATAATCAAATTTTAATTGTTCCACCTTAATTTTAGATTTTTTCGAAACAAATTTCTGTTTCGTTGGTGGTATAGCAAAGAAAGCTCTTAGCAATTCATTTTAAGTACCAATTTCCGCCGGTATTCCAGGCTTGATACCCTGAGGAGGTTACGGGATGGGATTCTGTGGGGTCATTGATTGTGACCACTCAGCGGACACACAGATATAACAGGAGGCGCTACCTTTCCCGCGGCACATTCGGATACCGAATCTTTCCGCACATTCGATCTCAGTCTCATTGAAGTTAGATATGGGATCGAGGCCAGTGCCGAGAACCCGTGGGGTATTGTAGGGATCTGCACAAATGCGGTGTGCGAACAGTGGTTTTTGCGCTTAGGGGACTCGTTTAATAGCTTTAGGCCATTTAACATTGGACTCAAGCGCCACCTCATTAGTTTTACGAAAGCTAAAAAGTAGCTCTTTAAAAATGTTTTTGGCTTCCCTTTCAACATCGCGACAACAGTAACGCAATCCAATGCTTTTAATAATATAAACCACCTGGCCTGTGCAATCAATGCACTTAGCTTGCACAACATTATCACAAAGTCACAAAAAAAAAAATCATCTGCAAGCATAACAAAGTAAAATGAAGAATTATTATTAACACAAGAGAAAAGTTTAAAATAAAACCCAGGTGGTTTATAGCAAAGAATTAACACTTCACTTTAAAGGTGAAAATCGATATATTGCACGCGATATATTACATCGATATTCGACGCCACATCGATATCGAATGTCTACTTGTTAAGTAGTTGGTTAACTTGAACACGGTAAGTTAAGTTAATAGCTTTAGCTTACAAGTTAATTACTTTTGTTTTGTTTTCAGATTTTGAGACGTGGGCGCAGTAGAGGTAGTGGCCGTGGAGGCGGACAAGGTTTTGCCGGCCTCAACCGTCGTGATTGGGCCTGTTGGATAAATAGCTGTTTGGACCAGCAGCAGGAGCAGTACCAGCGATAGGAGTACCAGCACAAGTAGCAGAAATCGCATTAGGACAACGAGCAGCCACATCAGGACTACAAGCAGCCGAAGTAGTAGTAAAATAAAAATATACAAAATTAAAAGGGGAAAATAACACACACATAACATATGAGCACAGCGAATGGTCACGTAAGAGCGCGCGGAGTCTGAAGTACAAAACAATTAAATAGCTGACACAAGAATCAAAGCTAACTTCGGTAAGCCGAATTTAGTATAGCCGTGCATTTTTTTTTTTTTTTTTACAACGGTTTATTATAATAGCTGGTCGTCAGCCAATCGAGCACACAAGGGGACTAACAGGTGACTGAGTCATCTGCCAAATCTGTATGCAGCATTGGTAGTGCGACTATACTCTCTTAGCGAGGGCGGCTAGAAGCAGGCCCTTGGTCAAGTTAACCGAGGATGGTGACGAATGGTAGTCGGGGGGACCTGGGCAAGTCTTAAAAATACCTCCCCTCGATTCAGGCGTGTTACGCGACCAGTGCTCGCTGACTTTCAGTTCGCAGCTGAGGAGCTAATCCACCTGTGTTCAAACTTCCCAGGGCCGGGCAACCCTGGCGTCAATGATGTAAGAAATGAAACCCCAATGCAGTGCTTTGGACCTCTTGGGAGAGGTAAAACCCCAAAAACTGTCGGATGTGGACGAGGAAGAGTTGCTGAGACAGAGTCCGGACTCAGCATCTCAAGCTACTTCGGAGATCGACGAAGATGAGCTGCTGACACCAAGTCCGGTGGTCCCAGCTCCGTTAAGACCCAAAGGGAGTGCAAGTAGCACTCCACAAACACGACCTCACATAGGGGCGGCCCTGTTGGGCTACACTGAAGATAAGTTGACCAGTGGAAAGGACGATCCACTAGAGCACAAGAGTAGACGCCCGAGGGTAAACAGAGCCCGTTTCATTCCTAGCAAGATCGCTAAGAATGAGGCTGAGGGTAAGGCACACCCTGGAGACGCGGCCGATAAGGCTCGATTCTTGGCGGAGATCGCCGAATTCAAGGAGTATGAGAGGTCCCACCCCGGGGCGGTCAGTAGGACCTTGGTGGCGAAGCGCGATCGTTCACACGATGTGAGCGAGAGTGCGCCTATAAGGGTCAGCGACGCATAGGGGAAGGCCAGGGCAACATCCCTCGTGATGAATGGAAAGTCTTGTAGTGAGGTGGCTAGAGACAGTCTGGTTATGGCTCTGGTGTACGAACTCCATGACGATGGACGCCTGCTTGCAGAGAAGTGAAAGGAAATAGAGGCCAAGATGTCCGACATAGTAACCGACAGTTACTCTCCTTCGATAAGTCCCCCTACGCAACCCCAGTAAACATCGATGTTGAGAATCGTTCGGAATAACCTGCAGCGCAGCTCACACGCTTCAGCCAGTCTCACGATTCTTCTCAGGAAAAGGATATCGGCATTGCCCTCATACAAGAGTCAAGGACGAGAGACAAGCAGGTATCTGGTCTGAAGCTCCCTGGATATACACTTCTGTACACGAACTCGACGGGTAGAACGAGATCAGGTATAGTTATTAAGAATCATTCTCATGCTCTTCTCTGTTCCAATCTCAGCACATCGGATCTGGCAACGTTACTATATGTAACAAAGGTAACATACCAAACAAAGGGCACGAAAGTCCAACCCTTATTAACAAGCAGGACGCTACAGCAACAATGACAGTCGAGAAATCACTGCAGACACTGGTGGATACACACTTCCCGGGTAACCTAAGAGAGTACTCGGAACCCAATTAACTTAGGCGAGAACTCGCGCAAACAACATCGGGAGACATTGTCACCATCAAATGGATTCAATGGGCGATTGTTTCGTTTGACAGATATAAAAGCCCGGGCCCGGATGTCATAATACCGGCAATGCTGCAATCAGCTAATAGAAGTATTAGTGGGTGGCTTAAGGCCATTTTTGAGGCTTGCATCAAGCTGACGTACATACCGTTCCTATGGATAAAAGCAAAAGTTATATTCATACCGAAACCAGGAAGGAAGAAGCACATCCTAGTAAAGGATTATTGGCCGATAAGCCTAACCTATTTCTTACTGAAGACAATAGAAAGACTACTGGATGTTTACATCCGCGAGAGGTATGTTACCTTTGTCCGAGAGAAATTACTTTTCAAATGCGCACTACATGAAGTGGTGAGTTATGTAAAGATATCTCTAGAATGCAAGCAGTACACGATGGCCACCTTTCTGGACATAGAAAGTGCGTTCAACAACGTGAACGCCGACTCCATCCTGGGCTCCGTCTACTCGATCGGCATTGAGAGAGGCATCAACAAAATGGATTGGTGTATGCTGAAGAGCAGGAGGATAATAGCCGAACTGAGTGGCACTCACTTCATGCGGGTAGTGAGGAGAGGCACACCTCAGGGCGGGGTTTTATCACCCCTGCTTTGGCTGATAAATATTTATTTATTTATTTATTTTAATTGCAAATATCTGCTAGTATCACAATACCTCCACCCAATTTGGAGTAATTTGTAATGATATGCTCCGACTCACATCAAGTGGGCGGAGGCAAGGACAGATGGGTAATAATATTATTTACATTAAACTCAAGGGACATTTCAACATATAACAAAAAGTACAGATCATTGTACGATGAACATAAAACGCGAAAAGGTTCGTGAATCTCAAAGTTAGATTTACAAAATTTCAAGGCAATTGGCCGAAAATTACGAGACGGCCTTATAGGTATAGCGAATCGAATTTGGCCAAGAAGGTGAGACGAGTTGATGTGTCCAGTGATCAACTTGTGCAGGAAGATCACTCCATGGCAGGTCCGGCGATCTTTAAGCGAGGGAGGTTCAGTAGGCGCAGTCTGTCAGCGTAGGATGGCAGGTGACGATGAGGTTCCCAGTTTAATCCCCGTAAGGCAAACAAAAGGAACTGTTTCTGTACCGATTCGATAAGGTCCTTATATTTTGCGTATTGAGGCGACCATACGCACGAGCAATATTCAAGAATCGGGCGAACCAGCGAAATAAAAAGAAGTTTAGTCGTGTAGGAATCCTCAAACTCCTTCGACCATCGCTTGACAAAAGCAAAAACTCTTTTCGCTTTCCCGACAATGATGCCAATGTGATCGGTGAAGCTTAGATTATGGTTAAATAAGACTCAAAGATCTGTCACCGTATAAATGCGCTTAAGCTCGCACGACCCTATAGAATATATACCAAGACATTAATCTTAACCAACTTATTACACATGCAAGATAGCAATCGAGCTGCGCGCTATTAGCATTATTTTACCTATACTTTTCTTTCGCGCCTATTAACACCTAACCCTAACAAGCACGTGCTTGGTTTTGAAGGGCCACTTGAGTGTACTGACCGTAGTGCATCAACGTCCATCAGAAATCGAGAAGAAATTACTCTTAATTTTAAGCTATTAGAGGAGCGACCTGATTAGCGAAAGAGAGAGAGTGAAATTTTTATTTTTAGATTTGGCAACTGTCACTAGTATCCGAGTTTATGTTCACGTTTCGATTTGCCAGAGTGAAGCGTTTGGTGCTTGTCTGGCGTGCTGGCAATCCGCGGATCGAGAACGAGCCGAGCCGTAACAATTGTGTTGAACAAATGTGTGCTTATTTGTAATAGAATTTGTATAGTAATATATAAACAATTAAAGAATATAGAACAATACAGAGAACGCATCTTTAATACCTTGTCTGTCATACCTTGTTGCCAACGGGAAGGAGGGAACGTTTGCTTGTTTTATTTATAACCGTTTATTGCGTACAAAGTTTTTAAGTGTACTTGGGTTTTGTGTGTATGTGTGCGCTAACACGGCAACACATTTTGACAAAATAATATTTTTGTGATTTTAATAGAGCGAGAGCCAAAAAACTTTGAAATTCGACAAAGCTTTTGTGCACTGCAGTTTCAACTCGGTCTATGGTCGTGCTGATTAAAGCGTTGGTCAGCGAGGTGAATTGGGGATCGTTCCCTTTCTAAGACCAGTACGCATTTTAAGTATTGTGTTCTTTTTATACCCGGTGCCCATAGGGTACTTTGGGTATTATAAGTTAGTGCCAAACGAGAATGTATGTAACAGGCAGACGGAGAAATCTCCGACATCAGCCGAGTCGATTTAGCCATGTCCGTCTGTCCGTGTTGGTAAACAGGTAAACAGAGTTACCAAAGTTGGTGGCAGCATTCTAATCCTTTGCACGCAGACCAAGTTACTATATGTAAGCTATAGTTGCCATTTTTGACTTAAGTAAATAGATAAAATAAATAAGTACTATATATACTTTATGGACTCGGAGATGCCTCCTTCACTGCGTTGCAAATATCATGGCAAAATTAGAATACCCTTTGCAAGGGTATAAAAAAAGTTGTTCGAACCTTATTGCTTATATCTCCCATGTTTATCATCCGATTTTACTTAAACTCAGAAAACGTCCGCGAATGCCTACTATATATTCTTGATCAGCATCACCAGCCGAGTCGATCTAGCCATGTCCGTCTGTCTGTTTGTCTGTCTGTCTGTCTATGTGTCCGTCTGTCGGCTTCTACGCGAACTAGTCTCTTAGTTTTCAGCATAGTCTTATTTCTTTACGCGCACGCAGTATATATGTCGGAACGGCTGAAATCGGACTACTATATCCTATAGCTGCCATAGCGCCATGCCATGGCGAAATTAATGTAAAAAACAATTTACTTTCTCTGTTTTTAAACGTATTTATATAATTTTTGAGATATAGCAGTTTTTATGGTTCTAGAATTACGGTTTTCATTTTTTTAAGATCAGACGACTATATCATATAGCTGTCATAGAAGCGATCGGTCGATTTATATGAAAATGTAAACTTCTACATGTCAAATGTAAAATTTACAAAATTAGACATTTTTCAACTTTACTCAAATGGTTCGATTTTCAATGATCCAATTGCAGACTGCAAGGGTATACCAACTTCGGTTTACCGAAGTTAGCTTTCTTTCTCGTTTTGGTTTCTTTTCTGTTTCGTTTTTTTTTTTGTTTTTTTTTCAGTTCATCCTTTTTTTTGATGATAATAATCAAATATTTTGGTTTTGTGTCGGAATTGAACTCGGGCCAATTCTGCAAAATTTAAATGCATCTGCCGCTTATACAACTGGGCATTATCTATATTTCATATGAAGCGGCCATTTTCATACTTATTCTTCGACAACTGTTGACCTAATTTTGGCAGAACTGAAATAAAATGTATTAACTAAATAAAAACTTAAAAAGCCGGTAAATAGAAATTCAAAATAAAATTCGTTGGATTTTGCGGAGTTTGAACTCAAACCTTTCTTGCGTAAAAATCGCCGCGCCGCGTAAAAATCGCCGCGCAGCGCCGAGACCTCTTCGTTATGTCGTCTATTACTTAATTGACATCGATTGTCACATATCATAGCTTCCAAATTTTTTTAATGAAAAGACGAATTTTTATTGGATTAGAGATGCACAAGCAAGTGTGTGTGTAAGAGAACAGAGATTGCCAAATCTGCAATACAGAAAGAGCGTGAGCAAGAAGTGACAAAAATTAAAAAAATGCACTTTCATAACCCGACTTTAACAGAACTTGAATAACATTTATTAATTGAATAAAAAAGAGAAAAAATAAATATAAATATGAAAAAAAAAATATTTCAAAAAAATTTGATTTTGAGGAATTTTAACTAATACCTTTCTTGCATAAAAAACGTTTGCTCAGCGCTCAGACCTCTTGACTATTCATGGGAGCTAATTTGAGGGGCGATTTCTTTTAAGAGGTATTGAAGTAGTTTCATACAGTACATATATATACATTAAGAGGTAATTTGAAATAAGGCAAAATTACCTCTCAATGTAAAGCACAATCGTTTAGGTACCGGGTATCTCACAATTGAGCACTATCGACTGTAGCCTTCTTACTTGTTTATATTATGAATTGAAATTTGTTGTTTTATTTCTTTGTATAATTCTTAAAGTTAAATAAGTCTTAATGCAAAAAATTGTTATTATTAAACAAAAAATGTTTCTTTGCTAAAAGAACGGGTGACGGGCTTAAAAATTAAATATATATTTAAAATATATGTAAAATATGCTGAAAAGCTTTTTCATGATCTTTTTTTTACAGTTTATTCACTTTTACTTAATTTAAAACATTTATTCACAATAATTGAAAACAACAATTAACAATTAAAACAACTTAACCCTCGACTTATTCTTATTTTTTTTTTTAACAACTAAAACTAAAACAACTTAAAGTGTGCAAAAGGAAACCATAAAAATAAAAAACCTCGAAACACTACTTAAAAATCAAATAACCAGAAAGAAAATCATTTTTGGCTATAAATTAATTAGGGGAATGGTCCCATTTGTGGACAGTTTCGATTTTGCCTCATCCACAATCTTCATAAGCTCTTTAGATACTTAAACAAAGTAATCGAAATGCCGAAGGAACGACTACCAAAAATGAAGTTTCTGCCAAACAAAAAGGGGAATCGGATACTTCTCTTGGAGGTACAAAATTAAAACAAAATATTAAGCAGATTCGAGATATAGAATTGGAAAGCAGCGTTCACACTCAATAGCAACTTTAAACGCCCCGATGTAGCTGACAGAGCGGAAGTGAAAAATCCTTAACAATACTTAATCGATGCTCTAATGTTTCTTTCAGTTTCCACTCGTACAAGCATTACGTTTGCTGTCAGCTTCCTGAGCTACATAGTTCAACGCAAAGTACAATGGGGAACACTGGAACACAGTCACAGCCAACATAAGCGCCTATTTAAACAAGCGCGTCGCTGAATCCAGTCTTGAGAATCGCAGCGGCCACTCTTGCGTTATTAATTTTCGGGTATTGTACAAACATTAACAAATAAGGGACAACACGGCCTAAAAATGGTTCGCATTAAATAAAAATGCATTTACGCCAATCGGCTGCTTGACACCAGCCTCCTCGCTCACAGAAAGCTCGATGCAGCTCTCACAAGCGATAAAGCCCAAGACACACACAGTTATATAGTTAAATATATATTAATTGTAATATAGATTATTATTCGTTTTTTTTTTTTTTTTTTTTTTACAAAAACCAGCAGCAATCAATTTGTTTTAACTATTAAGTATACAATTATCTGCAATTGTATATAAGTATACAATTATTGACTCCACCAAATTTTATTTTTTTTTAATAAGGGATTCATCGCTGCAAGCTAAGTATATCAGTAAAAATGTTCAAACTTACAGTAAAAATTAAAGCAAAAACGATATAACTGATAGTTTTCCTATCCGGCCCGAAACGTTCATATACATCGTCATATGTCTTGGAAGAGCGAAGTGTGTTCAAGTGAATGTCACTTATAACGGCGTCAATAACGTTGCGCACTTTGGTTGCTTGGGCCAAAAAAAGCCCTTGTCCTTTGCTTAAATCCCTTTGGAAAACGGGTATGACACGTTCCATCTGAATCTTAATTTTTTCTTGAACTTTTTTTAAGCGTTCAATTGCTCTTTTGGGAATTTCAAATAACTTTTCTTCAATAATATTTTTAATTCCTTCTATATAAGTTGTAGAATCAGGCAACTAAAAATAGCAAGAAAAATTAAATATACATAATATTAAAAAAAAAATGTAAATATTAAGACAGGACTACCTCATCAATATGAAGACAGTTATTAACCGTTAATAAACCTGCCTGGTACGGACTTCTGAACAAATAATAACATCGTCTTGATATTGCTTGGCATGCATATAAGATATCTCTCCTGAGGCTCCGCATACCTAAGATAAGAATCTATGAGTTTCATAATGAGGAAAAGTAGTAACCTACCATCTCGATACTGTGACGTCAAAAAACGAATATTCGATTCCAATTTGGCAACACGTTTCATTAAGACGAGGGCTTGAGGCATGCTGTCCAAAATGCGTTCCAATTCTACCAAAGCATCGCACTCAGATGTATCCGCCAAGTCGAGAAATATGTGCTGATGGGCATCTTCAAATTAAAGGTAGTTTAAAGTGACATGCGTTGTCATCCACGAAACTTACTCTCTAATTGAAAGTTAAGATGGGTCTGCAGCTCTTGGTAGTTGTACACCATAATATGATACACGTGGTCTGCTACATCCTTTAGAAATATGCATGTATCTTCGGTACTCCTATGCATTTGCTTCGATGTATTATCGAATCCCCGATCCAACAACTTGTTCGCCACAAATGATACCAATAGACCAAAACTACAAACGGAGAAGTCAAACAATCCAGGAACATTAGGATAATAGCAACAAAATCGCTCTAAAATCTGCTACAGTAACTACATCAATACAATACAGCTCCTATAGGAACCATTGGACTAAATTGACAAATCTTAACTATTTTGCAAAATATTGCATTAAAACATCATATATATTGCTTTTATAAGATTATAGCATTAAGTTTAAAATTTAATAAGACCGGCTGCCGGCTACAGTTAAAACAAAAAAAAAAAAACAATAAAAAGGTTACGTTTGCCCCAGGATTCGAACCGTGTACTTCCGATCGCAAGTTGAGAGCCCTCCATCTTGGCCACTGGATTGGTTCTAAACCGCTAGCGAAAATAACAATAATATTAATTAGAGAAATTGGAAAAATTCCAATTGTCTGTACCTTTGGTGGGCGGTTAAAATATCCCTTTTAAGTGTGCATCCTTAATAAAAACGAAGCATTTAAATTTCCGTCTGTCTATCCGTTTCTATGCAAAGTAGTCTCTTAGAGTTTAAGCTATCTGTAAGAAACTTTGCCGATTGTCTTCTTTTTATCACCATTAGTATATAAGTCGGAACGGTCCAGATCGGAGCACTTAATCATATCAAACGCAAACACCTCTCAAGGAGGTGAAATAAAAGTGACGATGGCACCTTCAAAAGTTTCTGATATCAAATTTGGTTATGACTATAGTAACGTTAACAAAAATAAATTACAAATAACACTAGTTTACACATAAAATGCTCCAAGCCTGTTGATGCGAAATTCTGGTAGAGTTGAATCCCCAGATAACGAAAATGGCTTTAATTTTTTCTTTCTATGAATATTTTAAAGCTTTTTTTTTAAGTTTTACACAAAAAAAATCTGCTCAGTTTATCATTTTATAGCTCGAGTTGTAGCCAACCAATTTACCCGTCGAATGTTTTATTTTACAGGTAATGAACTAACCTTTCGATTTTAAGACACTTTATGTATATTGGATAAGTACTTTGTTTGCTATAGCTCGATAAACTTGAATCAATCCGTTAACTCAAATGTTAACGTGCTGCTAGCCTACGTGTACTAAAAACTCGAAAAAAAAATCCGTTGGAAAATCAAAACGTGTTTTTTTATAAAATTGATTGCCCAAAGTATCAAACATGCCTACAACTCCAGAAATCCGTTAAAAAATATTTGTATCGTAGATTTTCAAAAAAAGCTATTTTTTTAAATAAACAACAATTTACAAAATTAAGTTGAAGTAAGATAAAAATTAAATTATCGCGTTTATATACAGCTATTGCCAACAAATTAGAAAGAGGACTATGGTGGTGGTCTTTGTATCGATAAGATGCCAAAAAATAGTATTATGCCTAATATATTCTAGAAACATTAATCTTCAGTAAATAATAAGGATCTAATCAATATCCTGCGGTGCTCCTTAGTGAGTTCTAAGTCTCGTACCAATCGTTCAGGGTCTCTTGCGATAGCTTAATTACTTCAGATTCGCTATTGAAGGAGCCTGTTTACTTGGAACAGGTATCTGATGAATCATTTTCATCATAAGCTGGATAGGGCGCATCAGTTTAATGTAATTTGGAAATGTCACTGATCGCACTCTAGCATATTGACATTTTACATGTTTTCCAAACCCAGAAATCTTGCTTAAGCAAAAATAACAATCTGCATCGGTTTGTCGAATTTCATGGGACGCCTAAGACCAAAGCAAATATGTACATATTTATATTATCAAATATAAAAACATACCTTTGGCCTACACTACGTTTGCTTAGGATTAAACGGCAAGACTCAAAAATGCTATTCGGTGTCCATGGTTCGTCAAAGCTCGGCGAGACACGAAAATAAAGCATATATCAATGGGTCGAAAAGTACCCTTCTGTAAGAATTTACAACACATATAACAAAATATGTTTGGATCATTTAAACAGGTAAATTTTTTCGATGTATCTATTGCAAATATTCAAATTCGAATAAAAAAAAAATAACAAATTGACAGAACATAAGACTTAAGGATTCCCGCCGCCCCTGAAATGAAAAAAAAACGATTTCCCAATTTAATGAATTGACTTAAATCTTGACCACATCTCAACTAAAAACAAGAGTAATATCGATTTGAAGGGGGCGCTCTTGTACTCCTGCTATATTTTTTCTGCAGAAAAAAAGTTTGTTTTTATACCACGTTTTATGACCGCGAGGCCGATTTCTGGAGTTGTAGGCATGTTTGATACTTTGGGCAATCTACTTTATAAAAAAACCCGTTTTGATTTTCCATTTTTAGGATGCTAGCAGCACGTTAACATTTGAGTTAACGGATTGAAATTTCCTCTTTTTTCAAGTTTATCGAGCTATATCGAGCACACAAAGTACTTATCCAATATACATAAAGTGTTTAAAAATCAAACTTTCGACGGGTAAAATGGTTGGCTACAACTCGAGCTATGAAATGATAAACCTAAACTGAGCAGATTTTTTTTGTGTAAAACTTTAAAAAATCTTTAAAAAAACGTATTCATAGAAAAAAAAAATAAAAACCACTTTCGTGATCTGGTGATTCAACTCTACCACAATTCCTCATCAACAGGCTTGGGGCATTTTTTTTATATTTTGTAAACTGGTGTAATTCAACTAGTTTTGGTTTCGGTACTTAACTGTTAAATACCAAGCCTTGAAACTAAAGACCTGCTACAAACTAGTTAAATTATTTGTAATACATTTTTATACCCTTGCAGAGGGTATTCTAATTTTGCCATGATATTTGCAACGCAGTGAAGGAGGTATCTCCGACCCCATACAGTATATATATTTTCTTGATCAGCGTCACCAGCCGAGTCTATCTAGCCACGACCGTCTGTCTGTCCGTCTGTCTGTCTGTCTATCGGTTTCTACGCGAACTAGTCTCTCAGTTTTTGAGCTATCGGATTGAATAGTCTTTTTTCTTTAGCACGCAGTATTAATGTCGGAACGGCCGAAATCGGACTACTATATCCAATAGAAATAAAAGAGTGCTCGACTGTGAGATACCCGGTATCTAAAAGTTTCTGCTTTACACTAAAAGGCTATTTAAAATTGTACACACATTATCATACTCTACTTCGATACTTCTTAAAATAAATCGCCTCTCGAATTAGCTCCCGACCTAAACAATTTAATGTCATACTTTAATATGAATGATACATTTTATAAGGACGCCAACAAATGAATTATGCTATTTTTTGTAATTATTTGCTCTATTCTTTTGTCATTTCTTCTGCAGTTGGCGCCATTATATCGCGCGGCCAAGGCTCGAATGCGCCACCTGTCGGCTACAGCTTGCAACTTTATTTTACTGAAATTTTCAGAAAACGTTCGTTATTTAACGTTAATTTATTTTATCTATTAACTTTAACCCGTAAATAACGAGTATAGCTTATTTTACGTTTTTTATGATTTTTGAGGGCGGAAGTGGACGGGGCCAAATTTTAAAACAAACTTGATATGCGTGCAATAGATTCCAATGTTGTCACCAAATTTGGTAACCCTAGCTCTTATAGTCTCTGAGATCTGTTGTTTCACACGGACGGACAGACGGACATGGCTAAATCGATTCGGCTGGTGGTGCTGATCAAGAATATATATACTTTATGGGGTCGGAGAAGCCTCCTTCTGCCTGTTACATACATTCTCGGTTGACACTAACACATAATACCCTTGTATCCTATGGGTACCGGGTATAAAAATAAATATATAAAACAGTGCCAACGAACCCCGGACCAACAGCAGCAGCAGCATTAATAACATAACATAATTAAATACGCCAACGTCGTCATACCAGGAACTGGCAGCAACAGAAGGAAACTACAACGACCACCAGCAGCGGCAACAACATTTTAATTAAAAAAAAAATAATATTAAAAAAAAGGGATTCAGAAATTTAAAAATAAAACAATAATTTTTATACCCGGTACCCATAGGGTATAAGGGTATTATAAGTTTGTGCCAACCGAGAATGTATGTAACAGGCAGAAGGAGGCATCTCCGACCCCATAAAGTATATATATTCTTGATCAGTATCACCAGCCGAGTCGATTTAGCCATAGCCCTCGCCTTGCAGGAAAGAAGTTTCAAACAAAAATTACTAGATGTTCAGAAGCGTTTAGGTGGTGTAAATATCAGCACACCAGAAGTAGAAACATATAGGGATGCCGAAATCAGAATAAGTGTTTCGTGTAATGAGACTGTTAATGTAGGCTTAGGTGCCTGGCATACAGTACATAAACTGTCTGCCTTGTGTCGCCGCAACTAGAACATGAACCAGATGGACTATAGATGGTGCACATGAGGGTCTGAAGACTCTGCGACAGCCTCTGTTGAATGCAGCCAAACGAGTAAAGCTCGCGTTGTGGTAAAAACAATTACTGATTTTATTGAGGAACCTTAACGGTATTTATAGTTAAACAAAGTAAAAAGAATATGCTTATGTCAACGAAATTGTGCGTAAAGAGAAATGTGGGTTACTGTGTATTATGATCTATGCAGAAATGGGAACGTTGCCCAGTTCGTCAGCAGAATATGCATTCGCGCTTGACCTGATAATTGCTCCCTTTTGTTATCGCATTTACATATTGCTGAGACTGAACATTCTCCCGGCCGTTGAACAGGTGTTCAACCATCGCTAATGTTGAACGCAAAACGGCGTGGGGTAGGTTCCGGTAATGACTGCTCAGCGTTTTCCTGATGTTTGGAAGTGCGTCGTCGTGGCTTCCATTTGCTGTATTGCCGTCGTAGAATATATGCAATGATCACTATAATTGATATTGCTAAGGCCACATAAGCAGCTACTTGATGATGCTGGACAGTGCAGAAATGATTTTTCCATGTTGTATCCTTTAGTTTGGCCAGCTTTTGTTGCAGGACATCTAATTCATCTAGTTCGGAAACTCGGGTTTTAGTTTCTCGAGCTGGCTCTGATGTTTCTTCTACGCCAAAATTGGTAATATTGCCGAAGCGAACGTTTGTTGATTTCGTTTCACTGATCGTAGTGCTGAATGCTCTAACACTAATTTTTGAGTTGCGCGCGGTGCAGTCTGAGGAGAGGGATAGTAACCCCATTCCTTCAAGGTGTACTGTGGACGGTGTTTCCTTGCACACCGCTTGAAGCTCTATGGGACAGAGTGTCGCAAACATCCATCTGTTCCGCTGATGCGTTTTTGTCCAAATCAGATCGGATTTTGATTGAACAATCTCACATAGTGTTTCAGTCTTGTTGTTAAATAATTGACATTCACACTGATTATCCGCGCTAAACGTAGCTTGATGATTGAAGCAGATGTGCTTGTCAAACTCGTCTTCAGTCAATACCATGAATTGATCTCTATGGGCATTGACGGTTATGATATGTGTCTTGAGGTTGAATCTATGCCAGCTTCCTCCCTTCCAAGCCGGGATAGCAATGATGCTGAAGACTTCCTGCTGCGCAATGGATACCAGAGGTATTGTAATCTTGAAGATAACATGATCGGTGGTTGTTGTGCCTTCAGCGTGCATGATTCGGTAGAGCTGGATAGCATTTTCCGGTAATACCGGTAACATTTGATCTGGCAAAAGATGATCCCGAATTTGATCTAGTTGATCTCTTAGTTGCTGAGGAGATACTAGCATGGGACTAATGGTTCGGTGGCGAACATCAGTAAGGACGCTAGCTATCTCATTTTGCATCCGCTGCATCCCTGTCCCAGCAGAGTTAGCTGGGCTGTTAGGATCGTGAATGCTTGCTGTAGATAGTTGCCTTCGTATTTGCCTCTCTCTCTGTTTATCGTTGCTAGTTGTTGTTCTACCGTTCTGATGCGTTTGTTTTTGGCTGAATTGCTCCTTCTCACTACATTTATAGTAGAATCAAGAACAGATGTTTGATTCTTGAGCAGCATCATCAGCACATCATCGTTGGATTTGACTTCGTGTATGACCTTGGTCATTCCTTCTGCATAGTTGGAATCAAGCACGCCAAATAATGAGTGCGCCACGTTTCCGACTATATCAAGGGGTGATCTGCGCTGTCGGGAATGGTTAATCAGATCATTTCCCGCTTGTAGCTCGTCATATAAATGTCGAAAATGCTCAAATATAGAGTTACAGGCATTTGCGTTTCGTAGCTCTGAACACTTATGCTTGAGTTCAGTAATCCCGTCGAATAATATTCACATATCGGCCCAATATGGTTTTAAGTCGTAGTACACATTAATGGTCCTTTCTGAAAATGCCATTCTTGAAGTACCGATTCGCTCGTAGAATATTCCGGGTTGATTTGTAAACTGAGTCACAGTTATTGGTTGTCCCATTACTAGTGGGAGGATGAGTAGCATGGCCAGCAAAGTTGGAAGGATCGGAAGCTTCACCTTCTTCCTCTGTGTTGGGATTTCTTCTGACATCGTTGTTTCTTCGATGGAGCTGCGAGGATGTTTTGTAGCTTCTTCTTTCAGAAGCGGAGCAAGCCCAGTAACTGCGAGTTTGTATACGCCAGAGGCAGTTTTAACGTGTACTACCCGGATGTGGTTGACCTTGCCAGGATAAGTCTTTACTATCCTTCCCATTGGCCAACTCATCACTGTCACGTTGCCTTCGTTTACGAGAATTAGTAGTCCTTCAACATTCTGCGACATGGTTTTCCATTTGAAACGCATTTGAAGTTCTTGTAGGTACTCCATGGACCACTGATTCCAGAATGCTTGCTTTAATCTGGATACTAGTTCCCATCCCTTCACCAATGTTTTTCCAGATGAGGCTAGGTTCACATCGGGAGGAGCTGTCAATGGCTCACCAATCAGAAAGTGCCCTGAAGTAAGGGCTGATGTATCACTCGGGTCTGATGACATTGGGGTAAGCGGCCGTGAATTGAGGATTGCTTCAACTTCAATGATCACAGTGTTGAGCTTCCCACAGGCCGCTAAATGATGGCGCTCGGGGCGGTATGAACTTGAATTCCACCTGCGATTTGTTGCAATTGTGGATAATTTGGGCCTGGGCCTTATCCGAAAAGATCGCTTCTTCTAAGGTCTTCAATTGATTGTTGGCACCGATGAAGTTTGTTGTTGTCTGGCATTTGCCGCGTCGACTCAAAAATCGTCGAAGAGCGGCTAAGAATGCTTCCGTCGTCAAATCACTGACTAGTTCCAGATGAACTGCCTTTGTGGCGAAACAGCAAAACATTGCTATATAGGCCTTGTCTGGTATTTTCCCACGGATCTTGTGATGAATCCAAATGGGACCACAGTAATCAACACCAGAGTTGAAGAATGGCCGCGCCTGTGTTACTCGGTCCGCTGGAAGGTTGCCCATAATTTGTTGCATTAATTTTGGTCGTGCCCTGATACATTTGACACAGCAGTGTATAATGCTTCTTGCCATTGTTTTATCATTGACAATCCATTGCGTTCCACTATGCATGTTCTCTTCATGCATCTCTCGCAATAGCATCCTCACAATCGGATCATTGTAAGGAAGCAGGATTTGGTGCTTTGAGTCATATGGAAGTTGAGATTCTTCTAATCTACCTCCGACTCTGATAAGTCCGTCCCTTCCAAGTATAGGAAATAGGGCGATGATTGAGCTCTTTTTGTTTACGGTCTTGTGGTTAAGAAGCTGTTTGTATTCAACAGCGAAATCAATCTGCTGAATGGTGCGAAAGATGATAATCTTTGCACGAGTCAACTCACCGACACATAGTGTGGTTGTAGTGGTTCTGTTCCTTTTGTTACAGAATCGCATCATATATGCTACAATACGTTGCAGCTTATGAAAGGAGTTGCCATGGTTGCAATTGTAGAGTTCTTCTCCAATCTGATCTTGACATGTTGGCAGGCTCACTTGTTTTGACCGCCGTTCCAGATCGCTGGGAACGATGGTTGGTATCTTGGCCCACTTGTCACAGGAACCGTGTAGAAAGAGCGGTCCATATAGCCAGAGGTTATGTTCCGCTAATTTGCTGGCGACAATTCCTCTTGATAGTACGTCTGCCGGGTTATTTGCTGATGAGACATGACGCCACTGAGATTGGTCAGATACAGCTTGGATTTTAGCGATCCGATTTGCAACGAACGTGTGGTATGTTGACGCTGATGCGTTTATCCAAGACAGAACCACAGTTGAGTCAGTCCAGAAATACCCAGATGCTTTTTCACTAGACAGGCGTAAATCCTTCCTCACTCTGTGGGTCAGTTCAGCGCCCAATACCGCAGCGCATAGCCGAGGTAAAATTTCTTTTGCAGCTGGTGCCACTCTGGATTTGAAGCACAGGAGCCGGACAGACACTTGATTATTTTTGTAAGTGGCTCGTATATAAACTGCAGCTCCGTACGCTCGCTCTGACGCATCGACGAAAGTGTGCATTTCTTGAGTAATTGGCACTTTTCCATCAAAGATATGCCTCGGGGGTTTTTTTTTTTTTTTTTTTTTTTTTTTTATACTTTGCTGTTGTTTATTGAATCTTCTCCATTTAGAGACTAACAATAAGTGTGTCAAATCTTATATTAATAACCTAACTAACAGTCATATGACTGGCACAGAGTTATATGGCCCTGAAAATTATTGCTGGGTTGGAAGGTCGTTTCGTTGTAGGCGGGTTCTGCTGGAAACCCGAGTCAAGCCTCTTGCCAGATGATTAGGGTGCACAATAAGTTTTTTATTATAGGTCGTCTTTTGCTTGTCTATTTCATCTTTTACTGCAAGAATGCCGAGATCCCTATGGATGTTTTGGTTGCGAATATACCATGGTGCCCCAGTGATAGTTCGCAGGATTTTTGATTGCGCGCGCTGTATGATGTCTATATTGCTGCTGCTCGCGTTCCCCCACAGCTGGGAGCCGTATGTCCAGATTGGCTTTAGCGTGGAGTTGTAGAGCAGGACCTTGTAGTCCAGACGCAGTGGCGATCGGGCGTTTAAAATCCAGTGAAGGCTGCTAGCTTTTAGTTTTAGATGTAGTTTCTTGCATTCGATGTGTCTTCGCCAGGTTAGTCGTCTGTCGAGGTGGACGCCGAGATACGTTACTTCGTTGAATTGGGGAATCTGCGTGCTATTCAAGGATACTGGGGAGCATGTTTGCCTGTTAAGAGTAAAAGTTATATGTTTACATTTTTGTTCGTTTATTTTAATACGCCAGTCGGATAGCCACTTCTCAACTACCATGAGGTGACTTGCTAGTTGGGTTGTTGCTCGGTTTGGGCACTTCGAGCGACTTAGGATCGCAGTGTCATCAGCGAACGTGGATGTTGTTAGCCGCTCGTTCGTAGGTATATCCGCTGTATAAAGGACGAACAAGGTGGGCCCCAGTGCGCTGCCTTGTGGAACTCCGGCTTCGATAGTGTACTCGTCAGATGTTGTTGTGTTGCACCTTACTGCAAAGACTCTGTTGTAAAGATACGACTCAAGTAGCTTATGAGTGTATGTAGGCAAGTGTGTTTTGATTTTATGCATGAGGCCATTTAACCAGACTCTATCGAAAGCTTGAGATACATCAAGAAATACTGCGCTGCAGTATTCCCGATGCTCGAAGGCTGTGCGTATCTCTGATGTTATTCTGTTGACTTGTTCGATTGTGCCATGGTCTCGACGAAAGCCAAATTGATGAGCCGGAATAACATTGTGTACTTCCAGGTATGGTATTATGTGTGTTAAAAGGCATTTCTCGAACAGTTTGGACAGACACGATAATAAACTTATTGGTCTGTAGGATGACGGGATTGTGTGGTCTTTTCCGGGATTCGGTTTCATTATTATGATAGATTTTTCCATTTCCTTGGGTAGTAGCCGAGGCATATAATCCCATTGAAGATTTTACAAATGACCTCAATAGCAGAGTTTGGAAGTTCAATTATCATTTTTGGAGTTATTAAGTCGCCGCCCGGAGCCTTTTTTGGTTTCAGTTCCCCAATGACTTTTGCGATCTCATTCGGCTGAAACAATGTTGGTAAAGACATAGTATTAGTTTCGGTTTGTGGTAGAACAAATGGACTAGTGGCCTGGTTGGGCTGGAAGACGCTTCGGAGATGTGAAGCAAATGTTTCGGCTCTATCTTCGTCGCTGCGGGCCCAGCAACCTGATGAGTTTCTTATCGGGGTGACGGTTTCAATTGGAGAGCTTAGATTTGGGTGAGCCCTCCACAAAGGATGCTTTGTACTGGTTGGCGTAAGTTTTTCGATGTACCGTAGTTGTGCCTTTTCAGCGTCTTGTTTCAGAGCTCGGTTTAGTAAGCGAGTGACTTGCTTAAGACGTTGTTTTGAAGATGGCGATCTGTTGGTTTGCCAAGCACGTCGCAGACTCCTTTTTTCCAGGACAAGCTGTTCAATTTGTTGATTAGTTTTGAATTTGTTGGGTTGTACGTCCTTCCCTTGTGGTGTTGAGATAGTGGCTGCTACAGTGAGTACGTCCTCAAGAGCATCAGTAGAGCAGTCGATATCCGCTTCGATGTTGAGCTGCGGGGCTAGTTCAATGTGGGAACTTACATATTTCTTATATTTAAGCCAGTTAGTTCTGTGTGACGTCAGCCTTTGGGGTTGATCTGTAGTTTCTGGGCTTTGAAGAAGAGTTATTAGTACTGGCGAATGGTCTGATGAAAGATCCGAAAGCGCTTTGGCACATATAATGTTGCGGGAGATATTTTTTGTCACCGCAAAGTCTATTAAGTCTGGTATCTTTCTGGGGTCTGCTGGCCAATATGTGGGGCTACCAGGGGAAACATAGTCCAATTTGTTGCTCAAGTTTATGATTGCATTATATAATTGCCTTCCTTTGGGAGTCACGAGACGCGATCCCCAGTGCGTATGCTTGGCATTATAGTCTCCTGCAGCTATGAAGCGATCTCCAAGTGAGTTGTAAAAATCCATGAATTGTCCTTCCGAGATTGTAAAGCGAGGCGGGCAGTAGACAGCGGCTATGGAAAGGTTGCCGTTACCTGACTGCAGTTTAATAGACGTAGCCTGCAAGTAATTAGTTGAATACCTTTGGTGAAAGTGGTGCTTTATGCGTTCTCTGACTAGGACGCCGGTTCCGCCGTGGGCTTTACCATCTGGATGATCTGTGCGGTAGAAGGCGTAACCTCTTATTTGGAAGTTGTATTTGCTTGTGAGGTGCGTCTCTCCAAGCAGCATAACGTCGATATGATTTTCATTCAGGAACTGTGTTATTTCAAGTTTATGCCGTGAAACGCCATTGGCGTTCCACATAATTATTCTTAGACTAGACATCAGTTATTTGGACTGCTGAGCTACAAGCAACTGTATCACCATGTTCTGGTTTTGAACAAGTGTTTGCATGGTGGTTTTCATGAAGGACATTAATTCTGTTAGACTTTGTTGCATGGTAAACATCATAGCTTCCATTGTGCTTTGTGGCTGTCCTGGGGCTTTCTGAGTGTTTTCTAGATTAGACTGGGACGGGTTTCTCCATACCTGTTCGGAGGGCATCGGCGTAGGAGAAGCCCTTCTGGGTATTTAGCGGACCAAATGAGGATCTTGCGGCCTTGGCAAAGAATACTTCCGGCGTCGTTTGTGAGCTAGTGTACACGTTTCGTGTATTCTGATGGCGCGTTGCTGTCACTCTTCTCATGCGACTCTTCAACTCCTTGTAGACCACACAGCCCCTGTAGTTTGCGGTATGGTTTCCTCCGCAGTTCCCACATTTCTTCTTGTGGGGGTCTTCCTTGTTAGCAGGGCAGTTAGCGGAATTGTGAAAGTCTCCGCAAACTACACAGACTGATCGAAGTGTGCAGTATGTCCTGGTGTGTCCATACTCCTGGCAGTTTGTGCATTGCACTGGGCCGTTTCTTTTATGTGGCTCTTCCACCGTAGTTCTTCGGTGCAAGAGGAATTGCAGGTTGTATATGGGATGCACATCATTTTTCTTTAAGGCTCTGCTGTCTGACTCCAGCTCGACCTTAAAGAGTGGTTGCGGTTTTCTGTTTTTGTTTATGATGTTGCTGACGTTCTTTGCTGAAAAAACCTTTTCTTTAAGGGCATATATAATTTCGTTTTGAGTTACTTCGGGCTCGATTCCTTTTAGTACCACTTGCAGGCCCTTGCTGCTTTTTAATTGGTATGTGTTATAATTTGTTTTGGATTCGTCCAGGTATTTGGACACAGCTCGGAAGTGTTCTTCCGATTTCGTTTGCACTTTGGTTTCGTGAATATTCCCTTTAGTAAGAGGAACTACATGAAAATTTCCGTCCCCGACCAGCGCAACAATTTTGTTGACCAGGGCGTTCGAGCTTTTCTCCCTTATGTAGATTGGTGGGGGCTTTGATTTCTTTTGGGTCTCTTGACCCATTTCCGGTAAATCATCCGCTAAAAGGGCAAATCTGTTGCTGTTAGATCTCCTGGGTTGATCATTTTCTCCTTGGACACGGTTTATCTTTGGCTTGTTACCGACCGCGCTGTTCTGCGGGCTAAGCTTACGCTTGATTTGGATGTAGCGATCCATGCCGGTCTGTATGGCCGGGGCCGCCTGTTGAATATTGCCGATTTTGGCTTTGGAGCTTGCAGTTCTTGTTGTTATTGTATTTGGCGCTGCAGTTGATGACATCGCAGTCGTTTCCGCGATATTGGTCGTTGCTGTAGTTGTGGCTGTTGCTTTTCCCGCCGTTACTGTAGTTGTTGCTGTTGCTTTTGCTGCAGTTGCAGAAATTTTGTCACAGCTTGTTGTTGGGGGTTTACACTGAGAACTCCATGATGTAGGTGTAGGAGTGGGTAGAGCGGGTGAGCAAGAACGTGCTCTTTGGCTATCGACCGCCAGACGGTTGCTCTTTGTCGCCGTTTCGTTGCTGTCGCGAGTTGAGAAATACGAGAAATAACCGTTACTTGGGCTCACGGAGCTTCTACGTGGGCTGCTATATATATTTCTGGCCTAGGCAACACTAAGTGTTGTTAGGTGGAATCTGACATTTCCATTGAAAAGTTCGACATTTTTAAGCATAAACGTACTCAGAACGGTTTGACGTACGACTATCATTTGTGTTGTTTACAGTTACTTATAAAAAATCAATTTCCCAAAAAATGGAATTAACTCGTGAACATTTTCGTGCGATCATTTTTCACAACTTTCGGCGTGGATTATCACGACAAGAGTGCAGCGATGAACTTAAATCTTTGTATGACTATGAAGCACCATCCTATAGCACTGTGAAAAACTGGTACAACGAATTCAATCGTGGCCGACGCTCCCTCAAAGACGAATTCCGCGAAGGTCGTCCAAAAACAGCCGTTGTGCCAGAAAACATCGATGGCGTACGTGAACTAATAATGCAAGACCGTCATGTGACATACCGTGAGATAGAGGCATCCCTAGGCATTTCTTCCACCAGCATACATTCGATATTGCATGAGCACCTGGCTGTTAAAAAGGTTTGTTCTCGTTGGATCCCGCACAATTTGACAATCGCTCAAAAGAAGGCTCGTGTGGATTGGTGTAAAGAAATGCTGAAAAAATACGATCGCGGTGCTTCAAAAGACGTTTATAAGATCGTCACAGGTGACGAATCATGGATCTATGCGTATGAGCCCGAAACAAAACAGCAATCGACCGTGTGGGTCTTCCAAGACGAGCCAAATCCAACGAAAGTTGTTCGTGGAAGAAGCACTTCGAAGCAAATGGTCGCCTGTTTCTTCGCAAAAACTGGTCATGTGGCTACTGTTCCTCTTGAGCAACGTAGGACGGTCAATTCTGATTGGTACACCACCATTTGTTTGCCTGAAGTCTTCGGTGAAATTCGAAAAACGAACAAGGGAAGACGAATCATTGTGCACCATGACAATGCGAGCTCTCACACATCGGCTCAAACCAGCGCCTTTTTGACTGGCCAAAACGTCGAATTGATGGGTCATCCGCCGTACAGTCCTGACTTGGCACCAAATGACTTCTTTTTATTCCCTCACATCAAGAAGAAAATGCGTGGTCAACGATTTTCGTCGCCAGAAGATGCTGTTGAAGCATTCAAAAACCATGTTTTTGAGGTGTGTCAATCAGAGTGGAAAAAGTGCTTCGAAAATTGGTTTGAGCGCATGCAAAAGTGTGTAAATCTTGATGGAGAATATTTTGAAAAACAATAAAACTATTTTCCTTAATAAATATTCGTATTTTCATTATTAGGCCAGAAATATATGTAGCAGCCCACGTACGCTCTTTCTTTTGTTCGTCGCTCATTGAGCTATTTCGCGTGGCACTTATTATTTTATAAAATAATTATGCACTTGTTTTAATCATATCACTAGTTTTGAGTCAAAAACTATATATTTTTCTGATTTAGCGTCTTTTTGCTTATCTTGGAATTCCAGTATTATATACTTTATTTTATTTTTTTTTCTTAAAATCATCCACTTTCTATAACTTTTTCCCGGAGCTCACGCGAAACACGTCCGCTCTCTACGGCTTGCGATTAACACTCAACAATGAAGTGACCATTCAAAATGGCCGAGCTTGTCGGCATAAGTGAGACCATGAGTACCAACATAACGCCACAAAAAAATCGAAACTCGAATATACGTAAAATTCAAAATTCGCGATACTTTTTGAACACACCTCGTACATCTGATGCAGCAGTGTATAATGCTCCTGGCCATTGTCTTATCATTGAGAATCCAGTATTGTTGTCTGGCATTGGCTCTTAGCGATTGTGCCCCGCAATGCATGTTCTCTTCATGCATCTCCCGCAATAATGCCCTTATAATTGGATCATTGTAGGGAAGCAGGATTTGATCCTTTATGTTATATGGTAGTTTAGATTCTTCTAATCTACCTTCGACTCTGATTAGCCCGTCCCTTCCAGTTATAGAAAATGGAGACGAGCGTGCTCTTTTTGTTTGTATTCAAAAGCGAAATCAATTTGCTGAAAGGTGCGCAGGATGTGTGTGTCGTAGTGTGGTTGTAGTTGTACTTTTCCTTTTGTAACAGAAGATTATAAAAGGAGTTGCTGTGTTTGCAATTGTAGAGCTCTCCCCCAATGTAATCTTGACATGCTGGCAGGCTCACTTGTTTCTATCGGCGTCGCTGGGAGCCATGGTTGGTATCTTGACCCACTTGTCACGGGAACCGTGTAGAAATAGAGGTCCGTATAGCCAGAGATTATGTTCCGCTAATTTGCTGGCGGCCATTCCTCTTGATAGTACGTCTGCTGAGTTATTTGCTGATTATACATAACGCCATTGAGATTGGTCTGAAACAGCTTAGATTTTAGCGATTCGATTGGCAACGAACGTATAGTATGTTGATGCTGATGCGTTTATCCAGAACAGAACCACACTCCAGTCAGTCCAGAAGTACCCAGTTGTATTTTCATTAGGCAGGCGCAAATCCTTTCTCACTCTATGGGTCAGTTCAGCGAACATAAACTGCTGGCAGTTTAACTGGCACTTTTCCATCAAAGGTATATATTCCTAGCATATATATTTGCATATTATTTAGCAGTTGCAAATCAGAGCGATAATTCTTCGAATCATTTTGAAGATCTTGTGGGAGCTCCTCGTCCCAACCCAGATTCAGCCACCACAGAGTTTACATAAATATCTTTGCTTTCACAACAACGGGGGCAAACAGTCCTTACGGGTCGAATAAATGTGATGGTCCTTTTGTGGTATCCATAGCAGCATCAACACTAGTGTTTCAGTGTCTCGTCTAGTTTGACGTTGTTAACAATGCCTGCCTTCCTTGCTATTTTCTTGCAGCATTTTTTTTTCTTGGAGCCCTATTTTTGAAGCTTGAATCCGGATGGTAACAAAATTCGGTTTAGTTCTCGTTGGATTTGAACTGCTTCCGGAATACTGTCTGCTTCAGTGAGACATTCGTCAAAGTAGAAATCATGTTTTAACATCGATGATCCAAGCGGTAGTTTTTTTTTAACCTTCTCGGCCAAGTAATCCAAACATTTGGTAACTAGAAATGGTACCGAAAATTGTACCGTATGTGTAGGTTTTAAGTCGGTAATATTTGAGTTCGTCGGATGGTTTCTTTCTTCAGACGATTAATTTATATATCTGATCATCAGGGTGTATCCACACCTGACGATACATTTTTCTAAGGTGCGCTGTGAACACATTTTTGAGTGCGGAAGCATAGAAAAATTGCAAACAGTTCGCTCTGGACAGTGGATCCAGCATACAATATATCATTGAACGAATTCTTGCTTGTGGTTTTACAGAAAGAATCAAAATGCATTTCGCGATGAGCTTCTGTCGGAGAGCGATGTTTCTCTTAAGTTTCTAGATTTTCTAGAGTCCAGAATCGTTCCAACAGCGTATCGATTTATTCGTCTGTGGCTGCAGCTGCACAAATTGCCGCTGAGTTGTGCTCCGATAATCCATCCGATAATAGAGTCTGGTTCGGAAGTAGCAATGAATAGTAATGCTCGGTTCCGATAAGCATGCCAATCTCTCCTAGCTTATCGAAGTTTGGATCGGCCAGGGGAATGATGCTCAGGATTTGCAGATTCGTTGAATTTAACTGATGACCCGGTTGATCAGCTATGATGTGTGGTAATACAAAAGCTTCAACTTGTTGAGTACCCTCAATACGTAGTGAAGTACGGTGGAGTTTCAACGATAGCATTGAAGCCATTCGTTCAGAAATCAAATTTATTTGCTCTGAAGCTCTGAAGGTCGCAACCTGACCATTGCTTGAATTTACTGACACTTTGACGGTGGCGAGTGGGTTGTAACTTTTGTTGCTTGCTGCAACTACAGTAAGCGATTGTGGCTCGGTTGCTGCACCTGATGTGGTTTCAAGATGCAGCAATGTATTGTGTTTTTTGTCGCATTTACAACACGTGCGACCTCGGTATTCCTTTGCCTTGTGGTCACTGCTGAAGCATTTGACACACAACCTTATTTTTGGACTTAAATTGAGTCGATCGGATACTGTTTTGTTGCGGAAGTCATCGCATCTGTAAAGCAAATGATCCTTTTGCAAAACGGGCAGTTTGATACCTTTCCAGCGCTGGCAGAGGTACATGTAGGTCCTTTTTGCTCCCTTTTTGCCTGTTGGCCTCTTTTTCCTGTCTCCAGCACACGAATTCGTTGATCCAGGAAGCTGACCATTGTGGTCCAGACTTTGTAGATCTCGAGACCCATCTAACGACTGTTCGTATAGGGATCTAGTTGAAAAGGCTAATTTTTGCTTGATAATGGCAATCAATATTGTATACCAGCTATATAATAATCGGATGCCAAGTCCCTTTATGGATGCCAGGGACTCGATTGTTGTAATGTATAGTTCTTTTAATGACTTCGGATCGTCACTATTTGTGCGTTGTTGCAGGAGACGATTGAGAATCGTGTCTGCTACATGTCGGGGATTGTTGTATCAGCGTAACCAATATACCCCATGCGTTCATGTAATTTGCTTTTTTACGATCGATATGCCTTATCAACCTTTCTGCCTCTCCGGTTACGGTGGTTTTGAGATACCACATTTTCCGTACGGTGGGCATGTTAGTATCATGGACCATTTTGGACCATGACATCTCAGCTTCTTCGTTGCTTGATGTATTGCTTTTTGCCCCTAAGACCGCTTGAATTTCCTTTTCCAGTCTTAGGAAGGACTGCATATCATATCCTCCCTTAATTGGGTCATCGTATTCTTCGTGAACGGAAAAATGGATTTCTTGCGTCTGAGACCATAGTGATTTTATCAAATCACTTGTGATGGTCTTTCCTGTCTCTGAAAACTCTTTCAGAGCGCGTTTGATAGACTCGGCTATCGCCCTTTGTCGGCGACATGCCGATCTGAGTTTGTCAGATGCTATCATGGGTTGATGTATACCTCCCGCTTCTGGATTTGCATCAGCGTGGCTTGTTGATTGTCCCATATTGTCGAGCATGTTCGCTCTGTATTTTTCGTAGGTGTCACGACAGTCATCGTAGAACTTGGTATACTCGGCGGTTCTATAATTTTCTGGAATATTCAGATGGTTCGTCGCAAACCGATTCCACGCGTCATCGATGGCGGCCAATTTGGTTTGATAATACATGGGTTTTTGTTTCCTCTCCGCAGAATCCTTTTTGTAGTTGCGGATATACTTTGAGATCTCTTGACTGATCTGATCTTCCAAGTCTAACGCCTCTACGACTGCTTGCTCTTCCATTGTATTAGCCATTCTAGTGTTACTTCACTTCTGACCCGTTGGGAGTGTTTTATTCGCTACAAAGCTGGATACGCTCCTGTTCGCAACCGTCGATGGTCGCAGAAGTTGAACAATGACTTGGAAGATTTTTTCAAAGTGTCGACTTGTTGACAACTCTGAGAAGTGTGTCCAGGATGGTTTCCTGTAGGGATCACTGAATGTGATCAACGGCCAAAATCTGAGTTCTGAGCCAAATGGATATTAAAATCCTTCAAAGTGTTGTCTGATTGACAACTTTGAGATTGTGACCAAAGGATGATTGAAATTATTCAAAGGTCGGATTTTACCTATGAGTAGGAACGGCTAGAAATCTGAGTTCTGAGCCAAAGGATGATTAAAATCCTTCAAAGATCTCGAATGTTTCCTAGACCGTCGGGGTCACCAAATGTTAATGTAGGCTTAGGTGGCTGGCATACAGTACATAAACTGTCTGCCTTGTGTCGCCGGAACTAGAACATGAACCAGTTGGACTATAGATGGTGCACATGAGGGTCTGAAGACTCTGCGACAGCCTCTGACCAAGAAAACTCAAGTGAGTAACACCTCGTTATAGTACTAGACAGTTAGCTGATTTATGGAAACCCAATATAACGGTATTTAGAGGGTGAAAAAGACTAAAATAGCGCTATACGTATTCAAGAAGATGCGGTTAGCTGCACATGGACGGCCAGTCACCTGCTCTAATGCATTGAATTTAGACTATCGGTGGTGCGTCCGACTTTGATACGTAGAATTGAAAATCTGTACGATAGTGGTGGCAGGCCATTTATACTTAATCGATAGGTATTGTACAACCTCTTTAGAGAAACTGCATCCGCAGGCATTTTTCACAAAACAGGGGCGCTTGGGAGACCCTAATTAAAGCGCTCAAACTAAACACTCGGTACAAAAATCCCAAAATATTTTAACGTTGTTGCTGACTAAAAAGGCGCTAAATACGCCGAATGACAGCTCGATACATCCTGATCCGGATACTCCGTTCAAAAGATAATTGCAATAAATTGCAAAGGATTGCCACCAGCTTGCCAAAGGAAGGCGTTTGGCCTGGCGAATGTACAATGGAGAACGTGCCGATTTTTTTGTTTATAACGCTCCAAGGAAGCTAGCTTTTATATTGTTACGGAACAGCTCGAGCTGAACATTTTTTTCCACAACCTTCTCGATCCCAAAGATCATGTGCAGGGAAACGCAATGAAAAAAGCTCATTCAAAACGTACTGCATCTAACGACGGAAAGATTGAAGACTGCTATATGTCGTTTGAAAGGTATTCTGAAAGGACAATAGCTTGGCTGCGTCGCACATAATTTAACTAAATATAACTATTTAAGAATTTATGAATTAAAATTAATTTTTTTAAGAAACCTTGGAGCATCTTATCTCAAATGGCTCTAACGATTTTGATAGTCACTAGAAGATGCCATCAGAGGACGCCAGGTGAACACTTGCTCAACTTTTGCGTATATAACACCTACTCGGAAAATCGCTTTCGAGATAAAACTCATTAAAATTTGTACAAAGATCCCATATAAACCCAACCTAAAATATGCACTATGGCAACATTTATGTCAAAACTATGTAGAGTCATTATTGAGACGTGCACAATGCAATAACCTAACCTTAAATTGCCATCAAAAAAATTTAATATCATTTAAATTTAAAAAGAAATCGTTTGAATTTTTTTTTTAATTTAATCTAATTTTTGCTTTTTCCACTAAAGTTGGGGAAAACCGGCTTTGTAGATATTGTAGATATTGTTTATTAACATTCGACTAAGATTGATCAGAAACATTAACAAAATGCGTTGGAAAAGTATTTTGATTGATAAGGTTACTACGCTCTGACAAAAATGTTGGCTAAATATTATAATTAAGAATTTAGAATAAGGAATGACCGCTTTTTTTAGATTAAAATTGTATTTGAAATAGACCTTTTAGTATATTTTAAAGGGGGAACTTCCGAGCCTAGTATATAGCCCTTGAGGTGTTTCTGGCCACATCACTACCATTATCAGATCCGAAAATTTGGCCTTCCTGACGTTTGAATTCGTCCCAAATGGTTTCATATTCTCTGAAACTGTCTAAGCCTATATGAATTTTGTTTGTCTAATTCTTCAACCATTTGAACTTCATAACGACAACTTATTAAAACAATTGAAGACCTACGATGTACATATATGTCATTTTAAAAACTTTTATAGCAAATACCATACTGAGTGCGTTATTATAGCAACTAGATCATTAAGTTCAAAATTCCTTTCCTTTCAAAACCCTTGTTTTCTGATTGATAGTTATTCTAAACGAAAATATTTAAAAGTTTTTAATTAGCTTCAAAATCGGCACTTAGCTGAAAATTTTAAAAGGGCAAAATCAGGCAGCGTGCCATTTTGAAACTAAGTTCAAAACTTTTAACTCTTCTTGTTTAAATAACTACTAATACGTCACAACTAATCCTGTTATCAGAAATTTTGTGAACGGAGCCATCGTCCTTTAATCTAACCTCGTCTAAGTATTGTTAATAATCTGATTATGATATATGCACCCATGGGATTTCGTTGCCTCAGCTTCGAGATCTACATTAGGCAGAATATGCATTCGCGCTTGACCTGATAATTGATACCTTTTTCTTATCGCATATACATATTGCTGAGACTGAACTTTCTCCCGGCCGTTGAACAGGTGTTCAACGCAAAACGGCGTGGGGTAGGTTCCGGTAAAGACTGCTCAGCGTTTTCCTGATGTTTGGATGTCCGTCGTCGTGGCTTCCATTTGCTGTATTGCCGTCGTAGAATATATGCAATGATCACTATAATTGATATTGCTAAGGCTACATAAGCAGCTACTTGATGATGCTGGACAGTGCTGAATTGATTTTTCCATGTTGTATCCTTTAGTTTGGCCAGCCTTTGTTGTAGGACATCTAATTCATCTAGTTCGGATACTCGGGTTGTAGTTTCTTGAGCTGGCTCTGATGTTTCTTCTACGTCAAAATTGGCAATATTGCCGAAGCGAACGTATGTTGATTTCGTTTTGCTGATCGTAGTGCTGAATGCGCTAACACTAATTTTTGAGTTGCGTGCGGTGCAGCCTGAGGAGAGGGATAGTAACCCCGATCCTGCAAGGTGTACTGTGGACGGTGTTTCCTTGCACACAGCTTGAAGCTCTATGGGACTGTGTGTCGCAAACATCCATCTGTTCCGCTGATGCGTTTTTGTCCAAATCAGATTTTGTCTTGTTGTTAAATAATTGAAATTCACACTGATTATCCGCGCTAAACGTAGCTTGATGATTAAAGCATATGTGCTCGTCGTTTGGCACTTTTAGACATAACTCAAACTCGTCTTCAGTCAATACCATGAATTGATCTCTATGGGCATTGACGGCTATGATATGTGTCTTAATGTTGAATCTATGCCAGGTTCCTCCCTTCCACGCCGGGATAGCGACGATGCTGAAGACTTCCTGATTTTTTCATTTAATTTCATTTCATTTATTAGGAACTAACAAATATCTGCTAGTATATAATGCTTATTCTAATAATATACAATTAAAAATTTACATTTATAACAAAATTATACATACAACGCATTAAGGATATGTCCAATAGTCAGACAATCAGAAGACAAAAGACGATACAATTCATTATAGTGTGTACAAAGAACACGAAACGGATGATGGCAGTCAAAGTTTGTCCTGCATATTTCCAAAAATATCGGCCGGAATTGACGTGACGTTCTGACCGGAACACAAAACTGTATTCGGCCTAGCAGTGCCGCAGAATCAATCCGTCCCTGTATCAGTTTGTGTAGGAAGAGAACACCATGGCAAGTTCTCCGATCCAGGAGAGACGGAATGTTTAAGAGCCGCAGTCTCGCGGCGTACGGTGGTAGTTGATGATGGTGAGGGTCCAC
Source organism: Drosophila rufa (assembly GCA_018153105.1). Classification (NCBI taxonomy): domain Eukaryota; kingdom Metazoa; phylum Arthropoda; class Insecta; order Diptera; family Drosophilidae; genus Drosophila; species Drosophila rufa. Next base: position 893,330 of record JAECXS010000162.1, on the reverse strand, counting down.
GAATAGCCCACGCAGAGCAAACAAGAGAAACTGCTTCTGCACTGACTCTAGTAGAGCTTGATGAACCTGATATTGGGGAGACCATACACATGAACAATACTCAAGTATGGGTCGAACTAGAGAGGAAAAAAGATGCTTGGTTATGTAGGGATCAACAAATTCCTTTGACCAACGCTTAACAAAAGCAAGTACACCCCTAGCTTTGTTTGCTGTTATGGTAATGTGCTCAGCAAAGTTTAGGTCGTGGCAAAATAATACTCCAAGATCGTTAACCTTATAAATACGTTCCAACCTGCTTGATGCGCAGTGGATACCAGCGGTAGTGTAAGTGGTAGTTTTTTATTGACCTTCTCTGTCCGGCTCCTGTGCTCCAAATCCAGAGTGGCACCAGCAGCAAAAGAAACGTTACCTCGGCTGGAACTATGCGCTGCGGTATTGGGCGCTGAACTGACCCACAGAGTGAGGAAGGATTTACGCCTGTCTAGTGAAAGGGAATCTGGGTACTTCTGGACTGACTCAACTGTGGTTCTGTCCTGGATAAACGCATCTGGTATCTGCAGCTGCACAAATTGCAGCTGAGTTGTTCCGCTAACAGAAACCTTTCCGGCGACAATCCATCCAAGTTTTTTATTTTGAAGAATTGGGCCTCCTGGCTTTAGAGTCTGGTTCGGTAGTAGCAACGAATAGTAGTGCTCGGCTCCGATAAGCATGTCAATCTTTCCTGGCTTATCGAAGTTTGGATCGGCTAGGGCCATGTTGCATGGGATTTGCAGATTTGTAGAATTTAACTGGTGGGCCGGTTGATCAGCTATGATGTGTGGTAACACAAAAGCTTCGACTTGTTGAGCAAAGTCATTATGCATTGATTTCAACAGAAAATGTACTCTGGCTCTACTAGTTTTTGGATTGCCTCCAATTCAATCGATACGTAGTGAAGTACCGTGGAGTTTTAGCAATAGCATTGAAGCTATTCGTTCAGAAATCAAATTTATTTGTGATCCTGAATCAAGCAGAGCTCTGAAGGTCGCAACCTGACCATTGCTTGCTTTTACTGCCACTTTGACGGTGGCGAGTAGGTTGTAACTTTTGTTGCTTGCTGCACCTACAGTAAGCGATTGTTGCTTGGTTGCTGCACCTGATGTGGTTTTAAGATGCAGCAATGTATTGTGTTCTTTGTCGCATTTAAAACACTTGCGACCTCGGCATTCCTTTGCCTTGTGGTCACTGCTAAAGCAGTTGACACACAACCCTTATTTTTGCACTTAATTGAGTCGATCGGATACTGTTTTGTTGCGGAAGTCATCGCATCTGTAAAGCAAATGATACCTTTTGCAAAACGGGCAGTTTGATACCTTTCCAGCGCTGGCAGAGGTACATGTAGGTCCTTTTTGCTCCCTTTTTGCCTGTTGGCCTCTTTTTCCTGTCTCCAGCACACGAATTCGTTGATCCAGGAAGCTGACCATTGTGTCCAGACTTTGTAGCTCTCGAGACCCATCTAACGACTGTTCGTATAGGGATCTAGTTGAAAAGGCTAATTTTTGCTTGATAATGGCAATCAATATTGTACACCAGCTAGATACATCGATGCCAAGTCCCTTTATGGATGCCAGGGACTCGATTGTTGTAATGTATAGTTATTTTAATGACTTCGGATCGTCACTATTTGTGCGTTGTTGCAGGAGACGATTGAGAATCGTGTCTGCTACATGTCGGGGATTGTTGTAAGCGTCAACCAATATACCCCATGCGTTCATGTAATTTGCTTTTTTACGATCGATATGCCTTATCAACCTTTCTGCCTCTCCGGTTACGGTGCTTTTGAGATACCACATTTTTTTCCGTACGGTTGGCATGTTAGTATCATGGACCATGCACATCTTCGTTGCTTGATGTATTGCTTTTTGCCCCTAAGACCGCTTGAATTTCCTTTTCCAGTCTTAGGAAGGACTGCATATCATATCCTCCCTTAATTGGGTCATCGTATTCTTCGTGAACGGAAAAATGAATTTCTTGCGTCTGAGACCATAGTGATTTTATCAAATCACTTGTGATGGTCTTTCCTGTCTCTGAAAACTCTTTCATAGCGCGTTTGATAGACTCGGCTATTGCCCTTTGTCGGCGACATGCCGATCTGAGTTTGTCAGATGCTATCATGGGTTGATGTATACCTCCCGCTTCTGGATTTGCATCAGCGTGGCTTGTTGATTGTCCCATATTGTCGAGCATGTTCGCTCTGTATTTTTCGTAGGTGTCACGACAGTCATCGTAGAACTTGGTATACTCGGCGGTTCTATAATTTTCTGGAATATTCAGATGGTTCGTCGGAAACCGATTCCACGCGTCATCGATGGCGGCCAATTTGGTTTGATAATACATGGGTTTTTGTTTCCTCCCGCAGAATCCTTTTTGTAGTTGCGGATATACTTTGAGATCTCTTGACTGATCTGATCTTCCAAGTCTAACGCCTCTACGACTGCTTGCTCTTCCATTGTATTAGCCATTCTAGTGTTACTTCACTTCTGACCCGTTGGGAGTGTTTTATTCGCTACAAAGCTGGATACGCTCCTGTTCGCAACCGTCGATGGTCGCAGAAGTTGAACAATGACTTGGAAGATTTTTTCAAAGTGTCGTCTTGTTGACAACTCTGAGAAGTGTGTCCAGGATGGTTTCCTGTAGGGATCACTGAATGTGATCAACGGCCAAAATCGGAGTTCTGAGCCAAATGGATATTAAAATCCTTCAAAGTGTTGTCTGATTGACAACTTTGAGATTGTGACCAAAGGATGATTGAAATTCTTCAAAGGTCGGATTTTTCCTATGAGTAGGAACGGCTAGAAATCTGAGTTCTGAGCCAAAGGATGATTAAAATCCTTCAAAGATCTCGAATGTTTCCTAGACCGTCGGGGTCACCAAATGTTAATGTAGGCTTAGGTGGCTGGCATACAGTACATAAACTGTCTGCCTTGTGTCGCCGCAACTAGAACATGAACCAGTTGGACTATAGATGGTGCACATGAGGGTCTGAAGACTCTGCGACAGCCTCTGTTGAATGCAGCCAAATGAGTAAAGCTCGCGTGGTGGTCAAAACAATTACTGTTTTTATTGAGGAAACTTAATTGTATTGATAGCTAAACAAAGTATACAAAATATGCTTATGTCAACGAAATTGTGTGTGAAGAGAAATGTGGGTTATTGTGTATTATGATCTATGCAGAAATGGGAACATTGCCCAGTTCGACTTCTTCATGTCAGCAGAATATGCATTCGCGCTTGACCTGATAATTGCTACCTTTTGTTATCGCATATACATATTGCTGAGACTGAACAGAGACCTTAGATATTATAAAGTCAGTGGCGGACTTTGAGGGTAAAAATAAGACGTACGTCTCATGGAGAAAAGCGTAAAATACGACGGTAGCTCCAAACACTATCAATCACTAGGAATACAAAGAAATAAAATAAAAGGTTCAGCCGATATGGTTCTTTCGTCTTTCGACACACATCTGAACTTCAAAGCCATAATAAACCGACTTGATTTTACATACGCAGACAAACGACCGGTATACTTAGTAGAACAGGAGATGTCAACGCTTCGCCAAGGAAACATGACTCTCTTGCAATACTATGACGAAGTTGAGATAAAACTGACTCTGTTAATAAACAAGACAATTATGACCTACGACAATACCGTAGCAGCGTCAATAAATGAAAAGTTTAGAACAGATGCGCCTCGCGTATTTATATTGGGAACAAGCAAATCGCTAAGCGATGTTCTTTTTTCGGCTAGACCATCCGATCTTCCTTCCGCTCTAGCTTTAGCACAAGAAGTAGTGGCTAATCACGAGCGATATATGTTCGCAAGTCGTTTTGCCCGTAGCACTGAGGAAAAACTCCAAAGGTCCGAACAGAGGCAACAGGACAGATAAAGAAATACAATAACAGATTCTAGATCTAAACTGGAGGGTAAAAGCTCCCATTTTAACAAAAAAAAAAAAACAGCCACTCAGACAAGATCCAGTCCAGCCGTTGGACGCCGATAGTTTATCTCGTTTTAGACAAGCAACTCAAAATCAACAAAGTAATCTGTTTCATACACAAACCAAAAACAATAAGTGGCAGACCAATCAACAAAATATTCAACCCAACGCTTACAGTAGCCATGGACTGGCACATAAAAGACCCACTAATACTAGCGCGAGGTACGCGGGTCCGAAACATCAATGAATAAACCATTTGGCGTTAAACAATGACCAATCTAAGGAAAACAATGACGAATACCCTACTGTAGCCGAAGAGGAAGTAGAAGACATAGATTATGACCTCGTAGAATATGACGAAATAAATTTTTAGGCATAACTCCCTGCTCCCGTTCAAGGAAAGGGATCTCGCAAGGAGAAAAACCAAACTTTTGATAGACACGGGGGCTTCCAAAAATTATATCAAACCTATGAAAGAATCAAAAAACGTTATTTTCATAAATAAGGCATTTTCTGTAAAATCAATCCATAGGTACAACACTGTAAACAAAAAATGCATCTTAAACCTATTTAACACAACTACATCATTCTTCTTATTACCGAACTTTACAACGTTTGGCGGAATAATTGGACTGGACTTGTTAAAAAAAGCCGAGAAAGTTAATAACTAACAGCAAATAGGAAGAAATTAAGTTTTTGAAATGTGAAAACGTTAAGTTTACAAAAGTTGATGACATCGAGGTACCCCACGAAATTATTGAAAAATTGCAGTCAATGTTAGAAAAGCGCGTGGGTGTATTTGTAGAGCCGAATGAGGCGCTGCCTTACAACACTAATATCATTAGTGTATCATTATCATACGATATGTATGTATATGTATAGTATCATTAATATCATACTATCCGGACGGAGAATGAAGACCAAATATATTCAAAATTGTACCCATACCCGATCGGTGTGTCCGACTTTGTAACTACAGAAACTATGTTACGAGACGGCATAATCCGACCACCTTCGTCTTGTAATAGACTTTAGAAAACTTAATTTAAAGACGGTAGACGACAAATATCCTATTCCGAATGTAGTTTTTATCATGGCCAATTTAGGCAAGGCAAAGTACTTTACCACTTTGGATTTGAAGTCTGGTTTTCACCAGATATTACTCGCTCAAAATGACAGGGAGAAAACGGCCTTCTCAGTAGGAAATGTGAAATACGAATTCTGTAGACTTTCCTTTGGATTGAAGAATGCACCCAGCATTTTTCAGAGAGCCATCGACAATGTGCTCAGAGAACAAAAACTCATAACATTAAAGACTTCGCGTCTATTGCAACACCTATAAATGACTTCCTAAAAGGTGATAACGGCAAAGTAGGTGCTGGAGAATCAAAGAAAATACAACTTAACTTTGATGAGAATAAGCGCCAGGCTTTCGAGAAGCTTAAGAATGTTCTCGCATCTGAAAATGTAATGTTATTACCCAAATTACAAAAGAGCGTTCGACTTAACGACAGATGCTTCGTCTTTCGGTTTGGGAGCAGTCCTATCACGGACCGTGATATCACGCACTTTAAAAGATAGGGAACTAAACTTTGCAATGAATTAAAGAGAGTTACTAGCAAATGTATGGGCCCTAAAAAGGCTCAGAAACTACCTACATGGCGTGAAAAATTTGAATTTTGTTTTACTGACCATCAACACCTCACTTTCGCCGTCTCGGATCGCAATCCAAACGCTAAAATTAAGCGGTGGAGAGCTTTTATTGACGAGCATAACGCCCAACTTTTTTACAAGCCAGGAAAAGAAGAAGAAAATTACGTCGGTGACGCGCTTTCCCGACAGCGTATCCACTCACTGGAAGAGGATGCACAGACAGATATGCCACAATACATAGCGAGTTATCACTCATCTACACTATCGAAAAAACAGACAAGCCGGTCAACTGATTTCGGAAACAAATAATAATAGAAGAAAGCGGAACTGCTTCAGATAGAACGGTCATTATGTTCGGTGAAAAGACTCGATATCTCTTGTATTTTTTTATATAAAGAAACGCTTATACAGAGAGTATGCGATGTGGTCAAAAAAGACGTAGTCAATGCAATTTTAAGCGAACTTCCAGTACTGGCAGTTATCCAGCATAAATTAGTAGAAACATTCCCGGCAACCATATTCCGTTACACGAACCGCATGGTGACTGACATCTTAGACAAAAATAAACAAAAATAAATTACAGTGTCAGAACATAACAGGGCTCATAGAGCCGCTCAGGACAACGTGAAGCAGATTATGCAAGACTATTTCTTTCAAAAAAAGAACTCATATGGCAAATGAGGTCGTCGCTAATTGTAAAACCTGCCAAAAGCCAAAATATGATCGACATCCTCAGAAACAGATTCACGGGGAAACACTGATTCCCTCATATACAGGCGAATTATTACATATTGACACATTTTCTACAGATAAAAAATACTTGCTAATTGTCCAACCAATCGCTTCGATAACCATTGCAGACGTACAAACCGCGATTTTACAACTTATTAATTTCTATCGACGACCAAAAACAATATATTGCGACAATGAGCCTTCTATTAAATCCGAAACAATAAAGACCCTTCTTAGTAACCAGTTTAACATACAAATCGTTAATGCACCGCCAAATCATAGTACGTCAAACGGACAAGTGGAAAGATTCCACAGTACACTGGCAGAAATTGCACGGTGCTTAAAAATCGAAAGAGGAATTAAAGACACGGTTGAACTAATACTTCTCGCTACTATAGAATATAATAAAACCATTCATTCAGTAACAAATAATTGACCCATCGACGTAATACACTCGTCGACCATAGAGCTTAACACAGAAATTAGGGATAAAGTCTTAAATGCACAGCATATTCACAGTCTTAATAAAAGGGAGGGTGGTCCATAAGGATAATTTGAGGTAAATTAAATAAATCTTATGTTCCTTTTTTCTCCAACATACTAGGTTTTGGACAATAATACTTCTCGCCGTATCCATAACAGCAAAAATGACCGAGTAGACTACACGACTTCAAATTACATTCCAATCATGGACGGGGATGTAACTATTTGGAAAGACTTCCATTACCTTAAGCACTTAAGTAACCTAACGCTGTTCTCGGAATTAGTAAAGGTAACAGAAGAAATGAGAAACCATTTCTCTCAGTCACACATGAGAAAAATATTAGATTCCGATTTACGCCACATTAGGATTCTCATAGGTACAGTAAATATTCATCATAGACACACAAGAAGCATTAAATTATTAGGTACTGCATTAAAAATGGTAGCCGGTACTCCAGATTTCGATGACTTCGACAACATAAAATTTACACAGAAAGAACTCATAGTATCAGAAACAGGCAAATAAATATTAACACAACTCGAAGCTTTGAAGCTGTCAGTTACACTTGCAAAAATTGGAAAAATTAGCCCCGCGATTTTAGACTCAAACGATTTACAAAATTTATTCAATGAACATTCTACAAATATTACTATTACTGACCTAATGGAAGTTATATTAAATAATAATTTTTTAACACTTTATATTAAAATACCCTAAGCCATACATAGCATGTAAAAAAATAATCTTGCATCCCGTTGAACACAACGCCACTATTCTTAATTTTGCTGAAGGCGATACTATAGCTGATTGGAAACTGCACCGCTGCCCTTACAAAAACATTCCGCAGAGAAATGCCCTACACAACATGCGCAAAAGAACTCCACTCAGGGGGCAACGCACACTGTTCGACTCGCACGAGACACCTCGAGCCGCTAACAATCACCGATGACGGCGTTATTATTCTCAACGAGGGAACAGCTACGATCAAGGGACAACTTGTAACTGGAACATTTCTCGTTACATTCGACGAAGAAGCAAAAGTAAACAACACAATATACCGAAACCTAAAGAGCTACGTAAGGAAATACCCAGCGCCAACTGCATCAGCGGTCATTAACATTACGGGTTATCAAGAATTATTGAGCTTACCATACTTGCAAGAATTAAATATGGAAAACTTACGTTACATTGGCGAAATGAAAAAGGGACTGGAAAAACGGCCTATAATATCTGGAGTGGCCACGATCGCATTCTTGGCCATCTACTTTATGCTCTATCAGGGACGCCAGCGAGTCCAACGTCAACACGACCTTCAAATTATCATTGACAGTTTCAAGAAGTCCGAGGACGTCCTCCATCTAAGTAAGGGAGGAGTTAACACGGTCTCCCCGCCACAGGGAGGTTCCCACGCTGGCCATGCATAAGAGGTCATGAAATGCAAGGCCAACGACACCTGCCGATGTGTCACAACAACGTTGGCCAATTCGATCAGCGGTCAGCGCAATCAGCGGGCATTGCATTGCTTGCGAAATCAGCCGAGTCAGCACTTTTGAGGCATAGGGCTAGCTATCATTATAAGAATCAATGTACTTCGTTTTTAGTTGATTAGGGAGAATAAACCGAACCGGTCATCACCGCTCAACCAAAGTCTTCTCATTGGTCTCATTGGCAAAATGACTTATGCGGTTGCGTCACCTAATGCACTAACAGTAAATTCTAAGACGCAAACCGAGGTTTCATGCTAACCAATTCTGTAATATACAGTCAGTAATAAAGAATAACCAATAAATAAAAAATCTCCTGATTTTTTATTCGGGCGAAGAACGACTCATTTAAATGGCGCAGTCGGTAGGTTCTCTTTAACAAATATCCTTGCGAAAAAAAAAACGAAGTCGGGAGCTTACTGATCAATTAAAAGGATATTTCTAAACTACTTGGATATCCAGATCAGCACGTGGAATTGCCCGCAAGTAAGCAATTAAATCGACTAGCTCGGAAGTGCAACAAAGAGATCCGCAAAAGAACCTAAGTGCAAATTAACGGCACTGAAAAAAAAATAATAAATTAAATTTCAATCGACTACTGAATAAATCCAATTCGGTCAGTGATAAGTTGAGTGGAATTTAATTAAACACAATAAAATGGCCCAACAACCACCATCTCAAGGGCAACCACAAATTGGTGTGGCACCCAACCCATTCACGGAGCAAAACTTAAATCAGCTTTTGTCCCAGATCCGGAATATCTACCCTAGGAACCTTTGTTATATTCAAATGTTGGAATATTCCGGAACCTTTGTTATATTCAAATTTTGGAATATTCCGGATCTGGGATATATCCATATATATCTATATCCATCTACCCTAGGAACCTTTGTCAGAAGAGTTAACTACCAAGAGTTCCGAAGAAATTTAATTCAGGGACAGCAAAATAATACAATGACTCAAAGCCAACAGCCAAGTAGACGATCGGGCTCAGTACCCAACCAACAACAAAAGAGTCAGAGAAAGTAAAAGTGGACAATCAAGAATGCAAGTAGACGAAAATTATCAACAAAATAAAGAGTACAAAGAAGATGATGTTTATGATGAAAATGAAAATTTTTCAATGCAAGCCTCGGACCAATTACATACATAGAAATAACTATAAATAATCATAATTATCGTTGCCTCGTCGATACCGGTTCATCAATTAACTTAATGAATAAGAATTTTCTTAACGGGAGCATACATAAAGATCCGACAATTATACGCACTATGACAGGTCATTATGAACTAAATGAATTTGTAAAAGTTGCACCTAATAGTTTATTTACTCAGGAACAAATATTTTATATTCACGACTTTTCTTCCAATTATGACATGCTACTATGACGAAAGTTACTTGAGGCAAACTAGGCCAATATTGATTATTTAAATAATCGCACTACTATTAGTGGAAAAGGAACTGGTAAAAAGGCCTATAGTATCTGGACTGGCCGCGATCGCCTTTTTGGCCATCTGCTTCGCTATTTCCAAGCTCTATCAGAGACCCAGCGGGTCCGTCGCCAGCATGACCTTCAAGTTATTATTGACGGTTTCAAAAAGTCCGAGGACGTCCTTCATCTAAGCCAGGGAGGTGTTAACACGGTCACCCGGCCACAGGAAAGTTCCCAGGCTAATCCCACATAACCAGACGGGAATAATGAAAGGCCAGTGTCACCTGCAGATATTGCACAACGACGGTGCTACGGGTAGCACAATCAGGGGGCAATGCATTGCGACGGAAACAGCATCTGCACAACTCAATGCACGAGGCGCTGAATTTTGGAAATAAATCGTGACGGTCATCGCCGCGCAAAAACAAAGTCGTCTCAATTAATTAATATAGATATATTATTAATTTGAATTTTTATTATTATTATTATTGTTTACTTCTTAGTGCTACAAGTATTATATTATTGTTATTTTAATGCACTAGTCACTATACAGTGTTCATTAATTTTCATCAGGATGCAACCGCCTCGCGTATTCCTTGGATACGTAATCCTGGATGATCCTGCTGTATTCCAGCGCCAACCGCTCGTTGCGCTTCATCTTCCTCTCGACGTTGACCAGCCGCTTGTACGCCATCTCATAACTCTGCGGCAGCACAACGTGGTCGTCTTGTCTGGTAGCGACGCCCCAATCTCACGGTGGTATCTTCGAGTATCCTTTGTGCCCGCACATCTTCGCCGGCTGCGACCGGTGGCGCGAGCTTCACTCCAAAGGTCTCGATATCGAAGTAGTCCTCCACCATCTTCTCCATCGTATTATCAATTGACACGGCAAGTAGGCGTAGTCGATTGTCCACTTACAGGCCCAAATACAACCCAGCCCAGCTCGCTTGCGGCCGCATACGGTCCCTCTCTGGCAAACCGTCTCGTTCTAAGTGGCAATCCAAGATGTCCATGATCCAGTCCGCCACCACGTTGCTGTAAGGCCTCATCGGTAAGCGAGCATCCTTATGCACGCCCTGGACATCCCGTCGATTCAGTGTCTGCATCGGTAAACTCAAACTCGAAGCGGCATACACGTTTCTCAATACATGGCGAGTGGGCTTTCCAACTCCACTTATATACAGACTCACCAACGTGGTATTCTCTCTGGTTGCCCTACCTCCAAACCATTGAATATTCAGCTGTCGACGCTCACCTTGCACTCCCAGCTCTCTTCGTAGCTCGTCGTCGATCATCGTGACCGAGGATCCTTCATCCAAGAGCGCGTACGTATCCACCTTCCGACCAGCTCCGTACAGCGTTACTGGCAGTATACGGAACAGAAGGCGGCCTCCATCGGCGTCGACACAGCTTAAATTCCTTTGAACGGGCGCCTCCGCTGCTTGCGGAGCCCCTATATCCAGGCTATTATTTCTGGGAACTGCCGACAGCTGGTTCCCCTCATAGTGGCCCCTGTAGCCACCTCGATGCGGAGGTCTCCTGGTCACGCTGCGTCCTTCATTGTGGCGACTGAAACCACCTCGCTGCAGCGTCCATTTCCGCTCATTATCCGCACCATATAGCAGACGGTGATGCAACTTACGGCATCCTTTAAACTCTCTGCAGTCCGGAATTGCGTGTTGTCCTCCACAGATTAGACAACCTCTGTGCCGATCATCCTGTTGATCGCATCCGTTCTGGTCGATGCTGGCATGTAGCACTCGACGCCTCTGCTCCTTTCCCTCGACGTCCATAATCGTACACACAACATTCGCGTACTCCGTCAGCCACGCACTAAAATGCACGATTGTTGGGAAAGGCAAAATTGTGGCAGCATGCCTGGCCCAGTCCACTCGCTTGCTCGTAGGAAGCTTGATCACAAGTTCCTCCAGTAGGGTTGGGTTCCCCAGATGCTGCTCCGCCTTCGCTGACTGCAAGAAGGCCGTTAGATTACTCACTCGGGTTGCGAAGGGAACGATCTTCGCCAGATTGTGTTCCGAAATCGGCGACACCTCTCGAACGTTGCTCAGCTGGCTGCGTATAAGTTGCTCCGGTCGGCCGAACCTAAAGCGGCGGTGCTCACACTTCTCAGGGCCTTTACCTGCTCCAGCTCCCTTTCCAACGCTGCGATCCTCTTCAAGAGATCCATCGTGATGGGCTGGTTACTGTTCTCCGGCACTGAACTCGCAGATGTGGCGGCAGTACTCCTAGGTTGAGAAGCTACTGTCGTCACCGTAGTGGCCGGGCTAGGAACTGGCGCCGCCGTTGTGGCGATCCCTCGCGACCGAGTTCCTGCTCCACTACTTACTGGCTGCTAATCCACACTTGTTTTTCTAGGTGTGGCTTCCCCTTCGTTCAGGCGGGCACTTCTTCTGGGAGAATGCTGCATCATTCACAGTTCCACTAGCCTACGTCGTGCGCGTTAGTAGAAAATGGCGTTCCTTCGCCTCCTCGCCGCTATCTGCGTCGTCAAAACTCGACGCTGGCTGCGTCTTTTCCAAGTCGCCCTGTACGACTTGATCCGGATCCCGGCTACGGCGCTGTTGCGCTCCTTACGTCGCTCCTTACGACACTGCCGTTCCGTAGTGCGCTGACTGCGCTTCCTTGCGACACCAATACTCGACGCTGACTTCGTCTGCTCCAAGTCGCCCTGTACGACTTGGTCCGGATCCCGGCTATCGGCGCTGACTGCGCTCCACAACGTCGCTGTCTGCGAATACTCTGCCGTTCCGTAATGCGCTCCCTGCGCTACTGACAACTCTCTAACTGGCCGTCACCGTCATCCAGCGCAAGTTGCCTTTGCAGTCGCCCTCTAGGACTGCGAATAAAAGAACCTGTCGCGCGTCATATGGAGTTGCCTTTAACAGCTGCCCCACAACAGTAGCCCAATCGAAAAGAGACGATTTCAGCAAGGGTACAACCCGCGATAGTGGGTGCAAGACAACCGTTTTATTCTGAAACAATCCAAAGTTAACTTAACCTCACATAAGTAACTTAATCTAACTAAGTAGAGCTCACCGCAGTGTGTCCTCCTACTTTTCGCGCGACAATGAAAGCTTATTTTTTCAATTGCGTAACTTACATGGCGCTCAAGTATGGCCATATCATTAACAGGCCTAAATCCATACATTTTCGGACTAACTTATAAAAAATACTAGATCTCACTTAAATATCGATTAAGCCTATCGAGATCCACTATCGACCTTAGACAGGGTTTATAGCTAAGCCATTGACTTTCGCCCATTCTGAGACACGCAATAGGTCAGCATTACATAAATCAACACAATCTTGAATTTTACTCAAAGGACGACTAACATACTTGTACATTTGTACATCATCAGCATACGACTACATGTGTACATAACACGGATCCCTTCAGGACCCCCGGCTAATAGATACCAAGTCTGACTCATTCCCATATACTACTACAGCCTGCTTTCTGCCAGTCAAGTAAGATCTGATTATTTCGACTGGCGTATTTGAAAAATTGCTCAGGTTTTTAAGCTTACTTAAAAGTATTTCGTGTTTAACCGTGTCAAATGCTTTACTGTAGTCAAGGAGTGTTAAAAAAGTTACCTCACTGTTATTTACTTTGTTTCGTATGTGCTCTATTATTTTTATACCCTTGCAGAGGGTATTATAATTTTGCCATGATATTTGCAACGCAGTGAAGGAGGCATCTCCGACCCCATAAAGTATATATATTCTTGATCAGCATCACCATCGGACTACTATATCCCATAGCTGCCATAGGAATGATGGCGAAATTAATGTAAAAAAAAATTTTACTTCTCTGTTTTTAAACGTATTTTTATAAATTTTGAGATATAGCAGTTTTTTATGGTTCTAGAATTACGGTTTTCATTTTTCTAAGATCAAACGACTATATCATATAGCTGTCATAGAAGCGATCGGTCGATTTATATGAAAATGTAAACTTCTACATGTAAAATGGTTCGATTTTCAATGATCCAATTGGAGACTGCAAGGGTATACAAACTTCTGTTTACCTAAGTCACCTTTCTTTCTTGTTTTAGCATTACTATTCATCGTCACAAAGTTTGATATCACAAACTTTTGGAGTTGAAGGTCGTTACTTTTATCTCATCACGTTAAGAGGTGTTGTTGTTTGATGTCCTGGACAAGCCGGATATCGACACATTTTTCGGGGAGCAGATATTAAAATAAGCGATGGAGCTCATGGAAAAAGCTTAATTAAGCAAAAAGTAAAGCACAATTACCATTATTCATTTTGCTTAAATTGTTTTGAATTGTTTTCCATTGTCAGAGTGTATGTATTCGGATACTTCGAACTGATGAAAAATATTCTTTTCAATGAAGTCGACGACCACTGCGGCTGTTGCCTTTCGCATGGGTTGCAATTAAACTAATTTTGTGAAATTCTATGCAAACAAATATTACTGTCTTAATGAATTTTGTCCTGAGGTATGACCCCATAAAATAGATAAATAATCCTTCCAGTGGTAGCTCAGAAATACGCTCTTGGCCCATTGGGATCTGTTAGTTTTGTTGGTGGTTTTGATGATTTTGAAAATATCACAGTCTTTAACTACTTTTTGTGCCTCGGTCGTTATAGATGGCCTGTAGTAAAGGGTTTTGTGAAACCTTCTGTGTCTAGCGGTGGTGGCATCTTCAAAATAGCTCTGCGCGTGGTTCAGCCGGAACTCAGAGTTTGCAGGCCCTGTCATTGTTTATCACATCATGTGTTCTAAAACCCAAACGTTTATATACAACGCCCTCAGATAACTGAAAGTCTGATATTTTCCTGCATTTTCCTTGATCCGTTGTGTTAACATTTTGTACTCCGGAGATTGAAACCTGTTTAACTTGAGGTCTAGTTGTAATTTAATGGTATCAGTTGACGGTGTCTTAATTCTATATGCACCCGTGAGAGTGCGTCGGGTAATACATTTAAAGCTCCCTTACGATGCTCTATTGTAAAATCAAATGCCTGTAACTTAAGACTCCATCTAGCTAGCCTCCCGTATAAACCCATTTGGCATATAAACCATTTTAGGCTAGCGTGATCTGTAATTACTTTAAACGGCATCCCTTCTACAAATGCCCGAAAGCTGCTAAAACTAATTATCGCAATTGGGTGCTCGCCGCCGTCATCGTCAATTTGACTCCGCCAACTCCCGTTGTAGAGGCGTCACATTGTATAGTGAACGGTTACTCGAAATCTGGTGTGAGGAGCACGGGCGCTGACACCATGTTCACTTTCAATGCCTCGAACACTTGTATCCCCTCTTCAATTAACTAAAATTTAGATGAGTCTGTCCTTTTTCAGAGGTGTAGAGGTGCTGCCATTTGTGCATAGTTTTGAAAAATCCGTCTATACCACCCAGTCATTCCCAAAAAACTTCGCAGTTGTTTGGTGGAGATATGCAGTGGAAAATCCTGAATAGCTTTAATCTTAGACTGGTCTGTTTTTACACATCCCCCACCCACGTCATATCCCCTATATTTAGCTTGTCTGTAGCAGAATTCTTTTTTCTACGTTGAAGGTCAAATTTGCACGTTTAAGACAAGCACTGACCTAACGCAACATTTCCAAATGTTCTTCAAAGACGGAGAACAAGAGCAAGTCATCGAAATATACAAATACATTGCCACGTAGCGCGGCTGGAATTACTTTGACCATCAGTCGGCACATTCTTTGTGCGGTGTTACACAAGCCGAACGGCATGACTGTTAATTGATATAAAGGTCTGCCGGGCACGGTAAATGCGGTTTTTTGGCTTCCAGTGGGATCTGCCAAAAAGCACCTTCTAAATCAATTGCCGAAATTTAATGTGTCTTGCAGTCGACTTACTAGTCCCTCAATATGAGGCAAGGGCAATACATCTTTAATTGTCCGTGAATTAGCCTTGCGCGCATGGAAACAAAGGACGTTCCTTCTACCCTTATGCACCAAGGTCACTGGAGAACTCCCGCTGCTGTTAGTTTCTTTAATCACTCATAATCCAATCATTCTGTTAGTTCTGCGGTCGAGATTGGATAGTGACGCTGTTTAATGGGTAGATTTTCTTGTGTTACTTCTATGACATGTTCTTCTAAATCAGTATTTCCATAAGCCCATGTCTGTACAAGATGGAAAGGTATTAATTAGTTTTTGTAATATTGCATTTTGTTCAGCAGTAAGTTCATGCGGAGTGTACGCTGTCTCGGTTCGGGTCGTATCTCTTCGTCTAATGTTTCCCCTTAATCCTGCTCTGCGACCTGCGATAAGCGTTGCCCAGGCAACTGAAATTCATCCCATTGAGCACCTTATGTTGTCGCCCTTGCACGGATCTCTCCGCCCCTCTTCCAATGCAATTTGCACTAGCGCCAGTGTCAAGTAGTGCTATTTTTTCTTCCCCGTCTATTTTAGTCTTGACGAACAGGCGATTATCATCTTTTAGGCTGATCACTGAAGCTATAATCCTTTTCTTGGTTTTCCTTTCAGCTTCCTGATATTGGTGTAAATATTGAAGTTTTTTGTCGTTCCTGGTTTCGGTTGTTTCAACGTCCTTGAATATTTGTTCGCGCGCCGCCTCGTATTCTTGTTTTCGCTGGTGATACGATTTGTATGGCGAAATTTGTGTCAAGCGCGCGACTTATTGTGTTGGGGTAGGTCTGGTCTGAGCAGGCTTCCCCGACCCTCCTGTCAGACTCTGCTGTAAAAACGCTGACTCGGGGGAATGATATGAGTCGTTTTTGCCGCAATAGTTGCAGACGGTGTCATGGAATCGCGCTTGGCACCTGGCTCCTTCTGATCCTCCGCGTTTCCAATAGAAGTCTGGTGGCTTGTTACAAGTGTAACATAGGTAGGTATGGAAAGAAGATGTACATTCTTTCCCGGAGTCTTGCTCCCTCCTACTTAAAGATGCGCTCCCACCTGGCTTCCTGTCAAATGCGTTTCCTCTTCCAAACGATGCTCCTACGTTGTTCTGAGGTGGACGGCTCCTTTTGAATGCCTCGACAGGATATTCTTCAGCTTCTGAGTCGTCTATTTGGTTTTCGGCGATCTCATTTATATGTCTAGGTCGAGCTCGTTTCTCCCGGAACCATTTCTCGAATCGGATTCCCTCTTTCTTAAATGCCGGCTATGTATTTATTGGTGAGACCAGTAGGAATGCTCCTATTTGCGCGTTAAGATTTTTCTTCAATATTCCGGCAAAGTTATCTTCCGGAATCTTGTTCTTCAATTTGAATTGCAGGCTATTTATGGCTGCAATAATATCATCAAAACTCTCATTGTATCTTTGACGCCGTTCCATGAGTTCTTTAATTGTCTTGGGGGATTTCGAGTCTTTCCGAACAGACTTCCCGTCCTTAGCTCTGACTTCGACTCTTCCAGTACGGCTATATTGGGGTCTTTTATATCCAAAGACTGTGCCAAGTATTACCTAGGAATCTCCGGAATGGAACACAAAAGTGTTCTCAGCCTATCGGCTTCATTGGCTAACCCGATGACCAGACGAAGGCTTAAGAGAAGGCATCCAGGAGACCTATGGACAAGAGGGAGGCAAAGAACGCGAGTCCTTCACCAATAATCTAAAAGTTCTAATCCTCCAGTTCTGCAACTTGCGCAAAGCGTTGCCCAGGCAACGGCAACTGAAATTCATCCCAGAATTCAATTCCAAAATAAAACTGTTGCTGTAAGGCTGGCACTATTAAGAACTCTAGCTATTTTGTTTCCCCTTCCCACTCTACAGGCAAGTGAATCATGCCGGTAACTTGAGTCTTTCCCCCGTTTGCTGTTTGTACGTGTTATCTCTTCAATCTGCGCACCTTATGTTGTCGCCGTTGTAAAAATCTTTCCGCCCCTCTTCCAATGCAATTTGCACTAGCGCCAGTGTCAAGTAGTGCGATTATTTCTTCCCCGTTTACTTTAGTCTTTGCGAACAGGCGGTTATCATCTTTTAGGCTGACCACTGAAGCTATAATCTTTTTCTTCGTTTTCCTTTCAGCTTCCTGATATTGGTGTAAATATTGAAGTTTTTTGCCTTTCCTGGTTTCGGTTGGTTCAACGTCATTGAATATTCGTTCACGCGCCGCCTCGTATTCTTGTTTTCACTGGTGATACGATTTGTATGGGAAAATTTGTGTCTTGCGCGCGTTGCTACGACTTATTGTGTTGGGGTAGGTCTGGTCTGAGCAAGCTTCCCCGACCCTCCTGTCAGACTCTGCTGTAAAACCGCCGACGAAAACCGCCAAACGATGCTCCTACGTTGTTCTGAGGTGGACGGCCCCTTTGGAATGCCTCGACCGGATATTCTTCAGCTTCTGTGTCGTCTATTTGGTCTTCGGCGATCTCTTTTATATGTCTAGGTCGAGTTCGTTTCTCCCGGATCCATTTCTCGACTCGGATTCCCTCTTTCTTTAATGCCGCCAATGTATTTATTGGTGAGAACGCCTTGGTCATTTCGCCAGTTAAGTTATAGTATCCGAATTCAAAGTCATCGGCTCGGTCCTCCATCAACTGCCAGTACCATTTGGCTGCGGTACCACTCAATAAACAATACGATTCTTTAAATATCTGATTAACAGTGTACCCGTTCATTTCCGTTAAGCGACTCACTCGGAACAGAAAACTCTCCACCGACATGCCCCTACTGTCAAGCAGTGTTATTATTTCTTCACCGTCTACTTTAGTCATGAAACCGCGCTTGCACCTAGTTCCTTCTGTTCCTCCGCATTTCCGATAAAAGACCAGTGGCTTGTACAAGTGTAGCATAGGTAGGTATGGAAAGGAGATATACATTCTTTCCCGGAGTCTTGTTCCCTCCTACCTGGAGATGCGTTCCGACCTGGCTCAGGTTCTGTCAAAAGCGTTTCCTCGTCCAAACCATGCTCCTCCGTTATTCTGAGATGGACGGCTCCTTGATAAGGTCCTTGATATTTCAGACTCAGACTCCTTCACTTAGGGCTCCATGTTATCTATAAATGTTATCGTGCAACGCGAATTGGCGGCGGTGTCCTTATTGCCGTTAAGTACGATTTTGTCTCTGAGCCTATGCCGATAATAGGCATGGAGTGCATGTTAGAGTTGGTGTCTGTTCGAATTAAGGTTCATGATTAATTTGTGTACATGTCATGCTCGTATATTCCACCTAGGTCTGATACAAATATATACCTACAGCATTTATTTTTAATTCAGGGTATTTAATCAACCCTTGGCAATAATGATCATCTTATTCTTATGAGATATTTCAATTTGCCTGCCATTTCTTGGCTGCCCTCAGCTGAGTCAATCATTCTCGTTCCCACTGTACCCCATGATCTGGGGACAATTGAACGCTGTAAGGAATTGTAAAATCTTAGAGCTTCGGCTCCTTTATTGCCATGTCCTGAAGTCGATCCAGAAAGTAAACAATTAAGCAAACCTGTAACCATCAAGTTAAATTAAATTGTTGGGCGGGTCCTTGCCAAGCTGTGATTTCCCAGGTTTTCTCCAAAAAAAATGGTGGAAATGGAAGAGAGTTGCGGGTTAGGTCTAGTTCACTTCAGGGTTTATTTCATAATGTTCCTTCGTACATTGTGTTGTTATTCTATTAGCTCCAGCGACAAGAAGAGATAGCTTTTCAAACGGTTTGTCAACGCAGCTTCGCACAGTGATGCCCACACAGCGATTTTGCACAGTCCTGTTCGTCATGAACATTCTGCGCCTGGGCACACAAGTTGGATCCGCGCAAAACGCCATTCATTTGGTGGTAAGTTTTCTTCTTTTAGCACCACAATGACCCCCGTCCTTCAAATACTCCGATACGAGTTCAGAGGGATCCTCGGACATCGGAGAAATAGGCCTTGAGTTTAAACAGGCCTCAATTTTTGCTAGGACGGTAGCTAACCCTTCAAATGTGTACTTCCCGGCAACCGTTTGCTTGTGAAAGTGTGTCTTAAAGCTCTTGACACGTGCCTCCCATAGCCCTCCCATATGCGGTGCGCCCGGAGGGTTGAAGTGCCAGGTCACATTTTAAGGCGTGGACAGGATCAAAACCCTCGTGGCTTCAACGAAATTCTTGGATAAGGACGTTGAGGCTCCAACAAACGTTTTGACGTTGTCAGAGTGTATGTGGTGTGGACAGCCACGTCGTGAGGAAAAGCGAGAGTAGGCTGTTAGAAACTTCTCAGTGGATAAGTTTAATGTTGCTTTTAGATGAATAGCTTGGGTACTAACGCACACAAAAACGCAGACATACCCCTTTGTCACCCTACACCCTCGACCGACATAGCTTTTTATATCAAATGGCCCCGCAAAATCAACACCCGTGTATGTGATTGGCCTGAAAAATGTAGATCTTGCATAGGGCAAATGTGCCATCAGCTGAGCTTGCAGCTTCTTTTTGTGGATAAAACACACTCGACATTAGTGAATGATTTCCTTCACAAGATTCCTCAGCTTAGGGATCCAATACTTGGAACGAATCAGTCAAATTATTAATTGATTACCACCATGCAAGGATATGCGATGATACAAAATTTTGCGAAGATACAACTTGCAGGAATGATGATTGGATGTTTCTCATCATAGCCTAGCATCTCAGACGCTCGTAAACCGCCGCTTTCTCTATAGACACCGTGGCTGTCGAGAGAGGCTTAAGTTGGAGATCCCGCTTGAGACTGAAATTTGTTGCTTCCTGCTTGAGGCCTTATATTCGATGGGAAACTCGTTCTTTTGAGTGAACACGATTAACCGCTCTTGCACGTCGGACAATTCCGCCGCAGTGAGTGCTGTCGATGGGGCTATATCTTTCTTTTGGCACCTTTTCGCAAAACGGATTACGTAAGCTAGAACCCACAGAGCCCTGTCGAAGGTCGAAAAACGCTCCAGAATATCAACTGCTGGCGGCACTGTGACACTGTGACATTTGGTGGGCCGTCGCTCAAGCTCGGTTTCCGGATGAACCAATGATTCGCTCGGCCACTGCTCCTGCTCGAGTGGCAACCAAGCTGGCCCGTGCCAACAAATTGTGCTATCCTTAAGCTCTTGGGGTGAGACGCCCCAGCTTGCCAGATCAGCTGGATTGTCTTCAGATCGTACATGTCCCCATTTGCTTTCGTTGGTGCGTTGTTCGATCTAAAAAATCTCATAAACACTAGGAGGCAATTCGGAAATTACTGATGCTGCTAGCTCAGTGCTCCTCAGAAGTCCCGGCGTGGTATGGAGATGGACCTGACTGAAGCGACTCTGGTTTTGGATGTCAGCAGTCGTTTCGACTTGGACGAAAATGGCAGCCCCATATGCGTCCTGTGATGCATCGCAAAACGCATGGTACTGCAATTTGGCTGCTGGATGGAAACGCACCCATCTCGGAATACGAATTTCTCTCAGGGCTGGATACCCTTTTAAGAACTCTTGCTACTTGGTTACGAGGTCGGTGGGGTGTGGCTGATCCCAGCATTCTGTTGAAAACTTGTGGAGCTGAGTGAGCACAATTAGCCTCTCCTGAACGTCAGATAATTCTGCGGTAGAGAGTTCTGCCTTTACTTCGACATATTGCTTGCGACGCTTTTTTGCAAACCGGAATTCCAAGGGATTTGTCGTTCCTTGATATCTTATCCCCACGCTTCGTACTCGGTCCACGATGTCCACGATGTCCACCTTTACGTTCTTTTCCATCATGGCCTCCTTTTTGTTGTCCATTTTCGTGTTTGGTTCGGTCAACATTATTCCTGGCATTTGGTACGTTCCGTCCGGAGCTGGGAAAAGACCTTTCTGTGTATCCTCGCTAGTTCAGCCAATCTCTCCTTGATGGCTTCCTCTTGGTCCGTCCTGACTTTTCCTGACGCGTCCACGGCGTATTCTGCTATTTCGATCTTAACTATTTGATATACCCATCTAGACATTACTTTACTGGTGCGGTGTCGTTTTCTCTTCTTTCTTTAAAACCACTTCAACCAGCTCGGGCGCCACTGTGACGGTTCTAAAGTCTACCAGTTGTGAGAGGGTTTTGAAGGCTCTGAAGTCTACCAGTTGCGAGGGCGTTTTGGAGGCTCTGAAGTCTACCAGTTGTGAAAAGGGTTTTGGAGGCTCTAAAGTCTACTAGTTGCGGGAGGGTTTTGGAGGCTCTGAAGTCAAACAGTTGCGAGAAGGTTTTGGAGGCTCTGAAGTCTACCAGTTGCGAGAAGGGTTTTGGAGGCTCTGAAGTCGACCAATTGTGAGAAGGTTTTGGAAGTTTTAAAGTCTACGAGTTGCGAGAAGGGTTTTGGAGGCTTTGAAGTCTACCAGTTGCGAGAAGGGTTTTGGAGGCTCTGAATTCTACCAGTTGCGAGAAGTGCGGATCGGCAGGCCGAAACGGAAGACCGAAGAATCTTAAGTCTTCCAAGCGAATCGGCGGGCCGACTCGTGACTTGTGGAGACTCAGAAGTCTACCAGAGGGGGCGGGAAATATACTACGTGAATAACTAGATACAAATATATGAATGCGGACTAGATCCGAAGATCCTGTCCCCAAAACGACTTTTGGCACTGACTCCTGGATGTGGGCTACTAAACAGTAGGCTTACCTCACCCGATCGCTGTCGCTAGCTGAGTGACTTAGTACTGTTTATTTTCTCTTTAGTTTTTATTGTTTCTGGTTTTGTGTTTTGGTTTATAGTTACTATTTGTGCGCGTTTAAGCGTCACACTCCCCCCCCCCGTTTAGGAGCCGGAGTGATATTACATTTTTATGTTCTTTCCTCGGCCAAATGTCACGCTCCACGTCGTTGTGCCGTCCTCCACCAGGAAGCGCTGCTGTCGGCCAAACTTCCTCGCTGCCGCTCTGCGCTGTACCTACACCCGTGCGTTCGCCGACATCCTGGCTCCCGACGGTACGCTCCATCACCATTCCGTTGTCTCGTCGACGGCCAGCTGCAGGATATCGCGGTCCGTCAAGGGGGCTCCTGACCGGTGTGGCGTGTCCGGCTTCGTCCTGGTCGCTGGCGCTGGCAAAGGGGTCATTTTCCAGTGGTGGAATGTCCGGCTTTGTTTGGGCTGACGTGCTCGGGCCCGGTTCCTGGCTCCTGCTTGGAGTCGACGGATTTGAATTTGAATGTTTAGTACTGTTTATTATTTTCTCTTTAGTTTTTATTGTTTCTGGTTTTATGTTTTGGTTTATAGTTACTATTTGTGCGCGTTTAAGCATCACAGCTTTAAGGACTTTTCACACTCTTGGGAAACAGACGAAAGATTGAACAGGATCTTTAGCTGGCTGTTGACGAGCAGTCGCTTGTTTTCGAATCGAGCCTGCAGACTTCTCCATGCGGTTCCAAAACCTTCGTTGTTCAAAGGTGATAACGTAACAATGGACTTTGCCTCACTGCTCTTTTTCGAGTTGAGGTGGAACAACTTTTCAACGCCCGAGAGCCTATAATTTTGAACATAAATGTCAGAAAAGAGGTCTCGAAACGCCGGCCAACGAACATAGTCGCCACTGCAAATTGGACGTACACAGGCTGTGACGCGTGAGCGCGCACATAGAGATAATATAAATCAAAAACATAAAACCAAACAAGAAAAACTAAAGAAAAATAATAAACAGTTCCAAACATTCAAATTCAGATTTCAATATCCGCGCGCGCGCCACTGATCGAGAGCAAAAGGTCACACTGGGCCGAAGGGGCTTTGGTCACACCAAAAAGGGCGAAATCCGCACGTGCGGCGGTCACACTAAACCTTCCCGGATTCCAACTTGGAAGATTTTAGGATCTCCACAAACCTCTCGCACCTGGTAGATTTCAGAATCTCCAAAACCTCTCGCAACTTGGAGACTTCAGAGTCTCCAAACGCCTTCGCCACTAAGACAGGCGAGCCGCCGTCAGCACTAGCTCTCTAAAGCATACTTTCGGGGCACCATTCAGGGTAAACTTGCGGGTCCAACTCTCTCTATCTCGCCCACAGGTAGCGCCCAACCACCGGGTCAGGTCCAACCCCGGCATCGAAGCCCCGACAGCGCCCGTACTCCGGCAACGGCCTCGACGGAACCCGGACGACGACCCCACACTCGGCATCCCGGCTCAGTGTTTCGGCGTGATTCTTTCCATCTCTGTACCTATTACGTTAATAAACAAACCTAAGATATATATTTACGGCATAATTCCCTAGTGTTCTCATCTGGGACCGGGTCGGAATCTCTTTCAGCAACCACACCTGACCCAAATAAATTCTTGGGACGAGTCCTGGCCCACGCTGAACTATCTCAGCCTCAACAGACCGTCACAAGGCTATTGGAGGTACGCGGCACCCACTAGGAAGAGGCGCCAGTGTGGGAGGTTCAGAACGTGGTTGAACGCTAGCTTTTCGATTGTTTCGTGCTCTTTCTCCACCTTCTCCCAGAGCGCATGTATCTGCTGAAGTCGGACCTTATAAGTGCGAACGGACGGAGGTGTGTCTGCTGGAGTGCTGACTCTGGCTTCGAATTGACTAACCCTATCGGTTACAGTCACAAATTTCGTCAAAGCATTTGTAGCTTCAGCCTCTGCCATTTTTGCAGTTTCTCTCGCGATGGGTACTTCCTTTTGGGTGGGCGGTGATGACTCGCTTTTGGCTTTGACGCGGCATTGAAAAATAATCGAAAACAACGCCTTATCGATATGGAAGAGAAAAAAAACCCAGGGGCTAATATAATAATATTAACATGCGAATGGATACGATATATTATTATTCTAGAATGTAAAATGGATGTATATGTTTGAAAAATATTTATATATTGGAAAAACCATGTAGATGGATAGACTAAATCTAAAAAAAAAGAAGAAATGGATGCGGAACGCGTGGAATCGGAACGGTGTTTGAAAATTTAATTTGTTTTGGATGGACACCCTTCGAATTAATAATATTTGTTATTTCTAAGCAGGCATAAACCTCCAACTGAACCCTCCACAAGGGTGCCGGCTGGGCAATAAGCACTGTATTATCCCGGATAACGGGTAATGCAATGCCGCTTGCTCTGTCCGGGGTAATGCAGTGTCTAGCTAAGGCTAAGATTATATTTGTACGGCTCTCCAAAGCCGGAGGAAATGAATTAGTAGCCATGGTTGGAGGTGCCTGGTGGTAGGCAAGGGTCTGTCGACACAGCCTTGGTCCATGGATTGCCTCGGGCAATTCTGTGGCCGGACTAAAGTCCTCAAACTACAACGTACTCTACACTGTATGGAATCTGCGATCCCTTACAAAAAGCGCAAGAGAACGCAGGATCGATAGAAGAGAAAGTAGTATAAGAGATTGAGTGGGAGCGTAGAAAGGGAGAGAAAGCTTGCGGCAGAGCAGGTAGTCAGCGCATAGCGGAACACGGATGCGCTGAGCAAGGAGTTTTGCCGGGAGAGCGGGCCGCTGAATTGTCGGCAGCAGCGCTGCCGAGGATCTACTGAGCGAGGAGTTCTGGCGGGAGAGCGGGCTGCTGAATCGGCAGCAGCAGCGCTGCAGGGGGGTATAAAAGCGCGAGGCAGGACTTGAGGCGGGGAGTTAGTTGTGGAGTTGATATCGCAGTGGATTTGCGAGTGACCAGTGACCAGTGCTAGTGCTAGTGACAGTGACTTCTTGGGAAACGAGCCAAGGAGCAGTTCAGGGGACCGCAGAACAGGTCAGTCATCAACAGCAATCACGCAGTAAGCCTTTGGGAGAGATCTCCTTTGACCAAGCGAATCCAGTCTTTACCACTTCATTCCACCTCGTAATTTGTAAGTGCCCAGGCGGACGGTGAGGTTGCCAGCGCGTCAGCTTAGCGGGAGCATCTGGAGCTTGCAGCACCAGAGTATCTAGCGGAGCGAAGCTTAGCGAGAGTATCCGAGTGCGGGTAGCACCGGAGTATCAAGCGGAGCGTAAGCGCGGCGTAATCACCCAGACGGCGTTGGCCAGCGAGTCGGGCGTGCACTAATTGTTAGAGATAGGGCGTCTTGTGCCCCGCTTAAGACAGGTGTGATGGAAAAGAGGTGAAAGTCCCAGTCAAAAATATATATTATATTACTTTAATCTAAACCCCGGAGTTCTTATTTTGGCACCGCGCCCAACAAATATAAATTTGTTGCAGCGAATCCTGGACGAGACTGAGCTGTCCCGCCCCGGTCGTTACAACACACCACCGGTAAGCAGGAATAAAACCGCAGTACTCGTGCGGAAGCGCATCCATGCTTACCCTATGTCTCATTACAGCTCTGACGACCTGACTGTGGTGATGCTAGAGAGTACGGAGAGCGCCTTCTGGTAGCTTCCTGTTACATGGCACACGACAGGCTAGGTCCATCGGAGGAACTCAGGAGCCTAATAGAATCCGCCCCGAAAGACCAGCAACTACTCGTGGGTGCAGACGCCAACGCATATCACAGCATGTGGGGGATCTCCGACATCAACGACAAAGGTAAGTCACTCTTAGAAACAAATTTATATGTAACAAATGTGGGGAAGAGCATGCATACGTAGGTCCCATCTCGTCAAATGTACTAGATTTAACACTCGCAGTGAAACAAATTTATATGTAACAAATGTGGGGAAGAGCATGCATAAGTAGGTCCCATCTCGTCAAATGTACTAGATTTAACACTCGTAAAGGGGCTGAGTACGATGGTTTCGGGATGAAGAGTCCTTGGGAGACCATCAATCTCAGACCATAAGTACATTCAATTCGAATGTACATTCAACCACTAACCATACAACATATAGACTACTCATTTCATACAACGAAAATGGACACAAAAATTTCTTAGCGACAGGCCCCAGGCCTGTTAGCGGCGGGCCCCGTGGCTCTCTCGCGGCTCTCTCTCTCTCTTCGCTCTCTCATTCTTATGACGCACACGGATTTCGAGAGTTCGTTCGCTCAGTCGCAAAGTCGCGCAACTTGAAGAAGGTTGGCTCTGCGCTTGATTTCATTTTTATATGTATGCGTGCTCATGCATTCACGTACACGGGTGCATGTGTGCGATCATTTCATTTCGGCCCAGCAAGAACATTTGGTCTTTTGCTACTTTTCATACTAGGGCCCCGTCGCTCTCTCGCTCTCTCTCTCTTCGCTCTCTCATTCTTATGCCGCACACTGATTTCGCTCGTTCAGTCGCCTGACAATATGGGCATGTTCACTATTGGGTTAATGGTAAAAATAAGAATGTTATATGCTATAATATATTCCTTAATGTTTCTGCATACATTTCATATTTGTTTACAAATTCAAATCAGTGGCAGCAGTGAAATGTTTTGCATATACAGTGGGGAGCAAAAGTGATTACATGTTCAACATTTTCGTGTTCGAGCCCTCATAAAACCTGAACGAATGAAGTTAATCAAACAAACTTTTTTTTCCTCGATTCCTTATTCAATTTGGAACAAATAGACGTAAATAGTAAAATAATACAAGAAGCAATGTAATAGTAAGAAATAAAAAACCAAAACAAATGACATGTACTCAGTTTTGCACCTTTTATGAAAAAATCTAGAAATTTTCCGTATTAATATTTTGTCCAAATACAATTCGTGTCTTTATATTTTTTTAGGTATTTTGGCATCTTTTCAACCCATTTCCCAACAATTCCATTCAGAAGTTGATTCCACTTCAGTTCCACACGCATCCAAGGACCACCTACGTTGCATTGGACTGATTGATACGGCCCAAGATATATGGTCATGATTGACCACAGATTTTCAATCGGATTGAATTCGGGACTTTTAGCTTTCCACTCTAACAAGATAAGATGTTGGTTTTTTACACGTTTCTTAAGAATTTTTGAAGTGTACTTAGGATCTCCATCTTGTTGAAAAGTGCATTTTCCCTCATTAAAGCCAAAATGATCCAAAAAATATTGAAAATGGGCTTGGAAAATATTTAAAATAGTCTTCCCTTTATAATTTAATCAATTTTGAGAAAAAGTTCAAGTGCGAACTCGGTACTATTGGGTAGAACTTAAAATGCCGCAATTGGGGAAACAAAATAAACCAGCTCTCTCCTAGGAAAGTGTTAAGGTTCGATTGAAATTCGCATGGACACGCAAAAATTAGACAGTATAAGATTGGAAATGTGATATTTGGTCAAAAGAATCTATGTTTAAGCATTTCCAGTCGAATAGGATGTAGTATTGATCGCGTAGGTCCAGTAACAAGCTTCAAAGACAATATGTGAGCAAGCCGTATAGCATGGAGGAGGAAATATAATAGCTTTACATCATGGCAAGTTAAGCGTTTGCACAAAATTGATGGAATTATGAGTAAAGAAGACTATTTTAAATATTTTCCAAGCAATTTTTAAAAATTTTCTGGACAAATATGGCTTCTATGAAGGAAAATGTACTTTTGAAAAAGAGGGGTATCCTAAGTACACTGCGAAAATGTGTAAGAAATGGGTGGAAAATAACATTTTTATGTCGATTGAGTAATTGACTCAAAGTCCCGACCTCAATCTGATTGAAAACCTATGGTCAATCATGATCAAATATCTCGGGCGATATCAATCAGTTTAATGCAACGTAGGCGGTCCTTAGATGCGTGTGAAACTGGCGTGGAATCAAATTCTAAATGGAATTATTGAGAAATGGGTTGAAAAGATGCCTAAATACATAAAAAATTATAAAGACAAGAATTGTCTTTGGACAAAATATTAATACGGAATTTCTTTAGATTTTTTCATAAAAGGTGCAAAACTGAGTACATGTCATTTGTTTTGGTTTTTTATTTCTTACTATTACATTGCTTCTTGTATTATTTTACTATTTACGTATATTTGTTCCAAATTGAATAAGGAATCGAGGAAAAAAAAGTTTGTTTGATTAACTTCATTCGTTCAGGTTTTATGAGGGCTCGAACACGAAAATGTTGAACATGTAATCACTTTTGCTCCCCACTGTATGTATGTATTCGAATGAATACAAATCCATCTACTGAGATAGGAACAGGGCATATTGCAGTCGGTGTCACTTAAAACACCGACTGCTCTTATGTGGTTGAGAAATGAAATCAGCTGTTATTGTTGTTATGCGAGCGGATGGTGCCTGCATACCCTACCGACGATTGCTTTTTAGGGGAGCGGGCAGAAACAAAAACAGCTGATTGGCTTTGTTTTGTTTACATTTTGTATTGATATTTTTGTCCGGACACTTGTTATGAATTTGGTTTATTGTTGTTATTTAATGATCTAGTATGTTTTTTTTTTTTTTTTTTAATATTTTCTTTATTTAAAAGTCGCCGCTCGAATTAGTTACCGATAAATATACACACATATACATATATACACCTGTGTTAAACAGTAGTTTTTATACTTTTTCAAAACTTAAAAAAATCAATTTAGATTAAATTTCTAAAATACTTTTTATATTTTTGTAAAGGTAAATGGAACAATATACAAATCTTTATTTTTTATTTAAATAATATTTTAATGGAAATAATTTAATTATTTTAATTGTACCAATATTTGTTAATATTGTTGTAAACACAGGTGTATGTAAGTAATATATGTATTTTAATCGGTATCCAGGGAACACCACGAGGAGGCCATTGCAATTGCAATGGAGTCTTTAATGAAGACTTACGAGTCGATTTGAGATTCCAAAAGGCCGACTGATAACATGCGCGCCAATTCTATTGTTTTTGTTTGGTTTGTTTTGATTGAAAGTTTGGCGCGCATTGTTGATAGAAAAAGTCAAGCATTTTTCACTTGGCTTTTGATTGTGCTTCTGTGCGGTGATATTTACAGTGCAAAACAAAAAAAGTTAAGTTAATTAATTTAGAATATAGCGTGTTTTTTTCAAAACGCCTGTGTTACTGTTCCGAGTGTCCGTGGTGGTATCGTAATCAAAGCAAGTATAAAATAGATTAATTTGTGCAGATATTCTTTTGTATATTTTTGCAATGAATGAGCAAATTATTAGGAAAAATGGTCGGAGGTGTATTATTGAGTGCTGCAGGAGGAGCTATAGGGATTCATCAAGCTCCTTTCCATTTAAGTTGTTTTAATTTCCATCAGATGATAATAGACTCAAGAAATGGGTTGAATTATGCCATTTGTATGCCAATTTTAATAAACGAACAGCGTGAATTTGTAATAGACATTTCGAAAGAAAATATATTGGGCTAAATAGGCTTAAAAGCAATGCCGTACCCACTTTATATTTAACTGACAACTTCCTTTTGCGTCCGGACAGTACTGTTCCTTATGAACAATTTGAATTCAATGATGATGGGGCGGCAGAACCAATTGGCATTTATGTAAACCCAATTAGATTAAATAATTTTTATAATAGTTTAGATATTAGCCCTTTAAATTTAGAAGCACCTCAGTTAGATGTTAGCTCTTCTAATTTAGAAACTCCTAATGCAAAGCAGTTACATGTTAGCCCTTCTAATTTAGTAACTCCTAGTGCACCGCAGTTAGGAAATTGTTCTTATTGTCAGAAAAGGGAAGAAAATGAGATGTTTTATAGAAACAAAAATTACGAGATGTTTCATGCAATAAACTCTTATAAAGAAAAAATTGAGAAATTAAGAAGAGCTAATATTTTAATGAAAAATGCGATGAAGCGCAAGAGTATAAGAAATAGCAAGAAAAAGTGCATAAAAATATTTAATATTATAAATAAAATGCGTCATGTTTCTGAAGAGGCAAAAACTATATGCAAACTGCTACTTAAAAAATCAAATTCTTACAACAACGCAGAAAAAGTAATAGCCCAAAATATAAACTTTTATTCATCCCGAACATACGAATATATGCGGGATGTTTTAAATTTAAAACTTCCGTCGAAAAGTACGTTGTCTCGATGGGCTTTGTTTAAAAATATGACGCCAGGATTTCAACCTGATTTATTAGAAAACCTTCAGAGAATTGTTGGTGAAATGAGTGAGAAAGGTTAAGAAGCAGTTATCTTATGTGATCAAATAAAAATAAAAAAAGGACTGCAATATAATACCGCACTCGATGAAATTCAAGGATTTGAAAATGATGGCGACAAAAGAAGATTTGTGGAATGCCGAAAAAGCGCAGAAGCTACGTCAAATTTTATAGAAAAAATTAATAAGCTCTTTGATTGCCTCAATAGCCATGTTTTATATGAAAGAAATCCATATAGATGTGCAATGCAGAATAATAATAACGTGCACAAGTACCTCGTTGAAATGAGGAAGTATTTTGGAGAATTTAAATATCCACAAGCAGTGCATTGCATTGACGGAATGATTTTGAGCATGTCATTAGTTAATTTTTCGTCGTCGATTAGTTAATTTTGGATTTCATTAGGTGCTTTTATTGCTCATCCTTTAGGCTTGTTGGATACTGGGAAATAATTGGTTTGATTTCTTGCAGAGAAGGGCCATCCATCAGGCATTTACTACTGGCTACTTGTCCAATTGTGAGCGAGCTTCAGCTAATGGCCTCTGTCGATGCCTTTGGATCACCTTCCTGTAGGTCCGGAGTCCTTGTAATAGAAGGATGACCACAATCAGGCCATCTAATAACTGAAGTACCTGATATATCTAGACGATTTTGTCATGATTATATATCACTTCTACTGTGTTGATGACGTTCGCGGTGTTATCAGAGGCCTTAGAGATCTCGGATCCCATTGTCCTGGTAGTCTTGGCACTTTGATCATTGCTTTCCGTTTCTGCAGGTTTTCACTTTCACTCCCAACTGATATATTATTTTGGGTCGTGATCAATTGGCTGGTTTATTTCCGAGTCTCGATGACGATTACAAGAATCTCCGCGTAATGTTCCAGTTTTTAACTCCTCGGGTATGGTTAAACCGAGGTTTTTTACACTAAAGGCTGTGCCATGTTTAGTCTTCGGGTCACCGGAATGGAACACTATAGGGTTCTCAATTAGATGCATACAATGTCCTCTTTTCCCCCATTGGCTAGAGCTCTAAAATGACTGACAGTTCAACCAACTCGGCAATGTTGGATTACCGGTGAGTTCATAGTAAATCTAATGCATCACGTCGGCCATAACCAGCGTACGTAACGTTTCAGAGAAGCCAAACCATATTAAGAACAAGTAAGAAAGCAACATTTGTCCGTTGAACAATAAGAAGCAGAATTCAATGCCATCATCCTATCCCCCTCTCAGACCTGTTATAAAAAAGGTTTATTTTATATTGGCTGGCATAAATCCTTCAACTGAACCCTCCACGAGGGTGTCGGCTGGGCTGGGCAATGGGCACTGTATTATTCCCGGTAACGGGTAATGCAATGCCGCTTGCTCTGTCCGGGGTAATGCAGTGTCTAGCTAAGACAACGGTTCAATTCCTACGGCCCCCCAAAGCCGGAGGAAATGAACCAGTAGCCATGGTTGTAGATGCCTGGCGGTAGGCTTAAAACGTAGTGGGTGGTTCCCCGGAAAACTAACCATTATGAACGACACGAAGGAGAAAACCAAGGCTGGGATGTCAGCCCAAACGTCGGTTGAATGCGCGACTGCTACCACCGGAGGGCAAGGGGGTGAGCAATCCTCTTTCCGTGTCGCCAGCAGTCACACCTCCGTTATGACGAATGCAGGTCATAGCAGTTACAACACTACTGCTGAAACAACAGCAAATAAACCGCAGATTAAGCTAAGCCGCACAGGTTCCGTCGTCGAGTCAGACTCGGACCTGGAGAGCGTGCAGCTGACACAGTAAGAGGGGGACAGGCATCTTCGCTCGCCGAAACCAAGCACCCGCTCCCTGCGCAGGGACGGGCCGAAGCGTTCAAGCGAGGGGATGAAGGCGAAGGCGCAGTATAAGGCTACCCTCAAGATTCAAAGCCGGCACCAAGACAAGCCCACCTTCTCCAATGAGGAGAAGGAAAGCTGGCCAGTGCTGAGCAAAAAATTAAGGAAAGCCGGCTTCACTTCGCCAAGCGACCTAAAATGGCCTCGAAGGGTGGAAAGGGTGGAAGGGGAGGAAATGCTTGCCAACAAAAGGCAACGATCCGCCGAGAGCGCAGCCAAGGACGCTCAGATGCGCAAGCGACAACGCGGGCCCAAGGAGACGGGCCCTCCATCAAAGGCGAAGAAGCCAATGAAAACGAAGGTTGGTGACCATTAACTCATTGACCGGAGTGATGACAACGGCAAGATGACCGAGGCGCGGTGGAAGAAGGTGCACGCGCGGCAAGTGGAATCATTGTTTGCGCGGATACAGGAGGATCCCAAGGCTCCCATGCCCACATTTAATAGTGCCGGTTGGCTGAATGGGGTCAAAATCCTGAAGTGCATGGACGACCCGACTCGGAAGTGGATGACGCAAACGGGTGGCCAGTTGGAAGCTTTGTGGGAGGGGGCCAATCTGGAGGTGGTGGACAGGGAGTTAATCCCATCCATTCCAAATCGCATTCCCCATCGCAGTCCAGGGGACCGTACGCTGGAGCTGCAGCAGAGGCGGAACCTGAACATCCCGACGGCAGACTGGAGAATCCTCCACATTGGGAGCCCATTACCCAATGAGGGGGGCCAATGCGTAATCCCTCAGATCAGTAAGCAGGCCGAGGATGTGCTGTACCCAAGGTACGGGAAGATGGCGTAGGGCATGGGTAATGTCTAACTGCGCCTCAAAAAGCGCCACCCCGCAGACATGGACGCACACACCCTGCAGGCAGGCGAGGTGGAGATGGACTTAGATCTGAATCCCGTTGTAGACGCCGCCCAGGACTTATTGCTTAAAGGCTCGGATAAGGAGGAGGACGGTGCACTGACAATCATAGTCAACCCGTCGGGAAGTGAGCAGAGTGCCCATGCCATTGAGGGTACTGCAGCTCAACCTCCATAAGAGCAAAGTCCCATCGACGGAAGTCGTGATTGCCATGGAGCAAGGGTCTGTCGACACAGCCTTGGTCCATGGATTGGCTCGGGCAATTCTGTGGCCGGACTAAAGTCCTCAAACTACAACGTACTCTACATACCACCGGTAAGCAGGAATAAAACCGCCGTACTCGTGCGGAAGCGCATCCATGCTTACCCTATGTCTCATTACAGCTCTGATGACCTGACTGTGGTGATGCTAGAGAGTAAGGAGAAGCGCCTTCTGGTAGCTTCCTGCTACATGGCACACGACAGGCCAGCTCCACAGGAGGAACTCAGGAGCCTAATAGAATCCGCCCCGAAAGACCAGCAACTACTCGTGGGTGCAGATGCCAAAGCACATCACAGCATGTGGGGGATCTCCGACATCAACGACAGAGGTGAATTTATACTTTCAACCAACTTATCTATAGCAAATGTGGCCCCTCTTTATCAAATATACTAGACATAACACTCTTCACAGGAGAAAGTAGTATGCTATCGGGATGGAGAGTCCTCGAAAGACCATCCTTCTTCGACCACAAGTACATCCAATTCGAAGACGAACTCGAACATTCGCCAAAGGTGAGAGTCTATAGAAACCCCGGAATACAAACAAAAGTTTAAAAAGACTATCAAGACAAGGCTCGCCACATGTTCTGGCGTAGTAACGTCCTTTGAGACCCTTTCCAACATTTCGATAACTAAAAAGAGGGCGAAGCCTCCCTGGTGGAACAACGACCTATCGAAACAAAGAAATAACCTCAGGGAATTCTTCAGATTCGCCAAGCTGGAACGAATATTTAGTTTTAGTAAAATAAAAATAAAATATTGATAAAATTGTATGGGTAATATCTTATATTTTACTAAAAATATAAAACTATTTCCAGTATTACTACTCCTCCTTCCATCTTTGAAACAAATTTATATGTAACAAATGTGGGGAAGAGCATGCATACGTAGGTCCCATCTCGTCAAATGTACTAGATTTAACACTCGTAACGGGGCTGAGTACGATGGTTTCGGGATGAAGAGTCCTTGGGAGACCATCAATCTCAGACCATAAGTACATTCAATTCGAATGTACATACATGTACATGAATGTACATGAATACAAAATGGGAAAAATTTAAAAAGACAACCACGTCACGACTTGCGACTCATCCGGGCGTAGTAAAATCTGCGAAAGACATTGAAACGTCCCCAGAGACCCTCTCCAAACAATAACAAGAAGCGTATCACGCATCATGCCCAATATCAATAACTAGAAAGAGGACCAAGCCACCCTGGTGGAACAAGGACCTATCGGACCAAAGAAACAACTTCAGAAAATTTTTTAGAATCACAAAACAGGCGAAAGACGATATGATCAATGAGGAATACAGAACCCTACTCACAGAATACAAGGAGAAATTACGCAAGGCACAAAGGAACTCGTGGAGAAACTTCTGCTTCAATATCGAGACGGTGCCAGAAACGAAAAGTCAGATCAAACTCGACGACGGCCAATGGACTGGGGGCAGCGAAGATGCCCTAACAGCACTAATGCAATCTCATTTCCTCGGATGCTTGGAGGTTCCGGATGCCAATGTGCACCAAGACCTGGTAACCGGAGAAGAAAACCCCACAAATTACTATTTACTATCCTCTAGAAGAATCCACTGTGCTATAGACTCCTTTGAGAGTATCAAATCACCTGAACTAGACGGTATATTTCCAGCTATGCTACAGGTGACTAAAAAACAGATCACTCAATGGCTCTCTGCAATATACGCAGCTTGCTTAAGTACGGGCTATATTCCTATCCAATGGAGGACCTTTCGGATTGTATTCATGCTAAAAGCACAAAAATGCAGCCACATGAGCCCCAAGTATTACAGACCGATTAGCCTCACATCAGTTTTTCTAAAAACACTCGAAAAGCTGCTGGACCTATACATTAGAAACTATGTAGGGAGACTAATGTCGACCAACCAGAATGTCTACACCAAACGAAAATCAATAAAAACGGCTTTGCATTCGTTAGAAGCCACTATTGAGAGAGCCCTACATAACAAGGAATATGCTCTCGCAGTGTTTGTAGACACATCCGGAGCATTTAACAACGTCAAGACAGAAGCAATAATGGAACGCCTGGAAGCGAACAGCACGCATCCTCCCATCAACCTCTGGATAAGGAACCTTCTAAGTTGTAGGCGGGTACAATCCGATTGGGGCACCGTGTCCATTGTAAAGGGGGCGCACAGAGGCACAGCACAAGGTGGAGTTCTGTCTCCCCTACTATGGAATATGGTGGTAGACGACCTAATAGGAGATTCGAAAGGAAAGCCCCAAATTTACCAGCTTATGCCGACGACATAAGCATAATTATTACGGGAGTCTGACCATCGACTCTCAGCTCTATCATGGAATTATCCCTTAATTTGGAGATTTGTGAGTGGGCGGAGAAGGTATGACTCAGTATCAACGCGGACAAGACGGACCTCATTCTCTTTACCAAAAGATACAAGGTACCACTATGGATCCCCCCGAAAGTCAACTCAACCAGGCTGACCCCGAAAACACAAGTCAAATACCTCGGCATAGTACTGGTTAGCAAGCTAGCATGGACCCCATGTAATGGAGAGGGTGCAAAAGGCCACCATAGCGCTATCACCTGCTCTAATGCATTGGATTTACATATCGGGGGTGCGTCCAACTTTGCTGTATGGAGTCTGAGTGTCGTGGCAGGCCACGGAAAAAAGGACGCACAAAAGCCTTACGGAGAAAACTCAGCGGCAGGCACTGCTCTGCATATCAGGGGCGCTGAGGTATACCCCAACAAAAGCGCTCGAAACCATACTTGGAATCGACCCCATAGATATTCACGCGCAACTTACTGCTGGAAAGGCAGCACAACGCCTAGTGGCAGCAGGAAATATGTCGCTACAAGGATTCGGGCATAGTTCAATTGGTCGTGACATGATCAGTATATCTGACTGCATGAACTTACCCGGATGTTAAAACATCTTCATTCATGGGACCGGGCGACTGGAAAAGCGGTCAGGACCATAATGAACACCTCAACATTTACACCGACGGCTCTAAGATGGAAGGAGGAGTAGGAGCGGGCATATTTTATACAGACCCTGAGGTAAGGCTGTCATATAAGCTAGCGAGACAATGCAGCATATTCCAGGCAGAATATCTTTGCCATCAGGAATGCAGCAGAGGCCGCGCAGAGGATAAGCCGGCAATACGAGGCGGTCATCATATTCGTAGACAGCCAAGCGGCGATAAAATCCATGCAGTCATCAGTCGTCTGTTCCAAAAATGTACAGGCGAGCAGGGAGGCACTTGATATTCTCAGCCCGACAAAGTCAGGGCGGATCTACTGGCTTCCCAGCCACCAGGGCATCGATGGTAACGAGGCGGCAGACGATCTTGCAAAGAAAGGCGTCGAGCTGGCGGATGACAGAATGGAGAACGTCCTGTCTCCTTAAGAACGCTTCAAATTGAGCTAGAGAGACGGGCCGACGTACGAAGCAAACAAAGGTGGAGGAACTCCACAACCTGCAAGATCATGTGTAAGGAACGCAATAACAAACTCACCCACTACGGACTGCATCTACACTGCCTGGCTGCGACGCACGCAGTTAAGCTAGGCATCACCACCAATGAGAACTGCAGGAAATGCGATGAATCCGAGGTAATGGAAACCTTGGAGCATCTTATCTGCAAGTGCGCGGTATTGGCATCGCTAGAAGATGCATCCAGGAGAACCCCAGGCAAACTACTTGTTTTCGCGAAAAACACGTCGATTCTTAAGGATTTCGAAACCTCCTAAACTATCGCCAGGTTCATACTCACCCATCCGGACAACTAAGGCCCATATTGGCTTATGCATGGCTCTCCGAGGGCCGTCCGGGTTAACCGAACCTAACCTAACCTAGGCCCGTAAACGAGATCATCAAAGACCCAATGGGTGACATAGAAACCGATGAGTATCAGGTCCAGGCATTTCAAAAGAGCCGTACACCACTGAACAACGGGGGAGCCTCATATAGGCGAGGAAACGTTTTTGACAGAAAGCTAAGTAAGAACGCTTTTTAGGTAGGAAGGAAACAGACTCCGCGAAAGAATGTACGTCGTCGTTCCATACCTATATTTGTTGCAACTGTAACAAGCCGACAGACTTTTATCGGAAACGGGGAGGAACCGAGGGAGCCAGATGCCAAGCCTGACTCCATGAGTCCACCTGCAACTTCTGTGGCAAAAACGACTCATATCATTCAACTGAGTCAACGTTGAATTGGAATTAACACTCAGGGAGAAATGTGAGTGGGCGGAGAAAGTAGGACTCAGTATCAACGCGGACAAGACGGACCTCATTCTCTTTACCAAGAAATACAAGGTACGGCTATGGATCTTCCGAAAGTCAACTCAACCAGGCTGACCAAGAAAACACAAGTCAAACACCTCGTGATAGTACAAGACAGCAAGCTAGCATGGAAACCCAATATAATGGAGAGGGTGAAAAAGACTACCATAGCGCTATACGTATTCAAGAAGATGCTTAGCTGCACATGGGGCCTATCACCTGCTCTAATGCATTGAATTTACATATCGGTGGTGCGTCCGACTTTGATGTATGAAGTCTTAGTGTGGTGGCAGGCCACGGAAAATAGTACGTACAACAGCCTTATTGAGAAATCTCAGCGGCAGGCACTGCTCTGCATATCAGGGGCGCTGAGGTCTACGCTAACAAAAGCGCTCAAACTACACTCGGTATCGACCCCATAGATATCCCCGCGCAGCTTACTGCAGAAAAGGCGCTAAACGCCAAGTTGCAGCAGGAAACATGTCGCTACAGGGATTCAGGCATAGTTAAATTGAGCCAGACATGATCACTATATCTGACTACATGATACCCAGAACTAACCCGGATGTCAAAACATCAACATTCATGGGACCGGACTACTGGAATAACGGTCAGGACCATAATCAACACCTCAACATTTACACCGACGTTTCAAAGATGGAAGGAGTAGTAGGAGTGGGCATATACTGTACAGACCCTGAGATAAGCCTGTCGTATAAGCTACCAAGCCAATGCAGCATATTCTAGGCCGAAGTATTTGCCATTAGGAAAGCGCCAGAGGCCACGCAGAGTATAAGCCGCCATTACGAGACGGTCAACTAATTCGTAGACAGCCAAGCGGCGATAAGATCCTTGCAGTCGTCAGCGGTCTGTTCCAAACATGTGCTGGCGAGCTGGAAGGCACTAGATGTCCTCAGCACGATAAAGTCAGTGTGGATCTACTGGGTTCCCAGCCACCAGGGCTTGCAAAAGCTTGCCACCAGCTTGCAAAGGAAGGCGTCAGGCTGGCGAATGACAATGGAGAACGTGCCTGTTTCCTTAAGAACGCTCCAAAGCAAGCTATAGAGACGGGCCAACGTGCGAACTCCACAACCTGCTAGATCCCAAAGATCATGTGTAAGGAACGCAATGAAAAACTCATCCAAAACGTACTGCATCTACCACGGAAAGATTGGAGACTGCTAGTGGGAATCCTCAAAGGACACTGCCTGGCTGCGTCGCACGCAGTTAAACTAGGCATCACCGGTAATGGCAACTGCAGGAAATGTGATGAATCCGAGGCAATTGAAACCTTGGAGCATCTTATCTCCAAGTGCCCCGCCGGTATTGGCATCACTAGAAGATGCCTCCAGGAGGACGCCAGGTGAACTACTTGCCTTTGCGAATAACACCTCTATCCTTTCGGTAAAATCTCGTAAAAATTTGTCAGGTCTATACAAACCCATCCAAAAAAAATTGATGGCCATATTGGCCTATGTGAGGCATCATTAGGGCCGTCCGGGTTAACCTAACCTATATTGTACAAAATTAGCACTGTTTAGAATAACAATCGCCGCAGTCTAGTGTATATATGCAGTGTCCTCTTTTAAGTAAAGTTGTAACACCGGCTTTGTAGATATTGTAGATATTGTTTATTAACATTCGACGATTGATCTGAACATTAACAAAATCGTTGGTAAGTTTTATTGAAAGGTTATACGCTTCACGAGATGCTGGGGGCCACTGAATTTATGAGGAGTGACCGCTCCTTGTTACTCACGTTGGAATTGAATACACCTTTTAGTATATTTTAAAGAGGGAGAGACAGAGACTAGTAGGTGAGACCGCTTCTGGTGGCTCTGGCCACTTCACTACCATTATCAGATCCCACATTCGGCCTTCCTGACGTTTGATTCGTCCCAAATGGTTTCATATTCTCTGAAACTGTCTAAGCCCTATATAGTTTCTCTCCTTCTTCAACTCTTTCAACTTCATAACGCCCCTGATTATTTATTTAGACTACTAGATATTGTCGTTTTATTTTTAGCCGGTACCATACTGAGTGCGTTTTATAGCAACTAGATCATTAAGTTCAAACTTCCTTTCCTTTCAAAACCCCTTGTTTTCTGATTGGATATTCTCGATATACTTACTTGCTTTTTTGCGCAACTTCTCCCTCTCATCATCTTATTCGAAAATCAGGCACTCTTGAATAAGTTCCTTGAGCTCTTCATCACTACCAATACGCATATCTAATCCTGTTATCAGCTTGAACGGAGAAAAGTTTGTACTCCTCGGCTCAGTATTGTTAATAATCTGCTTGTACCAGCACCCTCGGCTTTCTTGACTCAGCTTAGATTACATAGGGAATATGCATTCGCTCTTGACCTGATAATTGCTACCTTTTGTTATCGCATATACATATTGCTGAGACTGAACATGCTCCCGGCCGTTGAACAGGTGTTCAACCATCGCTAATGTTGAACGCAAAACGGCGTGGGGTAGGTTCCGGTAATGACTGCTCAGCGTTTTCCTGTTGTATGGAAGTCCGTCGTCGTGGCTTCCATTTGCTGTAGAATATATGCAATGATCACTATAATTGATATTGCTAAGGCCACATAAGCAGCTACTTGATAATACTGGACAGTGCCAGCCTTTGTTGTAGGACATCTAATTCATCTAGTTCGGAAACTCGGGTTGTAGTTTCTTGAGCTGGCTCTGATGTTTCTTCTACGCCAAAATTGGTAATATTGCCGAAGCGAACGTATGTTGATTTCGTTTCCCTGATCGTAGTGCTGAATGCGCTAACACTAATTTTTGCTCGGTGCAGCCTGAGGAGAGGGATAGTAACCCCGTTCCTGCAAGGTGTACTGTGGACGGTGTTTCCTTGCACACCGCTTGAAGCTCTATGGGACTGTGTGTCCATCTGTTCCGCTGATGCGTTTTTGTCCAAAACAGATCGGATTTTGATTGAACAATCTCACATAGTGTTTCAGTCTTGTTGTTAAATAATTGAAATTCACACTGATTATCTGCGCTAAACGTAGCTTGATGATTAAAGCATATGTGCTCGTCATTTGGCACTTTTAGACATAACTCAAACTCGTCTTCAGTCAATGCCATGAATTGATCTCTATGGGCATTGACGGCTATGATATGTGTCTTGATGTTGAATCTATGCCAGGTTCCTCCCTTCCACGCCGGGATAGCGACGATGCTGAAGACTTCCTGATGCGCAGTGGATACCAGCGGTAGTGTAAGTGGTAGTTTTTTATTGACCTTCTCTGTCCGGCTCCTGTGCTCCAAATCCAGAGTGGCACCAGCAGCAAAAGAAACGTTACCTCGGCTGGAACTATGCGCTGCGGTATTGGGCGCTGAACTGACCCACAGAGTGAGGAAGGATTTACGCCTGTCTAGTGAAAGGGAATCTGGGTACTTCTGGACTGACTCAACTGTGGTTCTGTCCTGGATAAACGCATCATCTGTATCTGCAGCTGCACAAATTGCAGCTGAGTTGTGCTCCGTAGAAACCTTTCCGGCGACAATCCATCCAAGTTTTGTATTTTGAAGAATTGGGCCTCCTGGCTTTAGAGTCTGGTTCGGTAGTAGCAACGAATAGTAGTGCTCGGCTCCGATAAGCATGTCAATCTTTCCTGGCTTATCGAAG
Organism: Drosophila rufa; assembly: GCA_018153105.1. NCBI lineage: Eukaryota > Metazoa > Arthropoda > Insecta > Diptera > Drosophilidae > Drosophila > Drosophila rufa. Next base: position 851,804 of record JAECXS010000162.1, on the reverse strand, counting down.
TTTGGATCGGCTAGGGCCATGTTGCATGGGATTTGCAGATTTGTAGAATTTAACTGGTGGGCCGGTTGATCAGCTATGATGTGTGGTAACACAAAAGCTTCGACTTGTTGAGCAAAGTCATTATGCATTGATTTCATCAGAAAATTTACTCTGGCTCTACTAGTTTTTGGATTGCCTCCAATTCAATCGATACGTAGTGAAGTACCGTGGAGTTTTAGCAATAGCATTGAAGCTATTCGTTCAGAAATCAAATTTATTTGTGATCCTGAATCAAGCAGAGCTCTGAAGGTCGCAACCTGACCATGGCTTGCTTTTACTGCCACTTTGACGGTGGCGAGTAGGTTGTAACTTTTGTTGCTTGCTGCACCTACAGTAAGCGATTGTTGCTTGGTTGCTGCACCTGATGTGGTTTTAAGATGCAGCAATGTATTGTGTTCTTTGTCGCATTTAAAACACTTGCGACCTCGGCATTCCTTTGCCTTGTGGTCACTGCTAAAGCAGTTGACACACAACCCTTATTTTTGCACTTAATTGAGTCGATCGGATACTGTTTTGTTGCGGAAGTCATCGCATCTGTAAAGCAAATGATACCTTTTGCAAAACGGGCAGTTTGATACCTTTCCAGCGCTGGCAGAGGTACATGTCGGTCCTTTTTGCTTCCTTTTTGCCTGTTGGCCTTTTTTTCCTGTCTCCAGCACACGAATTCGTTGATCCAGGAAGCTGACCATTGTGTCCAGACTTTGTAGCTCTCGAGACCCATCTAACGACTGTTCGTATAGGGATCTAGTTGAAAAGGCTAATTTTTGCTTGATAATGGCAATCAATATTGTATACCAGCTAGATACATCGATGCCAAGTCCCTTTATGGATGCCAGGGACTCGATTGTTGTAATGTATAGTTCTTTTAATGACTTCGGATCGTCACTATTTGTGCGTTGTTGCAGGAGACGATTGAGAATCGTGTCTGCTACATGTCGGGGATTGTTGTAAGCGTCAACCAATATACCCCATGCGTTCATGTAATTTGCTTTTTTACGATCGATATGCCTTATCAACCTTTCTGCCTCTCCGGTTACGGTGCTTTTGAGATACCACATTTTCCGTACGGTTGGCATGTTAGTATCATGGACCATGCACATCTTCGTTGCTTGATGTATTGCTTTTTGCCCCTAAGACCGCTTGAATTTCCTTTTCCAGTCTTAGGAAGGACTGCATATCATATCCTCCCTTAATTGGGTCATCGTATTCTTCGTGAACGGAAAAATGGATTTCTTGCGTCTGAGACCATAGTGATTTTATCAAATCACTTGTGATGGTCTTTCCTGTCTCTGAAAACTCTTTCAGAGCGCGTTTGATAGACTCGGCTATCGCCCTTTGTCGGCGACATGCCGATCTGAGTTTGTCAGATGCTATCATGGGTTGATGTATACCTCCCGCTTCTGGATTTGCATCAGCGTGGCTTGTTGATTGTCCCATATTGTCGAGCATGTTCGCTCTGTATTTTTCGTAGGTGTCACGACAGTCATCGTAGAACTTGGTATACTCGGCGGTTCTATAATTTTCTGGAATATTCAGATGGTTCGTCGCAAACCGATTCCACGCGTCATCGATGGCGGCCAATTTGGTTTGATAATACATGGGTTTTTGTTACTTCACTTCTGACCCGTTGGGAGTGTTTTATTCGCTACAAAGCTGGATACGCTCCTGTTCGCAACCGTCGATGGTCGCAGAAGTTGAACAATGACTTGGAAGATTCTTTCAAAGTGTCGCCTTGTTGACAACTCTGAGAAGTGTGTCCAGGATGGTTTCCTGTAGGGATCACTGAATGTGATCAACGGCCAAAATCTGAGTTCTGAGCCAAATGGATATTAAAATCCTTCAAAGTGTTGTCTGATTGACAACTTTGAGATTGTGACCAAAGGATGATTGAAATTCTTCAAAGGTCGGATTTTTCCTATGAGTAGGAACGGCTAGAAATCTGAGTTCTGAGCCAAAGGATGATTAAAATCCTTCAAAGATCTCGAATGTTTCCTAGACCGTCGGGGTCACCAAATGTTAATGTAGGCTTAGGTGGCTGGCACACAGTACATAAACTGTCTGCCTTGTGTCGCCGCAACTAGAACATGAACCAGTTGGACTATAGATGGTGCACATGAGGGTCTGAAGACTCTGCGACAGCCTCTGACCAAGAAAACTCAAGTCAAACACCTCGTCATAGTACTAGACAGCAAGCTAGCATGGAAACCCAATATAATGGAGAGGGTGAAAAAGACTAACATAGCGCTATACGTATTCAAGAAGATGCTTAGCTGCACATGGGGCCTATCACCTGCTCTAATGCATTGAATTTACATATCGGTGGTGCGTCCGACTTTGATGTATGAAATCTTAGTGTGGTGGCAGGCCACGGAAAATAGTACGTACAACAGCCTTATGGAGAAATCTCAGCGGCAGGCACTGCTCTGCATATCAGGGGCGCTGAGGTCTACCCTAACAAAAGCGCTCAAACTACACTCGGTATCGACCCCATAGATATCCACGCGCAGCTTACTGCAGAAAAGGCGCTAAACGCCAAGTTGCAGCAGGAAACATGTCGCTACAGGGATTCGGGCATAGTTAAATTGCATTAAATTGCAAAGGCTTGCCACCAGCTTGCAAAGGAAGGCGTCAGGCTGGCGAATGACAATGGAGAACGTGCCTGTTTCCTTAAGAACGCTCCAAAGCAAGCTATAGAGACGGGCCAACGTGCGAACTCCACAACCTGCTAGATCCCAAAGATCATGTGTAAGGAACGCAATGAAAAACTCATCCACAACGTACTGCATCTACCACGGAAAGATTGGAGACTGCTAGTGGGAATCCTCAAAGGACACTGCCTGGCTGCGTCGCACGCAGTTAAACTAGGCATCACCGGTAATGGCAACTGCAGGAAATGTGATGAATCCGAGGCAATTGAAACCTTGGAGCATCTTATCTCCAAGTGCCCCGCCGGTATTGCGCGGGCTATGCTTCTTCTGTAGCAAATTTAATCTTTAACTTATTATTATACCCGGTACCCATAGGGTACAAGGGTATTATAAGTTTGTGCCAACCCAGAATGTATGTAACAGGCAGAAGGAGGCATCTCCGACCCCATAAAGTATATATATTCTTGATCAGTAACACCAGCCGAGTCGATTTAGCCATGTCCGTCTGTCCGTCTGTCCGTCCGTGTGAAACAACAGATCTCAGAGACTATAAGAGCTAGAGTTACCAAATTTGGTGACAACATTGGAATCTGTTGCACGCAGATCAAGTTTGTTTTAAAATTTAGCCACGCCCACTTCCGCCCTCAAAAATCATAAAAAACTTTAAATAAGCTATACTCGTTTTTTTCGGGTAAAAGTTAATAAATACAAAAAATGAATAAAATAGAGCGGACGTGGGAGATATTAGCTATAAGGTTAGAATTTTAACACACCGCCCTAGGGCACTGCTGTTGCAAGCTGTAGCCGACAGGTGGCGCATTCGAGCCTTGGCCGTGCGATATAATGGCGCCAATGTACATATGTAAGTACAATGTAGTGTATGTACATTTTTAAATTGCCTTTTAGTGTGAAGCGCAAACGTTTAGGTACCGGGTATCTCACAGTCGAGCACAGTCGACTGTAGCTTTCTTACTTGTTTTAGCTTAAATTTGATTATTTTTATACACGCTACCCAGAGGGTACAAGAGTATTATAAGTTAGTGTCAACCGAGAATGTATGTAACAGGCAGAAGGAGAAATCTCCGACCCTATAAAATATATATATTCTTGATCAGCGCCACCAGTCGAGTCGATTTAGCCACGTCCGTCTGTCCGTCCGTGAGAAACAACAGATCTTAGAGACTATATGAGCTAGAGTTACCAAATTTGGTGACTACATTGGAATCTGTTGCACGCAGATCAAGTTTGTTTTAAAATTTGGCCACGCCCACTTCGGCCCCCGAAAATCAAAAACCCCGTTATATAAGCTATAGTTGTGATTTAATAACAAATCCTAAATCCTAAGCTTTAGTTGTGAAAATAAATAATTAGGCATCCGCGGACGTTTTCTAAGTTAAGGTAAAATCGGATGATAAACATTGGAGATATTAAAAATAATGTTAGAATTTTAAGACAGCCCCTAAGACCCTCCTATTGCAAGCTGCGTAGCCTGTAACCTTCTGGGTTGTGCGTTCAAGCCATAACCGCGCTGAAAGTTGTTTCCCCCCCCCTTTTTTTTTTTTTTTTTTCTTTCTTTTTCTTTTGTTATTATACCCGAAAAACATAACTAAAAAAGAAAGTAAAATAAAATAGTTTGGTTTAGTGTCGGAATTGAACTCGGGCCAATTCTGCAAAATTTAAATGCATTGGCTGCTTAGACAACTGGGCCATTACATACATATATTACTCATGAAGCGGCCAGTTTCATACTAAGTATGCTTCGACAATTGTTGACCTAATTTTAGCAGAACTGAAATAATATATATGTATTAACTGAATAAAAAGAAAAAACTGCAAAAAAAAAACAGTAAAGAAAAATTTGATTTTTCGGAATTTGAACTCATCCTTGCATAAAAACGTTTTCCCAGCGCTAAGACCTCTAGGCTATGCATTCGAGTGGCGATTTATTTTAAGACGTATCAAAATAGTATGTAGTAGAAGGATGTATTACTTTAAATGTCATTTTAATGTTAAGCAGAATCGTTTATGTACCGGGTATTACACAGTCGAGCACACTCGACTGCAGCTTCTTACTTGTTTTTATACCCTTGCAGAGGGTATTATAATTTTGCCATGATATTTGCAACGCAGTCAAAGAGGCATCTCCAACCCCATAAAGTATATATATTCTTGATCAGCATCACCAGCCGAGTCGATCTAGCCAAGTCCGTCTGTCTGTCCGTCTGTATGTCCGTCTGTCAGTTTCTACGCGATCTAGTCTCTTCGTTTTTGAGCTATCGGGCTGAAATTTTCAGCATAGTTTTATTTCTTTAGCACGCAGTATATATGGCGGATCGGCTGAAATCGGACCACTATATCCTATAACTGCAATGATGGCGAAATTAATGCTAAAAGAATGGAAGCTAACTTCGGCAACCCGAATTTTGTATACTCTTGCAGTCTGCAATTTAATCATTTAAAGTCGATCCATTTTGGTTAAATTAAAAATATCGAACTTTGTACATTTTTATAACATTTACTTACACATTTTACATATTACATGTAGAATTTTACATTTTCATACTACTGTGGGCAAAAAGTAAGGTAAATTTGTTTGTAAAGTGAAAATTCTTTATTTATTCTCCTGAATCAATTTTATCCCCTTCAAAGTAATCCCCTCCCGATAAAATACACTTATTCCAACGTTTCTTCAAATCCTCGAAACAGGCCAAATAGTCCCTTTCCGGTATAGCCATGAGCGCCCTCGTCGATTCCGCTTTTATCTCTTCAATCTTCAATCGACTCGAAACGCGTTCCCCGGAGTGGTCTCTTGAGTTTTGGGAATAGCCAGAAGTCACACGGAGCCAAATCAGGAGAATACGGTAGTTGCGGAACGATATGCGTCGAATTATTGGCGAAATGGTCACTAAGAACGAATTCGACGAATTGCTTCACGCAAACGACGCACAACACTCAAATAATATTCCTTATTAATAGTTTGGCCAGGTGGAAGGAATTCATAGTGCACCACATCACGAAAATCGAAAAAAACTGTCATCAAAACCTTGATTTTTGAACGACTTTGACGTGCTCTCGTCAACACATTCCCAAACCTCTTTGAAGTCTTTGTACCACTTATAAATATTTTTCTGGGACATGGTAGAATCACCAAAGGCCTTCCGCAACATCCTCAACGTTTTCGCAGCCGAAATTTCATTCGGCAAACAAAATTTGACGGCACTTCTCTGCTCAATTAAATCAGACATTGTAAAAATCGACAAATGCACTCTTGATCGTTTGGTAAGAACCAGCGTAGATATACTACTGATACTGACATTGACATGAAATTACCGCCAAATGTCATCAACAGTCCTGCCAACTCAAAAAAAAAAAACTAGTCCGCCATCTTAAGCCCGCGAATTTTAAATTGAAAATTCACATTTTTTTTGCCCACAGTAGTATAAATCAACCGATCGTTTCTATGGCAGCTATATGATATAGTTGTCCGATTTCAGCCCTTCCAACATATATAGTAACTGAATTAGGAAGAAGACTATTTGCATTCTGATAGCTCAAAAACTGAAAGAAAAGTTTGCGTAGCAACGGACAGACAGTCAGTTGTACAGACAGACGGACAGACAGACTGACATGACTAAATAGATTCGGCTGGTGATGCTGATCAAGATTATATATACTTTATGGGGACGCAGATGCTTCCTTCACTGCGTTGCAAGCTACTGGCCAAAATTATAATACCCAGCATAACTTCTAGAATTTGTACTGGATTTGCAAATATTTGACTTAAACGCAATTTAAAACATTTTTTTTAATTTTAAAAAGGTAAATGAAATCTAGCTATAAAGAAAATAAACAAAAATACTGCATGTTTATACCCGGTACCCATAGGGTACAAGGGTATTATAAGATAGTGCCAACCGAGAATGTATGTAACAGGCAGAAGGAGGCATCTCCGACCCCATAATGTATATATATTCTTGATCAGCATCACCAGCCGAGTCGATTTAGCCATGTCCGTCTGTCCGTCTGTCTGTCCATGTGAAGCAACAGATCTCAGAAACTATAAAAACTAGAGCTACCAAATTTGGTGACAACATTGGAATCTGTTAGTCGTGATTTCCGGCTTAAAGTAAATAGATATAATAAATAAGTAGGCATTCGCGGACGTGTTCTGAAAGTTTGAGTTAAATCGGATGGTAAATATGGAAGTTATTAAACAATAAAGTTACTGTGTATGCTTATTCTTCTTCTCTCTCTCAAAAGCTAGAACTCAGACACTCGAAAACGGTTCCGTAGCATTGAGTCAAAACAAGAGGTCAATAGTCACCGTCTCGCTCTATCGTCCTGCTCAGGAATAATTTCCGGGTGTCTGAGTTTTTGAGCTTTTGAGAGAGAGTGTCAGTGCGTTTGCGCAATATGTTCCTAGCAACATTTGTCTTTTTTGGTTGTTGCTCAACACCTTTTTTTCTTTTTTCCATGTTCATGTCTAATTTAATTTAACCCACAATGCTTTGGGTACCGGGTATCTCACAGTCGGTCACACTCGACAGTAGCTGTCCCACTTGTTTTTTTTATAGTCAGTGCTTATATCTAATAAAGCTCTGACCATAAAGAGCCGGTATGTTATACACCATTGGCTTTTGGATTGTACTAATTTAAAATATGTTGGACTTACGGTTTTCAAGATTTTTAGCGTATAATATAATGGTTTTTCACGAATATCTTCAAAACGGTTCCCTGAAACATATTTTCAATGAGTTCATCGTTTTCAGCGACTCAAAATTAGGCGGAAAAAATATTAATTTGTAAACTAGAGTCCCTAGTCAAAACACATTAGGAGCTGAATATTTCAAACTGATTTTATTTTGAACGCTTTATATAGGACATTTGATTTTAATTTTACTCTTATTTATGGCCTACGCATAGGCCGCACATTTGCTTGTCTGAGCGGGGGAAGTCTTATCCGTTACTCCCCAGTGGAGCGATCTATTGTACAGCATCGAAAAGATGCTGGGTCGTTTTTTTATAAAGACAATTAGAGTTACCAAATAAGGTGATTTTTATATTCAAAATTAGTTTATTATCCACAAAAATTCCCTTAGCAATTAGCAGGTTTTTCATATTACCCTCTCAATTTTTCCTGTCTTCAGCGTCCCTTATACCAAACAGTATGTGATAGAGAGAGCCCATAAACTCAAAAAGAGCTCGCTTAAATATTTTCTTATCTTGGGTCATGAAATGTTTAAATCTGTAATCTGTCTTTAATTGTTATCAATAACTGTCGAACATTTATCTTCGAAACCAAGAAGCGTTTCACACACCACTCTCATTTTTTAATTTAAGAGCCTTCCCCTTTTTATCAGTTCGAAGTAGGGATCCATGTCGTAATACACAATTAGATCCCAAGATGATGCTATGACTTCCACGTTCCATGTGCAAGATACAGGCAAATTACGGCAGAACAAATTATAAGAAATTTACCAAAGCATCGAATTATGATGGCCCACCCGTTTTCACTAATAACCAAAAATGCACATTGAGAAATTTTGCATGGCGGAACTAATCTGATGCGAAATTATATCCAAAGAAATTTTGAGTAGTCGTGTTAAGGATCCTAAACCTTACAATTATATTATAATTTCACATCAAATTATAATAAAAAAGGCGGCTGTTGCAAATTGTTAGTTGCATAAAATATTGTATCGAATAAAGTAAAGTAAAAATAATACAGTCCACTTAATGTTTATTTGCAACTATAAAATAATGTATTTATGTAAAATATACCCTATATCTTGCCGGCCCTTGACAGAATGTTCACACATGAACATGTTTATATGTATTTTCAAATGTATGTACAAATGTATGCAGGTGTGATCTGCTCAAGCGCATGTGCGCATATCTCTAAACATAACACAAATGTGTGCACATAAGAAATAGAGACATGTAATCTGAACCTATGCGTAGGTCATAGATAAGAGTAAAATTAGAATCCAATCTTGATGACTTGGCAGGAAGTGGTGACTTCCATCTCATTTTGGAAAACCGATTGAAGCGACAACAAGGCTGCGTAGACTCACTACACTAATCCGACAATTAGAGTTCAATCACTTATACTTTCGCATTAATATGACTGAAAAAACCTCAGGAGATTCTTGCAGACCCGGGGAGGAACATTCTCCGCGACATACATATAAATATATAATCGTGCCCCATACTATAAGTTAACTAAGTTAACCGAGCGACGGCAATGACCGTTCGTTCGACAGCTCGCTCCGGCCAAAACTGCTGACACAGCGTCTGGCCTGAAGCCCATGCATAGCCGGCAAACACAGCATATTTGCGTGGCCGCTATGATTCCAATTTTTGTTAGCTTTAAGTTCAGTTTCATTCTGATTTCAATAAAGAACAGACATGCTTGAATATAACTCCGGCCTTCGTCGTTAAATCATTTATCACATTGAACACTATCTGAGTCTCTAGGCCAGTAGTGATAGGAAGACAGTCATCTTCCCAACGTAATCTTCGTAACTCATCAGTTACCGAGGAGGTAAACACCGGCCAACCGGCTACCTAACGGAGGACCAGAAGTGTCCACCAACCTTTTAATAAGAGACAGCAGTGTGGGACCAGCAGCCGCCGTGCGTAATTCGCAATTACTACGAGACAGCAGCGAGGGACCAGTTGCCGATCCACACATTTATATTAATTGGCGCCCACGTTAAATTACCCATCTAAGTCGGGAAAACCATGTAAGTGAGCACTTCTGTTCTAAATATTTTCCTGCATCTGCATTAGTAAAATATTTAAATACGCTATATATTTTCTGCAGCTCTTTATTAGAGTTTCGTGTTAACATTTTTATAAATAAACATAATCATTATTTGTTTGACAATTTAATTGGTGTAATCGCAGGTGATATTATTAATGTTTATCGTTGTTTGCATTTTTTAAATTCTTTTAATAAATATCTTGGTGCCGAATATTATCGCCAATATTACTACTAGACTACATATTTAATACCCCAGCCTAGGCGCAAAGGCGTTGCCGGGAAATAAATTAATTAATTGTGCATTTATTTAGCTATTTTTGTTGGCGACGGATACTGTCTCATTTACATTTGTGCATTTAATTTACCCTTATATGTAGTCGTCTTTTTGCTTACACCTAAATTCTTTGTGTTAGCTTCGCAACAATCTTGGGTTTGTTCTTTTTTATCGCTTCCCCACTCCACTACTACACTCAAACTTGACACCGCGACGTTTGCATTCCGATTTTGTTTAGCTTCGCTTCTTTGTATTTTAGAACGGCAGCTTAGCCACCACGGATCTTGACTGTGTCAATTTTTGTTGTTTATATCTTTGTTTGCCATAGCGGAGACCCGGTCCCCGCGATCCCCTCTCCATTGTCATTGATTGGCAAGGCAACAGCTCAGTTTTTCAACGAGCTCTCGTCCATCGTTACCAAGCGGCAACTCAGCCCCCGCGGCCCCCTCGCCATATCCATGGGCAAGACCGCTTGAGCATGCATTAAATCGTTAGGGCGATTTAGCTTGCACAGCTCCATATGAGCAATCCGTTTCAGCAATATAGGAACAACAAGCAGTTCGATAGCGAATCTGAATCCGAGACCGAAGGGCCGGCAAAAACTTCTACACCAAAGAGTGTAAACGTCGGCACTTCCTCAGCCATAAACATGGCATTTAACCCAGACCAAATACAGGCAGTAGTAGCGGCTGCCGTAAACCATGCCCTACAGGAAGCGGCTGCTGACAGCCGGCGCAGGGAGAATGAGTTGCGCCAGACTATTCAACAACTGGCCAACCAGGTGGCGGCGATACAAGTCGCACCCGCCCAGACAGTAGCCCCTCAAATTAAAGTCTATACACCTATAGACATAAATAGCGACATCGTTTGTAATGAGCCACTGGACGCCGTCAAATGCCTGCCCGAATTTTCGGGGCCCAGGAAACATACGTCTCCTGGCGGCAGGCGGCAGTAGGCGCATACTATATTTTTAAGAATTTCGAGGGAAGTTCGCGCCATTATCAGGCGGTCATTATAATTAGGAGCAAGATAAGGGGCCCGGCAGATTCTGTGCTATCTTCATTTGGCACAGTGCTTAACTTCGACGCGATTATAAATCGCCTCGATTTTACGTATAGTGACAAGCGGACAATGCATGTCATAGAGCAAGAGATGGGTACCCTCAGGCAAGGGAGTCTCTCGCTTCTACAGTATTATGACGAGGTTGAAAGGAAGCTCACCCTCCTCACCAACAAGGCGACCATGTCATACGAAGCCACGGCTGCACAAGTTTTATGCGAAAAATTCAGGGATGACGCCCTTCGCGTATTCATCTCTGGATTAAAACGCAGCCTCACTGACGTCCTCTTCGCGGCAAAGCCCAAGGACATGCCGTCAGCACTTGCATTGGCTCAAGAGGTGGAGTCGAACCACGATAGGTACACCTTTGCATCATCATTTGCAAAAAGCCAGGAGGATAAGGAGAAAAAACAATTTCCGAAGGCGCAAGAGCGTCATCAGGCCCCTCATGCTAATTCCCAACCTAGTGGCGGTAAAAATCCCCACTTTTCTAAACAACACAAAGTTCAAGTACACTCCGCTCCGCAGAGTGATAGGCTTCATAGAAATACTCCCGAACCCATGGATATTGACCCGTCACTGTCCAGGATGCTTAAGCCATCTCAGGCCCCGGCATACCAAAATAGGAAGCCGGCCGCGTCTGACCGATCAGGCCCGCAAAAAAGACAGCGAGTAAACCACATTGCGCAAAGCGCCGATACTACTGCCGACGCCTACACCACCGCGGCTTCCAGCGCGGCAGTAGAAATTGAGGAAGACGCCATCTGCGAGTATGACTCGGATGCGATAAATTTTTTAGGGGAAAGTCCCTGCTACCCGTCATCAGACGAAGAGTAGCAGGGATCGACATGAGGCTCCTCATAGATACGGGCGCGGCCAAGAATTTCATCCGACCGTACGAAGGATTGAAAGGCGTCCGCCCAGTAGAGTCCCCTTTTAAGATTCATTCAATTCATGGTGTCACCACCATCACAAAAAAATGCTTCGTGTCCATTTTCAATTTGAAGGCTACGTTCTTCATCTTACCGGATCTTTCCTCCTTCGATGCTATTATCGGCCTCGACCTGTTAAAACAGGCGGGGGCATCGCTGTGCCTAGCTTCGGGCCACCTTAAATGGGGCACTGAGGAAGAAAAAATTGACTTCCACACATGCCCTGAGGTAAATTTCACCGAGGTGGACTGCTCTGAAGCGCCACCTCTGGTCAGGAAAGCTTTTCTAAAAATGCTCAGCGACAGGCGAAAAGCCTTCGCTGACCCCAATGAGGCCCTACCTTACAACACATCGGTGGTAGCCACCATCAGAACGATTGATGAGGAGGCCATCTATGCCAAGCTTTACCCATATCCAATGGGAGCAGCTGATTTCGTCAATAGCGAAATCCAAGATCTGCTAAATAACGGCATCATACAAAAGTCGAAGTCCCCCTACAACAACCCAATATGGGTAGTAGACAAGAAGGGCACCGACGGGGCTGGCAAACGAAAAATGCGGCTAGTATTGGACTTTCGTAAATTAAACGAGAGGACGATACCAGACCGCTACCCGATGCCAAACATATCCATGATACTCAGTAACCTAGGCAAGGCCAGATACTTCACTACTCTAGACTTGAAGTCTGGATATCATCAAATCATACTCGCGGAACGCGACCGCGAAAAGACTTCCTTTTCCGTTAACGGAGGGAAATACGAATTTCGCCGGCTGCCATTTGGGTTGAAGAATGCTGCCAGCATCTTCCAGAGAACCATTGACGACATCTTGCGAGAAAAAATCGGCAAATTTTGCTACGTATACGTGGATGATGTGATTATTTTTTCTGAAAATGAAGAATCACATGTCACACACGTAGATTGGGTTTTAAAAAACCTCTACGAAGCAAACATGAGGGTGTCTGTAGACAAATCACGCTTCTTTAAAAAGAGCGTAGGCTTTTTGGGATACATAGTCACCAGCAATGGCGCAACAACTGACCCAGAGAAGGTCAAAGCCATTAAAGACTTCCCGGAACCAAAATCCGTGTTTGAAGTCAGATCATTCCTTGGCCTGGCAAGCTACTACAGATGTTTCATAAAGGATTTTGCGGCAATAGCAAGACCCATTTCGGACATCCTGAAAGGGGAAAACGGAACGGTTAGTAGACATAGGTCACGTAACATTTCGGTCCAGTTCTCTGAGGCGCAGCAACAAGCGTTTCAGAAGCTGCGAAATATCTTGGCATCTGAAGACGTCATGCTAAGATACCCCGATTACAAAAAAGCATTTGATCTAACGACAGATGCATCAGCCTATGGCATTGGCGCGGTATTGTCCCAAGAGGGTCGTCCAATCACAATGATCTCAAGGACATTGAAGGACAGGGAAATAAATTATGCTACAAATGAAAGGGAATTGTTAGCTATTATTTGGGCATTAGCCAAATTACGGCACTATCTGTACGCAGTAAAAGACATAAATATCTTTACTGATCATCAGCCCTTAACCTTTGCGGTCTCGGAGTCGAATCCGAACGCTAAAATCAAGAGGTGGAAGGCGCGCATTGATGAATCAGGTGCGCGTATTTTTTATAAGCCCGGCAAAGAGAACTTGGTCGCGGACGCGTTGTCCAGGCAACAACTCAATGCCATGGAAGAGCAGGAAGCTGAATCGTGCATAGCCACGATACACAGCGAACTCTCCCTGACCCACACCATTGATTCTACGGACAAACCGCTGAATTGCTTCCAGAACCAATTAGTTCTCGAAGAGGCGCGCTCCCCATCGAAACGCAGCTTCATACTGTTTGGGAACAAAAGGCGTCACTTAGTTAGCTTCTCGTGCAAAGAATCATTGCTCAGAGAAATCGCAGATATTATCGTTCCTAATGGTGTAAACGCCATCCATTGTGACCTACACACGTTGGCCATGGTACAGGACCAGCTGGTGCGACAATTTCCAGCAACAAGATTTTGGTACTGCAAAAATCAGGTAACAGACATTTTCGCAGTTGCTGAAAGGCGGGAAATTATCACAGCTGAGCATAATAGGGCCCATAGATCGGCCCAGGAAAACGTTAAGCAGGTACTCTCAGAGTACTACTTTCCGAAAATGGCTAAGTTGGCGAATGAAATCGTTACCAACTGCAGGACATGTGCTAAGGCAAAGTATGACAGACACCCAAAAAAACAAGAACTCGGCGAAACGCCAGTCCCCTCGCGGGTAGGAGAAATGCTACATATAGACATTTTCTCCACAGATAAGAAATACTTCCTTACATGCATTGACAAATTTTCCAAGTTTGCCATGGTCCAGCCAATTCCCTCTAGAACCATAGAGGATCTTAAGCCGGCCCTATTACAGCTCTTAAACATTTTCCCCAGAGCTAAAGTCATCTATTGCGACAATGAGCCGTCATTGAACTCGCACACTATTTTGACTATGCTGGAAAACCACTTCGGCGTTAGCATCTCGAATGCTCCGCCCCTCCACAGCGTCTCAAACGGACAAGTGGAACGTTTCCACAGCACTTTAGTAGAGCTTGCCAGATGCCTTAAAATCGACAAAGGCATTAGCGACACCGTTGAGCTAATTTTGCTGGCCACTGCCAGATACAACAAATCTATCCATTCGGTCATCGACAAGAGGCCAGCCGACGTGGTTGTAACACAATCAAGTGACCCACAGTACGAGATACAGGATAAGATAAGGCATGCCCAAGACAAGCTTAGAGCCAGAGAAAACTCTTCCCGGCAAAATAGGGTGTTTAAGGTTGGCGAAAAGGTCCTAGTTAAGTCCAACAGGAGACTAGGCAACAAGCTTTCACCGTTATGTGAGGAGAAAACTGTGGAAGCGGACATGGGGACCAAAGTCCTCATTAAGGGGAGGGTAGTCCACAAGGACAACCTTAGGTAGGCGAAGCACAACCATGTGGTCATTCGTCTGAGGAGTTTTTATTAGTTTTACCATTTTCTTACCCCTATCCACTTGGTATAAGTTTTTGTTATAAGTATGCTTTATTCTTTACGCTTTGGTGGTGGGCTACCCCGTTTTAAACTATCACTACAATACATCCAATATTACAGGTTCGCATCCGTACCCCTGTTAGTCCTGCTTACCGTAACATCGGGGCACGTCACGGACTACTCGCAGGCCAAGTATATTCCCATCATTGATGGTAGAATTCTAGTTTGGGAAGAATTCGCGTTCGTTACTCACTCGGCGAATCTCTCGGAGTATAGGCGCGTGGTGGAAGAAACGGATGGCATGACCAGCATGTTTCCCCAGTCACACATGCAGAAACTTTTGAGCGTCGATGTCGCTCACCTGCGTGACCTGCTCGACTCGTTGAGCATCCACCATAGAGTAGCTAGGAGTTTAGATTTCCTAGGAGCGGCGTTGAAAGTAGTGGCGGGAACGCCAGATGCAGAGGATTTTGAAAAAATTAAACTTAATGAATTTCAATTAATAAATGCAAACAATAGGCATTTCGCCAACTTCTGAGGTCGGCCAAAGGAGCCCAAATTGACTCGGGACATCTTTATGAGATGTTATTGTCCCGAAATAGGATGATTAGTATGGAGCTGCAGAACTTATTACTTGCAATAGCCCTTGCTAAGGCCAACATCGTTAGCCCTAGTATACTAGATCATGCAGACCTAGAAGATATATGGATAGAAGAGCCCACGGGTACCCCCATTAAAGACTTATTGTCCGTTGCGTCCGTAAAGATATTACAGTCCGCTTACATGTTGTATTTTGTTATTAAATTTCCTATTATTAAGTCGTCATGCACTAAAATCACTATTTTTCCCGTGTCCCATCATGACACGATGCTCAGGCTGGAGGACAAAATAATAGCAGATTGCAATGGAGAAATCCACACGGTCAACAATTGCTCCGCAACATCTGGAGCTACATTTTGCCAGCTGGCGCTAAGAAGGTCGTGCGCACAAGAGCTCCACGCTGGAGGCAAAGCGCACTGTGACATCCAACACAGCGATCTACATCCGATTACTCACGTAGATGAAGGCATTATAATTGTAAACGATCATCCGGCACGTGTGATTGTGGATAATGGCACCTACATCCACATATGAGGCACGCATCTCATCACTTTTACTGAGAGTGCCACGGTTAATGAAACCCGTTACGTCAACCATGACAGGGCCCAGAAAAGGGTCCCAGGAGTAGCCAGCTCGCCCTCCCTGAACATTACTATGGAGCACAACATACTCAGTCTTCCATACCTTCACCGCTTGAGTGAGCGTAACCTGGAACACATTAAGAGATTCGGGGAGAATATCAACGACTATCATTCACATCAGATAGTGCTGGTGGCAGGAGCAATATGCTGCGCGTTGATCTGCGTCGGCTTAACCTATCGGCGAGTCATCCGGGCCAGGAGATCTGCGGCCCAGATAGCAGATATGATTGCCCAAATAGGGTCGGCCGAGGGCGGCCTCATTCCTGAGGGGGGAGTAGTTAACTAAGTTAACCGAGCGACGGCAATGACCGTTCGTTCGACAGCTCGCTCCGGCCAAAACTGCTGACACAGCGTCTGGCCTGAAGCCCATGCATAGCCGGCAAACACAGCATATTTGCGTGGCCGCTATGATTCCAATTTTTGTTAGCTTTAAGTTCAGTTTCATTCTGATTTCAATAAAGAACAGACATGCTTGAATATAACTCCGGCCTTCGTCGTTAAATCATTTATCACATTGAACACTATCTGAGTCTCTAGGCCAGTAGTGATAGGAAGACAGTCATCTTCCCAACGTAATCTTCGTAACTCATCAGTTACCGAGGAGGTAAACACCGGCCAACCGGCTACCTAACGGAGGACCAGAAGTGTCCACCAACCTTTTAATAAGAGACAGCAGTGTGGGACCAGCAGCCGCCGTGCGTAATTCGCAATTACTACGAGACAGCAGCGAGGGACCAGTTGCCGATCCACACATTTATATTAATTTATACATACCACACACGCTGTTCACACATGAACATTTAAATGTATGTACAAATGTATGCAACTGTGACCTGCTCAGGCGCATGTGCGCATATCTCTAAACATAACACACATGTATGCACTAAAGGAAATAGAGAAATGTAATCTGAACCCTTACGTGGGTTCAAGGGATATCTTTAAACATAAGATGACCAGATGTTCGGCCTCTGCGTAGGCCATAGATAAAAGTAAAATTAGAGTCCAATCTCCTATATAAAGCGAAGATCGAACCAGTTTCTTACAAAAACTCACATGTATACGTCTTCTTATTTGGGACCGCTTTACATTTTTATCCTTCAAGCAACTCTGCAGTTTTTACCCCTAGTGGTAAGAGACTCAGAGAAAGGCCAGCACCAAAAAAGTATTGCAAGTGGAAACGCTTGCAGCTAAAGGTTGGTACAAATAATTTGTTCTGCCGTAATTTGCCTGTATCTTGTACATTTGACACACTGTCTTAGGTATTGTTTTAAACTGTTTCTTAACCCAAATACCCTAAATTTTCTTTGGATATAGTTTCGCATCAGATTACTTCCGCCGTGCAAAGTTTCTCTATGTGCATTTTTGATTATTAGTGAAGTTAAATAGCACTTATCTAAAATTAACGGATGTTTTATATGAAATTCAGCGGTAGAGTTCTGTAATCTACCTCACACTCTTAATAATCCGTCTTTACCCACAAATAGATTTTGTCCTAATATTTTGCTTTTCATTCCGATATCTTTCTGGCGCTTTAGGAAAGCTATCTCTGAGCTAAACTGAATTTTTTGATGTTCTTTAATTATTAATTTACTGTTAGATAAGCGGGATATGATTTATTTTTTAATTTTATTTCAATAAATCTTAAGGTATAAGCAATAACTCTTTCTAATTTGCGCATACAGGAGTACATTTCTATTAGTAATTGTATTAAGTTAGCCGTTTTCTTTGTGACAATAATTCTATCTGCTGGATCTTCTATTGGCCAGTATTTTTCCGACTTGGTTAACCATTCCATTAAACTTAACTTCACAGTCTATTAATTTTGCTGGGGTTAATCTTCTGATTGTCTTCTGATTTAACATGTCTTCATTCGATCTCCAAAAACTTTCTTATTTCAGCTCCGTACTCAGACACGCGAACAGCGTTTCTAAGCAGTGAGATAGAGCGAGAGGTCAATAGTCGAGAAACACTTTTCGGCAGCGCTGTTTTAAAGGCCGGTACGCAGACAAACGAACAACATAGTAGAAAATACCAGGAAGAGACTTTTGGTATTTCTAGAGCGGGGTGACGAACAGAACAAAATTTAATAAAACGGTCGTTCTCGACTATTGGTCTTTCACTCTCTCTTGATGAGCACTATAAGATGTGACGCTCGATGACTGAGATGAAAGGGTCAGAGGGGACGGCCACCGCCCGCTGCTGCTTAGAGCAGTGTCTGGCTGGGCAAATCCCTCATTGCCGAGCTCGAGAAGTACATACAGAGGCCGCAGATGCTGAGACCAGTGTCTGGGTGGACAACACCTTCATTGCCAAGCTGGAAAAGAACATAGACAATGGCAATGGACAGAACCGGGAGCAGAAGCAATACCAACTCTAACCAAATGTATGCCAGCAAGGATATGGTGTACAATCAGAGTCTCGCATCCATCAAGAACGAAGTAACTTTGAATCATTTCACCAGTCCAACAATTTAGTGGCAGCAGGAGTAGCTGCGGCAACCACCGCCACCACCCAGATGGTGGTTATTCCATTTGGTAAGAACAGAATCACCAGAAGCAGCCGGTAGAGCAGCCCTTGTCCTGGTCGTCGATCCAGGAAAGAATGTTGGACAAGTAATAGGGAGAAAAAGAGGCGGTTGTGAATGGTCGAGAGAATCAGGGCGACGGCGTTGGTGGTCATTGTGCGCAAATTAGCTATTCCATGCGAATTGACTTTCAAATATAAAATAAATAGTTGTAAATATAAAACAGCTGATTTAAGATTGGTATGACCGCATCATTTACCTCCCAAAAATGCCGAAGAGCGTTTTAAGAAGCGGTCACACTGGAAAAAGATTAAATCTTTTTCTGGTTGCGAACTGTTTTACTGTCTGCATACTAGGCTTTCGTCGGTTGGCCGTCGAACAAATTTGTTTTTATTATTCTTATTTTTAATCCAAGCAAGTGTGATCGTTGAATCACTTCAGCCGTATGCCTTCGTTTAACCTCCAATTGCTGTCCAAACTTTATCTATAAACTTTGAGAGAAGATGTGCAGCACAAAGCTCTAATTTAGCAATGGTTTTTCGATTTTTTTTCAATGTGCTTTGTTTCTTGTACGGAATAAGCACCTGTCATCAGGTCATCCATGTAAAAATAATTTTTATGATTTATCATATGTCTATCATATGTCCCAAGTTAATATATTTATTCTTGAATTTTAAATAATTTTCATTTGCATTTAATGTACTTTTTAAGTTATAAAATCGCTCTATTGCTTGCGCTTTGGAGTTTCTTAATTATTTTTAATTTTAAAATGGAATTTTAGCCACATATCTAACATTTATATCTATTTTAGGGGTCTCTAAGAAATGTTTCTCACAAAATTCTCCCCACTGTCATTATTTTCATTTTCCATTTTCCAAAACGTCTCTAAATCTTCTACTTTTAAGTAGTAGGCACTATTAATTTTGTACCTTTTGATTTTGTACAACCAGATATAATCATCCAAATTCAGTGTTCTGTCCTAGCAGTCCGTCTATTTTGACTACTCCATTTTTATACCCGGTACCCATAGGGAAACGAGAATGAATGTAACAGGCAGAAGGAGGCATCTCCGACCCCATAAAGTATATATATTCTTGATCAGCATCACCAACCGAGTCGATTTAGCCATGTCCGTCTGTCCGTCTGTCCGTCCGTGTGAAACAACAGATATCAGAGACTATAAAAGCTAGAGTTACCAATTTTGGTGACAACATTGGAATCTGTTGCACGCAGATCAAGTTTGTTTTAAAATTTGGCCACGCCCACTTCCGCCCTCAAAAATCATTAAAAAAAGACAAAAAATACGCTATACTCGTAATTTTCGGGTTAAAGTTAACAGATAAAATAAATTAACGTTAAATAACGGACGTTTTCTGAAAATTTGAGTGAAACCGGGTGATAAACATGCGAGATATTAGCAATAAGGTTAGAATTTTAAAACATTCCCCTAAAGCACTGCTGTTGCTGTTGTAGCCGACAGGTGGCGCAGGTGTAAGGCACAAACGTTTAGGTACCGGGTATACATCTATAATAATATCTACACTACTTGATTTATTAAAGTTAGGGTCCGCTAACGTATAGTCCATCCATTTTGACTAATGTATTGATTGGTAAAGCTTTGATTAGTTTTGGCAGAATGACCGCTTCAATGTTCAAAGGATTTTTTGTATTATACTTGAATTAACTTTATGTTTTGAAGTACAAGTGTCTGAGCAGGACACTCCACTTAGCGCAGTGACCAATTTTCTACGTAGTTCATTACGATCCACTGTCAACTAATGCTCTTAGGTTTGCATATCCACCTTTATTTGATTTTACCTTAATCAATGCTGTTGCTAGAAACGCTTGCTCTTTTGTAACGCAAGTGTTTACTTTTCCCTTTTTTCAGTTGGGACATGGAGCATAGTATGATGTGGTTTCTTGCAAATAAAACATAAAAATTCATTTTTACACTTACTATAAGAAGAATGCTGAAAACATCTATTGCACAAGCGCTGTTTTCGGATAAATTCCCCTGGTTCTGTCGGACTCATTCCTCTTAACTTATAATAATTTTACACAAAAGACAGCCTTCTTTAACATTGGTACATACCACTTTTTTAAAAAGTTTCTTTTCATCATTTTGTGATGAGTCAAGAGATCTGAAACGTTGTTCTAAAAAGTCCATTACATCGTTTAGTTTTAGTATTAGTTTATATGCGATTCATATAACTGAAGCAAATCATCTCAAAAAGCACAAGCGCACCACAGCTGTCTTTACTCGCCGCGGAGATGTCTTTCTCAAGCTGATCGACGGAGTGGAAGCTCACTACGTGCAGAGCTTGCACGAGCTTTCTGAGCTGAGCAATGATGTGGGAGGCCCGGCGAGAAATAGCTAATTTCGAGATTAATCTTAAACTAAGATCCATAGTTTTAGTATTTCTTAGATTAAAATTCATTGTAGGTCGCTTTGTTTACTTAATGTTCTCCGTGGTGTTTAGTCACTTTAATTTTTCATATCTAGTGCGTGCGCAGCTAAAAATTAAATTTAAATTTTGGAAATGGAAGACTGAAGTTAATAGCCATATCCTATTGCGCATACTCACAAAACAGAGAACTGGGATAAAAGTTTGCCACATTAATGCTCAAAGTTTGCCGAGAAAAATCGATGAGTTTAAATATTTGTTTGTAAACTCTGGTCTAGATATTATATGTGTCTCTGAAACATGGCTTGGCTGTAATGTTTGTGATGTCTTAATTTCGTGTGATGGTTATAATGTTTACCGTGCGGACCGTGTCAGTCATGGGGGTGGTGTAGCAATATATGTTAGTAAGAAGTTAGTGTCGAAGTTTATATGTAAACATCCCGATAGTAGTCCAATAGAATACTTATTCCTTGAAATTAAAAATCAGTTCTCATCAAAAAAATTCTGATAGGGTGCATATACCGCCCACGAAGTAACATTAACTATGACGATATTTTAAACAAGTTATCAGACATAACAGATCAGATATTAACTGTAATATACTTCGGGAAGAGCACGCTGCCTGTTTTGCTTTTTTAAATTTTTTAGCTAAGTGCCAATTTTGAAAGTAATTAAAAACTTTTTAAAGATTTTTGTTTAAATAACTATTAATCGTCACAAAATTTGGTATCAGAAATTTTTTGGGTTGAATGTGCCATCGTCACTTTAATCTTACCTCGTTAAGAGGTGTTTTTGTTTGATATACTTGACCTACAATTTTGACCTTCAGTATAATGACGAAAAAATAGTATTTAGGGACTTTAATAATATGGACTATTACCTTCTTAATACCGAACTCGATAAGTGCAATTGGAATAACATTTACTGTCTTCCAGATGTAGACCAACAACTCAGCTTGCTCCAGTTTAATATTAGTTACTTGTATAATTGTTTCGTACCTATTAAAAGCAAAATCGTGAATCATTTTATCAAATCATGGTTTAATAATGAAATAAAGACAGCAATACAAACGCAAAATTTTGCATATCAAAAGTGGAAAAGGTATAGGACTCTGCGACATTATGCCCTTTTTAAATCATTGAGACACACAGTCACTAAACTAATTGACACGGCAAAGTCAAAATTTTATAGTCACAAATTCAAAAACTCAACATCATCTAGACAAACCTGGAAAGAACTCAAGTCATTAGGAATAGGAAATCAAAAATCAATACCGGGACAGGATGTTAATGTTGAAGAGCTAAATAAACAACTCTCAGAATGCAATGTACCTGAAATCGACGACAACAATTTGTACCTGAGATCAGTACCTGAACATTTCTGTGATAATAGCTTTAGGTTTGTTTGTGTCAATCAGTGTGAAGTTCTCGTCAATATTCTCAAAATTAAATCAGACGCAGTTGGACTTGACGAAATAAATCCTAAATTCATTAAAATAATACTTCCTAAAATTCTAACATAATATAACTCACATTTTCAACACTGCATTTACAACATATGCATTTCCGGATTGTTGGAAAATTGCAAAAATTGTCCCAGTCCTGAAAGTTAACAAGGAGTACAGGCCGATTTCAATTCTACCATTCTTATCGAAAGCCTTTGAGAACATTATGGCAGCCCAAATAAACTCTTATATAGGTGATAATGGCTTACTCAATAATAACCAATCAGGATTTAGAAAAAAACGTAGCTGCACCTCAGCAATCCTGAAAATCTCGGACGATATACGTGAACACGCAGACAAATCTAATGTGACGCTTCTGGTACTTCTTGACTATAGTAAAGCCTTCGACTGTGTTAATCATGATGTTTTGTGTACAAAATTGAAAACTCAGTTCAATTTCTCGACAACTGCTGTTAAACTCATGACCTCATATTTAAAAAATCGCCGTCAATCTGTTGTAATATCAAATGTTTCGTCTTCTTTTGTAGTCCTTAAACGTGGTGTACCTCAAGGCTCAGTTCTTGGACCTTTATTGTTCACCCTGTATGTCAATGACCTTCCCTGTGTGTTGTCAGATAGTAATGTTCATATGTACGCAGATGATGTCCAGATGTATGTAAGCCGTCCGATTGATAGAATTGACGAGTGTGTGAATATATGTAATCGTGATCTTAATAAAGTTAGCAACTGGGCCAAAGACAACGGCCTTGGTCTAAACCCAAAAAAATCTAAATGTATTGTTATATATAAAAAGAAATTAAATATTGTTGACCTGCAGCCATTGATTATAAACAGCGTGCCCATTGAATACGTTGAAAATGCTACAAACTTGGGTATCATATTCAATAATAAACTTAGCTGGAATGACCACATAATCAAGGCTGTAGGAAAAACATATGGTTTGCTAAGATCTCTTTCCCCAGTTAAAAGTCTGTTACCCGTAAATGTTCGTATGCTAATTGCCAAGACATGTCTAATCCCAACACTTTTTTATGGTATCGAAATTTTTTCAAATTGCGATGCAGCCAGCCATCAAAAAATAAAAGTTGCATATAATAATATAGCAAGATTTATATTCAATCTGCGCCGATTTGACCATGTGACCAGCTATGCATATAGAATATTTGAACTTAACTTGACCGACTGGATGAAACTGAGAGTGCTAATCTATCTGCATAAAATAATTTACACGAGGGAGCCTACCTATCTCTTTGAAACATTAAGATTCCCTTCCTCTAGAAGAGCAAATAACGTGATTCAAATAAGACACAGATCTCTGCTTTCAGAAAGACAGTTTTTTGTACACGCAATTCGGATATGGAATCAACTTCCAAGTTCTCTAAAAAATATTAGTAGCGCCACGCAGTTTAAGACAACACTTACAATACACCTGCAAAATGTCAACTTAACTTAAAACATAAAATAAAACAACAAAGCCACCTTTTTTATTAACCTTTAGTTTTTAAGCGAACTTTAAGATTTATATTCAAATTTATGATTTAAAATTGTAATTCAAACGTGTATCTATGTTAATTTGTCCTATGTGACTATCGCACTAATTATAAGTTATCAACTTGTAGCGTTAGGAAAACATTATAAAAAAAAAATATTGAAAATCACATCAACACTCTCATTTAAATTGGCTTTTGACTTCATTAAATGAATTGATTCATTTATTTATACAATAAGCCATTTAATTTGCTTTGCCGAATCGTTGTCGAGAATGGGCAAATCGATCAAACGATTCAGCTGATCAGAGAATAATTAATATAATACCTGTTAGCAAGTGAGCCACCATACTCCTTGCTTCGCCTTTGAGAGCTGTTTTAAATAATTAAATTTTAGAGATGTGCTCAGATCATCTCTAACATGAATTATTTCCTTGAATTTTCAATTAACAATCGCTTCGAAGGCGACGGTCGTGTTTTTTTTGCTCGCTCCTACGATTATTTTGATTCGCCTGTAAAGAGTCATTTAAAATTGTTGTCTTTGATTTTACTGTAATCAGCCGGGAACGTTTCTATATTTACGTTACCATTGGACCGCGGAAAGTTTCTACCTTGCCAGTTTATAATAATTTAAAAATTTGCATATACTGTCCTCATACAAAAGACCGCCAAGTGTTTTGTTTTTGGACATCCTCGGTGTTGTTGTTTACACTTCGACCCCGTTACACCGCGCTTGCTGCTCTTTTTCTCATGTTACACCTCTCTCTGGATCGCCGTACTGACGCTGCTGCGCTCTCCTGGACTGCTCTCTCGAATACTCAGCTGTTGCTGTAACGCTCTCTCTGAAGCTGTACTTTCGCTCGCCGTTCTTCAACTGCGCGGGATTTGATTGCTCCCAATCTGACAGCTCTCCCAAAGTTGTCTGCTCAGAACCTACTCTCGCTGGATCGTCGCACCGACGCTGCCTATGCACGGTTTTGGACCGCTCTCTTGGACTCTCCCGAACTACTCTGCTGTTGCTGTTGTTGCTGCTCCTGCTTTTGCCGATCTTCAACCTGCGCTGGATTTGCCAGGTCTTTTTTAACTGCTCTCCCAATCTGTCAGCTTTGAACCTACTCTCAGCTAGACCGCCTGTGGCTATTGCACTTGCTCTGCTTAAAGATCAGCTATTCACCACTCTCTTTTGTGCGCTCTCTTAACTTAGTGGTTTGCATATAAACACTGGACATAATGAGTATAATCTGCACCGCAAGGAAATGTGAATTTAGCGGAGTTATCACTGCTGAATCGTATCTCACTTGCTGGCTGTGCGATAACCGTTCCCACCTAAAATGTGCTGGCATTGGTCATTATGGCCGAATCAGTGATCTTCTTGGAAAAAATATTGGATTGACCTGGTCTTGTCTAGCCTGTCGTGAAATAGAGGGCGAAATGCGCACGTTTATGAAGCAAACTCGTAATGGTTTTCTGGAGAGGTTCGAAAGCAATTTAGCTCCCTCAACGACCAATTTCTGAATCTGGAGTCCCTGTTTCTTGGCCTTAAACTTCTCAGCGAATCACCGAGACGTAAAATTGCAAATACCAACCACCTGCAAGTAAATCTGTGCACTACTCCTGCCTCCCACCTGCCAGTAAGGGCCGCTGCTATCTCACCAGCCGTCTCATTCTCTGAGTCGATTGACCCAGGGCCCAATTCGACCTCAGATTTTCCTGATCCTGGCCTACCCGATGGAGTATCTGTTGCTCATCACTCCTCGGCGACGGAAAATACTCTGGCTGCTCGTCTGTCTGGAATGATCATTGATCTCCTGCCGACTGCTAATTCTGTTCCTGTCGCTCCGGCTAGTAATCCGACTCCTGGAATGGTTACTGATCAACTGCTGACTGCTGATCCTGTTGCTGCTCCAGCTTCTCATCCGATAATTGCTGCCGCTGCTGGTAATGATCTGATTCCTGTTGCTGCTGCTGTTAGCCATCCGATTCCTGTTGCTGCTGCTGTTAGTCATCCGATTCCTGTTGCTGCTGCTGTTAGTCATCCAATTCCTGTTGCTGCTGCTGTTAGTCATCCGATTCCTGTTGCTGCTACGATGTCCAACACTGCTGCCAGTACCTCCGGTCCCAAGCCACTGATTGGCGTGGCCCCCCCATCCCGTTCCTCAGGACTATTGCTCAGAGCCGTGGTTCCTCGCAAAACCATTTTTGTCTCTCGGCTCATGCCGGAAGCCACGAAGGATGATATTAAAAATCACGTTTGCTCCAAACTTGGAGTTTCTCCGAATTTAATTTTAAACATAAGCGTAGTATATCGTCATTTAAAATTATTCTTCCGGATTCCTTTTTGACTAAAGCTCTTGACCCAAATATTTGGCCTGAACATACGATACTTCATGAATTCCTTTATAAGAACTCTAATCAGAATCCCAGCATTACACGTAATACTCCAAAAAACTAAATCATATTTTTTGCGTCCATTATCAAAATGTACGTAGTATTCTAGGTAAACTAGCTTAAATTTATTCTAATAGTGCCTCGTTTGATTTTGATGCTATCGCCTTTTCAGAAACGTGGCTAAATTCTTCAGTTTTGGATCAGGAAATTTTAGTTAATAATTTTTCAATTTACCGATCCGATCCGACCGCTCAGCTTTTGGTGGCGGTGTTCTTATTGCTGTTAAAAATGACTTTTCCTCTGAACTATTCCCAGTTATTGAGACTGAGGGCATTGAATTTATTGCCGTCAAAGTCAGCGTCGGCAATGCAAATTTGTTCTTAACATGTTCTTATATACCTCCTCGATCTGATATTAGTGTCTATGCGAATCATCTATCTGCTATCCAAACTGTTTTGTCTGGCCTAAGCCCTGAAGACCAACTAGTTGCCATGGGCGACTTTAACCTTCCTCATCTCCCATGGCTTCCCTGTAACGACTCAAATCTTCTTTTATCGGACACTCAACATGAATTTACTGATGGTTTAACTGACTCTTCACTTGAGCAAATTAATCCCGTCAAAAATAATCGAGATAGGCTTTTAGACCTCATATTTGTAACCGATGCTTCCTTGGTATCGGTAGCCAGATGTTGTCCTATGTCCTATCCAGAAGATCCATATCATCCCACTTTATCAATATCTGTTGAATGTTGTATCTCTGTTTATACTGTCACTTCGTCACTTCCAACTCGTTACAAATGTTTCCGTAAAGCTAACTTTGATGGTTTATATTTATCTTTATCACAGATGGATTGGTCGTTCTTAACGAATTTTAATAATATTGACTTTGCAGTAAATGCATTTAACTCAGCTATTGGCTCCGTACTTGACACTTTTGTTCCGGAATTGACTGTTTCTGCTTCCCATAAGCCTCCATGGTTCAACAAAAACTTGTCCTACCTAAAAAATAAAAAGGCAAGCCTCTTTGAAAAATACAAGAAAAACGGGTCCCCGCATGCCTATGCTCAATATTTATCAGTAAGATCACAATTTCTTGCGCTGAATTCCCAACTTTATTCACAATATCTTACACAATGTAAATCCGATTTCCGATCTGATCCAAAACAGTTCTACAATTTCGTAAATTCAAAACGCAAGTCTAATGCCTACCCTCCATCGCTTAGTTTTCTCGACCAATCTGAATCTTCCTCGCTGGGCATATCCAACCTATTTGCAACATTTTTCCAATCTACTTATACTTCTGTCTCCTACGATTCTTCTACTTCCTATCCTTATAGTTTAGCTCATGCTAACAATATCTGCGTACCTTTCTTCGCAGAGAGTGATGTTCTGCATGGTTTAAAAACTATTGACATGTCCTACTCTGCTGGCCCTGACAATATTCCGAGCTGTGTCCTTAAGCACTGTGCCCAAGTTCTATATCTCCCTTTGACCTATCTTTTTAATCTATCACTAAAACAATGTTCTCTCCCAAGTATTTGGAATGAGTCTTTTATCATTCCCCTCCATAAAAAAGGCTCTAGATCAAATGTAGCCAATTATCGTGCCATCGCCAAGCTCTCGGCTATCCCTAAGCTTCTGGAGCACTTGATAACTCGTCAACTGCAACACCTATGTAGAAGCCTGGTGTCATCATCGCAACATGGTTTTTTAAACAGCGATCCACAACTACTAATCTATTAGAATTCTCTAATCTGATCAACCGAAGTTTTCAAAGTCGTATGCAAGTTGATGTTATCTTTACAGACTTCAGTAAAGCGTTTGATTCTGTAAATCACTCACTCCTTCTTCAAAAACTATCTCTTTTAGGATTTTCCCCTTCTATTCTGAAATGGATCGCTTCTTATTTGTCAAACCGTACTCAACGTGTTCTGTTCAATAATGTACTGTCTAATGTTATCAATGTCACTTCCGGTGTCCCACAAGGCAGTCACCTTGGTCCACTTCTCTTTATCTTGTTTATTAACGACCTTCCAAAAGTGATATCCTTCTCATCTGTTCTAATGTATGCCGATGACGTCAAGATCTGCCTACCATACTCAAATCGACTCTCACATAATGACCTTCAACATGACCTTAATTCTCTTCTCAGTTGGTGTTCGATAAATCTTCTATTTCTTAACTACTCTAAATGTAAGCTCATGACCTTTTATCGCTATTCTCCTCATCTTGTCCCCTACACCTTAGGGAATCATTCACTTGATCGGATAGAATCATCGAATGACCTAGGAGTTCTTTTCGATCACAAATTAAGTTTTAAGAGCCACATTACTGCCATGGTAAATAAAGCTAAAGGTGTCTTAGCATTTATCAAGCGATGGTCCAAAGAATTTAATGACCCTTATACTACAAAGACTCTCTATGTATCCTTAGTCCGTCCAATCTTAGAGTATTGTTCCTGTGTGTGGAGCCCGCAGTATAAGGAACAGCAAGATCTTATTGAATCTGTTCAGAAGCAATTTCTTATCTTTGCCCTTCGAAATTTAAACTGGGATTCTGAAAGATTCTTACCGAGTTACCGGCATATGCTTAAACTTAGTGTTTCCATACTTGCGTTCCATCTCCCCGAGTAGGATCAGTGTATCCTCGGAATGTTCCGGTTGTCTGGCAAACGCGTACCGTCGGGCCCGCTGCTCCTCGACCGTACCGCTTTGTTCCAAGCCAAACTCAAGAAGGATATCCTCGAGTTCGAGGATATCCTTGGTTGTCCTGGCTTGAGGGGGGACGAGGATCCTTGGTTGTCCTGGCTAGGGTGCAGGAGCGGCGATGCTTTGATCCTGGGATGATCCTTGGTGTAGCGTAAGGAACCGTGTGCGTCCTCGAAGTCCGGTGGGATATCCTTGTTGGTTGGTAGTCCTTGTTACTATAGTGCCCTTGCTGGTAGCTCTGCTGATCGACGGTGTTTCGTAGTCCCGTATTGTTGTCTCTGGTAGCTCTGCTGATCGACTGTCCTTTGATTACGTGTCGGCGTCGACTTATATACTCCCGGCTCTGCCAGCCTCGGGCGTCCTACTTGGTAAGAAGGACCAGTTGTGCGAAAAGGATAGGGAAACTAGATATCTGATGGCGTAGATGCCGGCTGCGGCGTCGCCGTGGCTTGTATTCTACGACTCACTCTCTCTCTCTCTATCTCTCGTTATTTTCTTCGTCTTGCTTCGCTGTGTGCTTACGTGCTCGTGTGTGTGCGTTTTTTTTCTTTTGACGCTGCGTCTGACTGTACTTGCTTGCCTTTATTTCATATCGTGTGCGGCGACAATTTCTCTAGGTTGGTATGTGAGCTTATATCTGCTTGTTTTTTTGTTATTTTTTTTCTTTCTTTTCTGCTTCGCCTCGTTGTAAAAAAAAATCTGGCCCGTTGACAGAAGTGCTCCCCTAGCTTCTCTTCCCTAACCTCAAAATGTCGACCTGATTTTTTTCCTTATGGTTCTTTACGCCACGATGGGTCCTTGCATTATCCTACCTAGTTCCTGCTCGGGCGCCATCTGTAAGGATGCTAATCACGGGCCAGGATATAAACTTCAGTCAGTCCAGGGCCCTCTACAGAAATATTTATATTTGCGGGACAGGCAGGAAAAGGACGTGCCGGCGGGAAGCGGGCTTTATTAGGGGCGAATGTCGAGGTAGAGCGGGGTCCGTGTAGGACTACGCCCGGGCCACCTGCCGTTGGAAGATCGGCCCGTCGTCCGGGTACCGATGCCCCACTCCGGCTGGCAACCACGAGCGCTCCGCTTGCGACCGGTGAGAACGCGATCCTGTCAACCGGGACTCGGATCTCTGCCCAGAGAAAGGGGGTGCCTGCCCATGCCGCCGGCCCGTCATCCGGGTCGGTCAGCAGACTTGAACAGGGGCAAATCCGGAGGAGAAGGAGGAGTCGGCCCCGTCAACCGGGTGCCGCCGTCCCAGGTCCAAGAGAGACGGGGAGGGCAACCGATCCCGTCGGCCGGGAGTCTGTCGTCCAACCCTGGAGAGAGAGAGGGGCGGGGTGAGGGCAGCCGATCCCGTCAGCCGGGAGTCGATCGTCCAGCCCCGGGGAGGATTAGAAGGCCGCAACACGTGGGGGGTATGTGACTCCGTCAGCCGGAGGCCACTCCCGCCTTGGTTCTGGTAGCAGGGGCTATGAAAATACCATTTTGTCGGGTATTATCTTCCCTTATTTCTAGATTTATTTAATACATGTCCTATCCTAACTCTAGTTGTACCTATACGATTCCCTACATCCTACGCACCGCTGGCCTCCCACTGTTGGGAGTGGCTATTGGCCGGCTCACCCGTATTACTCCTTGGCGTGGGTCTCCATGTACCCCGCGCGCGCAAGAGTTGTTCCGCCGTCGACCACGTGTTCTCCTGGTAGTTGTGTAGCTGCTGCTCTAAGCACGTTCGTTCCGTTCTGAAGTTTGCAAAAGACTCCTACATGCTACTATTAATTATACAAACAAATATTTACAACGGCCGCGGTTTGTGGGGCCTGTGTGAGGGATACCTCACAATTTTGAGAATAGTCAAAGTTCAAAATACGTATCCAACCACCAACCAATATTGTGAATATCTGTGATAATAGCTTTAGTTTTATATGTGTCTCTTCGTGTGATGTAAAGTCGAGTGCTGTTCGGCTTGATAACGTTCACCCCATCTTTATAAAAATAATACTACCAAAGATATTAAACAAAATAACATATGTGTTCAATTCCGCACTGACTACATCCAGCTTCCCAGACTGCTGGAAATCAGCAGAAATTATTCCTGTCCCGAATTCGGCCGATTTCCATACTTCAATTTTTTCCAAAGCCTTTGAACAATTAATGGCCAAACAGATTAACTGTTTTTTAAAACAAAACTCTATACTGTGCAATAACCAATCTGGGTTTATACCATATAGAAACTGTACCACTGCAATCTTAGATATAACCGAGAACATTAGACAAAACTTGACAACAATCAAGTGACATTCTTAACTCTATTGGACTTCATCAAAGCATTTGACACGTTGAACCACGAAACATTATGTACTAAAACTCTTCTCATTCACGGACACCGCTGTTAAATTAATATCTTCTTATTTGTACGGCAGAACACAATCTGTGATTATAGACTGGTCCACTTCTCTTTTCTATGTACGTAAATGACCTTCCGACTATATTAGCCAGGTGCAATGTCCATATGTATGCTGACAATGTCCAAATGTATGTTAGTTGTCCTGTTAGTAGATTATTTAATTGTGTAGATGTATGTAATTTAGAATTATCAAATATTAGTAAGCATGAATGGACTTTCGCTTAATCCGTCAATATGGACGTTGATGCACTACGGTCAGTACACTCAAGTGGCCCTTCGAAACCAAGCACGTGCTTGTTAGGGTTAGGTGTTAATAGGCGCGAAAGAAAAGTATAGGTAAAAGAATGCGAGGAAACTACCCTCCACCATATAGACTAATAGCGCGCAGCTCGATTGCTATATTGCATGTGTACTAAGTGGGTTAAAATTAATGTTTTTAGTTTAGCAAGGCTATCTACAGATGAGGTTATTTTGTACAAATCATTATAATTTGCACATAGTACTCTAAAGGGTACATGCATTTCATACGAGGTTCTACAATGGTGCAAAACTAAAGGCAAGTAGGATCTGGTGGTTCTACATGGTACGTGGAAATTCAACTGCCCCAAAAGATCGGTGCTTTCCACGTCACCACGGATCAGGTTATAAATAAAAACAATGCCTAGCATTGTCCTACGGTTTGCTAAGGAAGGTAGGTTAATTAGGAGAAGTCTACTAGAATAAGATGGCAACCTATGGTTTGCATCCCAGTTTAAGCCACGAAGTGGAAAAAGTAAAAAATTCTTTTGAACTGACTCAATGCGTTTGCTGTGGACGTCCCACTGGGGACTCCAAACGCAAGATCCATATTCTAAAATAGGACGAACTAACGAAATGTATAAATTCTTCGTGACGTAGGGGTCATCGAATTCTTTCGACCACCGTTTAATAAATCCAAGCACACCCCTGGCTTTATTTACAATGGACAAAATATGATCAATAAACTCCAGTTTAGAATATAGGCGGATACCCAAATCGTCAACTAGAGTGATCCTTTTCAGAGAGCAGCAGTTCAGCGTATAAGTTGCAAGCTTGGGAGAGGCACGTGAGAATGACATGAGCTTGCATTTTAAGCCATTTACGTTTAATTTGTTTGCAGTGCACAATTTTTGAAAGTTATTAAGATCTGTTTGTAAATCGGACTGGCTAGCGCAGTCCTTATATTGCACGCAAAGCTTAACGTCGTCAGCGTACATAAGTACTCTGGAGTTAGTCAAAACTTTGGGCAAGTCGTTAATAAATAATGTAAAAAGTAAGGGACCCAGGTGGCTCCCTTGCGGGACGCCAGAGGTCACCCGGAGAACATTCGACAAGTTGTTTTTAAAGAGGACCTTTTGCGTCCTGCCATTCAGATAACTTGAGATCCACCTAAGAAGATCTACAGGAAAACCGATTAAGTCGAGTTTTCTAACAAGAAAGGAATGATTTACAGAGTCAAATTCTTTACTGAAATCAGTATAGATCACATCTGTCTGCAAGTTTTGTGGAAAGCCCTTTATGATAAAAGAAGTGAGCTCCAGAAGGTTAGTTGTCGTTGATCTTCGTTTAACAAAACCATGTTGGCATGGCGAAATTACTGATCTACACAGGTGCTGCAAATGGGGAGTAATAACGTTTTCGAAAAGTTTTGGGATGGCTGACAACTTAGAGATTCCTTTATAGTTGTTAGCATCCACTTTGCTACCTTTTTTGTGGAGAGGAATGACGAATGATTCCTTCCAAATAAGGGAAAATTGGGATGTTTCTAAGGATAAGGTAAACAATTTTAGAAGGGGACTGCACAGGGCCTCGGCACAATACCTAAGCACACAGCCTGGTATTCCAACGGGACCTGGCGAGTAAACTGGCTTGACACGTTGAAGATCCATAAGAAGGGAGCTTTCGGTTAAGCTAGGACTGAAGATTAGGTTTGATTTGTGCATGTTATAAGAATAGGTCTGGTTTGAATCGGATGACGGAGAGTAAGTAGTTTGAAAAACTGAGCAAAAAGATCGGCGATTTCCTGATCATTGTTTGCTGTAGTATTTTCAAATGAAAGCGAGGAAGGATGTGTAATAGGCTTACGTTTAGTGTTGACAAAATTATAAGAACTGTTTTGGGTCCTGCGCGAACTGAACCCTACAACGAAACAGATAGTTTTTATAACACTGCGCGTTAAGCACTGTGAAATTAGACCGAGCCGCTAAATAGCGAGAATGGACAGCTTGAGAACCGGTACGTTTAAATTTAGAATAGAGATTGGACTTAATGTTTTTGAGGCGAGTCAACTCTTTACTAAACCAGGGAGGCTTATTTGAGATTGACGGATAGTAAAGCGGAACACATTCTGTAAAAAAGGAATTCATAGCATTGTAAAAAATATCCATGGCAACCACCATATCAGTGCACATGTAGAGATCGGACCAATCAAAGTCAGATATGAAATTATTCAGCCGTAGAAAATCCGCCTTGCGAAAGCAGTGGACTTTCTTAGCTGGCCGATCAGACTTATTCTCCATAACAGTCCCAATATCGATAGTAACATCAAAAGTAGGATGGTATGGATCTTCGGGTTGTGTCAAGGGCGGGACCCTAACCAAACTGACTCTTGCCGGATCAGAGACAAAGCAAAGATCGAGCAAGCGATCTAAGGAATTTCGTACATTGTTGACTTGAGACAGTGAAATGTCAAACAAGCCATCAATAAAGTCATGCCGTGCTGTAGTCAAAAGAGTATTTGAAGAGTCATTTGTAGACCAAGTAGCCCCAGGAATGTTAAAATCACCTAGAACTACTAAATGGTCCCTATCCGAAAGTCTATTGGAAACCGCCTGAATAGGGGAAAGGTGGTTCCAATAAATAGGAAGTTCAGACATGGGGGGAATATAGGAACATGTAATATAAATAAAACTACCATTAAATGATAGCTTCACACAAAGGAATTCAACTTCGTTGCAGACGTATGGTTGGAATCCACCGCAATAAGGACACCGCCCCCTCGCCTGGAAGGCCGATCAAGCCTGTACGTTGTGTACACAGCTGGAAAAACTTGGGAGCTTAGAATCTCCGGCTTTAACCAGGTTTCTGTGAACACAATCACCTGGGATGCAAACGATAAACTATCAGAATAAGACTTTTGCATTCTGATAGGAAAGAAGAAGAGAATTTGTTAGTTTTTTGAAGCGGACGAGGTAGATGGCACAATGGATTTTTCCGGCCTGGGTAAACTAACTCCAACAGGCCGTCTTTTCTTTTTCTTAGCTTCGTACTCCTTAACAACAATGTGCTTTGGCCAGAAGTTCTCAGAGCACATTGTCTTAAAAAGTTCGTCAGGGACATTTATTTTGAAAGATGAAATATCCCTAGCATAAGAAAATTTGAATTTTTCCACCTTAATCTTAGATTTATCGGCTTTAATACGACCTAGAATGTAGGTACTTACATCATCAGATGTTTGATCAGGGGAAAGCCGCGAAACAAATATCTGTTTCATTGGTGGAATAGCAATCAGGGCTTTTGGCAATACATTAAAGTGCCAGTTTCGGCCTGTATTCCGGTCCTGTTACCCAGGGGAGTTTTTTGGATGCGGTTCTGTGGGGTCCTTAATTGTGACCCCTCAGCGGACTCAACGGATATAAATGGAGGCGCTGTCCCTCCCGCTTCACATTCGGAGGCCGAATCTTTTATCGCCCCCGATCACTGTTTTTAATAATTTCAGCCGCCCGGCCTGTGCGATCAAGGCACTTGGCGTGCACAACATTATCACACAGCCAGCAGCCTATATTAGGGTCATCATTTGAAATTACCTTCTTGCAGGTTTTAATAGCGCAGACAATATTACCGGTCATTACAGATGTTAAGTGCACTAAGAGAGAGAGCGACCAATAGAGCGAGAGTTAGGGAGCTTAAGCCGTCAAGCTGTAATGTCGGTGTAACGGATAAAGCACAAAGAGGAATGCAAAAATGAAGATAAGCAATTGCTGCACAAAACTAATTTGCAATTAATATAGTTATTAATACACAAAAACAGCTGCTGCACACGCGAAGTGAATTATTTTTTAACACAAGATAGAAGTTTAAAAAAAAAACCCGGTGGTTTATAGCAAAGAATTTACACAACAATAACAACAAATAACAACAAATAACAACAAATAACAACAAATAACAACAAATAACAACAAATAACAACAAATAACAACAAATAACAACAAATAACAACAAATAACAACAAATAACAACAAATAACAACAAATAACAACAAATAACAACAAATAACAACAAATAACAACAAATA
Organism: Drosophila rufa; assembly: GCA_018153105.1. Taxonomy (NCBI): domain Eukaryota; kingdom Metazoa; phylum Arthropoda; class Insecta; order Diptera; family Drosophilidae; genus Drosophila; species Drosophila rufa. The sequence continues at coordinate 816,142 of JAECXS010000162.1, read as the reverse complement.
ACAACAAATAACAACAAATAACAACAAATAACAACAAATAACAACAAATAACAACAAATAACAACAAATAACAACAAATAACAACAAATAACAACAAATAACAACAAATAACAACAAATAACAACAAATAACAACAAATAACAACAAATAACAACAAATAACAACAAATTACAACAAATAACAACAAATTACAACAAATTACAACAAATTACAACAAATTACAACAAATAACAACAAATAACAACAAATAACAACAAATAACAACAAATAACAACAAATAACAACAAATAACAACAAATAACAACAAATAACAACAAATAACAACAAATAACAACAAATAACAACAAATAACAACAAATAACAACAAATAACAACAAATAACAACAAATAACAACAAATAACAACAAATAACAACAAATAACAACAAATAACAACAAATAACAACAAATAACAACAAATAACAACAAATAACAACAAATAACAACAAATAACAACAAATAACAACAAATAACAACAAATAACAACAAATAACAACAAATAACAACAAATAACAACAAATAACAACAAATAACAACAAATAACAACAAATAACAACAAATAACAACAAATAACAACAAATAACAACAAAAATAACAACAAATAACAACAAATAACAACAAATAACAACAAATAACAACAAATAACAACAAATAACAACAAATAACAACAAATAACAACAAATAACAACAAATAACAACAAATAACAACAAATAACAACAAATAACAACAAATAACAACAAATAACAACAAATAACAACAAATAACAACAAATAACAACAAATAACAACAAATAACAACAAATAACAACAAATAACAACAAATAACAACAAATAACAACAAATAACAACAAATAACAACAAATAACAACAAATAACAACAAATAACAACAAATAACAACAAATAACAACAAATAACAACAAATAACAACAAATAACAACAAATACCAACAAATAACAACAAATAACAACAAATAACAACAAATAATAACAAATAATAACAAATAATAACAAATAATAACAAATAATAACAAATAATAACAAATAATAACAAATAATAACAAATAATAACAAATAATAACAAATAATAACAAATAATAACAAATAATAACAAATAATAACAAATAATAACAAATAATAACAAATAATAACAAATAATAACAAATAATAACAAATAATAACAAATAATAACAAATAATAACAAATAATAACAAATAATAACAAAAAATAACAAAAAATAACAAAAAATAACAAAAAATAACAAATAATAACAAATAATAACAAATAATAACAAATAATAACAAATAATAACAAATAATAACAAATAATAACAAATAATAACAAATAATAACAAATAATAACAAATAACAAATAACAAATAACAAATAACAAATAACAAATAACAAATAACAAATAACAAATAACAAATAACAAATAACAAATAACAAATAACAAATAACAAATAACAAATAACAAATAACAAATAACAAATAACAAATAACAAATAACAAATAACAAATAACAAATAACAAATAACAAATAACAAATAACAAATAACAAATAACAAATAACAAATAACAAATAACAAATAACAAATAACAAATAACAAATAACAAATAACAAATAACAAATAACAAATAACAAATAACAAATAACAAATAACAAATAACAAATAACAAATAACAAATAACAAATAACAAATAACAAATAACAAATAACAAATAACAAATAACAAATAACAAATAACAAATAACAAATAACAAATAACAAATAACAAATAACAAATAACAAATAACAAATAACAAATAACAAATAACAAATAACAAATAACAAATAACAAATAACAAATAACAACAAATAACAAATAACAAATAACAACAAATAACAACAAATAACAACAAATAACAAATAACAAATAACAAATAACAAATAACAAATAACAAATAACAAATAACAAATAACAAATAACAAATAACAAATAACAAATAACAAATAACAAATAACAAATAACAAATAACAAATAACAAATAACAAATAACAAATAACAAATAACAAATAACAAATAACAAATAACAAATAACAAATAACAAATAACAAATAACAAATAACAAATAACAAATAACAAATAACAAATAACAAATAACAAATAACAAATAACAAATAACAAATAACAAATAACAAATAACAAATAACAAATAACAAATAACAAATAACAAATAACAAATAACAAATAACAAATAACAAATAACAAATAACAAATAACAAATAACAAATAACAAATAACAAATAACAAATAACAAATAACAAATAACAAATAACAAATAACAAATAACAAATAACAAATAACAAATAACAAATAACAAATAACAAATAACAAATAACAACAAATAACAAATAACAAATAACAAATAACAAATAACAAATAACAAATAACATATAACAAATAACAAATAACAAATAACAAATAACAAATAACAAATAACAAATAACAAATAACAAATAACAAATAACAAATAACAAATAACAAATAACAAATAACAAATAACAAATAACAAATAACAAATAACAAATAACAAATAACAAATAACAAATAACAAATAACAAATAACAAATAACAAATAACAAATAACAAATAACAAATAACAAATAACAAATAACAAATAACAAATAACAAATAACAAATAACAAATAACAAATAACAAATAACAAATAACAAATAACAAATAACAAATAACAAATAACAAATAACAAATAACAAATAACAAATAACAAATAACAAATAACAAATAACAAATAACAAATAACAAATAACAAATAACAAATAACAAATAACAAATAACAAATAACAAATAACAAATAACAAATAACAAATAACAAATAACAAATAACAAATAACAAATAACAAATAAAAAATAACAAATAATAAATAAATAAATAAATAGGATCAGTAGGGTTCGTTTTTAAGAGAAATGAACTTTATATATTTTTGTGACTAGTGTACTAATTTATAAGGATAACCTTGTAGCACTGGAAAATACATAAAATAAAATAAACCACATGATTATTAGAAGACTTAAATGGTAATACAGTTTAAAAAAAACACGTTTTCCGAACACTTATCTAGTTGAAAGGAAATGGAAGTATGGCTTTTGTACGGTGGTTGGGTTTTCCCTAATCTTATGACGGCTGGACAGAGTTCCAGTTAGTACAGCGAGAATATATCCCCTCGGTATCACTATTTCTGGTTACTTGTGGAGATTGCCGCGAGTCAGTGATCCTGGCTAGGCTGAGTCAATCCCATCCTTAGAACTACCTTACAATAAAGAAGAATTAAAATAATCACGTTTTCCGAATACTTATCTAGTTGAAAAGTGCTGAAAATGAAAGAGAATAGGGCTCTTGTACGGTAATTATGCTTTCCCAAATCTAATGGCTGTTTTAATGCACTTTCAACGATTTTATTATTAAATTAACTTTGTATTCAATAGATTTAATTCATTTAATCATTTTATAATTATACATTTTTTAAATATGCAATTAAGAAAATTATTGTCGTAGGTCAGCATTCAATTGCTGCTCAGCAAATAAAAGAAGCCACCAAGACAAAACAATAATCTACTAAATAAAAATAAGTCTGGTTTTCTTCCTGACGCTATAACTCCAGAACACACGAACAGATTTCCACTGTTTTGCATTCGTTGGAAAGGTCTCGGGCTCCGTGACGTTTATAGCAAAGAAAATTCAGGAACAATTTCAACAGAAAATCGGAAAAATCTGATACATAGCATGCGTGATACAGTGTTTGACAGCTACTCATTGTTCTCTGCTCAGTTAATTTCATGTGACAAACCGGTATTGTGTTCACTGTGAAAGTGTAAAAAAAATTTTTTTTTAATAAGTTATTCGTTTTCTAACATTTCAATTGGAAACGAATTCTTATTCAATTTCAACAGCAGGCATTTGTCTTAAAGGTGGTAAGTCTAACTGTGTAAAAAATCGTGCATTTGACTATAAATAAATAAATAGTCCAAAATGCCTAGAGCACGACGTGCGAACATCGGTCGCCGCACAAGACATGCTTGCCAGCAACAGAACTTAAGCGAAGAAAGACGACGAAGAAGGACACGAAGATCATTGGCATCATACAATCGCTTGTCATTCCAATATGTTCCCACTGCGAGCTACAGTGATGATGAAAATTTAAATATTGGACCAATGCGACTATATACCGATATTGCAATGCGTTAAAGTTTAAAAGAGAAACGGCTGGATTGCGCTGCGGAAGTGGAAAAGTCAAAGTGGATCCATTACTTACACCACCACAGCCACTGAAACCATTATTCGATGGAAGTGATCCCGATTCCAGCCATTTATTTTAACACATCCTTGAATACAATAACTGCTTATATCATTCGAGAAGGCGGCTTCATGCCGATTTGCAAGGTAAAAGATACAACACACATAACCAATCACTCACACCAACACAATGAACTGCAACACATAACAACTACATATACACCACACACTACACCATCACACGATCAGAAGTTACACAGTATTCTTCAACAAATGATTGTTTGCAATTACAGATACAAGGACAAATATATCATTTGCATGGTTGAATGGTGCCAACACCAGATGAACCGCATCAATTTCTGCAAATATATTTCATTTCTTCGATGTTGGATCAGCTGAATGTGCGGTGCAATATACGGGAACACAACAGTTAAAGCGACGAATGATTGAACAGTTGCAAGCATTTTTTCACGCTAATAAAACTGTGGTTAATATGTTCTAGACAGCATTGGAACAAATGCCATCGGATACGCACAAATTTGGCATAATAGCGGATTGTACCCCAACATGCGTTCGCAATGACAATTAACAAGTCGCAAGGCAAATCGCTTAGTGTTTTCGGGATAAATTTAGAAAATCATTGTTTTTCACATGGGCAGTTATACGTTGCGTGTTCACGAGTTGGGAAACCATCCGCTTTGTGTTAACGTCAGACCAAAAAACAAAAAATGTGGTTTTAGTAAAGAGCACTTCAATGAAACGGATAACTTGCGGACACGTATAACGCTTCGATTCAGTATTTACTTTGGATTCACTTTCATTTACTTAGAGAAGATCAACTTCAACACTTCATTTTTGTAATCGAAATGAATTCATTACTGTTGTGAAATGAAATAAAATTTTTCCTTTTCAAATACAAAACAAAAAAAATTGTTCTTTTTTTAATCACCAAACGAAATGTTACATAAAACGAAGCCATCTGGTGGTGAAACGGAGTTCGCCGGGTTTGCTAGTTTTTTTATGAAACTCATTTAATAGCATGCAATCCATTGTTTCGTCGGTGGTTTTGTTATGCCACAGGCCGCCCGGATAGCAGACACGATTTGTGCAGCTGAGCTCGCCGGATTTTGGATTCGTTTTTTGCCTTCCTTTGGCAGTCACGAGACGCGATCCCCAGTGCGTATGCTTGGCATTATAGTCTCCTGCAGCTATGAAACGATCTCCAAGTGAGTTGTAAAAATCCATGATTTGTCCTTCAGAAATTGTAAAGCGAGGTGGCAGTAGACAGCGGCTATGGAAAGGTTGCCGTTACTTGACTGCACTTTGATAGACGCAACTAATTTTTTGCAAACCTTTGGACTCCTATTTCGCCGTGGGATTTACCATCTGGATGATCTATGCGGTAGAAGGCGTAACCTCTTATTTGGAAGTTGTATTTGTTTGTGAGGTGCTTCTTTCCCAACGTTCTGCCGTGGAAAGGCATTGGCGTTCCACATGGTTATAGACCATACATCAATTTTTTTTTATTGCTGAGCTACTAGCAATAGAATCAACATGTTCTGGTTTTGAACAAGTGTTTGCATAGTCGTTTTAATGAAGGACATTAATTCCGTCATACTTTGTTGCATGCTTAGCATCATAGCTTCCATTGTACTTTGTGGCTGTCCTGGGGCTTGCTGGATGTTTTCTAGATTAGACAGGAGGGGGTTTTCCATACCAGTTCGAAGGGGATCGGCGTAGGAGAAGCCCTTCTGGATATTCAGCGTGCCAAATGAGGATTCTGCGGCCTTGGCAAAAATACTTCCGGCGTTGTTTGTTAGTTAGTGAACACGTTTCGTGTATTCTGATGGCGCGTTGCTGTCACTCGTCGCATGCGACTCTTCAGCTCCTTCTAGACCACACAACTTTTGTAGTTTGACGTATGGTTTCCTCCGCAGTTTCCACATGACTTCTTGTGGGGGTCTTCTTTGTTAGCAGTGAACTTTCCAGAATTGTGGAAGTCTCAGCAAACTACACAGACTGATCGAAGTGTGCAGTATGTCCTGGTGTGTCCATACTCCAGGCAGTTTGTGCACTGCACTGGGACGTTTCTTTTATGTGGCTCTTCCACCGTAATTCTTCGGAACAATAGGAATCGCAGGTTATAAATTGGGTGCACTTTATTTTTCTTCAAGACTCTGCTGTCTGGCTCCAGCTCGACCTTAAAGTGGTTGCCGATTTTTGATTTTGTCTATGTTGTTGCTAACATTCTTGCAGAAAACCCTTTTCTTTAAGGGCCTCTAGGATTTCGTTGGGGGTTACGTCGAGCTCTATTCTTTTTGATACTACTTGCAGCCCCTTGCTGCTTTTTAGTTGGTACATGTAATAATTTTTTTTAGATTCGTCAAGCTAGTTGCACACAGCTCGGAAATGTTATTCAGATTTCGTTTGAAGTTTGATTTCGTGTGTATTCTTTTTAGTAAACTGAACAACATGAAAATGTCCATCCCCGACCAGCGCAACAGTTTTGTTGACCAGGGCGTTCGAGCTTTTCTCCCTAATGTGGATTGGTGGGGGCTTTGATTTCTTTTGGGTCTTTTGTCCCAGTTCCGGTTGGTCATCTGCTAATAGGGCAAAACTGTTTTCGTTAAATCTCCCGGGTTGATCGTTGTCTCTTTGGACACGGCTTATCTTTGGCTTGTTACCGTCCGTGTTGTTTTGCGGGCTAAGCTTACGCTTAATTTGAATGTAGCGATCCATACCGGTCTTTATGGCCGGGGCCGCTTGTTGAACATTGGCTTTAGAGCTTACCAATTTTGTTGTTATTGTATTTGGCGCTGCAGTCGATGACATCGCAGTCGTTTCCGCGATATCGGTCGTTGATGTAGTTGTTGCTGTAGTTACTGTAGTTGTTGCTGTTGCTTTTGCTGCAGTTGCAGATATTATATCACTGCTTGTTGTTCGGGTTTTACACTGAAAACTCCATGATGTAGGTGTAGGAGGAAGTAGAGCGGGTGAGCAAGACCGTGCTCTTTGGCTATTGACCGCCAGATGGTTGCTCTTTGTCGCCGTTTCGTTGCTGTCGCGCGTTGAGAAATACGAGAAATAACTGTGACTTGGGCTCACGAAGCTTCTACGCTTTTTCTTTTGTTTGTCGCTCATTGAGCTATTTCGCGTGGCATTTACTTTTATAACATAACTATGCACTTGTTTTAATCATATTACTAATTTTGTGACTCGAAAACTATTTATTTTTCTGATTTTGCGTATTTTCGCTTATCTTTGAATACTCTAGTATTTTATACTTTATTTTTGTCTTAAAATCATCCACTTTCTATTCGCGCGAAACACGTCCGCTCTCTACAGAAGTAGAATTATTGCTTCTAAATATGACGCGTACAAGTGTTTATCAATGTGCGTCACTCCGCAGCCGTGGGCACCAAAAAGAAGGGTGCCAGACACGTGGGGCAGGCGGCGTTCCCAAGAAAAAGAGCGGGACCGTTATTCTGTTTCAATGCCACTTGTTTTGGTTGTGCTGGTTCTCGATAAAAAGATTTTCGGCCCTCACTAAGGCGAGGCGGCCAAGGGGATCCTGCTAGGAAACCGAGGTTATTTCTTTGATCTCACATTCTCACTAAATTATTACTCAGAAAAACGAAATATTTTTGTTCACAAACTCTATAGATGTTTTTCGAAACTTTCTCGCAGTTCTATATTCCCATTCGTTTTTGGGAATATATCCCATAACTATAGAGAGATTTGAATGAATGGCACATGGTAAACGTGCGAAATGTAATTGTTGCGCAACAGTTTCAAGAGAAGGGTGAAAAAGGAAACGAAGCTCGACTTGGTATGTGCTGGTTTGACAGCTGATATAGTAGAGTTTCCAACACTATCCAGGTTAAATGGCGTTAAGCTCTTACATGCCGCTTTCAGTCGCTTCTGCCTTAGTGGATATTGTTCCTCCCACCCTCAAAGCACAGGTTGGATCTTTACTGTAACAGTATAGAAAGAAGCTGAAAAGGGGTGGTGAGATTATGCTTTCCATATATCCGTAACGTGGGAAATTCCCAGATATTTACCATTTAAATCTTTGTTTGATTATAGTTCTTAACCCTACAGGTGCTAGTTTAGCGGTAAAGTGGGAAGCAAAATTTCTTTTAATAACTTCTTCACTGATTTGAAATGAGTGCGGTCATTTCCGCAAGTTGTACCCTCGCTGATTTCCTACATACGCTTTTACCATATTCTTGGCTATGTATGATCTAATCCTCGTAAATGCCTCTTCCCAATTTATGAACTTGTAAAGATGCTCTCTGGCCAGGATTTAACTCTCAGTCGAGATCCCAGAGTCCTTTTCAGAAAATTTGTAGGTCACTGAGCCTTTGGGCTAGAGAGTTTCGTTCGTCTGATGACGAAAGTTGATCGTGGAAATTGCTTCGAAGTTCGCATCGATCCCACTTAGAGAACGATGAAAAGGGGGAGGAGGGGGTCGGAGTAGGGATGGACACCACACACTCCGAACCACTGCGACAGACAAGGGACACGTGAAAGTGATACTCACAGCGACAGGTTGTGTTTTCTCCGCGCTCCGAAAGTTTTCCCGATTTAAGCCAGTGTAGCTACGGTCGTGACGTGTAAGTGCACTGTGTTTTAGTGTGAGACACTCAGGGACAGAGGTACGTACCAGGGCACTGTTCCGGCGGGGTTCCCGGACGTATCCCCAAGTCTCTGACTGGTGAGGCTGCTGGACGGTTTGTGGACCAGGGGGGGGATCCTCTCTCGCGTCCATCGAGTGAAGGTCTTTCACCACGAAAGCCTCTCACTCGCGCACAGCATCCACAAGCTGCCACCCGCGCGTTTTTCATTCGTGTTGGACAACGCCGGGCTTCAAAGCTTAACAGCGTCCTTAACAGCGCAGTCCCCCGCGCTTAACAGCACAGAGTGTTGGAAAGTGCCGATAACGCGGGCCCTGCCTGAATATTTGAAATTCAGCTCAAGCTCAGGCAACAGGTTACAGGGACGGCAAAGGGCAGAAGGCCAAGGATCGGGCTAATTTCCAACCCCTTAGCCACGGCGGCGCCTATCGAAAGGGGCACTGGGGACCGAGAAGGGGCGGTATAACCCCCATCGTAAGCCAAGGGGAAATCTATGGCCAGCGCGGGAGCCTCCCTCTAGCTAGCCAGGAAGCCTTGATGGAGGAGGTAGATAACCCGTTCGTGGGCAGATCGGCGGTGGCTAGATCGCCCCGCCAACCGAGGGAAGAAGGGACCGATGGTGTTGCAGCGGCATTTAGGAGGGGCAGCAAGCTCGCCCGCTCGCCAGCACCCTCTTCAACCCTAGAAGAAGGGCCGAACGCAGACCCTGAGGTTAGGGAAACCCCAAAGGGGACGCGAGATCCTGAGAGCCCAGCAGGCTCACAGAGGTCAACGCCGGCCAAAAGGAGCAAGGCCTCCCATGAGGCAACCTGCATTGAGGATCTTTTGGAGCTGGGGAAGCTCTTGCATATGTCCACTAAGATGATGGACAAGTCGGCGCGCCACATAACTGTCGCTACGAGGGAGACGTTCGTGCGCATGAAGGCGCTTCACACGAGCATCCTCGAGGCAAAGAGGGCGGCAAGGACGACAGCATCGGGGAGGATGGCCAGGACGCTACAACCGTGTGCGCGAAATGCTCTCGTAGCATGCAAAGCGCTGACAAGGAGCAGCAGACAACGCCTGTCTGGAGAAAAGAGGCTGCATCGCAAACGGAGCCATGGCGAAGGGTAAGCCAGCCAACGGTAGTTGGAGGTCCAGCAACTCAACTGGCCCCACCATCCACGCGCCCAACGCAGCAAAATCGGGAAATCGTACAGCGAGGTACTAGCCATGGTGACTCGAAGGGAGGACAAACAGTTGTCGGACCTGTGTTGCCAAGGTGCGCCGTACCATAAACGGCAACCTCCTGCTCGAGGTGGCCAAAGGCAGCGCAGAAAGCGCTGAGGCCATGAAGGAGGGCATTGCGAAGGTGCTTGGCGACGCAGTGTCAGTGCGAGCCATGTCTGACGAGACGAAGCTGCTCGTCTAGGACATACGAGACATCGACTCCATCGCAACAGCGCAGGAAATCTGCGCTGCTATAGCGAGCCAATATGGCATCGATGCGGAGCGCATCAGAGTTCGGAGTCTGCGCCGAGGCTACGCGGAGTCGCAGACGGCAGTGGTCAGCTTGCCCTTCTCCCTGGGGAAAGCCGTCCTCCATCGGGGCGAGGTGCGGATCGGATGGACCATCTGTAGGATCCGGGAAAGAGCAGGCCCCCCAAGGTGCTTCAGATGCTTGGAGACCGGGCACATTGCAGCGAACTGCAAGAGCCCAGTCGATAGGAGCGACAGCTGCATAAGGTGTGGTGGACAGGGGCACGAGGCAGCCAAGTGCACCAGGGAGCCTTCATGCTTCATCTGCTCTGCGGCAGGCATGAAGGAGACCAGGCATCAGGCAGGAAGCAGATCCTGTTCAGCCACAACCAGCGGGCCCGGGAAACCGGGACCAGCATGCAGTTGATTCAGTTGAAACTGAACCACTGCAGGGCCGCGCAGGATCTACTGAAGCAGACGGTGCGTGAACTGGGCGCTGAGGTGGCGATACTCAGCGAGCCCTACAGGGTAGAAAGCAGCATCGACTGGGCCACGGATCGCACAGGCAAAGCTGCACTGTGGCTCTGCGGAGTGGGCGCACCACTCATGCGGGACACGATGGCAGCAGAAGGGTTCGTCCGAGCGAATGTAGGCGGCACATGGCTCTACAGCTGCTACCTGGCCCCCAGTCTATCACTGGCGACCTTCAGCAAGATCCTGGACGAGCTGAGCAGCGACCTGAGAGGACGGAGCAACGTGGTGATAGGAGGCGACTTTAATGCCTGGGCCGAGGAATGGGGCTCTCTACACCAACGCCAGGGGACGTGCCATCCTGGAAACAGTCGCGTCGCTGGACATCGTGCTGCTGAACGAGGGCTCCCAGCACACCTTCAACAGAGCTGGGGCCGGTTCGATTATCGACCTTCCGTTTGCTAGCAGTTCCCTAGCCCGTAGCACACGCTGGAGGATAGGCGAGGTGTTCACGGCCAGCGACCATGAGGCCATTCTGCTGTCAGTTGGCGGCCCACCCTGCCATAGACAGTCGACGGCCATGCCAAGGAAAGCGTACCGCCTGGACTCCTTTAGGCCACAGGCCTTTGCCAGTGCTCTAGAAGGCTTGGCTGTCTCTGAGTTGGACTCGGCAGATGAAGCAGCTAGACTGGAGGAAGCATGTGACCAGAGTTTGCAGCAGCGAAAGACCTATCGCAACCACCACGCACCAGTGTACTGGTGGAGCGAGGAAATCGCTAGCTTGCGCAGGACCTGTCTTCGAGCCAGGAGGTTGGTCCAAAGAGCGAGAGGTACCGCAAACCTCTCAACCCTCAACTCGAGCTTCAGGAGTGCAAAGAAGGCACTCAAACTGGCGATACGGGATAGCAAGAGGGATAGATAGCTACCTCAAGCTCTGCGCCGACCTGGAAAACGATCCATGGGGAAGAGCCTATAAAACGGTGGTCAAACGAGTGAATGCCGGCAGTAAGTCGCCCTCAGACCCTGCTACCCTGGAAGGCATTGTCCAAGTGCTATTTCCAGAAGGTCGCCCCCATTCCATCCCCCGATGGACGGGACAAGTTGGGAGCCCGATATGTCCGGTCACGGAGACGGAAGTGTTGACAGTGGCTCGCCACTTAATGAACAGGAAGGCACCTGGGCCGGATATGGTCCCGAATATAGCAGTGAAGAGCCTGCTATCCCTCCACCCGGAAGCGGCAGCAGCACTGTACAACAAGTGCCTGCTGGAAGGGACCTTCCCTGACAGGTGGAAACGCCAGAAGCTCCTGTCGAAGCCGGGGAAACCAGCGGGAGAAGCATCGTCCTATAGACCGATCTGCCTGCTGGACACCATAGGCAAGATCTTCAAAAGAGTCATAGCTTCCAGACTGAACGCTGCTATGGAGGGTGCCGGTGGACTCTCTTCCAACCTATACGGTTTCCGGAAGGGGAAATCAACACTGGACGCGATAGAGAGGGTCACCAACATCGCTGCTGAAGCCATCGCTGGCACCAGATGGAAAGGCGGGACGAAGAAGTATTGTCTAGTGGTCACCCTAGACATACGGAACGCCTTTAACTCGGCTGATTGGGGACGGACACTGGAGGCACTACGGTCGTTCAACATTCCCGAATACCTGCTGAATGTGGTACACAGCTACCTTAGCAAGAGGGAGCTGGTCCTCGAAACCTCTGTGGGCTCCAGGACATACGAGGTGACAGCCGTAGGACATACGAGGTACTGGGCCCTCTGCTGTGGAACACGATGTACGACGGAGTCCTGAGGCTTCCACTGCCGAGCTGCGCTGACATAGTCGGCTTTGCAGACGACGTGGCGCTGGTTGTGGTGGCCAAGGATGTGGCTGCCGCGGAAGCAGCTGCAAACTGCGCAATCCGAGCAGTGGAGGAGTGGCTAGCAGTGGCGGGCCTAGAGCTGGCCGCTCACAAAACGGAAGCGGTGCTGATCTCCAGCAGGAAGGCATTGGAGTCTGCGCTCATCCAGATCGGAGGGACTATTGTGGCATCTCAGCGTGCCATAAGGTACCTGGGAGTCATGCTGGACACCCGACTCTCATATCGCGAGCACCTGAAGTTCGTTAACAATAAGGCAAGCGTGACCACGGGATCGCTCTGCAGGATCCTGCTAAACACCAGGGGTCCGAAACAGGACAGACGTAGGCTCCTCGCGACAGTTGTTACGTCGCAGTTGTTGTACGCTGCTCCGGTGTGGGCCGAGGCCACGGCTGTCAGTAGCTACATGCGAGGTGCCAACTCTACATATCGCCTGTGTGCCGTCAGAGTAGCGAGTGCCTTCAGGACGATCTCGAACGACGCAGCGCTCGTCATTGCAGGGCAAGTTCCCCTGCGTGAACTGGTGCGGGAGGCCAAGGAGATTCGAGTGGCACTAGTAGGCAACCAAGCGGTCCAAAGGACCAAGTCCGAGGTGAAGAGGAGTGCCAGGAGGTAGAGCGTCAGTAACTGGCAGGCTGCCTGGGACACCTCCAGCAAGGGACGCTGGACGCACCAGCTCATCCCCAGCATAGAGCCCTGGGTACACAGGAAGCACGGTCAGGTGGACTTCTACCTTACCCAGGCACTGAGTGGACATGGCTGCTTCCGAAGCTATCTAAAACGCTTCGGGCACGACACTGAGGACGGGTGCCCAGAGTGCGGCAGCGGGATTGAGGAGAACGCTCTGCACGTTCTTTTTGAATGTCGCCGATTCGGCCACGAGCGCCAGATTCTAGAGAAGACCACCGGGGCAAGAGTTCGCCCAGAAACCTTTGTGCCCCTCATGCTGACTAACGAGGAAAACTGGAAAGCGACGGCAGCCTACGCAGCATGTGTGCTGCGAGAGTTGCGCGCCACCGAGAAGGAGAGGAGAGGATTGACAGCCTAGGTGGCTACATTTGGGCGAAGCAATACCTTGCGGGGATACCGCGCATATATGGCCCCCTACTTGTTGTCTAGTCATACTTTTAAGTCTGTATATGTATATTTGTTAGGTAATAAAGAAATATTAAAAAAAAAAAAAAAAATGCGACAGACAAACTTCGAAACGGAAAATCCTACGGGCTGGACCGTCTTGGGATCGGAACTAAATGGGGACTATGCGGGATGACGACACACTTCTACTGTACCCCGAGTTTAGGTGGGAGGGCTTCTCCGCCCGCCTTCGATTGGAAAGAACCTTAAGGTGTGGTGGGCTGGGGAGGATCTTTCCCTTCACGCCACACGATACTGGACATTCTTCGAGGACTTTACCACTGGAATCTGACAGACAGGACGAGGAGGAAGGATCTGTAACGATCGTGGCTTCGGCAGCTCAGCCTCGTCCAGGATTCGTTGCAACAAATTTGTATTTGTTGGTGCTGTGCCAAAATAAGAACACCCGGGTTTAGACATAAGTAGTATAAATACATACATATAAATACAAATACAAGCGGGGCACAAGACACCCTAGCACTAACAATTTGGGCACTCCCGACGAGCCGGCCAACGCCGTCTGGCTAATCACGCCGCGCTTACGCTCCGCCAGATTCTCCGGTGCTACCCGCACTCTGATACTCTTGCTAAGCTTCGCTCCACTAGATACTCTGGTGCTGCACGCCCCAGATGCTCCCGTTAAGCTGACGCGCTGGCAAGCTCACCGTGCGCATGGGCACTTACAAAGTACGAAGTGGAAGGAAGTAGTGAAGACTGGACTCGCTTGGTCAAAGGGAATTCTCCCAAAGACTTACTGCGTGATTGCTGCTGATAAAACTGATCTTTTCTGCGATTCTGCTGAAGTGATCCTCGGCTCGTTTTCCAAGGAGTCACCTTCACTAGCACTAGCACTAGGCACTGGTCACTCGCAAATCCACTGCGACATAAACTCCACAACTAACTCCCCGCCTCAAGTCCTGCCTCGCACTTTTATACCCCCCTGCTACTGCCGATTCAGCAGTTAGCTCTCCCGCCAAAACTACTTGCGTCCGTGTCCCACTATGCGCTGACTACCCTCTCTGCTGAAAGCTTTCTCTCCCTTTCTCCGCTCCCAGTCACTCTCTCCTACTGCTTTATCTTCTACCGATCCTGTTGTTGTTGTCTTTAGTTATCAAGTCAGCAACAACTTCTATGTTTTGTTTTGTTTTGTTTTTCTCTTTCTCCGCTCCCAGTCAATCTCTTCTACAGCTTTCTCTTCTACCGATCCTGTTGTTGTTTTGTTTTGCTGTTGTTATGCTTTGTTTTGCTGTTGTTATGCTTTGTTTTGCTGTTGTTATGCTTTGTTTTGTTTTTTGTTTTGCTGTTGTTTTGTTTTGCTGTTGTTTTGTTTTGCTGTTGTTTTGTTTTGCTGTTGTTTTGTTTTGCTGTTGTTTTGTTTTGCTGTTGTTTTGTTTTGCTGTTGTTATGTGTTTTGTGTTTTGCTGTTGTTATGTGTTTTGTGTTTTGCTGTTGTTATGTGTTTTGTGTTTTGCTGTTGTTATGTGTTTTGTGTTTTGCTGTTGTTATGTGTTTTGTGTTTTGCTGTTGTTATGTCTTTTGTGTTTTGCTGTTGTTATGTGTTTTGTGTTTTGCTGTTGTTATGTGTTTTGTGTTTTGCTGTTGTTATGTGTTTTGTGTTTTGCTGTTGTTATGTGTTTTGTGTTTTGCTGTTGTTATGTGTTTTGTGTTTTGCTGTTGTTATGTGTTTTGTGTTTTGCTGTTGTTATGTGTTTTGTGTTTTGTGTTTTGTGTTTTGTGTTTTGTGTTTTGTGTTTTGTGTTTTGTGTTTTGTGTTTTGTGTTTTGTGTTTTGTGTTTTGTGTTTTGTGTTTTGTGTTTTGTGTTTTGTGTTTTGTGTTTTGTGTTTTGTGTTTTGTGTTTTGTGTTTTGTGTTTTGTGTTTTTGTGTTTTGTGTTTTGTGTTTTGTGTTTTGTGTTTTGTGTTTTGTGTTTTGTGTTTTTGTGTTTTGTGTTTTGTGTTTTGTGTTTTGTGTTTTGTGTTTTGTGTTTTGTGTTTTGTGTTTTGTGTTTTTGTGTTTTGTGTTTTGTGTTTTGTGTTTTGTGTTTTGTGTTTTGTGTTTTGTGTTTTGTGTTTTGTGTTTTGTGTTTTGTGTTTTGTGTTTTGTGTTTTGTGTTTTTGTGTTTTGTGTTTTGTGTTTTTGTGTTTTGTGTTTTGTGTTTTGTGTTTTTTGTTTTGTGTTTTGTGTTTTGTGTTTTGTGTTTTGTGTTTTGTGTTTTGTGTTTTGTGTTTTGTGTTTTGTGTTTTGTTTTGTTTTGTTTTGTTTTGTTTTGTTTTGTTTTGTTTTGTTTTGTTTTGTTTTGTTTTGTTTTGTTTTGTTTTGTTGTTTTGTTTTGTTTTGGTTTGTTTTGTTTTGTTTTGTTCGCCCGCTTTGCAGCCTAAGCACAGAGCTAGCAGGGTGTATCGCCTGGCAGGTTGAACTTTCGTCCCTCCTTATCGCCACAGCCAAACCTAATAGCCCCCTCTGTACATCAGCCAAGGATATCGTCGCCACGGTCTATCGCCCGGCCTGAGCCTAGCCACCGACGGAATTCGAATTATTCGAATAACTTACATATTTTCAGCTGTGCCAAAGTTTTTATTTTTTTTCATTCTTTCTCATTCCACTAATTGCCTTATTCTATGAGACTCAACACGCACTCATATTAACATAATCGCAATCCGTAGAGAGCGGACGTGTTTCGCGTGAGCTCCGGGAAAAATTAAAGAAAGTGGGTGATTTTAAGACAAAAATAAAATAAAGTATATAATACTGAAGTATTCCAAGATAAGCGAAAAGACGCTAAATCAGAAAAATATATAGTTTTCGACTCAAAACTAGTGATATGATTAAAACAAGTGCATAATTATTTTATAAAATAATAAGTGCCACGCGAAATAGCTCAATGAGCGACGAACAAAAGAAAGAGCGTAGAAGCTCCGTGAGCCCAAGTAACGGTTATTTCTCGTATTTCTCAACGCGCGACAGCAACGAAACGGCGACATAGAGCAACCGTCTGGCGGTCGATAGCCAAAGAGCACGGTCTTGCTCACCCGCTCTACCCACTCCTACACCTACATCATGGAGTTCTCAGTGTAAAACCCCCAACAACAAGCTGTGACAAAATTTCTGCAACTGCAGCAAAAGCAACAGCAACAACTACAGTAACGGCGGGAAAAGCAACAGCAACGACCAATATCGCGGAAATGACTGCAATGTCATCGACTGCAGCGCCAAATACAATAATAACAAAAACTGCAAGCTCCAAAGCCAAAATCGGCTCAGATTTGCCCTTTTAGCGGATGATTTACCGGAAATGGGTCAAGGTATGGAAAACCGCCTCCAGTCTAATCTAGAAAACGTTAAGAAAGCCCAAGGACAGCCACAAAGCACAATGTAAGCTATGATGTTTACCATGCAACAAAGTCTAACAGAATTAATGTCCTTCATGAAAACGACCATGCAAACACTTGTTCAAAACCAAAACATGGTGATACAGTTGCTTGTAGCTCAGCAGTCCAAATAACTGAAGTCTAGTCTACGAATAATTATGTGGAACGCCAATGGCGTTTCACGGCATAAACTTGAAATAACACAGTTCCTGAATGAAAATCATATTGACGTTATGCTGCTTGGAGAGACGCACCTCACAAGCAAATACAACTTTCAAATAAGGGGATACGCCTTCTACCGCACAGATCATCTAGATGGTAAAGCCCACGGCGTCCTAGTCAGAGAACGCATAAAGCACCTCTTTCACCAAAGGTATTCAACTAATTACTTGCAGTCTACGTCTATTAAACTGCAACCTTTCCATAGCAGCTGTCTACTGCTCGCCTCGCTTTACAATCTCGGAAGGACAATTCATGGATTTTTATAACTCACTTGGAGATCGCTTCATAGCTGTAGGAGACTATAATGCCAAGCATACGCACTGGGGATCGCGTCTCGTGACTCCCAAAGGAAGGCAATTATATAATGCAATCATAAACTTGAGCAACAAATTGGACTATGCTTCCCCTGGTAGCCCTACATATTGGCCAGCAGACCCCTGAAAGATGCCAGACTTAATAGACTTTGCGGCAACATTATATGTGCCAATGCGTTTTCGGATCTTTCATCAGACCATTCGCCAGTACTATAACTCTTTTTCAAAGCCCAGAAACCACAGATCATCCCCAAAGGCTGACGTCGCACACAAATAACTAGCTTAAATATAAGAAATATGTAAGTTTGCACATTGAACTAACCCCGCAGTTTAACATCGAATATCGGATATCGACTGCTATACTGATGCCCTTAAGGACGTACTCACTGCAGCAGCCACTCTTTCAACACCACAAGGGAAGGACGTACAATCCTACAAATTCAAAACTAATCAACAAATTGAACAGCTTGTCCCGGAAAAGAGGCGTCTGCGGCGTGATTGGCAAACCAACAGATCGCCATCTTCAAAACAACGTCATAAGGAAGTCACTCGCTTACTAAACCGAGCTCTGAAATAAGACGCTGAAAAGGCATAACTACGGTACATCGAAAAACTTTCTCCCAACAGTACAAAGCATCGTTTGTAGCAAAACACAAAGCAAAACATTTCACATCTCCCAAGCGTCTTCCATCCCAACCCTGCCACTAGTCCTTTTGTTGTACCACAAACCAAAACTAATACTATGTCTTTACCAAAATTTTTTCAGCCGAATGAGATCGCAAAAGTCATTGGGGAACTGAAACCAAAAAAGGCTCCGGGCGACGACTTAATAACTCCAAAAATGATAATTGAACTTCCAAACTCTGCTATTGAGGTCATTTGTAAAATCTTCAATGGGATTACATGCCCCGGCTACTATCCAAGGAAATGGAAAAAATCGATCATCATAATGATACCGAAACCCGGAAAAGACCACACAATCCCGTCATCCTACAGACCAATAAGTTTATTATCGTGTCTATCCAAACTGTTCGAGAAATGTCTTCTAACACACATAATACCATACCTGGAAGTACACAATGTTATCCCGGCTCATCAATTTGGCTTCCGTCGAAACCATGGCATCGAACAAGTCAACCGAATAACATCAGAGATACGCACAGCCTTCGAGCATCGGGAATACTGCAGCGCAGTATTTCTCGATGTATCTCAAGCTTTCGATCGAGTCTGGTTAAATGGCCTCATGCATAAAATCAAAACACACTTGCCTACATACACTCATAAGCTACTTGAGTCGTATCTTTACAACAGAGTCTTCGCAGTAAGGTGCAATGCAACAACATCTGACGAGTACACTATCGAAGCCGGAGTTCCACAAGGAAGAGCACTTGGGCCTACCGTGTTCGTCCTTTATACAGCGGATATACCTACGAACGAGCGGCTAACAACATCCACGTTCGCTGACGAAACTGCGATCCTAAGTCGCTCGAAGTGCCCAAACCGAGCTACAACCCAACTAGCAAGTCACCTCATGGTAGTTGAGAAGTGGCTATCTGACTGGCGTATTAAAATAAACGAACAAAAATGTAAACACATTACTTTTACTCTTAACAGGCAAAAATGCTCCCCAGTATCCTTGAATAGTACGCAGATTCCCCAATTCAACGAAGTAACGTATCTCGGCGTCCACCTCGACAGACGACTAACCTGGCGAAGACACATCGAATGCAAGAAACTACATCTAAAACTAAAAGCCAGCAGTCTCCACTGGATTTTAAACGCCCGATCGCCACTGCGTCTGGACTACAAGGTCCTGCTCTACAACTCCACGCTAAAGCCTATCTGGACATATGGCTCCCAGCTGTGGGGAAATACGAGCAGCAGCAACATAGACATCATACAGCGCGCGCAATCAAAAATCCTGAGAACTATCACTGGGGCACCATGGCATATTCGCAACCAAAACACCCATAGGGATCTCGGCATTCTTGCAGAAAAAGATGAAATAGACAAGCAAAAGGCGACCTATAATAAAAAACTTACAGTGCACCCTAATCATCTGGCAAGAGGCTTGACTCGGGCTTCCAGCAGAACCCGCCTACAACGAAACGACCTTCCAACCCAGCAATAATTGTCAGGGCCATACAACTCTGTACCAGTCATATGACTGTTAGTTAGGTTATTAATATAAGATTTGACACACTTATTGTTAGTCTCGAAAAGGAGAAGGTTCATAAAATAACAGCAAAGTATTAAACAAAAAAGTTTTAGCGAATGATATAGGGGAGTTGCTCAGTGATCTGTACTATAACCATTATTGTTTTCTATTTATGTTAGTGATTTGCCTAGTGTCTTGTCCAATTGTGAAGTACACTTATATACAGACGATGTCCACGTTTATGTTAGTAGTCCGGTTAATCAATTAAATGTTTGTGTAAGTAAAAGTAATGATGTTCTCTATTTTATTGACAACTGGGCAAAGGAGATAAGTATTCTTAAGCATAAATTCTTTAAAATCGAAATACATAGTAATTAGTAAGAAACCAATAGAAACCAGATGTTTAGAAAGCCTTTGAATTTGTAATAAGCCTATAAAATACGAGGAGTCGGCAACAAATCTGGGAATTACTTTTAGTAATACCTTGAGCTGGAATAAACATATTTTCAAAGCAACTGGACGAACATACAAGTATGGCTTGTTGCGTCAGCTCTGTACATCAAAAGACTATTTAACACTCCAAATCAGGATGCTGATCACTCTCCTCACTCTTTTTTATGGGGTTGAGATCTTTGGTCACTCCCACACTAGAGGTATGCAAAAGTTGACAATAGCTTTAAATTCTATAGTTAGATATGTGTTTGAACTAAATCGACTTGACTATGTATCCCACTTGACAAGTAAACTTAAACTCGACCTCGTGAATAGATTATATGACTCTTACGTTTTGCCATAATATTGTGACAACTCGCCAACCACCGTATCTCTACAATAAGCTCAGCTCTGCAACATCCACAAGGACTAATAATTTCATCTGCCAAGATTTAAATCTCTAATTTCAAGCAGACAATTCTTTACCAATGCTATCCGTCTCTGGAACAACCTCCCACATAACTTAAAAACTATTAGGTGCGCAACTCACTTTAAAGAATATTTAAAATAGAACAATCAAAAATAGTAAACGAAAGTAATAATAGAAGTATAAACAAAAATACAAAATAAAAAAATTAATAAAAACAAAATAATATAGAAATAAGTTAACGAAATCAAAATGTCATTAAAATATTTATAAGTAAATTGTTATATTAATATTTTATTTAAAACAAACTAATATGTATGTGTGTCTATTTTGACTAGTGCAATAAATATAAGTTTACTCTTGTCGCACTAGGATATTAAGAAATAAACAAAATAATAAATATAGTCCACTCCAGTCGCTTCGTATGCTCGGTTGGGCGGGTTCACCCGATGTGCTGGTAAATCTCCCATCCTATGACTTAACCGGGAAGGTCGATGCTTGAGACAAGCAACACATAGCCGAAAAATCTGTTTGACTGTTTGTTTTCCGTTGACAATCCAAACCAGTTGATGAATGGTTGCTTATGTTAGTTGAACACCTCCGTGTAAGGTGTTTTGATGGGCATTTCGAATGAGGAGAATTGTCAAGTGGTGAGCCTTCGGAAGAATTATAGGGGTACTTTGATAATTGGAGAGCTGCAAAGCATGCTTTAGTCTGCCGCTAACCCTCAATATGCCTTGCTTATCCAAGAACGGAGAGAGCTAGCTTAGTGTTGTTTGGACAAAAATTTATTTTCTCGTAGTGTGGCTAGCTCTTCTGCATCGGTTTCTTGTTGCACAATTAGAACGTTAGCAAATAACGCTTGTCGCAGTTACTTAAATAGGTCCGCAAATTCTCTCTTTATTCCGAGAGTTGTGAATAAATCTCTTGACATATGCTATAACGAATAAGAGTTTGTTATACGATGAATATGATTCGATACATGATTCTGAGATACTACATGTGTGGGCTGTGATTGGAACTGAGAATTGTTTCGGTGAAATGGCTTCGAATTCTGCATGTATGATTGGTGTGAGCTTGCCTCCAGTATGGATCCGATTCGGTTGGAGACAAACGTCTTCCTTCGCTTTGGGTCACCATGAATCCAATAAAGGACAATCATTGCTTCTGACCAGAAGTGTTCAGATAAAGTGTGATGTTGGAGTCGTAGTTGGTTACAGATCCATTAAGCCAGTTGTGTAGCAAGTACTGCTACAGATAGTTATACTCTCGGGATCGTTAACGGTTTGGTATGTGTGACGCGACTGCGCGGTGCCAGTAAATAAGTATGAATGGATCCGTCGTTACATTGAGCTTGAAGATATGGACACGTCGCATATGCCATCGAAGTCCCGTCACAAAACAGACGCAATTGGAGTGTCAAAACGGTTGTGATGTCGAAACCTAAGCATCGGGGTATATAGATTTGTTGAATGTCAGGAAGATCGTAAAAGTGCTGTTGCCACCATTCAGATGTTATGTCTGATAGGGGTTCGTCCCAATCCAACGCCGTTGTGGATCCATCGCTCTGCTCGACTCGAAAGCTCCATATAGAACATGCTTTAGGAGTATTTTGGAATAGATGATTATAGATCAAATAGATGATGACCTCAACAGGTCAAATAAACGCGCCACTGTGGATAACAAAGTGCGTTTGGTAAAACTCGGATTAAATGAGATCTTAAGCTAAAACCCATAAACATCATTATTCGGATGCCAGTATAGCCCTAAAGTCTTGATTGAATCTTTGTGCAGCGGGAATATTTATTAAGATATCTGGGTAATTGAATGCCCTTATTTTAAGCTCCATCCCTGCCGATTGTAAAGCAGCAATAACATCGTTTCGAATTTTCAATGCTCCTTCGAATGGTCTTGTGTCTAGTTTGGGTATCGTCGACGTAGATTTCCTTCTGGAGTACCTGTTCAGTGAGTGCATAGCGTTCCCTTTTAGCAAACGCTATTTGATATATAACTCGAATCGGGGTATAGGGTGCCGAGTCAGTACCAAATGTGACAGTAGATAAGAAAAACTCCTTTATGATACTTTCGTTATCGCGCTAGAGTATTCGCTGATACTGGGCGTCATCGAGATGCATATTTATACATCGGTACATTTTATGTATGTCCGCCATCTGAACATATCGGTGGAAGTGCCAATTAAGTATAACGCCTCTCAAGTCATTTTGCAGAGCCGGACCCGTACATAAAATGCCATTGAGTGATTATCTATTTGATAATTTTGTGGTTAAACTTTCTTTTTTGATGCATAGTGAGGCACGGTGCAAGCTAAGACGAAGAGTTGTCCCTGAGCGTTGATCACCGTATGACTTTCTTCTGTGCTAAAAACGTCGTGTATCTGATTTAAATAATCTTGAATTGTGTTGGAATATAGTTCACGCAACTCAGGCTGAGTATTTACTTTTCGTTCTAAAGCGTGCAACCGATTTACCGCAAAGCGTCTTCAATGGCAAGCGCACCAGATATTCTTCATTTGACTGGCAAACGTAGGTTCTTTCAAAATGGTCTTCACACCATTTATTTTCGGCGTTAAGTTGTCTGTGTGTGGAAATCTGATCTAGTTCAAAGAAACGTTGTACTATGTTGTTCAAGTTCACTAGATTACACCGAATTGAGATGGACAGAGTATGGAATAGTTCAACTGGTCTAAAAACTATACATCCAAAAAGCGTGTTCTGCGCTATGGGTTATGCCTTTCCGGATGTGTGGAAGAATTAGCAGTGGGATCAGACCGAGCCCGATGAATAAGTCAATGCGGCCTGACCTAGTGAAGCTTGGATCGGCAAAAGATAACCCATTTAGGTGTGTAAAAGATTTGATGTTGATGTTTTGTTTAAGTAAATGACCTGTGAGAGATCGACTATAAACACCGAATACACGAACGAAGTGAATTCAGACCCGGAGCAGAATGTCAAGGTATACTCAGTGCGATGCCTGCTTGTGTTGTGGGAGGAGGCCCCGATGCCAGTAATCTCGGCTAAAACATGATGACGCTTGAGCCCGAGTCCTTGGACGATGCTTTCCGCGATGAGAGTACCTTCAGAGCCGTGGTCTAGAAGAGCACGAGTAATGACCGACTGCCCGGTGTATGGATTAATGATCCGAACCAATGCGGTGCCGAAGGACTAAGACATTTGATGAATTCCATAAAACGATAAATTACAACTTTTAGGCGAAACAATCCTTGGCAAGGAAGTCCGGACATCGCCTGAGAACGTGATTCTTGTGGCAGACCGAACACCTTAGCGCCGCTTCCGTGGTAATGTGGAAGCTGTGTCCCCTAAAGGTAGGAACGCCACCGGCCTGGTTGGTTGGCAAGAGTTGGCCGATCTGATTCGTTCCACACCCTGTACATAATACGTTAATAAAAAACCTAAGATACTCATTCACGGCATACTTCTCCAGTGTTCTCATCTGGGACCGGGTCGGAATCTCTTTCAGCAACCACACCTGACACAAGTACATTTCTGGGATAAATCCTGGCCAACCCTGAGCTATCTCAGCAACGTCAGACCGTCATAGTGGCGTCCGAGCAGGTTGAAGTGGTTGCAAAGAAAGAAGAGCAAACGACACCGCACCAGTAGAGTGGTGCTAAGACCGAACTAGCAGAATACGCGGTGGAGTTCGGGTTAGACGCGTCAGGAAAGGTGGAAGAATTAAGACGGATAATAGCAGCATTTGCCAAAAGGACGTACCACGAGGAAGCCATCAAGGAGAGATTTTCAGAACTTGCGGGGATACACAGAAGGGAAAAGAGCCCAGCGCCAGACGGAATGTACCAAATCCCAGGAATAGTAGTGGACAGCAAAAAAGAGGCCAGGATGGAAAAGATGGAGCTGGGGGATACGATATCAAGGAACTACAAATCCCTTGGAATTCCTGAGTAAAATGGAACAATGGGCAGCGGGATATGGCATTCAAGAGGACCAGTTGGTCCAGACAATGCCATTCATATTGGAAGGAATTGCAAGTGACTGGTGGAACACCACACCGACTAAAATCATAAGTTCGGCACAGTTGACGAGAGGAATGGTAGATACCGGAGCATCACGAAGCGCAATAAGTACAAACCGGTATCGCGACGTACGAACCCAAGGCAAATGGAGTGGATCACAGGCGGAGATTACACTCGCCAACGAAGCTACGCAAGAAGCAGTGGGAGAGTTTACGGCAGAGATCACATTCGGAGAGAGAGCATTCCCCATATCATTCATGATACTGACACAAGTAGCGGGAGAGATAATCCTAGGAATGGATTTTTTACCCAAGGCACACAGCGAACTGGAGCTGGAGCACACGGCGAACTGGAGCTGGAAATAAAAACCGCAAACGAAGGAGACGGCGCGGAAGAACAGGAAACACCAGTCACAAGGAATGAGCACAAGGTACATAGCTGGCTAAGGTGCGGCGAATTGGATCTGGAAATCAAAACCACAAACGAAGGAGATGGAAAAGAAGATGAGGAAACACCTGCCACAAGGAACGAATACGGGACGGAGGAGACCCCAGAGGAAGAGATACAAAGATTTCTGGACGAACAAAGGCAAGTATACGAGGGAATGAAGGGTAGTAGTAATATCACGACACAGAAGATTTACCTAACGGATGATAGGCCAATAAAGCAACGGTATTATCCGCGGAACCCGAAGCAACAATCGATCATTAATGACCAGGTGGACGAGCTCCTAACGCTGAAACCGTCACGCAGCCCATATAGCGCACCAGTAGTACTTGTGAGGAAGAACAATAACGAATGGAGAATGTGAATAGACTATCGATTGCTAAACGAGAAGATGGAAAAAAATGACTACCCGGTTCCAAGAATTAACTTCATCTTGGACAAACTCCGGGAGGCCAGATACATCAGCACGATAGATTTAAAATCTGGGTACTGGCAGATCCCGATGGAAAGCAACAGCCGACAATACACAGCTTTCACTGTACCCGGTAGGGGACTATTCCAATGGAAAGTCATGCCCTTCGGAATAACAACGGCACCGGCGACATTCCAGAGAGCATTGGACACGGTAATAGGGCCGGAAATGGAACCGTTTGCGTTCGCTTACCTCGACGACATCATGGTCATAGGTCGGAGCAAACAAGAACACTTAGAAAAACTGAGAGAAGTGTTCAGGAGATTACAGAAAGCGAACCTGAGAATCAACCCCGACAAGTGTCACTTCTCCCAGAAAGAACTCAAATATTTAGGCCACATAGTCAGCGATCGCGGGATCAGAACAGAGAAGGTAGCGCCCATCCGGGACCTGTTGATTTAATATTTAAATCACATAAGGTTGAACCGAATTTACGAATGGTGAAATTATGTGTGTATGATCCCCTCGTGGACCACAAAAATGTTGTGACAACTTCTAAATTTGTCGTCAGTGGATCTGGAGACACTTGTAGAAATAAATCGAACGAAACTTGTAAAACTTCACTAGTTATTATTCACATTTGATTCAACGACTTATAGTAATTTAAAGTTAAGGGTTAGACATAGGAAATAAGTTCAAAGGCGAATTTAAATGCGACCAGCTTGCGTCTTATCGGAGTCGATCTTCTAATTGTAATGCCTGCTGTGCCTTTTCTTACACTTCGTAGGGCCACGAATCGGTTATCTCTTGAGTGGGAGAGAGAGCAGGACAGTAGATATAAAATGAGAGTTCTGGCTCACTTGGGGTGGGGGGAGGAGGTGGGGGAGGCAATTAAGAGGGGTAATAAATTATGCTAATTTGACAGGTGGCGTGAAAAAGGGTGTAATTAATTATGATAAGTTGACAGGTGATCGTGGGATTATGTAAATGAGATCCAGAAATTTTGGGGTGACGCGAGGGTGTTTGTCAGGTGTTGTTAGATGTGGCGTGACGAGCGATCAAGATTGGGGGTGGCTGAGACGTGTGATGGTTGAGAAAGTCGTCAAAAAAAATCCACCGGTGACTTTCTCAAAAGGAATTCACCCTCAGTAAGTGATCGCTGGGTGTTCGTCAGGTGTTGTTAGATGTGGAATTAGGTTGTCAATTAACGTGGTGTGACGAGCGAGCAATCAAATCCACCCTTGGTAAAGATCGCTGCGGAATTTTGGGTTTTGGGTTTTGGGTCTCGGGATGTCTTAGAAATATACGAGTTTTGAAGTTAGAGTGAAAAGAATAAATCCACCCTCACTAAAAATTGGTAATGCCAGCTGCTTCATCTGGGGAATTCCACCCGCATTGAACAGCACGGAGCGTGCAGGGATAAACCCGAAAATAAAACAAAAGGGGAAACTCATCCGGGTTCTCATGCAGCGTTTTGGGTGTCTCGGAAAATAGACAATAAAATGAGGGTTGATTTTCTCAGCCTTTGGTTTAGCTGCATGCTGCCTGCCACCTAAGCGCGGAGAGGAATGTGCTCTTACGAGAGTCAGAATCTCGACCACATTTAGTTTGAACAAATCAGACAAACAGAGCAGACGGTCCATATTCACCAGCAACAGCAACAGCAACAGCAACAGAAACAGCAGCAACATCAACATCAACATCAGCAACATCAACATCAACATCAGCAACAGCAACAGCAACATCAACATCAACATCAACATCAGCAACATCAACATCAACATCAGCAACATCAACATCAACATCAACATCAACATCATCATGAACAACAGCAGCAGCAACAGCATAAAAATCGGCAACAGCAGCAGCAGCAGCAGCAACAGCAGCAATAGCACCACTCTCGTCTCCCCACCAAAATCCATAAATCTAATGGGGATATATGCCCCATTTTTTGATCAAGTGGGGAGATATTTGGACGCAATATCATTCGAGGACGTGCCGAGTGGGATCCCTCAGGTAGGGAGTCTCCTAAAACTAAGCCACGATGCTGCTCAGGTGTTTAGAAACACCGAAGAAAAATATATTCGTGGAATAGAACTTCGGAGGAATTTTGAAAAGAGGCGCCCAGCTAGTCGGCGTAGCACCTCTCCAAACAACCGAATCCCCGGCGAGGGTTTCTATTGGAGGGGTGTAAGATACTTGGATCACGAGGAGCCGGATGACGACGACGACGACGACGACGATGCGGTGCCTCGCAAGAAGCGTCGAAATTCGATTAAGTAGTTATAAGTTGTCAAGTTAAATAAAAATAAATAAATAAATAAAAAAAATAAAAATAAAAAAAAAAAAATATATATAAAAATATATATATATATATATAAGAATTAGAATTAAGAATTAAAATTAATATAAAAATATATAAAATAAATAAATAAATAAATAAATAAATAAAAAAATAAAATTTTGCCTATGTAATTTGAATTAAGAATTAAAATGAGTATAAAAATAAAATAAAATAAAAATCTGCCTGCTGCCTGCTGGCTGCTACATGCTGCTTGCTGCTGCCTGCTGCCTGCTGGCTGCTACATGCGGCTTGCTGCCTGCTGCTTGCTGCCTGCTATAAAACATGCACACAGAAATTTGTAGTAAAAAAATTATGTATATTTAGATGAAAATAAAGCAGCAGTAACAATAGCAACAACAACAACAATATCAACAACAACAACAATAGGAATAGCAACAACAACAACAACAACAACAACAGCAAGCAATAATAGTATGCTAACATATATGAGAGCACATGTATCTTCTCCAAATCCAATGGGATTATTGTGCAATTTACAAAATGTAAAATGGTGTCCATATATTGTTTTACTAAGTCCGAAGTCACATTTATCTAAAAACATGTTCCTTGTCTCAATCAGATATTTTAAGTGCTCACTGCTAATTTCACTACCAAATTGTGAAGTGAAACTATTGATTTGGTAAATAATTCCGCTTTGCTTGCAGTCCATTGTAATTCTCTTTGAAATATGTATGCATGTTTATGAGTCAGCTCATAGTTGCATTAAAAAAATTTAAAATATTGTGAGCACAAACACCGGTTATAAGATGTATCGAGCAAAAGGGGGAGAGGTTTACATCAAAGGTATTTAGCGGCGGACACCCCATCCCCTCGACGTCTCTTATGTGTGGAGATCTTAGAAAAGTTTCAAGAAATCTTTTTTTTTCACCCCCCTTACATATAATATATTTGCCCGATGTTATTTGCTGAATATATTTTCTAGTTTGGTGAAAGTTGTTCAATCCGTCGTTCCAAAAAATTTTATGATGATTTTTTGTGAGCCATATTGCAGTTTTTCGCGACTTATTTGTTAAGCGTGTAAAGTCGAATGGGGGTTGAAGCACAAAATTATTATTAAGTTTATTTTCTTTGTTAAATACAAGTCCAATTTCTTTTAGAATAAATTTGTTGGAATTATCAAAAAATCCTTGTACGTCAATGGAAACAAAATCTTTGTTAATCATGATTTAGGAAATTGTGTTGCTTGATTGTGTGTGCCTAGATAATTCGCTGTAACAGCCCTGATAGAGGGGAGTACTCAACTAAACGATCATGAATAAGGAGGCAATAGGACGATATTAAATCGGTTGAAATTTTTACATCGATAGGACCTGATTTAACTGTCTCATTTTGATATGAAAGATCGATAACTATCATCGGCATAGATTTAAATTCTGTTGGAGATAATAATGGTTGTTCGGGGTGATTGTAATAACTTTTTTGAAACCGTGCATACATCTCGTAAAGGTGGGCATATTTATCCTTATCAAAGTTTACATTTAAATCATCATATGGGTATGTTTCCGAGTTCAGGTGGACTTTCAAGTTAGATAAATTATTTGCAATTAATTTTCCTTTCAACATAAAAGCTACTATCGCAAATCTTGGCCTCTCACGATTGGCAGCTAACTTAACATTCCAAACATGTTGGGTACCCTGAACTAGTTTTGGGTTAATATACATGTCCCAGCTACGGAAAGCTATCGGTAAATTAACTCCAGATTTAATTAGGTCATAGATTTTAATTTTTGCAGCATCGCTGGGGGTTACGTGAGGGATTTTCCAGGCAATATTAGTCATTTCCAAATTATATGTAATATTATCTTTACTCTTAATATATACATCGTCCAGATTCTTAGATAGAATAAGAACTAATTCGTGCTTCGAATTTAAGATCACTTTTCTATAATCCTCGGCGAAGCCTAACAGATTTTTTAGCGGTACCGAAAAATTAAAATGAGCTTTTGTGTTAAAATCAGGTCCACCGGTCCACACAGCATTTAAGAGTTTTCGACTATCTTGACGATTAAGTGAGACCAAATTTTTTAGTGTGGTAGTAACACCAACAAATCTACACTTGTCCAATTCTACTCCATTGATTAGATATCTAACTTCGTCGATAAAGCTCGCCATACAATTATTGTGAAAA
Source organism: Drosophila rufa (assembly GCA_018153105.1). Taxonomy (NCBI): domain Eukaryota; kingdom Metazoa; phylum Arthropoda; class Insecta; order Diptera; family Drosophilidae; genus Drosophila; species Drosophila rufa. The sequence continues at coordinate 785,954 of JAECXS010000162.1, read as the reverse complement.
GTGGCCTCTACATTTTCAGTGGTGCTTGTACCATTGGCTGCTATTTTGGAGACTACTCCTTGAAAATTTAGATAACTTTCATGGGGGAGTACATACAAATCCAGATTTTGAATACAAATACGAATTTCATCGTTAGCTTTAAACGAAGAATGGTAGGGGGTATAGGTGTGAAAATCCAATTTCGAAATGCTTATGTCCGATTGTGGCCTTTCACGAACATTTAAAATATCATTCATTTTTCTTTTTATTATTATTTCCGAACTTTTAAGCCTAGTGATTGTAGAAACAATCTGTTTTTTAATGTAAGCACTCCTTTATTTAATTGTAACCCTTTTCCTTTAGCTTTATAACTGCTAGTGTGTGGTTGATGGAGTATACCAAAGCATTTATTGTAAATTATCATTCTATTGCACGAATATGTATGCGAATTGATACGTTTTCACCACGCAAATTCAATAATTCTCCGTTCTGGTCAACGATATGTATAGAAAGACAACTTAGTTCTTTGCAGTTAATGGGCAAATAGATAAGATTGCGTGGTGTCACACTCATTTTATAGCCCGGTGGAACGGAAATTCCAAACTCATGTAATATGTGATTGGGCATATTATCTACGTATGAACCACTGACAATATTACATTCCAAGCGAATAGAATTTATTTTTAAAATGTTGACAGCATTGTCGGATAAGTGATATTTGTTTGCATCTAAAACTCTTTGCTTGAATCCAAACAAGTTACCTATCGATCTTTCTTTATTAAAATATATTTTTTCTTTACTACTAAATATCTCAACCTGAAGCGTATTATTATTGTTTTTAATTTTCAATGTTTTTTCAAGATTAAAACTCTTTAACATATTTTCGATATAATCAGAGATATCCTCGAGTTCATATGACCCGATAGGAATTTCAATAACTTTGTCGCCAATATGAAAGAGATTATTATTTAAATCAATGTTTGGGATTGAATTGTACATGTTAAAATCGATCAATGCACATTCGAAGGCACCATCTAATTCAATCGGGGGGAAGTAATTAGTGGTTATAATTGAGCTATTCCCATTCACTGATAAAGTCAATGATCTAACCATTTTGAAATCTCTTCTTCAACTGGATAATATATGGCCACCTATCCCTATCTTATATATATATATAATTTTAAAGAATAATGAATTCATTAAATCCTTGCGACCTTGATCGATTGGGCTATCCTTACTTACGAATAAAAACCCATATTTATTCTCCCAACATTTTTGGCAAATTTTTGTAAATGAGTCATAGTTCATATCGGTGTTTATATGATCCCGATATATATTTCGCATGTTCAAATCATCCTGTTTAAACATTATAATTACATTTGCATTGTCGCGAATAAGATGTTTCGTAATCTTTGTATAAGTTTGACATAAATAAAACGAATCTATGTTTCTATGACGACCCATACTAAAATAAGAACGGATTTGGTTTTGGCTTTCGCTGCTAACATCATCGAATATAAAAACTGAATTTTTTTTTGCTTCGCTAGGTGGTATAACAGCTTCGTTCTGTGAGAATTTATGGAAGCCCATACCCTTAATCGGTTTTATAAGCTTTTCCAAGTATTCATATTTGGGTTGATAAAGACTCTTTGAAAACACGTATACATTTTCAAATTTCAAACCATTTGGGCTTTCAATGAGACTTATCATAATATTAGTTTTCCCACAGTTGGATGGGCCAACCACAAGAGCACGGATTGAGTTGGGCAATAGCTCACTATGACGCGGAGGGAGATTTGCATCGCTATCATTTTCACAATTGCGAACCACGATATTACTTTTTTGTTTTATTAATCGCATCACATTCGAAATGTGTTTAATCAGTGGTAAATCTTCAATGAATAACGTTATATATAATGGGGAAACGCATTTATAATATGATTAGTAATAATTTACATCGTAAACGTGGAAGAGGTCTCTTAAATAAATTTATTGACGCTCTTCCAATTGAGTTACATATTCCTGGCTATAACTATTGTGGCCCCGGTACAAAGCTCGCAGAGCGACTAAAGCGTGGAGATCGTGGGATAAATGAGTTAGACAACGCCTGCAAGACTCATGACATTGCCTATTCACAGCACAAGGATATAACAGAGCGTCATAAGGCAGATTCTTTATTAGCAGACAAAGCTTGGGAAAGATTTAAAGCTCCAGATAGTTCTTTTAAAGAGCGTGCAGCAGCTTACCTTGTTACTAATATTATGAAGGCGAAGAAAAAATTTGGAATGGGCGTTCGGAAGCAAATTAAGAAAAAGTCTAAGAAGAAACGGAAGCGACGAACGGCGCCAAAGAGGAAGAGGAGGGGGAGGACTAAGAAGCATAAAATAATTAGTCTAAATTCTGCTGTTAGACACGCCACTCAGTTATTGAAAAAAGAAAAACCTCTGGATGTTGTGAATGCAATTAAAATTGCTCGTAAAGCAATACATAAATCCATTGGTTCTAAGAAAAATGTTAAAATTCCGCGAATAATTAATGTACCCAAAGTTGGTGGATTTCTACCACTTGTCCCCATCTTAACAGCTTTGAGTGCTATAGGAAGTTTAGCTTCTGGAACTTCTAGTGTCGCAAAATACATAACAAACGCAAAAATTGCGAAACAGCAACTTGAAGAAAATAAAAGACATAACCGAAAGATGGAGGATGTCTCTGTGGTTAAGGGTTTATATCTAAAACCATATAAAAATGGTTACGGTCTTTACCTAAAACCCTATAACAGTGGGCGTGGAATGAAGAGTCAAAAAAACTAATTAGTCAGCTGCCCAAGAGAGCGTTAACCAATATAGATATCGAGGAATTTGCTCAAAAATATATTTCTAATTTCAGGGGAGTTTTTATGAGAAATACGCTTCCAAAAACACCTAAAAATATTGAGTGTGGGATACTTAATTTGGATGACTCGAATTCAAGGGGTACGCATTGGGTGGCTTGGACAAAGAAAAAAAATAGAATAAATTATCTGGATACGTATGGTAACTTGCAACCACCACACAGTGGTTCCGTCAGAGGCCAAAAATCAAAAAAACCGATTTGAAAATATTTAAATGAAATTTACACAGTTTGTCTCTAAAATGTCCAATCTTCCAATTTGCAAACCGGTTTTCGCTGGAAACCCAACGGTACATTCTAAAAATAGAATCAAAAGCATGAACACGTGTTCATTTCAACAGCGCATCGGAGCTGTGGTGAAATATTTTGAAGCAAAAGCGCACTTCAAATCGGACTGGTAACTGTTCAAGTTGATAAATTTATATTATTCAAAATGGATTTTGAAGCTCAAGGTATTTATTTTACTTTATGAAATTAATTTATACTAACTTGATATGAAATTAATAAAATCTAATTTGATATGTGAAACTTATTTGTTTGTACCTGTTTTGTGTGTCTCAAATTTGTTAACCTAAAGTTTTAGTTGTGATCCCACACGATTCCAAAAAAGGATTTTTTTTTTTTTAATTTATCAGAGTTTTAAGATTTTAAAATCGTTAAAGTTAGGTGCGGAATGTTGCGAATGTAGTTGTAATCGTTAATATGCTAACACGACTTCTTATTTTTTCAAGGTCAAATTTTGCCAGCGCGCTGCAACGGAGCCCCTGTGTCGTCTTTTGTGTCTCTGTTTTTGTTGTGTCTTTGTGTTCGTCTTTTGTGATTGTTTACAGCTTCTATTTGTCAGCTTATTCCTTTTACTTAAAATTATTCTAATTATTTTTCCGTTTTTCTTTTATAATTTTTGTTTGCATTCCCAAAGGAGATTCGTATCATTGTGTATTTTCACGACATTATATTTTAAATTTATGGTGCACCAAAGGTGGTAGCAACGCTGCGAAATTACGGGAAGTTATCGAGGATGTTCAAAATAATATTGAGAATAACGGTTACAATTTCAAGCTCAACGATCTTTATAAATCGATTGGCTACATATGCAAAAGAATTGCTGCTTTTTGGACTCGGTATGATCGGAAAAAATCGTCTATTGTACAATATCAATATGATTGGCTAAATGTAATGGAATCAATTGTCCTCCAAAAGTCCACGAAAAATTCATCTCAGCATATAGCGGAAAGTGCTCGTCGTGGTCGTCCAAAGGTTGATTTTGCGGAGTCTTCATCTAGAACAAAGCGTCGTCGTATAGCTCAGCTGATTGATATGGATGAGTCCACTGTTTCTGCTTTGCGCAATGAAAATCAGCAACAGCCGACAATGCAAGCTGAGCCCACTGAAGTAATTTCCCTAATAATGGAGACCGCCATGTCCAAAAGTCAATATTTGCTTATAAGGAGTTTCGTTAATAGCAAAATATCCTTCGACTTATTTCCAAGCTACCAAACCATAGTAAGTGCAAAAAAAAAGAGATACCCTAAAAACATATCAGTAGATGAATCTCATGCTGAAATTGATTTGCAAAGTTTACTGGATAATACAGCATCGAGCATATTGGAGCTTCAAGATGATGTAGTTAAATCAATCACGGATGAATCTATTGAAAACCTAACGTTAATTGGAAAGTGGGGTTTTGATGGAAGTACGGGTCATAGTGAGTACAAACAAAGTTTTTCAAGTCACGATTCAGAGGACAAGAGCCTATTTGTCACATCATACGTACCTCTCCAACTAATTTCAAAAAGTAGTCATACAATAATTTGGAAGAATCCGCGGCCTTCATCGACACGTTACTGCAGGCCAGTTCGTTTTCAGTTCAAAAAGGAGACAACTGAACTGTCAATCGAAGAGGAAAAATACTTTAAGGAGAAAATACATGAACTCCAGCCGACAGAATTTTTGATTTATAATAAAAAGATAATTGTTGAGCATAGTTTACAACTTACTATGGTAGACGGAAAAGTGTGCAACGCTTTAAGTGAGTCATCCTCTACAAAATGTTATATATGTGGAGCAATTCCAAAAGAAATGAATAACTTGGATAAATGTTTAAAAAAAGACGTGAAAAGAGAATATTTCGAATTCGGTTTATCCCCACTTCATGCAAAAATACGTTTCTTTGAATACTTTCTGCATCTTTCCTATAAGTCCGTTATCGAAATGTGGCAAGCTAGAGGCCCAGAGCAAAAATTAAAAGTTTTAGACCAAAAGCATAAAATTCAAGCGGCGTTTCGGGAAAAAATGGGAATAATAGTGGACAAGCCCAGAGACGGAGGCAGAGGATCGTCAAACGATGGAAATGTGGCTAGAATGGGCTTAATGAAAACCTTATCCATCGTTGTGCCACTATACTCCAAGCTATCGCCTCGGGGTACAAAATAAATTTGGACAAATTTAATGAATATGCCATCGATACTGCTAAGGAATTGATAAAAGAGTATCCATGGTACTATTTGCTAGCTACAGTCCATAAGGTGTTAGTTCATGGATCTTCTGTAATTGAGCATGCACTCGTGTCAATCGGAGAGCTTTCGGAAGAAGCTGCCGAGTCTAATAATAAGGAATTAAAAAAATGTAGATTGTATCACAGCCGAAAGATGTCACGGATTGCAACGAACACAGACATATTGAACACACTCATTTTACGGTCGGACCCATTTATAACTGGGCAAAGAAAACATGGAAAGAAGGATAAATCAACGTTACTTGAATCTGTGTTCAACTTACTTGAAGAAACATTATAAATCGTTGTTATAATTATATTAATTCGTTAATAGCTGTGAAAATATCAATATAATAAATAGGCTTACAATCTGATTGTTTAATTTAAAATTTTTTTTTGATGATATTACTTTAGCAGGTGTATAGCTTAAGAATTATACGGGGATAGATATTTAAATTTATGAAATATAAACAAAATAGTTGATTTTTCATATGGCAGCAAATGTAAAACTACACCAACCTTATAGTCTGGGAGTTTAGATAACATACCTCTAAAAATAAGACAAAATGTGCATACTAATTTTGTATTTAAAACGATCGTTCCTATAGCAGCTATACCATATAGACGTACGATATGGCCATTTCTTATAACATACATATATTTATAATATTTTTTTTTAATTTTGGGGAAAATTTTGTAACAATATAACAACGAAAAGTAATTATGGCCGCAGCTGCATACAAGCCGAACCACTGTGCACCAGAAGAGGTAGTGAAATATTTAGGGGAGAATATCAATTATAACTACGACAGAATTCAGCGTTTTGGAACATATAACTGTGGTCATCTATGTCTTAAATTCTTGCTCTCATTTAAGTAAAATAAAATAAGGGTGAAGAGAAAATTGTTCAACTAAGCGTGGAGAATATAGTGGTGGTTTTGGGTACAACAAATGATATAAAATGGGCGCAAAATTCTTAACGATTTCACAGTCAGAATTTTAACTTTAACTTGGAAAGTCGAATCTTCATAGTCTCCGGCTACAACTTCAACTTCGAGAAGGATCTTCAACTTGAGTGGTGAAAATTAATAAACAAAATGTATCAACAAATTGCAACAGCGAGTGACCTGAACACTAACATGGAGCTGGAAATTCTTCGTGACGAGGTTTTAAAGGATTTCAACAATCAAGTATCGAAACCCTTGCTATCAAAGACGAGAATGGATGTAAACGTTGGCTATCCAATTATCAATGCACAGAGAAAGAAAACTGTCTTTGGAAATTCAATTGCTTTAGAACTTGAGAGATTTATCCTTTATCTACCTGAGAGATACAACACACTAAAAGATAGCAGTCTTAACCTGCTCCGGGATAAGGAATTTAGAATTGTGAAAAATACTAATGACAGCCTGCATCTCGAATTAAATAGAGTAGTCTGACTCAAATTTTTTTTATTTACCTGTTTGTCTATACCCATACAATATTTAAAACATTAAATAAAATACATACATACATACATACATACACACACACACACACACACACACACTTAAACACAAATAAATAAATAAATAAAAGCAACAAACATTACAAAATTCGATTTTCTTTATATATATATATATAATATATATATTATATATTTTTCATTAGTATGAAATGTATCTCTGTTAAGTATAGTTCGTAAACCGAATATATCTATTTTTATTTTGAGGGGTGGGTGATACTGGAAAATACCCGAGCCTAGAAGATTTTCAAAATGAGTCAATATATTTTAAGTCAGCTGACCAAGACGAGAAATGCCTTGAAGAGAAAATTTGATGCCCTTAAACAGATTAAGTCTGATAACGCTTTCGAGCTGGAAGAAACTTTTAAACCCATAACGGACCCCTTACGAGAGCTTGTTAATGAAAATAAAAAACAAAAGCTCATTTACACAAAAGAAGATACATCAAAACAAAAAACAAAAAGTGAACTTTTTAAAAATGAAAGCTCAATAAAAAAGCTTTCGGGATATAAATCTGAGAATGAAAATTATGATGATTATGAGGATTACGAGAATATTAATTACCCAAATGAGGAAACGAATAATAATAATAATAATAATTCTAATATCTCTGACGATGCATTTTTTTCACAATCACATGTTGAAATGGATTCAGAGTCAGAAACACCACTAGAAAGAGAATCAGATGTTAGTGAATCAATTAATTCAGACTATAATCTAAATATCAGTAGTCTCTCTCGAGAGAGATTGTTAGATAAAGCATATGGACCCAGAAAAGTTTCTTCCAACCCCAATTCCTTAAGTTTGGGGAATAGTCAGCTAAATATCAATAAAAATAAACTTCAGTTATCTAGTGGGGGCACATGGGTTTTAACTCCTGGTCTTTACTCTCTAATTTTTCATAATAAACCAGTCCAATATACTGACACAGACTTGGATAATTATAGAAAAATAATTTTGGAGACCTGTGTACATCGGTTGGATTTTAACCCCGAAAAACGAATAAAAGGGAGCAGAGCTTTTAAATATACAAACATTATTAAAAAATTAATAGAAAATAGAGATGGACCTTTAGCAATATCCACTCCGAGCCACTCAAAGAAGAAAAAAGGGGGAGGGATTGCTTATATGAAGCTCCAGAAACAAAGTCCGAGCTATGTCTATTGGAATGATGTTAATGAGCTCGTTGAAAGGTTGGAGCTTTTAATAGCCTCAAAAGCAGCAGGAAATTCGAGTCATACAAGTGAGATCTTAATGATTTTAGAGGAACTAAGGGAAGAGAAAATTATTTTCTAAGAAAAAAATAAAAAATCCAAATATACATATTTTTACTCAAAACTCCTATGTACATGTTTTTATTCATTTATGGTGGTGGTGGTGGTGGTGGTGGTGGTGGGGTGGACTGTATACTGTATACTGTATGCTGTATACTGTATATATATATATATAAACAGATAAATGTTAAATTTCCTTACATATATAAAATGTCTGTTGACAAGTTTGGTCATTTTTCTAACGAGAAAGAGTATTCACAACATTTTAAAAAAAATATTAACACTCTTGTCGGCTGGTTTATTGACTCCGATGAAAATTTGAATGTGCAGCAGAAACGAGTAAAAAATTGTGGTCATCCCATAGAAATTTCCGATGCCACATCGAAAAGCTATGTCGACGGAAACTTACTAAATTTAAAGATTTATTTGATGTCTCAAATTAATCTCGCACTCAATAAAAGATTAACGAAAATAAGTTCTTTGGAAAATTCAGTTCACTTAAATAACGGAAGACTAGAGAATGTTGACAAAATAATATCAAATTTAATTGCAAAATTAAATCGACTTGAAGAATACGTTTTTCAATATGTTACCACACCGAAATCATCAGTTTTAAAATCTCAAACGATTGAACTTGAGGGGACAGTCACCCCAATTATTCGCAAATTCTAAATAAAAAAAAAAATAATTTTAATGAGAAAATATGGGGGAAAAAATACAACTTGTGAACGAGTTGCATGCACCCGCAAGGCGCAGATTTTTACGTCGGCGTGTTATTACAAAAGGAATTAACGATCTGTGGCAGGCAGACTTAGTTGACATGAGCAAATTCTCCAAGACTAACTCCGGATTTTCTTACCTTTTAACTGTCATAGATTGCTTTTCCAAGTTTGCGTGGGGGGAACCATTAAAAACAAAGAGTGCTAAAGAAGTCTCAAAAGCTATGGAGAAAGTTATAAAATCTAGTTTTAAGCCCCCGAAAAATTTGCACACTGATAAGGGGACAGAATTTTTTAATACAATCTTTAGTGGGCTAATGAAAAAATTTGATATCAATCACTATTCCACATTTTCGACTCTAAAAGCTTCTATTGTGGAACGTTTTAATAGAACTATAAAAGAGCTTATGTGGCGTGAATTCAGCTTTAAAGGAACATACAAGTGGGTTGACACTTTTAAAAGCCTGATAGAAACTTACAACAGACGCCCGCATCGCACAATAAAAATTTCACCAATTGATGTGAATCCCTCGAATGAAAATCATATCCTCAAAACGGCGTATAATCACCCAAAAATGTTTAAAAGGGGGAAGTTGGAATTTGGCGACTTTGTGCGAATTTCAAGATTTAAGCATTTGCTTTCCAAATCTTATACCCCGAATTTTACAACAGAGGTTTTTAAAATAAGAAAGGTTAATAATACATACCCTGTAACTTATTTATTAGAAGATTTTGAGGGGAAACCTATACAAGGGGGATTTTATGCAGAGGAGTTAAAAAAACTAGATTTCCAAACACCTATTTAGTTGAAAAAATATTAAAGCGAAATGGGGATAGAGTCCTTGTACGTTGGCTGGGCTTTTCAGAGGCTCACGACAGCTGGCAAAATATTAGTGATATTTTGTAGGCAGTTGGCGACAAAATCAACAAATAAAGGGGTTATACATATACAAGACAAAATAAAAAATAAATTAATGGGGGGCACATGTCTCGAGTTTATGCTGGGCAACAAAAATAAATTCATTTTATATACACACATATGTGAACAAATTACACAATTCTAAAAGGTCATATAACACACACACACACACAAAACAAAGGAATACAACATATTTAGAGATGGGTGGCACATGTCTCGAGTTTATGCTGGGGTGTCTGTACATCTCGAGGTTATGCTGGACCCCATTTCACAATTTCCATCAGTGTGTGTGTGTGTGTGTGGGAATCTAAAAATAATTCTTTCAAATGTATACTGGTCGAGTTTTATGCTTGCGCATTGAAAATGATTGAATCTATTTTTGATGGTCCCCCTCCTCCCCCCCCCTTCACCATCAAACAACCCCTCACATCTGTTACAACACATTCCCCAGATGGTCAGTGTTAATTGCTTGATTTCAGGGCTGGCCCCCTCCACCCTCCCTGTCACCACCAAGCGACTCCTCGTGTTGACTCATTAATCAAATTCATTGGGCTCTGTTTTTCGGTGTAATGGAAATCAATTCTGACTGTGTGTGTGTGTGTGTGCGTGTGTATGGTGGATGTTCAATAAATAGAGCTCTCCAGCTGAAGCTTTTACTCAGTGTTGTGAAAGACGACGCCGCGTGAAATTTTAAATTGTAAAAGAAAAGAAAAAAGAAAAATAAAATAGTGGAAATCGAAATATTGACAAAACCAAAAGGTGAGATGATACTAAAGCAAGATAAAAAATTAAAAAAATAAATAAATAAATATTTATATATATATATATATTTATATATGTTTACATATGTTAATAGGCAAAACTATGAATTCCGGAATTGTTTTCTTATTGTTCCTAACCATCTGCTTTAAAGTGGTAAAGATGGGGGTTATACCCACTAATACAAGCTATGGGTTAAATGAAATCAATAATAATACTAGCTTTGTGTTAAAAGAATGTAATGAAACAATAACTACCCCCTGCATGATGGTAGTTTTACCGAACAACGATTTAATGGAAGTTCAATTAAAATTTTATGTTCACAAGAATAGTGAACTGCTTAATATAAGCCAAGCATCATTTGATAATTCAAATCAAAGAGAAACGGATCCAAAGGAACAATTCTTAGTTTTTGAGGGGGATACAAACACCTTAACAAAGTCAGCAGAAGAAACAACAACACCAATTACAACAGCAGAAGAAACAACAACAACAGCAGAAGAAACAACAACAACAACAGAAGAAGAAACAACAACAACAACAGAAGAAGAAACAACAACAACAACAGAAGAAGAAACAACAACAACAGAAGAAGAAACAACAACAACAACAACAACAACTACTACTACTACTACTACTACTACTGAAAAGCCATCAACAACGACAGCCGCTCCTTCGACTCCACGACCAACCAACATATATACCGATGATTACGATGAGTTTTTAGGTCAATCAGCCTCTCCCCCAGACGCACCCGCAAAATTATCGTCTCACCCAGCTCCCCCAGATGCTCCTACAATTATCATCTCCCCCCAGATGAGCCCGCTAAATTCTCGTTTAACGAAGTAAGTCCCCCGATTAATGAAAATATTACCGACAAGCGTAGCATAGGTGAGGATTATGTCTACATTAAAAAAATGTTATTAGATGCCTTTACTACAGACTTATTAAAAAGAGAACGCGAAATCGGTGGAAAAATGGTTACCACGCGAAAAGGGTCTTTCCGTTATTTTAAATTGAATTATAAAAGCTTATTTTCAATGCGAGTTCAATGTCATTATGTGTCCCGAAGAATGCGAAAGTTTGTAAAAATCGATAAGTACAAAGTAAATCTTAGTTGTCAGGAAATCGATGAAGAAGCTTTTTTATCAACACCAGCGATCGATAACAAGAACATAAAAAGAGATATACATATAACAGCCATTCCTAACGAAGGAGGGGATACACTCTGTCTTCTAGATTGTGTTGTTTCTACAGACAATTCTGAATTTGTTTTAGTCTAGGTTACCAAAAAACAAAAAAAAACATACTTATTTTTTTTTTCAGGATAAAAAAATTGGACTCCTTCGCTTAAAAAACAATAGAATTGGTGAGTAAATTAGGATAGTAAATATTATATTACATTCTCTAAATTTATTTGGTCTCTCTCTCTCTCTCTCTCTCTCTTTCAGATCAACCAAATCAACTTTTAAGCTCAAATATTTTTTTACCTCATTTAAATTCTAATTCTAATTTTACTTTTAATCAAATACTAAAAGCAGATATCAATGAAATAGAAAATGATTATGAAAAAGTCTTATCCCCAGATGAAAGAGAAATTGGTGTTTATCTTAAATCACTTAGGGAGAAGAAGAAATTCAGATTAGGGGTAGAGAATGATGAAGACGATGATGATGATGATGATGATGTTGATCTTGTTGATGAAGATGAAAAAGATGGTTCTGCTGAAAAAGATATTTCTCATGATCACATGAGTTCTCACGATAATGAAATTTGGAACTATCTATATAAGCAGCGGAATCAAAAAAGAAAATTAATGAAACACACTCAAACAAATAATGATCAATATTGAATATAAATTTTATTTGCATTATAATTTTCTATTTACAATTTCAGATTTATTACTAAAATGAAATGTTAATTACACATTTAATACTAATTTGAAATGTTTTGTTTAAAATATATATATATATATATTTTCATACTTATGTTTACTAACATTATTTTAAAATACTGTTCAATACATTTTTAATTGTTTTTTTTAATCTACATACTAATACATACACAATAATTGTGAAATACATTTATTAAATTTTAAAATTGACGTTGTCTCTTGAAACTAGGGGGTAGGTCATTATAGAATAATTCCAAGTCGAGGGTTTTGTAGAATAATTCACTTTCAAGATTTTCTATTTTAGTTTTTAGGGAGGTGAGTTGTAGCGTTTCCTCTTCTTCTTCTTCTTCTTCTTCTTGATCACGTGAAACACGTTTGTTTTCTATCGCAGATAGTTCTAGCCCTAGAACAAGCGACTCACTCTCAAGCATTTGGATTTTAGATTTGAGATCTTCTTCTATTAAATTCATATGATTGTGAGGCAATGTGCTATATTTATCTGACAACATTTTTCGCTTTGAATCATTTCCGTCAAGAATAATTTTTTTCATTTTAAAAGTATTTATGGTATGCATTTTAGATCTAAACAAGGTCATAAACCCATATAATTGTGTTTCAGAGAATAGAATATTTTTATATTTTTCAATATCTAGATATTTTAGTGCGGTTCGCGTAACACCCTTAGATTTCATGAATGATTTATCGACACCATCAATCTTGTAGGCATAAACTTTGGGGCGAAGTCCAACGAACTCACTCATTGGTCGACCATTAAGTTCATCCTTAAAAAAACCCACTAGAGATTTATTACAAATTTTAAAATCATACAATTTAGCTCGCTCTATGGAATATCCAGATGTATCAAATTTAAATTCAATATCGTCTCGAATATCTCTGTAAAAATCTGGCGTTTTAATTGTATATATAAAGGAATCAGTATCCATGTAATTTAATTTAATATTATCTTGAAACTTTGGCTTCATATACTGATAATGGAAATCATACATCTTCCATTTTGATAACTCTAGTATAGTAAACCCTAGATATATTGGTTTATTGTATACAAATGACATTCTTTTCATTTGTATCGTATAAAAATCGTTCATTAGTTTTGTGGCACTTTGGAAATTACTTTTTGAAATTAATGATCGAGCACAAAGTTTTTTACGACCACTATTATTATTATTATTATTAGTCTGAGGCGGGTCCCAATAACTAACTATTTTAATATTACATCTTTTCTCCACATCCTCCAAAGTCTTGCCAAAAACAGCGTTATTTAAAAGCTTAAAGAAGCTTTTTTCGAAGGAATTTTTTGCATTCGAACGATGATAAGTATTTAGATCGATATATGATTTCAGCCAAGGTTTTTGCTTGAACCTTAGCCCTCTGTGAATTTTCTTAAGCTGCAACCCATTTTGTATGCATTGCTGTAGGACAGTATAATGAATTATATAATTTCTTTTATGTGAGAGGTCAGCTATCAATTTTTTTCTTTTTTCTTTTCATTGGCTAATTTATTTTCAGGACAAAATGGTAAATCACTATGTAGGTCATGAATGCTGTAGGGATAATCCAAATCGACTTCTAAAATATACCCATATGCCCCATCTCTTGAGATATTGTCAATTCTAAAATTTTCAATGTCTGAGGGGGGGATCCATTTCAGTTAACCGATTAAAAAACTCCTCCCTTGGTGGTAGTGATGTCTCATCCAATCTATGCTCTGAGTCTAGGTATTCATAGGGAAATACACCTTTCTTACGCATAAGGCTGAACTCATTTTCACAACTAAAATATGATCTTATTACATGAAGGTCTCCATTATCTAAATTAGATGCTAGGGTATCTAGACTAGATGACATGAACCTGAATGTATCTAGAAATCGAATCTCAAAATTATTTCCACATTCATTCTGAATAAATTTTGAAATCGATATATAATGTTCGCGATTAATTGGTATTCCGTTAATAGCCCCAGGTATAAGTGTCAATTCTTTAATAAATAAGTGACAATCATATTTTGAAAAATTATGGAAGAAAACTTGGAAAAAATGTAGTGTCCTTAGTTCTAAATTGCATTTAGAATGAGCCGCCCCCTATATCTACCTGTAAAATGGCAGTGATCACGGACCCTATCATGTCCTAAAAGTTTTTCACAAATGTGACAATTTAATGCATACTCAAAATCATACTCGTCTTCCAAATTCATTACAATAGGAACAACTTTACTCAAGTAATTTGTATGTATTTTTTTTAGACTAGTTACAAGGGAATTGATAAAATTTATAGCTGAATTAACCCCAGTTTCTAATTTAAATTCATCTAAATTGGAATCATACCCACACTTTATAAAGTAAGCATATGATATTGGCACATGCTCATTTATGTTAAATAGCTTAGGATTCACTTCAATATTCTTACGTTTAAGTATACATTCGAAATCTGCATACACTACAAATGGGACTTGGAGTTGATGACGCACTGCCGTATATTTTAATGTTGCTTGATGGGGTTGGGGGAGTCTACAGATCTTTCCAGTACAGATCTCCTGGTGTCGAGATGCACTATTCGCATTTGATGAAAAATTTAAGCAGCTGTTGCAAAACCACTGTCGACCATTACGAGAACCTCTTTGTGAAGAAATTAGTCTATTAAATAAAAGAAAATATATTTTAACCTCAAATAAATAGATAAATAAATAAATAAATAAATGCTCACCTGGAAATATTTTTTATCCACATGTAGTGTCCAAATCCTTCTTCTCCTTCTTCTTCTTCCAGGAAGAGCATGTTAATATGTATGTACTTTTCCGAGCCAGATTGAAAAAGTGGTCCAATTATGTTTTCTGTTTCCTCATCATACCCAAAAACATTGATACTTAGCCACTCATTATTTCGCATAAATATGCGGATATCTTTTATTTTAAGTGGGAATGATAGCCCACTGAAATCCAAAATTAATCCAGACTCCAGTGAAATTCTCACCTCGTTAATGTCAACCCCATATGCACTAGATCTACTATGATTTTTGGAAAGATTTGACAATGCCGAAATCAATGCCCATTTAAAGCAGAAAGAATCATTGTTTTGTACATTAACTATTGCCTTTTTCAGGGCGAGCTTGCGAGGCAACGGGATATATGATGACCCAGCCAGCGGTTTATATTGATTAAAATTCATTTCCAATCGTATAATTCGAAATAATGTCCAGCCGCTGTCACGTTCTTGAAATTCATTCATAGAGCTACAGATCAGGCGAGCATGTGAAGTAAATATTTGATTTAAATCCGAGTTATTTGTTACAACTTCCATTTTGCTTTGGAATTGTTTAATTTCTTGTCTAATATCATCCTCTTTCACTATCATATATTCCGCAAATAACTCGTAATTAATTTTACCGGAGGTGTAGCTCTGTAGTACCGTAGCTAGATGAGTGTTTAACGCCTCTCCTGCTTCAGTAAGAAACTCTTCAGGATATCTTAATTCATCCCCCTCATTCATATACATATAATGGAGAATTCGCCCCTTGAATCCATCCGAAATTTTTTTTACTCTTCCATCTACCGGCTCTATAGCTTTGAGCTTGTGTAATTCCGTGCGAACGTGATGCTTCCATTGTACACCCGCCGGAATCATTCGTTGACAGGACGTACAATATTTTCCCGAATGAGAAGTCATTTTTATTTTATTTTTTAATTTAAGAGTTTTGTTTTTCTCTATGTTTTTGTTTTTGATTTATTTTCAGTTTTGTTTTTATATTTTCACTTTTATTTATCTATATATTTCAAGATTTAAAACTGCACAAGCACTCTTTTTATTTATTTATTTATTCGCGTGTACTTCACGTTAAGACATTCGGAGTTGACTAATTTAAGAAAAATTTGTTCAAACATTTTCTCAGGAACAGAGAAAAATTTGTTCTAACATTTTCTCAGGAACAGAATTAGAAATTTGACTTGAAACATTTTCATTGGCTGATTCCAAGAGGGGGAGCGCGCCGTCTTACAAATAGGTGAATAGGTGAAGTGAGCAGTAGTGAGAATAGAGATCAAGAGAGGACGAGGACTGGTAAGGTTGAGAGAGAGAGAGAGGACATCTTACACACCTGAGAGAGGGGGCGTATCCTAAAATAATAGGTGAAGAGACCAGTAGCGAGAATAGAGATCAAGAGAGAGAGATGTTGAGGAGTGGTATGGATGTTGTGTGTGTGTGTGTCTTCTCAAATTAAAGGGATGAAATGCACCCTGCCCCTTATATGGGGAGGAGCGAACCATGAAATGAAATTCAGTTTTATATTAGCACTGCAACCACCAACAGCATCAACTCTCCTACACACACACACACACACACACTCACACACACTCATAATGAGCATCAGCAGCAGCAGCAGCAAGAACATGGTGATTTGTGGAAAAATTCGAATTTTCCTCACAGAATTTGGAGAATTTATGTTTGACGAACATCGCTCCACCCTCAATGAGCTATATGAAAAAATTGAACAAATTGAGACGATTGGTGAGCGGGAATCGAGTAATGGAAATCATATGCTGACATGCCCTTGGGCCTATGATGAAAATAAAGTTGGCCCGGATACGTGCTAATGTCACCAGGCATTTAATTTACGATCCAAGGCTATAGATATTATGCTGAAATATTATAAACTAAACCTAAGAATATTAACCAAAAATAAAAATTAAAACAAAAAATTTATTATATTTTGATTCATTTATTTATTATTTATTTAATTTCTAACAAAAGTTGGTCTCCATAACTATCATCTAGAAACATATTTTTTTAACTATTTTCTGGCACCAATTCAACTCCCATCAACATTTCATCTCCACTCTGAGAGAATATTTCGGAAATCTCCACCTCTGGATCTTGATAAGTAATCTCCATCAGAATTTTGTCTCCACTGTCCGACAGCAAATTGACGATTTCTGGATCTTGGGGTGTAATCTCCATCAGAATGTTGTCTCCACTGTCCGACAGCAAATTGACGATTTGTGGATCTTGGGACGTAATCTCCATCAGAATTTTGTCTCCACTGTCCGACAGCAAATTGACGATTCGTGGATCTTGGGACGTAATCTCCATCAGAATTTTGTCTCCACTGTCCGACAACAAATTGTCGATTTCAGCAGACAACAAATTTTCGATTTCAGCGGGGGGTTTGTTGGCCCCCATCAATAGTAGATCACTCTCCGAGAATATATTTGAAGCTGACCAGGATTCATTGAGGTCAACTCGCTGCGCACAGTGGGGCCAATTATATGGATATATATTAATCACATCCAACAAATCTATATCTGGACCTAATTCGGCCTCCAGAAAATCCCTTGTCTCCACCCCAAACAGTGGCGAATCATTCCGATACTCCTCTGGATCCTTCTGAGACGATGATAGTAGTGGATTGAACGAAGTCTCCAGATCCGAGTCGACAAATATAACCGAAATGTTTTCCATTATTTGGTTCGGAGTTCTCTCGGAGTTCTTCTTCTGCTTGTTTTTTAAAACTGATAGATCAACGAAAAGACTTTCAGTTTTATAGCATACGACTCCTTTAGTCAAACTCCAAAAGAGGGTTTTTTTTTTTATTTCTAAGACATGCCGAGACCACAAATCCCCCCAAATTCCACAGCTTAACAGGTGAGAACATTTTATGTCACTGTTCAACCCTCGTATTCCCTGTTTTCTAAATGTCACTTTTAGTTGAAGCAGGTGTGAAATTATAGATCACTGTTCAACGAAGGGTGCGTTTTCCCTGTTTTCTCTATGAGTTAATTGACAACCTAATTCCCCAGCTGAAGCAGCTGACATCAGCGATCACACATCCCGAGACCCAAAACCCAAAACCCAAAATT
The DNA here is from genome assembly GCA_018153105.1 of Drosophila rufa. NCBI lineage: Eukaryota > Metazoa > Arthropoda > Insecta > Diptera > Drosophilidae > Drosophila > Drosophila rufa. The sequence goes on along the minus strand of JAECXS010000162.1, from coordinate 767,657 downwards.
CCGCAGCGATCTTTACCAAGGGTGGATTTGATTGCTCGCTCGTCACACCACGTTAATTGACAACCTAATTCCACATCTAACAACACCTGACGAACACCCAGCGATCACTTACTGAGGGTGAATTCCTTTTGAGAAAGTCACCGGTGGAATTTTTTTGACGACTTTCTCAACCATCACACGTCTCAGCCACCCCCAATCTTGATCGCTCGTCACGCCACATCTAACAACACCTGACAAACACCCTCGCGTCACCCCAAAATTTCTGGATCTCATTTACATAATCCCACGATCACCTGTCAACTTATCATAATTAATTACACCCTTTTTCACGCCACCTGTCAAATTAGCATAATTTATTACCCCTCTTAATTGCCTCCCCCACCTCCTCCCCCCACCCCAAGTGAGCCAGAACTCTCATTTTATATCTACTCAGGACGGCTGCGTTCCTACGTTCGCGGACTGCTGTGTCGATATATCGTCTTGCTGGGGGTAAAGCTCGGTATAACTTAACCAAAAATACTCATACAACACTTGTTTTTCATTTTTTATTCACTTATTTCTTTATATTATTCATTTAACGATTCTAGGTCTTGTTGCCGTTCGTTTTGTTTCATATTATATTTTATGTATTTTCCGCAGGGAAGATTTGGAATTTGAGTCGCAACAGTTTGCACGAACTGGACATTCAGACAGGCCGAAAGCATAACTTTCCGTTGGAATACACATCTTCCAAGTACACTGAAAGCAGTGAACCATGGGTTTTGACAATAGCCATGTTTCAGATCCAGTGTTGATATTTAACGGGCTTGCCGTAACCTCTCCAAAATATGGTTGACCATGGGGACGGGGTAAGCGTCAGGCACGGAATCTGCGTTCAACTGCCGATAGTGCACGCACTCCCCAGTCTTTTTCTTAACCAACACGAAAGGAGAACTGTACGGGGCTTCGAGACGATTCGATAGCTTCCTCGCGAAGTAGCTCGTTTATTTGGGTTGTTGGGTGTTACATCGCCGGATTTCGAGGATAATACCTCTGCTTCAAAAGCTTGTCGTTGCGCATAACTCTCCGGTGTTCCGCTACATGCAATACCCCCTGAAAGAGTAAAAAGAGAAGGTCGAAAATCTGAGAGGCCCTCTGAATTACGGATTTAATCGAAAAAAAAACATACAAAATTATTAAATTTCAAAAAATCTTTTTTTTATATAAGCAAGAAAGTGCAAAGAAATAAATAACACTAATCACTCAAAACAAAATAACTCCAACGAAATAAGGCGCCTAGGCAACAGGTATGCTCAATTAAGATTTTTATATTTAATATTAATCATTGATTTTTATATTACAGTCGATAATACAAAAAAAAAACCTTATTTCTGTTTTCAAAGCATTAAGTTAGTTAAATAAGGATTTATTGGAATTGCATTATTATTTGGAATTAAAGGATTCTGAAATTGAACGTTGCGCGTTGTCCTTATTCCTGGTATTATCATCAATATTTGCCTTCTTTAACTGAATGCTGCGCGTTGTTCTTATTCCTGGTATTATCAGCAATACTTGGCGTCTTAAATAGATCGCTGCGCGTTGTTCTTATTCCTGGTATTATTATTGTTCCTTCATTATCATTCTCATTTGGGTTTCTGTATGTTGCGGTTAGCCTAACAGAGATCTGTTAATTGGCAGTCTCGGTGTGACAAGGTATAAGAGAGGGACAAATATATGGTCTTTGGCGAATACTGTAAGGAAGAGGATGTACGCCAATGTCAGCTATATAAGAAGGGAACTCGCATTATTAAGGCAGTCCTGATCGAGGCACGGTGAAAAGATGTCACAGCCGAGAAAGCGCACGGCCCGCAACGCCGCTGAATCCCAAGTAGAAATTGATACTCCGACATTTACATGGAGATGGCCCAGTCCATGATGGAAGCAGGCTTTGATGTGTCCTGGAAAGATGTCCGGACAAAGATTGAAAACTTAACAAAGTACTTTATATATATATATATATATTGGTAATCTATTCCAAAGTATTACTATTCTTTGCAGGCAGGAAAAGAATAAAATGGGGCCAAGCGGAGAGCCTCCGTATTTGCGGCAGCATTACGAGTTGCTAAACTCGTTCCTCGGATAGTTCCGCTTCCACAACATAGAGCGGGACTTGGTGAAAAAAGAGAGTACGTTCCCAGACATCATACTTTGTTTACACTTGATCAATAAAATGTATTTAATTTAGACGCTGGAGATTACATGAAGAATGCAAAAATTGACACAGAGGACTTGGAAGCCTCGAACTGCAGCGAAGGTCTGCACCGAAGTGCACGAAGTAGCACTCGGCCCCCTGGAAAGCTCGCGTAGCCAGACCACAAGAGCGAGCTGGTGGAGACTGCTCGAGAAAGGCTGGAGCAGCCAAAAACCCAGACAGAGATTCTGTTCAAAATGGCAGAAAGCCAGGAGACGTTTCAATCGGAACTCCTAAATTTGTTTAGGGAATCAAAAAAAAAAAAGGCTAATTTCTAGGATAATTAAATGAATGGACTTAATTAATATAAAACCAAATATAATTATATTTTAACACCTTTATTTTTACTATTTAAACAATATTGGGCAATTGCTGATCCTATTTTGTATGCATGTTGGCTTAAATTTTATTTTATTTATTCATTTATTTTCAATAGCAAATATCTGCTAGTATCAAAATACCTCCGCCCAATTTGGAGTAATTTTTTTGATATGCTCACATCAAGTGGGCGGAGGCAAGAACAAATGTGTAATAATATTATTTACATTAAACTCAAGGGACATTTCAAAATATAACAAAAATTACAGATCATTGTACGATGAACAAAGTAAGATTAAAAAAAATTGCAAGTCAATAGGCCGAAAATTGCGAGACGCCCACATAGGTATGGCGAATAGAATTTGGCCATAAAGGTGAGACGATTTTTCCAGTGATCAGCTTGTGCAGGAACATCACTCCATGACAGGTCCGGCGATCCTTGAGCGAGGGCAGGTTCAGAAAGCCATAATCATAATCTACCATAATCTAAACTTCACCGATCACATTGGCATCATTGTCGGGACAGCAAAAGGCGCTGGCGAACCAGCGAAATATGACGAAGTGTAGGGATCCTCAAACTGCTTCGACCATCGCTTGACAAAAGCAAAAACTCCGTTTGCTATCCCGACAATGATGCCAATGTGATCGGTGAAGTTTAGATTATGGTTAAATAAGACTCCGAGATCTGTCACCGTATATATGCCCTCAAGCTCGCACGACCTTATAGAATAATTAGTCAGAAAAAGATTTCTCCTATAAAAGGACATAAAGCTACACTTAGAGTTGTTTAGGAACAGCAAATGTTGGACGCACCAAGTCTGAAGGTTGTCCAAGTCAGACTGTAAGAGTGTATGGGAGTCAGACTGCGTGAGTGGCAAACAAAGTTTTACGTCATCCGCGTACATGATAACGTGTGAATGGTGAACTACCTTAGGCAAATCATTTATGAAGAGGCCGAACAACAGCAGTCCAAGATGGCTCCCTTGAGGAACACCAGAAGTCACAAAGACAAGGTTTGAGACAGAACCCTTGAAGGCTACCCTTCTTCCAACGTTATAGGGAATCCTAAACGAATACGTTTTCATATCGTGTGAATGGTGAACTACCTCAGGTAAATCATTTATAAAGAGACCGAACAGCAGAGGTCCAAGATGGCTCCCTTGAGGAAAACCAGAAGTCACAAGGACAAGGTTTGAGAAAGAACCCTTGGTTAGTAAATAAGTCGAAATCCATCCAATTGGTCAACGTTCAAGGGAATCCTAAAGGAATAAGTTTTTTTAACAGTAACTGGTGGTTCACGGAATCGAAAGCCTTACTGAAGTCTGTAAAAATAACGTCAGTTTGGGCATTAGTTTTAAACGCATTCCTTATAACATTAACAAACTCAAGAAGATTTGTAGACGTTGATCTACGTTTCCTAAAGCCGTGCTGCGAGGAGGACATTATCGAGCTGCATTGGTGCTATAGCTGAGCAGTAATTAATAACTCGAACCACTTGGGAATCGCACTGAGTTTGGCTATCCCTCGCTAGTTTTCGATGTTAGCTTTACTACCCTTTTTATGAAGCGGAATGATAAAATATTCCGTCCAAAGGTCAGGAAAACATGAATTCTGAGGGGATAATTGAATACGTTTTGCCAGTGGTTTACTCAGAGCTTTAGATTTTGAAAAACATCGTCTTCACTAATCAGTGGCATAAAAATACAATTAGAGTGTGGAAGTGAATAAGGATAGGATGAGGTAGTGTCGAAACTAACAGATCAATATGTAGATTGGAAGAAATTTGCAAATAAATTTGCAATATCGGACGCATTAGAGGCGGAAATAGTGTTGATATGAAGACAAGATGGAAATGGTTGTGACTTAAGTTACGAATTAACGAACGCATAAAACTGTTTAGGGTTATCCTGGAACTCATTGTGACAGCGAATCAGGTAATTTTTTTATCACTCGGAATTGTCGGTTATGAAATTTGAACGAGCAGTTAAATAATTTGAATGGTCCACTTGCAGCCCTGTTCTCTTATACTTCTTAAAAAGCCTAGTTTTTTAGATAAGAGAGTTTACGAGAGAACCAGGGGGCTTATGAAACACGTTTGATGAGGAATATGAAGGCAGATACATCTCAAAAACCGATTCCAGTATACGGTAGAACCGTTCTACAGTATTAGATTGGCTTACAGGTAAATCCATAAAGGACCAGTCCACTGAGGATAAGTAAGCATTCATTTCAATGAAATTGGCTTTGCGAAAGCAACGAAAAGTTGCTGGCTCGACTTCAGGGCAGGGCAATAATGAAGCTAATTCTAAAATGATCTTAAGTGTGGGATGATAAGCGTCTTCGGGGCTGGAGAGAGTGTCAATTCTAGAGACATAGGCATTTGCAAACCGTGAAGCAAAAATAAGATCTAAAATTTTACCAGAGCAGTTCCTCACTGCATTCAATTGTCCCAATGAAAGACCATGTACCAGATTTTGGGGTACAGTGGGATCAAGAATATTCGAATCAGCTGAGGGCAGCCACGAAATGGCAGACAAATTAAAATTTCCCATAACAATAAGATGGTCATTATTGCCAAGGGTTGATTGAATACCCTTAATTAAAGCTTAATGCTGTAGGTATATGTTGATATCAGATTTAGGTGGAATATACGAGCATGAGACTTACACAAAATAATCGTGAACCCTAATTCGAAATGCCAAAAACTCTAACATGCACTCCATGCCTATTATCGGAATAGAGACTAAATCAGACTTAACGGCAATAAGGACACCGCCGCCAATACGCGTTGTACGATCATATCTATAGATGACAGTTGCCAGCAAATATTTCGCAGTCAGAGACAGAGGAGTTGAGCCACGTTTCAGTAAAGGCAATCACATTGGCATCAAAGGGACACTATTGACATGCAGCTTACTTAGTTTACCGAGTAAACTACAAGCATTCTGGTAGTGTAGGGAAAATGAGTCGCTTAGTTTTTTGGAGCCCTAAGTGAAGGAGTCTGAGGCCCGCGAACCTGAGGATTCGTCTTCTTTACATACTCATGATCAATAGAATGATCATGGACCTTATCAAGGAGAACATCAAAAAGTCCAATCTTAAACGAAGATATATCATGTCTTTGCTTAAAACTGAACTTGGAGACAGAAAATTCGGTGCCAGAAACATTCAGTTTGCTGCTCAAATAAGTCTTAACATCGGATTCTGAAGCGTTTGGGTTGAGTCTGGAGACAAACAAGATCTTTTTGCGGGCAACACCAGCTTAAGGTGCCGGTTTCCTTGGTGCCACTCCAGATATTGCCGAATTTGAATTCAGTGGTCCAGATGACGGTGCCGAAAATATGACTGCGGGAGGTAACACGGGGTTGGCATAAACCGAGTTAGGTACGTCAGTAACATCCGAAGTTGCAGCCGATCGGGCGGATGCAAGCGAAGCGTTTTTAGATTCAGATGGTTGGTCATCGTTTATTGGTTCCAAATTAGGAGACATGCACGACTCAGTTAGTCTCGAGTTTGGGCGAGTGTTTTGTACGATTCCATATAAATTTGCAATATCGTCTTCATCGTCAGAGCCGTAAGCTACGGCCAAAAGTTGTTGGTGGTTCCAATTCCCGGGCTGAACAGCAAAAGGGGGGTTGCAGGGTCTGTAACTTGTAAATCTTTGTTAGTACTTATACACCTCTTTATGTTTGATGAGTCACTTAGCAGCTTCAAAGTTTTAAAATGAGATTCCGTCGTCTGGAAACGGCTAAATAAATCCTTGAAACTGGCCGCAAGAGACTGAAACTCTAGGTGAGTCTGCCTCATAAAAGCTCTAATTTCCTTTTTTATATGCATGCAGCTCGGGCACTTCCAATCCAAGCCGTCATGAGCTCAAACACGATCCGCAACTCGTGCACCAGTATGCCCCATCTCTGCGCATACAGGGTGTGCAACATTGTCGCAGAGCCAACAATAAACCGTAGATTGCCGTGCGGTAAATTTGATGCCATGCGTGCAAGCAGGGAAGCAGCAGGTACTCATTTTTCTTTTGTGCAGAAAAATGCAGATCAAATAAATGCAATGGCAGCATAAACGCAAGACATTGGTAAATAAGTTGAGAAATTATTATGAATATTTTGCGGTGAAGAACCGAACAAAACAAAAAAGCAAAGAGTGTCCAAGCTCAGAGAAAATTACAAGAGCATGTAGTTGCTCAGCAGCAACAACAACCACACCGTACGATAGTAAGCGGTAAACGCAATGCTCAGCAGCAACAACAACCACACTGTGCAATTGTAAGCGGTAAACGCTGTGCTCAAGAAGAACAGGGCAGCAAAACGTAATACGAAAGTTATTAAAACTGAGTAAAGTTTTGCGAGATTAAAGTTACTAGCTTGGATTAAAACAAATCAATTGTTTCCGATTGACACAGATCACGGAATTACTGACCGATTGCCAAAAATTTGGGCTTAATAGAATAGATTTTCACTGAGAAAACTTTGTATGAAGATAGAGCGATAAAAAGCACGTCCAACAGCGAAAAAATGTAACAGCAAAAAAAATATAAAAAAATATAAAAAACTGCAGACTTATTAGTGCGATTTGGTTGTTCACGTAGGTCACTTACAGCCAGCTTGCAATTATCATTTATAGTGCTATTGTGGTCATTCAAGATAGTGGAAGCTGGGTAAGATGTGTCCTGGAAGGATGGCTGAACCAAAATATAAAACCTCAGGAAGAAGTACAGGTAACTATTATATACTTGCAATAATATATTGGCCATCTATTCCATAGAAGTTTTATTCTTTGCAGGCAGGAAAAAAAAGGGTTCAAAGCGGCGCCGCGCTATCTTTGTGGCGGCCTAAAGCTAAAATGATCGGTGAATTATCCATTTAGTCTCGCAGAATTCAATCTATATTTAGGTTTTGATGAGCCACAGCTGACAGATCAGCTGTTATTGGAGATTCCCATCTGTCAAAAATCCCTGTTTTAAACGGATGGAATGTGTGGGAAGAGGCTAGAAGACAGTCAAACGCCTGTCCGATGCAACATCCGTCAAAATGTTCCAACTGATCGATGCCAGATTTGACGAGCAGAAGAAAACCTTGGGCAAGGAATTTCGAGAGAGTGAGGTACGTTTCCTCAGCTCTCTCAAGGAGAAGTTCCGGGCGATCTTCGAAAAAATCCATACCCTCTCTCAACGTGTGAGCCAGCTAGAGAATGAGGTGAAGGTGGTAGAAAACCTGAAGCAGCAGGTACACACTGGTGGATTGGTTGATCAGCTGAAGCAGCAGGTTGGCGACTTGGATGCCAGACTAGCATGGGTTACCACAAGCAAAGGTTGCCTCCACTGTTGAGATCCGTCTATAGAGTGCGACTCCGCCAAACTGGGCAAACACTTGTATACCCGATCATTCTTATTAAAATGGACCACGTGCGCGAAAAGGCGGCGCTATTACGAACAGTAGGGGCATACCGTCGAGCGACAGAAACACAACTGAGCTTACAGCTTATTACTCTGGAGTCGTAAGCTTTGATGTACATAAATTTACAGCGGACAAAGCATAATTACGAGACCAATGCATCTCAAAAACCCTAGCGCCTCACAGCCGGCTTTACTCGCCGCGGAGATGTCTTTGTTAAGCTGATCGACGGAGTGGGAGCTCAGTACGTGCAGAGCTTGCACGACCAAGGCTCGTTGACAAATAGCTCATTTCGAAATTAATCATAAACTTAAATCCATAGTTTTAGTATTTGCTAGATTAAAAATCATTGTAGGTCGCTTTGTATACTTATTATTCTCCTAGATGTTTTATCAATTAAATTTTTTATCTCTAGTGCGTACAGCGCTTTAATTTTTATTTATATGTTGGAAATAGAAGAAGATGTAAACCTAACCGAAGTTAATAGCCATACCATATTGCGCATACTCACTAAGCAGAGAGCTGAGCTTAAAGTTTGTCACATTAATGCTCTAAGCTTGCCGAGAAAATCGATTAGTTTAAATGTTTATTTGTAAATTCTGGTCTGGATATAATATGTGACTCTGAAACATGGCTTGGCGGTAATGTTTGTGATGTGTTAGTTTATGTTGGTAAAAATATTGTGTCCACGTTTATATGTAGAAATTCCGATTGCAGTCCAATAACAAACTTATTTCTTGAAATTGAAAATCTGTTCTCATCCGAAAAAAGGCTGATAGGATGTATTTACCGAGTTATGAAGATATACTTTTAGCGGGTGATCTTAACAGTAAAATATTTCTTGAAGAGCACCTTAAAAATAACATGGAATCACTAGGCTTTAATCTTGTAAACTCTACCTATCCGACTCATTTCAGCAGAACATGGTACTCACTTTTGTTAACAATTGGAGTAACACTTATTGTCTACCAGATGTAGACCAACAACTTAGTTTACTCCAGTGTTATATTAGTTTTTGTTTCGTACCAATTAAAAGCAAAATCGTTCAACATTTTATTAAACCATGGTTTAATAATGAAATAAATCACCAATACAAATGCGAAATTTCACATATCAAAAGTGGAAAAGGTATAGCCCTCAGGGGCATTATGCGCTTTTTAAATCTTTAAGACACACAGTAACTAAACTAATTGACACCGCAAAGTCTAAATTCTATATTCGCAAATTAAAAGACATCATCTAGACAAACCTGGAAAGAAAACAAAAAACAATACTTGGACAGGATGTTAATGTTGAAGAGCTAGGCCAACAATTCTAAGAATACAATATACCCGAAATCGACGATACCTGAACATTTCTGTGATAATAGGTTTAAATTTTTTTGTGTTAATCAGTGTGAAATTCTCGTCAATATTCTTAGAATTAAATCAGACGCAGTTGGACTTGTCGAAATAATTCCTAAGCTCATTAAAAAAATACTTCCTTTAATGCTTAACTACATAACTCACATTTTCAACACTTCACTTACAACATCTTACAACATCATTGAAAGCTAACAAGGATTTTAGACCGATATCTTATCGAAAGCTTTTAAAAACATTATGGGAGCCCAAATAAACTCCTATATATGAGATAATAATAACCAATCGGGATTTAGAAAACAACCTAGCTGCACTTCAGCAATCCTAACGACTGTGAGGCACCCGTTACCTAAAGCATTGTGGGTGAAATTAAATAGCACATGAACCTGGTAAAAAACGAACATCACGACTATTTGGCGTAGCTACATTTTTCACAATATTTGGTAACTCTAGATCTTATAATCTCTCAGATCTGTTGGTTTACACGGTTCAATAAGTCCATAGCCATGGGAAAGTCTCCGACCATTTTCCAAGCAGAGATACACGCCATAGAAATCTGTGCTCGTGAATGCCTTCGCAGGAAAATGCAAGGCGCACGGATTTACATCTTCTCTGACTGTCAGGCGGCGCTCATAGCGCTAAGATCCTTCACGATCTCCTCCAGACTTGTAGAGAACTGTTTCCAGCAGCTGAACGCCCTCGCTTCCAAGAACATCTTAACGGTGGGTTGGGTGCCAGGGCATGAAGGCCATATAGGAAACGAGGTGGCAGACTCCCTGGCTAAACGCGGGGCGATGACACCACTAATCGGCCCTGAACCGTTCTGTGGACTTTCGAAAGGAGATAAGTCGCCACTGGACCGACAGTGCAGGGCTGAGACAAGCCAAACAATTCCTCGTCCCCCAGATGTCGCGATCTAAGCGCATCATCAACTTAAAAAAGAGTGAAATTCGCACTCTAACAGGCTACCTAACGGGTCACTGCAACCTAAGGTATCACCTTATGAAATTAAAACTCCCAGAAATCGACACATGCAGATTCTGTGAGATGGAGCCAGAAACATCAGAACATGTTCTATGTGAATGCCCCTCGCTAATCAAACGTCGACTTCTACAACTAGGAGGTGAACTTATCCCCCCCTACAGGAACAGATAGACCCCGCCAAAGTGCTCTCCTTTATCAGGCCGGCACAAAAGACCTAACATCTGGTCGCGGTGCAACAAGGCCCATGTAATAATAAAATAATAATAATAGTAAAGCCTTTGACTCTGTTAATCATGAAGTCTTGTATGCAAAATTGAAAACTCAGTTTAATTTCTTAGCAAGTGCTGTCAAACTTATGACCTCGTATTTAAAAAATCGCCGGCAATCTGTTGTAATGTCAAATGTTTAGCCTTTCTTTGTAGTCCTTAAACGTTTTTTTTTATGAGTTAAAAGATTGATAAAGATTTTTGTATAAAAAAATCAAACTTCTCTTATTTAAGTCGGACTAAGAACTGATTTTACTTAGGTTTAACAATTATTATTTTTGGCTACGCGTCGCTCCATCGCTGCTTCCGCCGCTGTTGCCGTTATCATTAGTTGCTGCTCTTGACACCGTCGGTGCCGCCGTCGCCGTAGTTTCTGCTGACGTTCTTCGTTTCTGTTGACGTTTTTTATTCGATGTCGCCGTCGCTTTGGCCGATCTTTATTGTTATTGGCCGGTGCATTTGTATCATTGTTTTTATTGGAAGCACCTAGTTGGGTTCGCTCAACTTGGGAAATTCGCTCTTCTGCATTCCTGAGATCGTGCGTCAAAAGGTGTAAGTTCTGCTCACGTGTCACTACGTGGGCTGTCTTTTATATTTCTTATATGAAAAAATTTAAACTGGTGGTTGAAATCGGTTTTAATGTTTTTCGGAATATTCTTCTAAATGATTAATACGCTTTAGCATTCGAACGAACAAATTTTTAAAGCCTTTATTTTTTATTCCTCCTGAGACACCACTAAAACATGGTTTTTAAACGCTTCTGCTTCAACTGCTTTTTCTGGCGATGAAAATCTTTGACCACTTAATTTTTTCTTAATATGAGGAAACAAAAAGAAGTCATTACGTGCCATGTCAGGACTGTAAGCGGATGACCCATAAATTCAATATTTTGAGTGCCCAAAAAGTCATTAGTTTGCTTGGACTTGAGAGAACTTGGATTGTCGTGGTGGAGAATAATTCGTCTTCGCCTGTTGGTTTTCCTTATTTCTCCAAACACTTCTGGCAAACAAATGACTCTGTACCCTTCAGAATTGACCGTTCTACGGTCGTCACCTGTATCGATTTTGGAAGTCCCGGCACTGCATTATTTTTATCACCAACTTGCCAGATTATGCGGAATCCAACGCGAACAAACCTTTTTTACGACTAAGCATTCATGAAATATTGAATGTACACAGGTGGAACTTATGCCCAAGGATGCCTGAATCTCACGGTATGTAACTTTTCGATCTTATTCAATCGTCGTCATATATAGATTTAAGTTCATTAAAGAATTCTTGCCTGGTTAATCCACGTTTAAACCTGTGGAAAATAATCGCATGAAAATGTTCACGGCTTAACTCCATGATTTTACCTAAATGAACTTTAGATGTCACTTATGTCACTAAACAACAAAAATATTTATAGTACTGCGTGAATTTACGAGTATGTTAAAAAATACCAAACTATCCAATGAAAATATTAAATTACTCCTGGCCACACTAGAAAAGCACTAGGCCAGAAATAGCCCACGGATATTGCTGCTTTTAACGGTTTTAGCATAACGTGAAGAATGAGTACAAACATCGATATTTTTTCAATTTTACCAAAATTGATCGACTTTTAATGATCCAACTACAGACTGCAAGGGTATACACGATTATATATACGACTTACCGAAGCTAGCTTCCCTTTTTGTTTGAATTGTTGCAGTAGAGACTTGGTACTTCCGTCGTAGCACAAACATGTATAAGAGTCACTCCATGCCTACGATGTTAGAACCAGTTGGGAATTGAATTTGGTATCTCATTACCTAAAATTTAGTTAACCCATCGCCTAAAAATATAATTGGTTGCTTGGACTATTGCCAAAAATTGTAGGTCTTCGATTTCTAAAAATATGGATTTTTAGGAAATATGACCAATTTTTTTTGACAATCAAACCTATGAAAAAAAATTTAGGCAATAAATCGCCTATTCATAATTTTCTAGAAATTTCTTTTTTCTGGGTGTGGGAATCTGATCGTCACCTGCCATCGTATGTAAACAGACTGCGCCTATTGGACCGGCCCTCATTTAAGGATCGCCAATTCTGCCACTCTGCTGGAGTGGTGTTATTTTTTATATTAGTTCGGTTCTAATTCTGTTCGCAGTACCTTTAAGACCGACTCGCAACTTTCGGCCTATTGTTTTGGATTCCTGCAGAACAAATTTCGAGATGCACGATCCCTTTCTTGTAAGCTACTAGGTCTAAGTTCACCGTGAATAACGCGCAGTGTTATAACAACTATTTGACTCGTTGTAGGGTTCAGTTCGCGGTGGACCCAAAACAGTTTTATAATTTTGTCAACACTAAACGTAAGCCTATTACACATCCTTCCTCGCTTTCATTTGAAAATACTACAGCAAACAATGATCAGGAAATCGCCGATCTTTTTGCTCAGTTTTTCAAACTACTTACTCTCCGTCATCCGATTCAAACCAGACCTATTCTTATAACATGCACAAATCAAACCTAATCTTCAGTCCTAGCTTAACCGAAAGCTCCTTTCTTATGGATCTTCAACGTGTCAAGCCAGTTTACTCGCCAGGTCCCGTTGGAATACCAGGCTGTGTGCTTAGGTATTGTGCCGAGGCCCTGTACAGTCCCCTTCTAAAATTGTTTACCTTATCCTTAGAAACATCCCAATTTTCCCTTATTTGGAAGGAATCATTCGTCATTCCTCTCCACAAAAAAGGTAGCAAAGTGGATGCTAACAACTATAAAGGAATCTCTAAGTTGTCAGCCATCCCAAAACTTTTCGAAAACGTTATTACTCCCCATTTGCAGCACCTGTGTAGATCAGTAATTTCGCCATGCCAACATGGTTTTGTTAAACGAAGATCAACGACAACTAACCTTCTGGAGCTCACTTCTTTTATCATAAAGGGCTTTCCACAAAACTTGCAGACAGATGTGATCTATACTGATTTCAGTAAAGAATTTGACTCTGTAAATCATTCCTTTCTTGTTAGAAAACTCGACTTAATCGGTTTTCCTGTAGATCTTCTTAGGTGGATCTCAAGTTATCTGAATGGCAGGACGCAAAAGGTCCTCTTTAAAAACAACTTGTCGAATGTTCTCCGGGTGACCTCTGGCGTCCCGCAAGGGAGCCACCTGGGTCCCTTACTTTTTACATTATTTATTAACGACTTGACCAAAGTTTTGACTAACTCCAGAGTACTCATGTACGCTGACGACGTTAAGCTTTGCGTGCAATATAAGGACTGCGCTAGCCAGTCCGATTTACAAACAGATCTTAATAACTTTCAAAAATTGTGCACTGCAAACAAATTAAACGTAAATGGCTCCAAATGCAAGCTCATGTCATTCTCACGTGCCTATCCCAAGCTTGCAACTTATACGCTGAACTGCTGCTCTCTGAAAAGGATCACTCTAGTTGACGATTTGGGTATCCGCCTATATTCTAAACTGGAGTTTATTGATCATATTTTGTCCATTGTAAATAAAGCCAGGGGTGTGCTTGGATTTATTAAACGGTGGTCGAAAGAATTCGATGACCCCTACGTCACGAAGAATTTATACATTTCGTTAGTTCGTCCTATTTTAGAATATGGATCTTGCGTTTGGAGTCCCCAGTGGGACGTCCACAGCAAACGCATTGAGTCAGTTCAAAAGAATTTTTTACTTTTTCCACTTCGTGGCTTAAACTGGGATGCAAACCATAGGTTGATCTTATTCTAGTAGACTTCTCCTAATTAACCTACCTTCCTTAGCAAACCGTAGGACAATGCTTGGCATTGTTTTTATGTATAACCTGATCCGTGGTGACGTGGAAAGCACCGATCTTTTGGGGCAGTTGAATTTCCACGTACCATGTAGAACCACCAGATCCTACTTGCCTTTAGTTTTGCACCATTGTAGAACCTCGTATGAAATGCATGTACCCTTTAGAGTACTATGTGCAAATTATAATGATTTGTACAAAATAACCTCATCTGTAGATAGCCTTGCTAAACTAAAAACATTAATTTTAACCCACTTAGTACACATGCAATATAGCAATCGAGCTGCGCGCTATTAGTCTATATGGTGGAGGGTAGTTTCCTCGCATTCTTTTACCTATACTTTTCTTTCGCGCCTATTAACACCTAACCCTAACAAGCACGTGCTTGGTTTCGAAGGGCCACTTGAGTGTACTGACCGTAGTGCATCAACGTCCATATTGACGGATTAAGCGAAAGTCCATTCATGCTTACTAATATTTGATAATTCTAAATTACATACATCTACACAATTAAATAATCTACTAACAGGACAACTAACATACATTTGGACATTGTCAGCATACATATGGACATTGCACCTGGCTAATATAGTCGGAAGGTCATTTACGTACATAGAAAAGAGAAGTGGACCAGTCTATAATCACAGATTGTGTTCTGCCGTACAAATAAGAAGATATTAATTTAACAGCGGTGTCCGTGAATGAGAAGAGTTTTAGTACATAATGTTTCGTGGTTCAACGTGTCAAATGCTTTGATGAAGTCCAATAGAGTTAAGAATGTCACTTGATTGTTGTCAAGTTTTGTCTAATGTTCTCGGTTATATCTAAGATTGCAGTGGTACAGTTTCTATATGGTATAAACCCAGATTGGTTATTGCACAGTATAGAGTTTTGTTTTAAAAAACAGTTAATCTGTTTGGCCATTAATTGTTCAAAGGCTTTGGAAAAAATTGAAGTATGGAAATCGGCCGAATCCGGGACAGGAATAATTTCTGCTGATTTCCAGCAGTCTGGGAAGCTGGATGTAGTCAGTGCGGAATTGAACACATATGTTATTTTGTTTAATATCTTTGGTAGTATTATTTTTATAAAGGTGGGGTGAACGTTATCAAGCCCAACAGCACTCGACTTTACCTTAAGGACTGATTCAAGAACATCACACGAAGAGACACATATAAAACTAAAGCTATTATCACAGATATTCACAATATTGGTTGGTGGTTGGATACGTATTTTGAACTTTGACTATTCTCAAAATTGTGAGGTATCCCTCACACAGGCCCCACAAACCGCGGCCGTTGTAAATATTTGTTTGTATAATTAATAGTAGCATGTAGGAGTCTTTTGCAAACTTCAGAACGGAACGAACGTGCTTAGAGCAGCAGCTACACAACTACCAGGAGAACACGTGGCCGACGGCGGAACACCCACGCCAAGGAGTAATACGGTTGAGCCGGCCAATGGCCACTCCCAACAGTGGGAGGCCAGCGGTGCGTAGGATGTAGGGAATCGTATAGGTACAACTAGAGTTAGGATAGGACATGTATTAAATAAATCTAGAAATAAGGGAAGATAATACCCGACAAAATGGTATTTTCATAGCCCCTGCTACCAGAACCAAGGCGGGAGTGGCCTCCGGCTGACGGAGTCACATACCCCCCACGTGTTGCGGCCTTCTAATCCTCCCCGGGGCTGGACGACCGACTCCCGGCTGACGGGATCTGCTGCCCTCACCCCGCCCCTCTCTCCGGGGTTGGATGACCGACTCCCGGCCGACGGGATCGGTTGCCCTCCCCGTCCCTCTTGGATCTGGGACGCCGGCACTCGGTTGACGGGTCCGACTCCTCCTACTTCTCCGGATCGGCCCTGTTCAGGTCTGCTGACCGACCCGGATGACGGGCCGGCGTCATGGCCGTGTGCAGGCACCCCTTCCTCTGGCCAGAGACCCGACTCCCGGGTGACAGGATCGCGTTCTCACCGGTCGCAAGCGGAGCGCTCGTGGTTGCCAGCCGGAGTGGGGCATCGGTACCCGGAGGACGGGCCGATCTTCCGACGGCAGGTGGTACGGCCGTAGTCCTACACGGACCCCGCCCTACCTCGACATTCGCCCCTAATAAAGCCCGCTTCCCGCCGGCACGTCCTTTTCC
Source organism: Drosophila rufa (assembly GCA_018153105.1). NCBI lineage: Eukaryota > Metazoa > Arthropoda > Insecta > Diptera > Drosophilidae > Drosophila > Drosophila rufa. The sequence goes on along the minus strand of JAECXS010000162.1, from coordinate 751,180 downwards.
TGCCTGTCCCGCAAATATAAATATTTCTGTAGAGGGCCCTGGACTGACTGAAGTTTATATCCTGGCCCGTGATTAGCATCCTTACAGATGGCGCCCGAGCAGGAACTAGGTAGGATAATGCAAGGACCCATCGTGGCGTAAAGAACCATAAGGAAAAAAATCAGGTCGACATTTTGAGGTTAGGGAAGAGAAGCTAGGGGAGCACTTCTGTCAACGGGCCAGATTTTTTTTTTACAACGAGGCGAAGCAGAAAAGAAAGAAAAAAAATAACAAAAAAACAAGCAGATATAAGCTCACATACCAACCTAGAGAAATTGTCGCCGCACACGATATGAAATAAAGGCAAGCAAGTAAAGTCAGACGCAGCGTCAAAAGAAAAAAAACGCACACACACGAGCACGTAAGCACACAGCGAAGCAAGACGAAGAAAATAACGAGAGATAGAGAGAGAGAGAGAGTTTGTCGTAGAATACAAGCCACGGCGACGCCGCAGCCGGCATCTACGCCATCAGATATCTAGTTTCCCTATCCTTTTCGCACAACTGGTCCTTCTCACCAAGTAGGACGCCCGAGCCTGGCAGAGCAGGGAGTATATAAGTCGACGCCGACACGTAATCAAAGGACAGTCGATCAGCAGAGCTACCAGAGACAACAATACGGGACTACGAAACACCGTCGATCAGCAGAGCTACCAGCAAGGGCACTATAGTAACAAGGACTACCAACCAACAAGGATATCCCACCGGACTTCGAGGACGCACACGGTTCCTTACGCTACACCAAGGATCATCCCAGGATCAAAGCATCGCCGCTCCTGCACCCTAGCCAGGACAACCAAGGATCCTCGTCCCCCCTCAAGCCAGGACAACCAAGGATATCCTCGAACTCGAGGATATCCTTCTCGAGTTTGGCTTGGAACAAAGCGGTACGGTCGAGGAGCAGCGGGCCCGACGGTACGCGTTTGCCAGACAACCGGAACATTCCGAGGATACACTGATCCTACTCGGGGAGATGGAACGCAAGTATGGAAACACTCCTTCTGGAGAGACGAAGCAACCATCGCCACTACCGCCCTGTCACGAGAAGGCACCTAGCTCCAGCCACACACTAACAATACCGGGCAGCACTTCCCCGTCTCCAGGGACGCGAGGAAAGTCGGAAGGCACTGCACGCACCAACGCGTCGCAAACATTTGGTCGACAAGGTGACCAAGTGGGGGTTGTCATTCGACGGCACCTCAGACCCGCTCAGCTTCGTGAAACACATGGAAGAACGGGCGGATACCTACCTGGTTGACCGGAAGTATCTGTCCCATGCTATCATCATTCTCCTGACCGGCCGCGCTGAGAGCTGGTTCCAAACCAGTGGTCTACACGGAAGACGAAACTGGACAGAAGTCCGCCGGGAATTCTTGGATTTCTTCCTACCGCCCCGGTACTATCAACGCCTCGACGACGAGATCCGCTCACACTTTCACAAAGCGAATGAGCCGTTCAAAAAATACCTAGTCGATCTTCGTCTTCAGATGCGCCGCGCCGGATTCTCACCAGAGCAGGAATTGGAGCGAGTCTAAGAATACATGCTGCCCGAGTACCAGATGTTCACCCGCCGCCAGGATTTCCGAACGTTGACCGAGCTCACACACTTGGTGGTCAACTTCGAAGTTGCACGCAGCCGCGGAGGCCGAGCTTTCCAAGGATACTCACCAGGCAGGTCAACCACCGAAAATTCATCCGGTAGCCAAGTCGCACGACCCAGGACGAACCCTGCCTACATACAACAGGTGCCACGCCCTCGAAATGCGATCAACAACGCCGCCGACCGAAACGCCAGATGGAACCATAACCAAGGATCCACGCCCGTGGGAGTAATCGACGCACAGTAGCGCCTTTTCTCATTTTGCGTTGCTAAAATCGTAACTTTTGAACCAAATAAGATAATCAAATAATTTAAACGGCATTTTACAGGTAAATGTTGTAAAATTTGTATATGTATTGGACAATACGCCACGCCCACCCATTCGCCTTTTTATAGGGTATCAAAGTGAAAAAATCTATTTTATTCAATGAAAACAATTTTTTTAAAACATTTTTTATTTAATTTTTTATCTTTATTTTTATGTATTTGCTTAAATACAAATAATTTGAAAACTTAAAAAAATATTTAACTTTAAAAAAAAAATTGTTTTTCTATAATTTTGGCTATTTTTTACTAACAAACGGGCCTATATTAGGGGAATTTCTAATAGTTTAAGCATTTCTGGACTATAATTCCTTGATTCTATATCTTTTCGCGACTTTACATGCCGCAGAGATGCAATAAACGGGTCAGATGATGCAGCTAACATATTGAAGAGGTCCTCATTTTGCCTAAGTCTGGATGACTTGTAAGTGTTGCAGTATCTATACTTCTTATAGAATTTATTTAGCGATTCTTGAGCTTCTTCTGAAAGTTCTCTAATTGGCAAAGACTGATATTCAATTATATCTTTTCCATGTTCTAGAATTTTGTGGACTGTTGGAGTCAATTTCTTATGAGGATACTTCTCAGCCAAAAGCGAAGCTGTGATGGAAGCATATTCCCCATATTTCACCGAATCAATTTTCTTCCTGCAATTGAGTACATTCAAGATCGCACCCAATCTTTGAATGATTTCCTCGTCAATTCCAGTGATTTCTGCCGCAACAATGCAATTTTCGAAAAATCTCCGAGAAGTATTTCCATCGTTTGAGTTTCCATATCCGGGTTTCGGGCAGTCCACTTTGAGTCCAAGTTGCTTTGAAAACGCTTCCTGTATTCGATATTTCCTAAATTGTTCCTTTTCCTTCTTTGTCGAATTGTTATTATCCCAGTCTTCGTTGTCTTGTGGAAGGGTATACGCCAATTTCAACAAAAATTCCATACACCTTATCCGAGCGTGTAAAGGTGAGATTCCGTAGTTGTAGTTTGCCTCCTTGGTTGTAGAATCATCCAAACTTCCGAAATTCTTTTGAGTTGTTTTGCAAATTGGACATGTTAAAGTCGATTTGGTATTGGTTAATTCATTCACTATTTTTCCATCGACCATGGTCAAGTGAAACTCGAAGCTGCATTCAACATGTTTTCCTTCCCTGATCTCCAGAATGATGGGTCTAATAGCATCTATTTCTCTTTGAATATTTTGCACTGTTGTATTGATGAGTTCCGGTGATTCTCTTGCGAATTGAAACATTATTGGACGGCAATAATGAACTGATGAAGGCCTATTGTTTCTCCAATGTAAAGATTCCTCTGATTGAAGCCGCAAAGGAACCACTGATGCCATGAACAAATTCCCGTCTGATATTGATTTGATTCATCATCTGTCCTTATTGTTTGTTTATAAATGCTTTGTCCAGATGATCCATCGCAGCCCCATTTACTGACCAATTCCACCTTCTCTGGTAAATTGTCCAACACATTATCCGGAAGACTCTTCAATAAACGTTGAGCCGTGTGATTCATCAGATCCTGCACAGTAGCTTTCACAGAGACTTCAGTAATCTCTGTATTAATTGGTCCGACAAATTTCCAGTGGTCAAGATGTTGGTCACCTCAGAAAGCTTCTTTCTTCTTGTGAAATCCGAGCAATCCTGTATTGCTTTCGATGGCCTTCCTTTACCGGTAGATGTGCTGGGTTCATCATCATGATCTTCTTCCGTGGCTTGCCAGTTGAGATCCCCCAGAAACCAGTCCTCATATTTGGCTAAAAACGTGAATGGCTTCGATACACTTCTCCCCACTTTTTCCTGAAGTTCTTGTACAGTAAGCGAATGTTGTTTTCCACTCCATAGTTGTTTCTTAAATCTCCAAACCAAAGTTCAAGCTCTCTAAAACAGTCTTCTTCGAAATCACCATAGGTTGGGGCGTTCCGAAAGATTTCGAACAGTTTTCCGCGATTGATCTTTGCCATTCTGTCTTGTCAACTTTCACTGATAGACTAATGCTGGGCATATTAAAATTGCGCAATATATAGTCCGATTTATTACCTGCTAGGTACCCTTTGGGTTTTGGGTCAATTAAAGAGTTAAACCAGACACCTGTTATACCTATGATTTTTTGTAAATATGCCCTAAATTCATGTTATGCAGTTTTTAGGTATTGCCTACCTGGGATAACCCACAACTATTTTGCCAGCTACAAAAGTGATTTCAGCGTCTACCTGTTTTCTTTAAAAAGTAATTAATTGTTTCCTTTGGAAGTATAATTTAGCTACTATCAGGTATAAATATAAAAAACACAAAATTTCATAAACACCTATTTTATAGGTACGTTTTGTTATACAAAACAAACGAAACAAACAATTTCAAAGTATAGCGCGAGCGGGTTTGAAGCGGTTAACCCGCTTGCGCTACAGCTAGTATATTTTTTGGTATGTATTACGTTGAATCGGTATTTTGGTATATTTTACCCTGAGTTGTTTTAGTTTATTGCATTGCATTTCCGCAGCTGCAGCGTGCTGCAGCAGATGTAAGCCAAAAAAGATATAGACTACTTTTGCCAGAAAAAAGTGAAAAAAATTGACCCCTGGCAGGTAGCGATTTACCTGTACAAGCCCAAACCTAATTCTGTTTACAGTTTATGAATGTATCTGTTAGTTAAAGTAAAAATCATGAGGTTAGGTAATCTATTTTTTGTGTAATATTACCTGAAAGTCAACCAATTTTCCCTTTTTTTTTGGATGATGCAAAAATGGAAACAAAGTTCGACTTTGTAGGCTCATATCTTCTACAAAAAAATCTTAAAATTGATTTTATTGGAAATTCTGAATTGATGGGAAATTTCCTGTCGAATAAGTATGGTTTAAATCGTTTTTGCGACTACGACTTTTTTGATTTTAGCAACGGCTTTTGTTCGAGAGGCGCTACTGTGCGACGCCAGCATCGCCTGCCGAAACTGCGGCCAGGCCGGGCACTACTTCACGGAATGCCGGAACCCCAGAATCATATTCTGCTGGGACTGCGGCCGACAGGGCATACGAATCATTGAATGCTGCAGGAATCAGACGCCGGGAAACGGGCAAGGGCCTCGAGTATCAGGGAGCCACTCGAGGAACCCACCGAACTCCCGCAACCAGTAACCAACGCCATCCAGCAGGATCGAAACCGTATCCGCGCACGAGTCATGGTTGAGGGGCCCCCTCTCACCGCTACCTTGGATACGGGGGCCTCGCATAGCTTCATAAGCGAGCGCCTAGCACGAGAACTCGACGATGGTTTGGAATCACCGCGCGGTGCGAATACAGGTGAAGTTAGCAGACGGGACCGGCAGGGAGCTCACACAGGCCCTGCGAGCAACGATCCAGTTAGGGGAAGCCCGGATCAGCATCTCCGCTCTCGTCATGGCGGATGTGCTGGACGACCTCCTGCTCGGTATGAACTTCATATGCTACAGCGGAGCCACACTAACGTGTGGGGGCCTGGCTCTCAACCTCCAGCCACCTACTGCGGCCAGATCCGTGAGGAACACCGCAGCCGATAGCGTCAACAACGCCGCAGCAGGCGCATCCAGAACAACGGACAGTAGCAACGACCAGAGGAGAAGACGCCCCATGGGCACAATCAGGGCCACCACTAAGCACGAGGAGCAGAAAGAAGAAGCCGCCACACTGGCGCACCACGAGCCATGCTCAGACCTGGCATCTAGGCAACACACTGAGACACAACGAGGAGCCGCTACACTGGCGCACCACGAGCCACGCTCAGACCTGGCATCTAGGCCACACACGGAGACACAACGAGGAGCCGCCACACACGGAGACACAACGAGGAGCCGCCACACTGGCGCACCACGAGCCACGTTCAGACCTGGCATCTAGGCCACACACGGAGACACAACCAGAAGCCGCCCCACGGGCACACCACACACGAAGGCATCGGAGGAATGCACATAAACGTCCCCATCGCGGGAGCGCCCTACACCACGTCGAAAACGCAGGCCCAGGCACAGCCCCGAGCTGGGCTGAAGCACTGCACGCGCCCGACGCATCAGCTGCCCAACGGAATCCTTTTCGCCAAGAGGCAAAGAGAGTTCGGTTCCAAGGTCCAGAACCATCGGCAACCACAAGCGCTCCATCCTGCGGGATCGCAAACGCCGAATAGGAACAACATCCAAGTAACCAAGAAGAGAACTACCCAGAGCCCTGGATAGGGAAGTTTCTCGAATGGGAGCTGTCCCGGTTCGATACCCTCGCCGATGTCTCCCACATCGCCGAGAACAACATCGTGATGCGCAACGATCGCCCCATCAAGCAGCGGTATCATACCAGGAACCCCGCGATGAGAGCCGTCATCGACCGACAGATCGAAGAGCTGCTCCGCGACGGACGCATAGAGCCATCCAAGAGTCCCCATAGTGCGCCGATAATCATCGCGGCAAAGAAAAATGGAGACGCCAGGATGTGCATCGACTACCGGCAGTTGAATGAGAACTCGATTCCCGACGCTTACCCGTTGCCTCGGATTCATCATATCTTGGAGCGGCTGCGAAATGCCCGCTATATATCCTCGTTGGACCTCAAGAATGGGTACTGGCAGATCCAAGTAGCCCCAGCCAGCCGCGAATGCACGGAAGGTGATGCCCTTCAGTCTACATTCGGCCCCGGCCACATTTCAACGAGCGCTGAATACCGTCATCGGCCCTGACATGGAGCCTCAAGCTTTCGCTTACTTAGACGAAATCATCGTCGACTGGTCCACAAGAGCATGTGCGGAACCTACTCGAGGTATTCCGACGGCTCCGGGAGGCCAACCTCCGTCTCAACCGAGACAAGTGCAAGTTTTTCCAGCAGAGCATAAAATACCTTGGGCACGTGATCAGCGAGGCCGGAATACAGACCGACCCCGACAAGGTCGCGGCCATCCGGGAACTGACGCCGCCGATACCGTCGCTTCATGCCAAACTTCGCCGACGTAGTCGAGCCGATGACTTCACTACTCAAGAAGGATCAGAATGGGAATGGACGGAGAAACAGGAGCAGGCTTTTCAACGACTGAAGGATCTGCTCACAGAGGCACCTATTCTTACGTGCCCGGATTTTAAATAAATAGAGCTAAATAGAGCCGAGCGCAATTACTAGGTAACGGAAAAGGAATGTCTTGCGATAGTGTGGGCCATTCGCAAGATGCGCTGCTACCTCGAAGGATATCGCTTCAAAGTGATCACCGACTACCACTCACTAAAGTGGTTGAATTCCATCGAAAACCCCACAGGCAGGATCGCTCGGTGGACATTGGAATTGCAGCAGTTGCAGTACGACGAAAAGTATCGACGTGGGGCCCAGAACGTGGTCACGGACGCCTTGTCGCGCCATCCTCCGGCAACTATACAGGCACAGGTGCAAGACAACGACTGCAAGTGGATCACCAAGTTGCTACGCAAGATTCGGCAGGAGCCTGCCAAGTTTCCGGATTTTCGGGAGGGGAACGGAAAACTTAACAGACGCATTGGACTGCGCCCGGAGGAAGAAGAATACACTCCCTAGAAGTTATGCGTGGGCACTAACTACCGCGGGAGAGTGTTGACGGAGTGCCACGACCACCCTACCGCCGGGCAACTGGGCGTGTGCAAGACAAGCACACGGGTAGCCCAGAGGTACTACTGGCCTGGATTGTTCAGAGAAGTAGCCAAATACTTACTGCGATGCCCTAGCTGCACGCCCCGCGACGATCCAAAGGCGCACGAAGTTTGCGAATGGAGAGGGAAAACGCACAAAACATAGCTCAATTGTTTTCACGATCAAGCATAAATCCGCTTGCGGGGCAATGTGGACAGAAAGACAGACTGACGAACGATTTCTTTTATTTTTCAGACACGTAAATAATTGTTCTGTTACGTTTGGAGAGGATAGTGGCGTCCAAAGAACCCACCCCAAATCCGGCGAGCTCAGCTGCACAAATCGTGTCTGCTATCCGGGCGGCCAATTCCTCAGCCCTATGTCCTCCAAGAACTAAGGCACCACGACACCACCACGTAACATATTTTACCTTAATAACTATTGATTCTTAACTTCTTAAGACTATTGAAATTATGTCTAGCAATTCGCTCTCTAAACCCGGGCGAATTTTGTTCTGTTTGATAATGTTTAATTAAAACTTTTTCTCTTCTTTTTTCCACTTTCCCCATAGTCCTACAATAAATTGCGTTATTCATTAATTTAAAGAAAATCTATGATTAAATCAATATAAAGCTTTAACCGATTTAAGCGATTGATTAAAACTAAGAATTCTGTGAATCTTTTTTCAAAATGAACCCATGCTTTAAACATAATTGCAGTTGTTTTAAATGAATTATATAATTTGTCTTATTTTCTAAATCTGCAATTATTATTATTATTATTATTATTACAGATAGAGAAGTTTACAAAACTAGACTAACTTTGTTGGTAAAGCGCTGGCAGGTCTATTAGTTAAGTTATATATTGTTTGTTGTATTTAGGCTATTTAGTTGGTAAATTTGATTTATGTACATTTTGGGTATTTTTAAATTTTGTGGTATAGGTTTGTAGTTTTTAAGAAAATTAAGATTTTTTCTAAATTATCAGGGTTGAGTTCGTTAAGGAGATTTAATGGGTTTGAATTTTTGAAGATAGATAGTTTAGTAGGGAGGAGTGATGGGCATGAATTTAATAGGTGTGGTATGGTATTGTCGCCTTGGCAGAAGGGGCAGGGTGAGGTTTGGTTTTGATTGAAGTAGTGCTCGTGTGTAAGTTTTGTGTGGCCTAGTCTAAGGCGTATTATTTTAATTTGATCGAGTCTGCTCGATTTGGGAAGGAAGGATCTGCAATAATTGTCGATGTTTGAATTGTCTTTGTTAATGTTTTTGTACCATTGATTGCAGTGTTCTATGTTTAGTTTGTTTCTTGTTAGGAATTCTAGTTTTAAGTGTCTGTTTATGTCTGTTAAATTAATGTTTGGGGTGTATATGAGGGGCATATTGCTTGTCGATTTTGCTGTTTGGTCGGCTAGCTCGTTGCCTGCTATGCCTACATGACCAGGGATCCACAATATTTTAATTTTTGGGGCTAGTTTTGTGAGAAGTGATCTGATTTTGTTGGAGTAAAAATTGTGGTTGTTTGTGTTTCTTATGGCATCAATTGCTGAGAGAGAGTCAGAGCAGATCATGAACTTTCCCCTTGTGCTTTTGACTTGGTCGATCGCTACTAATATGGCTATTATTTCTGCGGAGAGTACTGATGAGTATGGGGGTAGGATCCCATATTTAATAATATAAGTATCTGTTGTGATTGCGTATGATATAGTGGAGTTAATTTTTGATCCGTCCGTAAATATGAATTTGTGTGTTTTATGGCTGTCTTTGGTATGTTCGTATAGTTTCCTGTATGTATCTGGTGGTGTGGTTTGTTTCTTGTGCGCTCTAAATGTTGTGTCTATGAGGTTTGGGAGATCCCAAGGTGGCTGGTATTTGTGTAGTTTAACTGGTTCGTAGGGTAGGTTTAGTGTTTGACAAAGGTCTATTGTGCGGTCTATGGTTGACGGGTTCTTTTTCGATTTTCTTTGTTTGACAAGTTTGTGTATTGGTGTATCTTTGGAAAATATAAGGTTTTTTGTGAGTTTGGCTGTTTGAAGGTCTCGTTTTTGCTCTAATGGGGGGATGTTGGCTTCGTATAGCAAGTTATTTATGGGCGTGGTTCGGTAGGCGCCAAGGGCTAGACGGATTGCAGTGTTAAAGGGTGTTTTTAATTTATTTAGCACGCTTTTCGGAGCCTGTCCGTATAGAAACAGGCCATATTCCATTTTTGCTATGACTGTTGCTTTCGCGACGTGGAGTAGAGTTTGTGTGTTGCAATTGAATTTGAGGTTGGAGAGGCATTTTATGATATTCAATTTTTGGTGTAGTGATGGAAGAAGTGATTTTATGTGTGTGTCCCATTTGTATTTACTGTTTATAGTTATTCCTAAGATTTTGAGTGCTGTTACTTGTTGTATTGGTGTATTGCTACAGCTTATGGTGCTAGTGCAATTGTGTTTTTGGCAAATATGGAGGTGTTGGCATTTTGCTAAGGATAGAGATGCCCCTGAGTATGAGCACCAGCTGCTTATGTCGTGTAATAAGTTGTCTAGGTTGAAATTAAGGTTTTTGTTGTTTCTGAAATTTATTATGAGAAAAAAATCATCGGCGTATGCGTTAAATTTAATTTCTCTGTGTAAAGATATTACGTTTGAGAGCTTATTGTATGCGATGAGAAATAGGATTACCGATATAGGTGATCCTTGTGGGATACCATTGGATAATGGGAGTGAATTTGACATGTGCGGACCGACTCTGACAATTATTTTACGTTTGAGCATGAAATTTTGTATATAATTAATTATTTTTGGGCCTGTTTTCCATTCCTGGAGTTGATCAATTATAGTGTGCACACCTACTCGATCAAAGGCTCTTGAAAAGTCAAGAGTGACGAGGGAGGTGTGCCTCTTTGACTTCGTTATAAGATGGTCTACGTATAGGAGACTATCCGAAGTCGATTTGCCTTTTTTAAAGCCAAATTGGTTTGAATTTAAAAGTTTGTTGTGGGTCACAAACCACCATAGTCTTTTCGCTATTATTTTGTCTAGTGTTTTTGCTAGACAGCAGTTGAGGGAAATGGGTCTGTACGAAGAGATGTTTGTTTTGTCAGTTTTTGGTTTAAGTATAGGTATGACTAAGCTTATTTTGTAGGCTTGAGGTATGTGGCTGTCGAAAATTTGGTTAAAAAGGTTTTTTATTCTGTTTTTTGTGGTAAGGGAGCTGTTGCGTATCATTTCGTAAGAAATTCTGTTTAATCCTGGAGTGGATCCTTTAAGTGTTTGTAGTGCTGCGATTAATTCAAGGTGAGTTATGTTTTCCTCGATGGTTTTGGCTGTTGAGGCCGGTGTATAATTGGTTGTGTTGATTTTATATTTGTTATTTCGGAATTCGTCTGAGAAGTTTAGGTCGCTTGAGAGCTCTGAGAAGTGTTGCGAAAGGGAGTTGGCTATTTCGAGAGTATCTGTTGTTGTTGTGTTGTTTTTGGGATTAAGTATGGCGTGAATTTGTTTGCTTGGGTTAAGACCGCAGAAGCGCCTTATGTTGCTCCATATTTTTGATGGAGGTGTTTCTGGTTGTATGGTGGATGTAAAGGAGCTGGAAGCTTCGCTTTTTCTTTTTTTAATTTCGAACCTGTACTTGGCGTTTAAGCGTCTGTAGTTTATAACATTTGTAAGGTTGATGTTGTGATTAAGTGCTTTCCAAGCTAATTGTTTTTCTTTTTTTAACAGTGCTAGTTTTTTGTTCCACCAGGGAACCTTGTAGGGTTTTGTATTTACTGAGGTTTGTGGGATGGAAATGTTTGCGCTATGTAATATGATTTTGTTAAGTTGTGCGGCTTCTTTGTTGACGTTTAGTGAAGTGGGGAATATTTCGTTATTTTTGTGTGTGAGAGTCTCGTATTGCTCCCAGTTGGCTTTTTTTAATATAAAAAATGGTTTTGCAAATTTGTTTATCGTGTTTGGAGGGAATAGAGAGATAACTATCGAAAAATGGTCGCTGCCGTGGAGATCATTAAGTATTTCCCACTTGGCGTGTGGGGCAAGTGTTGCTGAGCAAAGTGAAAGGTCGATATGCGTGTATGTGTTGTGTGTTGAGAAGTGTGTGGGGGATTTGTCATTTAGTAAGATTAGCTGTGTGTTGTCAATAAATTGTTGTATTGTTTTACCTCGAGAATTAGTTTTCGGGGAACCCCAGGCGGGGTGCCATCCGTTAAAGTCTCCTAGAATTAGTGATGGTGTTTGGTTATTGTACAAAGTGTCTTCAAGCATTTGGTTTGTGACGGTTCTGTTTGGGGCAATGTATGTCGTCTTTATGTGCATGTTCTTCTTGGATTTTATGTGTATTGCTAGAGCTTCAAGGTCGTTTGGAATGTTTACTATAGAATATTGAATTGACTTGTGTTTTAATAGCGCTACGCCGCCAAATCTGTTGGAGGCTAGGTTTGTTAGTAGTGTGTAATTTATTGGAGTTGGTATATTGTTAGTGTATTGTATGTGTGTTTCTTGAAGTGTAATGATATGCGGAGAGTGTTTTTTAATCAGGATTTGGAGATTATTATAGTTATTTGTATATCCTTGAATATTCCATTGAATTAAAATTAGTGACATTCTGGTAGTGTAAGAAGTTCTGAGGTTGAACCTTAAAGTTGGGGAGATCTGAGCCTTTTAAACCGATTCGCTGTTGTGAGGAGTTGTATTTAAACTCCCCACAATGCAGTGTGCAGTGGATCCACACTGCCGAGGGCAGCAGCCGCTTGGCAACCAAGCGGGGCAAGGGTACGGGGGGGGAGGATGAGGACTGCCTAGCAACAGGCAGTGCCGATGCAGGTGTCCACCACAAAGGAGACGCCGCTAATATAGCGGGACTCTGGTGGACGTTGGACCCGGTGGCGTGATCGGCGGCCGTGGACTTTGGCCGCCAAGGAGGAGACGCCGATAAATAACGGGACATGGGCCGGACTTTGGACCCGGTCACGCGATTTGCGCCGGACTTTGGACCGGGTCGCGTGACCGATGCGTGCAGGAGTAACGGGACTGATGGAGCCTATAAAAGGCCGAGGGCGCAGGCGCACATCAACTAGTACGAGTGCGAGGATTCAAGCGAGTGCGTCAACGGAGCCAGTGAAAGTAACCCAAGTAACCAAGATCAAGAAGCAAAGTCGAGAAGTTCGGAGCTTGAAGTGGCAAGCCTTCCGAGCAGAGACTCCAAAGCTGAGATCTGTCGCGTTCAGAGGATACGGTCACGGAGCCAAGGAACCAAGGAACCAAGGAGTCAACATTCCAAGGAACAGCGAGGTCCTGTGGCAAGGACCAATCGGAGAAATCAACGGTCGAGTGGATTCAAGTTGTGGGAGTTGCGCGCGTGGCTAGGCTTTGCCGGGCGATACACCGTGTCGACGATATCCCAGACCAAGGCGCAGAGCGGGCGATAAGGGTGGCTAGGCTTTGCCGGGCGATACATCCTGCTAGCTCTGTGCTGGAAGCTGCAAAGCGGGCGTTCGGAGTGGCTAGGCTTCGGCTGGGCGATACACTCTGCTAGCTTTGCAGTGAGGTCGCGAAGTGGGCGTTCGGGGTGGCTAGGCTCCGGCTGGGCGATACACCCTGCTAGCTTCGGCAGCGAGATAACCGAGAGACGGGCCAGAAAGGAGTGCAGCCGCACCCGGAAGGAGCAGACGCAGCAAAATTATATCCGAAATATCCGATTAAAGTGCAATAAACACCTGAAGATTAACTTAACCCGAAGCGTTCTCTCTGGGCGGGCATCACGTTTAATATAAATTTGGTGGGACGAGCCCACGATCTCGACTGAGCTAGCCGCACGTAATCGTTGCGAGCCAAACCCAGGAAATCAGCTCGTTACATCTGGCGCCCAAAAACGTGATTGTCCAAACAAAGAGAAAAACAACAAGAACGCAAGATGGGGAAAAGTTGGATAAAGAACATAAAAAAGGAAGAGTACGATGGCGTGGCAAAGACGCTGGGCATACAGCTCATCGGCTCGGTCGACGCCATGAGGAAAACCTTATCAGAATTCGTAGAGGAACACGGAACAGACCCAGAGGTGGCTGTAACGTTGGCTAAGCTGGAGGAAAGATTCAGCAAGATCCCAAGCATAAAAATACAGCTAGCAGACCCAGAAGCCCTAATAGCAAGCCTAGATGTCACAAGCATGCAGGACACAAGCAGAAGCAGGGAGTCGAGCAGTGATAGACGCCCGGAGGAGAAAACGGAAAAGCCAGACTACGCGAAGGTCGCAAAACAAGTGCGCGAGTGGAGCTTCAAGTATGACGGAAACGACAAGCCTCTGGAGTTCCTGGAGCAAGTGGAATGGTATGTCGCAACATACGGCCTCGACCTTAACCTGATCCCCAGAGCGATGCCAGAACTTCTACAAGGCAAGGCGTTGAAGTGGTTCATAGCCAACAACAAGTTATGGCAAAGCTGGGGGAGTTCATCTACGACTTCCAAAACTTCTTCTTGCCGAGAGGTTACATGGAGAAGCTGGCTGACCAGGTAAAGCAGCGCAAACAGAAATACGGCGAGAGATTTAAAGACTACATGGTGGAAATTCAAACCCTAATGCGGCCACTGCGAATGTCCAGAAGGGAGTCACTGGCACGAATCCTAGAAAACAGCACGCCAGCACTCCGCATATTTATGCGCCCGTACGAGTGCAAAAACCTCGATGCCGCAATGGCACTGGCCGACGAATTCGAAGAGCTCGACCAGCAGCGGGAAGAATTCGAGAGGGAAAACGCTGCCCACAATGCCAGGTCCCATCCACAACAAAGGACAGAGCAGAGTGCGGTGTGTAGAAGATGCCAGGACGAGGATCACCCAGGTGGAAACGCGCAGCACAATCGGAGACCAGCGGTGCCCCAACGGGAGTTCGTGCAAAACCCAGCACAAGCATGCCGGAGGTGCGGAGGGCAAGAACACTGGGCGAGAGAATGCCGGAATCAGCGGATCGTGTTCTGCTGGATATGCGGGAGGGTCGGAAGAAGGACGGTAGAATGCTGCCAACCGTCGGGAAACGCTCAGCGATCCCAGCCTGTGAGAGGCCAGCAGGGATCGCAAGGCTCCGCCTCGCAAAACTAATGGGGAACCTAACAGCCGAGGAGACACAACTGACCGCAACGGTGCTGATAGGCGGAAGCCAAGTCAGAGCAACGGTGGACACAGGAGCCACAGCCAGCTTCATAAGCGAGACGTTGGCGGTCACTCTACAACGAGCTGGAACAAGGAAGCCCGTTAAGCGACAAGTGCATATGGCAGACGGAAGCCGAGTCCAGATCAACGAGCAGATGGCAGTGCAGATCGGACTCGGAACAGAGACGGTGACAATACAACTGCTAATACTCCCAGGAATAATCGACGCGCTGGTTTTGGGTTGGAACTTTCTCACCAACATCGGCGCAGAAGTGAAGTGCGCAGGACACAAGGTGGCGATTCCAGCGAGGAGACGGAACAATGGATGGCTAGAAGAGAGATTGTCCGTCGCCGTCGTCGAAAGGCCTCAGCAAACCGGCGAAAGAGAGGAGGAATTCCTGGAGGCAGAGTTGGCCGAATTCAGGCAGATGAAAGGACCGTCAAACGTAGCCGTACACAGCATCACAATGAAGGACGACAAACCGATCAAGCAGAGGTATTATCCGAAGAATCCGAAAGTACAAGGAGAAATCAATGCCAAGGTGGATGAATTGCTGCAAATGGGATGCATCGAGCATTCGAAAAGTCCGTATAGCTCCCCCATAGTAATGGTGAGAAAGAAGACTGGCAAGTGGAGATTATGCGTTGATTTTAGGCAGATCAATGCAAAGTCAATAAAGGACGCATATCCCATGCCACGGATAAATTTCATCTTGGACCAACTGAGGGAAGCACGATACATCAGCAGCCTGGATCTCAAGGATGGATACTGGCAAATTCCCCTAGAGGAACGGAGCAGGCAGTTTACAGCTTTCACAGTGCCGGGCAAAGGTCTGTTTCAATGGAAAGTGATGCCTTTTGGACTACATTCGGCGTCAGCCACATTCCAACGAGCACTGGACAAAGTGATAGGGCCCGAAATGTCGCCACATGCATTTGCGTATCAGGATGATATCGTGGTGATAGGAAAAACGAAGGAGGAACACATAAGGAACCTGAAGGAAGTTTTTCGCCGACTGAAGGAGGCAAACTTGCGGATTAACGCGGAAAAGTGCCAGTTTTTCCAAAAGGAACTGCTCTATCTGGGACACCGTATAACAAAAGAAGGAATCGGCACGGACCCGGACAAGGTAGCAGCAATCGCAGAGCTAAAACCGCCATCAACTGTGAGAGAACTCAGGCAATACCTGGGGGTGGCGTCGTGGTATAGGAGGTTCGTTCCAGATTTCGCAAAAATCGTGATGCCCTTAAACGAACTGCTGCGCAAGGGCACGAAATGGGAATGGTCCCAAAAACACCAAGACGCGTTCGAACAGGTGAAAGCGAAGCTGGTAGCAGACCCAATCCTGGCATGTCCAGATTTCGGAGAAATGTTCGTGCTACAGACGGATGCTAGCGACTACGGGATAGGAGCAATCCTCACGCAGAACACAAAGGAAGGAGAAAAGGTGATATCCTACTCCAGTAGAACACTGAATGGGGCCGAGAAGAACTACTCGACCACGGAAAAGGAGTGTTTGGCGATAGTGTGGGCCGTACGCAAGCTGCGACCATACCTGGAGGGGTACCATTTTAAAGTAATCACAGACCACATGGCTTTAAAATGGTTAAACAGCATAGAAAGCCCTTCAGGCCGAATAGCGAGATGGGCCTTAGAACTGCAGCAGTATGATTTTGAGATTGCATACAGAAAAGGCCAGCTAAACGTGGTGGCAGACGCTCTATCCCGGCAACCACTACCTGAGAGTATCCGCCAAGTGAAGGAGGCGACCATATCATCGAGTGAGTCGTGCCCATGGATCACGGAAATGGTAGAGAAAATCCAGAGGAACCCACAGAAGTTTCCCGACTATATGCTGGAGGGATCAACCTTGTACAGGCACATTCCACATCGAGCGGGCAGTGAAGACGTCGTCGCGTGGAAATTGTGCGTGCCCCAAGGACTAAGGGAGAGCGTACTACGAGAAAACCACGACTCGCCAGCGGCTGGACATGTGGGAACGAGGAAAACGATAGCCAGACTAGCGGCAAGATATTACTGGCCAGGGATGCAGCGGGACACGAGATCGTATGTCAGGAAATGCGAAAGTTGCCTGAAGTACAAGCCGAACCAGCTACAGGCAGCAGGACAAATGCTCACGCAAGTACCGGAAGAACCCTGGGCTACAGTGTGCGCCGATTTTGTGGGACCGCTGCCGAGATCAAAGCACGGGAACCAGATGCTGCTAGTGCTGATCGACAGGTTCTCCAAATGGACAGAGCTCGTTCCCATGAGGGCAGCCACGGCAGAATCACTGCGAAAGGCATTCAGAGAACGAATTATATCAAGATTCGGAGCACCAAAGGTAGTGATAACGGACAACGGGGTACAATTTGCGAGCAGGGCTTTCAATAAATTTCTTAAGGAAATGGGAATCCGCCATCAATATACGGCCCCATACACGCCACAGGAAAATCCTACGGAGAGAGCGAACCGGACGGTTAAAACAATGATTGCCCAATTTGCCGGAGATGACCAGAGGTGCTGGGACGAAAAGTGGCCAGAGATTATGCTAGCCGTTAATACGACCGTATCGGACTCCACCGGGTACTCACCGGCGTTCCTAACGCAAGGACGCGAACCCAGACTACCGAGCGCCTTGTACGACAAGGAGACACTGGGCACGGGACGACAAACAGAGACGCCCGATGAAAATTCTCGAAAGCTGAAGGAAATCTTCGAAATTGTCCGAAGGAACTTGGAAAAGGCGGCGCAGGATCAGGCCAGGTACTACAACCTGAGGAGGAGGCCTTGGAATTCGAGAGTTGGAGACACGGTGTGGGTCAAAGAGCACCATCTGTCGAAGGCCGTGGAAGGATTCGCAGCGAAATTGGCACCCAGGTACGATGGCCCATTCAAGGTGACGGATTTCCAGTCCCCGGTCATTTGCGTCGTACAGCACAACGGCACCAAGAAGGAAAAGCTGGTACACATAAGCCAGTTAAAGCCACAAAGTGTAGACGACGGAGTCGAGGATGTTAAGGCCAGGGCAGAAGACTCCGACACTCGAGTCAACAACGCGCCACAGCGAGGAATCAGCGGAGCGCGCGAGGACAACGAGGAGGATGTTACCGCAGAGGCAGAGGACTCCAACGACAGAAGCGACGAAGATCAGGATGGTACCGCCATGACGAAGGACTCCATCATCAGCGCCAGTCACACACCACTGCGAAGATCCAGAAGAGTGCGTGAACGGAACCAAGCGGATGCTAACGCCAGGCGGAGGACTCCAGTATGAAATGAAGAAGACACGGAAGTACAAGGAAAGTAAACGAAGAAAAGAATATCAAACAAAAGCCACAAAAAAAAAAAAAAAAAAAAAAATTAAGTTGGGAGAGCACGCGTCCACAGACGACTTGCAATGGAGGCAACTACCTTTTTGCATCTGAAGAAGGGAGGAGGACGATACGCGGCATCGTAAGCGAGTCAGCTACAACAACAAAAACAAAGAAGCCGTTAGCAGCGGAAGAAGAAGACGCGAACCGGAGGGCAAGGGAGGGGATACGAACCAGCGGGCAATTCGCGATCCAGGTCCCAGGAATCGGCATCGGTGACCCTGATCTGCGAAGGCCGGCACAATCGAAGATCCGGAGGAGTTCTGACGAGGGGCTGCAGCAGGCGCCACCTCAGTCCCGCTGCCGGTTCCGCTGCCGTCGTCGCCGCAGCGCTCATCGGCCGCTGCCGGACAGGTAATGTTCCACCTCGATCCCGATGTCGTCGCCGCGGCCACCGCAGTCGCAGCGCTGTCCGTCCACTGCCCGGTCGCTGCCGGAGAGGTGATCTTCCAGCATCCAAAGGCCTATGAGGCCTACCGGAGGGAAAACAACTCCAACGTTCACGGAAAATGCAAATTCACTGGCCGGCAGTGATGGGGGAAAATGCATAGATCGACGGATCAAATTATCGATAGGTGGAAATATCGATAGTGATCGAAGGGATCTGGTCACACACCCGGTTGATATTTTTTCCAGGCCGATCGAGACGGAAAATACCAGATCGGGAAAGGTGTGACCAGGAGGAGTGCGGTATTTAAATACCAGCGCAGAGACGACAATACCGCGGAGGAAGGCGGGAATTTTGAAAGCGAAGTGGATGTACCCAAAGGCCGATTCCCGAATGAAAGCGGCAGTCTTTTACGTTTTCGAAGGAAGGGGAAAGTGTGAGGAGTTGTATTTAAACTCCCCACAATGCAGTGTGCAGTGGATCCACACTGCCGAGGGCAGCAGCCGCTTGGCAACCAAGCGGGGCAAGGGTACGGGGGGAGGATGAGGACTGCCTAGCAACAGGCAGTGCCGATGCAGGTGTCCACCACAAAGGAGACGCCGCTAATATAGCGGGACTCTGGTGGACGTTGGACCCGGTGGCGTGATCGGCGGCCGTGGACTTTGGCCGCCAAGGAGGAGACGCCGATAAATAACGGGACATGGGCCGGACTTTGGACCCGGTCACGCGATTTGCGCCGGACTTTGGACCGGGTCGCGTGACCGATGCGTGCAGGAGTAACGGGACTGATGGAGCCTATAAAAGGCCGAGGGCGCAGGCGCACATCAACTAGTACGAGTGCGAGGATTCAAGCGAGTGCGTCAACGGAGCCAGTGAAAGTAACCCAAGTAACCAAGATCAAGAAGCAAAGTCGAGAAGTTCGGAGCTTGAAGTGGCAAGCCTTCCGAGCAGAGACTCCAAAGCTGAGATCTGTCGCGTTCAGAGGATACGGTCACGGAGCCAAGGAACCAAGGAGTCAACATTCCAAGGAACAGCGAGGTCCTGTGGCAAGGACCAATCGGAGAAATCAACGGTCGAGTGGATTCAAGTTGTGGGAGTTGCGCGCGTGGCTAGGCTTTGCCGGGCGATACACCGTGTCGACGATATCCCAGACCAAGGCGCAGAGCGGGCGATAAGGGTGGCTAGGCTTTGCCGGGCGATACATCCTGCTAGCTCTGTGCTGGAAGCTGCAAAGCGGGCGTTCGGAGTGGCTAGGCTTCGGCTGGGCGATACACTCTGCTAGCTTTGCAGTGAGGTCGCGAAGTGGGCGTTCGGGGTGGCTAGGCTCCGGCTGGGCGATACACCCTGCTAGCTTCGGCAGCGAGATAACCGAGAGACGGGCCAGAAGGGAGTGCAGCCGCACCCGGAAGGAGCAGACGCAGCAAAATTATATCCGAAATATCCGATTAAAGTGCAATAAACACCTGAAGATTAACTTAACCCGAAGCGTTCTCTCTGGGCGGGCATCACGTTTAATATAAATTGGCTTGTGTGTTGTTTTTTGTTTTTATCAAAAGTCCGCCGTCTCTGGTTTTTTTCACAGAATCAACTCTTCCTCCGCAGGCAAAGTCCACAGATTTCTCAATGATGAAAGGTGAAACGGTTTTAAATGAGGATTCATTTTTACTTTTAATAACAATAAATTTAGGTTCTCCTAGTTGATACGATCTCGTAGTGTATTTTGCTATGTCTGGTGGCTCGTGCATGGTTGGTTGTAAAGGGCTTGCGCCCGAGTGGTAAGAAATGGTGTGTTTTTTGTTGTTGTCTTTTTTTTGTTTTGTTTTGTGCTTGATATTTGTTATACCCTTGCAGAGGGTATTATAATTTTGACCAGATGTTTGCAACGCAGTGAAGGAGGCATCTCCGACCCCATAAAGTATATATATTCTTGATCAGCATCACCAGTCGAGTCGATCTAGCCATGTCCGTCTGTCTGTCCGTCTGTCTGTCCGTCTGTCTGTCCGTCTGTCCGTCTGTCGGTTTCTACGCGAACTAGTCTCTCAGTTTTTGAGCTATCGGGCTGAAATTTCCAGCATAGTCTTATTTCTTTAGCACGCAGTATATATGTCGGAATGACCGAAATCGGACTACTATATCCTATAGCTGCCATAGGAATGATGGCGAAATTAATGTAAAAAAAAATTTAACTTCTCTGTTTTTCAACGTATTTCTATACATTTTCAGACATAGCAGTTTTTTATGGTTCTAGAATTACGGTTTTAATTTCATTAAGATCGGACCACGATATCATATAGCTGCCATAGAAGCGATCGGTCAATTTATATGAAAATGTAAAATTCTACATGTAAAATGTAAAAGTTACAAAATTCTATATTTTTTCAACATTACTAAAATGGTTCGATTTTCAATGATCCAATTGCAGACTGCAAGGGTATACCAACTTCGGTTTACCGAAGTTAGCTTTCTTTCTCGTTTTTCAGATTTTTCTGATAAGCTCAATGGGTTTTTTGCAAACGCGGGATCGATGCTGTTCTAATACGACTTGTCTCTTCGGAGGTTGAAGTGGTACTGAAAATCTGCAATTAGTTTTTGTTGTTCACCTCCTTGCGGTATTTTATTTTCAGGGCAGAATGGTAACCAATTATGTCCGTCATGACATTCATTTGGATATACCAGATCAACTTCTAATATATAACCTATTTCCCCTGTGGTGTTTATATCTGTGATATTTAGAATATTTATTTCTTCTAAAGTTAAAAATTTAAAATTAGAGTGTGGAAGAGGTTAACTCTTTGCCCAGCCGTACAAATTGTTCGCGTGAATGTAAGCTAAATAATTTAATGGTTTGGTAGAATTATAATTATTAACATATTTATTATTTGCAAATGAGATTATCTCACTGCATTGAGTCAACTCTCCTCGAACTCCTCTTTTCAACAAGTTATACATTTCTGATTCGCTAATTAGCGAATTTCTAATTAATTATATTTTCGTATATTTAAGCATTGCATTCCACTATATTGATGGGGCTGTAACATAATTAATTGGATCTAATTTGTAAATATTAAAGCAGATATTTCTAAACTTCTGAAATACATCTGCTAGAATTAAAACATCACTTTCTAAATATAATTTTAAATAATCTCTAATTGTAGTAAAATTAAAAGTCTCCCACACTTCTTGGGCAAAATTATAATCTTCTGTGGTACACTCCTCATCAATTAAAGATATAAGAAAATATTCAATGGGTTGAAGCGGAGGTTCATCAAATTTACTAAAGCTGTTTACATAATCGTATGGGAATACACCCTTACGCCGCATATATTTGAATTTTTCTGCTTGAAACTTTGTTTTAAGCATTTTAAAATCTATGTTATATCATCAATACATATAACTAGCTAATTTTTTAAGACTACAATTTAAAATCCTATTTGAATCAATAAATCTAATCTAACTGCACATGATGTATGCTTCTGCATTTTTGTTGTAGCCGATGTATTTGGTGCATTCTGACATGTACTGTAAGTCTCCAAAACAGCTTCAATGTCGGCGTAAATTACGATAGGCGGAGATAATTTTTTAATGTAGGCCTTAAATTGAGTTTTGGTATTTGGGAATTGGGATAAATAACCGTGTTATTGGAGAGGCTCAAGACCTATTAGAACGAATTTGATCCAGCCATCGACAACGAGATCTATGAAGACAAATAATTGTGTGCGAACACACAACTTCTCTCGCTAAAACGCGCTTGTGAGCCAAGGGAGAGTGAGGGAGGAAGCAACGGTGGTGGGCACGACATCGACGAGACCGCATCGCATGGGTCGGGATCACTTGCCTTTGTTCGTTTTCTACAATAACAACAAAAGCTGAACCAGCGTTTGGCGCAGTAACAAACAATGTTTTTGAGCGCAAACTCGGCAGTGAATAGAGGGCAAAATGAATTGCCAAAAATACACATCCAGCCGTTCAATGGTGACTACAAAGAATGGTCTGCTATCATGAACCTCTTTGAAAGTACGATTCTGGAGAAGCAGCAGATTTGATTCGACACATGCCAATTAAAGATGGAGTTTATGCTTGGACTTGTCTAAATGAGCGTTTCAACCGACCACGTCACATTGTAAATACTCTGCTGGATACTTTTGTAAATTTACCTTCGAATTGGAGAGCATATGTAGCAATTCTAAGTAAGGAGCTACGGAGATTGTACGCGGATTGGATGCATGGCAAACTAACAGGGACTGCTGAATAAATAATTTCATTCTAACCAAAATTGACGCTGAAACCCGACGCAAACGGATAAGTTTTTTACTTAAGTTTTTAGACCAGCGCTGTGAGGAATTTGAGCTAAGCAAAAGTGAGCCTGAAACGGACTTCAAGGTTGGTCTGGATGGATGGATCATAACATGGATATGTTATCGCTGGAAGAAGGTGCTTGGGTGAAATGTAACTCAAAGCAACACAAGATATACAATTGTCAGAAGTTTAATGACTTATTAGTAGAGCAGAGACGCACATTTATTAAAGTTAAGTCCTTGTGCTCTAATTGTATTAAGCCTGGGCATTTGTCACGCAAGTGTGAATCTGAATTTACACGTAAGTTTAGCCATAATCGTCACCATTCTCTACTACATAATCATCAAGCTGAACATGTGTTTTCGTTAGCTCTGAAAAAGTAAAGGAATTATCCGTGTTTTAGTAACCGCTTAGTAGTTATTATTCGGTAAACGCTTCACGAACTCTGTTCCTCACTGCGTGCATTGTCCATTTTACACAACTATTGTTTTTTGTTTCTTAAAACAAAGCGAAACATAAACAATTAGAAAACTTCACTTCGAACCCGGCACCTGTCGGATGCTCCTTCACCGACAAGGTGAAGCAGCGCGTTGAGAACCTAGAACTGTTCTGAGTGAATTTATGTTGAGAAATACCCAACTTTCCAATGAAAACATTATAATACGCCTGGCCATACTATAAAAACACTAGGCCAGAAATATAAAAGGCGGACATTTTGAGGGAATCGCATCCGGTCGCTGACTAAAAGTTGTAAGCTCAATGCGCGTGTATGGATTTGCTTCAACTTTATCAAGGACGTTGATTACTTTTGCTTTTATCTGGAATTTTGTATTATTTCGGGTGTTAACTCTTCCCTCCATAAACGCGAATGTCCTCGGTTGGAATGTAAAAGAGTACAGGTCTGGGAGCTGGGGTCTTTTCTTGCGTTTGTGTTACGAAAGCTGGTGGACTTTCCGTTGGGCTACGTCTTTGTGATGACGGATCCGTAGCTAACGGAAGACTCTATAAATCTTTTGTTTCTTAGTTTTTCCAGCGCTTTTGTGTTGTTAATGTTGAGTTCCTTGATCACATGTAGGGAGAGAACTTCCTTTTTTGAATTACAAATTGTCTTATAATTATGGGTTTCGGAAGGTTTTTTTATCGCAAATATTTACTTTGGCCTTTTGTATTGCTTTAATTTTTAAGGTTCTACAATTGTCTGTTTTAATTGTTGGTAGACTGGTTATATAAATGAGGTCGCTACCGTTTGTGGTTAGTTTAGTTTTAGCAAATTCCAATAATATTCCAATAATGTTCATTATTAAAAAAAAAGCCTTTTTTTTTATAAAGATATTGTGACGCATAAACGCGCTTAAATAGGAACTGTAAACAAAAACAAAAAACCAGAAACAATTAAAACTAAAGAGAAAATAATAAGCAGTACTAACCATTCAAATTTGAATATCCGCGCGCTGGCGCCCTGAGCGATAGCAAAGAGTCACACTGGGCCGAAGGGGCGTTGGTCACACCAAAAGGGAAAATTCCGCACGCGCGGCGTTCACCTCGCCAGAGCCCTATATAAAGCGGGCCACCGCCAGTGGGAAGTCACTCAGCTACCGATAGCGATCGGGTAAAGTAAGCCTACTGTCTAGTAGCCCACATCCAGGTGTCAGTGCCATGAGTCGTTTTGGGGACAGGATCTTTAAATCTCATTCATACATTTGTAGTTATTTATCCCCGCAGTATTTTCCCCGCCCCCTGTGGTAGGCTTCAGAGCCTCCACAACTTACGACTCGGCCCGCCGATTCGCCAAGATGACTTAAAAGTCTCCGCTATCCCGGTTCGGCCCGCCGATCCGCACGACTTGCAACTGTTAGACTTTCGAGCCTCCACAACCCTTCTCGCAACTGGTAGACTTTCGAGCCTCCACAACCCTTCTCGCAACTGGCAGACTTTCGAGCCTCTAAAACCGTCTTGCAGCTGGTAGACTTTCCAGGCTCCACCACCCTTCTTGTAACTGGTAGACTTTCGAGCCTCCAAAACCGTCTCGCAACTGGTAGACTTTCGAGCTTCCAAAACCGTCTCGCAACTGGTAGACTTTCAAGACTCCAAGACCTTCTCCTCTCCGAAGACAGGCAAGCCGCCGTCGCCGCTACCTCTCTGTTGCATACTTCCAGGGGCGGCACGATGAGGTAAACTTGCGGGTTTCTAACTATTTTCTATCTCGCCCACAGGAAGCATCCACAACCATCGGACAGGGTCCGACCCCGACAGCCGTAATACCCCGGCATTGGCGACGAACGAATCGAGCTGACGACCCCGCCAACGGAGGACGCCCAGGCCTACGCTTAATAAAATCTAACATATTCATTCACGGCATAATTCTCTAGTGTTCTCATCTGGGACCGGGTCGGAATCTCTTTCAGCAACACACCTGACCTAAATAAATTCTTGGGACGAGTCCAGGCCCACCCTGAACTATCTCAGTCTTACCAGACCGTCACAATACTTTCCACTACTGTGGTTTCTGTGCTTGTGAATACCAATGCATTTATTTTGTTATATTTGGCCCATGTAATTGCGTATATAATGAAAGTTATTTCTTCTTTTATTAATTTGATTTTGTCCTTTAAAATTGTTGCTTTCTGATTTATGATTTCAACCGAGCTCTGGGTAACTTTTGTAATATGCGCAAATCAGTATTTATTCATTTAGCACAACAATCTGTTACCATAGTACTTAGATTCTAAATAATATGGTTTTAAACAGTTAACATAAACAATATTACAATTCAGATGATTATAGGAACAAGTAAATATTATTTGTAATAACCTCGAGGGATTGATCAGGCAAGATATAGTTCACAGCATTATAATTATTGCATAAAACTCTAAATGGGTCGTGCTGAGCATAATTTTATCTACATATAGGCATACGTAACGGACGGAAAGAACAGATAAATCTTGAAGGGACAGCAATATCAACATTACATAATAAAATTTGAAAGTCGATAAGACCAAGAAAGAGCTTGTGGACGAAGATCACCCCACTACAAACTCGGCCATGATTTAGGGACGGAAGCTCAATTATATTAAACTACCGCTTGGATCATCCGAATTAAAGCAGGATTTCTACGTCGACGACTGCCTAACTATAGCAGACAGTACTCCAGAAGCAGTCAAAATTCAACAAGAACTAAACCAAATATTGTTGCCATCCGGATTCAAGCTCCGAAAATGGTGCTCGAAAAACGAACAAGTTTTAACAAAAATTCCTAAGGAAGACATTGTCAACAATTTCAAGCTAGACGAACACTGAAACACTACAGTGCGAAGACGTGCGAAGACACAAAAGGATCAACTATGTGGGCGATCCCAATACAGCGAAGCTTCAACTATCGTGTTTTAAGTTCAGAATCTGCACAGATATTCGACCCACTAGGACTATTTGCCCCTGTTGTAGTGAAGGCAAAAATATTTATGCAAACTCTGTGGGGACTGAACCTGGGTTGGGACGATAAACTCCCACACCATCTTCAGGATGATTAGAAGAAATTTCGCTCTGATTTGCGAGCATTTAATACTATGCAAATCCCGAGACATATCTTTGATGGAAAAGTGCAAATCACTCAAGAAGTACACACGTTCGTCGATGCGTACTTACAAAAATAATCAACTGTCTGTCCGGCTCATGTGCTCTAAATCCCGAGTGGCACCAGTAGAAAAGAAACGTTACCTCGGCTAGAACTATGAGCTGCGGTATTGTGCGCTGAACTGACCCAAAGAATGAGGAAGGTTTTACGCCTGTCCAGTGAAAGGGCATCTGGGTACTTCTGGACTGACTCAACTGTGGTTCTGTCCTGGATAAACGGATCAGCGGCAACATACCACACGTTCGTTGCAAATCGGATCGCTAAAATCCACCGAAAAATCACCGTGGCGTGACGTCTCATCAGCAAAATCGCCGGCAGACGTACTATCAAGAGGAATTGCCATCTGTAACAAGCTGTTTACTTGGTTGGCTCGCAACTGAAATGTGCGGCTAGCTCAGTAGAGTTTGTGTGCTCGTCCCACCAAATTTGTATTGCGTGATTGCCCGCCCAGAGAGAACGCTATGGGTTGAGTTATTCTTCAGGTTGTTTATTGTATTTCAAGTTGTTTACCGTATTTCGGATTCTGCTGCTGCGTTCTGATCGCCCCGCGGTTGCGGCGGGCAGAGTGTATCGCCTGGAAGGATGAACTTTCATCCCTCCTTATCGCCACTGCCACTCCGATCGCCTGCTTTGCACCTTCAAACATAGAGCTAGCAGGATGTATCGCCTGGCCCAAGCGTAGCCACCCTTATCGCCTGCTCCGTGCCTTGGCCTAGGATATCGTCGACACGGTGTATCGTCCGGCCTAAGCCTAGCCACGCGTGCAACTCCTACAGTTTGACACTCTTCACCGGCGCTTTACTCGCTTGATCCTTGCCGCCGGACCTCGCTGTGCCTCGTATCGTCGTTTGCTCCTTGACTCCTTGAATCCTTGCCTCCTTGATCGCAGCCTCGCACACGACGTAGATCTCAACGTTGAAGCCTCAGTCTGGAAGGCTTGCCACTTCAAGCTCCAAACTTCTCGACTTTGCAATCTTGATCTAGCCGCGGACTCGGTTTAACTTTGACTGGCTCCGTTCACGCACTCGTTTGGATTCTCGCACTCGTACTAGTTCCCGTGCGCATGCGTCCTCCGCCTTTTATAGGCTTCGCCAATCCAGTTGCTAATGCCGGCGTCGGTCACGCCACTGGTTCCAAAGTCCAGTGAATGTCCGGCTTGTACCTTTAATCCTCACGGCATCTCCTCCTTGGCGGCCAAAATCCAACGCCGTCGATCACGCCACCGAGTCCAACGTCCGCCTGAGTCCCGCTACATTAGCGGCGTCTCCTATTTGGCGGCCACCTCCCTTGCGACTCACCGCCTGACCGCTAGGGAGCTTTCCCGGGGCTGCCCTCCTCGTCCCCTTGCGCCGCTTGTTAGTGCTTTTACAGACTTCGCTGCTGATGCTGGTGGCAGTATGCCTCCCCTGCACACTGCTTAGTGGGGAGTTTCAATTACAACTCCTCACACATCTTTCGCACCATTCAGCAGATTAATTTCTCTGTTGAATACAAACAGCTTCTTAAACACAAGGCAGTAGACAAAAAGAGCTCAATCATCGCCCTATCTCCTATACTTGGAAAGAACGGACTTATCAGAGTCGGAGGTAGATTAGAAGAATCTCAACTTCCATATAACTCGAAGAACCAAATCCTGCTTCCTTACAATGATTCGATTGTAAGGATGCTATTGCCAGAGATGCATGAAGAGAAAATGCATTGTGGAGCGCAATAACAACGAGCCATTGCCAGACAGAAATACTGGATTGTCAATGATAAAACAATGGTAAGAAGCCTTGTACACTGCTGTGTCAAATGTACGAAGGCACGACCCAGATTAATGCAACAAATTATGGGCAACCTTCTAGCGGACTGAGTAACACAGGCGCGGCCATTGATTACTCCGGGCCCATTTGGATTCATCACAAGATTCGTGGGAAAGACCAGACAAGTCCTATATAGCAATGTTTTGCTGTTTCGCCACAAAGGCAGTTCATCTGGAACTAGTCAGTGATTTGACGACGGAAGCATTCTTAGCCGCTCTTCGACGATTTTTGAGTCGACGCGGCAAATGCCAGACCATTCACTTCAATTGAAGACCTTAGAAGAAGCGATCTTTTCGGATAAGGCCCAAATTAACCACAATTGCAAAAAATCGCAGGTGGAATTCAAGTTCATACCGCCCCGAGCGCTATAATTTGGCGGCCTGTGGGAAGCTGCGGTAAAGTCAGCAAAACGACTTCTGGTATCAGTCACAGCCACATCGTAGTTAAAATTTGAGGAGCTCAACACTGTGATCATCATGTCATCAGACCCGACTGATACATCAGCCCTTACTTCAGGGGACTTTCTGATTGGTGAGCCATTGACAGCTCCTCCCGATGTGAACCTAGCCTCATCCGGAAAAACATTGGTGAAGAGATGGGAACTAGTATCCAGATTAAAGCAAGCATTCTGGAAGGAATAGTAAAGACTTATCCTGGCAAGGTCAACCACGTCCGGGTAGTAGACGTTAAAACTGCCTCTGGCGTATACAAACTCGCAGTTACTCGGCTTACTCCGCTTCTGAAAGAAGAAGCTACAAAACGTCCTCGCAGCTCCATCGAAGAAAAAACTATGTCAGAAGAAATCCCAACACAGAAGAATAAGGTGAAGCTTCCGATCCTTCCAACTTTGCTGGCCATGCTACTCATCATCCCACTAGCAATGCGACAACCAATAACTGTGACTCAGTTTACAAATTAACCCGGAATATTCTACGAGCGAATCGGTACTTCCAGAATGGCATTTTCAGAAAGGACCATTATTGTGTACTACGATTTAAAACCATATTGGGCCGATATGTGAATATTATTCGACGGGATTACTGAACTCAAGCATAAGTGTTCAGAGCTACGAAACGCAAATGCCTGTAACTCTATATTTGAGCATTTTCGTTCATTATTTTTTGCTATTCACGGCCCAGAATACAAACTTCAGTCAGTCCAAGGTCCTCTACAGAAATATTTATATTTGCGCAGACAGGCATGAAATGGACGTGCCGGCGGGAAGCGGGCAGGAGCGAAAGTCGAGGTAGGGTCCGTGTAAGACTACGCCCGGGCCACCTGCCGTCGGAAGATCGGCTGGCGACCACGAGCGCTCCGCTTGCGACCGGTGAGAATGCGATCCCGTCAACCGGAGTCGGATCTCTAGCCAGGGAAAGGGGTGCCTGCCTACGGCCATGCCGCCGGCCCGTCATCCTCCTACCAATCCGGGTAGGAGGAGTCGGCCCCGTCAACCGGGTGCCGGCGTCCGAGGTCGAAGAGACACGGGGAGGGCAGCCGATTCCGTCAACTGGAAATCGGTCGTCCAGCCCCGAAGAGAGAGGGGCGGGGTGAGGGCAGCCGATCCCGTCAGCCGGGAGTCGGTCGTCCAGCCCCGGGGAGGAGTGGAAGGCCACAGAACGAGAGAGGTATGTGTCCCCGTCAGCCGGAGGCCACTCCCGCCTTGGTTCTGGTAGCCGGGGCTGTGAAAAGAAACATTTGCCGGGTATTATCTTCACTTATTACTGATTTTATTTTAATACAAGTCCAATCCTAGTTCTAGTTGTCCCTAAGCTATTCCCTACGTCTGTTGGGAGTGGCCCTTGGCCGGCTCACCCGAATTACTCCTCGGCGTGGGTCTCCAAGTTCCCCGCGCGCGCAAGAATTGGTTCGCCGTCGGCCACGTGTTCTCCTGGTAGTTGAGCTGCTGATCTGAGCACGTCCGTTCCGTTCTGAAGTTTTCACAAGACTCCCCGATCGGCGAGCAGAGGGGTCTGCTCGAAGCTCTCCTCTGCCGCTGATCACGGCAGCGGCCGTTCTCGCTGCTTCGGCGCGAAGTATCGCCGTCCTCTTCTGGCGCGTGTCCTTCTGCTGTTCGCCGGGCTTCGTCGGCGTCGGCGCCTCGTTGGCGTGTCCGCCGATCGTTGTTTTGTTCTGTTCTCTGCTGCTTCTAGTTGGCTTCGTCTGTGTATTGGTCGGCTCTGCCGACATGTCGCTGGCTCTGCCGGTGTGGTTGGCTCTGCCGCTGCGGTTTGCTTTGCCGGAACGGTTGGCTCTGTCGGTTGGGTTGAAACATTGCGGGCTTGGTGTTGCGGGCGTCGTCTTGCGGTGATGTTGCGGGCGGGGTTGATGTTGCGAGCTTGATGTTGCGGGCGGGGTTGATGTTGCGAGCTTGATATTGCGGGCGGGGTTGATGTTGCGAGCTTGGTGTTGTGGGCGTCGTGTTGCGGTGGTGATGTTGCGGACGGGGTTGATGTTGCGAGCGCGCTTTGATGATGCGGCCGCTGATCAGGCAGCGGGCTACGTACCTCTCTATGAGCCCTAACGGGCCTTAACCTAAGCTCCTAACTAATGTTTACAAATACCCTCCGAGGGTCTTTTGATAGTCACTTAGCCTAATTTAATCCTAACTTATGTGTTACTCTTAATTATATACAAATATTTACATGCCGCGGTTGGGCTTGGTGAGGGATACCTCACTCATCGAATTTTTGTTTGCGATACGACCATTGTTGGTTTTAAGCGCACCCCAATTTTGTAGCATCTATAGTTTAACCCATCTTCTTTAACTGCATCAACGCGTATGAGAAATAATTATAAATTGATCCATTAAAAATCAGAGTATTTCGTGTTATTTAGTGTTGAAATAATTATAATGCGTCTTTGTGCATCAGCCTGCCGCCATATATTATGTTTGCTAAAGCCTCTTTTGAACAATATACACTTTCAAAACTCACTAAGTCGATATAAAAACTTTAATAAATTCCTATTCAAAACACTCCCGACACACACTTATACTTGCAAATAGTAAAGTGACAGATGAAAAAGACAAAATTATATGTACAAATAAATTTACACAAACAAGAGACACTCACAGTCGCAGGTACCGAAAAAATAAATGTATAACAAAGCCAAATATTAAAAGCCGAAAGATTGCCGAAGCTTTGACAGGCAGGAACAAAAAGAACTCCCATTATAGTCCTGTGTTCTAACAGCTGGAGAAACGATTGATTACGAATACACCTTCGACGATGCATCTTGTAGAGTTATAACATTCGGTCGTAGCAGGGTTGCGCCACTGGGTAGCGTCAATAATTGTGGAGCGAACTCAAGTTCTTGCCGTTCCTCTCGCACTGATTGGAAATCCCATAAGGGAAAAATTGTGACAGTAAATTGAGGCTAGAAATTGAATGTGTTATTCCAGCCTAAGCATTGTTTGAATCAAGAAATATTACAACCACTTCTGGCTTGTTATTTTTGAGGATTGCTATTTAACAGGTCATAAAGACACATATATGCTGATTTATGTTTTAGATAGGAGTAAGATCTTACTGGAAATAGTTTATTCTCCTCAGCAAAGCCATACAATCGTTCCTTTATCATTGAATTCAGAAGTTTAGAAAGAACCCGAATAAATGAAATAGGCCTTATACTCATTGAGATCTTTCCCTCTCTTTGGTATGGACGTAACCTTGATTTCTTTCCTTTGGTACCTCAAATGAGACAAATATCTTGTTGAACTCAGCAATCACGACATCCGTATTTTCAAATAGTTGGAAAATTCCTATTCCAAAGAAAAATAACGAATATCGGCCATATCAATTTTACCCTACCTTTTAACATTTTTTGAGAACCTCATGGTGGCACAAATAAAAGACTATTTTAGAAAATAATATGCTAGGTAATAAACAATAAGGATTTAGGAAAAGCAGGAGCTGCACTTCGGCCATACTAAAAATAACTGAAAATTGTGAGGAGTTGTATTTAAACTCCCCACAATGCAGTGTGCAGTGGATGCACACTGCCGAGGGCAGCAGCCGCTTGGCAACCAAGCGGGGCAAGGGTACGGGGGGGGGAGGATGAGGACTGCCTAGCAACAGGCAGTGCCGATGCAGGTGTCCACCACAAAGGAGACGCCGCTAATATAGCGGGACTCTGGTGGACGTTGGACCCGGTGGCGTGATCGGCGGCCGTGGACTTTGGCCGCCAAGGAGGAGACGCCGATAAATAACGGGACATGGGCCGGACTTTGGACCCGGTCACGCGATTTGCGCCGGACTTTGAACCGGGTCGCGTGACCGATGCGTGCAAGAGTAACGGGACTGGCAGAGCCTATAAAAGGCCGAGGGCGCAGGCGCACGTCAACTAGTACGAGTGCGAGGATTCAAGCGAGTGCGTCAACGGAGCCAGTGAAAGTAACCCAAGTAACCAAGATCAAGAAGCAAAGTCGAGAAGTTCGGAGCTTGAAGTGGCAAGCCTTCTGAGCAGAGACTCCAAAGCTGAGATCTGTCGCGTTTAGAGGGTACGGTCACGGAGCCAAGGACCAAGGAACCAAGGAGTCAACATTCCAAGGAACAGCGAGGTCCTGTGGCAAGGACCAATCGGAGAAATCAACGGTCGAGTGGATTCAAGTTGTGGGAGTTGCGCGCGTGGCTAGGCTTTGCCGGGCGATACACCGTGTCGACGATATCCCAGACCAAGGCGCAGAGCGGGCGATAAGGGTGGCTAGGCTTTGCCGGGCGATACATCCTGCTAGCTCTGTGCTGGAAGCTGCAAAGCGGGCGTTCGGAGTGGCTAGGCTTCGGCTGGGCGATACACTCTGCTAGCTTTGCAGTGAGGTCGCGAAGTGGGCGTTCGGGGTGGCTAGGCTCCGGCTGGGCGATACACCCTGCTAGCTTCGGCAGCGAGATAACCGAGAGACGGGCCAGAAAGGAGTGCAGCCGCACCCGGAAGGAGCAGACGCAGCAAAATTCTATCCGAAATATCCGATTAAAGTGCAATAAACACCTGAAGATTAACTTAACCCGAAGCGTTCTCTCTGGGCGGGCATCACGTTTAATATAAATTTGGTGGGACGAGCCCACGATCTCGACTGAGCTAGCCGCACGTAATCGTTGCGAGCCAAACCCAGGAAATCAGCTCGTTACATCTGGCGCCCAAAAACGTGATTGTCCAAACAAAGAGAAAAACAACAAGAACGCAAGATGGGGAAAAGTTGGATAAAGAACATAAAAAAGGAAGAGTACGATGACGTGGCAAAGACGTTGGGCATACAGCTCATCGGCTCGGTCGACGCCATGAGGAAAACCTTATCAGAATTCGTAGAGGAACACGGAACAGAC
Organism: Drosophila rufa; assembly: GCA_018153105.1. Lineage (NCBI taxonomy): Eukaryota > Metazoa > Arthropoda > Insecta > Diptera > Drosophilidae > Drosophila > Drosophila rufa. The sequence goes on along the minus strand of JAECXS010000162.1, from coordinate 717,671 downwards.
CCAGAGGTGGCTGTAACGTTGGCTAAGCTGGAGGAAAGATTCAGCAAGATCCCAAGCATAAAAATACAGCTAGCAGACCCAGAAGCCCTAATAGCAAGCCTAGATGTCACAAGCATGCAGGACACAAGCAGAAGCAGGGAGTCGAGCAGTGATAGACGCCCGGAGGAGAAAACGGAAAAGCCAGACTACGCGAAGGTCGCAAAACAAGTGCGCGAGTGGAGGTTCAAGTATGACGGAAACGACAAGCCTCTGGAGTTCCTGGAGCAAGTGGAATGGTATGTCGCAACATACGGCCTCGACCTTAACCTGATCCCCAGAGCGATGCCAGAACTTCTACAAGGCAAGGCGTTGAAGTGGTTCATAGCCAACAACAAGTTATGGCAAAGCTGGGGGAGTTCATCTACGACTTCCAAAACTTCTTCTTGCCGAGAGGTTACATGGAGAAGCTGGCTGACCAGGTAAAGCAGCGCAAACAGAAATACGGCGAGAGATTTAAAGACTACATGGTGGAAATTCAAACCCTAATGCGGCCACTGCGAATGTCCAGAAGGGAGTCACTGGCACGAATCCTAGAAAACAGCACGCCAGCACTCCGCATATTTATGCGCCCGTACGAGTGCAAAAACCTCGATGCCGCAATGGCACTGGCCGACGAATTCGAAGAGCTCGACCAGCAGCGGGAAGAATTCGAGAGGGAAAACGCTGCCCACAATGCCAGGTCCCATCCACAACAAAGGACAGAGCAGAGTGCGGTGTGTAGAAGATGCCAGGACGAGGATCACCCAGGTGGAAACGCGCAGCACAATCGGAGACCAGCGGTGCCCCAACGGGAGTTCGTGCAAAACCCAGCACAAGCATGCCGGAGGTGCGGAGGGCAAGAACACTGGGCGAGAGAATGCCGGAATCAGCGGATCGTGTTCTGCTGGATATGCGGGAGGGTCGGAAGAAGGACGGTAGAATGCTGCCAACCGTCGGGAAACGCTCAGCGATCCCAGCCTGTGAGAGGCCAGCAGGGATCGCAAGGCTCCGCCTCGCAAAACTAATGGGGAACCTAACAGCCGAGGAGACACAACTGACCGCAACGGTGCTGATAGGCGGAAGCCAAGTCAGAGCAACGGTGGACACAGGAGCCACAGCCAGCTTCATAAGCGAGACGTTGGCGGTCACTCTACAACGAGCTGGAACAAGGAAGCCCATTAAGCGACAAGTGCATATGGCAGACGGAAGCCGAGTCCAGATCAACGAGCAGATGGCAGTGCAGATCGGACTCGGAACAGAGACGGTGACAATACAACTGCTAATACTCCCAGGAATAATCGACGCGCTGGTTTTGGGTTGGAACTTTCTCACCAACATCGGCGCAGAAGTGAAGTGCGCAGGACACAAGGTGGCGATTCCAGCGAGGAGACGGAACAATGGATGGCTAGAAGAGAGATTGTCCGTCGCCGTCGTCGAAAGGCCTCAGCAAACCGGCGAAAGAGAGGAGGAATTCCTGGAGGCAGAGTTGGCCGAATTCAGGCAGATGAAAGGACCGTCAAACGTAGCCGTACACAGCATCACAATGAAGGACGACAAACCGATCAAGCAGAGGTATTATCCGAAGAATCCGAAAGTACAAGGAGAAATCAATGCCAAGGTGGATGAATTGCTGCAAATGGGATGCATCGAGCATTCGAAAAGTCCGTATAGCTCCCCCATAGTAATGGTGAGAAAGAAGACTGGCAAGTGGAGATTATGCGTTGATTTTAGGCAGATAAATGCAAAGTCAATAAAGGACGCATATCCCATGCCACGGATAAATTTCATCTTAGACCAACTGAGGGAAGCACGATACATCAGCAGCCTGGATCTCAAGGATGGATACTGGCAAATTCCCCTAGAGGAACGGAGCAGGCAGTTTACAGCTTTCACAGTGCCGGGCAAAGGTCTGTTTCAATGGAAAGTGATGCCTTTTGGACTACATTCGGCGTCAGCCACATTCCAACGAGCACTGGACAAAGTGATAGGGCCCGAAATGTCGCCACATGCATTTGCGTATCAGGATGATATCGTGGTGATAGGAAAAACGAAGGAGGAACACATAAGGAACCTGAAGGAAGTTTTTCGCCGACTGAAGGAGGCAAACTTGCGGATTAACGCAGAAAAGTGCCAGTTTTTCCAAAAGGAACTGCTCTATCTGGGACACCGTATAACAAAAGAAGGAATCGGCACGGACCCGGACAAGGTAGCAGCAATCGCAGAGCTAAAACCGCCATCAACTGTGAGAGAACTCAGGCAATACCTGGGGGTGGCGTCGTGGTATAGGAGGTTCGTTCCAGATTTCGCAAAAATCGTGATGCCCTTAAACGAACTGCTGCGCAAGGGCACGAAATGGGAATGGTCCCAAAAACACCAAGACGCGTTCGAGCAGGTGAAAGCGAAGCTGGTAGCAGACCCAATCCTGGCATGTCCAGATTTCGGAGAAATGTTCGTGCTACAGACGGATGCTAGCGACTACGGGATAGGAGCAATCCTCACGCAGAACACAAAGGAAGGAGAAAAGGTGATATCCTACTCCAGTAGAACACTGAATGGGGCCGAGAAGAACTACTCGACCACGGAAAAGGAGTGTTTGGCGATAGTGTGGGCCGTACGCAAGCTGCGACCATACCTGGAGGGGTACCATTTTAAAGTAATCACAGACCACATGGCTTTAAAATGGTTAAACAGCATAGAAAGCCCTTCAGGCCGAATAGCGAGATGGGCCTTAGAACTGCAGCAGTATGATTTTGAGATTGCATACAGAAAAGGCCAGCTAAACGTGGTGGCAGACGCTCTATCCCGGCAACCACTACCTGAGAGTATCCGCCAAGTGAAGGAGGCGACCATATCATCGAGTGAGTCGTGCCCATGGATCACGGAAATGGTAGAGAAAATCCAGAGGAACCCACAGAAGTTTCCCGACTATATGCTGGAGGGATCAACCTTGTACAGGCACATTCCACATCGAGCTGGCAGTGAAGACGTCGTCGCGTGGAAATTGTGCGTGCCCCAAGGACTAAGGGAGAGCGTACTACGAGAAAACCACGACTCGCCAGCGGCTGGACATGTGGGAACGAGGAAAACGATAGCCAGACTAGCGGCAAGATATTACTGGCCAGGGATGCAGCGGGACACGAGATCGTATGTCAGGAAATGCGAAAGTTGCCTGAAGTACAAGCCGAACCAGCTACAGGCAGCAGGACAAATGCTCACGCAAGTACCGGAAGAACCCTGGGCTACAGTGTGCGCCGATTTTGTGGGACCGCTGCCGAGATCAAAGCACGGGAACCAGATGCTGCTAGTGCTGATCGACAGGTTCTCCAAATGGACAGAGCTCGTTCCCATGAGGGCAGCCACGGCAGAATCACTGCGAAAGGCATTCAGAGAACGAATTATATCAAGATTCGGAGCACCAAAGGTAGTGATAACGGACAACGGGGTACAATTTGCGAGCAGGGCTTTCAATAAATTTCTTAAGGAAATGGGAATCCGCCATCAATATACGGCCCCATACACGCCACAGGAAAATCCTACGGAGAGAGCGAACCGGACGGTTAAAACAATGATTGCCCAATTCGCCGGAGATGACCAGAGGTGCTGGGACGAAAAGTGGCCAGAGATTATGCTAGCCGTTAATACGACCGTATCGGACTCCACCGGGTACTCACCGGCGTTCCTAACGCAAGGACGCGAACCCAGACTACCGAGCGCCTTGTACGACAAGGAGACACTGGGCACGGGACGACAAACAGAGACGCCCGATGAAAATTCTCGAAAGCTGAAGGAAATCTTCGAAATTGTCCGAAGGAACTTGGAAAAGGCGGCGCAGGATCAGGCCAGGTACTACAACCTGAGGAGGAGGCCTTGGAATCCGAGAGTTGGAGACACGGTGTGGGTCAAAGAGCACCATCTGTCGAAGGCCGTGGAAGGATTCGCAGCGAAATTGGCACCCAGGTACGATGGCCCATTCAAGGTGACGGATTTCCAGTCCCCGGTCATTTGCGTCGTACAGCACAACGGCACCAAGAAGGAAAAGCTGGTACACATAAGCCAGTTAAAGCCACAAAGTGTAGACGACGGAGTCGAGGATGTTAAGGCCAGGGCAGAAGACTCCGACACTCGAGTCAACAACGCGCCACAGCGAGGAATCAGCGGAGCGCGCGAGGACAACGAGGAGGATGTTACCGCAGAGGCAGAGGACTCCAACGACAGAAGCGACGAAGATCAGGATGGTACCGCCATGACGAAGGACTCCATCATCAGCGCCAGTCACACACCACTGCGAAGATCCAGAAGAGTGCGTGAACGGAACCAAGCGGATGCTAACGCCAGGCGGAGGACTCCAGTATGAAATGAAGAAGACACGGAAGTACAAGGAAAGTAAACGAAGAAAAGAATATCAAACAAAAGCCACAAAAAAAAAAAAAAAAAAAAAAAAAAAAAATTTAGTTGGGAGAGCACGCGTCCACAGACGACTTGCAATGGAGGCAACTACCTTTTTGCATCTGAAGAAGGGAGGAGGACGATACACGGCATCGTAAGCGAGTCAGCTACAACAACAAAAACAAAGAAGTCGTTAGCAGCGGAAGAAGAAGACGCGAACCGGAGGGCAAGGGAGGGGATACGAACCAGCGGGCAATTCGCGATCCAGGTCCCAGGAATCGGCATCGGTGACCCTGATCTGCGAAGGCCGGCACAATCGAAGATCCGGAGGAGTTCTGACGAGGGGCTGCAGCAGGCGCCACCTTAGTCCCGCTGCCGGTTCCGCTGCTGTCGTCGCCGCGGCCACCGCAGTCGCAGCGCTGTCCGTCCACTGCCCGGCCGCTGCCGGAGAGGTGATCTTCCAGCATCCAAAGGCCTATGAGGCCTACCGGAGGGAAAACAACTCCAACTTTCACGGAAAATGCAAATTCACTGGCCGGCAGTGATGGGGAAAATGCATAGATCGACGGATCAAATTATCGATAGGTGGAAATATCGATAGTGATCGAAGGGGTCTGGTCACACAAACGGTTGGTATTTTTCCAGGCCGATCGACACGGGCAAATACCAGATCGGGAACAGTGTGACCAGGAGGAGTGCGGTATGTTAATACCGGCCAGAGATGAGAATACCGCGGAGGAAGGCGGGAATTTTGAAAATGGAGAGGACGTACCCGAGGGCCAATTCCCGAAGGAAAGCAGCAGTCTTTTTGCGTTTTCGAAGGAAGGGGAAAGTGTGAGGAGTTGTATTTAAACTCCCCACAATGCAGTGTGCAGTGGATGCACACTGCCGAGGGCAGCAGCCGCTTGGCAACCAAGCGGGGCAAGGGTACGGGGGGGAGGATGAGGACTGCCTAGCAACAGGCAGTGCCGATGCAGGTGTCCACCACAAAGGAGACGCCGCTAATATAGCGGGACTCTGGTGGACGTTGGACCCGGTGGCGTGATCGGCGGCCGTGGACTTTGGCCGCCAAGGAGGAGACGCCGATAAATAACGGGACATGGGCCGGACTTTGGACCCGGTCACGCGATTTGCGCCGGACTTTGAACCGGGTCGCGTGACCGATGCGTGCAAGAGTAACGGGACTGGCAGAGCCTATAAAAGGCCGAGGGCGCAGGCGCACGTCAACTAGTACGAGTGCGAGGATTCAAGCGAGTGCGTCAACGGAGCCAGTGAAAGTAACCCAAGTAACCAAGATCAAGAAGCAAAGTCGAGAAGTTCGGAGCTTGAAGTGGCAAGCCTTCTGAGCAGAGACTCCAAAGCTGAGATCTGTCGCGTTTAGAGGGTACGGTCACGGAGCCAAGGACCAAGGAACCAAGGAGTCAACATTCCAAGGAACAGCGAGGTCCTGTGGCAAGGACCAATCGGAGAAATCAACGGTCGAGTGGATTCAAGTTTTGGGAGTTGCGCGCGTGGCTAGGCTTTGCCGGGCGATACACCGTGTCGACGATATCCCAGACCAAGGCGCAGAGCGGGCGATAAGGGTGGCTAGGCTTTGCCGGGCGATACATCCTGCTAGCTCTGTGCTGGAAGCTGCAAAGCGGGCGTTCGGAGTGGCTACGCTTCGGCTGGGCGATACACTCTGCTAGCTTTGCAGTGAGGTCGCGAAGTGGGCGTTCGGGGTGGCTAGGCTCCGGCTGGGCGATACACCCTGCTAGCTTCGGCAGCGAGATAACCGAGAGACGGGCCAGAAAGGAGTGCAGCCGCACCCGGAAGGAGCAGACGCAGCAAAATTCTATCCGAAATATCCGATTAAAGTGCAATAAACACCTGAAGATTAACTTAACCCGAAGCGTTCTCTCTGGGCGGGCATCACGTTTAATATAAATTTGGTGGGACGAGCCCACGATCTCGACTGAGCTAGCCGCACGTAATCGTTGCGAGCCAAACCCAGGAAATCAGCTCGTTACAAAATAACTCCAATATAAGTTTGTTTAGCATAATTACAGCAAAGCTGTTGATACTGTCAATCACAATGTTCTCAATGCTAAATTATACAATTTAAATTTCTCTTAGACCCATGACATCGTACCTGCATAATCGGCGCCAATCAGTTGTTCTGTCAAATATGTACACAATATGTAATACAGGATGGTATGACACTTCCGCGGTACCGCCGCAAAGCACTGCTTCGCGAAAGCAGAGGGCTGCTCCGCTGACTTCGTAGCCGAACTTGGTAGCCACGAAAGCAGCCGTTTCCACTCAGCACTTGTGCCAAGTAGAAGTTCACCTGGCCGTGCTGTCTATTGGTCCAGACCTCCAGGTTTGGAATCAACCGAAAGGCCCAGCGTCCCTTGGTCGAGCTCTCCCAGAGTCGTCCGCTTGGCCGCGGCACGCACCGCTTCTCTCTCTCCATAAGTTTGGGCTCTTCCGCGCACTTGCTCTTGAACAGAGGCCTGCTCGGAGGCAAGGAGATCAAGTGGTGGAGTCCCTGCCAGGACTTACGCAACCTAGTCCGACATCTTCCTGAATGCGCTGCAGTTGCGAAGGGCAGCCAGTCTATGGGTGGCGTTCAACTGCGTCGACATGGCCTGCAGCCATACCGGCGCGGAATAGCGCCGAGATGTTCGTGGAACGAAAGCCTCGTGTCTAACATCATCCCGAGGTATTTGATTGCTCTAAACGATTTGATCGGCGCGTCGCAGACTCGGATATCTGCAATCTCCAGTCGCTTTCTTCTGCTCACGAGCACGGCTTCGGTTTTCTGGGGGCCAGCTGGAGTCCCAATCTGGTCAGCCATGAGTGAATCAAGTTCACGCTCTTGATGCAGAGGTCCTCTGCTGTGGTCAGCTCCTTGGCGACGACGACGACCGCAATATCGTCTGCAAAACCCACCAGTTCTGTATGACCAGCCAGAGCTATGCGGAGTACCCCGTTGTACATGGCGTTCCACAGAATGGAGCTCCGCAGGATTGTCCGATAGATTCCCATTTTGCAGGTGCTTCGGATCCGCTCATCGAAATAGCTCCCCATTATCCTGGGTAGGAAGGGGGGACCTTAAAATTGTTCAGGGCCTCCATAATGCTATACCATCTCGCAGTGTTGAATGTATTGCGTATGTCGCAATGGGGAAGTATTCCTTAGCCCCTCCTTTTCAGCGTAGGCCTGCGATAGCAGCCCTGGCGATGTCAACCACCTTGATTATGGCATCAATGGTTGACTTCGCCTTTCTGAAGCCAAACTGAGCTTCAGAGAGGTCGCCAGCCGCCACTATAGCCTTATGGATCCTAGTACCGATCAGGTGCTCCAGCACTTTTCCAGCTCCGTCTATGAGACAGATTGGCCAAAAAGATGGCGGCTCGTCCGGCGGTTTTCCAGGTTTCAGGAGGAGCACCGGTCTCTGGATCTTCCAGCTTGCTGGGAAGATGCCCACTCTGAGGCAACCGTCGAAAACATCCGCAAATAACTCCGGCCGGAGGGATAGGGCCAGCTTGACGGCGCGATTCGGTATGTTGTCCGGGCCACGAGCCTCGGCTGCGTTGACCCTACTTGCTGTCGCCAAAATCTCTGTTGCCGAGACAGGTTTATAGCACACCAGTGTTGAAGGGTGTTACCAGCTGGTTTGACATCCTGGGGAACAGGTGCTCGACGATGCGCATAAGACTCTCCCGGGATAGTGGAGCTAATTACCTGGAGCTGTTCAGCTTCTTCCCCACAATCTTATATGGCAGGTCTGATACTCGGACCGCTTTTCCGGGTGAACGGGGGTTCCGCGTAAGCGTTGGTATCGGATCAGTCCCTTCTGGCATTTGAAATAGTCTGCATCCACCAGTATACGGGTTCACGGTGACGAGTGTGTCCTGTCCTGCTTACCGACTCAGCCCTTTGTTCTGCGTTGCCAGTGCACTTTATTCTAGCAATGCACTCCGCGAAAGCCTCGATGTTGAGCGATTCCAGTTCGGGATGAGGTATGCCTGATGCTTATCGATCGTGTAGATCGCAAAGTGATCGCTAGCTGTATCCCTCGCTTAGCTCCCATTTACACATCCAGGCTTTAGAGATGCTTACGAATGTGAGATCCACCATCGAGCCTATTCCCGCTCGACTGAAAGTCTGCTCGTGTCCTGTGTTAAGGAGGGCGGTATCAAATTGGGAAAAGCCTCGAGGATGACGTTACGACTTGCGTTGGTGCGGGTGCTTCATCAATCCACAGACCAAGCCAGGACCCTGTATGGTTCGCTAAGGGCTGCGAAGTGGGCACCATTTTCTCGGACGGACTGCGACAGCAGATCTTGTGCTGCCGCGCAATGATTAAAATTAAGTTGAACCATCTTCATGCCTTTCTTGGGCAATTGGCTCTGTTTGACGACAGGGGGCAGTATCGCCCGCCGGCTTGATCGTTAGCATCCTGCTTCTTCAAATCCACGCATCTGAAGCACCTCGCTGGGTTGGTGCACGCAGCAATTTTGTGCCCTTCCGCCCCCATCTGAAGCAGGATTTGCTTCTGTCCATGGTGCTGGCGCACTTACTGGCAATGTGACCAACTTCAGAGCACCTGAAGCACTTTGGACGCGACTCTACTTCTTTTATGCGGCACCCTGTCCACCCAACTTTTACTTTACCCAGCTTGTTGATAGGCCTGCCAAGCTGGCTGGTACGGACACTGTCGCTACCTTGCCCCCGTTCTCTAAGACTCCGACGCCTTTGACTATTACCGAGCTGGTGGGTAGCTCCGCCTGCTCGACGAGCGCGCCCACCAACTCCTCTATGGTCACTAGCTCGTCCAGGTCGTGGATGACGAAGACGGACTGGGGCGTGACTGCGCGAATGGCGATTCGATCGCCCAGCACTCTGCCGATGTTCTCCTTTAGCTCGTTTGTTGCTAGCCTTTTCAGTTCTCCTGACTTTGGTCACCTTGTCGCCTACTTCTTTCATTTTGGGATCCTAGGTACGAGTGACCAGACACAGGACCTCGCGGAAGGTCATTTCCGGGGAAGGATTAAGGATCAGCGCTTCCTTTCTTGCCCCTTCCTTGACGACGCACCGGCTGTTTGTTCCTAGCTGGGGCCGGCCGTGTATTGGGATCACTTTTAATCCCGCTAGCAGAGCCTTCTTTGCCTTTGACGCTGGTTTTCTGGCGATTGCTCCGCTCTTTTGTGTCGCTCGTTCCCGCGACGGCTCCGTAGCTGGGGTTAACGGGCCTGCCTCCAAGGACCTTTTTGGGTGGATGAACGGGCCCAGTGGGGCTAGGGGAATTCCTGCCCCTTTTAGGGGTGGCAGTATCCGCTCCTCTCTCGAGCCCGTTGCGGTCCTGAGCTGCTTCAGGTGCGGGGATAGCGCTGAAGAGCTGCCGCCTGAATGGGTCCTCTCTGAAAGGCGCTCATATCGTCTTCACTTGTCGCATGTTTTCGGGGCGCCGGCCAAGTGGTCCGCCGGTGCCTTAGTAATGCGTGGAATGGCACCTTGCAGCGGAGTTTACCGCGGGTGGATTTCCACATATAAGGCTGCAATCTGGAGTATTATTGCTTATACTCGACATTCCCAAAGAGTTTGCAGCATAATAACCATGCTGCTCCGCCAGGTGTTTGGTGCTGCCGACCGATACGGTACAGACGAAGGCCACCCCGCTGGCCAATGTGGCGCAGAAGAACTGGCACAGCCAGTGCATTTTATACCTAATGCCAGATGGCGATTCTTTGCCGGCCACTATGACTCAGAGGCAAGGTCGCTCAGTCCACGCACCCGCCCAATATGGGACAGACGCTGCGATCAGCCGGATTACGATTTAAGCTTGAGAAGCCCGATGGCGTAAGCTGGGGCCGCTGGTGAGTGGGTCCAACGGTGGCCATAACATTCCCCATGACTTGACCGGTGGCAGTCAAACCGCTCCAACTTGGTCGCCAGAGCCCCGATGTAAGGTGTGCCGCATAAGCGGTGGCGATGGCAATTGTTCTGGTCTTCTGCAAGCGTTCATTAGGAGACGCGACAGCGACCCCTGTTGGAAATCAGCTTCTACCTGCCTGCGCCACTTGGTGGGCAGAGCTGCCAGACCTATGGTATTTGAGCGTTGTCCAACACTGGCAATCAGCTGCCTGTGCGATAAGCTGTCATGACCCGCATTTAACCACATTTAAACAAAGAGAAAATATTTCGGACAAAGTGACAGTGAAAGAGAAAACACAACAAACACTTTTCCCTTTCTACTCTCCCCACAGTGATGCTCTAAGCAGAACTGGAAACGTTGCCCATGCGGTTGACCTTATAACTGCTACTTTTTTATTATTGCATATACATATTGCTGATACTGAACATTCTCCCAGCCGTTGACCAGGTGTTCAACCATCGGTAACGTTGAACGCAAATCAGCGTGGGGTAGGTTCTACGTGTATTCCTCAAAATCGGATCATTGTAAGGAATAAGGATTTGATGCTTTGCGTTATATGGAAGTTGAGATTCTTCTAATCTACCTCCGACTCTGATAAGTCCGTCCTTCCAAGCATAGGAGATGAGAACAACATCGAGTTCTTTTTTGTCACGGTCTTGTGGTTAAGAAGCTGTTTTTATTCAACAGTGAAATCAATCTGCTGAATGGTGCGAAAGATGATAATCCTTGCACGAGTCAACTAACCGACACATAGTGTGGTTGTTGTGGTTCTGTTCCTTTTGTTACAGAATCGTAAAATATATGATTCAAATAGTTGAAGGAGTTGTTATTGTTGCAATTGTGGAGTTCTTCTCCAATCTGATCTTGACATGTTGGCAGGCTTACTTGTTTTGACCGCCGTTCCGGATCGCTGGGAACGATGGTTGTTACCTTGGCCCTGTAGTTACAAGTGTCACAAGTCCATCGAGTTAATACACTTGTTGATGTAGCAAATACATTTATTTATATTTATATTTATTAGCACTCAAACGAATTTATATTTATTATCATAAACAAGTTTTTGATTCATTTCATTTGTTTAGATTGGAGCAGCAATGGTGCCGCTTCAATAGCTCTGAAGTTTCTGACTTTACCAATATGACTTAGGAGCAAAAGAAGGCTAAGTCTCGCAGCAGCGCTGTCAACAGCTGTTCTTAGGTATATAGCTATGCTCGATTAGGCTGGAGCGCGAGGGTATATGCACATACATGAGATCCGTGCGTGTTGCAATTATGCTGACACTTGCACTTTCTATGTGGGCTTATGACCGGGGTTTTATTTATGTAAACACTGCAACAAATGCGTTCTTTTACGTTGTTGCTTTAATGCTAAATGATTCAGACTTTTCCTTGAACATCTCTTTTTATTCTTTTTACCTGAACCATTTTGGAAACGGGTAATTTTATCAATAGCTTTGTTAAAAGATTTTGCAGTGCTATTTTACTTTGCTGTTGAATAATATTTCTTAGTGCTACAAGTATAAACTTATGATTATTGTTTAGGTTCTTAGGTTACTTAGGTACTAACATTTTTATTTTAATGTATAATTATAATAGATTTTGATTATTTTTTGTTATTACGATATATGATTTATGATTTTAAATATTCTTTAATTTCAATATAATAGAGAGTTGCGCTCCTAATTGATTTGAGATGGTGTGGTAAATTGTTCCATGACCTAATAGCATTAATGAAAAATTGTCTTTTAGAGCAAAGAATTTGTATCCGAGGGCATACAAAGTTGTTAGTTCGCCGCGAAGAAGCAGAAGTTAATTTATTGTACAAGTAAATAGAGATATATGGCTTGCATTGTGTTACTCAGATAAGTCCAAATATATCTTAATATTAACTAGATTTAATTGACTTATTGAACTAAGGATTTAGAAGTTGTATTATTTATAATTATAAAAATTATATTATAAGAAAGTGTATTTTATTTGTTTTACATATTTGAAGTCTTTTAAAATTAATAATTTATGTGTGTGTGCTAAGATAAGTTTTTAGTTGTTTTTCGAATTGTAATGTGCCTCTAATTGACTTAAGTTGGTTGGTAGATGGAATAGCGTAAACGAAGAATTGTCTGTCAGAGCTTGCAAGTCTTGTGCGTATATTAATAATATTATTCCTCCGTTGCGAGGAAGAAAATCTGATTAGGTCAAACCAATACTCAGGTTGCTTCGATATTATAATTTTTTGAAAGAATATTAAAATCCTGAAATCGATCCAGGTACAAACATTTAGGTTAAAGATGTTATAGCGTTTCGGTTACGTTGACCGTTCTTCTTAAATTGTAAACATTGTTGAATGTCACCATAATCTTTTGCTGACTTATTGCGTCACAGTTTCCAAATATTTCAAGCCCATATAAAAGTGTTGGCATAATCAGAGTTTTGGCAATTAAAAGTCGGATATTAGTCGGAAGAATAGACTGTGTTACGTACAACTGTTGTAACGTACCATATGTTCTCCCTGTATTTATGTTTATATGATCATTCCAAGAGAGTGTTTTATTGAAGAAAAAGCCTAAGTTACAAGCACTTTCTACATATTCCAAATTCGTGGCTCCCAATCGGAGTTTCGGTAGATGATCCAATTGAATATTCTTTTTGTATATGACGATGCATTTGGACTTAACGGGGTTTAGGCTCAGGCTCAAACACTCAACAAGTCAATATTACATACATTTATACATTCATCAACTTGACTTAACGGACGGCTGACATACAACTGAACATCATCTGCATACATATGAACATTACACATGGACAAAACACTTGGCAGGTCATTAACATATATGGTAAACAATAACGGCCCTAATACAGACCCCTGTGGTACACCACGAGTGGCGACTCGAAACCTTGACACATTTTCCCCTACAGCAACAGCTTGCTTTCTATTCGCAATATATGATCTCATTAACTTAACAGCTGGTAAGGAAAGTTATACATGCGCTGCAGTTTCGTTAACAAAATGAGTCATGACATTTTTACAGTACAAACATTACAGTATCAAATGCCTTGGTAAAGTCCAGTGGGGTTAATAATGTAATGCCAATTCCAGGCGAATATCCTCAGCTATTTTGACTGCTGCAGAAGTGCAGCTTCTTTTTTGGCGGAAACCAGATTGGTTTATATTCAGCAGATTATTACTTATCAAGAAGCTATTTATTAGTTCGGACTCTGAGTCGCTCGAGTATTGCTTATTGTTTCTATATTCGACAAACGGAGTACTCATGGGCAGCTAGATTTAACCGCACAGAAATTCGTGTGCATAAGCAAAAGCTCTACTCAAACGAAGACGAAAAGCTTAGGGGGTCGTATTTCCTTGCGATAAGCGGATCAACAAAAACAACGACGATGTCTGCAGGGTGACAATGTATGCACCGCTGCATAAAATGTATGTTGAGTACACAGTGAGAAAAAACTTTAAGCTGCTCGGCGAAATAACGATGCGCCGTTACACAGAAAGAATGGTTGGCAAAAATCCTATAGCTGAACCCTCCACGAGGGTGCCGACTGGTAATGGTGCTCCAGTGTCCCTTGGGACGGTACCAGCTAAGATCTGGGATTCGCAGTCTGGGGCGGAGCTTTTTCCATAGCTATGCCACAGTAGTCTGCGATCACTTATCATGGCTAAGGTGAAGGGCTGGATCAAGGTGTCATGCGACCCGTGCCGATGATCAGCCTGGCTGGGGGCCCTTGTTAAAAAATAGCCCAGTCGCAAACGGAGCATCCGGACAGCTGGCGCCCTCCGGATTAGCCAGCCTTACCTCCCGCATCGCGGATCTCTGCGGGAGGTGGACCACCCTTTCTCCGCCACTCGTGGGAATATTATGGACCTAAAAACAAATAAAAACAAGAAGGAGACCGGAACTCTCAAAAATCCGGCGAGAACCGAGGGTCCTACCCAAAAGACAGAGGTGACTGCACCTAAGGTCGACCCAACGGCAGTCACTGCTGTTGCTACTGGAGGAATGACAGTGCTCACTGGAGCTAGAGTCAACTCCACGCCGGCGAAACAGCAGCCAACTGGGCTAAATCGCCCCTTGGTCAGAGGCAAGGCGGTGACCGTCACCAACACCCCTGTCACCTCGAGCGACCAGCAAGGTGCTACCACAAGCGCAGCTGTAGCTCAGTCAGGTGCAGGGGTGAAGGGAAGGTCTGCCGCAAGCCAGGCCAAGATGGAGAGGTACGAGGAGAGGAGATCCGCCGCGGCCATCCTGAAGAGACAGGCTAAAAGCAACATTGCCACCCCCTCAGCTGAGTGGCTGAAGAAGCTCGATTGGGCTAAATCGGTGTTGCCGAGGTTGCAGAGGTGCAACCCCAGCCTGCCATCATCCGACTGGAAGGTGGCTAAAGTAGAAGAGACGCAGGGCCCATTGCGCCAGGTGCTACTCATCCTAAACAAGGACTCCACTGCACCCATTGAGGCTATGCACGGAGAGCTAAACTTCGGTTTTAGCTCGGTGCGTATCCGGGTATACAAGTCGGACACCAAGCAGAGGAGCGAGCCTGGTGTCGAAGAGGTGCTGGAAACCGAGGTGGAGGAGCCAAGCAAGGAGGAGGAGGAGGATTGCGAGTCGGTGATATCCGACGCATCCTTCCTGCGCGGCTTCAGCAAGCTGGGTTACGGTGGAACCGACTCGATGAGTGAGGACCCCGAGGACGACCTGGATGCTGACGTGACGGTGGTGGAGGCAAATCTGCTCGATGTCTCTGACGGTCGTGCAGATAAACGTTCACCACTGTAAAGCAGCTTCCGCTGCCCTTATGCTTCGTCTGGCGAGAGACGAAGCCGACCTGGTGCTGATCCAGGAACCCTGGGTTGTATCAAACAGGATTTGTGGACTCAGCACCCCAAAATATAAGCTGCTCGCAGCTCAAGGAGAAGGTAAAACCCGCACTTGCATTTTAGCTAAAAGGCACCTCAGTGCATTTATGCTCTTTAATTACAGCGATGCCGACACTACATCGATAAGTCTGGAGCTCCAAGACAGGTCGATACGTGTAGTGTCAGCATACCTGGCGTATGAAAAATTGGACCCAATACCGGGTCGCAAACTGAGGGAACTCGTCAAGGATTGCGAAGATCGTGGCACTGGCCTGTTGATCGGATGCGACGCAAATGCCCACCACGAGATGTGGGGCAGCACCAACACCAATGAGAGGGGTGAGTTACTTTTTGAATACCTTCTCTCCACTAACCTACTTATCTGCAATAGAGGAAACGACCCCACTTTTGTAATAAAGGACAGGGAGGAGGTCATAGACCTAACCCTTATTTCTAACTGTATGTATGACCAGCTTATAGGGTGGAGCGTTTCGAAAGAACACTCCTTCTCTGACCATAAATATATTGACACAAGATTGTGTACCCCCAACCCTGACCCAGTAACGTTCTCAAACCCCCGTAGAACCAACTGGACAGCTTTTAAAAACAGATTGGCTAAAGCCCTTTCAGCTCCACCAGAGCAGATTCCTCCATCGGAGGAACATCTCACTATTCTCACGACAGTCTTCACTGAAGCCTGTAACGGTGCATACAAAGCATCCTGTCCAATCAGCAAGCCGAGAGGCAAGTGGAGACCACCCTGGTGGAATCAAGAAATAGACAAGCTGAGAGGGGAATGCAGGAAATTCTTCAACAGAGCAAAAAGACTAAGTTGTGAACAGCATTGGTCTGAATATAAACACAGTCTAGCTCAATTAAAAAAGCTCATAAGGCAGGCAAAAAGAGAGGATTGGAGAAAATTCTGTTCGGGAATTGAATCCTCTTCGGAAGCTGCAAGATTACGAAAAGTACTCTCTAAGTCGTCCTCGAATCTGGGCTATCTCAAGAAACAGGACGACTCATGGACTTCTTCCAGCGAAGAAACACTGACGCTATTACTAGACACGCATTTTCCAGGAAACACCCTAGGTCCCCAGACAAGCGACCCAAAACCATACCACCCGGTCAGATCATTGGACAGCATTATGACTGAATCCAACATCAAATGTGCTATAAATTAGGCCGAATCCCCGATTCCTGGCTTACGTCCAAAGTAGTTTTCATACCCAAGGCCGGCAAAGCCTCACACACAACACCGAAGGATCTCAGGCCAATAAGCCTATCCTCCTTCCTTCTAAAAACCTTGGAAAGATTGATAGGGCTACACCTGAGGACATCAATCAATCCCTCTCTGCTATCTGAATCACAGCACGCATACCGTAAAGGCAAATCGACAGAAACAGCACTTCACTCTGTCATATCCAGTATAGAAAAATCCCTGCAAAACAAGGAGTATACCCTAGCCGCCTTCTTGGACATAGAAGGAGCTTTCAATAACATCGACTCAAAGGCAATAACCAATGCTATGCTAAGCCTTGGAGTAGATGCTCAGTTGGTGAGATTAGTCACGCAGCTGCTCCTGAGCAGAAAAGTGACCTCTTCACTTGGAGCATCTACTCTGTGCAGGCACGTCAGCAGAGGTACTCCTCAAGGGGGGGTACTCTCTCCGCTTCTATGGAACCTAGCAGTAAACACGCTGCTACGTGACATAGAAGATGGAGGGTGGAAGATTGTTGCTTATGCGGATGATGTTGTTGTTATGCTGCGGGGAAAATTTCCGCAAAGCCTATGTGACATTATGACAGTTAAGCTAAGAAAACTGTCAAGATGGGCATCTGAAAGTGGGTTAAACGTAAACCCAAGCAAAACCGACCTTATTCTCTTCTCCAGGAGGACCAAGATCCCAAAGCTATCTGCCCCAAAATTAAACGGTTCCGTTCTAGAGTTTAGCGACAGTGCAAAATACTTGGGGCTTGTACTAGACAAGAAACTGAACTGGAATCTCACTATAGCGGATAGAGTGCGAAAAGCCAACATTGCACTCTTCACTTGTAAAAAGGCAGTAGGCCTCAAATGGGGGATGTCCCCGCCTGTTGTTAGCTGGCTATACAGCGCCATTGTTAGACCCATTCTCCTGTATGGGGTATCCATTTGGTGGCCAGCGCTGCTGTATAGTTCTAAACTCAAGGCGCTCAACAAGGTGCAAAGAGTAGATCAACTATGCATGACAGGAGCTCTTAGAACAACCTCTAGTGAAGCGCTCAACGCTATCACTAGCATATCCCCAATTCTACTTGTGGCAAAAGAAACCGCCACCATCACAGCACGACGTCTGAGAGACGCAAACGGCTGGACAGTCCATCAATATGGGCACTCATCCATTCTATCAATGGGCGCAAACAAGCAATTAACAGATTATTGCATACCCGTAGAACACACTTCTACAACGTTTAACACAGTCTTTCCCTCCAGGGAGGCTTGGGCGTCAAGTCCCTTTGGACAAAATGACTGCATAAATTTCTTCACAGACGGTTCCAAACTCGATAATCGAGTTGGAGGAGGAGTCTTCTGTGAGCAGCTTAGTATTAGAACACATTTCCGTCTCCCGGACCACTGCAGCGTTTTCCAGGCAGAGATTCTCGCCATAAGCGAGGCTCTTAGTTGCCTACGCCACTCTAGCCTTATAAACGGAGTAATAAACATTTACTCAGACAGTCAGGCAGCAATAAAATCACTTCGAGCGCTATCTTCAAATTCGACGATAGTGAACAACTGCCGCAAATCTCTTCAAGAGATGGCACAGCAGTTCGTTATCTCCCTAGTCTGGGTGCCAGGGCACCAAAATATTGAGGGAAACGAAATAGCCGATGAACTGGCCAGACGTGGCACCACCACAGTTCTCCTTTCAGACAAGGAGGACTTCCGTATGCCCCTAGCCAATTTTAAGCTCAGGACAAGGGAAGTTTTTAGATCCCTTGAACAAGAAATACCACACACTGCAACATCAGTCGCCAAACATGGCCTAACGTTGACGCCAAACGCACAAAAATGCTTTTTAGTCTTCACCGCACACAGTGCTCAGCTGTGATTAGAGCAATCACAGGCCACTGGCTCGTAGGAGTCCACGCATCCCGACTAAACGTCCCCAACAACGACTTCTGTAGAAGTTGCCAAAACGAGGAAGAAGTAGAATCAGTAGAGCACTTCTTCTGCTCCTGTGTGGCCCTAATCAGGCGCAGGAAAAAGTATATAGGTGAATACTTTCTCAACAACCTAGCTGAATTAGCAGCTATCCCCCCGAAGAAAATAGCAGGTTTCATAAGAGAAACGGGCTGGGAGTCTTTCTAACTTTGTGGTGAGAGGGTATAAAAGATCCATTGCGGTATCACAATGGGCCAGTGATGGCCTAAGTGGGCTGACCTTGTGTCAGCCGCCGCCCTAACCTAACCTAACCTACACAGAAAGAAAATTATGAGCGATAAAAAAAATGTTTAATGCGCCCTGTAAGTAATAGATTTATTATACCCGGTACCCATAGGGTACAAGGGTATTATAAGTTTGTGCCAACCGAGAATGTATGTAACAGGCAGAAGGAGGCATATCCGACCCCATAAAGTATATATATTCTTGATCAGTATTACCAGCCGAGTCGATTTAGCCATGTCCGTCTGTCCGTCTGTCCGTCTGTCCGTCCGTCTGAAACAACAGATCTCAGAGACTATAAGAGCTAGAGATACCAAATTTGGTGACAACATTGGAATCTGCTGCACGCAGATCAAGTTGGTTTTAAAATTTGGCCACGCCCACTTCCGCCCTCAAAAATCATAAAAAACGTTAAATAAGCTATACTCGTTTTTTTTCGGGTAAAAGTTAATAAATACAAAAAAATGGATAAAATAGAGCGGACGTTTCCTGAAAATTTCAGTAAAATCGGATGATAAACATGGGATATATTAGCAATAAGGTTCGAATTTTAAAACCCCCCTAAGGCGCTGCTGAGTAGCCTGTAGCCGTCTAGGTCGTGGGTTCGAGCCCCGACCTCGCCAAAACCTTTTATTGTTTTTTCTCTGTTTTTTTTGCATTTCTTCCTTTTTCCTTTTTTATTATACCCGGAGAACAACTAGAAAAAAATTTTAGAATAAAAATACAAAACAGAAAATATTTTGGTTTTGTGTGGGATTGAGCTCGTGCCAATTTTGCAAAATGTAGATGCACCGGCTGCTTCATACTAAGTATGCTTCGACAACTGTTAACCTAATTTTGGCAGAACTGAAATAAAATTGCCAGAGATTGTCACATCTAATAGCTTCTACATTTTCTTAATGAAAAGATGCTTTTTATTGTCATAGAAAAGTGTGTGTGAAAGAGAAAAGAGATCGACTATTGACCAAAAAAATTGCGCCAAACTACAGAAAAGAACGAGCATGACCAAGAAATGACAAAAAAATAAAAAAAATCACTTTCATAACTCAACTTTGCCGAACTGGTATAAAATGTATTAATTGAATAAAGAGCATAAAAAATTAATAAGAATCTTAAATAAAAATGTAAAAAAATTCTTTGGCATGAGCGGGATTAGAACTCAGAACTTCTTGCATAATAAAACGCTTAGACGCCTCGGCTATGATTGATACTTCTAATAGCCTCCAGACTCTTTCAATCAGAAGGCGGTTTGTTTATTGTAACAGAGACGCACAAAACAAGTGTGTGTGAAAGAGAAAAAAGATCGACTCTTGACCAAAAAAATTGTGCAAAACTACAGAAAAGAACGAGCGTGACCAAGAAATGACAAAAATAACAAAATTCACTTTCGTAAACCAACTTTGCCGGACTGGTATAAAATGTATTAATTGAATAAAGAGCAGAAAAATAAATAAGAATCTAAAATAAAAATGTCAAAAAATTCTTTGGCATGAGCGGGATTAGAACTCAGAACTTCTTGCATAATAAAACGATGGCCCATCGCTTAGACGCCTGGGCTGTGCTCCTCATTGCGCAATAGACAGCGATTGATACTTCTAATAGCCTCCAGACTTTTTCAATCAGAAGGCGGTTTGTTTATTGTAACAGAGACGCACAAAACAAGTGTGTGTGAAAGAGAAAAAAGATCGACTCGACCAAAAAAATGGCGCAAAACTACAGAAAAGAACGAGCGTGACCAAGAAATGACAAAAAATAACAAAATTCACTTTCATAACCCAACTTTGCCGAACTGGTATAAAATGTATTAATTAAATAAAAAGCAGAACAAATGAATAAGAATCTAAAATAAAAATGTAAAAAAACCTTTGTCATGAGCGGGATTAGAACTCAGAACTTCTTGCATAATAAAACGATGGCCCATCGCTTAGATGATTGGGCTGTGCTCCTCATTGCGCAATAGACAGCGATTGATACTTCTAATAGCCTCCAGACTTTTTCAATCAAAAGGGCGGTTTGTTTATTGTAACAGAGACGCACAAAACAAGTGTGTGTGAAAGAGAAAAAAGATCGACTGTTGACCAAAAAAATTGCGCAACTTTATTATTAAGTCGGGAGCTAATTCGAGCGCCGATTTAATTTTTAATTAAGGAGTATCTAAACCAACAAACGTCTGGGTACTGGGTATCTCACAGTCGAGCACTCTCGACTGTAGCTTTCTTACTTGTTATAATTTGCTAATTACATTTTTCCGCAGGGAAAATAATGTGCGATAATACTATAATATTTATTTATTAAAGAATGGGGATTTTGGGTAAATCTCCTCCACCGGATACAATAAAAAACAAGTAAGAAAGCTACAGTCGACTGTGCTCGACTGTGAGATACCCGGTACCTAATCGTTTGCGCTTCACACTAAAAGGCAATTTAAAAATGTACATACACTACATTGTACATACATATGTACATTGGCGCCATTATATCGCACGGCCAAGGCTCAAATGCGCCACCATTGGCTACAGCTTGCAACAGCAGTGCCTTAGGGCGGTGTGTTAAAATTCTAACCTTATTGCTAATATCTCCCATGTTTATCATCCGATTTTACTGAAATTTTCAGGAAACGTCCGCTCTATTTTATTCATTTTTTGTATTTATTAACTTTTACCCGAAAAAAACGAGTATAGCTTATTTAACGTTTTTTATGATTTTTGAGGGCGGAAGTGGGCGTGGCCAAATTTTAAAACAAATTTGATCTGCGTGCAACAGATTCCAATGTTGTCACCAAATTTGGTAACTCTACCTCTTATAGTCTCTGAGATCTGTTGTTTCACACGGACGGACAGACGGACAGACGGACATGGCTAAATCGACTCGGCTGGTGATACGGATCAAGAATATGTGTACTTTATGGGGTCGGAGATGCCTCCTTCTGCCTGTTACATACATTCTCGGTTGGCACAAACTTATAATACCTTTGTACCCTATGGGTACCGGGTATAAAAAAATTATTTTTATGAATTTATGGGGAAACAAAATGTTTTTGATTACGTAATCATAGGGGAGGGGGTTTCTGCAATGATTACTCTTGATTACATAGGGGGGGAGGGGGTCGAAAATCATCAAATTCGTGATTACGTAATATATGGACAGCCCCTTTACTTAATAACTAGAATTTTACATATGAATAGAAAGAGAAGGAGGTTAACAATTTAAATGTGTTGAAGCAGGTTAGCTGATTTGAGAAAGTTAAGGATTTGCTGAAGATTTTCCAATGAAGGGTTAATTAAAAGATCAGATAGTTTTATATTTGAGTTACTAGGTCTATTTGTTTGAAGTGCGGTGCAGTCGTTAAGGATATGTGAGATCGATATGGCGTCTGTAGTGCAGAATCGGCATTGGCTGTTTATTGGATAGGAGAATCGGTACTCGTGTGTCAGTTTTGTGTGTCCTAGTCGAAGCCTGATGATCTTGGTAATTTCTTTCCTTGGCAAGCTGCAAAGTTGTGCGTTTTTTGCGTATTTGTTGATGCTTATAATCTCTGGGTTAATGGATTGGTACCAAGGGGATGCTTTTTGTTGTAGGTTTGTATTTTTTGAAGTATATTCGTTTTTAAGAGTTTGTTAATGTCCGTGCGGTTTAGATTTGGGATGGAAATTAGGGGTGATCTTGTTGCATCTTTCGCTGCTGTGTCGGCGCATTCATTTCCTTTGATCCCAATGTGACTAGGGACCCATAGCAACATGATTTTTGGGGCGAGTTTTATGATTAAGTCCCGGATCGATGTAGTGTAAAATGACACTTTGCTTCCAAGGTTGACAGTGAATCGGAACAAATGCATGTTTTACCTCTTTTCTTCTCGGCTATTCTAACAGCTTCCAGAATCGCAATTGCCTCTGCTGTGTATATTGAGGAGTAAGTTGGTAGGACAGCTTGCTTGATAATTTCCTCTTCTGTGGTAACTGCTAGACCTATTATCTCATTGTTTTTGGACCCATCGGTATATAAGAAGGAAAATTTCTTCTTTATTAGATAGTGTTTGATGTCCAGGAACTTTTTCAGGTAAATATCTTAGTTTGTAGTCGATTTTTGGCACTGCTTAATTGGATGTCTATTAAGCTTGTGTCCATAAGCCAGGGTGGTTTTGTTGAATTGGGCTTGTGAGGAGCTTGGGTTGGGATATCGAGGTTTTGGCAGCTATTAATGCATTGGTTGATGGTAGAATTTCTGTATTTATTATTTTTGTTTTTGGAGATAATTGTTTGATTTGGTTGAGCGGGGTGTTTTTGGCCTGAAGAATAGTGTGGACTGATTTTGTTTTTAGGTATTCGGTTCTATTTTCTATTGAGTGGATGTTTGCTTCAAGGTAGAGGTAATTTGTTGGCGTAGAAGAAAAGGCTCCTAATGATGTTCGTAGTGCGGAATTTAGTAGGGTTTTGAGTGGTTTTAGAATAGATTTATTTGACGTACCGTATATAGGAAGGGCGTACTCTATCTTGGAGATGCATAGGCGAATTCGATAAGTGTATGTGGGTGGCTATTGTATTTTCCGCTGGATAAGCATTTTAATATATTTAGGGTTTTGTCTATTGATTTTTGTAGTTTCTTAACGTGGGGCTTAAATTTATATCTGTGGTCAACATGTAGTCCTAATAACGACAGTTCCGTAACCGTTTTGATGGTCGTATCTTGTGTTGATACCTGGCATGAGCAGGCTCTCTTTCTGCATATATGTTTGTGCTTACATTTTGGAAAAGAGAGCATTGCCCCTGATTTCTGGCACCAAGCGTTAATTTCGTTAAATTATTCAAGTTATTCAAGTTTATCGAGACATTTTTGTCACTTTTAAATTGATAAATATGTTAAAGTCATCGGCGTATGCTGTGTGGGTAAGGTTTTTGTGATTGTCTAAGATATCGGAGAGGCTGTTGAACGCGATAAGGAAAAGTATAACCGAGAGTGGGGATCCTTGCGGTATGCCGTTGTGTAATGGTTGTATTATCGACGTGCAATGGTTGGCTCTTACTCTGATTTTCCAATTTGACATAAAGTGTGACACGTAGTTGGTTATAATTGGACCACAGCCCCATGCCGAGAGTTAGTTAATAATTGTGTATAGCCCTATTTTTTCAAAGGCTTTGGCAAAGTCTAGGGATATGATTGAGGTGTCTCTTTTCGTTGAGGGCTCTGTTGATAAGAGCGTCTGCGTAAAGCAGACAGTCCATAACAGATTTCCCTTTTTATACCCTTGCAGAGGGTATTATAATTTTGACCAGATGTTTGCAACGCAGTGAAGGAGGCATCTCCGACCCCATAAAGTATATATATTCTTGATCAGCATCACCAGCCGAGTCGATCTAGCCATGTCCGTCTGTCTGTCTGTCCGTCTGTCGGTTTCTACGCGAACTAGTCTCTCAGTTTTGAGCTATCGAGCTAAAATTGTCAGCATAGTTTTATTTCTTTAGCACGCAGTATATATGTCGGAACGACAGAAATCGGACTACTATATCATATAGCTGCCATAAGAATGATGGCGAAATTAATGTAAATACATTTTTACTTCTCTATTTTTCAACGTATTTCTATAAATTTTGAGATATAGCACTTTTGTATGCTTCTAGAATTACGATTTTAATTTCATTAGATCCGACCACTATCTCATATAGCTGCCATAGAAGCGATCGGTTGATTTATATGAAAATGTAAAATCATGTAAAATAACAAATAAACAACTATAAATAAAGCCGCAAATTAAATACACATTTGGTTCTTTTCACCCTTTGGCACATACATACATATATAAATTTGGGCAAGCTTCGCGCTATTCTGTGTCAAGCCGAAACATTTCCATAAACATATTTACATATACATTTATATTGGCTGGCCTCGCGCTATTCTGCGCTGACCGGCAAACTCCACAGCTTCACAAACATACATACATATTCATCCGCTGCCTAAGGGCCCTCATACCTACATACCTACTTACGTACATTGCAATTGTTCGTCAACTCCTCTTTGCTCTAGAAGCGTGCACAAACACCTTCACTTATACATCCCTAACAGGCAAAGAACGGCGACACAGTGCCGACAAAAAAAAAACCTCCACTAACGATTTTAGAAATATTAAATCAGAGAAAAAAAATTTTTTTTTAATTGGCCGAATAAATTTTAGATTATTGGCAACTAATTATCGTCATACGCCTCAGCTATTTTCTAGTGTTTTTTCAGCTTTATTTCAGCTTTTTTTTGCGTGTTTTTTGTTTCTCTGTGTCAAGTAAGTTTTCTATTTTCGGGGTGTTCCTAAATTCAAATAAATTAAGCCAAAGAATTTTTTCGAAGAGTCAGTCAATTTCGCCAAACTCTTTGCGATTTTTTTCCAAGCTACTTTTTTGGATATTTTTTTTTTGTTTCCTTTGTTGGCTTGTTATTTTGGGCTTTTTTTGTTTGTTCCACCAGCCTTCTACGATTAGTAGTCGTTTTCCTGAAGCTAAAATCTGATAATTGCAAATAACGGGTAGATAAGTGTAGCCAACCAGGCTACTTTTTGGATATTTTTGTTCGGCGTGTTTTTTGTTTTTTTTTTTGTTTCTTGCACCGTTTCTACGATTTATTTTTTGGTCGTATTCCGGAACTCAAAATCGAAATCAGTTTCGAATAAGTGGTTCATAATTTCCGCCAATTTCCGTAGCTAGTTCTTAGCCATTTTTTGGCTAGTTTTAGCTATTTTTAGCTATATTGTGCAAATTCAGCTATTTTTGTACTATTTTCACACGGGTTGTAGTTTGGTCGTGTCTGCTGTTCGATTTCCATTGATTCGACGATTTAAATTCTGACTGGGGGTGTTTTCTCCCATCGACCAGCGACATTTTTCCACCTTTTGCGGCGTGCAGGCCTTCCTATTTGTAGGGGATAGCTGAGTATGCCCAGTGTGGGTGACAAGAAACCGACAGCTACCCCAGGAAAAGAACAAAAAACCAACCCGTCCTCTCCGCTTCCCGCTCGCGTTAAGCCAGTCCCTAAGTCCGCAAGTCCAACAGTCAGAGCGGTATCTACACCAAAAGGAAAGAATCTTCCAGCGACAAGTTCGAAGACAACTCCTAAAATTGTTATTTCCAAACCATTGGCGAAATCTTCTAGCGAATCTTCACTTGCGGTCAAGCCAGATAATCCCTCTGCTTTCGGAACCTAATTCCTAAGGGTAACCCGCGCTGTCAGCAAAAAAATGGCATCCTCAGACCAGCCAACCGCCGCAAACGTTGCACAAATTTATTGCAGTCAGCGATCGCGTTAGCGCCTTTGAAGCCAAGATCAATACTCCTGATCAAGCTCCTCCGTCTCTACATACGTTGCAAGTCCGTCTTCAACAAGTGCAAGCCTTATGGGACAAAGTAGAAAAGGAGTATGAAACGTGCTCTGATCTAATTACCCAAGAAGGATCCCTCAGCTGCAGGCAGCTCTAGGCTCCGCCGGTTTCCCACTAAGGAAGTGGACTGCCAACCAAAAGAGCATCCTAAAGGACATTCCTGCTGAGCACCTCCTCCACAGTGAGTTCCTCGACATCGATGCCAAAAGCACGGCGAAAACGCTCGGTATTCGATGGAGGGCTATCTCCGACGAGTTCTATTTTGTCCCGCCAGAGATAGAACTCGAAACATCTTATACAAAACGCGAAGTTCTTTCCCAAATCGCAAAATTATTTGATCCTGGCTAGCGCCTTTTATCATCCGTTCCAAAATCTTTATGCAGGAGATTTGGTTACAAGAGTTGGGCTGGGATGAAAGTATTCTCAGCGAAATGAGTCAGAAGTGGCGAACTTTTCTGCAAGAATATACCGACCTCAACAAGATCCGTGTTCCTCGATGGGTCGGGTATCAACCAGAGGTCAAGGTTGAACACCATGGGTTTTGCGATGCGTCTCAAAAAGCATATGGAGCGGCTATTTACGTAAGGGTCGAGATCGGTTCCAAGATCTTGACGTCGCTCCTCACAGCCAAGACCCGAGTCGCTCCGGTCAAAACAGTCTCGCTTCCAAGGCTAGAACTCTGCGGTGCCGTGCTGTTAACCGAAATGGTGACAGCAATACTTCCAAGTATGCCGACAGCCAGTTCCAAAATTTACTGCTGGACAGATTCCACTATTGTTCTAGCCTGGTTAAGAAAGCCTGCTTGCAACTGGACCACGTTTGAGGCCAACAGAGTTGCCAAGATTACTCAGGCAACACCAGTCGACTGTTGGACCCACGTTCGATCCGAACAAAACTCCGCCGATTTAGCCAGTCGAGGCGTATCCCTACATGAGCTAGCGGATAACCAACTCTGGTGGCATGGACCAGAGTGGCTGCAAGGACCACGCGAGCTATGGCCAGCACAAAGCGACTTCCATCCAATGACTGAACTCGAACAGCGTGCGGTCAAGGTGCATTTCAGTAAGGTCCCTCCGGAAGAACTTCTCGAGCGTTTTTCCAAGCTAGACAAAGCACTGCGGGTCCTGGCGTATGTTCTCCGATTCCTGAACCGCTGTCGCAAGAGCTCGATCTCGCCCAGTTCAAGACCCACGAGGGATGAAATTCGAGTGGCAGAGAGAGCTCTGATTTCCATTGCGCAGCGCCGAGCATACGGCCAGGAGCAGAAGCATCTAGAAGAGAAAAAGCCCCTTCCAGTGTCGAGTCCGATCGCGAATTTGTTTCCTTTCATCGACCAACACGGCCTTTTAAGAGCATGTGGTAGCCTCAACGCCTCCAGAGGTTTGCAATATGATGAACGCCATCCAATAATACTCCCCTACAATTGTAGACTGTCTCGCCTTCTCATCCAATTTGCTTACCAGATTACTCTTCACGGCGACAGCCAATTAATGGTACGCCTGATCCGATCGAAGTATTGGATTCCTAAAATCAAGAATCTGGTGATGGCTGTGGTGAATCCGTGTAAGGTTTGCACAATTTACAAAAAGCGACTGCAAACACAGCTGATGGGCGATTTTCCAACTGACAGAGTATCTTTCTCGAGGGCCTTCACGTACACTGGCATAGATTATGACGGCCCTTTCGAGATAAAAAATTATACTGGGAGAGCGTGTCTCATAACGAAGGGATATGTTTGTGTGTTCGTATGTTTTTCCACAAAGGCCATCCATTTGGAACCTACCGAAAAATTTCGACAACCGAAAAATTTCTAGCGGCTTTTGCTCGCTTCGTAGCGAGGCGCGGTTGTTCTCAGCGGGTCCATTCAGATAATGGCAAGACCTTTGTGGGGGCGGCAACGCTGCTTTCCCGGGACTTCATACAAGCCATCAAGGAGTCCGTGACTGATGCATACAGCCATCAGGGACTTTTATGGCGGTTTATCCCACCAGGGGCTCCACATATGGGGGGTCTGTGGGAAGCGGGGGTCAAAAGTTTCAAAACCCTGTTTTATAAAGCCACTGCTACCCGCAAGTATACGTTTGAGGAACTCGCGACACTTCTCGCGAAGATCGAGGCTTTCCTCAATTCTAGACCCCTCTCCCCGATGTCTGAAGATCCCTCAGATTTGCTGGCCCTCACACCAGGGCATTTCTTGTTGGAGGGCCGTTGCTTTCCAACACCTAAAGGCCCAACATCAGCAGTTTAGTGCACGGTGGAAAGAGGAGTATCTAAAAGAACTCCACAAGCGCAATAAATGGCAATTTCCGACCAAGAACCTCCAAATCGACGACATGGTAGTCGTCAAAGAGGACAATCTTCCATCGAACGAATGGCGGCTCGGCAGAATTGTTTCTGTCTTCCCAGGAGCCGATGACCGCATTCGAGTCGTTGAGATCCGCACAGCTCTTGGGACAATAAAGCGCCCAGTCCATAAGGTTATCCTCCTCCCTACGGAGAACCAGGAATCCTCCGTTTCTAGGGATTAGTGTCCCTCGCGTTTTAATGTCCAAAGTGCAGTCCACCAATACTAAAATAAGTTTTTTTTTTTTTTTATCGCAGACCAAGTTTCCCGACATAGCTCCTCGTCCTCGTTCCGCCCAATCCTTGGAAAGCAGACGTAGTCGAGGTATTCAATCCTACCGCTGCCGAGTCTGCCGGGGAATCCATCCTCTTCGGAAGTGCAAGAGGTTCCAAAAGCTGAGCGCTGAAAAGCAACTTCGAACAGCGCTTATTAACAAGTACTGCTCGAACTGTCTCGCACATCAGCACTCAGGAGAAACCTGCCGCAGCGAGGACGGCTGCAAGAAGTGCGGAGGAAGCCACCACACCCTGCTCCACATGCACGAGGAGCAACCGCCACGGCGCACAGGCCAGCCAGCGCCATCTCCGCCTCATCCCTCACGCACGCGCCGCCAAGCGTCGAGACCGCCTCCGCCCCCATCTGCCATGTCCGTCTCCCGGTCTCCGTCGCCATCTCGGAGCCCCATCGAGCGCCCACGTCCGGAGGTCTCCGCTCAGACTCCAGCGGTGGCCACGTGGTTCACGGGGAAGGTGATCCACATCCTCCCGACAGCGGTCGTCGTGCTTGACGGAGGGTCCGCGACTTTCGAGACCGGGGCGATGATCGACCCGTGCATGGCGGTGAGCAGCATCGATCGGTCATTGGCATCCGCTTTCCGGCTGCCGATTTCCAAAGTGGGAGACGAAGAGGTTTGCTCGGCGACGATCCGGTCCCGAACAGGAGACTTTCAGCTCGGGGTCGTCCTAAAGATCGACCCAAGCCTACGGATCCGAACTCGTACGCGGGCTCTGAGCGATGTCGCGAGGGCGAACACCGCCCGGCAACCATCTCCCTCGTGTTGGGATCAGATATCTTTTCGAAGATAATCCAACCGGGGTTCCTAAAACTTGAAGATGGGTTGCCGATTGCTCAGAGCACCGTTTTCGGATGGACCCTCTCCGGCGCATATAAGGAGGCCTGATGCAGCAGATCCTGCCGTTGCTTGCGCAAGGGGGAAATGTTCGCGCCACAGGGCGCTTAGTTTTCAGCGGCAGTGTGGGAGCGAGCACCCTCGCTCCAGCGCTCGCCCGCTCTCCCTCTCATCGGCCGTTCCAACCGGGAAAGGGCGCCTCTCCACCGGCGGCAGCGATGCACTTTTTTCTATTAGGCTAAGTTAGTCTAAAGCAAGCACTGAAGTGAATAAAGCGATTGTGAAGCCAACGCCGCCACCATCACTCTTCTTCTTCGGTTCATCGTGATCTTCTGGGATTGTTCCGCAGCCACCGATCGCGACGACGCCCCCTCGAAGGAAGTCGGCAACTTACAAGGAATTCCGCCCACTCCATTTCAATTACAATAAATTAGTTTAGAATAACCCTTTTTTAGGGTTTGTAAATAACAAGTGGGAAAGCTACAGTCGAGTGTGACTGACTGTGAGATACCCGATACCCAAAGCATTGTGGGTGAAATTAAATATCACATGAACATGGAAAAGAGAAAATGTTGACAAATGAAAACAAAAGTTGCTAGAAACATGTTGAACAACACCCAAGAAAGACAAATGTTGCTAGGGACATGTTGAGCAACACGCACTGCACTATCAACATCTCTCTCTCAAAAGTTATGTACTCAGACACACGAAAGGTGTTTCTAAGCAGTGCGAGTCTCGTTTTGACTTAATGCTTCGGAACACTTTTCGAGTGTCTGAGTACTTAGCTTTTAAGAGAGAGATGTTGATAGCGTACGTAGCTTCAAGAAGAAGAATAAGCATAAACAGAAACTTTATTTCCATGTTTACTATCTGATTTTACTAAAATGTTCAGAACACGTCCGCGAATGCCTACTTATTTATTATATGTACGAATATTTACTTTAAGCCAAAAATGACGATTACAGCTTATGCGAGGTGTCTTCAAAAAGTATCGCGAAATTTTAATTTTCGCGGGTTACGTATATTCGAATATCGATTTTTTTGTGGCGTTATGTTGGTACTCATGTCTCTCGTTTATGCCGACAAGCTCGTCCATTTTGAATGTTCACTTAATTGTTGAAAGCTGCCTTGCTTGCACGTGTTTTGGATCGTCTTCGATTTTTACCTATTCAAAAAAATGGATCAAAGAACCTGTATCAAATTTTGTGTGAAAAACGAAATTAAGTGCGCGGATGCTTCCGAATGTTGACTGTGGCATACGGAGAAGCTACCTTGGACCGAAGCAACGTTTATCGGTGGTACAAAATGTTCTCAGAAGGCCGAGAAGAAAGGCCGAAAAGAACAAAAAATGGGTTTTGCACCACGATAACGCCCCTGCTCACACATCGTTGCCTGTGCGCGACTTTTTTGCCAAAAACAACACACTAATGATGCCGCAGCCACCGTATTCCCCAGATCTGGTCTCCTGTGACTTTTTCTTGTTCCCATGAAAGGACGACGTTACGCTACGCTTGACAAGATAAGGACGACATCGAAAGAAGAGCTGAACAAGATAAAAAAAAATTATTTTTTGAAGTGCTTCGAAGATTGGAAAAACCGTTGGCACAAGTCTATAATATCTTATGGGGATTACTTTGAAGGGGACAAAATAGATATTAATGAATAAATAAATAATTTTTGAAAAAACACAAAATTCGCGATACTTTTTGAACACACCTCGTTATACCCTTGCAGAGGGTATTATAATTTTGACCAGATCTTTGCAACGCAATGAAGGAGGCATCTCCGACCCCATAAAGTATATATCTTCTTGATCAGCATCACCAGTCGAGTCGATCTAGCCATGTCCGTCTGTCTGTCTGTCCGTCTGTCCGTCTGTCGGTTTCTACGCGAACTAGTCTCTCAGTTTTTGAGCTATCGAGCTAAAATTGTCAGCATAGTTTTATTTCTTTAGCACGCAGTATATATGTCGGAACGACCGATATCGGATTACTATATCCTATAGCTGCCATAGGAATGATGGCGAAATTAATATAAAAAAAAATTTAACTGCTCTGTTTTTCAACGCATTTCTATAAATTTTGAGATATAGCAGTTTTTTATGCTTCTAGAATTACGATTTTAATTTCATTAGATCGGACCACTATCTCATATAGCTGCCATAGAAGCGATCGGTTGATTTATATGAAAATGTAAAATTCTACATGTAAAATGTAAAATTTACAAAATTATATATTTTTTCAACATTACTAAAATGGTTCGATTTTCAATGATCCAATTGCAGACTGCAAGGGTATACCAACTTCGGTTTACCGAAGTTAGCTTTCTTTCTCGTTTTTTATTATTTTCGGGTGCGGAAGTGGGCGTGGCCAAATTAAAAAAAACATACTTGATCTGCGTTCAGCAGATTCCAGTGTTGTCACCAAATTTGGTAACTCTAGCTCTTATAGTCTCTGAGATCTGTTGTTTCACACGGACAGACAGACGGACTGACGGACAGATGGACATGGCCAGACCGACTCGGCTGGTGACGCTGACAAGAATATATATACTTTATAGGGTCGGAGACTTCTCCTTCTGCCTGTTACATACATTCATATACATTATTTACAGCACATCGAAGTGGCATTTTTATACCCTTGCAGAGGGTATTATAATTTTGACCAGATGTTTGCAACGCAGTGAAGGAGGCATCTCCGACCCCATAAAGTATATATATTTTTGATCAGCATCACCAGTCGAGTCGATCTAGCCATGTCCGTCTGTCTGTCTGTCCGTCTGTCCGTCTGTCCGTCTGTCTGTCTGTCCGTCTGTCGGTTTCTACGCGAACGCCCGATACTCAAAAACTGAGCATAGTCTTATTTCTTTAGCACGCAGTATATATGTCGGAACGACCGAAATCGGATTACTATATCCTATAGCTGCATTAGGAATGATGGCGAAATTAATGTTCAAAAATTTTTAACTTCTCTGTTTTTCAACGTATTTCTATAAATTTTGAGATATAGCAGTTTTTTATGGTTCTAGAATTACGGTTTTAATTTCATTAAGATCGGACCACTATATCATATAGCTGCCATAGAAGCGATCGGTCGATTTATATGAAAATGTAAAATTCTACATGTAAAATGTAAAATTTACAAAATTCTATATTTTTTCAACATTACTAAAATGGTTCGATTTTCAATGATCCAATTGCAGACTGCAAGGGTATACCAACTTCGGTTTACCGAAGTTAGCTTTCTTTCTCGTTTTTTATGTATTCCACAATTAGTATTATAGTTTGGAAAATGACAAGCTTTTTCCAATATCTATATCAATAATGTTTGTTGACCAATACTTCATTACATTTTTTTAATTTCACCACGAATAATAATTTTAGTATTGTTATTCAGCGGTGTTAAAATTTCCTCAAGGCTTTTATTTGAAAAGTCAGCCTCTGTCCACTCCAATCTGTTGATAGTCTGTCGAGTTAGAGTTTTCTGTTTAACCATATTATTATCTAATTCTATATGTTGTATGGAGGTTTGAAGTTAAAAAATTAGGTGTCACTGCTCCAGTCCAAATGTACGCTAACTCCTTAATAAAAACTGGCTTATTGTTCCCAAATAAATATTGAAAATCAACTATAACGCTTGAATTTCGATTTATTGAGCACATGATGGCTCGAGATTTTTAAATAAACTGCTTGTGCTTTAAAGACTTGTATCCCTTGTATACATTTTATCCTAAGTAAGGTACGTTGTAATTTGTTGTTATTTTTATTTTCATATATTTATTTTGTTGTTATTTTTTTATTTATATATTTATATTTTTGTGTATTAAATACACCAGTTTACAAAATGAAAAAAAAAAAAATGCTCCAAGCCTGTTGATGTGAAATTCTGGTAGAGTTGAACCCCCAGATCACGAAAATGGCTTTAATTTTTTTTTCTATGGACACGTTTTTTTTAAAGATTTTTTAAAGTTTTACCCAAAAAAATTTGCTCAGTTTACGTTTATTATTTCATAGCTCGAGTTGTAGCCAACCAATTTACCTGTCGAATGTTTTATTTTACAGGTAATGAACTAACCTTTCGATTTTAAAACACTTTATGTATATTGGATAAGTACTTTGTGTGCTACAGCTCGATAAACTTGAAAAAAGTGGAAATTTCAATCCGTTAACTCAAATGTTAACGTGCTGCTAGCATCATAAAAACTCGGAAAAAATCCGTTGGAAAATCAAAACGTGTTTTTTTACAAAGATGATCGCCCAAAGTATCAAACAGGCCTACAACTCCAGAAATCCGTTGAAGAATAGATTTATCGTGGATTTTCAAAGTTAAGAAAATTGAGAAATTTTTTCAAATTTTTGGGCGGATGCCTACTAGATTAAATGTACAATGTTGGACAACGCCTTTAGATGGCCTGTTAACTTTGCTAGATGTGATGAACTGTCGGATTTAGCTATAAAAAAATAGCTAAGTTTTGTTAAATAATCAAAAATTTACAAAATTATGTTGAAGTAAGATAAAAATTAAATTATCGCCTTTATGATTGATTTGGTTCATTGGTACCATTAAGGGGTTATGCGGCCTCGCGGCTATAAAACGTGGTATAAAAACAAACTTTTTTCTGAAGAAAAAATATAGCAGGAGTATTCTGTACAAGAGCGCCCCCTTCAAATCAATATTACTCCCGATTTTTAGTTGAAATGTGGTCAGGATTTTAACCTATTCATTCAATTAGGAAATCGGTTTTTTTTCATTTCAAGGGCGGCGGGAATCCTTAAGTCTTATGTTCTGTCAAATTTGCTATTTTTTTTATTCGAATTTGAATATTTGCAATGGATACATCGAAAAAATTGACCTGTGTAAATGATCCAAACATATTTTGTTATATGTGTTGTAAATTCTTACAGAAGGGTACTTTTCGACCCATTGATATATGCTTTATTTTCGTGTCTCGCCGAGCTTTGACGAACCATGGACACCGAATAGCATTTTTGAGTCTTGCCGTTTAATCCTAAGCAAACGTAGTGTAGGCCAAAGGTATGTTTTTATATTTGATAATATAAATATGTACATATTTGCTTTGGTCTTAGGCGTCCCATGAAATTCGACAAACCGATGCAGATTGTTATTTTTGCTTAAGCAAGATTTCTGGGTTTGGAAAACATGTAAAATGTCAATATGCTAGAGTGCGATCAGTGACATTTCCAAATTACATTAAACTGATGCGCCCTATCCAGCTTATGATGAAAATGATTCATCAGATACCTGTTCCAAGTAAACAGGCTCCTTCAATAGCGAATCTGAAGTAATTAAGCTATCGCAAGAGACCCTGAACGATTGGTACGAGACTTAGAACTCACTAAGGAGCACCGCAGGATATTGATTAGATCCTTATTATTTACTGAAGATTAATGTTTCTAGAATATATTAGGCATAATACTATTTTTTGGCATCTTATCGATACAAAGACCACCACCATAGTCCTCTTTCTAATTTGTTGGCAATAGCTGTATATAAACGCGATAATTTAATTTTTATCTTACTTCAACTTAATTTTGTAAATTGTTGTTTATTTAAAAAAATAGCTTTTTTTGAAAATCTACGATACAAATATTTTTTACCGGATTTCTGGAGTTGTGGGCATGTTTGATACTTTGGGCAATCAATTTTATAAAAAAACACGTTTTGATTTTCCAACGGATTTTTTTTTCGAGTTTTTAGTACACGTAGGCTAGCAGCACGTTAACATTTGAGTTAACGGATTGATTCAAGTTTATCGAGCTATAGCAAACAAAGTACTTATCCAATATACATAAAGTGTCTTAAAATCGAAAGGTTAGTTCATTACCTGTAAAATAAAACATTCAACTATAACGCTTGAATTTCGATTTATTGAGCACATGATGGCTCGAGATTTTTAAATAAACTGCTTGTGCTTTAAAGACTTGTATCCCTTGTATACATTTTATCCTAAGTAAGGTACGTTGTAATTTGTTGTTATTTTTATTTTCATATATTTATTTTGTTGTTATTTTTTTATTTATATATTTATATTTTTTGTATTAAATATCTGTGTCATCTTAGTCATTTTATTAGTTTATAGAAGATTCTCAAGCCTAATGGACGCGCGTCAAGTTAAGGAAAATAAAGTTCGCAGAAAGAAGCAGAATCATGAAGTTATTGTCGAACTCGAATATTATGTAGTACATATAGTAATCTGAAGTTTAAATGTGGTCTGTCAACATCCCGAAAATGTTCACCTATTTTCTGGATGGAGCACAGTAAACATAACTATATAAATTTGAAAAAGAGTAATGGATTCAACTACTTACATACAAGTAGTTAATTCAATTAAAGCTTGAGCGGTACGACTTTCTGATACCCGATACAATCTTGTATAACCCATGTATGTAATTTTACGCGATTATAATAATCACGCGTCATATTAAAAATTCTGTAGGGGTTTGTCTTTGTTAATTTTTCGGACTTACGCTGTTGGCTGGTTGCGAAATTATAAGTCAAATGTCTTTTATATCCAATTGAGGCTAATAAACGCCACTTGAAGCAGTAATCATCTGTATTTCTAACGTTAATTAAGGCATTTCGAGTTATAATACTTGAGGGTGCTGGTATGTATCCGCTCACAGGAATGTGTTTCAATTTTATTATTGTGAGATCCAAATACTTAAACGCCTTTCTCTTGAAATTCGCTACTGACATTTGATAAGTAATCCATATTTACTTCGAGAACATAAGGTAAATCGTCGCCATCGTAAACAGATGTGTATGACTTCGCAAAATGCTGCATTGTTTCAATGCATTCTCTTTTATCGTTGTATTTTACATATAATCCATAAATTTGAATATTGTACTAATAGATTTATATTCAACCATCTCTTGTGTTAACATTTGCATTCCATTTTGTTTGCATAAATCAAAAAATTCCTTTATGGGTATCAATTTGTTTTTATCAGCGGGTTGTATCCGATACGATTTCATTGGGAATTTGGTTTTTTAATGACAAATGAATTATTTCTAGGTTTTGATTTATTGTTGACGCAACTGCATTCTTATGTTTCTCCGATTTTAAGTTCATTAGACTGGAGATATATAATCTATTTTTGTTATATATATATATATATATTTTTTCTTTGCATTCGATCCCTCTGTGTGATTTAATCGTTTGGATACAACAGCCGAAGTATATTAAATTCATTAAATTCATTGTCATTTGCTCTCACGATACACGAATTGCAATGGTTAAAATATTGGTCTGGTGGTATGTAGACTCCACTCAAATTACACTCAATAGATTTTGAGCAAACTTGTTCCTGATATTGGTGATTTTCAGTAAAACAGGTAAATATACATACACCTAAGAAATTGGGCGTCAGAGAGAGTGATAAACATACACATATCTAAAAATATGTATATTCGTTTATTGAACTGCTACTGTAAGATCGCATAGATGAGTTCTAATTTAACATGAATTGCATTTCAATCCACCTTAACATTGATATCCTAAAATTTAGTTCCGTTTCTAAAATTTTAGCGACATCTTTTATTCAATAATATCGGAAACTTCTTCGTGAAAACTTTAAACTTTGTTATTGGAATTAAGTTGAACCTTTTGTAAAAGCCTAAGCTTAATTGGTCAAGTCCAAAAAGAGAGATTTGGTAGTAGGTTGCTAACCCTATAAGGTGACTTATTTCGCACACCTTATATGGACTAAAACAGGCAGGCCAACAGTGAAACGCCACCTTGGATGCAGCACTTCGAGGGATTAAATTCGTGCCTTGCCAATATGAACTCTGTTTGAACAAAAAGGTCTTAAATGGTAACTTGTTTCTTATACTTATTTATGTCGATCTTCGTTAAGCGTGCCAGAACAAAGCGGACCTGATCGAGATTAAGTCAAAGTGTGGACAAAGGCCAGCTGTTTCAGTTTTTGGGCGTGCAGATAGAACGCGAAAGAAAGTTGGAATGTATAACAATGAACCAGAAGTTGTACGTCAAGGAAATGCTGCACCGACATGGTCTGGAGCAGTGAAGCCGGACAGCGACCCCTTTAGATGCAGGATTTCAGGTATGCAACAACGAGAATTGTTTTTCTTCGCATCCAACTGCATATCAGTCTGCATTTGGAGAGCTAATGTTGATTGCCTTAACCTCAAGGCCGGATATTTACGATTCGGAGGTGAAGCTGGTCCAACGAAATTTGAACCCGCATGGCGAACATGTGTTGGACAGTAAGCATGCGATGGGGCAGGAACGTCAACCAACAAGTTGATCTATTGTGCAGGAGATTGTCTTAGTGTGCTACGTTGATGCCGACTGGGCCGGCGATGTTAGCCATCGACGGTCATACACATAATTTGTTTTTCTGTTGTCAGGAGGGCTCATTTGGGCAGCACGAAGCCGAATACATTGCGTTTAAGAGGCGCAACATTTGAAAGAAGAAAGAAGGATACACCAATAATCATCTACGGAGACAATCTCAGTGCTCAGAACTTGGCGAAAAATAAAAAAATATCAGGTATCATTTCATTAGGGAAGTTGTCCAAAAATGCGATATTAAAATGAAATATGTATCAACTAACGATATTACAGCCAATATGTTAACTAAAATCTTTCAAAACTGAAACATTAGTAAGTGATTAAGCTTATGTGAATACTATGTAAATATTATATTAAGATGTACATATGGTAATATTGAGAGTTGTTGAAATTAGTTTCAATATTTCCATTTATAAACATATGTAAATAACAGAATGTAAGGATAACATGAATGTAAGAATATGCATGCGTCATTTTTATTGTACTGTAGCGTATCTACCCTACCATTATCATAAATCAAAGGGTGTAACAATCCGTTAATACATTGTGACACTTTGCCTTTTTTTTCGACTCTTACACTTGTCGCTGTTGGACTTTCTTTCTATCGCCCCACCTTAATACAAAGTTTTTTTCAGTGAAAATCTATTCCACCAAGCCCAAATTTTTGGCAATCGGTCAGTAATTCTGTGATCTGTATCAATCGGAAACAATTGGATCGTTTTAATCAAAGCCAGTGACTTTAATCTTGCAAAAAAATTATTCTGTTTTACTAAATCTCATATTACGCTTTGCTGCTCTGTTCTTCTTGTGCATTGCGTTTACCGCTTGCCATTGCACCGTGTGGTTGTTGTTGCTTCTGAGCAACTACATGCTCTTGGAGCTTGGACAAAAGCTTTTAGTCGCGCTTTTGTCTTCTGTTTTGTTCGGTTCTTCACCGCGAAATATTTACAATAATTTTTCAACTTATTTACCAATAAGAATGAGTACCTGCTGCTACGCTGGTTGCACGCATGGCCGCAAAATCACCTTGCGCACGTGCCCGAGCTGCATGCATATAAAAAAGGCGGCATGCGGCAGACTCACCTGGAGTTTCAGTCTCTTGCGGGCGGTTTCACGGATTTACTAAGCCGTTTCCAGACGACGGAATCTCACTTTAAAACGTTGAAACTGCTATGTCACCAAATATAAAACGGTGTATAAGAACTAACAACGATTTACAAGTTACAGACCCTGAAACTGACTGCAGCATTTCTCCTAGTCTGGAACCAGTAGGCGATAACCAACCATCAACGTCGCAAGCCGCTGCATTTAAAGACGCTTCGCTTGTATCCGCCCGATTGGCTGGAACTTGGGATCTTACAGACGTACCTAATTTTGTTCACGTGTTACCTCCGACAGTCATGATTTCGGCACCATCATTTGGACCGTTAAATTCAAATTCAGCTTTCTCTGGAGTGGCACCAAGGAGTCTGACACCTTTAACTGGTGTTGCCCGCAAAAAGTTAATTTTTGTCTCCAGACTCAACCCAGACGCTTCCGAAAACGGCGTTAAGACCAATTTGAGTAGCAAACTGAGTGTTTCTGGCACCGAATTTTCTGTCTCCAAGTTCAATTTTAAGCAAAGACGTGATATATCTTCGTTTAAGATTGGACTTTCTGATGTTCTTCTTGATAAGGTCCTTGATATTTCAGTATGACCGGATCATGCTATTGTTCGGGAGTACGTAGACAAGATAAATCCTCAGGTTCGTGGGCCCCTGACTCCTTAACTTAGAACTCCAGAAAACTAAGCGACTCCTTTAATGCCAATGCAACTATGTCATATATAGATGTTAGCGTGCAACGTGTATTGGCGGCGGAGTCCTTGTTGCCGTTAAGTCAGATTTTGTCTCTGAACCTATTTTTGCTTTTAATGTTCGTCGTAAAATGATCTGCTTTTTTTTTTTTTTGTTATATCTTAAAATGTGCCTTGAATTTAATGTAAATAATATTATAATAATGTCGGAGCACATCTATAAAAATTAGTCCAGATTTGAGCGGAGGTATTTATTCTAATACTATATGCTATAGAAATAAATGAAATGAAATGAAAAAAAAAATACAAATATACCTAAGTACATTAAAAAACTGCTTAGAATGCCATAAGCATTCCAGCGCACAAGCAATACGATCCATCGCTTATACACAAGCCGATCGCGGCGTGTTGGAATGCTGAGCATGCACTTTGCAGCTCAAGTGGTCAAACCATATGTTCAGGTCAGCGGCCCACTGTACCGCCGCTGCTCACTGAGCTTTTCGAGCTTTTCGCGCTCGCCCCTCTTGCGCTCCCGCGCTCGCTCTCACGCATCTTCCATGTTTCGGAGCGCGGGCCTCAGGTTCGGATCCGAACTTCACCGTCGGCCGCTGCCGAGCTCCCGCTCTCGCTGTAGCGGAGTAAAGCGGGCGTGAGCGCGGCCTTATGATTAAGCTTAGTTTAGTTTCATTTATGCAGCGAAATAAAGCTGACGCGCACACGCACTGAATTTTACCTCGACGCCCCCGATCTTTTTCCTTCTAACCTCGACGGGTTATTTCTTCGCTTCGCGCCGTGGTATTTTTTTGTGGTGCAGGATACTTTTTAGCGGCAGGATCGCCATATTCGTTTCCCCGTTGTACATCAACGGTCAAGGCATCTGTGCATACATACATACGCACATACGCGCGCCAACTTATGCACATATTTCAGTGCAATTCTGCCTCAGTGAGAAAATTCGCCGACTAAAAGTGAAATTTGTGTGCTGAAAAATAAAATGGCATAATTAATATCAGCTAACCGGTGTGCAGTAGTTTCCCTGGTCGCCGAACAGTCCGCCGCCGTCGAGATATTTTTTTCTCCTGTGTATGACATATTTTCTTTTCCTCCATATAATTTTTTTCTGTTCCGTCAATTTAAATACAGTCCACTTCTCGACTCTCTACTGTACCAGCAAATATACATAATCGAATGTATGGCCATATATACATAAAAATATTTTCTGCCTCCATACTTTTTGTACGCCCTCGCAACTATAGTCCAGCTATCGGGTTTCCACTGTACGATAAACAGCAGCATCCAACACAAGTACACACACATATATATTGTGCGGGCTAGCTCATTCACCTATTTTCGCTATTTTGCATTGGCAAACGGTTAAAGGTACGTACTCACTAGCGCTAAACCCTTAGCTAACTAAAAGGTTACATATTTCTAGTGTGACCGGTTTTATGGTGTTCACTGAAAATCCATACCAAACGGCCATACTCTCAGCTGTGTTTCAATTCAAATTAATAGCGGGCAATCGAACAAATTACTTAAATTATGCTTCAGATGCTTCAGACGACTGCTGCCACGAAATTGGCGCTTAAGTAGCCGCGCCATGATCTCTATCCATGAGTTCTCCACGGAACCCGTGCTTATGCGTATCTAGGGCGGCGGCTGCTTGCCCAGTCGTCCCGGGCCATTACCATTCCCGTTGCCACTTCCCGAGGACGGGCACCTCTCATTCTCTTTCTTGTACTCCTCGTATGCTCTGAAGCAGCAGCATTTTAGGTTGGCAGGCAACTAAGAAGAGAATCCCAATAGGTGACCACTGGTCATGGACGAGCAGGGAATGGAGATTGCTTGTGCATAATTTTTATACCCGGTATCCATAGGGTACAAGGGTTTTATGAGTTAGTGCCAACCGAGAATGTATGTAACAGGCAGAAGGAGGCATCTCCGACCCAATAAAGTATATGTATTCTTGATCAGCATCACCATGTCCGTCTGTCCGTCTGTCCGCCCGTGTGAAACAACAGATCTCAGAGACTATAAGAGCTAGAGTTACCAAATTTAGTGATCTGTTGCACGCAGATCAAGTTTGTTTTAAAAATTGGCCACGCCCACTTCCGCCCCAAAAATCATAAAAAACGTAAAATAAGCTATAGTCGTTATTTTTGGGTTAAAGTTAATAGATAAAATAAATTAGCGTTAAATAACTGACGTTTTCTGAAAATTTTAGTAAAATCGGATAATAAACATGGGAGATATTAGCAATAGGGTTCGAATTTTAACACAATCCCCTAAGGCACTGCTGTTGCTGTTGCAAGCTGTAGCCGACAGGTGACGCATTCGAGCCTTGGCCGCGCTATATAATGGCGCCAACTGGGGAAGAAATGACAAAAGAATAGAGCAAAAAATTACAAAAAATAACATAATTCATTTTTTGGCGTCCTTATGAAATGTATCATTCATATTTAAGTATGATATTAAATTGTTTAGGTCGGGAGCAAGAGGCGATTTATTTTAAGAAGTATCGAAGTAGAGTATGAGAATGTATGTACAATTTTAAATTGCCTTTTGTGTAAAGCACAAACGTTTAGGTACCGGGTATCTCACAGCCGAGCACTCTTGACTGTAGCTTTCTTACTTGTTAAAATTGTGATTTTGGCCATTTTATATTGCTCCAGCAATATGTTATTTCACAGGGAAATAAGCAAATCAAACGAACAAATTACTTAAATTATGATTTCCAAAACCGCAGGGCCAGCTCCCGATGCCGCCAACGAGGATGAGCTGCTCCTGGCCTGCAGCTGCTGCTACTGCCATTGCTGGATCAATATAAAAGGGCCAAAATCAGAATTTTACAAAATATGGACAAGCTATCTCCATTCCCTGCAGGTCCATGACCAGTGGTCACCTATTGGGATCCTCTTCTTAGTTGCCTGCCAACCCAAAATGCAGCTGCTTCAGAGCATATGAGGAGTACAAGGAGAAGAATGAGAGGTGCCCGTCCTCGGGAAGTGGCAACGGGATTGGTAATGACCCGGGACGACTGGGCAAGCAGCCGCCGCCCTAGAT
The DNA here is from genome assembly GCA_018153105.1 of Drosophila rufa. Classification (NCBI taxonomy): domain Eukaryota; kingdom Metazoa; phylum Arthropoda; class Insecta; order Diptera; family Drosophilidae; genus Drosophila; species Drosophila rufa. The sequence continues at coordinate 675,030 of JAECXS010000162.1, read as the reverse complement.
ACGCGTAAGCACGGGTTCCGTGGAGAACTCATGGATAGAGATCATGACGCGGCTACTTAAGCGCCAATTTCGTGGCAGCAGTCGTTGTGGACGCGGATGTGCCCAACGATGACAATGGGCAGGGCGACGCTTCGCAGGTGTTCTACGACTACAATGCGGATAGACCCACTAGCGGCCAACTGGACAAGGAGGTGGAGCAGCAGACGGAAAAGACCAGACACACAAAGATGGGTCAACACTCCGCAGCTGGATCTGAAGCATAATTTAAGTAATTTAAGTAATTTGTTCGTTTGCCCGCGCTTATGGCCGTTTGGCCGTTTCGTATGAATTTTCGGTGAACACCATAAAACCGGTCACACTAGAAAAATTAAACCCTTTTAGCTAGCTAAGGGTTTAGCGCTGGTGAGTACGTACCATTAGCTAAAGAGTGTAAAGCACAAACGTTTAGGTACCGGGTATCTAACAGTCGAGCACTCTTGACTGTAGCTTTCTTACTTGTTAAAATTGTGATTTTGGCCCTTTTATATTGCTCCAGCAGTGGCAGTAGCAGCACCTGCAGGGCCAGGAGCAGCTCGACCTTGTCGGCGGCATCGGGAGCTGGCCCCGCGGCTTTGAAAATCATAATTTAAGTCATTTGTTCGTTTGATTTGCTTATTTCCCTGTGAAATAACATATTTTAAGACTTCATTTCGTTTTAATATTTTTTATTTTTTTTAGTTTATGGTCAAGACTGCATATAATTGGATCTTCATTAATTGTATTGTAAATAAAATAATTTTTCCCCGCTGAAAAATCCCGCCTTAGGGTTTTGTTTCCTTTTGCCTGTCTCCATTTCGAAAGGGTCGCTGGGAATTATCAGATATTTCCTACCTCTCTGCCACCCTTGCGAAGACTCAGCCGATTTAAAATATCTAACGCGATGTTCATTCTAGTATATTCTAGTATTTCTCTTAGCTCAACTGCGTACCGAACTCACTAAGAGGGGCCGAAAAAGTGTATTTGTCTCTCGCTCGCACTCAATTGGTTGCTAAATTTTAGCGCTGGGGAGTACGTAGCTTAATGCAAAAACATACTATATAAACACACACACGCATTGTCTCCAAAACAGTATCGGGGCAAATACATCAGAGGTCAACGAAATATATCCACTCAAATAAAATATTTCTTGAATGAATTTTTATTAGATTCCAACTAACTAATAAAGTTAGAAACCAAAGTGCACCTCCATATCCGCAATAGTGTGACCATATATCTATCTATCGATTTAATTCAAGCATTTCTCCCGAACCAAAGGCAAGGTTTTTCTAATTCCACCTCTCCGGCTCCGTAATAATTATGTGCAAAAATTTATTTACGGCTAAAAAAATTACCGAAATTAGTAATCAATTTATTTATTTTTATTACGGGTCTGTTTTTTGCTACTATAGTTAGCGAGCGAAAATATTTCGCCACCCCAAAAGCAGAATAATAATAATATAATAAATACAATTAAATAATTTGGCAAACCATACTAAAATAAATAATGAATATAAACAAGAAAAACAAGAACTAAACAAAGGGGATAACAAAATTAAATAAAATAATACCGTTTCATCGAGCTCCAGATACTTGTCCCGTTTTTTTATTGTTGCTACTGCACTGTGCCTTCTACTCCGCTTAAATCATTATTTTTCTTTTTTCTTCTTTGTTTGTCTTAACGTCCTTTTTTCGTAAAAAAAAAAAAATATATATATATATATATATATACTATATATGTATATAAATAAATAAATTCAAACGATTATCACGCAAGACAATCTTGGGTCATGATAGGTTTCTGAATCGACTTTTTTTTTCATTCCGACATTCTTGTTCTAGTACAAAAAATTCCAACTGGTTCCGTTTCCACAATTCGTATCAATTTATTCCTGGATTTAATCTGCTTCCCAGTCCGACAACTGACATTAAGTCAATCGGAACACAGACGTTGCCTAAAATATTACTCGTGGTGCTTTGTGGCATTCGCTGCCTGGTATTCCGAGTCCGAGAATGCCCACGGGAGACGACAAGAAGCCGCGGTCGATCCCATCAATCCGATTGGCAAGTTCCCAATCCCCGTCTCCGCGGCCGGCTCAATTATCGCCAAAGGCTGCCACTGCCATTCCAAAGGCAAAAAGCGACGAGTCCGTCAATACTATACCTGATCCCTCGTCAAGGCTTACTGTGTCCTTACTGAGGTAGACATTGACCTCAAAAAGTTTATTGGCACAACAGACCGGATAAGTCAATTTGAAGCGGATATCCATACTCCGGGCGCCCCAGAATCTGAACGGTTTTCCCCTGGCATGTGTCAATGCCATCGGGACCAAATCCGGGCCCTGTGAGAAAATGTGGAAAAGAGATATGAAATCTGCTCTGATCTTCTTGCCGTGTCCGCCGATAGCACGGCCACTTCGACAGTGCTTGAATCCAAGTACAGTTACTGTTACTCCGTCTATTCAAGGTGTGTTGTCCAGCTTCAGGACATAATAAACAAGGCCGCCTCCCAGTCCATTCAGGCTCCCGTCAGTGTTGCCACACCCCCGTCTACGGGTTGTCGTTTACCACCAGTGGACACCGAAGTGTTCGCTGGTTATTATCTTCGGTGGCGCACCTTCAGAGACCTTTTCACCGCGATATACATCCACAACTCGCGTCTCACACCGGTGGAGAAGTTGTTCCACCTGTTATCTAAGACAATTGGCGATGCGCATGCCATTGTTTTTTAAGGCCCCGCTGACCAATGAAGGGTTTATATCTGCGTGGCGAAGCCTCACCGACCACTTCGAGAATCGGCGGTTATTGGTCAATAGCCAGTTGAAAATTCTCTTCAACATTCAGGCCCCCAAGAGTCCGGAGCCGCTCTGAAAGAGCTGCAAGGCACAATTCAAAGTTGCCTGACAGCCTTAGAGATGTCCGCTATTCAAGGCGAGACTTGGGATTGTCTCCTGGTGTATATGGTTTCCTTAAAGCTTCCCAAAATCACACTTTCAATGTGGGAGCAATCCATTCACAACAAGGCTGAAATTCCAACCTGGAATGAGTTAGACTCGTTTTTGACAGAGCGTCATCGTACTCTGGAGGCTATCGACGACATCAGGCCTAGCAGTTCGGGGCAAGTTCCGTTAAGGTCGACATCGGCGAGCGCCCCAGCGCGTCGTCTCAATTCTTTCGAGGCCAGAGTTGTTTCAGGCCCAAGAGGGTGCGATCTCTGTTCCAGGGATAACCATCCGGTACGCTTATGCCCGCGCTTTCTTGAAATGGATGTCAATGGTCGCTCCGACTACATTAAAAGAATACAGCTTTGCCTGAACTGTTTTGCCCGAGGGCACCAGCAACGTGCACTAGTGCCCATAGCTGCCAAAGTCCATCAGCGCCAGCCAGGCCTCGACCAGCGCCTACTCCAAGAGGCACGGTAGCCTCAGAAGATCACTCTGATGTGCAAGTGTGTTTCGCTCCGGTTCACGAGCCGTCCTACTGGGCACAGCCCTCATTAATATTTGCCATCTAGGGTGCAATTTCCAGGCACGAGCCTTGATCGATTCTGGTTCCGAGGCCACCTTTATTACGGAGAGGCTTTTCAACCTCGTCAAACTTCTATTCAAGACTATCCAGGCCCAAGTCTCTGGCCTTAATCAAACCGTTGCCGCTCAGTCCACGAAACTTTGCCATTTTTCTATTCGATCGCCTCCCAGACCCGGGCTACAGTTAGAAACTGCAGCTTACGTTCTTCCGCAGTTGGCCGGGAATCGGCCATCGTATTCAGTCTCTTTGAGAGTTCCCAAATCGATGTGTTGATAGGAGCCGGCATTCTCCCGTCCATCCTTCTCGGCAACTCCAAGGCTAACATTTGCGGTTCTCTTCTCGGCCAGGAAACCATTTTTGGATGGGTGTTGACAGGCCCCATATCTCCAGCTTCCCCTTGTTTCGCAATTCCAATGGGGAAATCCATGACTACGAATTGAAGACCATCCGTGTCTTGCAACAGCTTGCGGACGACGAAGAGTGGAGGTATCCGCAGGCGAGTCGGATTATTCGACAGTACATGTACGTCGATGACGTTCTCGCGGGGGCAGACTCCAAAACCGAAGCGCAGGTGGCTACCCGCGAGCTCCAGGGGGCCTTGGGCTCGGCAGGTTTTCCACTTAGGAAATGGACATCCAATAGTAAAGCGATATTGGCCCACATTCCAAGTGACCATCACCTTCGCGCTGATTTCCTCGAAATCGACGCAGAGAGCACAGCTAAAACTCTCGGTGTGCGGTGGAAAGCCCGAATTGGCCTCGGGTGCGTTGTTCACGAAACGTCAGGTCCTATCTCAAATTGCCAAACTATTTGATCCAGCGGGCTGGCTCGCCCCCTTCATTGTCTGGGCAAAGATTTTCATACAGGATTTTTGCCTCAAAAATCTAGGATGGGACGATGCCCTTCCTCGAGATTTTTGCCAAAAATGGATTGACTTTCTGTAAAATTACTCCGCTCTCGATCGGATCCGCATTCCACGATGGGTCGCTTTCCGACCACAGCTGAAAATCGAGCATCATAGAGGTGAACTTGCTAACCGCAAAGACACGGGTGGCCCCAGTAAATCGGTGTCGCTCCCGCGGCTGGAGTTGTGCGAAGCCCTTTTATTGTCCAAGATGGCCAACTCCATTCTTCCGAAGATGACCGGGCCGGCGTCCGCCCTGCACTGTTGGACTGACTCGACGATTGTTCTCGCCTGGTTGCATAAGCCGGCGTGCCACTGGACAACGTTCGTGACCAATCGTGTGACCAAGATCACCCAGTTCACCGAGGTGGAGAATTGGGACCATGTCCGCTCCGAGCATAACCCGGCAGATCTCGCTACCCGGGGGTAGCGCTTCAAGACCTTGCGGGGAGCCAGCTGTGGTGGCATGGTCCTGCCTTGCTGCAAAGGTCTCGATGCGAGTGGCCCTTTCAAGGCTATGACTCCCTTGTGACTGAACTCGAGAAGCGAGCAGTCAAGGTTCATGTTGCGAAGACTCCCCCTGAAGACATTCTTGAGCGTCTTTCCACGCTAGACAAAGCCTTTCGAGTCCTCTCTTACGTTCATCGCTTCATCCAGCGCTCGCGAAAGCTCATGTCTGCGGTTGAGGATCACTTGACAGCACCTGAAATTGCGTCGGCCGAGCGCCTCCTGATTTCTGTCACGCAACGCAGGCACTTCGTCCTTGAGATTGGCTGCTTAAGCCAAAAGCGGCCTGTGCCGGCATCCAGTCTTGTTCAAAACCTGAACCCGTTCCTTGATTCCCAAGGGCTCAAACTTCTCCAATATGACGAACGGCATTCTGTCATCCTTCCATACGACTGACATCTGTCTCGACTCCTCGTCAATTTTACGCATCGCATAACGCTGCACGGCGGTAATCAGCTGATGATTCGTCTGATCCGTTCAAAGTTCTGGATCCCGAGGGTGAGGAAATCGGTCAAGTCCGTCATATATTCGTGCAAGGTATGCGTCATCCACAAAAAGAAGTTGCAAACGCAGCTCATGGGAGACCAACCCAAAGAACGGACGTCCTTTTCCCGTCTTTTCACTTATACCGGTGTGGACTATGCCGGTCCGCAGCGGGATCCACGCGCTTCGGAAATGTCGTCGGTTCCTCCGTCTGAGCGCCGAGAAGAGGCTGCGGGCTCTCCTTGCCAACCGGTAATGCCCCAAATGTTTGGCCCACGAGCACTCCGACGGAACGTGTCGGCGAGGTGATCACTGCAAAAGGTGCGGCCAGGATCACCACATGCTCTTACACCTCTACGAACCGGCGATGCCTTCCCGCCAGTCCCGTCTGGCGGCACGTCAGTCGCGGAGCACTGTTACCGCTCCACGGAACTCTTCTTCCGCTCCTCTGCCCTCGTCCTCCAACCAGCGGCACTCTTCAGCCGCTGTTCAGCAAGTTTCCGCCACTCGTCGACCACGCAGACCCCGGTCGCCGCTCCGTCCATATCGTCCCTCCTGCAGCGGCACAGTATCAACCTCCTTCCGACTGCTTTGGTGCGGTTAGATACCGGAACTCGAGTCTTTGACACGGTAGCGCTCATCGATCCTTGTACGCCTATGAGCTGCATCGATGCGTCGCTAGCGGCGAGTTTCCGCTTGCCGACGACCAACGTTGGAGGCGAACACATTTGTTCGGGCATCGTGGGCTCTAAGAGGGACAGCGCTGTCCGGCTCGACGTCGTCTTCAAGATAGAGTCTCACGTGCGCATCCGCACGCCAATTCGGGAGCTGAGCGACGCGGTGCGGACCCACTTCCGGGATATTACACTGGCTGACGAACGCTTCTACCTCCGCGCGACCATCTACATAGTCTTGGGCGCGGAAATGTATCCGAGCGTGATGCAGTCGGTGGCCCAGAACACCGTGTTTGGATGGGTCGTGTCCGGACCCTGCCACGAGCCGTAAGAAGGACGACTATGTTACAACCCGAGTGATTGCAAGGGGGGGCGGAATGTTAAGTCAGCGGCCAACTGTACCGCCGCTGCTCACTGAGCTGTCCGAGCTTCTCGCGCTCGCCCCTCTTGCGCTCCCGCGCTCGCTCTCGCGCATCTTCCATGCTCCGGAGCGCGGGCCTCAGGTTCGGATCCGAACTTCACGGTTGGCCGCTGCCGAGCTCCCGCTCTCGCTGTAGCGGAGTAAAGCGGGTGGGAGCGCGGTCTTATGCTTAAGCTTAGTTTAGTTTCATGTATGCAGCGAAATAAAGCTGACGCGCACACGCACTGAATTTTACCTCGACGCCCCCGATCTTTTTTTTTCTAACCTAGACGGGTTATTTCTTCGCTTCGCGCCGTGGTATTTCTTTGTGGTGCACATTCAGGATACTTTCTAGCGGCAGGATCGCCCCCCTATAAACACTATACATAATATATGCATGCCTTCGGTTGACTTTATGTTATAGGAAAGGTTTGGTATAAGTACAAACTAAAAGTGTATAAAAATATCAGTTTACCGAAGTAAACTTTTTTCTTATTTAAATTAAAATTGTAAAATATATCGAATCAATTTTTTTCTAAACCAATTGTCTACTCTGCAAATTTAATGATTCTTACACTTACATAAGTCCAAGAACCATCAAAAGCAAGCAGATACCACAGCAGCAGCGTCGCCGGTAATCCACTAAGGCTGTGCATGGAGGACATCCTTGCTTACAACTTCTGCAGCAGCAGAGACAGCAGTAGCACACACTGTTAAACATTAAATAAATATAGTAAATAAATTTAAAAAAATCCTTTCATAATTTGGAATTTTACTTACCCAAGAAAGGGTAAAACTATAATGCTGGCCACCAGAAAGAGTGCAACGAAAAGCAATAGCCAATTCCTCCACAAAAGATTGCGCCACTGGTTTTGATTGAATTTAGGACCCAAATGCTGCGTTTCACCTTCCTTTACCACCACATAACCTGCAAAACTGTTGTTAGAAGGTTAATGAATCTAGATGTTGATGCCACTCACCCGGTGGTAACATAGGATCCTCAGTTAAAATGGATTGCAAAAGAATATGCGAGAAGTTATAAACGGGATACAATGCAAACGAATGAGATAAGATATCTTTGGAAAAGTTCCTTTGCGGAGTGTAAGGGGTATACTCAGGTAGTGGCCAATGCACCTGCCCCACTTGCTCGTGCGTTGTCCCATGGCCGCCATAACCTTCCCTCCAGGTTGTGCCATTAGGTTCGGGATCTGCTATTACATTACTGGAAGTTTGGGCACTGACTGTCTTCAGAAAAAGGAACAACATAAGGTTGTACTTCACCAATTGCATATTGAAGATCACTGAAATCCATATATACTGTTGAAATGAATGAACAGTTTTTTTTGAAGGCATTTTATAGAATGGTAATAACTATTTGCTATTTATTTTGGGGACTAATATATATTTGGTTTGAGTAAATACTTTTATTTACCAAGCAAAGCCCCCTTGACCAAGCGGATTTCGTCTATATATAAAAATATTGTTATACACCCAGTGACGCAACCCTGCTACGACCGAATGTGGTAACACTACAAGATGCATCGTCGAAGGTACATTCGTAATCAATCGTTTCTTCAGCTGTTAGAACACAGGACTATAATGGGGCGTTGTTTTTGTTCCTGCCTGTCAAAGCTTCGGCAATCGTTCGGCTAATATTATTTTTCTTTGTTATACCATTCCTGCGACACCTGCGACTGTGTGTGTTTGTTGTTTTTCTTAATATATATTTTTGTCTTGTCATCTGTCACATTAATATTTGCAAATATTAGTGTGTTTCGGGTTGGTTTTGAAAATTAATTTTTTCAGGTTTTTATAACGATTTAGTTTTTTTTTTTTTTTTTTTTTTTTAACACATATATATTATTTTTACATTAATCAACCAAATTAATGGTTATAAAATGTAGGGACTAGCAATAGTAACAAAAATAACATGGATGCATAACATGGAAACGGTAATCTCCCTAACATAGGGAACGAAGTGACAATCAGTGCAATGTATTTATTGGGGAAGGACTCTCGTTCTCTGCCGTCCTCCCATCCATAAGTCTCCTGGGTGCCGTCTTTGAAGCCTTCTTCTAGTCCTCGGTGTTGCCAATGAAGCAGCTAGTTGGTTCGCATGGACTCGAAATCGTTCATTATACCGACTCGAGTGTCGATTAATTTGCTCCCTCACGGTGGGGATGTGAAGGTCCTTTGTAATGTCCACGTTCCTCATATACCACGGCGCATTAGTGATTGTGCGCAGCGCTCGGTTTTGGATCCTTTGCATGCGCATAATGTCCGAGTCAGACGCCGTACCCCATATCTGGATGCAATAGGTCATTGAAGGGACCACTATTGCCTTGTACAGAAGAACTTTGTTACTTAGACTTAGTTGACTCCCTCCTCAAAGCATCCAATTGAGCTTCCTAAGCTTATTCCGACATGTGGCTGCAATTTTGGTGGTGTGCTGCCTCCATGTGAGCCGCTTGTCGAGGATGAGACCCAGGTACTGTGCCTGAGGAGCTTGAGGGATGAGCGTGTCCTGGAACTTAACCCTAGGAAGGATTTGATGCCTTAGGGAGAAGTTGCAGTGTTGAGATTTGTTTCCGTTAATGCAGATGTTCCATCGATTCGACCACACGCTGTAGAGCTCCAGGAAGTTTTGCGTCATTCTGGAAGCTTCAATCCGACACGAAGAGTTAGCAATGAAGGCTGTGTCGTCAGCATACGTTGCCAGGAGGGTACCCGGATCACTGAGATTTGGCATGTCAGAGGTGTATAGGGTGTAAAGCACAGGACCCAACACACTACCTTGAGGTACGCCAGCTCTTATGCGTCTGATGGTTGATCTCGCACCTCTCACTTCAACCATGAAATTTCTATCTAGCAGATATGACTTTATCAGAAGAAACTGAGCAGTTGGCAAGAGAGATTTCAGCTTGAATAGGAGGCCATCGTGCCACACTCTATCAAACGCTTCCTTGACGTCCAGAAAGACAGCAGAGCTGTATTGTCTATTTTCGAAGGCATCCAAAATGTGTTGCGTCACTCTATGGGCTTGCTCAGGGGTTCCATGGTGATTCCTGAAGCCGAATTGGTGGTCTGGAATGGCATCCTGCACGCTTCTTACTGCCATCATTCTGCTAAGAAATATTCTTTCAAATATTTTAGAAAATGTGGGCAGCAGGCTTATCGGTCGGTAAGACGCAACAAGGTTCTCCGGTTTGCCTGGCTTCGGAATCATCGTTATCACAGCACACTTCCATTGTGTGGGGAAGTGGTGGATACGTAACATGGAGTTAAACAAGAGTACTAAGAACAATATACCCTTTCTTGGCAGTGCCTTGGCAACTCTGCTATCGACACCGTCGAATCCTGGGGCTTTACTGGGGAGCAGCTTTGTGATTTGCAGACAAACTTCTGCCGGACTAACATGTCGAATAGGCTCTGCTTCTGGGGAGGCAGCGTCGAGAAATGTCAGAGTATTCTCCACATCTTCACGATTTGCAAGATCGAATGGCTGAAAGCGATTCTCCAGTTCGTCAGCAAAAGCCAACGAAATTTCGGAATCCGATTTGCACCAAGTGTTGTCCGCACGCTTGATAGGGATTCTGCGAGGGGGCTGTCTTTTAACTATTTTTGCTGCTTTCCAGAGGTTAAATCCATATGGTTTTGTGGGATCAGCATTGCGCAGCAGATCAGCAAAATAGTTGTTTTTTGTTGTATGCAACAACTTCTTCAAACTGTCCTCAGCACGACGATATGCCCTTTTGTCAGCCGGATCTCTCGACCTCAAGAATCTGCGGCGCAGGGATCTTTTCAACCTCACCAGATCCAGGACCTCAGGTTTTAAAAGAGCATGAGGTGGAACTGATGGGTTTATTGAACGTTGTCCACAGGTAGAGGATTCAGCAGCGATGTGTATATTACGTGCAAAGAGCTCAGTAGCGTCGTCAATATCAACGGGGGAGTTTAGGACCATGTTCAGGTCAACAAGTTGGTTAATAGCTGCCTGGAACCGTGGAATGCATGCGTTTTGCGGAAGCACACTCGTTTTACGGGAGAGTTTGAAAGCAGCAGTCCTTAGTTCGATTACCAAGGGGATGTGGTCGGAACTTAATTCAAAGCTTTCTGAGATGGTGAGAAGCTCAGATCGAATCCCTCCATATATGGCAAAGTCGATAGCTGATGGTGTACGTTGACTGTACGGGTAATGCGTGGGCCCTCCAGTAGCAAGGACCTGGATATTGGAACTAAGGATACAGTCTGCCAATGCTCTTCCTCTGACTGTACAGTTTCGAGAGCCCCAAAGTCGATGGTGTGCATTCCAGTCACCGGCAATTATAAAATTGGGTCCAAGTTCCTCAAAAAGTAATTTGAAGTCGTCGCTGGTACGCTGAATGTTAGGTGGACAATAAATAGAAGCAATGACAATTTCACCGTGGTCCGTTTTAACTTTGACTGCAGCCCATTGAGCACTTGGATGTTCCATTGTTGCGAACTGGTGGTATTGGAGACAGGACTTTATGATAATTGCAGAGCCTCCACGATGGCGATCGGCCGGATGATTTGATTGTTGAATGTCATACCCGTGTAGCTTGTAATATGAACGAGAGGAAAAGTGTGTTTCGCTGACCAACATAATGTCAATATGATGTTTCCGCACAAAGAGCTCCAGCTCCTGAGCCTTGTTGGTCAGCCCGTCGGCGTTCCACACACCGATTTTGAGCCCAATTTGACTCATGGTTGGGATGGATGAACTGGGAGAAGGACAGAGCTCGCTTTAGTAGCTCCTGGCGCCATTTGTGGTATAAGGCCAGTGATGAGGGTCATCATTGACATCATCATCTGGAACATCTTGTCGAGTTGAGCCACGAGGACTGACATCTTTTCATCAGAACGCATGTACATTTGCTCTTGTCGCTGCCATTGAAGATCATTTTGGATATTCCAGAGCTGCTGAGATGACTGTTGTTGATGAGACTGTTGTTGTTGTTGTGGTCCTGAATGTTGCTGTCGGCTTGGAGTTTCCTGCGTTGGTTGCAGTGACTGTCGGTGGCTTTGGCTTTGTTGATTTGAGTTCCGATTCCTACTTCCTAGTGGAGGGAACTGTTGTTGAAGCTGATGGGTTGTCCACTGCGGTCGGCTGGCCTGTTGAGTTTGTTGTTGAAGAGATCCACTAACAGCGTTTGCGTATGAAAGCGATGCCACAACACCACTTTGTGCACTTGATCGTGCAGAGGCTGGTTGTTGTGGAGGACTTCGATGGGATGTAGCACTTCTACGGCGACTTACTGTCTGCTGGTAAACAATACAGCCCTTGTAACTTGCTGTGTGGCTACCTCCACAGTTTATACATTTAACTGGATGAATTTCTCGATCACAGGCCTCAATCGCATGTTGTTGACCACATCGCACACAGTTAAATTCCTTATGGCAGTTATTTTTTGTGTGATTAAAGGATTGGCATCTAAAGCATTGAACGACATCATCCTTTTTGTGGGGAAGTTCAACTTGAACCCGTTGGCGACAGAGCGTCTTAAGCTCATGAATTTCTTTGTTGTTGGCGGCTGGTTCTAACTCAACAAAGACTAGGTTGACTAGCTTTGCTTTGTCAAACCGGCTTCTAGGTCTATTAACGAAGCGCACAATATGGCCAAGCAATGTCAGACTTTCCTTAATGTCCTCATCCGGGGTGGAGTGATGTACACCTCGGATGACTATGCGGAAGGATCTTTCCTCTTTAAGTTGCCAGGTATGAAATAGTACCTTTTTAAGTAAGGTAAGTAAGTAAGTTTTGAAAGTGTATAATGTTCAAAAGCGTCTTTTTGCAAACGTAATATACGTTGGCTAGCCGCTGCACAAAGACGCATTATAATTATTTCATCTAGTAAGCAAAAAATTTAGTGAACGAACTGAAGTGCTGTTCATCTGTTTAGTTTTAGTTAAAAATTAATATATAAAATATTGAGAAAACTGTATACCGCATATCTTTTATTTTGATAAAAATATAAAACTATTTCCAGTCGGTTCATTCTGCAATACAATCCTATATATGTGGTATACCAGCCAGTAAAGCATTTGCATTACAATCCTATTAATATGGTATAACAGCTGGTAAATCATGCAACAGTAGGATGGTAATACAGCACGAATTGTGAAAAGGCTGGGTACTTATATACCCAGTGACAATAATTTGGTTTTGAGAATGCAGTAAGCATTCGAATTCATACTATACTACAACATGCTATACTTTTCCATAAGCTTGGCTGCCTTTTCTGCTAGTATACCTTTAAAATCGCCTACTTCGAATCGAGCAAGTAGTCGATTAGCCGAGCGCACTTCGTGCTGTATTTGTAGTGGCGACTGAAGAGCCGCAAGATACATTTTGGCCTAGAAGCATGCTACAGATCATAAAAGCTTTAAGCCAAGCTTTGGGGCGTATGGAATACCGCAAACATATTTCAGCTTAAAAGCAGGCAACCTTTTTCGCAATTTTCGCTCAGCTGAGCTGATCAGCTGCAAGTTCAGTTCAGCTCTGCTTGATCGATTTGATTTATCAGCAAGCTGACGAGCTGATTATACCCGGTACCCATAGGGTACAAGGGTATTATAAGTTTGTGCCAACCGAGAATGTATGTAACAGGCAGAAGGAGGCATCCCCGACCCCATAAAGTATATATATTCTTGATCAGTATCACCAGCCGAGTCGATTTAGCCATGTCCGTCTGTCCGTCTGTCCGTCTGTCCGTCCGTGTGAAACAACAGATCTCAGAGACTATAAGAGCTAGAGTTACCAAATTTGGTGACAACATTGGAATCTGTTGCACGCAGATCAAGTTTGTTTTAAAATTTGGCCACGCCCACTTCCGCCCTCAAAAATCATAAAAAACGTTAAATAAGCTATACTCGTTTTTTTTCGGGTAAAAGTTAATAAATACAAAAAATGAATAAAATAGAGCGGACGTTTCCTGAAAATTTCAGTAAAATTGGATGATAAACATGGGGGATATTAGCAATAAGGTTAGAATATTAACACACCGCCCTAAGGCACTGCTGTTGCAAGCTGTAGCCGACAGGTGGCGCATTCGAGCCTTGGCCGTGCGATATAATGGCGCCAATGTACATATGTATGTACAATGTAGTGTATGTACATTTTTAAATTGCCTTTTAGTGTGAAGCGCAAACGTTTAGGTACCGGGTATCTCACAGTCGAGCACAGTCGACTGTAGCTTTCTTACTTGTTTTATTGTGTTGCGGAGTGGGAGCCAAACCTTAAACGGTGAAATCTCTCAGTACTAAAGCTATCTGAATGAAACTTGGCAGATAGTCTTATTTATGTTGCAGAAAGTATATAAGTCGGAACGGGCCAGATCTGTCCACTATATCATATAGCTGCCATAAGAAATATCGGGCCAAATGGGCCGATATTCATTTGTTTTGTAATATATCGGTTGAACTTTTAGTAAATGGTCTTTTAATTGAAATATAGCCATACATTTCAAATTTTATTCAACTCGGACTCATATCTTATAGCTGCCATAGGAACGATCAGCCAAATTAGTAGATTTTCGATGTTAATTTAATTATTTTTGTAGTCAGCATCAGCTTCAGTTTAAGCTGTCGGTGTGCGTAACCAAAAACTCTCAGCTAGCTGAGGAGCTTTGAAGTTATCAGCTCGCTTATAATCTTAGCAATAAGTTCCGCTTTCAGCTGCTAGTGTGCTAGCTATTGTTCCAATTAGGAAAGTTTTCGCTGCTGCTAAGTCTGAGCCTAGGTCGCTCCATCCGTTTCCGTGCTAAATTTTTTACAAACAGGCGTGCTCCGGTTTTCACTTTTATTTTTCGTTTTCGTTTTAGACCAAAAACGTACGTTTTCGTTTTTAGGTGCTCCGGTTTTCACAAACTTTTTGTCATCGTTTTGTTATCGAAATTTTTAATTGCTCAAACAGATGACTTGGATGTTTTGAGAAGTATAAGGAATGCTTAAATCCCTTTATTTTTTTTACTTGTTTATTTTAAAGCCAAATAAAGGCATTTTATCGGTCCAAGAGGGCTGCCACCCTTTGATGACATGACTTTTATACCTTTTTTTATTGGTAAAAATTCAATTTAAACAATAAAATAAACTGTTTTTTTTATCAAAACCTTATTTTATCCTCATTGAACATTATTATAGACCACCTTTTAAACTTAGAAGCACTTCGACCAGATTGCTTTGTTCCATCAACAGTACGGCAGCACTGGCAACCAAAACGAAAGATGTTGTTGCCGACGGCAAATAGTTTGTTCCCAAATTCGAGGTGGGGTCAGAAAAAATTTGTTTAAAAAGTACATACGAATTATATTGATCTAGTTATGGTGTGAAATGAACATCAATAGACCAAGGAGTCAACTATTTTGTTCCTTTTGCAATTAAGAACCGATTTGATGTAGAAAAAGGCATTTACTTTTCATTTCGACAAAACAAACATGCCCGTTTTTGAAAACGAAAAAATCTTGTGAAAGTGAAAACGGGAGCACCGATTTTTCGTTTTCGAAAACGAAAACGAGAGAATCTTGTGAAAGTGAAAACCGGAGCCTGCCTGAAAGTATTGGTGTTGCTTCCCGCAAACCAAATCTGAAATAATGGCTAAGTCCACGCGGACAGCATACAAATTTGAGTGCGGAAAAAAATAATTTGCCGGAGCTTGAGCAAACTCAAGTGAGTAGAGAAGCTGGCAGTGTCTGTATACAGTGCGTAACCCTTTTGTTGCACAGGTCACAGAAATAAGTGTCTACGAAGGTAGCAAGGCGACCATCTGGCGTCGACCAGAACCCAAGTGAGAGAGGTTATACTTGGGAGACCCCTTAATTTTTCATCGGGGACAATCATCCAGCGGGTAAATTTTTCGAAAAGAGTGTTTCGGCTATTGGTGTCTTACTGTGCTAAATTTAAAATTAACAGATTGAACCCAGCAAGCAGGTTTTGAGTTCCGGTCCCGAAGAGCACCCCCAAAACGGGGCATGACGGACTAGGAAACCGAACGGAGAGATGAATAGCTAACTTCTAGGGCAATTAAATCGGCCACCAGTACGGCTTCGCAACATTCTTCAGTGGCCGGCTATGCAGATGCAGAGTTTGGCAGTGATCGGCGGTTTAAATTGTTTGACCCTGACATGACCTCTGTGCCCTTGCTGCGTGAACCCATAAGCCATTAAGCCAAGAATAATGAGAAGAACTATCTTTGGGAAATTTATTTAAAAAAAAAACAAATAGTTTAAAAATATTTAAGTAATTCTAAAATTAGGTTTAAGTAAAATTATTATTTTTCTTGCTCAAAGCGAAGACTAGGGTAGAAAAATATCTCTTTATTGCTTTTGTTTCTACTAATACCATGAAAGCCAGCCTACTGCTTCCACTTGGCCAGGCCAAACAACAGTTAATTTTCAGCACACCTTCGAGGGAGAACGATCTTTCGCCGATGGATAAGATGCGTGAGTGTTGATAATAGAACATTTTTTTTTTAGAAGTTCAAGCAAAAGCTAAATAATAAAGTATGAAAATTCTAAGCTATGCTAAAAGTTAACCTTGAATTAAATATCGCTACAAATTGAATTAATGAATTACTCTGAATTGCATATCGCAAGAAATTAAATTAGTGAACTATAGCTACAAAAAAAAAAAAAAAAATTAATTATTGCAATTTATTAACTAAGGATAAATGAAGTAAACTAATTTAGCCATTCAAATAAATGCAACCTAGAGCAGCGTTCAAAACTAAGTTTAAATTAATTAAATCGAAAAACTATATTTAAAGATATTATTTATAAAATTTTTAATTATTTTTAAGAGGATATATATATAGTCTATTTCTCTACCTGTCCATTTATATTAATTATTATTGTCTAATGAAATCATGAAATCTTAAATCTCTCGTTTTTACCGACTCGAATGATGACTCCGCGGTCGTAGGAATCAAAAGGGATCACCAGAGCCATGCTCTTGCGGCAGGTGATTATAGGTAGGGTGGGCATTATGCGAGCACAACAACATCTGTATCTCCTCAAAAAATTTAGTTTTCTCTCCGTCCTTCTGTCTTTCTCTAAACTTCCGCTTTTCTTCTAACTTCTCTCCTTCAGTGAATTTTGTTTATCATTTCTTCCGGTTTAGCCTAGCTTTTATTTTTTGTCGCAGCACGCTCAATTCTTGTCTTAGTAGTAATGATGTGTAGTCCGTGTCTGAGGTCTGGGTCAGCAAGACCACCACCCCCAAAGCCGACGAGCTAGAGCCGGAAACATACAGCGTGCCCCAGCAGCTCAGATCCTCCCAAAGCAGACGACTTGAACGTTACACGCTACATATTACCGTCCCATATTGCATGTCCCATGTTGCATATAGGATTGTAATGCAGATGCTTTACTGACAGGTATACCACAAATATAGGATTGTAGTGCCAGTGCTTTACTGACTGGTATACCACGTATATAGGGTTGTAATGCATATGCTTTACTGGCTGGTTACTACTACAGATTAAACAGACTGGAAATAGTTGTATATATCCAGCAAAATAAAAGATATTCCGCATACTATTTTATCAATATTTTATTATTTTTTACTAAAACTAAGTAATTTTGTTTGCGATACGACCATTGTTGGTTTTAACCGCACCACAATATTGTAGCATCTGTCGTTCAACCCATATTCTTTAACAGCATCTACACGTAAGAGAAACAATTATAAAGCACCTAAAACTCAAGTAATGGCTCTAGAAGAGCTTAAATAAATTTGAAAGGGGACTCTCAACTTGGAAACTAAAAAATCTGCACGAACAGCTGCCAAGACAACTTGAAAAAAGAAGAGCAGTCATTAACGTGCAGAACAACGATGTCTTTTGTTTCAAGTGGGCTATAAAGTCCTCCCTTAACCCGAGAGAAAAAGGAGAACGGTGCAGTGGATATGGAGTGGATATATGTTTACCCATAATCCACATCAACATCAGGATTAACGTTTCCTATAAAAATTTCGAGAATTAAGAGAAATTACCTCACGAAACCCTAAGCATAAAGCATAAATACGACAAAAAAAAACTACCAAGTGTTTGGTCCACTCTTTTTCAATGGGATCGAAATGGAGCGTCATATAAATTTGATGTACATCGATGGTCCAACCGCCGACATTCATGGACACTATATGTGGCTTAAAAAATATTTCAGCGTAAGTAAAAATATAAAAGATCTAATAATAAAAATGGTTTTTGAAAACTAATTTTTGTTTTTTTCTTTAAATTGCAGTATTTTTCATCTAAATTGCGAAAGAAAAGTGTGAGACGTTTCTTTTGTAATAAATGCCTATCCTACTCAACGAGTGAGGCTATTTTCATGCGCCATTCGGAGGGATGCAGCAACGTTGTGAGTGAGCGACCGAAAAAGGGTGCGACTGACCTACAATTCTCAAGTCCTCAGCGTCATCTGGAGATACCATTCGCTGTAAATGCAGACTTCGAATGCATAATAGAGCCCTCTTCGTTAAATGTAAGTAACAGGACACAAGTAGTAAATAAGCATGTTCCTATAGCATTTGCATACTACATAAAGTGTGCATTTGATTTAAATCTAGACAAGTTTATAAGCAAGACGGGGGAAATGTCGTTAGTAATTTATCGTCCGATTTGTCCGAAATTCATGAAAACTATATAAAGTGTATAGTACCATTAAAAAATGAGTACACAGGACTCATTTGATTTTGATGAGGCTCTGTATACTGCCACATTTGCTAGGAGGTGTTAGGTAACGACAGAGTGAGAGACCATTGCCATTTCACTGGGCAATTTAGCAAATAGTGAGTGCCACCTTAAATTAAAGATTGGGAATTTTATCCCAGTCTACTTCCATAATTTTTCAAAATATGACGCTCACTTATTTGTGTTCAGTTGCGATCAAACACTCCCCGAGTTAAGACGTGCCTAAAATTTACGCGGAAGCTGCGCTAGCGCTAAAGCTATTATTAACAGTTATTCGATTCACAAAACAAAAGAAAACGAAACAAATCAGTGGTTGATGACAGACATCATCAAAGTGTTGTTGCTAACATGAACGACGACGAAGAAGAAACAACGGTTTGGAGCTGGCAGAGAGTAAGACCGATTGCCAAAGGCAATCAAGAGACAAAACCAAGTCTCTCCGATTCTACTAAAAAAAAAATCGCTTTCGACTCTGCACCTAGCACCAGCTACAATCAATTCACCATCCTAAGCGGAGCACGCCAAGCAACGGAATTGTAGACGAAACCGAAGAACTGGACATGATAACTGAAGACACCTTAGAAGAACTTGGCAAGCCGCCATCTATATTCTTATCTGAAGTTAGTGATATAAAAGAAATGTTAGCTTACCTCGAGACTAAAATCAAAAAAGGGCTTTTCTTTTATAAAGTTTAACGCGATGGTCACGTGAGAGTTACGTTAAAGACTATTGAAGAATACAGGAAACTTGTTAAAACTCTTAATACAGATTTTGTCAATTTTCACACATACTTGTACCAGCTTAAACATGAGAGGGCATTCAGAGTTGTTATTAAGAATTTGCACTTCTCAACGGATATCGACTTAATTAAACAAGATGTGGAGTCCAAAGGTCACGCTGTTAGAAACATTAATAATGTTAAAAGTCGTGTAACCAAAGAGCCATTGAATTTGTTCTACTTAGACATCGAGCCCAACAATAAGAATTTAGATATATATAAAGTTAAACACATTGGTAACACAGTTGTTAATATAGAACCACCCCGTTAAACCATTGAAATCGTTCTGTGCTATTATTGCCAGGAATTTGGACACACAAAGTCATATTGTGCCAAATCTCAAAGATGCATGAAATGCTCTTTTAACCATCCCAGCAACATTTGTCCAAAAGATAAAGAGCAACCAGCAAAATGTGCCAACTGCAACGAAGATCATGCTGCTAGTTACAAAGGGTGTACAGTCTATTAGGAACTTATAACAAAAAAATTATCAAGCGGACGCAACCACCTGAAAAACCCCAAAGATGACAACAATAAAAATGAGCCTGCTACTTCTCAATCATTTGCTCCATTTAATAATTTTAGCGAACAACCCAAAGATTATCAATCATACGCTCAAGTTTCTGCAGGAAATAGTATCTCGAACACGTCTTTAGAATGAATATAACAGCTTTTAGAAAAACAATTTCAACTCACAAATAATTTACTTAACATGATAATGTTACTTGTAAATAACTATCAAATAAATCATAGTTTAGGAATATGAAGCCAATGGCTTTCCAACCATGTCAATGAAATATCCTTATTTTTAAAAACAAATGCCATTGATATCATGCTTGTTTCAGAAACACACTTCACTAGCAAATCTTTTTTTAGCGTTATTGGGTACGAAACAGTAAGGGCTGATCATCCGTCAGATAGAGCTCATGGAGGTGCTGCAATCATTGTCAAGCAGGGCCTTAAATTTCAAATAATGAATAGCACTGGGGAAAATGCTACGCAGGCTGCCACAATTAAAATAAAATGTATTCACGCAGATGTATCAATAACAGCGATATATCTCCCACCTAGATTCACAATAAAAGAACTCGATTTTAAAAACTTTTTCCAAGGGCTGGGAACAAAGTTTATTGTGGGAGGCGACTTCAATGCCAAACATCCATGGTGGGGATCCAGATTGACTAACCCGAAGGGATCGGAGCTATACGAAACAATAACATAACAGCTTTGTCAACTAGTAAGCCCTCATACTGGCCAACTGATAGTCAAAAAATTCCAGATTTGATTGATTTTGTATTATTCTCTGGAATCCCACTATCACACATGCGAGTAATGGAGAGCTTTGACCTTAAATCAGATCATTCTCCAATAATAGCAACGTACAGCGAAATAGCCCATATGCTGGAAAAGCCCTATAAAGTCATTACAGCCTCTACAGACATTTACGCATTTAAAAGCTATTTAGAATCAGCTATAAGCCTGGACATTTCGTTAAAAACAGAAGAGGAATTAGACTATGCTGTGGAGCACTTTACAAATACAATTCATACGGCAAGCTACAGAAGCACGAATCATGCTCTAAATCATCAACAACCAAACCAATTGTACCTTTCAATCGAACTTCGACAAAAAATACAAAATAAAAGGAATCTCCGAAAACGCTGGCAAGAAACTCACTACCCTGCTGACAAAAGATTGTACAACAAGGCTGCTTCAGAGCTTAGACAACTGCTGTCGAACTTACGCAATGAATCTCTAGCTGCGTATCTGAGAAACTTAGACCCTAATTCCTGCAACAACGAATACAACCAGCTAAAAGAAACATAAATATTCGTAAAAACAATGGAACTTGGTGTAGGTCTAATATTGAAGAAGCTGAAGCATTTGCACAACATATGCACTCTGTATTCCAGCCAAACGAAATAAATAATTCTACAACCGAGACTGAAGTAGAACAATTTCTTGAGTCATCCTGCCAAATGAGCTTACCTCAAATATGAAGAAGTTGTGTTAGAAATCAAATGCTTGAACAATAAAAAAGCACCAGGCCCTGATAAAATAGACGGCATCACCCTAAAAAGTTTACCACCAAAATGCATTCGGCTTCTCACTCTTGTATTTAACGCGATCCTCAGACTAAACCACTTTCGAAGTCAATGGAAATGCGCAGAGATCATTATGATCCTAAAGCCAAACAAAACAGAAACGTAATTAGCATCATACCGTCCCATTAGTCTGTTGACAATATTCTCGAAAGTGTTTGAAAAAATACTATTGAAGAGAATGTTGCCAATTTTGGACGAACTTTCCATCATTCCTGAATACCAATTCGGTCATGGGACCTCTCACAGGGTCATTAATGATATAGTATCTGCATTTGAAAACCAAAAATGCTGCACTGCTGCATTCCTTGATGTTCAACAAGCTTTCGATCGAGTCTGACACAATGGCTTATTGTACAAGATAAAGAAATGGCTACCTGCTCCGTACTTTTTATTGATCAAGTCATATCTGACTAAAAGATGCTTTTACATGCAACAGAAAAACGACACATCAACACTACTTCTCATCAACGCAGGCGTCCCACAAGGAAGCGTATTGGGACCAATCCTCTACACCCTATATACGGCCGACATGCCAGTTACAAAAAACTGCACTGTTGCAACATATGCTGATGATACAGCCGTTTTGGCCACAAGCACATCCAGAAATGAAGCTTCAGAACTCCTGCAGTGCGAGCTAAGCCTAATTGAAGACTGGTTCCTTAGATGGAAAATTAGAATCAACTCCCTCAAATCCGCCCAAAAATTTTTTTCGTTAAGACCAGGTAGCTGCCCAAATGTTACACTTAACGGCTCACCAATTCCACAAAGTACCTGTGTGAAGTATCTCGGCTTGCATCTCGACCGCAGATTAACATGGAAAAACCACATTAAAGAAAAATGCCAGCACCTCAGACTTAAAACACTAAAAATGTCCTGGTTGATAAGTCGAAAATCGGAAACCACTTTGGAAAACAAAATTCGCCTCTACAAATCCATACTGAAGCCTGTTTAGACCTACGCTATACAACTCTGGGGAACTGCTAGCAACTCAAATATTGAGATACTTCAGCGTTACCAATCAAAAACTTTGCGACAAATTGTCAATGCTCCTTTCTACGTATCCAATGCAAGTATTCATAAAGATCTTAATATTCCAACCATAAAAGAAGAAATAAATAAAACTAGTAAGAAATATATCGACAGACTTCACAACCACGAAAATAATTTAGCCTTAAGTCTAGTAGACAACAGTTTAACAGTAAGAAGACTGAAAAGATATCATATTCTCGATCTCCCTCATAGATAAATTCAGCAAACAGAAAAGATGTTATACATAATAGCAGGGCAATTTACTTATTGTTTAAACAAACAGATTGTAAAAAAAAAAAAAAAAAACTTATTTGTGAAAGAACTTGGCGAGATTGAAGGGGAAATTACAGTAATTCCCTTGAATAAAGAATTACTATAGATCTCAGTTTCAAAGTATATCCCTCTAGGAAAGAATAAACTAGAAATTAGATTTTTGTATACTTTCCGTTTCATGCCCTCTAGTCCAGACACTCTAGCAGCTAATTTAAATGAAGGGGATTTTAAAGTTTTAGAGAAGGAATATGCGAATACATCAGATTTAGCTTCACTTCGTAGGAAAGGAGTTTCCCCCTATGTATACTTAGATTGTGTACTAAAACTATAAGAAACTTGTCTCCCACCAAGGAGCAAGTTTTATAGTAAGTTAACAGACTCTAATGGGGGCTAAGGTTGGGCAGCGAAGCGTGTGTGCCTGTCGCCGCGCCAAGCTGACTCAGCCAGTAGGAGTTGGCAGTCACATGCCGACTACTGCAGACCGACCATACGTGGTGAAGAACCACATCCTGCTCGAGGTGCCCCTGCTCTAGACTAAATATGGCGGATCTAGAGAGGACAACTCGAAAAAACCCGTAATCACCGGTGTTACCGTACCGTGCCCCTGTGACGAATGGCACTACGTTAGTGTGTCATTTAACGGTGGCTTCTGGATACCTGGCACCTCCGGTCGTACAAGTGCCCGATCCGGGGTATGAGGCTCTACCCCGGGGGATACTCCCTTCCTCATTACTCGTGGGACCAAAATTTATGGATACCAAGGATAATACCCCAACAACAACAGGGTGCTCTAGCAGCCCCAAATCGATTGAAATCGAACCTATCCGGGAGCCCGAAGATGCTATGGACGTTTGTTCACAAAGCTCTGGCACCGACAGCATCACCAAGGAAGAGGAAGAAACCCTTCTCGCCTCCCCCAAGGATGAAAAACCCAAGCGGATCGCGTAATCGGGCGCCGCAAGGAAGAGGCTGCTCAGTCACCTTGCGAACGGCATACCCATGGAGGCCAAAAAGCTCGCACAGAAGCCTATGGACCCTCCAAGGGCTGTGCCCAGCAGGAGTGGCGCTACAGCCAATAAACGAGGTAGATCAGCCAACACGACCCCAGAAGAGGCGTCGACTAAGAGGGCCATGTTTAAAACCGCGGCACCTAGTGCCCTGACGGAGGGTGATCCTGCAATTGTATTGCCGGCCACGAAGGCTCCAGTAGCCTCTACAACCGCGGCAGCGGTTGGGCAGGCAGCACAAGAGCAGTCATCCAAAGTCGGTGTCATAGCCTCTTACAGGGATGTTGCCAGCTCCATGAAGATGGAAATACTCCCGGCCAACTACCCTGATTGCCTCCTCACCACGGAACAGCTCCACCGCGTTCAGTCCGCGATCCTTTCGAGGGTGATGGAGCTGAGGCACGGCTCTGTGAAGCCGCTGTTCTCTGGCTGCACATTCCGCCCTGGATGGATGGCGGTCACAAGTGGCAATGCGGAGACAGCTGCGTGGCTAAGTACCGAGGTACCAAAGCTCCGGCTGTGGAAGGACGCCCACATCAAGGTGGTCCCTGAAGCGGAGGCTCCACGTGCCGCTGTCTTCATCGGCTACTTTCCGCTTCCAAATGCGGACATGAAGACGGACGAGATCCTGAAGCTCGTCGAGGGGCAGAACAGCGGCCTGCGCGTGGGAGAACATGGCGGCAGAACATGGCCGTCATCACGATTGCGCTGGACCCAGTATCTGCCGACAAGATGAAGTCGCTGGCGTACCAGCTGCACTTTGCGTGGGGCATGGCTACCCCTTAAGCCAAAGGCCTGCGCGCAGCCGAAGGCACAGGCGGTGGCTCCTGCTCTCGCAGCGGAGAAGCCCACCTGCTCCAAGGCCGTCTTGTCGGACAAGGCTGATCCGGCGCCAAAGAATGCCACTGATGGCAAAACAAAGGGATCCGGCGGCAACGAGGCTGGTGGCACCACTGTTGCCCAAGAGCCCGCAACGACGCGGAAGATCCTGCGCCCTCCCCTATATGGGCGTGTGACGCGTGGAACAGGGCGCGTCAACAAGGGTGTGAGGCGCACACCTGAGGAGGAGGCCCTTCTGCGCACGAACCGAGGCCGGAAGATGGCGGCTAGAGGCCGCAAGAGGGCGGACTAATGTCCTGTCCCCCTCTTCCCACTCTCCCCAACACACGGAGACACCTAAGATGTCTCCAAGCAAACCTCCACCATGCAAAGGCCGCATCAGACGTCCTTTGTGAGAGGTTTGCTACGATGGACATAGCATTTATCCAAGAGCCATGGGTAAATGCCGGACGTGTCCTGGGGCTAAACACCCCATCCGGTAAGCTGCTATATGCAAATGACCAACCTCGCCCTAGAGCGGCGTTGTTAATTAACAAAAATCTAACATTTGTTCCCCTATCACAGTTCATCACTGAGGACCTGGTGGCAGTTTGGGTCAAAATACCCACGGCCCACGGCGAACAGGAGGCAGTCCTTGCCTCCGCCTACCTACCCGGTGACACCGACGAGGTGCCTCCGGCGGCTACTTGTGCCCTGGTTGAGCACTGCCAGCGAAACCGGCTCCGGTGGATCATCGCCTGCGATGCCAATGCGCATCACACGGTCTGGGGGAGCAGTGACATCAATAAAAGAGGTGAGTACCTTCTTGAGTACATTATTAGTAATAACGTAGGTTTACTAAATCAGGGCAGCGAGCCTACATTTATTAACGCGATCAGAGAGGAAGTCCTTGACCTAACTCTCTGTAGTCTAAATATGTTGTCCGCTGTCTCAAACTGGCACGTTGCGAGTGAGATCACCATGTCTGATCACCAGCACATCCGATTTGTTACTAGAAATCCCAAAAACACAAACTGGGATCTTTTCTGTTTTGAACTTTGTGAGGAGTTGTATTTAAACTCCCCACAATGCAGTGTGCAGTGGATGCACACTGCCGAGGGCAGCAGCCACTTGGCAACCAAGCGGGGCAAGGGTACGGGGGGGAGGATGAGGACTGCCTAGCAACAGGCAGTGCCGATGCAGGTGTCCACCACAAAGGAGACGCCGCTAATATAGCGGGACTCTGGTGGACGTTGGACCCGGTGGCGTGATCGGCGGCCGTGGACTTTGGCCGCCAAGGAGGAGACGCCGATAAATAACGGGACATGGGCCGGACTTTGGACCCGGTCACGCGATTTGCGCCGGACTTTGGACCGGGTCGCGTGACCGATGCGTGCAGGAGTAACGGGACTGGCAGAGCCTATAAAAGGCCGAGGGCGCAGGCGCACGTCAACTAGTACGAGTGCGAGGATTCAAGCGAGTGCGTCAACGGAGCCAGTGAAAGTAACCCAAGTAACCAAGATCAAGAAGCAAAGTCGAGAAGTTCGGAGCTTGAAGTGGCAAGCCTTCCGAGCAGAGACTCCAAAGCTGAGATCTGTCGCGTTCAGAGGGTACGGTCACGGAGTCAAGGAGCCAAGGAATCAAGGAGTCAAGGAGTCAACAGCCCAAGGAACAGCGAGGTCCTGTGGCAAGGACCAATCGGAGAAATCAACGGTCGAGTGGATTCAAGTTGTGGGAGTTGCGCGCGTGGCTAGGCTTTGCCGGGCGATACACCGTGTCGACGATATCCCAGACCAAGGCGCAGAGCGGGCGATAAGGGTGGCTAGGCTTTGCCGGGCGATACATCCTGCTAGCTCTGTGCTGGAAGCTGCAAAGCGGGCGTTCGGAGTGGCTAGGCTTCGGCTGGGCGATACACTCTGCTAGCTTTGCAGTGAGGTCGCGAAGTGGGCGTTCGGGGTGGCTAGGCTCCGGCTGGGCGATACACCCTGCTAGCTTCGGCAGCGAGATAACCGAGAGACGGGCCAGAAGGGAGTGCAGTCGCACCCGGAAGGAGCAGACGCAGCAAAATTATATCCGAAATATCCGATTAAAGTGCAATAAACACCTGAAGATTAACTTAACCCGAAGCGGTATCTCTGGGCGGGCATCACGTTTAATATAAATTTGGTGGGACGAACCCACGATCTCGACTGAGCTAGCCGCACGTAATCGTTGCGAGCCAAACCCAGGAAATCAGCTCGTTACATCTGGCGCCCAAAAACGTGATTGTCCAAACAAAGAGAAAAACAACAAGAACGCAAGATGGGGAAAAGTTGGATAAAGAACATAAAAAAGGAAGAGTACGATGGCGTGGCAAAGACGCTGGGCATCCAGCTCATCGGCTCGGTCGACGCCATGAGGAAAACCTTATCAGAATTCGTAGAGGAACACGGAACAGACCCAGAGGTGGCTGTAACGTTGGCTAAGCTGGAGGAAAGATTCAGCAAGATCCCAAGCATAAAAATACAGCTAGCAGACCCAGAAGCCCTAATAGCAAGCCTAGATGTCACAAGCATGCAGGACACAAGCAGAAGCAGGGAGTCGAGCAGGGATAGACGCCCGGAGGAGAAAACGGAAAAGCCAGACTACGCGAAGGTCGCAAAACAAGTGCGCGAGTGGAGCTTCAAGTATGACGGAAACGACAAGCCTCTGGAGTTCCTGGAGCAAGTGGAATGGTATGTCGCAACATACGGCCTCGACCTTAACCTGATCCCCAGAGCGATGCCAGAACTCCTACAAGGCAAGGCGTTGAAGTGGTTCATAGCCAACAACAAGTTATGGCAAAGCTGGGGGAGTTCATCTACGACTTCCAAAACTTCTTCTTGCCGAGAGGTTACATGGAGAAGCTGGCTGACCAGGTAAAGCAGCGCAAACAGAAATACGGCGAGAGATTTAAAGACTACATGGTGGAAATTCAAACCCTAATGCGGCCACTGCGAATGTCCAGAAGGGAGTCACTGGCACGAATCCTAGAAAACAGCACGCCAGCACTCCGCATATTTATGCGCCCGTACGAGTGCAAAAACCTCGATGCCGCAATGGCACTGGCCGACGAATTCGAAGAGCTCGACCAGCAGCGGGAAGAATTCGAGAGGGAAAACGCTGCCCACAATGACAGGTCCCATCCACAACAAAGGACAGAGCAGAGTGCGGTGTGTAGAAGATGCCAGGACGAGGAGGATCACCCAGGTGGAAACGCGCAGCACAATCGGAGACCAGCGGTGCCCCAACGGGAGTTCGTGCAAAACCCAGCACAAGCATGCCGGAGGTGCGGAGGGCAAGAACACTGGGCGAGAGAATGCCGGAATCAGCGGATCGTGTTCTGCTGGATATGCGGGAGGGTCGGAAGAAGGACGGTAGAATGCTGCCAACCGTCGGGAAACGCTCAGCGATCCCAGCCTGTGAGAGGCCAGCAGGGATCGCAAGGCTCCGCCTCGCAAAACTAATGGGGAACCTAACAGCCGAGGAGACACAACTGACCGCAACGGTGCTGATAGGCGGAATCCAAGTCAGAGCAACGGTGGACACAGGAGCCACGGCCAGCTTCATAAGCGAGACGTTGGCGGTCACTCTACAACGAGCTGGAACAAGGAAGCCCATTAAGCGACAAGTGCATATGGCAGACGGAAGCCGAGTCCAGATCAACGAGCAGATGGCAGTGCAGATCGGACTCGGAACAGAAACGGTGACAATACAACTGCTAATACTCCCAGGAATAATCGACGCGCTGGTTTTGGGTTGGAACTTTCTCACCAACATCGGCGCAGAAGTGAAGTGCGCAGGACACAAGGTGGCGATTCCAGCGAGGAGACGGAACAATGGATGGCTAGAAGAGAGATTGTCCGTCGCCGTCGTCGAAAGGCCTCAGCAAACCGGCGAAAGAGAGGAGGAATTCCTGGAGGCAGAGTTGGCCGAATTCAGGCAGATGAAAGGACCGTCAAACGTAGCCGTACACAGCATCACAATGAAGGACGACAAACCGATCAAGCAGAGGTATTATCCGAAGAATCCGAAAGTACAAGGAGAAATCAATGCCAAGGTGGATGAATTGCTGCAAATGGGATGCATCGAGCATTCGAAAAGTCCGTATAGCTCCCCCATAGTAATGGTGAGAAAGAAGACTGGCAAGTGGAGATTATGCGTTGATTTTAGGCAGATCAATGCAAAGTCAATAAAGGACGCATATCCCATGCCACGGATAAATTTCATCTTGGACCAACTAAGGGAAGCACGATACATCAGCAGCCTGGATCTCAAGGATGGATACTGGCAAATTCCCCTAGAGGAACGGAGCAGGCAGTTTACAGCTTTCACAGTGCCGGGCAAAGGTCTGTTTCAATGGAAAGTGATGCCTTTTGGACTACATTCGGCGTCAGCCACATTCCAACGAGCACTGGACAAAGTGATAGGGCCCGAAATGTCGCCACATGCATTTGCGTATCAGGATGATATCGTGGTGTTAGGAAAAACGAAGGAGGAACACATAAGGAACCTGAAGGAAGTTTTTCGCCGACTGAAGGAGGCAAACTTGCGGATTAACGCGGAAAAGTGCCAGTTTTTCCAAAAGGAACTGCTCTATCTGGGACACCGTATAAGAAAAGAAGGAATCGGCACGGACCCGGACAAGGTAGCAGCAATCGCAGAGCTAAAACCGCCATCAACTGTGAGAGAACTCAGGCAATACCTGGGGGTGGCGTCGTGGTATAGGAGGTTCATTCCAGATTTCGCAAAAATCGTGATGCCCTTAAACGAACTGCTGCGCAAGGGCACGAAATGGGAATGGTCCCAAAAACACCAAGACGCGTTCGAACAGGTGAAAGCGAAGCTGGTAGCAGACCCAATCCTGGCATGTCCAGATTTCGGAGAAATGTTCGTGCTACAGACGGATGCTAGCGACTACGGGATAGGAGCAATCCTCACGCAGAACACAAAGGAAGGAGAAAAGGTGATATCCTACTCCAGTAGAACACTGAATGGGGCCGAGAAGAACTACTCGACCACGGAAAAGGAGTGTTTGGCGATAGTGTGGGCCGTACGCAAGCTGCGACCATACCTGGAGGGGTACCATTTTAAAGTAATCACAGACCACATGGCTTTAAAATGGTTAAACAGCATAGAAAGCCCTTCAGGCCGAATAGCGAGATGGGCCTTAGAACTGCAGCAGTATGATTTTGAGATTGCATACAGAAAAGGCCAGCTAAACGTGGTGGCAGACGCTCTATCCCGGCAACCACTACCTGAGAGTATCCGCCAAGTGAAGGAGGCGACCATATCATCGAGTGAGTCGTGCCCATGGATCACGGAAATGGTAGAGAAAATCCAGAGGAACCCACAGAAGTTTCCCGACTATATGCTGGAGGGATCAACCTTGTACAGGCACATTCCACATCGAGCTGGCAGTGAAGACGTCGTCGCGTGGAAATTGTGCGTGCCCCAAGGACTAAGGGAGAGCGTACTACGAGAAAACCACGACTCGCCAGCGGCTGGACATGTGGGAACGAGGAAAACGATAGCCAGACTAGCGGCAAGATATTACTGGCCAGGGATGCAGCGGGACACGAGATCGTATGTCAGGAAATGCAAAAGTTGCCTGAAGTACAAGCCGAACCAGCTACAGGCAGCAGGACAAATGCTCTCGCAAGTACCGGAAGAACCCTGGGCTACAGTGTGCGCCGATTTTGTGGGACCGCTGCCGAGATCAAAGCACGGGAACCAGATGCTGCTAGTGCTGATCGACAGGTTCTCCAAATGGACAGAGCTCGTTCCCATGAGGGCAGCCACGGCAGAATCACTGCGAAAGGCATTCAGAGAACGAATTATATCAAGATTCGGAGCACCAAAGGTAGTGATAACGGACAACGGGGTACAATTTGCGAGCAGGGCTTTCAATAAATTTCTCAAGGAAATGGGAATCCGCCATCAATATACGGCCCCATACACGCCACAGGAAAATCCTACGGAGAGAGCGAACCGGACGGTTAAAACAATGATTGCCCAATTCGCCGGAGATGACCAGAGGTGCTGGGACGAAAAGTGGCCAGAGATTATGCTAGCCGTTAATACGACCGTATCGGACTCCACCGGGTACTCACCGGCGTTCCTAACGCAAGGACGCGAACCCAGACTACCGAGCGCCTTGTACGACAAGGAGACACTGGGCACGGGACGACAAACAGAGACGCCCGATGAAAATTCTCGAAAGCTGAAGGAAATCTTCGAAATTGTGCGAAGGAACTTGGAAAAGGCGGCGCAGGATCAGGCCAGGTACTACAACCTGAGGAGGAGGCCTTGGAATCCGAGAGTTGGAGACACGGTGTGGGTCAAAGAGCACCATCTGGCACCCAGGTACGGTGGCCCATTCAAGGTGACGGATTTCCAGTCCCCGGTCATTTGCGTCGTACAGCACAACGGCACCAAGAAGGAAAAGCTGGTACACATAAGCCAGTTAAAGCCACAAAGGGTAGACGACGGAGTCGAGGATGTTAAGGCCAGGGCAGAAGGCGCCGACACTAGTGTCAACAACGCGCCACAGAGAGAAGTCAGCAGGGCGAACGAGGACAGTGATGAGGATGTTACCGCAGAGGCAGAGGACTCCAACGGCGGAAGCGACGAAGATCAGGATGGTACCGCCAGGACGAAGGACTCCATCGTCAATGCCAATCACACACCACTGCGAAGATCCAGAAGAATACGGAAGCGGATCCAATCGAAGGCGGTCTCCCAGGCGGCGATTGGCAAACTCTAAGTGAAAGAGGACTCATTAATAACAACAGGAGAAATAAAGGAACGATACAGCACCTGGACGAAAGGCCACCGAGAGCACCATTCGCATCCGAAGAAAGGGAGGAGACGATACGGAGTATCGTAGCACGGCAACGCACAGGAAGGGCAGCATCAGCAACAGCCAGGGGCGAGAGGGGGTGCAGCGCTGCAAGGCCTGTCCTCCAGCTACTGGCGTCCAGCTGGTGTTGTCACTCCAGAGCCGGGGCACCGGCGACGGGAGGAGCTAGGCGTCAGACGGGACGGCGCAGCAGGCGACCGACACAGCCGCTGTTGTGGCAGCCACAGACGCAGCTGCTATTAGGGTAGCCACGGACGCGAAGGCTGTTATGGCACCCGGGACGCAGCTGCTGTGGTGGAGGCAACGGACGCAGCCGCCGGCACGCTGACCAGGCCGGACTCCGTCGAGCAGCAATAACAACACCTCGGGGAGGCGGCCAGCACGAAACAGGATGGCCATGCAGCCCGACACGCACGAACACAAACACAACGGCAGAAGCGGCGAGCAAGATCCCGTAAGCGCGAAAAGGAATGCCGAGAAGACAAGAAAATGGCCACCGAAAGCCTCTGTACGCCCACACACAAGCACACGACACCGCTAGCCGAGAAAGAGAGAGCGTGGAAGGATCCCGTTAGGACTAGCCGAGAGAGAGAGAGCGTGGAAGGATCCCGTTACCGGAGGGGTTCCGTTAGGGCGCTCGGATCAGCGAGAACCGAGGTTTCCTCGAAGCGAAAAGCAGCGAAGACGGTCTTTCAAACACGGAACATGGTCGGGACAACAGTTACGAGCGGATCGGTCGCGGCGACAAAGAGGGCAGGGCGACATCGGTCACAGCCAGCGGCGAAATGGGGACGTCGGGATTCCGATCCCGCTCTCCAGCTGCTGGCGTCCCCGCTGGTGTCGCCTTCGTCCTCACCCGCGACCCGGAGGAGCAGCAGCAGCAGCAGCAGCAGCAGCAGCAGCAGCAGCAGCAGCAGCAGCAGCAGCAGCAGCAGCAGCAGCAGCAGCAGCAGCAGCAGCAGCAGCAGCAGCAGCAGCAGCAGCAGCGACCGCGGCGAGATCACCGACGTTGAGCTCCCGGACGAGGAGTGGACGGCCGGGATCTGCGACGGCGAGGTGATAACGTTGGAGTCGTCCGACGAGGAGGCCGCGGCAGATGGGCCCGGCGAGCCGTCGCCGAGGCCGGCCGAGGAGGGCTCCAACGTGTCGCCGGAAGTGTCCGGAGACGAGGACATGGGCCCGGACGAGGAGAGTCTGGGGAACACGAGGGCGTACCTCATGCGCCAGGCGGCGCTGGAAGGATGGGAGCGGCGGCTCGAGGAGGCCGAGGAAGAGGAAGCCCGGTTGTGGGCAACGCCGCCACCGCCTCCGCCGTCGGCACCGCCGACATCGACTCCGCCACCGCCGCCTTCGCCGCCGCCGCCGCCACCGCCTCCGCCGTCGGCACCGCCGACATCGACTCCGCCACCGCCGCCTCCGACATCGACTCCGCCACCGCCGCCTTCGCCGCCGTCACCGCCGCCACCGCCTCCGCCGCCCTCACCGCCGACATCGACCCCGCCGCTGATAGTGGCCCCACCACCGCCGACAAGCCAGCTAGGGCAACGCCGGTGCCGCCAGGTTCCCCGCAGGAGGCGGAAAGGCCCTGCCGCACTGCGCACACGCGGCGCACAGTGGTGGTGCAGAGCGGGCAGCGGTACCACCAGCAGGCGGTCACCTGGATGTGGCCGGTGTCGCATCCGGACGAGGTGGCTCCGAAGGGCGGATGGATAGAGTTGCCCCCGGAGTGGGAGCAGCTGGCCATGCGGCAGGCGGCGACGCCGAGGACGGAGGGATCTGGGACGGCCGGACTAGAGAAGGGGCCCTGGGTCTGGCCCGTGCCGACCGGAGAGCCCGAGCGGAGGGCACTGCAGCGGCAGACATCATGCCCGGAGGCCGAGTCGACAAAGGAGAGACCGGCCATGAGGCGCCAGGTCTCGCAGCCAGAACGGGAGCAGTGGACTGTGATCCCGGAGTCCGAGTGGCCGGCGAGTGTGAGTATGGAGGCGCGCCGGCAGCAACGGCGGGACCGCAAGGAGCGATGGGCCAAGCTCGTCGTGGCAGGAGGCCACCGGTATCGCATAAAGGTGACCGGTGGGCAGGCGCGAGTAGCGCGACAGTAGTGTGAGAGCACAATAAAAAAAAATAATAAAAAAAACACAACAAGTAAACATTGGTTTTCTGGCAGTCGGCGATCGCGAAGGGCTCACGGGCCAGAGACGGGCGAGAGGAGGCGGCAGTAACAGGCGGCGAGAGAAGAAGGGTCATTGACCTAGAGGAGAGCGACCTGGAAAGACGCTAGATGATAGCGAAAGGCATGAAAAGGGGATAAAAAAAATTACTCACCAAAGTAATAGAACATGGCGACCAGCGAAAAAATTGGTGATGGGCAGGGACGAGGATCGGCGACAGTATTATCGATAGCAGAAATATCGATAGGGATCGCCGGATCTGGTCACACGCCCGGTTGATATTTTTTCCAGGCCGATCGAGACGGAAAATACCAGATCGGGAAAGGTGTGACCAGGAGGAGTGCGGTATTTAAATACCAGCGCAGAGACGACAATACCGCGGAGGAAGGCGGGAATTTTGAAAGTGAAGTGGACGTACCCAAAGGCCGATTCCCGAATGAAAGCGGCAGTCTTTTGCGTTTTCGAAGGAAGGGGAAAGTGTGAGGAGTTGTATTTAAACTCCCCACAATGCAGTGTGCAGTGGATGCACACTGCCGAGGGCAGCAGCCGCTTGGCAACCAAGCGGGGCAAGGGTACGGGGGGGAGGATGAGGACTGCCTAGCAACAGGCAGTGCCGATGCAGGTGTCCACCACAAAGGAGACGCCGCTAATATAGCGGGACTCTGGTGGACGTTGGACCCGGTGGCGTGATCGGCGGCCGTGGACTTTGGCCGCCAAGGAGGAGACGCCGATAAATAACGGGACATGGGCCGGACTTTGGACCCGGTCACGCGATTTGCGCCGGACTTTGGACCGGGTCGCGTGACCGATGCGTGCAGGAGTAACGGGACTGGCAGAGCCTATAAAAGGCCGAGGGCGCAGGCGCACGTCAACTAGTACGAGTGCGAGGATTCAAGCGAGTGCGTCAACGGAGCCAGTGAAAGTAACCCAAGTAACCAAGATCAAGAAGCAAAGTCGAGAAGTTCGGAGCTTGAAGTGGCAAGCCTTCCGAGCAGAGACTCCAAAGCTGAGATCTGTCGCGTTCAGAGGGTACGGTCACGGAGTCAAGGAGCCAAGGAATCAAGGAGTCAAGGAGTCAACAGCCCAAGGAACAGCGAGGTCCTGTGGCAAGGACCAATCGGAGAAATCAACGGTCGAGTGGATTCAAGTTGTGGGAGTTGCGCGCGTGGCTAGGCTTTGCCGGGCGATACACCGTGTCGACGATATCCCAGACCAAGGCGCAGAGCGGGCGATAAGGGTGGCTAGGCTTTGCCGGGCGATACATCCTGCTAGCTCTGTGCTGGAAGCTGCAAAGCGGGCGTTCGGAGTGGCTAGGCTTCGGCTGGGCGATACACTCTGCTAGCTTTGCAGTGAGGTCGCGAAGTGGGCGTTCGGGGTGGCTAGGCTCCGGCTGGGCGATACACCCTGCTAGCTTCGGCAGCGAGATAACCGAGAGACGGGCCAGAAGGGAGTGCAGCCGCACCCGGAAGGAGCAGACGCAGCAAAATTATATCCGAAATATCCGATTAAAGTGCAATAAACACCTGAAGATTAACTTAACCCGAAGCGTTCTCTCTGGGCGGGCATCACGTTTAATATAAATTTGGTGGGACGAACCCACGATCTCGACTGAGCTAGCCGCACGTAATCGTTGCGAGCCAAACCCAGGAAATCAGCTCGTTACAACTTGAGGGCTGTTCCCTGGTGGAACAAGAGCCTTGACGATCTTAAAAAGGCTGCGCGAAGGCTCTTCAATAAAGCAAAGAATGGGAAGGCCACATGGGATTCCTATAAGTGTGCTTTAACGCTCTACAACAAAGAGCTGAGAAGGTCAAAACGGGCTACGTGGCGTCAACACTGCGGGCAGATTTCAACTCTCCAGGAAGCTGTCAGGCTACAAAAAGCCCTCTCAAAAGACCACTCAAACGGCATCTGTACACTGAAAAAGCCAGATGGAACACACACAAACAACCCTACGGAAACGAGTAGTCTACTCCTGACTACTCATTTTCCGGGGTGCGTGGCCGTGGAGCAACCCAACTCAGAGAGTGAGGCACCAACCTACCTCTCTGGGACTGGAGAGTG
This sequence comes from Drosophila rufa, assembly GCA_018153105.1. NCBI lineage: Eukaryota > Metazoa > Arthropoda > Insecta > Diptera > Drosophilidae > Drosophila > Drosophila rufa. The sequence goes on along the minus strand of JAECXS010000162.1, from coordinate 639,689 downwards.
CCCACACCTGCGCGTGGCTATGGTGGCAGACTCCAACATGACTGAGGGAAGGGAACCCCCCTATCAATCAGACCGTGTTGGAAGCATGCCCTATAGTTTGTTTCATCAAAATAGCGAACAATGGGCTATACAAAGTTTTAGTCCATACAAATCTCCAGGACCAGATGGAATTTTTCCATGCCTGTTGCAGCGGGGACTACACCAACTTGCACTCCTTCTGGTCCGTCTATTCCGAGCTAGTCTCGTGCTTGGATACATACCAAGCAAATGGGCTAAGGTGAAAGTTGTGTTTATTCCAAAGGTAGGGAAGAAAGATCCCCAACTGCCTAAGTCCTATAGACCGATTAGCCTTAGCTCCTTCTTACTTAAAACTATGGAGAAGATAATTGACCAGCACATCAGGGAGGTGAATCTCAAGCACCTTCCCCTACATAAGTACCAATACGCGTACCAAGCTGGTAAGTCAACTGAGACTGTCATTCACTGCCTTACAACTACCATTGAAAAGACCATTGGCGCTCAACAAATAGCACTAGGTGCCTTTCTAGACATCTCAGGAGTTTTCGACAACACGTCATATGAGGCTATCCGTGCCTCTCTTGTACGTAAAAATGTCTCCACACCCATCATTAGGTGGATTCTGGAAATGCTCAAATCCAGAATCATAACTGTAGACCTAGGGGGAACCATTACCTCAATCACAGCCACAAGGGGATGCCCCCAAGGGGGAGTACTCTCTCCTCTCTTGTGGACTCTGGTCATTGACGAGCTACTGTATGAGCTCAACAACTTAGGATTTCCCACTCAAGGCTACGCTGATGACCTAGTCATCTGTTTAGTGGGCTGGCATGAGCAAACCATCTCGGATCGCATGCAGCAAGCCCTAAATATAGCCAGCAGATGGTGTCAGGACAAAGGATTGTCCATAAACCCATCTAAAACTGTTCTAGTTCTATTTACCAGGAAAAGGTCTCTCTCTTTAAATAGACCATACTTAAATGGATCCGCCATTGATTTTTCGGTTGAAGCCAACTACCTAGGAGTCATACTTGACTCCAAGCTCAACTGGAATTCACACCTCGAAAAGACTATAAATAAAGCCACTCGAGCATATTTCGCTTGCAATAGGCTTTTCGGTAGAACATGCGGCCTAGGTCCCAAAATGATCTACTGGTCTTTTAACACTGTGGTAAAACCGATCCTAACCTATGCAGCTCTTGCTTGGTGGACGAAAGCTACCCAGAAGACAGCTGCAGCAGCACTCACCAAAATACAAAGACTGGTCTGCATAGGCATTACTGGAGCCATCCGAACATGCCCCACTGCAGCACTTGGAGTCATAACTGGCATACCCCCTTTAACGATAACCCTGAAAAACGAGGCCTGTCTGGGGGCACTTCGCCTTCAAAATATCACCGACATAAAAAGTGGTGATCTTACGGGGCATTTACGGGTTCTCGAACCCTTAATAAACGAGCCCATTCTGCGCGTAACTGACGAACAGAAACCCAAACTTGTCTTCCACAGAAACTTCTCTGTAGTCTTGTACACCAGACACGACTGGAACACAAAATCAATATCTCTACCCAGAGGATCACAAACGTGGTACCCTGATGGGTCTAAATTGGAAAACGGAGATACCGGGGCTGGTATTTTTGGACCAAGGTTCAACAAATCCATAGCCATTGGAAAGTCTCCAACCATTTTCCAAGCAGAGATACACGCCATAGAAATCTGTGCTCGTGAATGCCTTCGCAGGAAAATGCAAGGCGCACGGATTTACATCTTCTCTGACAGTCAGGCGGCGCTCATAGCGCTGAGGTCCTTCACGATCTCCTCCAGACTTGTAGAGAACTGTTTCCAGCAGCTGAACGCCCTCGCTTCCAAGAACATCTTAACGGTGGGTTGAGTGCCAGGGCATGACGGCCATTTAGGAAACGAGGTGGCAGACTCCCTGGCTAAACGCGGGGCGATGACACCACTAATCGGCCCTGAACCGTTCTGTAGACTTTCGAAAGGACACAAAAGAGAACTGCTCAGGAATTGGGAGGAAAAGGAGATAAGTCGCCACTGGACCGACAGTGCAGGGCTGAGACAAGCCAAACAATTCCTCGTCCCCCAGATGTCGCGATCTAAGCGCATCATCAACTTAAAAAAGAGTGAAATTCGCACTCTAACAGGCTACCTAACGGGTCACTGCAACCTAAGGTATCACCTTAAGAAATTAAAACTTTCAGAAATCGACGCATGCAGATTCTGTGAGATGGAGCCAGAAACATCAGAACATGTTCTATGTGAATGCCCCTCGCTAATCAGACGTCGACTGCAACAACTAGGAGGTGAACTTATCCCCCCCTACAGGATTTGGGAACAGATAGACCCCGCCAAAGTGCTCTCCTTTATCAAAAGCCTAGGTGTAGAGGTTCTACCTTAATCCTACAGGCCGGCACAGGCCGGTCAAGTGTGGAATCATTTCAAGTGTCAATCACTCAAAGACTACTTGGAGTTGTATTTGAAAACTGCTGTTTTATTATTAACAGACGTTTTTCAAAATTTTAGAACAATTTGTTCAAACATTTATGAACTTGATCCTGCCCATTATTATACGTCTTCAGGCTTGTCATGGGATGCAATGCTAAAGACTTCTGAAATTACTCTCCAATTACTTACAGATATTGATATGATAACATATAGTCAGAGTGGAATTCGAGGTGGATTAGTGCAACGTAGTCATAGACATACAAAAGCGAACCACAAATATTTGAAATCTTTTAATCGCACAAAGGAATCAGAATCCCTCTATTACATTGACATGAAAAATTTGTATGGCTGGGGGATGTCTGTAGCTTTATCATACGGAAGCTTTAAATGGCTAGATCAAGAAGAAATTGAAACATTAAATCTATAAAATATTTCAGAAAATAGTAAATATGGATATCTAATAGAAGTTGACTTGGAATGTCCATACTCGCCTCACGACTCTCATAATGACCTACCCTTCTGTCCAGTCGCGTGTGCAACATAACCTTTGCGAGCAAGTCCTAATATATATAGGCATCCCATTCATTCGTGTTCCAAAATAGTTTTGCAGCCAGCGCAGACCAAATTCTGGCCCCTGCTTCTTCTTCCTCGTCGTACCGCGTGTGTAAGAAGCCGACAGGTGAGCAGTTTAACATTCAGCAAACGCGAGGGCTATAGTAATTGTGTTTTCTTGGTTAGATCGAAGCAAGTGCAGATCCCTTGCAGTGCAAGAGAACAGTCTTGGCAGTCTGCTGAATTGCAGCAAGCGACCCAAATCTCGGCAAGCAGCTGAAACTTGCAGTAGGCGTTCCCAAACCTCGGCTCGTGGAGCACCTTGCGCTGCTGAAATTGGCGGCAGTCCCTGACAGGGTAACATTTCGGCTTTCTTGTCGGACAGGTGTATTATTTCTTCGGTATGCACAGATTAGCCCTGCAAAAGTTCGGGTTTAACCTCATCATATTCTCAGGCATCCAAAAACTATTGATCAGCCCCTAAACGTACAAGGAGCTGGCCCACTCTCAAAACTGCGCTCAGCTAGAAACTATAGTATCGGTCGGCAACTTGTGCGTGATTGGGCAGCATCTGATCGAAAGTTCTGGCATAACCTCCCCTAGGCAGCACCCGGACTTAAAATCACTCGGACATACTCTAAACCGGATTTAACCTCACTCGGATATACTCTCAATTGGACTTACTTTACTTTCAACTGGATTTATTCTAACCTGGATTGTCACTCAACTAAACATAACCCCTCATTGGCAAACAGTTTGATGTGCTGTAGATCGCGTTGCAGTCGCTGTCTTAACAACTTTTTGTAACGATTAAACGGCAGCGCAATCGCTTGTGTACCGCACCATTAGCAAATAATCATCAGCAACGGCAGATCGCGTTTATTAGGCCAACAGAAGGCCATTTGTGTAATATTTCGGTAGTATTTAAGTAACTTTAAAATATTTTTTTCTTTTTATTATCATTATTCGACCCCATACTCATATTCTTTTCTTATAGTGTACATATCATACATTCGTTGGCATTATTATATCAAGACATCTTTATTAATTAACATTTAACGAGTATCAAGTCATCATAGCAATTCAGTCTACAGGCCTGCGGACTTCGAGGGATTGATCGTGAGTACACACACAAGTGTCTTTGATAAACCAACCAATCACCTACATAACGAGAAAGAAAGCTAACTTCGGTAAACCGAAGTTGGTATACCCTTGCAGTCTGCAATTGGATCATTGAAAATCGAACCATTTTAGTAATGTTGAAAAAATATAGAATTTTGTAAATTTTACATTTTACATGGAGAATTTTACATTTTCATATAAATCGACCGATCGCTTCTATGGCAGCTATATGATATAGTGGTCCGATCTTAATGAAATTAAAACCGTAATTCTAGAACCATAAAAAACTGCTATATCTCAAAATTTATAGAAATACGTTGAAAAATAGAGAAGCAAAAATTTTTTTACATTAATTTCGCCATCATTCCTATGGCAGCTATAGGATATAGTAATCCGATTTCGGTCGTTCCGACATATATACTGCGTGCTAAAAAAATAAGACTTTGCTGAAAATTTCAGCTCGATAGCTCAAAAACTGAGAGACTAGTTCGCGTAGAAACCGACAGACGGACAGACAGACAGACGGACAGACAGACAGACGGACAGACAGACAGACAGACGGACATGGCTAGATCGACTCGGCTGGTGATGCTGATCAAGAATATATATACTTTATAGGGTCGGAGATGCCTCCTTCACTGCGTTTCAAACATCTGGTCAAAATTATAATACCCTCTGCAAGGGTATAAAGAGAATATGATTATATCCAGAATTATTACTGAATTCAATTTAGAACTTTTGAATTACTTGTTGACGGGTCCAGCTCGAAATATTACTGTTATACTTAAAATTAATCATTTCTTGCCTTTATCATTATTGTAATTTGTTAGGATAAGAAATGAAGTTTGAATTTTATTGACATTTACTTACAGTTCGAACTCTTTTGACATTTATTATGGAATAAAATAGAACTTTAATGGACACCTGAGCTAAATAGGTTTCACTTTTAATGGGTAAGGGCAACCAATCATGGAATGTCTTTACAGGTAGGGCGGGCCAAGCTGAAAAGCAATAACACCTGCGTTCTTCAAGAATAGGGCTTACAATATCCATATCTTCTGTCTCTTACACTTTTTTTTTGTTTATGATCGTCTAGATTGACTTTATCTTTCCCCAAGCCTTCCTAACTCTGTCTACAAATTTTATTGTGTGGCGGTGATACTGACTAGGGAGTAACCGACTCCCTTGCCTCTTCCCTGAGCTAGGCCGTTCCCGTAGGCAGAGGTATCCACCCAACCGTGTTCGTCACAGAATAAATGGCGCCCAACGTGGGGCAAGCATAGCAACAGCAAGACCGAAAGCAAGATTTCTTGTCCACCCCATGCTTCCCTCACAAATTTCCTTTAAGTCCGTTTTTACAGTCATTAACATTCGATTTATTTTGAATAGTTTCAGAATTTAGTTATTTATTTAACTAGGAATTGCTGTGATTCTGGGAAATACATCAGAACCAGACCAGTAAATAAAGTAACGAATTAAAGGATCAATTTTCTTTTGGAATTAGGTTCGAAACAAGATAAAATATAGCCTAAAAGCATAGGAAATTTGGGAATTGTATTGTTGGAAAATTTCAACAATAACTCTTTCCTGCATACCTTTTTATAAATACTTCACTACCATTTACAAACAGTTAAGTTAAGCCCATATAATTTCTTAAGTGAATCCGAATGAGCAAAGGATAAGTCCCAAATTATCAAACAAAAACCAAATATATTTCAATTCATAGAGTTTGAAACAGACTATCGTTATCTTTATCGCTACAGTTTAATATTAAAAACCGAATCATGCCGGTCAGACGTAGTCCTGAAAATGGTTCAGGATTGGCAACTGATTCTATACAATGTACTATATGTAACGATTCTAGCGCGGATACAGAATTGGTCGAAACTACTTGTCAGCATCGGTTTCATCGCGCGTGTCTCAATGTATGGTTACAGCAAAATGAAATATGCCCAAATTGTAGACAGCCCTGTTTACCTTTTTTTTATTTTTTTTTTTATATACTTTGCTGTTATTTATTGAATCTTCTCCCTTTAGAGACTAACAATAAGTGTGTCAAATCTTTTATTAATAACCTAACTAACAGTCATATGACTGGCACAGAGTTGTATGGCCCTGACAATTATTGCTGGGTTGGAAGGTCGTTTCGTTGTAGGCGGGTTCTGCTGGAAGCCCGAGTCAAGCCTCTTGCCAGATGATTAGGGTGCACAGTAAGTTTTTTATTATACACGTAGGTCGCCTTTTGCTTGTCTATTTCATTTTTTACTGCAAGAATGCCGAGATCCCTATGCATGTTTTGGTTGCGAATATACCATGGTGCCCCAGTGATAGTTCTCAGGATTTTTGATTGCGCGCGCTGTATGATGTCTATATTGCTGCTGCTCGCGTTTCCCCACAGCTGGGAGCCATATGTCCAGATAGGCTTTAGCGTGGAGTTGTAGAGCAGGACCTTGTAGTCCAGACGCAGTGGCGATCGGGCGTTTAAAATCCAGTGGAGGCTGCTGGCTTTTAGTTTTAGATGTAGTTTCTTGCATTCGATGTGTCTTCGCCAGGTTAGTCGTCTGTCGAGGTGGACGCCGAGATACGTTACTTCGTTGAATTGGGGAATCTGCGTACTATTCAAGGATACTGGGGAGCATGTTTGCCTGTTAAGAGTAAAAGTTATGTGTTTAAATTTTTGCTCGTTTATTTTAATACGCCAGTCGGATAGCAACTTCTCAACTACCATGAGGTGACTTGCTAGTTGGGTTGTTGCTCGGTTTGGGCACTTCGAGCGACTTAGGATCGCAGTGTGGTCAGCGAACGTGGATGTTGTTAGCCGCTCGTTCGTAGGTATATCCGCTGTATAAAGGACGAACAGGGTGGGCCCCAGTGCGCTGCCTTGTGGAACTCCGGCTTCGATAGTGTACTCGTCAGATGTTGTTGCGTTGCACCTTACTGCAAAGACTCTGTTGTAAAGATACGATTAAAGTAGCTTATGAGTGTATGTAGGCAAGTGTGTTTTGATTTTATGCATGAGGCCATTTAACCAGACTCTATCGAAAGCTTGAGATACATCGAGAAATACTGCGTTGCAGTATTCCCGATGCTCTAAGGCTGTGCGTATCTCTGATGTTATTCTGTTGACTTGTTCGATTGTGCCATGGTTTCGACGGAAGCCAAATTGATGAGCCGGGATAACATTGTGTGCTTCCAGGTATGGTATTATGTGTTTTAGAAGGCATTTCTCGAACAGTTTGGACAGACACGATAATAAACTTATTGGTCTGTAGGATGACGGGATTGTGTGGTCTTTTCCGGGTTTCGGTATCATTATGATGATAGATTTTTTCCATTTCCTTGGGTAGTTGCCAAGGCATATAATCCTATTGAAGATTTTGCAAATGACCTCAATAGCTGAGTTTGGAAGTTCAATTATCATTTTTGGAGTTATTAAGTCACCGCCCGGAGCCTTTTTTGGTTTCAGTTCCCCAATGACTTTTGCGATCTCATTCGGCTGAAACAATGTTGGTAAAGACATAGTATTAGTTTCGGTTTGTGGTAGGACAAATGGACTAGTGGCCTGGTTGGGCTGGAAGACGCTTCGGAGATGTGAAGCAAATGTTTCGGCTCTATCTTCGTCGCTGCGGGCCCAGCAACCTGAAGAGTTTCTTATCGGGGTGACGGTTTCAATTGGAGAGCTTAGATTTGGGTGAGCCCTCCACAAAGGATGCTTTGTACTGGTTGGCGTAAGTTTTTCGATGTACCGTAGTTGTGCCTTTTCAGCGTCTTGTTTCAGAGCTCGGTTTAGTAAGCGAGTGACTTGCTTAAGACGTTGTTTTGAAGATGGCGATCTGTTGCTTTGCCAAGAACGTCGCAGACTCCTTTTTTCCAGGACAAGCTGTTCAATTTGTTGATTAGTTTTGAATTTGTTGGGTTGTACGTCCTTCCCTTGTGGTGTTGAGATAGTGGCTGCTGCAGTGAGTACGTCCTCAAGACCATCAGTAGAGCAGTCGATATCCGCTTCGACGTCAGCCTTTGGCGTTGATCTGTAGTTTCTGAGCTTTGAAGAAGAGTTCTTAGTACTGGCGAATGGTCTGATGAAAGATCCGAAAGCGCTTTGGCACATATAATGTTGCGTGAGATATTTTTTGTCACCGCAAAGTCTATTAAGTCTGGTATCTTTCTGGGGTCTGCTGGCCAATATGTGGGGCTTCCAGGGGAAACATAGTCCAATTTGTTGCTCAAGTTTATGATTGCATTATATAATTGCCTTCCTTTGGGAGTCACGAGACGCGATCCCCAGTGCGTATGCTTGGCATTATAGTCTCCTGCAGCTATGAAGCGATCTCCAAGTGAGTTGTAAAAATCCATGAATTGTCTTTCCGAGATTGTAAAGCGAGCCGGGCAGTAGACAGCGGCTATGGGAAGGTTGCCGTTACCTGACTGCCCTATAATAGACGTAGCCTGCAAGTAATTAGTTGAATACCTTTGGTGAAAGTGGTGCTTTATGCGTTCTCTGACTAGGACGCCGGTTCCGCCGTGGGCTTTACCATCTGGATGATCTGTGCGGTAGAAGGCGTAACCTCTTATTTGGAAGTTGTATTTGCTTGTGAGGTGCGTCTCTCCAAGCAGCATAACGTCGATATGATTTTTATTCAGGAACTGTGTTATTTCAAGTTTATGCCGTGAAACGCCATTGGCGTTCCACATAATTATTCTTAGACTAGACATCAGTTATTTGGACTGCTGAGCTACAAGCAACTGTATCACCATGTTCTGGTTTTGAACAAGTGTTTGCATGGTGGTTTTCATGAAGGACATTAATTCTGTTAGACTTTGTTGCATGGTAAACATCATAGCTTCCATTGTGCTTTGTGGCTGTCCTGGGGCTTTCTGAGCATTTTCTAGATTAGACTGGACGGGGTTCTCCATACCTGTTCGGAGGGCATCAGCGTAGGAGAAGCCCTTCTGGGTATTTAGCGGACCAAATGAGGATCTTGCGGCCTTGGCAAAGAATACTTCCGGCGTCGTTTGTGATCTAGTGTACACGTTTCGTGTATTCTGATTGCGCGTTGCCGTCACTCTTCTCATGCGACTCTTCAACTCCTTGTAGACCACACAGCCCCTGTAGTTTGCGGTATGGTTTCCTCCGCAGTTCCCACATTTCTTCTCGTGGGGGTCTTCCTTGTTAGCAGGGCAGTTAGCGGAATTGTGAAAGTCTCCGCAAACTACACAGACTGATCGAAGTGTGCAGTATGTCCTGGTGTGTCCATACTCCTGCCAGTTTGTGCATTGCACTGGGCCGTTTCTTTTATGTGGCTCTTCCACCGTAATTCTTCGGTGCAATAGGATTTGGAGGTTGTAAATGGGGTGCACTTCGTTTTTCTTCAAGGCTCTGCTGTCAGGCTCCAGCTCGACCTTGAAGAGAGGTTGCGGTTGTCTGTTTTTATTTATGATGTTGCTGACGTTCTTTGCATAAAAACCCTTTTTTTTAAGGGCATCTATAATTTCGTTTTGGGTTACATCGGGCTCGATTCCTTTTAGTACCACTTGCAGGCCCTTGCTGCTTTTTAATTGGTACGTGTAATATTTTTTTTTGATTCGTCCAGGTATTTCGACACAGCTCGGAAGTGTTCTTCCGATTTCGTTTGCACTTTGGTTTCGTGAATATTCCCTTTAGTAAGAGAAACTACATGAAAATTTCCGTCCCCGACCAGCGCAACAATTTTGTTGACTAGGGCGTTCGAGCTTTTCTCCCTTATGTAGATTGGTGGGGGCTTTGATTTCTTTTGGGTCTCTTGACCCATTTCCGATAAATCATCCGCTAAAAGGGCAAATCTGTTGCTGTTAGATCTCCTGGGTTGATCATTTTCTTGACACGGTTTATCTTTGGCTTGTTACCGACCGCGCTGTTCTGCGGGCTAAGCTTACGCTTGATTTGCCGTGATCCATGCCGGTCTGTATGGCCGGGGCCGCCTGTTGAATATTGCCGATTTTGGCTTTGGAGCTTGCAGTTCTTGTTGTTATTGTATTTGTTTGGATCTAGTTCAAATACTCGAACAGGCACAATTCCGAGAGGTCGTCCGAATACAAAACCTGCCACTAGAGCAGCAACGATCGCACCTAATATAAGAGCAAGCACCAGTTCGCAAATCCCACGTTCACCACGTGTCGGAGGGTCACAAAGATCGAACAGTATTTCGGAAACCCGAATTCACGAAATGATAGCAAATGCTTTTGAAACATATCAAACGCAACTGACCTCGACATTATCTGAACAAATTAACTCGGCAATGCAAAATCTTAATTTACCTTCTTCGCAAAGACAATCACTTGAATGGGACTCGGAGTTACCTCCAGCAGAACCACAGCCAAGACAGACAATCAATACCAGCTTTACTGCTCACCGAAATGTGGACAGCAATCGGGTTTATCGGCGTGAAGAACACATCGATCGACCAGATCGAGTCTCAAGTTTAATTGCTCATTGGAATTTGAAATTTTCTGGATCACCTAAAGACAGTTTTGTAGAAGATTTTATTTGATTTTATTTGGGCTCAAATTTGTTCGCGCTTAAGAGAAAGATATAAAGATCCGAGATCCGACCAAGACATACGAGACTCAATGCTTAGGAGAAAGCAGGGAAACAACGAAAATTTTGACGACTTCCTCGGTGCTATCTTAGCCATTGCGGATGCTTTCTCTGAGCCTATGTCAGACTCAGAATTGGTTCAAGCAGTACGGAATAACTTACGATCAGACCTGGGACATGAAATATTACATATAGATACCCCTACCATAGCTTCTTTACGTAGAAAATGTCACCGTCACGAAGATATCTTTCATACTTCGCAAGCCGTAGTGAGCGGACGTGTTTCGCGTGAGCTCCGGGAAAAAATTATAGAAAGTGGATGATTTTAAGACAACAATAAAGTATATAATACTGGAGTATTCCAAGATAAGCGAAAAGACGCTAAATCAGAAAAATATATAGTTTTCGACTCAAAACTAGTGATATGATTAAAACAAGTGCATAATTATTTTATTAAAAAAAAAAAAAAAGTGCCACGCAAAATAGCTCAATGAGCGACGAACAAAAGAAAGAGCGTAGAAGCTCCGTGAGCCCAAGTAACGGTTATTTCTAGTATTTCTCAACGCGCGACAGCAACGTAACGGCGACAAAAAGCAACCGTCTGGCGGTCGATAGCCAAAGAGCACGGTCTTGCTCACCCGCTCTACCCACTCCTACACCTACATCATGGAGTTCTCAGTGTAAAACCCCAACAACAAGCTGTGACAAAATTTCTGCAACTGCAGCAAAAGCAACAACAACAACTACAGTAACGGCGGGAAAAGCAACAGCCACAACTACAGCAACGACCAATATCGCGGAAACGACTGCGATGTCATCAACTGCAGCGCCAAATACAATAACAACAAGAACTGCAAGCTCCAAAGCCAAAATCGGCAATATTCAACAGGCGGCCCCGGCCATACAGACCGGCATGGATCGCTACATCCAAATCAAACGTAAGCTTAGCCCGCAGAACAGCGCGGTCGGTAACAAGCCAAAGATAAACCGTGTCCACGGAGACAATGATCAACCAAGGAGATCTAACAGCAACAGATTTGCCCTTTTAGCGGATGATCTACCGGAAATGGGTCAAGAGACCCAAAAGAAATCAAAGCCCCCACCAATCTACATAAGGGAGAAAAGCTCGAACGCCCTGGTCAACAAAATTGTTGCGCTGGTCGGGGACGGAAATTTTCATGTAGTTCCGCTTACTAAAAGGAATATTCACGAAACAAAAGTTCAAACGAAATCTAAAGAGCACTTCCGAGCTGTGTCCAAATACCTGGACGAATCAATTAAAAAGCAGCAAGGGCCTGCAAGTGGTACTAAAAGGAATCGAGCCCGATGTAACTCAAACCGAAATCATAAATGCCCTTAAAGAAAAGGGTTTTTCTGCAAAGAACATCAGCAACATCATAAACAAAAACAGACAACCGCAACCACTCTTTAAGGTCGAGCTGGAGCCTGACAGCAGAGCCTTGAAGAAAAACGAAGTGCACCCCATTTACAACCTCCAAGTCCTATTGCACCGAAGAATTACGGTGGAAGAGCCACATAAAAGAAACGGCCCAGTGCAATGCACAAACTGCCAGGAGTATGGACACACTAGGACATACTGCACACTTCGATCAGTCTGTGTAGTTTGCGGAGACCATACCGCAAACTACAGAGGCTGTGTGGTCTACAAGGAGTTGAAGAGTCGCATGAGAAGAGTGACGGCAACGCGCAATCAGAATACACGAAACGTGTACACTAGATCACAAACGACGCCGGAAGTATTCTTTGCCAAGGCCGCAGGATCCTCATTTGGTCCGCTAAATACCCAGAAGAGCTTCTCCTACGCTGATGCCCTCCGAACAGGTATGGAGAACCCCGTCCAGTCTAATCTAGAAAATGCTCAGAAAGCCCCAGGACAGCCACAAAGCACAATGGAAGCTATGATGTTTACCATGCAACAAAGTCTAACAGAATTAATGTCCTTCATGAAAACCACCATGCAAACACTTGTTCAAAACCAGAACATGGTGATACAGTTGCTTGTAGCTCAGCAGTCCAAATAACTGATGTCTAGTCTAAGAATAATTATGTGGAACGCCAATGGCGTTTCACGGCATAAACTTGAAATAACACAGTTCCTGAATAAAAATCATATCGACGTTATGCTGCTTGGAGAGACGCACCTCACAAGCAAATACAACTTCCAAATAAGAGGTTACGCCTTCTACCGCACAGATCATCCAGATGGTAAAGCCCACGGCGGAACCGGCGTCCTAGTCAGAGAACGCATAAAGCACCACTTTCACCAAAGGTATTCAACTAATTACTTGCAGTCTACGTCTATTATAGGGCAGTCAGGTAACGGCAACCTTCCCATAGCCGCTGTCTACTGCCCGCCTCGCTTTACAATCTCGGAAAGACAATTCATGGATTTTTACAACTCACTTGGAGATCGCTTCATAGCTGCAGGAGACTATAATGCCAAGCACACGCACTGGGGATCGCGTCTCGTGACTCCCAAAAGAAAGCAATTATATAATGCAATCATAAACTTGAGCAACAAATTGGACTATGTTTCCCCTGGTAGCCCTACATATTGGCCAGCAGACCCCAGAAAGATACCAGACTTAATAGACTTTGCGGTGACAACAAATATTTCACGCAACATTATATGTGCCAAAGCGCTTTCGGATCTTTCATCAGACCATTCGCCAGTACTAATAACTCTTCTTCAAAGCCCAGAAACTACAGATCAACCCCAAAGGCTGACGTCGCACAGAACTAACTGGCTTAAATATAAGAAATATGTAAGTTCCCACATTGAACTAACCCCGCAGCTCAACATCGAAGCGGATATCGACTGCTCTACTGATGGTCTTGAGGACGTACTCACTGCAGCAGCCACTATCTCAACACCACAAGGGAAGGCCGTACAACCCAACAAATTCAAAACTAATCAACAAATTGAACAGCTTGTCCTGGAAAAAAGGAGTCTGCGACGTGCTTGGCAAAGAAAAAGATCGCCATCTTCAAAACAACGTCTTAAGCAAGTCACTCGCTTACTAAACCGAGCTCTGAAACAAGACGCTGAAAAAGCACAACTACGGTACATCGAAAAACTTACGCCAACCAGTACGAAGCATCCCTTTGTGGAGGGCTCACCCAAATCTAAGCACTCCAATTGAAACCGTCACCCCGATAAGAAACTCTTCAGGTTGCTGGGCCCGCAGCGACGAAGATAGAGCCGAAACATTCGCTTCACATCTCCGAAGCGTCTTCCAGCCTAACCAGGCCACTAGTCCATTTGTCCTACCACAATCCGAAACTAATACTATGTCTTTGCCAACATTGTTTCAGCCGAATGAGATCGCAAAAGTCATTGGGGAACTGAAACCAAAAAAGGCTCCAGGCGGTGACTTAATAACTCCAAAGATGATAATTGAACTTCCAAACTCTGCTATCGAGGTTATTTGTAAAATCTTCAATGGGATTATATGCCTCGGCTACTACCCAAGGAAATGGAAAAAATCTATCATAATGATACCGAAACCCGGAAAAGACCACACAATCCCGTCATCCTACAGACCAATAAGCTTATTATCGTGTCTGTCCAAACTGTTCGAGAAATGCCTTCTAACACACATAATACCATACCTGGAAGCACACAATGTTATCCCGGCTCATCAATTTGGCTTCCGTCGAAACCATGGCACAATCGAACAAGTCAACCGAATAACATCAGAGATACGCACAGCTTTCGAGCATCGGGAATACTGCAGCGCAGTATTTCTCGATGTATCTCAAGCTTTCGATCTAGTCTGGTTAAATGGCCTCATGCATAAAATCAAAACACACTTTCCTACATACACTCATAAGCTACTTTAATCGTATCTTTACAACAGAGTCTTTGCAGTAAGGTGCAACGCAACAACATCTGACGAGTACACTATCGAAGCCGGAGTTCCACAAGGCAGCGCACTGGGGCCCACCCTGTTCGTCCTTTATACAGCGGATATACCTACGAACGAGCGGCTAACAACATCCACGTTCGCTGACCACACTGCGATCCTAAGTCGCTCGAAGTGCCCAAACCGAGCAACAACCCAACTAGCAAGTCACCTCATGGTAGTTGAGAAGTTGCTATCCGACTGGCGTATTAAAATAAACGAGCAAAAATTTAAACACATAACTTTTACTCTTAACAGGCAAACATGCTCCCCAGTATCCTTGAATAGTACGCAGATTCCCCAATTCAACGAAGTAACGTATCTCGGCGTCCACCTCGACAGACGACTAACCTGGCGAAGACACATCGAATGCAAGAAACTACATCTAAAACTAAAAGCCAGCAGCCTCCACTGGATTTTAAACGCCCGATCGCCACTGCGTCTGGACTACAAGGTCCTGCTCTACAACTCCACGCTAAAGCCTATCTGGACATATGGCTCCCAGCTGTGGGGAAACGCGAGCAGCAGCAATATAGACATCATACAGCGCGCGCAATCAAAAATCCTGAGAACTATCACTGGGGCACCATGGTATATTCGCAACCAAAACATGCATAGGGATCTCGGCATTCTTGCAGTAAAAGATGAAATAGACAAGCAAAAGGCGACCTATAATAAAAAACTTACTGTGCACCCTAATCATCTGGCAAGAGGCTTGACTCGGGCTTCCAGCAGAACCCGCCTACAACGAAACGACCTTCCAACCCAGCAATAATTGTCAGGGCCATACAACTCTGTGCCAGTCATATGACTGTTAGTTAGGTTATTAATTTTATATTAAATAACAACAAAGTAAAAAAAAAAAAAAAAAAAAAAAAACGAAGATTTCTTTAATAATTTAAGAGTTAGAAATACTTCGCGTTTCCCCCCTGCAAGGCGTACAGTAAATGAAATATCTGTAGATGAAGAAGACGAAGGAAACTCTCTGGAAATGGATGGAACCGCAGATTTTAACTGTTCGAAATGAGAACCAAACGAAATATTGGAATTGTGACGCTGTGGGTCATCGATATCATTGTGTCCAGCCTCGCCGCATATTTTGTTATGGCTGCGGAGCTATTGATACTTACAAACCTTCTTGCCCGAAATGTATAAAAAAAATCCAAAAACTCTCGCCCGGACATCCGAGTCAATCCAAGGACGGATGTCCGACAATAAACTTGAACGCAGACAAAACTGAGACGAAAGAACATACAACCATCCCTGACAGTTCAACTAACATACCTGACTTTTCAAATAATAGACATTTTAAGCCCTACTATATTCGCCTTAAAGAATATAATGAGATTAGAAGTCGGATATTTAATAGCGAGGGTTGTAAGAAAATCATAGGTCGCTCAGCAACTAGGTTACGTAAATTTTGGCAATCAAAGCGTAGGTATTATAGTTATATGATCTCGGCAATAAGCAGAAAGAATAGTGATATACGTCCCTTTACAAATATAGTTATTTTTGATCAACCGTATTTAGTTTTACTGGATAGTGGAGCAAATAAGAGCGTCGAAGGAGGATCCTTAGCTAAAAGTATTGTTGCAGGGAAATATCAATTCACTAAAAGTCGTGGAATCGTACGAACTGCCGATGGAGCCAAGCAGTCCACTCTTGGCACTATTACAGTTCAGATGAGTTACAACTCCGTAGATGCAGAAATGGAATTTTTAGTAGTACCGTCGATAATACAAGATGTTATTTGTGGGATGGATTTTTGGGACAAGTTTGGCATTTCTGTTTCATTAGGCTTTTCTACAAATGAGTTGACTGTGGAAGAAGATTCACCCAAATGAACATTATCGCCGTCGCAGAAGTCTAGATTAAAAAGCGTAGTAGATTTCTTTCCTTCATTTGAAAGAGATGGTCTTGGCATTTCGAATTTGGTCGAACACTCAATTGATACCGGCAGTGCCAAGCCGATCAAGCAGAGGCATTACCCTTTGTCACCGGCGCGTGAAAAACTCCTTTGTGTAGAGATCGATAGGATGATTCATTTAGTCGTAATTGAAGAATCCTCTTCCTCATCATGGTCATCGCTTATCGTGTTGATAGTCAAGCCAGATAAAGTTAGGTTTTGTCTTGATTCTAGAAAAGTTAATGAGGTTACGATTAAAGATTCTTATCCCATCCCAAATCTAGAAGGATTGTTAAGCCGTCCTCCTAGAGTTTTTTGCATTTCAAAAATCGATTTGAAAGATGCATTTTGGCAGATAAGCTTAGATGAGCAGTCTCGGTCAAAAACGGCATTTACAGTCCCAAATCGGCCATTATACCAGTTTAGGCGAATGCCATTTGGACTGTGCAACGCTCCTCAGACAATGTGTCGTCTGATGGACCAAGTCATACCTTATCAACTCAAGTCGCATGTATTTGTCTATCTAGACGATCTTCTTGTAATGTCATCTAGTTTTGACGATCACTTGAAACACCTTGCTGAAGTGGCGACTCGTCTGCGTAATGCTGGACTGACTATTACCGTTAAAAAGAGTCACTTTTGTCTTCGGGAAGTCGATTATTTAGGTTACGTTGTAGGGGAGGGTACAATTCGAGTAAACCCTAAAAAGGTTAGCGCCGTTTCTGAATTTCCCATCCCGAAAAGTCAAAAACAATTAAGACGCTTTCTTGGGATGTGTGGCTGGTATCGTCGATTCATTTCTCAATATTCATCAATAACAGTTCCTCTTACTGATCTACTTCGTGGAGAGACCTTTGCATGGAACGAAGACGCACAAAGTGCTTTTGACGAAATCAAGTCAAAACATTGCTGTGCTCCCTTCCTTATTCACCCTGACTATGAAAAGCCGTTCAGAATACAATGTGATGCATCCATGTGTGGTGTTGGTGCAGTTTTGGCACAGTGTGATGAATTGGGCAATGAGCGTCCAATCGCTTACATGTCTCAAAAGTTGAATGGAGCTCAGCGTAACTACACAGTTACAGAGTTAGAGTGCCTCGCTGTCGTTGTAGCTATTAAGAAGTTTCGTATGTATATGGAGGGTCAAAAGTTTAAAGTCGTTACCGATCATTCAGCCTTGAGGTGGCTAATGAATCAAACGGACCTCAGCGGGAGATTAGCTCGTTGGGCTATCAAGCTGCAAGGATTTGTTTTAGAAATCGAGCATCGCAGGGGATCTCAGAACGTCGTACCAGATGCGCTGTCGCGTTCATTTGAGGAATCTGAAGAAATCATAGCTGTAGATGTGGACATGCTTCCAGAAATTGACATGCAGTCAGAAGCATTTCAATCAGCTGAGTATCGTGAGTTTAGAGAACGTGTGCAGAAATCAGAATTGGCAGATTTTCGAGTCGTTGATAACTTTATTTACTATCGAACTAGCTTCGCTACTGAAACTCCGGAAGTCGATGAGGCTGAATATAAGCTTTTTGTTCCCCGGGAACTAAGGATAAGCGTTATTCAGTCGGCACATGACCAACCAACCTCATCCCATTGCGGGGTTGCAACGTGTCTTGAGCGAATTCGAAGAAACATTTATTGGCCAAACATGGTGATGGAAGTTCGGAGTTATATAGCTTGTTGTGAGATATGCAAAACTTCCAAACATCCGACATGTCGTCTTCGACCACCTATGGGTTGCCAAGCCGTCAGTGAAAGGCCGTTTCAATGGATTTATATGGATTTTATTGGTCCATTTCCGAGGACAAAAAACGGAAATATAGGTATCTTAATTCTTCTCGATCACTTCTCCAAATTTACCTGGCTTAAACCAGTTAAAAGGTTTACTTCAAAGTTTTGGTCAGCGTTAATGGCACCCAGTTTAAAAGCCACGATTTCGCAGTCTTCACTTCAAAACACGGAATACAACATACATTTACTGGAGCGTACGCCCCGCAATCTAACGCGGCTGAACGTGTTAATCGATCGGGTAATGCGGCTCTTCGCTCATATATTCGAACAGATCAAAGGTTGTGGGATCTTATATTGGGAGCATCAACTCTGCACTGAGGAATTCGGTTCATCAGTCAATTGGAGAGTCCCCATATTATGTCGTCTTTGGACAGCATATGTTATCTCATGGGAAGTATTATAAGTTGTTACGAAATCTTCAAATGTTGTCAGAAAGTTCAGCTAAGATCGCTAGGGAAGATGAATTTCTAAAGATCCGCTCCAAAATAGCTAGGCAGTTAACGAAAGCTTACGAGAAAAATCGGCACGAATATGATTTGCGTTCCCGGCATCGGACATTTGAAGTAGGTCAGGAAGTCATAAAAAGGAATTTCGCGTTAAGGAACCAAACTTCTCACTTCAATGCGAAGTTAGCACCGTTAGAGTTAAGGCCACAGTGAAGGAGAAGCGAGGTCAGTCATTGTATTTGCTCGAGGACCCCAACGGAAAGGAACTAGGTGTTTTTCATGCAAAGGACCTTTGGTAGGATACCCTGTTTCAGCTTTCATCTCTTCAACTTTACATCGATAAAATCTGTGGTGTGAGGGTACGATTTTTTTTTATTTCTTATTATTTTATTATTATTTTCTTTTCGTATTATTTTAAATAAACCGCCATAAAATTGCGAACTTGCTCTTAACAGAACGATTGCTGCTGTTAACGCTAAACGAAAGATCTGGTATCACCGACCCTGGACAGTTGTCAAACGAGGATCCGGCAACCCTTACTTTGCCAAGAATAAACTTCCGATCAGCCAAATCTTTCTCTTGCGATTGGAACATTTAAGGAAGCAGACGTGCGTTTTAGCTTAACTTAAAAGTTCCGCGTGTGCAACATAACCTTTGCGATCAAGTCCTAATATATATAGGCATCCCATCCATTCGTGTTCCAAAATAGTTTTGCAGCCAGCGCAGACCAAATTCTGGCCCCTGCTTCTTCTTTCTCGTCGTACTGCGTGTGTAAGAAGCCGACAGGTGAGCAGTTTAAAATTCTGCAAACGCGAGGGCTATAGTAATTGTGTTTTCTTGGTTAGATCGAAGCAAGTGCAGATCCCTTGCAGTGCAAGAGAACAGTCTTGGCAGTCTGCTGAATTGCAGCAAGCGACCAAAATCTCGGCAAGGAGCTGAAACTTGCAGTAGGCGTCCCCAAACCTCGGCTCGTGGAGCACCTTCCCCTTCTGAAATTGGCGGCAGTCCCTGACAGGGTAACATTTCGGCTTTCTTGTTAATTATATTCTCAGGCATACAAAAACTTTTGATCAGCCCCTAAACGTACAAGGAGCTGGCCCACTCTCAAAACTGCGCTCAGCTAGAAACTCTAGTATCGGTCGGCAACTAGTGCGTGATTGGGGCAGCATCTAATCGACAGTTCTGGCATAACCTCCCCTAGGCAGCACCCGGATTTAACATCACTCGGACATACTCTAAGCCGAATTTATCCTCACTCGGACATACTCTAAACCGGATTTAACCTCACTCGGATATACTCTCAATTGGACTTACTTTACTTTCAACTGGATTTATTCTAACCTGGATTGTCACTCAACTAAACATAACCCCTCATTGGCAAACAGTTTGATGTGCTGTCTTCGGGAAGTCGATTATTTAGGTTACGTTGTAGGGGAGGGTACAATTCGAGTAAACCCTAAAAAGGTTAGCGCCGTTTCTGAATTTCCCATCCCGAAAAGTCAAAAACAATTAAGACGCTTTCTTGGGATGTGTGGCTGGTATCGTCGATTCATTTCTCAATATTCATCAATAACAGTTCCTCTTACTGATCTACTTCGTGGAGAGACCTTTGCATGGAACGAAGACGCACAAAGTGCTTTTGACGAAATCAAGTCAAAACATTGCTGTGCTCCCTTCCTTATTCACCCTGACTATGAAAAGCCGTTCAGAATACAATGTGATGCATCCATGTGTGGTGTTGGTGCAGTTTTGGCACAGTGTGATGAATTGGGCAATGAGCGTCCAATCGCTTACATGTCTCAAAAGTTGAATGGAGCTCAGCGTAACTACACAGTTACAGAGTTAGAGTGCCTCGCTGTCGTTGTAGCTATTAAGAAGTTTCGTATGTATATGGAGGGTCAAAAGTTTAAAGTCGTTACCGATCATTCAGCCTTGAGGTGGCTAATGAATCAAACGGACCTCAGCGGGAGATTAGCTCGTTGGGCTATCAAGCTGCAAGGATTTGTTTTAGAAATCGAGCATCGCAGGGGATCTCAGAACGTCGTACCAGATGCGCTGTCGCGTTCATTTGAGGAATCTGAAGAAATCATAGCTGTAGATGTGGACATGCTTCCAGAAATTGACATGCAGTCAGAAGCATTTCAATCAGCTGAGTATCGTGAGTTTAGAGAACGTGTGCAGAAATCAGAATTGGCAGATTTTCGAGTCGTTGATAACTTTATTTACTATCGAACTAGCTTCGCTACTGAAACTCCGGAAGTCGATGAGGCTGAATATAAGCTTTTTGTTCCCCGGGAACTAAGGATAAGCGTTATTCAGTCGGCACATGACCAACCAACCTCATCCCATTGCGGGGTTGCAACGTGTCTTGAGCGAATTCGGAGAAACATTTATTGGCCAAACATGGTGATGGAAGTTCGGAGTTATATAGCTTGTTGTGAGATATGCAAAACTTCCAAACATCCGACATGTCGTCTTCGACCACCTATGGGTTGCCAAGCCGTCAGTGAAAGGCCGTTTCAATGGATTTATATGGATTTTATTGGTCCATTTCCGAGGACAAAAAACGGAAATATAGGTATCTTAATTCTTCTCGATCACTTCTCCAAATTTACCTGGCTTAAACCAGTTAAAAGGTTTACTTCAAAGTTTTGGTCAGCGTTAATGGCACCCAGTTTAAAAGCCACGATTTCGCAGTCTTCACTTCAAAACACGGAATACAACATACATTTACTGGAGCGTACGCCCCGCAATCTAACGCGGCTGAACGTGTTAATCGATCGGGTAATGCGGCTCTTCGCTCATATATTCGAACAGATCAAAGGTTGTGGGATCTTATATTGGGAGCATCAACTCTGCACTGAGGAATTCGGTTCATCAGTCAATTGGAGAGTCCCCATATTATGTCGTCTTTGGACAGCATATGTTATCTCATGGGAAGTATTATAAGTTGTTACGAAATCTTCAAATGTTGTCAGAAAGTTCAGCTAAGATCGCTAGGGAAGATGAATTTCTAAAGATCCGCTCCAAAATAGCTAGGCAGTTAACGAAAGCTTACGAGAAAAATCGGCACGAATATGATTTGCGTTCCCGGCATCGGACATTTGAAGTAGGTCAGGAAGTCATAAAAAGGAATTTCGCGTTAAGGAACCAAACTTCTCACTTCAATGCCAAGTTAGCACCGTTAGAGTTAAGGCCACAGTGAAGGAGAAGCGAGGTCAGTCATTGTATTTGCTCGAGGACCCCAACGGAAAGGAACTAGGAGTTTTTCATGCAAAGGACCTTTGGTAGGATACCCTGTTTCAGCTTTCATCTCTTCAACTTTACATCGATAAAATCTGTGGTGTGAGGGTACGATTTTTTTTTATTTCTTATTATTTTATTATTATTTTCTTTTCGTATTATTTCAAATAAACCGCCATAAAATTGCGAACTTGCTCTTAACAGAACGATTGGTGCTGTTAACGCTAAACGAAAGATCTGGTATCACCGACCCTGGACAGTTGTCAAACGAGGATCCGGCAACCCTTACTTTGCCAAGAATAAACTTCCGATCAGCCAAATCTTTCTCTTGCGATTGGAACATTTAAGGAAGCAGACGTGCGTTTTAGCTTAACTTAAAAGTTCCGCGTGTGCAACATAACCTTTGCGATCAAGTCCTAATATATATAGGCATCCCATCCATTCGTGTTCCAAAATAGTTTTGCAGCCAGCGCAGACCAAATTCTGGCCCCTGCTTCTTCTTTCTCGTCGTACTGCGTGTGTAAGAAGCCGACAGGTGAGCAGTTTAAAATTCTGCAAACGCGAGGGCTATAGTAATTGTGTTTTCTTGGTTAGATCGAAGCAAGTGCAGATCCCTTGCAGTGCAAGAGAACAGTCTTGGCAGTCTGCTGAATTGCAGCAAGCGACCAAAATCTCGGCAAGGAGCTGAAACTTGCAGTAGGCGTCCCCAAACCTCGGCTCGTGGAGCACCTTCCCCTTCTGAAATTGGCGGCAGTCCCTGACAGGGTAACATTTCGGCTTTCTTGTCGGACAGGTGTATTATTTCTTAGGTATGCACAGATTACCCTGCAAATGGGTTTAACCTCATCATATTCTCAGGCATCAAAAACTTTTGATCAGCCCCTAAACGTACAAGGAGCTGGCCCACTCTCAAAACTGCGCTCAGCTAGAAACTCTAGTATCGGTCGGCAACTTGTGCGTGATTGGGGCAGCATCTAATCGAAAGTTCTGGCATAACCTCCCCTAGGCAGCACCCCGGACTTAAAATCACTCGGACATACTCTAAACCGGATTTAACCTCACTCGGATATACTCTCAATTGGACTTACTTTACTTTCAACTGGATTTATTCTAACCTGGATTGTCACTCAACTAAACATAACCCCTCATTGGCAAACAGTTTGATGTGCTGTAGATCGCGTTGCAGTCGCTGTCTTAACAACTTTTTGTAACGATTAAACGGCAGCGCAATCGCTTGTGTACCGCACCATTAGCAAATAATCATCAGCAACGGCAGATCGCGTTTATTAGGCCAACAGAAGGCCATTTGTGTAATATTTCGGTAGTATTTAAGTAACTTTAAAATATTTTTTTCTTTTTATTATCTTTATTCGACCCCATACTCATATTCTTTTCTTATAGTGTACATATCATACATTCGTTGGCATTATTATATCAAGACATCTTTTTTAATTAACATTTAACGAGTATCAAGTCATCATAGCACTTCAGTCTACAGGCCTGCGGACTTCGAGGGATTGATCGTGAGTACACACACAAGTGTCTTTGATAAACCAACCAATCACCTACATAAAAAGAAAATGATTATATCCAGAATTATTACTGAATTGAATTTAGAACTTTTGAATTACTTGTTGACGGGTCCAGCTCGAAATATTACTGTTATACTTAAAATTAATCATTTCTTGCCTTTATCATTATTGTAATTTGTTAGGATAAGAAATGAAGTTTGAATTTTATTGACATTTACTTACAGTTCGAACTCTTTTGACATTTATTATGATATAAAATAGAACTTTAATGTCTTTACAGGTAAGGCGGGCCAAGCTGAAAAGCAATAACACCTGCGTTCTTCAAGAATAGGGCTTACAATATCCATATCTTCTGTCTCTTACACTTTTTTGTTGTTTATGTTCGTCTAGATTGACTTTATCTTTCCCCAAGCCTTCCTAACTCTGTCTACAAATTTTATTGTGTGGCGGTGATACTGACTAGGGAGTAACCGACTCCCTTGCCTCTTCCCTGAGCTAGGCCGTTCCCGTAGGCAGAGCATGCACCCAGCCGGTATCCCCCCAACCGTATTCGTCACAAATCCTGACTTTAATCGAAGCTTTCTGTTTTTTTTTGAAAATTCACAAATTGGCGGCTATCGAAACTTAAGACTCTGATTTTCGATAAAAAATCAAAAAAAAAAATTAACAAGAAAATATCAAAATTTCATCAATATCCGCCGAGTGGTTTTTGAGTTATAGTGGTCACCGAATGAAAAAACACACTTTAAAAAAAACGCGCTTAAAGTTTCACAAACAGTTCTACACTCCACCGCGCGACTTTCTAATTTTGTCTGTAACTCCAAAAATATTTATCCAATCTTAATAAAAAGTTTTTGTACAACAGGCAAATATACTTTAAGAAAATGCAAGAAAAAAATCGATTTTTCAAATTCTAAGTGAATCTACCCCCTTAAGCAGAAAGCCTTGCTTAAAAAGTATATTGAGATAATCACTGAATACAAAACTAGGGCAAACAGTAATTTGAAACCTGATTTTTTTAAATTATTAAATAATAGTATTTACGGAAAGATCATTGAAGATAGTTACAGAATGGAAAGCCCCACCTGTAGGTCCACGAGGTGGTAGTAGGTATAAAATGAGAGTTCTGGCTCAATTAGGGTGGGGGAGGAGGTGGGGGAGGCAATTAAAAGGGGTAATTAATTATGTAAAGTTGACAGGTGGTCATAGAGGGTATAATTAATTACGTGCTCCGTTCGTTTTT
The DNA here is from genome assembly GCA_018153105.1 of Drosophila rufa. Classification (NCBI taxonomy): domain Eukaryota; kingdom Metazoa; phylum Arthropoda; class Insecta; order Diptera; family Drosophilidae; genus Drosophila; species Drosophila rufa. The sequence goes on along the minus strand of JAECXS010000162.1, from coordinate 614,873 downwards.
CTTAAACACGCCCAGCGTTTTGTGTTTGTCTTAGAAACAAACGCCCTCACACGTCCAGCGTTTTGTTTTTGTCTTAGAATTAAACGTCCTCTTATGGGGCTTTTACTAAAACTATCAGATTTTTACATTAAACTATCAGTTTTTAAAAACAAGCAGAAGAAGATCGTGCAAATAATGAAAAACATTTCGGTAATATTTATCGACTCTGATCTAGAGACTTCGTTCAATCCACTACTATTCTCCTCTTAGAAGGATCCAGAGGAGTACCAGAACGATTCACCACTGTTTGGGGTGGAGCCAAAGTATTTTCTATTTCAAATTTATTGTCGATGAGTGACTATTGATGGAAGCCAACGAAGGCCCCGCTGAAATCCTCAATTTGCTGTCGGACAGTGGGGACAAATGATGGAAATTACTTCCCAAGATCCGGGGCGGGAATTTCCAATATTGTAAAGAGCAAACTTTCTCCGTTTGGCTCGCAACGAATATGCGGCTAGCTCAGTCGAGATTCGTGTGCTCGTCCCACCAAATTTATATTCCGTGATAGCCCGCCCAGAGAGAACGCTTTGGGATTGACAGGTTATTCAGCTCTTTATTCTGCTTCAATAGGTTTCCACACGTTAATTCTCGCTGCTGCGTCTTGCTCCTCCACGGCTGCTGCACGCCTTTCGCACCGGTCGTCGGTCGTCTTGCCGCCGAAGCTAGCAGAGTGTATCGCCCAGCCGAAGCCTAGCCACTCCGAACGCCCACTTCGCGACCTCGCTACAAAGCTAGCAGAGTGTATCGCCCAGCCGAAGCCTAGCCACTCCGAACGCCCGCTTTGCAGCTTCAAGCACAGAGCTAGCAGGATGTATCGCCCAGCCGAAGCCTAGCCACCCTTATCGCCTGCTCTGCACCTTGGCCTGGGATATTGTCGACACGGTGTATCGCCCGGCTTACGCCTAGCCACGCGCGCAACTCCCAAAGTTGACTACCTTGACCTGGGTTTCCGGGGCTGGTCCTTGTCGTAGGACCTCGCTGCTCCTCGCCTGGTTTCCTGCTTCTGGACTCCTCGAATCACCTTGACTCCTTGATCGTCCTCACACGCGATGGATCTCAGCGTTGAAGTCTCTGTTCGGAAGGCTTGCCACTTCAAGCTCCGAACTTCTTGACTTTGCTTCTCGATATTTCGCGGACTCTGTTTTAACTTTGACTGGCTCCGTTAACGCACTCGCTTGGATTCTCGCACTCGTACTAGTTGCCGTGCGCCTGCGTCCTCTGCCTTTTATAGGCTCTGCGAGTCCCGTTACTTCCTGCCGGCATCGGTCACGCCACCCGGTCCACCCGGCAATTGTCGCGTGACCGAGTCCAAAGTCCGGCCATTGTCCCGTTATATTATCGGCGTCTCCTCCTTGGCGGCCGAAGTCCACTGCCGCCGATCACGCCACCGGGTCCGAAGTCCGCCTAAGTCCCGCTATACTAGCGGCGTCTCTTTTGTGGCGGCCACCTGCGTTGGCACTGCCTGCCTGTTGCTAGGCAGTTCTCCTGGGCTGCCCTCCCCCGTCTCATTGCCCCGCTTGTTTGCCAAGCGGCTGCTGCTCTTGGCAGTGTGTATCCACTGCACACTGCTTTGTGGGGAGTTTAAATTACAACTCCTCACAATATATTCTCGGGCAACGGAGATCAATTGTTGATGGAAGTTGATTTGCCTCCAGAAAATAGTTTTAAAAATATGTTTTTACAGACAAGCTTTTATTAGAAATTAAATAAATAAATAAATAAATAAAAGCATTTAGCAAAATTGCTAATTCGGTGCAAAACGGGCCACTTTTCAACAATTTGTTGTGGCGAAACGGTTTGAGCTAGCTTATTGACTTAAATGGTATATAATAAAGTAAGACTTAGGCAATTTTTCTAAAAATGTTTTATTAAAAAATGTGTATAGGTATTGGAGTTATAGGGATCCTCCTGGGGCCCCTTCAAAAAAAGTTGTATTGTGGTGTACATCCTAGCTGTCCACAGAATCGTCCGATATGAAAAAAAAAAAAAATGCATTAGTTAAAGGATAATTGTCCCGAGGTATCACAGTGGAGTTTTTATATTATTTTTTTCGATTTTTTATGAAATTTTGAAGTCAAAAATGCAATTTTTACTTAAAAAAAAGTTTAATTGTTAAATAAAAAATATAATAAAAAATAAAATTAAAAAAATGCCCACAGTGATACCTGGAGGATTAGTTGCAGAAACTGTGTGCAAAATTTTAAAACGATTGGTCAAGTAGATTTTGAGTAATCGTGTACTCCGACTTTGAAAATGGCACTTTTCAGGGGAGCGCTTTAAAGTTTTGACTGCCCATACATCGAACATAGAATGACCTCCGTTCAACTAACCATTACATCGTTAAAAAAAAGTGGCGAAAAAAAATTAAATACCATACCCATACCTTAAGTTGTGAGGCGCCAAAGTAGACGCCCACAAATTTATTATTATTAATCAGAAGTAAATAGTTCTAGGTTAGCATAAGCCAAGAAGGCAAAATCTCGGCACAAAGCAAATTAAATATTAAGTTTAAACGTTAGCCGTTAAGTAGTATTTAAATTCAAAAGGGGCCGTTAGGAACAGACACATTCAAAAGGGGAGCTTAGTATAACAGAGGGCGCTGCAGTACCAAAATTGCAACCCTACGGGGTAGTGTTCGGAAATGCGGACAGGGCGACAGGACCCTATATAAGCGCAAAAGCTGGTCGACGCGGTCTCTTTCGATCGACAGCAGACCACGAAAACAGACGGCCAGAACGAAAGAGAAAACCACGTGAGTAGAGTGAGGGAGAAAGCAGAAGGAGAAGAAAATTTACAGTTCGGGATTTCTTTTGAACATAACGAGCTGCAGACTATAGGAAATAAAAGTAACACCTAGGGATAAAAGAAAAATGACCCAAGGATAAGTATTTATTTGTTTTCTGAAATCTGGTCCCCTTCCCCAAGCTCGGATCCGCCAATATAGGCCGGTTGCGTTTTCGAGAAGTTTCCTCTGCGCAAACGGACTTTAGCATAGCTATCCGTCTCGGCTAAGACCGACGCGAGTCAGCCCGATCGGTGGGAGCCTGTCGCAAGAGTGGGAGCTTTGACTTCCGTCCACATTTTTGAGAAGATTCCTCTGCGGGGGCGCGAACCAACGCCCCAGCCGGCGGGATCAAACACTATGGTACTGGCAAATCCGCCACCGCGCCTGACCCCGCTCGTGTGCAACGGCTTCCCCTCGATCCGGCTTGGCATGTATCCGCCCCACTTTATTTTCACCATTAATCAATTCCCGCTCCCCACTGTCTCGATTCGTTCAATTTTTTCATATAGCTTATTGAGGGTGGAACGATTTTCGTCAAACATAAATTCTCCAAATTCTGCGAGGAAAATTCTAATTTTTCCACAAATCAGTATGTTCTTTCTGCTCCATATGTGTGTGTGTTTTTCTGTATTAAAATCTTTATTACTCTTATTTAACTTACTACTAATACAAAAACAAGAAGGACGCATATCCCTGTACAATTACATAAGGACGGGTTACAGACTGGAGATAAGGGTTGTGCGCCGTGTGGTACTGCCGCATAGCATTGCTTCGCAAGCGCGGGGACCCCTACTCCGTTCACTCCTTACGCCTTCTCTCCAGCATCCTGAGCGTTTCAATCACGCCAGCGACGAACTCCGCTGACGCCTCCCATACTTTTGGGATCCGTGCCTTCTTTGATTGCTGGAGCCTGCCTGCATGACCTCTGCCTCCGTGACCTCCCAGATGTCGCCTAGGTAGCCCACCCTTGGAACGCTCAGGACACTGACTTTTCTATCCAGGGTAGAGGGGTCGGTGGGGTATTTGATGCCAGCGCTGATCCGCTTTACCACCAGTTTGTAGGCGCCTCCCCAGGGATCAGTTGCATCACACAGCTTGAGGAAACATTCCCTTTTGCTGTCCCTGAGGGCGGTCTTAAACTCCTACTTCAAAGCTTTGTAGCGCTCGTTGCACCGGGGTAACCGTGTGGTGCCCCTCGCTCGCTGAAGGAGCCTTCTTGCCCGTTAGCAGTTGCTACGGTAGGTGCTTGTCTGAAGCATGCTTTGGGCGCAGGGCCCTTTACAATGCGTCCGCCTGCTCGTTTGCTCCCTCTGCCTCGCCCTCCAGGGCCCTTGCAAAGGAATGCACCTGCAAGGTGTCTTGCCTGTACGCCTTCCTCCCGTCCGGGCCTATCGTACACTCAATGGCCTCGTGGTCGCTGGCGGTGTAAACCTTACTGATCCTCCATCGGGCGTAGCGAGCCAGCGCGCTGCTGGTGTAGGTAAGGTCTATGATGGACCCACGCCTGCCCTGGCGAAGGTGTGGCGAGTTCCCTCGTTCAGCAGGACGACATCAAGAGAGGCAAAGGCCTCCTGTACCGTACGGCCTCTGGCATTCGTAAGAGTGGACCCCCACTCCTCAGCCCATGCGTTAAAGTCGCCCCCGACCACCGCATTGCTCCGCCCTCGCAGGCCGCTGGTCAGCTCATCCAGGGTCCTGCTGAAGAGCTCCAACGAGAGACTGGGTGCCAGGAATCAGCTGTAGAGCCGAGTGCCGCCTACGTTCGCTCGCACGAACCCTTCAGCCGCCTTTATGTCGCGCATATGCGGCGTCTCTAGCCCACATAACCATAGGGTCGCTTTTAAAGTGAGGTCCGTGGCCCATTCGTTGCCGCTCCCTACCCTGTAGGGTTCGCTAAGGATGGGCACCTCCAAACCCCGTTCCCGGATTGTCTGCGACAGGAGGTCCTGTACGGACCTCAAGTTTAGTTAAATCAACTGCATCTCGGTTTTGGATTTCTGGCCCAGCTGCTTATGGTTGGGCAGCCTCTGCCACCTGCCTAGTGACAGATATCCGTTTTCCCTGCCGCTAAGCAGATGAAGCACGATGGCTCCTTGCTGCACGTAGCTGCCTTGTGGCCCGGTCCAACGCATTTGATGCATCAGACACTCCTGTCTACCGGGCTCTTGCAGTTCATGCTCCAAGCACCTGAAGCACCTTGGAGGGCCTCCTCTTTCACGAATCCTGCAGATGGACCAGCCAATCCGCACCTTGCCGCGCTGGAGGACAGCATTGCCCAGGGTGAAGGGCTGCGTCGCAGACTCGGCACTCTCTCTCCACGTCGAAGTGAAATTGCGTCGCTAGCGCTGCGCCGATTTCTTGGTGAGTCGATGTCGCAGATCTCCAGGACGACTTGTTTGGAGTCCCCCGTCACGGCGCGAACTGTGGCAGTGTCGCCGAGAACCTTCTCAATGAAGCATTTCATGCCCTCCGCGCTTCCTCCGCTGCCTTTGGCCACCTCCAGAAGTAGGTTGCCGTTGGTTGTGCGGCGAAGCTTAGTCACGCAACTTCCTAGATCCGACAGCCGGTTGTCATCCCTTCTGGTCACCATTTTCCTGGCTCCTCTTGGGCGTGTTCCTAACGCCCGGATCCGTGGTCAGCCCTTCCACTTCATGGGATGACGGGGGAGCTGGCGATCGGGCGAGCTTGCTGCTGTTCCTGAACGCCCCAGCTTCACCCTCGGATTCATAGTCCTGATAATTTATAAGGCGTGGCGATCTTGCTAGCGCCACTTTGCCCACGAATATGTTTTCTTCCTCCATGGTATGCTTCCCGGTCAGGACAGTCGGCACAGGGAGGCTGTGGGCGCTGACCAGCACTATCTACCGCAATCAGCTGTTGGCTAGTCGCGGAGAAGAGTACAAAAAATTTGCGCGTCGAAATAGGTGGAAAATTTTCTTGTTGTGCCCCGGCTGCGAGGGAAGCCTGGAACTGCCGTGGAGTCCGGCGAACAGCGCCGAGAGATGATCTTCTGGCGCTTTAACCTGGCGTGGTATGTACCCCTCCCCTTTGGTCTCCTCTCGCACACTTTTGCTCTGCTTTTAGGGTGGTTGTTTACAGACCACTTGGCACTTTTTCAGGACGGCTATGCCGCAGGTCCGTTCACTTTCAGAATACTTTCGCGTGTTTTTTTTGTATTCATTTATTTATTTACAAATATACTACACTAACAGAACATTGACAGGACATGCGTTGTGCATGTGCCCATGTGACGGGGCAACCGCAGCCATTCTCCTCCTCATGGCCGAACCTCTTGAGGTAGCTGCGGAAGCAGCCATGGCCACTCAGCACCTGGGTCAGATAGAAATCCACCTGCCCGTGCTTCCTCTCTATCCAGGCCTCAATTTTTGGAGATTAGCCTGGACGAGGCATCCCATCTGTCCTGCCAGGTCCCGTAGCTCCACCTTCAAGCTGCGCGTTGCAGCTCAGCCTTGCTGGCGCTTTCAGGTACCGGGTGACCGCTCAGTGCTCTGCGCAGGTCTCGCGTACCATCTCTTTCCGTTGAAAGCCCGGCTATGTCTCGGTACTGCGTCGTCCGAGATGGTCCGAAATGCGCTCGCAACTCGGATGGCGCACAGTCTGTAGGTCGACTCGACTCCCCGCATGTACGTCCTTACTTCGGTCGCCTCCACCCACACCGGTGCTGCGTTGAGCGGCCGACACTTGTCAGCAACTTCCTTGTGGTCTGCTTGGGCCCTCTAGTGTTCAGCAGCGTACGGGAGAGTGCTTCTGCGGTTCCGCTGGCCTTCTTCTGGGTGTACTTTAGGTGCTCCTTAAACGACAATCAAGTGTCAAGGAGGACACCCAGGTACTTAATGGCCCTTTGGGAGGGCCACAACCTTTCAGCAGGAGATTAGAACCGCTTCCGTCTTATGCGCTGGCAGCTCCAGCCCCGCGCTCGAGAGCCACGATTCGATCCCTATGATCGCCTCGTTCGCCTTCTCTTCCACTGTGGTGCGCTCATTTGCGACTACGACCACTGCCACATCGTCTGCCAAGCCCAGGACTGTGGTGTTACTGGGCATGGGGAGCTTTGGAACCCCATCGTACATGGTATTCCAGAGAAGGGGTCCCAAAACGGAGCCCTGCGGGATTTCGGCTGAGACTTCGTATGCTCTGGAACCCATGTCTGGCTCCACAGTGAGCACCTTCTCGCTGAAATAGCTCTGTACTATTTGTAGGAGGTAACCTGGGATGTTCAGGGCACCGAGGGACTCCAGCGTGCGGCTCCAGTCGGCGGTGTTGAGGGCGTTCCTTACGTCTAGCGTTACCACTAGGCGATAGCTCTTCGAGCCGCCTTTCCACCTCATGCCCGCGATCACTTCCAGCGTTGACCTTCCCTTCCTGAAGCCGAACTGCCTCGGAGAAAGACCGCCAGCCTCCTCGATAGCAGCATTTAGCCTTACTGCTATGAGTTTTTCGAACACCTTGCCAGTGGTATCGATGAGGCAAATGGGTCTGAAGGAGGAAGGCTCCCCGGTGGCTTCCCCGGCTTGGCCACCAGGAGCATCTTCTGCTTCTTCCACAGCTACGGAAAGCTCCACGATACGATAGAGGACTGTGGGTGCTGCCTGCCTTCAATCCCTTGACCACCAACTTGTATGCGCCGCTCCTGGGGTTGTTGTCCGCCGCGTCGCAGAGCCGCAAGAACGAGTCTCTCTTCTCGTCCCTTTTGTCCACCTTGAGAGCCTTCCTCGCGGCTTTATAGGCCTCGTTGCACTCGCCGACTCCCGGCGTTCCGCGCGAGCGGGTCAGCTGTCTCCGGGTTCTAAGGCAAGTGGTCCGAAGGTCGGCTATCCTGTTGCTCCACCAAAACACAGGCTTGTGGTGCCCCCGAAATGCTCCCCTACGCCGCATACTTCGGTCGCAGGCGTGCTCCAGGACTGCAGCAACTCCGTTCGCCACCGCGTTTGCTCCCTCCTCCGCCTCGACTGCCATGCCACCCAGCGCATTTTCGAATGCCTGGGTGCACAAGGTGTCCGGTCTGTACGCCTTTGCGGCTCTCGGTGCCGAGCGCGACTCTCTCGCGGGCTCGCCTACATTGCTCAGGATCGCTTCGTGGTCTTTCCCTGTGTACACGTCTCTGACTCCCCATCTGGAATTATGGGAAGTTGAGCTGCTTGTGAACGTGAGGTCGATGAATGACGCTGCTCCTGCTCTGACAAACGTGTGCCGCGCTCCATCGTTCAGGAGCACGACGTCTGCCGAGGCGAATGCCAGGGCCGCCTTGCCACCCTATATGGTTCGCTAAGGATGGCAACATCAGCTGCTACCTGGCGGACCGTCTGCAGCAGCAGATCCTGCGCCGCTCTGCAGTGAATTAGGTTGAGCTGAATCAACTGCATGTCGTCCTTTGAGGGTCGCCACCGCCGGTCCTGATCATGCCGTTTTTGCTGCCGGATCTCTGTGTGGCCTCGTGTCTGAAGGGTCCTTTGCCGGGAAGGCGCGCTGGCTCTTTGTTACAGGCCGCTGCCTTGTGCCCTGCTTCGCCGCACTTGATGCAGCACCCGCTCTTGTCCACCGCGATCTTGCACCTAATGGCGATGTGCCCGAGCTCCAGGCATCGGAAACAGCGCAAGAGACCGTCGCGCTCCCGCACTCTGCATCTGGTCCATCCTATCCGGACATCAGCTCGGCGCCTGACCTCTTTGCCTATACAGCATGGTAGGCTGATCACCGCTGTTTTCGACTCGCCGTACCCTGATCGAAGACTGCGGACCTTGACTGCGCCCTCACTGAGCTGGTACTGCTTCGTGAAGGCGGTGCGGATCTCGCTCTACGTGGGTTTTTCAGCGCTCCCATGCCGCTGTTCCATTCATTACCTAACGTGGCGGCCAAGTCTGCCACCGCCACGACAGGGTGTTGGATAATGCTAGGTAGGGCCTCCAGAATCCATGCCCTAACCGGGCAACGGGTGGATTACGTTACGTTATTCACTGACATTCTTCTTCGGTGTGCATTGTCACCCAATGCTAGGTTCCATTTTATACCAGGTCCGATGGCAGCCGGCCACTATGGCTCAGACGCAGACCACGCAGCCGCCCACTGTGGGCAGACGCTGCGTAGATTTGTTCCTCTTTCCCGGATCGGCATGATACTGGTTGAATCATGTTGCTTCGGGTCGTGGTAAGACGGTTTGGGACGACGCGGAGCCTCCCTCGCTTGCCGAATATTTCCCTTCGACTTATATTAGGATGGGGGATATACCGCGCGTGTGTGTTTGTGTGTGTAGGAGAGTTGTTGCTGTTGGTGGTTGTTGTGCTAATATAAAGCTGAATTTCAATTCATGTTTCGTTCCTCCCAGCCACCGCAACCATTCGTCTCCTGTTTTAAAGGTAGTGTACTCTTCATTCACTTTTATTTTAGGAGACTCCCTTTCTCAACTATGTATGTGTACTTTTCATCTCCTTTAATTTTTAGGACACATCCTCTCTTTCTCTCTCAACCGTATCAGTCCTCGACACCTCATGATCTCTATTCACGGTACTGGTCACTTCACCCCTTATTTTTAGGAGACGCCCTCTCTCACCCGTGTACGCTTCATACCCTATAATTTTTACACCCTCTCTCTGTCTCTCTCTCTCTCAACCGTACCGTAAAATTAAAATTAAAATTAAAAAATTAAAAATGACTTCTCATTCGGGTGTACAACGGAAGCACCACGTTCGCACGGAATTACACAAGCGTAAAGCCGGTGGATGGAAAACAAAATTTGGATGGATTCAAGGGACGAATTATCCATTATATGTATATGAATGAGGTGGAGGAATAAAGATATCCTGAAAAGTTTCTTAGTGAAGCAGGAGAGGCGTTACACACTTACCTAGCTACGGTACTGCAGAGCTATATCTTATTTGCGGAATATATGCTAGTGAAAAAGGATGATATTAAACAAGAAATTTAACAATTTCAAAACAAAATGGAAGTTATGACAAACAACTCGGATTTAAATTAAAAATTTACTGATCACTCACTTTAAATAAGAGTAAAAATGGATTAATTTCAAGAGAAAGATAGCGGCTGGACTTTATTTCGAATTATACGATTGGAAATGAATTTAAAAAAATATAAACCGCTGGCTGGGTCATGATATATTTCACGCAAGCTTGCCCTGAAAAAGGCTATAGTTAATGTACTAAACAATGATTCATTCTGCTTTAAATGGACATTGATTTCGACATTGTCAAATCTTTCCCAAAATCTTAGTAGATCAAGGACATATGGGGTTGACATTAATGTAGAGAGAATTTTGTTGGGGTCTGGAATGATTCTGGGTTTCACTGGGTTAACATTCCCGCTTAAAATAAAAGATATCAACATATTTATGCGAAATAATGTGTGGCTGAGTATCAATGTTTTTGGATATGATGAGGAAACTGAAAGTATAATTGGTCCGCTTTTTCAATCTGGAGCGGAAAAGTATATACATATTAACATGCTCTCCTGGAAGAAGAAGGATTTGGACACTACAAAAGGAACCAAAATATTTCCAGGTAGGCATTTAGTTTATATATTTGTTATTGTTATCTATATTTGTTATTGTTATCTATATTGTTGTTATATATATATATATGTAGGGTTTAATTTGCCTTTAGTGGGATAGTTACAAATGTATTTCTTAATCTGGCGTTCTTAATTTAACACTTCGTATATCTTATTGTCTCTGATTCTTTTTCACCGCTTCAACTGTACTCTCGTCTTCTCTTTATAACAGTGTGCCCGTCTCATCCTTTTCCATTTTAGCCAAACCCTAAACTACCTTACTACTAAAATATACTAAATCCTGATATAGATCGATATCAGGGATACTCTCTCATTAATACCAATCCTACATTCGGCCATCCTGATCATTAGTTCGTCTCGAACTAAACCCACTTTTTCATAAATTCTGCTGCTGTACACGTGCGATTGGGGCCTTCTTGATTACCAACTTTTACTACCTCGTAGCGTCCATGATTTTTCTTTTCCGTTATCTTATAAGGCCCAAAAAACGTTGGTCTTAATTTCATTTTTGCTCCATATTGAGTTCTTTTGATTGCTACTAAGTCTCCTACCTCATATTCTGTTTCTATTTTCCTCTTTTCATTGAAACCCCTCCTATTTTCTTGGTGAATTTTCTCAATGTTTTCTTGAGCTTTCTGTCTGATTGCTTCTCATTCTTCCGTTGATGCTTTCATATCCATTTCTTCTAACAATCCTCTAATCCGTCAGCACTACCAAAAGTTCTTTAATGCCATCTTTGTATAGAATATTATTTCGAATGAAATAGTCTTCATAGCTTTTCTCAGATTCCAATAGTATCTTTAATGCTTTGATCCTGTCATCTTTGTCCTGCTCCTCCTTTAAGCTATACCCTAATGCTTCCCCTAATAGACAACATGATACTCGACTTAAAGCATCGACATGCTTCATTTGACTACCTGATCGGTGTTCCACTTTGTACTTATACTCGTCCAGAAACATTGCCCATCTTGCAATTCTCACAGGAACATCCTTTTTTCTTACCGTCATTGCAAATGCGTCACAGTCCGTTATTATCTTAAATTCAATGCCTAGCAAGTATACCCTCCACTTTTTAATCGCATTTATAACGGCTAGTACTTCCAACTCATAGGCGCTGTACTTTTCTTCAGTTGGGCTAGTTTTACGACTCATAAACTCTACTGGATGGAAAAGTCTGTCCTCTGAATCCATTTGCATTAGTATTGCACCAAATCCGTGCTTACTAGCGCCTGTGTGTACTTCAGTAACAGCTTTTGGATTGTATAGTTTAAGCACAGGATCCTCAACTATTAAACGCTTCAGATATTCAAACGCTACTAACTCAGAATCGTTTAACTCGATATATTTCCTCTCTGCTCTTTCACTTTCTTTTCTTAAGATATCAGTTAATGGTTTTGCTTATACTGCATAGTTTTTGATGAATCTGCGCAAATACGAAGTTAAACCCAAGAACCTTTGCAAAGCCTTCTTCGTTTTTGGACACGGAAAATCTAAAACCGCCTCAATTTGGTCCTTTGAGGGCGAAATCGATTCATTTTCGATTACAAATCCCAGGAACTGAATTTTCTTTTGCAGAAATTGTGATTTTTCCCACTTGATGCGCAACCCTGCTTTGCTTGCAACTGTCAAGAACTCTTTTAATGCTTTTAGTCCTTCCTTTTCGTTCACTGTCGGGATAACTATATCGTCCATATAGACTATGAGTGTAGCTTTACCTTACGTGAGCTTTGGCTGGATCCCCCCCACAGACATAGAAAATTTAAGAATTGAAAATTATCTTATTTTAGAAGTCGACTACAGCATTCATGACCTACATAGTGACTTACCATTTTGTCCTCAAAATAAATTGGCCAATGCTAATGAGATAGTAAAAACTTTATTGCCGACCTTGGGGATAAAAGAAATTATATAAGTTATTATACTGTCCTACAGCAATGCTTACAAAATGGGATGCAGCTTAATAAAATACATAGAGGGCTACGGTTCAAGCAAAGACCTTGGCTGAAAACATATATCGATCTGAATACTTATTATCGTTCGAGTGCAAAAAATTCCTCTAAAAAGGCTCCTTTAAGCTTTTAAATAACGCTGTTTTCGTCATGACTTTGGACGACATAGAGAAAAGAAGCAACAATTACATACTGCAGTTTCCCTTCATTCTCACTGGGATAGCGCAAATCGGAGTGATTCTGCGCGACTAAACTTGGCTTAACTTTGGCCTAATCAGTGTGACAAAGTACAACAACTTCAAATACCTCACACAAAGAATACTAACTCTGACGGCGCCTAATTCAAACTTAACTGACTATCGATATCCACTAATCCGTTCTGCGACAGGCAGAATAACACAAAAAAAAAACAACGGTAAAATCGTTTATATTGAATATATTTTCTTTGTTGAATATCTTTTCAGCAGAGCATCAGATCGGGATGAATGTGGTGTCGTTCGCTGCATATTTAACGCAGAATAACACAAAAAAAAACAACAACGGTAAAATCTCCTACATTGAATATATTTTCTTTGTTGAATAACAGACGGACAGACGGGGTCGGAGATGCCTCCTTCACTGCGTTGCAACAATCATGGCAAAATTATAATACCCTCTGCAAGGGTATAACAACGGAAAAATCTTCTTTATTGAATATATTTTCTTTATTTAATATCTTTTAAAAGAGCATCAGGTCGGGATGAATCCGGTGTCGTTCGCTGAGTATTTAACGGCAGAAGACAACAGTACTTACATCGTTTGTTGTAGTGGCGACTGAAGAGCCGCGAGATACATTTTTTTACCTAGAAGTAGGCTACAGATCATAAAAGCTTTAGGCCAAGTTTTTTTTCAGCTCAAAAGCAGACAACATTTTTGGCAACTTTTAAGCCGAGCTTTTAGTGCATGTGCATAAAATTCGTGAGCTGCATTTTTTTTTGTGGTATTTGCCTGAACAGATTTTAGGGAAAATATAACAGATAGCTCATAGCGGCGCCAGGGAAGATCTGGAAAGCTCTTGTTCCAATTAGGAAATTTTTCGCTGCTGCTAAGCCTGAACCTAGGTCGCTCCACCTATTTCCGTGCTAAACTCTTTTCAAATCGAGATCCGGTGGAGTGCACAAGTATTGGAGTTGCTTCTCGCAGACCAAATCTTAAATGAGAGTTAAGTCCAAGCGGACAGCATACAAATTTGAGTGCGAAGAAATTTAACTTGCCGGAGCTTAAGCAAACTCAAGTGAGTAGGAAAGCTGGCAGTGTCTGTGTGAAGTGCGTAACCCTTTTTGTTGCACAGGTCACAGGAAAGTGTCTACGAAGGTTGTAAGGCGACCATCTGGCGTCGACCAGTACCCAAGTGGAAGAGGTTATACTTGGGAGACCCCTTAAATTTTCACCGGGGACAATCATCCAGCGGGTAAATATTTCGAAAAGCGTGTTTCGGTTATTGGTTGCTTACTGTGGTGAATTTAAAATCAACAGATTGACCCCAGCAAGCAGTTTTTGAGTTCCGGTCCTGAGGAGCACCCCTAAGCGGGGCATGACGGGCTAGGAAGCCGAAGGAGGGATGAATACCTAACTCTAGTGCAATTAAATCGGCCACCAGCACGCCTGCGCGACATTCTTAAGTGGCCGGCTATGCAGTTGCGGAAAATTTTGTTGGTGATGTTTGGCAGTGATCGGCAGTTTAAATTGTTTGACCCTGGCATGACCTCTGTGCCCTTGCTGCTTTAACCTATATTCGGTGAAGTGATCATAACTAATGGGTAGTCCCGATCAGTAGCCATAGGCAACGTCCGTCGTCCGACCGCTGTGTATGCGCGAATTTAATGCGAATTAACTGCGCGAATTAAATGTCCAATCTGAAGGATTTTTAATCTTTGAAAAAGATGTGCCCCAGTTTTGTTTTATCCAAACGGTCTTAACCTACATGGCATGGCGTAACGCTTACGTAAGCCTTCTCAGATTTTTTTATGCAAACTTTTGCTGAAACTAGAAGCCAAAAATAATGAGAGGAACTATCTTTGAAAAATTATAAAGGAAAATTTATTGGAAAAAATATTTAAGTAATTTTAAAATTTAGGTTTAAGCAAAATTAATTAGTTTTCTTGCTCAAAGCGAAGATTAGGGTAGAGAGATATCTCTTTATTGCTTTTGTTTCTACTAACACGATGAAAGCCAGCCTACTGCTTACACTGGGCCAGGCCAAACAACCATTAATTTCCAGCACACCTTCGAGGGAGATCGATCTTTCGCCGATGGATGAGATGCGTGAGTGTTAATAAAAGAACATTATTTTTAAAAGTTTAAACAAAAGCTAAATAATAAAACATGAAAATTCTACACCATGCTAAAAGTTTACCTTGAATTAAATGTCGCTACAAATTGAATTAATGAATTACTCTAAATTGGAGATCGCAAGAAAATTAAATTAATGAACTATCTCTACTAAAATTTTAACTTTAATTATGGCAATTTATGAAGTAATGAGAAATGAAGTGAACTAATTTAGCCTTTCAAATAAATTCAACTTAGAGCAGCGTTCAAAACAAAAAATTTAAATTAATTAAACAAAGAACTATGTTTAAAGATGTTATTTTTAAAATTTTTGAATACTTTAAGAGTATACATATATAGTCTAATTCTCTGTCTGCCTCTAAAAAAATGAATTTAAACGTAATGTTAGCCTTAATCAGTACATTTATATTAAATCTTAATGTCTAATGAAATCATGAATTCTTAAATCTCTGTGTTTTTTACCGACTCGAATGATGACTCCACGGTCGTAAGAATCAAAAGGGATCACCAGAGCCATGCTCTTGCGGCAGGTGATCGTAGGTAGGGTGGGCAATATGCGAGCGCAACAACATCTGTGTCTCCGCAAAAAATTTTAGTTTTCTCTCTGTTCTTCTGCCTTTTCTCTAAGCTGCCGCTTTTCCTCTATCTCCTATCCTTCAGTGAATTTTGGTTATCATATCTTCCGGTTTAGTCTAGCTTTTATTTTTGTCGCAGCACGCTCAATTCTTGTCTTGTTAGTAATGATGTGTAGTCCGTGTCCGAGGTCTGGGTCAGCAAGACCACCACCCCCAAAGCCGACGAGCTAGAGCCGGAAACCTACAGCGTGCCCCAGCAGCTCAGATCCTCCCAAAGCAAACGAACTTGAACGTTACACACTACAGTTATAATTCATTATTATTAATAAGAAAAGTGGCGCTCAACGTGTGGAGCCTTAGTAAAAGAATATTTTTATTAAGACTCGCGGATAAACAAATTCATTCCTGATTATTTAACTCCCTCGTGTCTAAACAATTCTTGGATAACAGTTTTGCGAGTATTGGTATTCCTAACTGGCCAGAGTTTTAACGTGTGTGGATTTATAAAAGATTCTTTTTAATAAAACTCGAGGGTAAATAAATTATTTCTATTTCTACAATTCTATCTTTCTTTCAATTTCTTTCAAGCTTCTATCAAAAATTTTTTTTTGTTTTTCTGATAAGTCTTGGAAAACAGTTGAGGTTAATATCTGTATTCCCAACTGGCCAGATTTACAAGGAAGCAAAAGATTTTTTTCCTTAACTTAGAAGAGATGACAAGGTGGCTAGTAAAGATGAGGAAAACAGAGGAAGCAATACAGAGCGCTCATCCTCTGTCCCAGTTTATAACACTAAGTCACTGAACTACTCTTAACTCTAAACTCAACTACACGGAAAATATAGGCATTTCTTCGAAGTCGTGCCATATCCAGAAAGAGTATATAAAAAACTTCTTTTATTCTTTTACTTTTTCCTTGAAGTTTTAGTTTCTTTCGATCATATTCTGGAATACATGCGTATCTGTCTCTGAACTAATCGCTGTCCGAATTCGAAATAAAGAAAAAAAGCTTCCCTCTTTTGAATAGGGCTTAAATCTAATCAAAAGTTTTCACTTTCCAATCTTTAAATTTCCGAGAAAATTGATTTTTTTTAATTATGATTCTTCGAGACGTGTGACATCTAATCAAGAGTTCGGTAAACACATTTTTTTGTATATATATATTATATCTTTACTTCTCTATATTTGGCTTTACTTATCGAAAAACAAAACAAAGCAACATTTTCAAAGAAATTTCGATTGCAGTTGATTGGTTAACTGTTGTC
Organism: Drosophila rufa; assembly: GCA_018153105.1. Lineage (NCBI taxonomy): Eukaryota > Metazoa > Arthropoda > Insecta > Diptera > Drosophilidae > Drosophila > Drosophila rufa. Next base: position 598,389 of record JAECXS010000162.1, on the reverse strand, counting down.
GGAACGTCAATAATTTTATTTTTTTGCATTCAAACCAAATTTTCGTATCTTGTGGGCATGATGGGGTTAGACCGATCTCCTGAAAGAGGAGCTGAATCAAGCCCAAAGGTCGTTTGTCCGTTATGTACAGCAGATATAAATCCTGCTGAGCTTTTTATAACCAGTTGTCAACACGAGTTTCATAAGCGATGTATAGAAGCTCATTGGAAGGATAGCGCACAATGTCCGGTGTGTAAAGTATCTAGTAGACAGGCAATTTCGAAGCCTATAGAGGTATCTGAGAGACAAACCCGAAGTGGGTCGAAAAAACGACAGCCTTTAGATACAGTTGCTCAGCAAGCATTAGATAATACAGCTTCGACCTCAGGACAAAGTGCACAAGTTAATAACAGTGGGGTTAGCAATTCAAGTGTTCTAACAGCTAATGCTATAACGTTACTGGCTATGGAGCGAAGATTACTCGCTACGCTTTCGGAAAGGATGACCGATTTGATTCAAAATTCAGTAACTGACAGCATAACCAGGGCGTTAGCAAGCACCAGTCGTGAAAGTGACAATTCTGAGAGTGAACATTCGTCGCGTCGATCGCTGGGTAATGATGATGATAGGGTCGAAACTAGGAATGGAACCGGAAGCAGTTCAAGACAAGTCCCCTTGGCACCGGGCTCTCCCGCATCCCAAAGAAGCACTACGTCCGAGTTGGTGAACCGACCAGATAAGGTCGTGCATATCCTCAATGGATGGAAGATAAAATATTCAGGAATAGGAGTATCAGTAGATAATTTTATTTATAGAGTAGATACACTAACCCGAGAGACGTTAGGTAGTAATTTCAATCTACTTTGTAAACACGCAAGCGTCCTTTTTGAAGGGAAGGCCAATGAATTTTATTGGCGTTATCATAAAGCGCACGGCGAGATTCTTTGGGACACTTTCTGTTCAGCTTTGCGTCTTCAGTTTCGCCAGAGCAGAGACGATGGCGATATCGAAGAATTAATTAGGAACACTAAACAAAAGCCAAATGAATCTTTTGATTGTTTTTATGATACAATATCTGGCCTAGTCGATCAGCTGGAGCATCCATGGACGTCAAGTAAATTAATTCGAGTTCTTAGAAACAATTTGCGTCCAGAAATTAGACATGAGATCTTGAACATTGATGTTAATACTGTTTCAGATCTAAGACAGATTTGTCGCAGGCGCGAAGCCTTCTTAGCCGATGTTAAGCGGTGCAGTGGCTACGTGCGGAGCACTCCGTTCAGACGAGAAGTGTCTGAATTTAGTCAGGAATGTGAAACTCAGGTAGAATCAGAATCCGAAAGTGAGGCTGATGTCGAAGCGTTTTCCTTATTATGTTGGAATTGTCGAAAGGAAGGGCATAGATATCAGGATTGTGTATCTGAAAGAAGAGTTTTTTGTTACGGTTGTGGAGCTGCAAATACTTACAAACCAAGCTGTAGTAAGTGTTCAAAAAACTCCAAAACCGGCATGTCGAAGTCGCAATTCAGACAGAAGACTTCGAGTGCCTTCCGGAGCCAAGCCACGATGACCGAAGAGTAGTAGATGCAGCAAATGTTACTCAACTTCCATACCCTGACGAACAACAAATACCTGCTAGTCCTTTGCTACATAGCAAAATCCCAATATTAAAGGGAATAACTATACCAGTAGACAACTATCTACATGATTTGCAAAAACATAAGTCTCGCAATTCTACTCGAATAAAATCATTCTGGCAAAATGTCAAGCAATGTAGAATTGGCATCGAGTATATAAATTCACTACCGACAGGACCAAAAGATCCTCGACCCTTTTTGCCAATTCGTGTGCTAGATCGAATAGTTTACGGCCTTTTAGACTCCGGAGCGTCAATTAGTTGTGTGGGAGGTAACTTAGCTCGTGAGGTAATTACCAAAGGAGATTTCAAAGTCATCAAGAGTAGTGCTACAACAGCCGATGGTCGGTCACAGCAGATAACAGGCTTTTTCCAAGCTGAGGTGGAATACGCCGACGTAAAGAATCGGTTAAAAATTTACATAGTGCCCTCACTGAAACAGGATTTATATCTAGGGATAGATTTTTGGAGGCTGTACGATCTTCTTCCCAGAAATTTGAATATAGCTGAATTAGACTCATCGGAGACTGACTGCAAAGTCAAAGTAGATCAGCACAGACTGTCCGAGATGGATAAAGCTAAACTATCGAATGTGATTAATTGTTTTCCGTCGTTTAGCCAAGAAGGTCTTGGTAAGACCAACCTTATATCACATTCTATTGATGTAGGTATGGCTAAACCAATAAAACAACGCCATTTCCCTGTCTCACCGGCCGTTGAAAAGGCGATGTATGCCGAGATTGACAGGATGATACAACTAGGAGTGATAGAAGAGTCCGACAGCTCATGGTCATCTCCAATTGTTATGGTAACGAAACCTGGAAAGGTCAGAATTTGTTTGGATTGTCGCAAGGTGAACAGTTTCACCGAAAAGGATGCATATCCTCTTCCACAAATTAGTGGCATATTGAGTCGCTTGCCGAAGGCCGAATATATAACAAGCCTTGACCTAAAAGACGCGTACTGGCAAGTACCTTTAGAAATTTCTTCTCGCGACAAGACGGCGTTCACTGTTCCTGGTAGACCCCTCTATCAGTTTAAAGTTATGCCGTTCGGGCTTTGCAATGCCACAAGTACAATGTCTCGATTGATGGACAAAGTGGTGCCAGCTCATCTGAGAAACGAGGTTTTCATTTACCTAGATGATCTGCTGATAGTGTCTTCAAGTTTTGAGAGGCATTTAGAAGTGCTAAGAGAGGTTGCGCTACACATTAGGCGTGCAGGCTTGACTATCAATATTGGCAAAAGTCATTTCTGCATGCTGAGGGTGCGATATTTGGGCCACATAATCGGCGATGGAGGAATCCGAACCGATCCCGAAAAGGTTGCCGCAATCAGGGATTTTCCTTTGCCAAAGACTTTGCGTAATTTGCGAAGTTTTATGGGTCTGTGCGGATGGTATCGCAAGTTTGTTCCCAATTTTGCGTCTCTTGCTGCCCCTTTAACAGATCTGATGACCACGAAAAGAAGATTCAGTTTGACAAAAGCAGCTGTAGAATCTTTTGAGAAGCTAAAGCAATGTCTTAGCGAGGCTCCTGTTTTATGCAGTCCTGATTTTTCGAAGCCGTTCGCAATACATTGCGACGCGAGTAAGACCGGAGTTGGAGCTGTATTAGTCCAAGTTTCGGAAGAAGGAGATGAGCGTCCTATTGCCTTCATTTCGAAGAAATTAAATAAGGCGCAACGAAATTATACCGTTACTGAGCAAGAATGTCTCGCTGCGATCGTGGCTCTTAAAAATTTTAGGGCATATGTGGAAGGACATAGATTCAAAATCATAACCGATCATGCGTCATTAAAATGGTTGATGTCTAACCATGACCTAAATTCGCGTCTAGCTCGATGGGCTTTGGCCTTACAAAGGTATGATTTCGAGATTGAGCATCGCAAAGGTTCGCTTAACGTAGTTCCCGATTCCTTGTCTCGGGTAAACGAAGACGTGATAGCTGCGATAGACTTGCGGGATGGATTTCTCGTAGATCTAAATTCCGATCACTTTAAATCAGCGGAATATACCGAACTCGTGCAGAAAGTGAGTGCAAATCAGACGAATTTTCCGGATCTTAGGACCGATAGCGGTTACATTTATCGAAAGGCTGAGCATTTGACAGGAGAGCAAGTGCACGATGAATATGCCTGGAAGCTCTGGGTGCCGAAGGAACTGGTTCCTGAGATACTTTCTCGCGCTCACGATAGTTCGTTGTCTGCTCATGGTGGGATACACAAGACCATTGAAAGAGTTAGACGTTATTATTTCTGGCCTGGACTCGTGACAGATGTTAAGGCCTATATAAATGCTTGTGAGGTGTGCAAAACCACAAAAGCACCAAATTATGTTTTGCGACCACCCTTAGGAAAAGCACCGGAAAGTCAACGATTTTTCCAAAGACTATTTATAGATTTTCTTGGACCATACCCCAGATCCAGAAGTGGAAATATTGGGATTTTTATCGTTCTCGACCATTTTTCCAAGTATGTTTTTCTTAAACCAGTAAAGAAGATAGATGCAGGTTGCGTTATAAAATATTTGGACGGAGAGTTGTTTATGTCGTACGGCACTCCCGAAACGATAGTGTCTGACAATGGATCTCAATTCCGTTCGCACGCTTTTCAGAAATTAATGCAGCAGTACGGCATTAGGCATACGCTGACTGCTGTGCATTCGCCTCAGGCTAACGCCTCTGAGCGCGTTAACCGGTCTGTTATCTCTGCAATTAGAGCGTATTTGCGGCCTGATCAGAAAGATTGGGACGAATACCTAAATAGGATTAGTTGTGCGTTGAGATCATCCGTACATTCAAGCCTAGGAACATCTCCTTACTACATGGTTTTCGGGCAACACATGATTACTTCTGGCTCCACGTATTCTTTGTTGAGGAAGCTCAACCTATTGGATGACCGATCCCTAAAATTTGACCGTCAAGACTCGTTCGAGATAGTGCGGGAGAAAGCATGCCAACGGATGTTAACGAAGCACTCCGAAAACGAGAAGAAATACAATCTTAGGGCTAGAGTTGTTTCGTATGCAGAAGGGCAAGAAGTATTTCGTAGGAATTTTAAGCAAAGTTGTTTCCAGACAGGATACAATGCTAAATTCGGTCCTTCCTTTGTAAAAGCCAGAGTTCGCAGAAGGTTAGGAAACTCTTACTACGAGCTAGAAGATTTGCAAGGGAAACCATTGGGTACATACCATGCGAAAGATATTCGCCAATGATATGTCTTCAGTCGGCATCAGTCTAGGGTATCAGTAAGATATATACCCTAGCCAGATGTTACCGGGGGGGCTTTTGTAGTGGCGACTGAAGAGCCGCGAGATACATTTTTTTACCTAGAAGTAGGCTACAGATCATAAAAGCTTTAGGCCAAGTTTTTTTTCAGCTCAAAAGCAGACAACATTTTTGGCAACTTTTAAGCCGAGCTTTTAGTGCATGTGCATAAAATTCGTGAGCTGCATTTTTTTTTTGTGGTATTTGCCTGAACAGATTTTAGGGAAAATATAACAGATAGCTCATAGCGGCGCCAGGGAAGATCTGGAAAGCTCTTGTTCCAATTAGGAAATTTTTCGCTGCTGCTAAGCCTGAACCTAGGTCGCTCCACCTATTTCCGTGCTAAACTCTTTTCAAATCGAGATCCGGTGGAGTGCACAAGTATTGGAGTTGCTTCTCGCAGACCAAATCTTAAATGAGAGTTAAGTCCAAGCGGACAGCATACAAATTTGAGTGCGAAGAAATTTAACTTGCCGGAGCTTAAGCAAACTCAAGTGAGTAGGAAAGCTGGCAGTGTCTGTGTGAAGTGCGTAACCCTTTTTGTTGCACAGGTCACAGGAAAGTGTCTACGAAGGTTGTAAGGCGACCATCTGGCGTCGACCAGTACCCAAGTGGAAGAGGTTATACTTGGGAGACCCCTTAAATTTTCACCGGGGACAATCATCCAGCGGGTAAATATTTCGAAAAGCGTGTTTCGGTTATTGGTTGCTTACTGTGGTGAATTTAAAATCAACAGATTGACCCCAGCAAGCAGTTTTTGAGTTCCGGTCCTGAGGAGCACCCCTAAGCGGGGCATGACGGGCTAGGAAGCCGAAGGAGGGATGAATACCTAACTCTAGTGCAATTAAATCGGCCACCAGCACGCCTGCGCGACATTCTTAAGTGGCCGGCTATGCAGTTGCGGAAAATTTTGTTGGTGATGTTTGGCAGTGATCGGCAGTTTAAATTGTTTGACCCTGGCATGACCTCTGTGCCCTTGCTGCTTTAACCTATATTCGGTGAAGTGATCATAACTAATGGGTAGTCCCGATCAGTAGCCATAGGCAACGTCCGTCGTCCGACCGCTGTGTATGCGCGAATTTAATGCGAATTAACTGCGCGAATTAAATGTCCAATCTGAAGGATTTTTAATCTTTGGAAAAGATGTGCCCCAGTTTTGTTTTATCCAAACGGTCTTAACCTACATGGCATGGCGTAACGCTTACGTAAGCCTTCTCTGATTTTTTTTATGCAAACTTTTGCTGAAACTAGAAGCCAAAAATAATGAGAGGAACTATCTTTGAAAAATTATGAAGGAAAATTTATTGGAAAATATTTAAGTAATTTTAAAATTTAGGTTTAAGCAAAATTAATTAGTTTTCTTGCTCAAAGCGAAGATTAGGGTAGAGAAATATTTCTTTATTGCTTTTGTTTCTACTAACACGATGAAAGCCAGCCTACTGCTTACACTGGGCCAGGCCAAACAACCATTAATTTCCAGCACACCTTCGAGGGAGATCGATCTTTCGCCGATGGATGAGATGCGTGAGTGTTAATAAAAGAACATTATTTTTAAAAGTTTAAACAAAAGCTAAATAATAAAACATGAAAATTCTACACCATGCTAAAAGTTTACCTTGAATTAAATGTCGCTACAAATTGAATTAATGAATTACTCTAAATTGGAGATCGCAAGAAAATTAAATTAATGAACTATCTCTACTAAAATTTTAACTTTAATTATGGCAATTTATGAAGTAATGAGAAATGAAGTGAACTAATTTAGCCTTTCAAATAAATTCAACTTAGAGCAGCGTTCAAAACAAAAAATTTAAATTAATTAAACAAAGAACTATGTTTAAAGATGTTATTTTTAAAATTTTTGAATACTTTAAGAGTATACATATATAGTCTAATTCTCTGTCTGCCTCTAAAAAAAATGAATTTAAACGTAATGTTAGCCTTAATCAGTACATTTATATTAAATCTTAATGTCTAATGAAATCATGAATTCTTAAATCTCTGTGTTTTTTACCGACTCGAATGATGACTCCACGGTCGTAAGAATCAAAAGGGATCACCAGAGCCATGCTCTTGCGGCAGGTGATCGTAGGTAGGGTGGGCAATATGCGAGCGCAACAACATCTGTGTCTCCGCAAAAAATTTTAGTTTTCTCTCTGTTCTTCTGCCTTTTCTCTAAGCTGCCGCTTTTCCTCTATCTCCTATCCTTCAGTGAATTTTGGTTATCATATCTTCCGGTTTAGTCTAGCTTTTATTTTTGTCGCAGCACGCTCAATTCTTGTCTTGTTAGTAATGATGTGTAGTCCGTGTCCGAGGTCTGGGTCAGCAAGACCACCACCCCCAAAGCCGACGAGCTAGAGCCGGAAACCTACAGCGTGCCCCAGCAGCTCAGATCCTCCCAAAGCAAACGAACTTGAACGTTACACACTACATTGTATAGCTTAAGTCGTTTAGAAGTTATGGGCAGAATAACACAAAAAAAGCAACGGAAAAATCTTTCTTATTGAATATATTTTCTTTATTTAATATATTTTTAAACGAGCATCAGGTCGGGATGAATGCGATGTGGTTCGCTGCGTATTTAACGCCAGATGACAACAGTACTTACATCGTTCCTATAGCTTAAGTCGTTTAGAAGTTATGGGCACAATAACACAAAAAAAAAAAACAACGGTAAAGTCTTCTATATTGAATATATTTTCTTTGTTGAATATCTTCTCAACGGAGCATCAGATCGGGATGAATGTGGTGTCGTTCGCTGCGTATTTAACGCCAGAAGACAACAATACTTACATCGTTTCTATAGCTTAAGTCGTTTAGAAGTTATGGGCAGAATAACACAAAAAAAGCAACAGAAAAATCTTCTTTATTGAATATATTTTCTTTATTTAATATCTTTTTAAAGGAGCATCAGATCAGGATGAATGTGGTGTCGTTCGCTGCGTATTTAACGGCAGAAGACAACAGTACTTACATCGCTTCTATAGCTTAAGTCGTTTAGAAGTTATGGGCAGAATAACACAAAAAAAGCAACAGAAAAATCTTCTTTATTGAATATATTTTCTTTATTTAATATCTTTTTAAAGGAGCATCAGATCAGGATGAATGTGGTGTCGTTCGCTGCGTATTTAACGGCAGAAGACAACAGTACTTACATCGTTTCTATAGCTTAAGTCGTTTAGAAGTTATGGGCAGAATAACACAAAAAAAGCAACAGAAAAATCTTCTTTATTGAATATATTTTCTTTATTTAATATCTTTTTAAAGGAGCATCAGATCAGGATGAATGTGGTGTCGTTCGCTGCATATTTAATGCCAGAAGACAACAGTACTTACATCGTTCCTATAGCTTAAGTCGTTTACAAGTTATGGGCAGAACAACACAAAAAAAAACAATGGTACAATCGTTTATATTGAATATATTTTCTTTGTTGAATATCTTTTCAGTAGTGCATCAGATCGGGATGAATGTGGTGTCGTTCGCTCCGTATTTAATGGCAGAAGAGAACAGTACTTACATCGTTTCTATAGCATAAGTCGTTTAGAAGTTATGGGCAGAATAACACAAAAAAAGCAACGGTAAAATCTTATATATTGAATATATTTTCTTTGTTGAATATCTTCTTAACGGAGCATCAGATCGGGATGACTGTGGTGTCGTTCGCTGCGTATTTAACGCCAGAAGACCACAGTTCTTACATCGTTTCTATAGCTTAAGTCGTTTAGAAGTTATGGGCAGAATAACACAAAAAAAAGCAACGGTAAAATCTTTTACTATATATTCAATATATTTTCTGTGCTGAATATCTTCTCAACGGAGCATCAGATCGTGATGAATGTGGTGTCGTTCGATGCGTATTTAACGCCAGAAGACCACAGTACTTACATCGTTTCTATAGCTTAAGTCGTTTAGAAGTTATGGGCAGAATAACACAAAAAAAGCAACGGTAAAATCTTTTACTATATATTCAATATATTTTCTTTGCTGAATATCTTCTCAACGGAGCATCAGATCAGGATGAATGTGGTGTCGTTCGCTGCATATTTAACGCCAGAAGACCACAGTTCTTACATCGTTTCTATAGCTTAAGTCGTTTAGAAGTTATGGGCAGAATAACACAAGAAAATCAACGGTAAAATCTTGTATATCTATCTTCTATCTATATATATAAAAATGGAGCCCAAAAAATGTGTCGTAAAAAACTACTGGAGAACGGCTGGGCCGATTTGGCTCAAATTTTTTTTCAGTTGTAGGTAACTAACAGGAGAAGGTCAGAACGTAATAAATTTTTTATAAAATCCTCCAGGGTAATGGTGAAAAACAAATAATTAAAATATCAAATTATATAAAAGAGTAGTGTATCGAAATATATGTCAAAGTAAAAACAAATCGTTTCAATATTATTCGGTTTCTTATTCGTTTTTATCAGACGTCCGGATTTGTTTAATTTCTTCCTGTGATTTGTAGGATAATGCCTGCTATAAGACGGCCAAACATTGGACGACGTACACGTCGAGCAACATATAGTCGGAATGTCCATGAAAGTCAAACGCAAGACGAACGTGCAGAAAGAAATGAATCGAAACGAACCCGTTTAGCACAGATTCGCTGTACACAAAGAGTACCAAGAACAGACTTGAATCGCGCTGCATTTGCATACAATTTCTCAACGTCCTACAAAGACCATAGCTGCGTTGTTATCGGTTCATTGTCTGTGGTATGTCAGCACTGCAATGCACTGAAGTTTCGATTGGAAGCTCCCGGCTTATGCTGCGCAGGTGGCAAGGTAAAATTGCCGGTTTTGACTCATCCACCAGAGCCATTGTATTCGCTTCTATATGGAAATACAAGCAAATCAAACCATTTCCTGTTGCACGCACAAAAATATAACGGATGTTTTCAAATGACGTCATTTGGAGCAGAGGTTGTTCAACAACCAGGCTACAATCCGAGTTATAAGGTAATTGTAGTATGCACATATATTTGATACCCACTGTACCAAGCGTACTTAACGGGTACACACTGTAACACTTTGTTGCAGTGTTTACATAACTCAAGGTCTCGGTCATAAACCTCAACCTCGGTCAACCTCACTTATACATTGGCCCGCACACAAAGAGTGCAAGTGTCAGCATAAATGCAACACGCTCGGACCACATGTATATATATGCATATATCTCCGCGCTCAGCCTAAGCTAGCATAGCAACGTATTTAAGAATATATATACGTCTCTCCGCTGCCGCTATTGGCAGCGCAGCTAACGAGACTTAGACTCCTTTAGTTTTAAATCCATATGAATAAAGACAGAAACTCTTGGGAGCGCGGAGCAGTAACAACGGCTGCCCTGCGCGATATGTGAAAAATCAAAATAAAGTAAAAATACAATTAAAACTTCTAAACGTCAAACTGAATATTATTATTTGGCGGTTTGGGACAAATCCATTTCTACATGGCGACCGTGACTTTGGTCCAAAAGGATCTGGACCTGGATATGGACCTCTCGGCATAAGAGGACAGCAACAACAGCAACGACGGAAAAAAAAAAAAAAAACATACATGGCAGCTTACACTACAACAACGAGAAAAACCAAAATAAGAAACACAGTGAGTAGAGTGCGATGTGTGCCAAACGTAGTGGCGTGGTGAACAGATTAAAAGCCAGAAAGGCTGAACTACTGAAGCTGCTAAACAGCGGCAAAGCAATAAGTTGGAACAACTCGGTAAAAATTCATGCCGAAGTTGAACACATAAAAACTTTGCTAACAGTACGCAAAAATCAGACCACAGCCACATACACATCCACCTACCCTGTAATCCCGGGGTGAAAAGTGCGGTCCATGGGAGCGGACGCTCCGTCCTTCTTTTTTTTTTTTTTTACTTCCCTCGTAGGGGAAAAGTTTTAAAAGGACATTTAAAGCTGGCCAGAGGGCTTACCCGTCGAGTTCCTATCCCGGCAGCCCGCGGGAGGAGCGCCTTGTTCCATCGATCCGGAGAGAGGGTCACAGGCCAGGGTGAGAGGGGGACATTTCTTTCCCCGAAACTATCTCTTTCACTTTCTCTTATACTTCCGCACTCTCTTCGTGCACCAAATGTGGATGCCCGCAGGCACTATTATGCCGGTCATGCCAGCTGATTAGCACGATCAGCTGTTAGCCAGGGCTGGCGATCGAGTGCCCGGCGGGAGTCTGGCAACGCTGCAGCGTTACATCCCAGAGGGCGCTTGTTGCACTGCAGCGCCCCCCACGGGTGAAAAATCTGCTGCCTGACAGTTGCTACGTGCTACGAACCTCGGCCACCGTTCGCCGATGATCGGTAGCATACATTTCCGGGCTGCTGCTCTCACTCCTTGGCAAGGAGTCGGAATTTTCGTGGTGCATGTCGGTATCGAGGCACGCTCATGGAGCCAACGGGTGGTAAAGGTCACGGATCCGACCGATTGCCATCCCCGCCGCGTCGGCGGTACACCTGAAATGGGGCTCTGGCGACCGAGGCGGGGCGGTATATCCCCCATCGCATATAAAGTCGAAGGGAAATATTCGGCCAACGTGGGAGGCTCCGTGTCGTCCCGATTCGGCACAGCACGACCCGAAGCTTCTGGAAATCAGGATCAAACCCACGCAGCGTCTGCCCACAGTGGGCGGCTGCGTGGTCTGCGTCTGAGCCATATTGGCCGGCAGTTACCACACCTGGCAGGAGGTATAAAATGCAACCGAGCATTGGGTGACAATGCAAAATGGAAAGGAATGTCTGTAAATAACATAAATACTCCAGGTGGCAGCCACGAAAGTGGAAATCCACCCGTGGGAAATCCCACGGTTAGGGCACGGATTCTGGAGGCCCTACCAAACATTCTCCAACACCCTGTCGTGGCGGTGGCTGACTTGGCCGCCACGGTAGGTAACGCACCAAGCCAAGATGAAGCGAAGGAGCAGCGTAATGCGGACGCAGCTGCCTTCAGGAAGAGCAGCCTGCTCCGAAGATCCCCGGTCCTTGCCCCATCCCCGGCGCCCGAGAGGACGGCGGGCGGTGAGTCCAAGGACACTCCAAAAAGGGGTAGAGACCCGGCCAGCCCGGCGAGCGTCCAGCGGGAAACGCAGCCGAAAAGGACCAGAGCGTCGCAGGAGGAGCCCACCGGCGATGCAAGCACCCAGATGCCCACATGCGCCGAGAACGTGTCCAGGCTAGGCACGATGATGGACGAGCTGCTTAGTTTGATCCACGACAAGCAGGTGCGCCACATCAACTTGGGCATGAAGAACATGCTGGGGGAGATGAAGAAGCTGCAGTCCGACATCGAGCTGTCGATGAACCGAGACGGACCAGCCCCGGCGCGTGCCCTGGAGAGGGTATGCCCGAGATGCGAGCACGCTATCTCAAGGGGGGCCGCAGTCGACAAGGAGCAGCAGACGGCAACAACAAGGAGGACGGATCGTGCGGCCCAGACAGAGCCGTGGCGGAGGCTAAGCCAGCCCGATGTCCCGGGCGAGAGACGTGAGGGTGCACGACGAGAGGACCCGAGAACGGCGCGAACCCAACCGGTCCGGCCCACAGCTCTTGCCGCTTCAGCAAAGGGCTCCAAGAAGGCCGGAAAAGCCGCACGAGAACTGCCTGGCGAGGTGGTACAGCGGCAAGGGAGCGCGAAGAAGCCTACGGGGCCAGAGGCTGCCGTGACAGCAGGAAGCTCGTGGAGCACTGTGGTCAGGAAGAAGCCGACCCGTAGATCGCGCCCCGACGCGGTGATAGTGGAGGCGCACGGGAAATCTTACAGCGAGATCCTGGCTCTGGTAACGCGAAGGGAGGACAGCCAACTAGCGGAGCTTGGAGTGGCAGTCAACAGGGTGCGACGGACGGCTAGAGGCAACCTGCTCCTGGAAGTGGCCAAAGGTGGCGCAGAGAGCGCCGAAACGATGCGGGAGAGCATCTCTCGTGTCCTTGGCGATGCAGCGGAGGTGCGAGCTCTGACGGAGGACTCGAAGGTCAGCATTTTCGAGATCCGAGATCTGGACGCGATCACGACAGAGAGCGAGATCCGCACAGCCGTCACCAAGCAGTATCAGCTAGGGGAGGGCGTAGTCAAGGTCCGTAGTCTTCGACCCGGGTACGGGGAGTCGAAAATTGCGGTGATCAGCCTACCATGCTCGATGGCCAAGGAGGTCAGGCGCCGAGCCGAGGTCCGGATAGGATGGACCCGATGCAGAGTGCGGGAGCGCGACGGTCCCCCGCGCTGTTTCCGGTGCCTGGAGCTCGGGCACATTGCCATCAGGTGCAAGAGCGAGGTGGACAGGAGCGGGTGCTGCATTAAGTGCGGCGAAGCAGGGCACAAGGCAGCTGCCTGCAAAAAGGAGCCAGCGCGCCATCCCGGCAAAGGAGCCTCCATGCATGAGGCCGCACGCAGACCCGGCAGCAAAAGCGGCCTGATCGGACCCGGCGGTGGCGACCCTCAAAGGACGACATGCAGTTGATTCAGCTCAATCTGAATCACTGTAGAGCTGCGCAGGATTTACTGCTGCAGACAGTCCGGGAGGTAGCAGCGGATGTTGCCATCCTTAGCGAGCCATATAGGGTGAGCGAAGGGGGGGAGTGGGCCAAGGACCGCACTGGCAAGGCGGCCTTGTGGCTGTGCGGCGACAGGAGTCGGAAGATGTCCAGCATCCTGGCAGCCGATGGATTCGTCAGGGCTGAGGTTAGCGGCTTCTGGCTATACAGCTGCTACCTGGCGCCGAGTCTACCGCTGGAGGCATTCAGCAGGATCCTGGACGATCTTTGCTGCGACCTGCGGGGAAGAGCCAACGTCGTCGTCGGAGGCGATTTCAACGCGTGGGCCCAGGAGTGGGGCTCACCCTCGACAAATGCTCGAGGTAGGGTGGTGCTGGAGGCATTCGCCTCGACAGACGTCGTGCTCCTGAACGACGGAGCGCGGCACACGTTTGTCAGAGCAGGAGCAGCGTCGATCATCGACCTCACGTTCACAAGCAGCTCGATCTCCCAGAATGCCAGATGGAGAGTCAGCGACGGGTACACAGGGAGCGACCACGAAGCGATCCTGTGCACGGTAGGCGAGTCAGCGAGAGAGACGCCCCCAGCCACGAGACCCGCTAAGGCGTACAGACCGGACTCCCTGTGTACCCAGGCATTTGAAAATGCGCTGGGTGGCATGACAGTGGAGGCGGAGGAGGGAGCAAACGCGGCGGCGAACCGAATGGCTGCAGTCCTGGAGCACGCCTGCGACCGGAGCATGCGGCGTAGGGGAGCCTTTCGGGGGCATCACAAGCCTGTGTTTTGGTGGAGTGACAGGATAGCCGACCTACGGACCACCTGCCTTCGAACACGGAGACAGCTGACCCGCTCGCGTGGAACCCCGCGCGTCGGCGAGTGCAACGATGCCTATAAGGCCGCGAGGAAGGCTCTCAAGGCGGCCATAAGGGACGCGAAGAGAGAAACCTTTCTGCGGCTCTGCGACGCGGCGGAGAACGACCCCTGGGGCGGCGCGTACAAGCTGGTGGTCAAGGGACTGAAGGCAGGCAGCACCGCCCCCTCGGACCCCACGGTTCTGGATGGCATCGTGCAGGCGCTGTTCCCGCGAGGAGCACCGGTACGCATCCAGCCCAGGGAGGAGCGCCAGCCCTTCAACCCCAATGGCTGCGAAGTGACGGAAGAGGAGGTATCCCGGACGGGGACAACCGTACCCCCGAAAAAGGCGCCAGGGCCGGACGCAGTTCCCAACAGGGCACTGAAACTGGCCATCGCCCTGCATCCGAAGGAGTACGCGGCCCTGTTCTCCATGTGCCTTAGGGAGGGGACCTTTCCGGAGCGGTGGAAGAGGCAGAAGCTGCTGCTGCTGGCCAAGCCGGGGAAGCCACCGGGGGAGCCTTCCTCCTTCAGGCCCATCTGCCTCACCGACACCACTGGCAAGGTGTTCGAGAAACTGATAGCTGTAAGGCTAAACGCTGCTATCGAGGACGCTGGCGGTCTTTCTCCGAGGCAGTTCGGCTTCAGGAAGGGGAGGTCAGCGCTGGACGCCATCGAGAAGGTGAAGGAGATCGCGGAAACGGCGATCGCGGGCACGAGGTGGAAAGGCGGCTCGAAGAGCTACTGCCTAGTGGTAACGCTGGACATTAGGAACGCCTTCAACACCGCCGACTGGAGTCGCACGCTTGAGTCCCTCGGTGAGCTGAACATCCCTGGGTACCTGCTACAAATAGTGCGGAGCTATTTCAGCGAGAGGGTGCTCACAGTGGAGACGGACATGGGTTCCAGAGCATACGAAGTCTCAGCCGGAGTCCCGCAGGGCTCCGTTTTGGGACCCCTGCTCTGGAACACCATGTACGATGGGGTTCTGCGGCTCCCCATGCCCAGTAACACCACCGTTGTTGGCTTCGCAGACGACGTGGCAGTGGTCGTAGTCGCCAAAGAGCGCGCAGCGGTGGAGGAGAAGGCGAACGCGGCGATCAAGGAGATCGAAACGTGGCTCTCGAGCGCGGGCCTGGAGCTTGCAGCGCATAAAACGGAAGCGGTCCTAATCTCCAGCCGAAAGATCGTGGAGACAGCCGAAATTCGTGTCGCTGGAGCGGCGATAACCTCCCAGAGGGCCATCAAGTACCTGGGTGTCCTCCTTGACACACGATTGTCGTTTAAGGAGCACCTAGAGTACACCCAGAAGAAGGCCAGCGGAACCGCAGGAGCACTCTCCCGTATGCTGCCGAACACCAGAGGCCCAAAGCAGACCACAAGGAAGTTGCTGGCAAGTGTCGTCACTTCCCAGCTGCTCTACGCGGCACCGGTGTGGGCGGAGGCGGCAGAGGTAAGGACGTACATGCGGGGAGTCGAGTCGACATATAGACTGTGCGCCATCCGGGTTGCGAGCGCATTTCGGACCATCTCGGACGACGCAGTGCTGGTCATAGCCGGGCTAGTCCCGTTGAAAGAGATGGTACGCGAGAAGGCGGACCTGCGCAGAGCACTGAGCGGTCACCTGGTACCGGAGGGCGCTAGTAAGGCAGACATTAAGCGCGCGGCCAGAATGCGGAGCTACGAGACCTGGCAGGAGAGATGGGAGGCCTCGTCCAAAGGTCGATGGACGCACAGGCTGATCCCTAAAATTGAGGCTTGGATGGAGAGGAAGCACGGGCAGGTGGACTTCTACCTGACCCAGGTGCTGAGCGGACACGGCTGCTTCCGCAGCTACCTCAAGAGGTTCGGCCACGACGAGGAGGATGGCTGTCCGGAGTGCGGATCCGGAATCCCCGAGGATGCACACCACGTCATCTTCGAATGTCGGCGGTTCGACGAAGAGAGGGAGGCGCTGGAAGCGGTAGCAGGGTCACCGATCAGGGTGGACACGTTGGTGCCGCTGATGCTAGCGGACCAAAGGTCCTGGGACGCGGCGGCAGAGTTCTCGGCAAAGCTGATGAAGAAGCTTAGGACCCTGGAGAGAGGGAGAACGGAGCGGACGGGCTGAGCGGCCTATAATTGTGCGAAGCATTGCTTTGCGGCCGTACCGCACAATGCGGGCCCTTGCCCCGTCTTATGGGTACATGCGCAACGCACGTCCTGTAAATGTCCGTTATTGTTAAGTAGTAAAATTTTTAATGTAAATAAACGAATACAAAAAAAAAAAAAAAAAAAAAAAAAAAAAACCCTGTAATCCCAAATATTGCCAAAAATACAAAAACATTGCCTCCTCCAGAAAAAGTTGCCATTCCAAAGCTGAAGAAGACGTGCCCGGATGACTGCGAGGGACCACTGTACTCCCCACATTGCGAGTACACCTGTGCAGCCAGCACCGGTGCCCCACCAAAGAAGTAACAGCCTGTGCAGCCAGCACCGGTGCCCCACCAGAGAAGTAACAGCCTGTGCAGCCAGCACCGGTACCGTCGGGCGCACCAAGCCAGACCAAGGAAAGTGAACCGACAGCGCTACCAAGAGCGCATACAAATTTTTTCCCTGCACTGCGTTGCAGAATTTTTTTAGTGCACTGTGATGCATATTTTTTCATTTAATATATAAAACAATTGTCAAAATTGAGCGACATAAAAGTTGCCCAATTAGCGTGTGGCCTGAAAACCATGCAAAATCTAGGCAGGTAATAATGTAAAAATACATTTTTCTGATACGAAAAAAAAACAAAACTTTTTTGAAAGCTATATAAGCTATATAATTAATATGACATTTAAAGATTAAAATTTTTTAAAAATGTATTATGAGCCAATGGCAATTAAATAAAGTAAACTACACAATTAAAATATTTAAATATAAACCAACTGTTAATAAAACACCCAAAATGGGTTTAGTGGATGTCAAAGAAGTTGACTCCACTGCAAACGTTATTAATAAAATCGAATCAAAAAATATTAATAACGATTTGACAAACATCTTATTATCAATAATTGTTTTTATTATGAGCGCATTTATTTTGTATAAGGCTTATATGTATGTTCCATAATAACTGCATATCAAAAAGAGCCATAAATAAAAGCCAGGCAAACGACCTGGATAAAATATAAAAAGCGCAAACAATTATTGAAAATAAGAAAATTTTATTCTAAATCAAATATGTATAGCCATACAGAAAAGAATATATACATCTACATGACAAAATAATAATAATTCTTCACCTCTCCTTGGAAATATAATAAAAAAAAAAAAATTAAAATGAATACAACCGAGTGTATTAGAATCACTAATGCTAAAGACCCATATTTCAGTAGAAGAGTTCAGCAGTTAGTTTCCACGACCCCTATTAGTGTATATGATTTAGAAATTCTTTATATAGAGACATTTAACTGTCACACCTCACCACTGTTTCACTGCACAGCAACCCAAAAAGGAATAGTATTAACAACAATTCCGGGTGTGCAGGTTAGATCAAAGATAGATGAAAACCCAATTTTAGGTAGAGTACTTGTTATGATGGTATCCAAGAAATAATTCATAACTATAATAGAATGAAATGAGTTACTAAAGAAATTTTCAAACAGTAAAGCAGTAAAATGACTAACAACAGGGCCGACATTCGGGGAACTGACATGAGCGAGGAAATGCAGAAATAAACAAATAAACAAATACAACATTGAATTTGATATCGCAAAATACATTAAAAACGACTTCGATACAAAGTTCAAACTAAAATGGCATTGCATTGTTGGCAGTGAATTCGGAGCATATGTGTCCCACGAGCCCAACCATTTCATATATTTCTATGTAGAAGAGTTAGCAATTTTATTGTTTAAAAGAGGTTCCTAAAAAGAGTAATTAAATTCTTTAATTCCGAACATAAATCCTAGCAATATTCTCAATAAAATTCCATTAAATAATGGAATGGGATGAACTTTATAAGGAATTAAATAACATAAAAACTGATTTTGACAAATCATATAAGTCATTATCAAGAATACGTTTAGCACAGCAAAATACTGTGAATAAACATGCAGAAATATTAGTAGACCGCTTCAACGCAGCGCGTATATTAATACACGACCAAAGAGACCGGCTAGACAAAGCCCATTGGTCTCGAGTATCTAATTTCTTGTTAAAATTGAGAGAGAAGTTAATATACATAAAACAAAGGTACGACTTAACCATTTCAGTACCAACAATATTAAACACACCATTAACAGTAGA
Organism: Drosophila rufa; assembly: GCA_018153105.1. Lineage (NCBI taxonomy): Eukaryota > Metazoa > Arthropoda > Insecta > Diptera > Drosophilidae > Drosophila > Drosophila rufa. Next base: position 579,886 of record JAECXS010000162.1, on the reverse strand, counting down.
AACTGGAGACGAGCCAGAATCATCAGACTCGTCAGCTATTGACCCGGCTGATATAGATAACGCCGTCTCTACAGGTCCTGAAATAGAAGAAAAGGACATAAGCAATCTAACCATTCCTGCAGTAGTAGATATAAAATGAGAGTTCTGGCTCACTTGGGGTGGGGGGAGGAGGTGGGGGAGGCAATTAAGAGGGGTAATAAATTATGCTAAGTTGACAGGTGGCGTGAAAAAGGGTGTAATTAATTATGATAAGTTGACAGGTGATCGTGGGATTATGTAAATGAGATCCAGAAATTTTGGGGTGACGCGAGGGTGTTTGTCAGGTGTTGTTAGCTGTTGCGTGACGAGCGATCAAGATTGGGGGTGGCTGAGACGTGTGATGGTTGAGAAAGTCGTCAAAAAATTCCACCGGTGACTTTCTCAAAAGGAATGCACCCTCAGTAAGTGATCGCTGGGTGTTCGTCAGGTGTTGTTAGATGTGGAATTAGGTTGTCAATTAACGTGGTGTGACGAGCGAGCAATCAAATCCACCCTTGGTAAAGATCGCTGCGGAATTTTGGGTTTTGGGTTTTGGATTCTTAAAAATATACGAGTTTTAGGTTGTCAATTAAGTGGTGGAACGAGCAATCAAACCACCCTTGTAAAGATCGCTGCGGAATTTTGGGTTTTGGGTTTTGGGTTTTGGGTCTCGGGATGTGTGATCGCTGATGTCAGCTGCTTCAGCTGGGGAATTAGGTTGTCAATTAACTTGGCGTGTGACATAAGTAAGCTAAAAGTGTCATAGAGAAAACAGGGAAAACGCACCCTTCGTTGAACAGTGATCTATAATTTCACACCTGCTTCAACTAAAAGTGACATTTAGAAAACAGGGAATACGAGGGTTGAACAGTGACATAAAATGTTCTCACCTGTTAAGCTGGGGATTTTGTGGAATTTGTGGTCTCGGCATATCTTAGAAATAAAAACCCTCTTTTGGAGTTTGACTAAAAGGAGTCGTGTGCTATAAAACTGAAAGTCTTTTCGTTGATCTATCAGTTTTAAAAAACAAGCAGAAGAAGAACTCCGAGAGAACTCCGAGCCAAGTAATGGAAAACATTTCGGTTATATTTGTCGACTCGGATCTGGAGACTTCGTTCAATCCACTACTATCATCGTCTCAGAAGGATCCAGAGGAGTATCGGAATGATTCGCCACTGTTTGGGGTGGAGACAAGGGATTTTCTGGACGCCGAATTAGGTCCAGATATAGATTTGTTGGATGTGATTAATACATATCCATATAATTGGCCCCACTGTGCGCAGCGAGTTGACCTCAATGAATCCTGGTCAGCTTCAAATTTATTCTCGGAGAGTGATCTACTATTGATGGGGGCCAACAAACCCCCCGCTGAAATCGAAAATTTGTTGTCTGCTGAAATCGACAATTTGTTGTCGGACAGTGGAGACAAAATTCTGATGGAGATTACGTCCCAAGATCCACAAATCGTCAATTTGCTGTCGGACAGTGGAGACAAAATTCTGATGGAGATTACGTCCCAAGATCCACAAATCGTCAATTTGCTGTCGGAAAGGGAAAAAAAATTTTAAGGGGATTACGTCCCAAAATCCACAAATCGTCAATTGCTGTCGGACAGTGGAGACAACATTCTGATGGAGATTACACCCCAAGATCCAGAAATCGTCAATTTGCTGTCGGACAGTGGAGACAAAATTCTGATGGAGATTACTTATCAAGATCCAGAGGTGGAGATTTCCGAAATATTCTCTCAGAGTGGAGATGAAATGTTGATGGGAGTTGAATTGGTGCCAGAAAATAGTTTAAAAAATATGTTTCTAGATGATAGTTATGGAGACCAACTTTTGTTAGAAATTAAATAAATAATAAATAAATGAATCAAAATATAATAAATTTTTTGTTTTAATTTTTATTTTTGGTTAATATTCTTAGGTTTAGTTTATAATATTTCAGCATAATATCTATAGCCTTGGATCGTAAATTAAATGCCTGGTGACATTGGCACGTATCCGGGCCAACTTTATTTTCATCATAGGCCCAAGGGCATGTCAGCATATGATTTCCATTACTCGATTCCCGCTCACCAATCGTCTCAATTTGTTCAATTTTTTCATATAGCTCATTGAGGGTGGAGCGATGTTCGTCAAACATAAATTCTCCAAATTCTGTGAGGAAAATTCGAATTTTTCCACAAATCACCATGTTCTTGCTGCTGCTGCTGCTGCTGATGCTCATTATGAGTGTGTGTGTGTGTGTGTGTGTAGGAGAGTTGATGCTGTTGGTGGTTGCAGTGCTAATATAAAACTGAATTTCATTTCATGGTTCGCTCCTCCCCATATAAGGGGGTAGGGTGCATTTCATCCCTTTAATTTGAGAAGACACACACACACACACAACATACATACCACTCCTCAACATCTCTCTCTCTCTTGATCTCTATTCTCGCTACTGGTCTCTTCACCTATTATTTTAGGATACGCCCCCCCTCTCTCAGGTGTGTAAGATGCCCTCTCTCTCCCTCAACCTTACCAGTCCTCGTCCTCTCTTGATCTGTATTCACTACTGCTCACTTCACCTATTCACCTATTTGTAAGACGGCGCGCTCCCCCTCATGGAATCAGCCAATGAAAATGTTTCAAGTCAAATTTCTAATTCTGTTCCTGAGAAAATGTTAGAACAAATTTTTCTCTGTTCCTGAGAAAATGTTTGAACAAATTTTTCTTAAATTAGTCAACTCCGAATGTCTTAACGTGAAGTACACGCAAATAAATAAATAAATAAATAAAAGAGTGCTTGTACAGTTTTAAATCTTGAAATATATAGATAAATAAAAGTGAAAATATAAAAAAAAAAACTGAAAATAAATCAAAAACAAAAACATAGAGAAAAACAAAACTCTTAAATTAAAAAATAAAATAAAAATGACTTCTCATTCGGGAAAATATTGTACGTCCTGTCAACGAATGATTCCGGCGGGTGTACAATGGAAGCATCACGTTCGCACGGAATTACACAAGCTCAAAGCTATAGAGCCGGTAGATGGAAGAGTAAAAAAAATTTCGGATGGATTCAAGGGGCGAATTCTCCATTATATGTATATGAATGAGGGGGATGAATTAAGATATCCTGAAGAGTTTCTTACTGAAGCAGGAGAGGCGTTAAACACTCATCTAGCTACGGTACTACAGAGCTACACCTCCGGTAAAATTAATTATGAGTTATTTGCGGAATATATGATAGTGAAAGAGGATGATATTAGACAAGAAATTAAACAATTCCAAAGCAAAATGGAAGTTGTAACAAATAACTCGGATTTAAATCAAATATTTACTTCACATGCTCGCCTGATCTGTAGCTCTATGAATGAATTTCAAGAACGTGACAGCGGCTGGACATTATTTCGAATTATACGATTGGAAATGAATTTTAATCAATATAAACCGCTGGCTGGGTCATCATATATCCCGTTGCCTCGCAAGCTCACCCTGAAAAAGGCAATAGTTAATGTACAAAACAATGATTCTTTCTGCTTTAAATGGGCATTGATTTCGGCATTGTCAAATCTTTCCAAAAATCATAGTAGATCTAGTGCATATGGGGTTGACATTAACGAGGTGAGAATTTCACTGGAGTCTGGAATAATTTTGGATTTCAGTGGGCTATCATTCCCACTTAAAATAAAAGATATCCGCATATTTATGCGAAATAATGAGTGGCTAAGTATCAATGTTTTTGGGTATGATGAGGAAACAGAAAACATAATTGGACCACTTTTTCAATCTGGCCCGGAAAAGTACATACATATTAACATGCTCTTCCTGGAAGAAGAAGAAGGAGAAGAAGGATTTGGACACTACATGTGGATAAAAAATATTTCCAGGTGAGCATTTATTTATTTATTTATCTTTTTATTTTGAGGTTAAAATATATTTTCTTGTATTTAATAGACTAATTTCTTCACAAAGAGGTTCTCGTAATGGTCGACAGTGGTTTTGCAACAGCTGCTTAAATTTTTCATCAAATGCGAATAGTGCATCTCGACACCAGGAGATCTGTACTGGAAAGATCTGTAGACTCCCCCAACCCCATCAAGCAACATTAAAATTTACGGCAGTGCGTCATCAACTCCAAGTCCCATTTGTAGTGTATGCAGATTTTGAATGTATACTTAAACGTAAGAATATTGAAGTTAATCCTAAGCTATTTAACATAAATGAGCATGTGCCAATATCATATGCTTACTTTATAAAGTGTGGGTATGATTCCAATTTAGATGAATTTAAATTAGAAACTGGGGGAAATTCAGCTATAAATTTTATCAATTCCCTTGTAACTAGTCTAAAAAAAATACATACAAATTACTTGAGTAAAGTTGTTCCTATTGTAATGAATTTGGAAGACGAGTATGATTTTGAGTATGCGTTAAATTGTCACATTTGTGAAAAACTTTTAGGACATGATAGGGTCCGTGATCACTGCCATTTTACAGGTAGATATAGGGGGGCGGCTCATTCTAAATGCAATTTGGAACTAAGGACACTAAATTTTTTCCCAGTTTTCTTCCATAATTTTTCAAAATATGATTGTCACTTATTTATTAAAGAATTGACACTTATACCTGGGGCTATTAACGCGATACCAATTAATCGCGAACATTATATATCGATTTCAAAATTTATTCAGAATGAATGTGGAAATAATTTTGAGATTCGATTTCTAGATACATTCAGGTTCATGTCATCTAGCCTAGATACCCTAGCATCTAATTTAGATAATGGAGACCTTCATGTAATAAGATCATATTTTAGTTGTGAAAATGAGTTCAGCCTTATGCGTAAGAAAGGTGTATTTCCCTATGAATACCTAGACTCAGAGCATAGATTGGATGAGACATCACTACCACCAAGGGAGAAGTTTTTTAATCGGTTAACTGAAATGGAGTGTTCTGAAGAGGATTACAACCATGCACTTAAAGTTTGGACACAATTTTCTTGTAATTCTCTAAAGGAATATCTAGAGTTATATTTAAAAACTGATGTATTACTATTAACTGACGTTTTCGAAAACTTCCGCTCAATTTGTATGAAAATTTATTTTCTAGACCCAGCCCATTTTTATACCACACCTGGCCTATCGTGGCAGGCTATGTTAAAGACGACGAAAATAGAATTACAATTACTTACAGACATTGACATGTACAAATTCGTATACAGCGGAATACGTGGTGGTCTTGTACAATGTTCCCACAGATACACGAAGGCGAATAATAAATATTTGTCAGATTATGATGAGAGTAAAGAATCAACATTTCTGACGTTCCTCGATTCAAACAATCTCTACGGCTTTTCAGATGATAGAAGCTTTACCTTACGCGAGCTTTGAATGGATCCCCCACTCAGACATTGAAAATTTTAGAATTGACAATATCCCAAGAGATGGGGCATATGGGTATATTTTAGAAGTCGATTTGGATTATCCCTACAGCATTCATGACCTACATAGTGATTTACCATTTTGTCCTGAAAATAAATTAGCCAATGAAAAAGAAAAAGTAAAAAAATTGATAGCTGACCTCTCACATAAAAGAAATTATATAATTCATTATACTGTCCTACAGCAATGCATACAAAATGGGTTGCAGCTTAAGAAAATTCACAGAGGGCTAAGGTTCAAGCAAAAACCTTGGCTGAAATCATATATCGATCTGAATACTTATCATCGTTCGAATGCAAAAAATTCCTTCGAAGCTTCTTTAAGCTTTTAAATAACGCTGTTTTTGGCAAGACTTTGGAGGATGTGGAGAAAAGATGTAATATTAAAATAGTTAGTTATTGGGACCCGCCTCAGACTAATAATAATAATAGTGGCCGTAAAAAACTTTGCGCTCGATCATTAATTTCAAAATGTAATTTCCAAAGTGCCACAAAACTAATGAACGATTTTTATACGATACAAATGAAAAGAATGTCATTTGTATACAATAAACCAATATATCTAGGGTTTACTATACTAGAGTTATCAAAATGGAAGATGTATGATTTCCATTATCAGTATATGAAGCCAAAGTTTCAAGATAATATTAAATTAAATTACATGGATACTGATTCCTTTATATATACAATTAAAACGCCAGATTTTTACAGAGATATTCGAGACGATATTGAATTTAAATTTGATACATCTGGATATTCCATAGAGCGAGCTAAATTGTATGATTTTAAAATTTGTAATAAATCTCTAGTGGGTTTTTTTAAGGATGAACTTAATGGTCGACCAATGAGTGAGTTCGTTGGACTTCGCCCCAAAGTTTATGCCTACAAGATTGATGGTGTCGATAAATCATTCATGAAATCTAAGGGTGTTACGCGAACCGCACTAAAATATCTAGATATTGAAAAATATAAAAATATTCTATTCTCTGAAACACAATTATATGGGTTTATGACCTTGTTTAGATCTAAAATGCATACCATAAATACTTTTAAAATGAAAAAAATTATTCTTGACGGAAATGATTCAAAGCGAAAAATTTTGTCAGATAAATATAGCACATTGCCCCACAATCATATGAATTTAATAGAAGAAGATCTCAAATCTAAAATCCAAATGCTTGAGAGTGAGTCGCTTGTTCTAGGGCTAGAACTATCTGCGATAGAAAACAAACGTGTTTCACGTGATCAAGAAGAAGAGGAAACGCTACAACTCACCTCCCTAAAAACTAAAATAGAAAATCTTGAAAGTGAATTATTCTACAAAACCCTCGACTTGGAATTATTCTATAATGACCTACCCCCTAGTTTCAAGAGACAACGTCAATTTTAAAATTTAATAAATGTATTTCACAATTATTGTGTATGTATTAGTATGTAGATTAAAAAAACAATTAAAAAATGTATTGAACAGTATTTTAAAATAATGTTAGTAAACATAAGTATGAAAATATATATATATATATATTTTTAAACAAAACATTTCAAATTAGTATTAAATGTGTAATTAACATTTCATTTTAGTAATAAATCTGAAATTGTAAATAGAAAATTATAATGCAAATAAAATTTATATTCAATATTGATCATTATTTGTTTGAGTGTGTTTCATTAATTTTCTTTTTTGATTCCGCTGCTTATATAGATAGTTCCAAATTTCATTATCGTGAGAACTCATGTGATCATGAGAAATATCTTTTTCAGCAGAACCATCTTTTTCATCTTCATCAACAAGATCAACATCATCATCATCATCATCATCATCGTCTTCATCATTCTCTACCCCTAATCTGAATTTCTTCTTCTTCTCCCTAAGCGATTTAAGATAAACACCAATTTCTCTTTCATCTGGGGATAAGACTTTTTCATAATCATTTTCTATTTCATTGATATCTGCTTTTAGTATTTGATTAAAAGTAAAATTAGAATTAGAATTTAAATGAGGTACAAAAATATTTGAGCTTAAAAGTTGATTTGGTTGATCTGAAAGAGAGAGAGAGACCAAATAAATTTAGAGAATGTAATATAATATTTACTATCCTAATTTACTCACCAATTCTATTGTTTTTTAAGCGAAGGAGTCCAATTTTTTTATCCTGAAAAAAAAATAAGTATGTTTTTTTTTGTTTTTTGGTAACCTAGACTAAAACAAATTCAGAATTGTCTGTAGAAACAACACAATCTAGAAGACAGAGTGTATCCCCTCCTTCGTTAGGAATGGCTGTTATATGTATATCTCTTTTTATGTTCTTGTTATCGATCGGTGGTGTTGATAAAAAAGCTTCTTCATCGATTTCCTGACAACTAAGATTTACTTTGTACTTATCGATTTTTACAAACTTTCGCATTCTTCGGGACACATAATGACATTGAACTCGCATTGAAAATAAGCTTTTATAATTCAATTTAAAATAACGGAAAAACCCTTTTCGCGTGGTAACCATTTTTCCACCGATTTCGCGTTCTCTTTTTAATAAGTCTGTAGTAAAGGCATCTAATAACATTTTTTTAATGTAGACATAATCCTCACCTATGCTACGCTTGTCGGTAATATTTTCATTAATCGGGGGACTTACTTCGTTAAACGAGAATTTAGCGGGCTCATCTGGGGGGAGATGATAATTGTAGGAGCATCTGGGGGAGCTGGGTGAGACGATAATTTTGCGGGTGCGTCTGGGGGAGAGGCTGATTGACCTAAAAACTCATCGTAATCATCGGTATATATGTTGGTTGGTCGTGGAGTCGAAGGAGCGGCTGTCGTTGTTGATGGCTTTTCAGTAGTAGTAGTAGTAGTAGTAGTAGTTGTTGTTGTTGTTGTTGTTGTTTCTTCTTCTGTTGTTGTTGTTTCTTCTTCTGTTGTTGTTGTTGTTTCTTCTTCTGTTGTTGTTGTTGTTTCTTCTTCTGTTGTTGTTGTTGTTGTTGTTTCTTCTAGCTGTTGTAATTGGTGTTGTTGTTTCTTCTGCTGACTTTGTTAAGGTGTTTGTATCCCCCTCAAAAACTAAGAATTGTTCCTTTGGATCCGTTTCTCTTTGATTTGAATTATCAAATGATGCTTGGCTTATATTAAGCAGTTCACTATTCTTGTGAACATAAAATTTTAATTGAACTTCCATTAAATCGTTGTTCGGTAAAACTACCATCATGCAGGGGGTAGTTATTGTTTCATTATATTCTTTTAACACAAAGCTAGTATTATTATTGATTTCATTTAACCCATAGCTTGTATTAGTGGGTATAACCCCCATCTTTACCGCTTTAAAGCAGATGGTTAGGAACAATAAGAAAACAATTCCGGAATTCATAGTTTTGCCTATTAACATATGTAAACATATATAAATATATATATTTATAAATATTTATTTATTTATTTATTTTTTTAATTTTTTTTATCTTGCTTTAGTATCATCTCACCTTTGGTTTTGTCAATATTTCAATTTCCACTATTTTATTTTTCTTTTTTCTTTTCTTTTACAATTTAAAATTTCACGCGGCGTCGTCTTTCACAACACTGAGTAAAAGCTTCAGCTGGAGAGCTCTATTTATTGAACATCCACCATACACACACACACACACACACACACACACAGTCAGAATTGATTTCCATTACACTGAAAAACAGAGCCCAATGAATTTGATTAATGAGTCAACACGAGGAGTCGCTTGGTGGTGACGGGGAGGGTGGAGGGGGCCAGCCCTGAAATCAAGCAATTAACACTGACCATCTGGGGAATGTGTTGTAACAGATGTGAGGGGTTGTTTGATGGTGAAGGGGGAGGAGGAGGGAGACCATCAAAAATAGATTCAATCATTTTCAATGCGCAAGCATAAAACTCGACCAGTATACATTTGAAAGAATTATTTTTAAATTCCCACACACACTGGTGGAAATTGTGAAATGGGGTCCAGCATAACCTCGAGATGTACAGACACCCCAGCATAAACTCGAGACATGTGCCACCCATCTCTAAATATGTTGTATTCCTTTGTTTTGTGTGTGTGTGTGTGTGTGTGTGTTATATGACCTTTTAGAATTGTGTAATTTGTTCACATATGTGTGTATATAAAATGAATTTATTTTTGTTGCCCAGCATAAACTCGAGACATGTGCCCCCCATTAATTTATTTTTTATTTTGTCTTGTATATGTATAACGCCTTTATTTGTTGATTTTGTCGCCAACTGCCTACAAAATATCACTAATATTTTGCCAGCTGTCGTGAGCCTCTGAAAAGCCCAGCCAACGTACAAGGACTCTATCCCCATTTCGCTTTAATATTTTTTCAACTAAATAGGTGTTTGGAAATCTAGTTTTTTTTAACTCCTCTGCATAAAATCCCCCTTGTATAGGTTTCCCCTCAAAATCTTCTAATAAATAAGTTACAGGGTATGTATTATTAACCTTTCTTATTTTAAAAACCTCTGTTGTAAAATTCGGGGTATAAGATTTGGAAAGCAAATGCTTAAATCTTGAAATTCGCACAAAGTCACCAAATTCCAACTTCCCCCTTTTAAACATTTTTGGGTGATTATACGCCGTTTTGAGGATATGATTTTCATTCGAGGGATTCACATCAATTGGTGAAATTTTTATTGTGCGATGCGGGCGTCTGTTGTAAGTTTCTATCAGGCTTTTAAAAGTGTCAACCCACTTGTATGTTCCTTTAAAGCTGAATTCACGCCACATAAGCTCTTTTATAGTTCTATTAAAACGTTCCACAATAGAAGCTTTTAGAGTCGAAAATGTGGAATAGTGATTGATATCAAATTTTTTCATTAGCCCACTAAAGATTGTATTAAAAAATTCTGTCCCCTTATCAGTGTGCAAATTTTTCGGGGGCTTAAAACTAGATTTTATAACTTTCTCCATAGCTTTTGAGACTTCTTTAGCACTCTTTGTTTTTAATGGTTCCCCCCACGCAAACTTGGAAAAGCAATCTATGACAGTTAAAAGGTAAGAAAATCCGGAGTTAGTCTTGGAGAATTTGCTCATGTCAACTAAATCTGCCTGCCACAGATCGTTAATTCCTTTTGTAATAACACGCCGACGTAAAAATCTGCGCCTTGCGGGTGCATGCAACTCGTTCACAAGTTGTAGTTTTTCCCCCATATTTTCTCATTAAAATTATTTTTTTTTTATTTTTTTGAATTTGCGAATAATTGGGGTGACTGTCCCCCTCAAGTTCAATCGTTTGAGATTTTAAAACTGATGATTTCGGTGTGGTAACATATTGAAAAACGTATTCTTCAAGTCGATTTAATTTTGCAATTAAATTTGATATTATTTTGTCAACATTCTCTAGTCTTCCGTTATTTAAGTGAACTGAATTTTCCAAAGAACTTATTTTCGTTAATCTTTTATTGAGTGCGAGATTAATTTGAGACATCAAATCAATCTTTAAATTTAGTAAGTTTCCGTCGACATAGCTTTTCGATGTGGCATCGGAAATTTCTATGGGATGACCACAATTTTTTACTCGTTTCTGCTGCACATTCAAATTTTCATCGGAGTCAATAAACCAGCCGACAAGAGTGTTAATATTTTTTTTAAAATGTTGTGAATACTCTTTCTCGTTAGAAAAATGACCAAACTTGTCAACAGACATTTTATATATGTAAGGAAATTTAACATTTATCTGTTTATATATATATATATACAGTATACAGCATACAGTATACAGTATACAGTCCACCCCACCACCACCACCACCACCATAAATGAATAAAAACATGTACATTGGAGTTTTGAGTAAAAATATGTATATTTGGATTTTTTATTTTTTCTTAGAAAATAATTTTCTCTTCCCTTAGTTCCTCTAAAATCATTAAGATCTCACTTGTATGACTCGAATTTCCTGCTGCTTTTGAGGCTATTAAAAGCTCCAACCTTTCAACGAGCTCATTAACATCATTCCAATAGACATAGCTCGGACTTTGTTTCTGGAGCTTCATATAAGCAATCCCTCCCCCTTTTTTCTTTTTTGAGTGGCTCGGAGTGGATATTGCTAAAGGTCCATCTCTATTTTCTATTAATTTTTTAATAATGTTTGTATATTTAAAAGCTCTGCTCCCTTTTATTCGTTTTTCGGGGTTAAAATCCAACCGATGTACACAGGTCTCCAAAATTATTTTTCTATAATTATCCAAGTCTGTGTCAGTATATTGGACTGGTTTATTATGAAAAATTAGAGAGTAAAGACCAGGAGTTAAAACCCATGTGCCCCCACTAGATAACTGAAGTTTATTTTTATTGATATTTAGCTGACTATTCCCCAAACTTAAGGAATTGGGGTTGGAAGAAACTTTTCTGGGTCCATATGCTTTATCTAACAATCTCTCGAGAGAGAGACTACTGATATTTAGATTATAGTCTGAATTAATTGATTCACTAACATCTGATTCTCTTTCTAGTGGTGTTTCTGACTCTGAATCCATTTCAACATGTGATTGTGAAAAAAATTCATCGTCAGAGATATTAGAATTATTATTATTATTATTATTCGTTTCCTCATTTGGGTAATTAATATTCTCGTAATCCTCATAATCATCATAATTTTCATTCTCAGATTTATATCCCGAAAGCTTTTTTATTGAGCTTTCATTTTTGAAAAGTTCACTTTTTGTTTTGATGTATCTTCTTTTGTGTAAATGAGCTTTTGTTTTTTATTTTCATTAACAAGCTCTCGTAAGGGGTCCGTTATGGGTTTAAAAGTTTCTTCCAGCTCGAAAGCGTTATCAGACTTAATCTGTTTAAGGGCATCAAATTTTCTCTTCAAGGCATTTCTCGTCTTGGTCAGCTGACTTAAAATATATTGACTCATTTTGAAAATCTTCTAGGCTCGGGTATTTTCCAGTATCACCCACCCCTCAAAATAAAAATAGATATATTCGGTTTACGAACTATACTTAACAGAGATACATTTCATACTAATGAAAAATATAATATATATATATATATATATAAAGAAAACGAATTTTGTAATGTTTGTTGCTTTTATTTATTTAATTTATGTTATTTATTTGTGTTTAAGTGTGTGTGTGTGTGTGTGTGTGTGTGTGTGTGTGTATGTATGTATGTATTTTATTTAATGTTTTAAATATTGTATGGGTATAGACAAACAGGTAAATAAAAAAAATTTGAGTCAGACTACTCTATTTAATTCGAGATGCAGGCTGTCATTAGTATTTTTCACAATTCTAAATTCCTTATCCCGGAGCAGGTTAAGACTGCTATCTTTTAGTGTGTTGTATCTCTCAGGTAGATAAAGGATAAATCTCTCAAGTTCTAAAGCAATTGAATTTCCAAAGACAGTTTTCTTTCTCTGTGCATTGATAATTGGATAGCCAACGTTTACATCCATTCTCGTCTTTGATAGCAAGGGTTTCGATACTTGATTGTTGAAATCCTTTAAAACCTCGTCACGAAGAATTTCCAGCTCCATGTTGGTGTTCAGGTCACTCGCTGTTGCAATTTGTTGATACATTTCGTTTATTAATTTTCACCACTCAAGTTGAAGATCCTTCTCGAAGTTGAAGTTGTAGCCGGAGACTATGAAGATTCGACTTTCCAAGTTAAAGTTAAAATTCTGACTGTGAAATCGTTAAGAATTTTGCGCCCATTTTATATCATTTGTTGTACCCAAAACCACCACTATATTCTCCACGCTTAGTTGAACAATTTTCTCTTCACCCTTATTTTATTTTTACTTAAATGAGAGCAAGAATTTAAGACATAGATGACCACAGTTATATGTTCCAAAACGCTGAATTCGGTCGTAGTTATAATTGATATTCTCCCCTAAATATTTCACTACCTCTTTTGGTGGTTGCAAGTTACCATACGTATCCAGATAATTTATTCTATTTTTTTTCTTTGTCCAAGCCACCCAATGCGTACCCCTTGAATTCGAGTCATCCAAATTAAGTATCCCACACTCAATATTTTTAGGTGTTTTTGGAAGCGTATTTCTCATAAAAACCCCCCTGAAATTAGAAATATATTTTTGAGCAAATTCCTCGATATCTATATTGGTTAACGCTCTCTTGGGCAGCTGACTAATTAGTTTTTTTGACTCTTCATTCCACGCCCACTGTTATAGGGTTTTAGGTAAAGACCGTAACCATTTTTATATGGTTTTAGATATAAACCCTTCCCCACAGAGACATCCTCCATCTTTCGGTTATGTCTTTTATTTTCTTCAAGTTGCTGTTTCGCAATTTTTGCGTTTGTTATGTATTTTGCGACACTAGAAGTTCCAGAAGCTAAACTTCCTATAGCACTCAAAGCTGTTAAGATGGGGACAAGTGGTAGAAATCCACCAACTTTGGGTACATTAATTATTCGCGGAATTTTAACATTTTTCTTAGAACCAATGGATTTATGTATTGCTTTACGAGCAATTTTAATTGCATTCACAACATCCAGAGGTTTTTCTTTTTTCAATAACTGAGTGGCGTGTCTAACAGCAGAATTTAGACTAATTATTTTATGCTTCTTAGTCCTCCCCCTCCTCTTCCTCTTTGGGGCCGTTCGTCGCTTCCGTTTCTTCTTAGACTTTTTCTTAATTTGCTTCCGAACGCCCATTCCAAATTTTTTCTTCGCCTTCATAATATTAGTAACAAGGTAAGCTGCTGCACGCTCTTTAAAAGAACTATCTGGAGCTTTAAATCTTTCCCAAGCTTTGTCTGCTAATAAAGAATCTGCCTTATGACGCTCTGTTATATCCTTGTGCTGTGAATAGGCAATGTCATGAGTCTTGCAGGCGTTGTCTAACTCATTTATCCCACGATCTCCACGCTTTAGTCGCTCTGCGAGCTTTGTACCGGGGCCACAATAGTTATAGCCAGGAATATGTAACTCAATTGGAAGAGCGTCAATAAATTTATTTAAGAGACCTCTTCCACGTTTACGATGTAAATTATTACTAATCATATTATAAATGCGTTTCCCCATTATATATAACGTTATTCATTGAAGATTTACCACTGATTAAACACATTTCGAATGTGATGCGATTAATAAAACAAAAAAGTAATATCGTGGTTCGCGACATTGTGAAAATGATAGCGATGCAAATCTCCCTCCGCGTCATAGTGAGCTATTGCCCAACTCAATCCGTGCTCTTGTGGTTGGCCCATCCAACTGTGGGAAAACTAATATTATGATAAGTCTCATTGAAAGCCCAAATGGTTTGAAATTTGAAAATGTATACGTGTTTTCAAAGAGTCTTTATCAACCCAAATATGAATACTTGGAAAAGCTTATAAAACCGATTAAGGGTATGGGCTTCCATAAATTCTCACAGAACGAAGCTGTTATACCACCTAGCGAAGCAAAAAAAAATCAGTTTTTATATTCGATGATGTTAGCAGCGAAAGCCAAAACCAAATCCGTTCTTATTTTAGTATGGGTCGTCATAGAAACATAGATTCGTTTTATTTATGTCAAACTTATACAAAGATTCCGAAACATCTTATTCGCGACAATGCAAATGTAATTATAATGTTTAAACAGGATGATTTGAACATGCGAAATATATATCGGGATCATATAAACACCGATATGAACTATGACTCATTTACAAAAATTTGTCAAAAATGTTGGGAGAATAAATATGGGTTTTTATTCGTAAGTAAGGATAGCCCAATCGAACAAGGTCGCTACAGAAAAGGATTTAATGAATTCATTATTCTTTAAAATTATATATATATATATATATATATAAGATAGGGATAGGTGGCCATATATTATCCAGTTGAAGAAGAGATTTCAAAATGGTTAGATCATTGACTTTATCAGTGAATGGGAATAGCTCAATTATAACCACTAATTACTTCCCCCCGATTGAATTAGATGGTGCCTTCGAATGTGCATTGATCGATTTTAACATGTACAATTCAATCCCAAACATTGATTTAAATAATAATCTCTTTCATATTGGCGACAAAGTTATTGAAATTCCTATCGGGTCATATGAACTCGAGGATATCTCTGATTATATCGAAAATATGTTAAAGAGTTTTAATCTTGAAAAAACATTGAAAATTAAAAACAATAATAATACGCTTCAGGTTGAGATATTTAGTAGTAAAGAAAAAATATATTTTAATAAAGAAAGATCGATAGGTAACTTGTTTGGATTCAAGCAAAGAGTTTTAGATGCAAACAAATATCACTTATCCGACAATGCTGTCAACATTTTAAAAATAAATTCTATTCGCTTGGAATGTAATATTGTCAGTGGTTCATACGTAGATAATATGCCCAATCACATATTACATGAGTTTGGAATTTCCGTTCCACCGGGCTATAAAATGAGTGTGACACCACGCAATCTTATCTATTTGCCCATTAACTGCAAAGAACTAAGTTGTCTTTCTATACATATCGTTGACCAGAACGGAGAATTATTGAATTTGCGTGGTGAAAACGTATCAATTCGCATACATATTCGTGCAATAGAATGATAATTTACAATAAAAGCTTTGGTATACTCCATCAACCACACACTAGCAGTTATAAAGCTAAAGGAAAAGGGTTACAATTAAATAAAGGAGTGCTTACATTAAAAAACAGATTGTTTCTACAATCACTAGGCTTAAAAGTTCGGAAATAATAATAAAAAGAAAAATGAAGGATATTTTAAATGTTCGTGAAAGGCCACAATCGGACATAAGCATTTCGAAATTGGATTTTCACACCTATACCCCCTACCATTCTTCGTTTAAAGCTAACGATGAAATTCGTATTTGTATTCAAAATCAGGATTTGTATGTACTCCCCCATGAAAGTTATCTAAATTTTCAAGGAGTAGTCTCCAAAATAGCAGCCAATGGTACAAGCACCACTGAAAATGTAGAGGCCACTTTTCACAATAATTGTATGGCGAGCTTTATCGACGAAGTTAGATATCTAATCAATGGAGTAGAATTGGACAAGTGTAGATTTGTTGGTGTTACTACCACACTAAAAAATTTGGTCTCACTTAATCGTCAAGATAGTCGAAAACTCTTAAATGCTGGGTGGACCGGTGGACCTGATTTTAACACAAAAGCTCATTTTAATTTTTCGGTACCGCTAAAAAATCTGTTAGGCTTCGCCGAGGATTATAGAAAAGTGATCTTAAATTCGAAGCACGAATTAGTTCTTATTCTATCTAAGAATCTGGACGATGTATATATTAAGAGTAAAGATAATATTACATATAATTTGGAAATGACTAATATTGCCTGGAAAATCCCTCACGTAACCCCCAGCGATGCTGCAAAAATTAAAATCTATGACCTAATTAAATCTGGAGTTAATTTACCGATAGCTTTCCGTAGCTGGGACATGTATATTAACCCAAAACTAGTTCAGGGTACCCAACATGTTTGGAATGTTAAATTAGCTGCCAATCGTGAGAGGCCAAGATTTGCGATAGTAGCTTTTATGTTGAAAGGAAAATTAATTGCAAATAATTTATCTAACTTGAAAGTCCACCTGAACTCGGAAACATACCCATATGATGATTTAAATGTAAACTTTGATAAGGATAAATATGCCCACCTTTACGAGATGTATGCACGGTTTCAAAAAAGTTATTACAATCACCCCGAACAACCATTATTATCTCCAACAGAATTTAAATCTATGCCTATGATAGTTATCGATCTTTCATATCAAAATGAGACAGTTAAATCAGGTCCTATCGATGTAAAAATTTCAACCGATTTAATATCGTCAAGTAGTGAAAACACTCAGGCCTATTGCCTCCTTATTCATGATCGTTTAGTTGAGTACTCCCCTCTATCAGGGCTGTTACAGCGAATTATCTAGGCACACACACACACAATCAAGCAACACAATTTCCTAAATCATGATTAACAAGGATTTTGTTTCCATTGACGTACAAGGATTTTTTGATAATTCCAACAAATTTATTCTAAAAGAAATTGGACTTGTATTTAACAAAGAAAATAAACTTAATAATAATTTTGTGCTTCAACCCCCATTCGACTTTACACGCTTAACAAATAAGTCGCGAAAAACTGCAATATGGCTCACAAAAAATCATCATAAAATTTTTTGGAACGACGGATTGAACAACTTTCACCAAACTAGAAAATATATTCAGCAAATAACATCGGGAAAATATATTATATGTAAGGGGGGTGAAAAAAAAGATTTCTTGGAACTTTTCTAAGATCTCCACACATAAGAGACGTCGAGGGGATGGGATGTCCACCGCTAAATACCTTTGATGTAAACCTCTCCCCCTTTTGCTCAATACATCTTATAACTGGTGTTTGTGCCCTAAATAATGCTCACAATATTTTAAATTTTTTTAATGCAACTATGAGCTGACTCATAAACATGCATACATATTTCAAAGAGAATTACAATGGACTGCAAGCAAAGCGGAATTATTTACCAAATCAATAGTTTCACTTCACAATTTGGTAGTGAAATTAGCAGTGAGCACTTAAAATATCTGATTGAGACAAGGAACATGTTTTTAGATAAATGTGACTACGGACTTAGTAAAACAATATATGGACACCATTTTACATTTTGTAAATTGCACAATAATCCCATTGGATTTGGAGAAGATACATGTGCTTGCTTTTTCTATAAAAATCATCAAGATGGTGCCTTAAAACTAATGACATCATACTTAGCTTATAAAAAAAAAAAAAAAATTGTTAACAAAAAATAAAAAATCTAAATATACATATTTTTACTAAAAATTTCTGTGTGCACGCTTTTCTTGGGGTGGGGGGTTTTCCTATTTCTAGGTGAAGACTTTCGTCTCTACTTTCTCATATATGTTAGCATACTATTATTGTTTGCTGTTGTTGTTGTTGTTGCTATTGCTATTGTTGTTGTTGTTGATATTGTTGTTGTTGTTGCTATTGTTACTGCTGCTTTAAATTTCTGTGTGCATGTTTTATAGCAGGCAGCAAGCAGCAGGCAGCAAGCCGCATGTAGCAGCCAGCAGGCAGCAGGCAGCATGCAAGGCAGCAGCATGCATGGCAGCCAGCAGGCAGCAGGCAGATTTTGATTTTATTTTATTTTTATACTCATTTTAATTCTTAATTCAAATTACATAGGCAAAATTTTATTTTTTTATTTATTTATTTATTTATTTATTTATTTTATATATTTTTATATTAATTTTAATTCTTAATTCTAATTCTTATATATATATATATATTTTTATATATAGATTTTTTTTTTTATTTATTTATTTATTTATTTTTATTTAACTTGACAACTTATAACTACTTAATCGAATTTCGTCGCTTCTTGCGAGGCACCGCATCGTCGTCGTCGTCGTCATCCGACTCCTCGTGATCCAATTATCTCACACCCCTCCAATAGAAACCCTCGCCGGGGATTCGGTTGCTTGGAGAGGTGCTACGCCGACTAGCTGGGCGCCTCTTTACAAAATTCCTCCGAAGTTCTAATCCACGTAGATATTTTTCTTCGGTGTTTCTAAACACCTGACAAGCCTCGTGGCTCAGTTTGAGTAGACTCCCTACCTGAGGGTTCCCACTCGGCACGTCCTCGAAAGATATTGCGTGCAAATATCTCCCCACTTTATCAAAAAATGGGGCATATATCCCCATTAGATTTATGGATTTTGGTGGGGAGACGAGAGTGGTGCTATTGCTGCTGTTGCTGCTGCTGCTGCTGTTGCCGATTTTCATGCTGTTGCTGCTGCTGTTGTTCATGATGATGTTGATGTTGATGTTGATGTTGCTGATGTTGATGTTGATGTTGCTGATGTTGATGTTGATGTTGATGTTGATGTTGCTGTTGCTGTTGCTGATGTTGATGTTGATGTTGCTGCTGTTGATGTTGATGTTGCTGTTGCTGTTGCTGATGTTGATGTTGATGTTGCTGCTGTTGATGTTGCTGTTGCTGCTGTAACTGTTGCTGTTGCTGTTGCTGTTGCTGGTGAATATGGACCGTCTGCTCTGTTTGTCTGATTTGTTCAAACTAAATGTGCTCGAGATTCTGACTCTCGTAAGAGCCCATTCCTCTCCGCGCTTAGGTGGCATGCAGCATGCAGCTAAACCAAAGGCTGAGAAAATCAACCCTCATTTTATTGTCTATTTTCCGAGACACCCAAAACGCTGCATGAGAACCCGGATGAGTTTCCCCTTTTGTTTTATTTTCGGGTTTATCCCTGCACGCTCCGTGCTGTTCAATGCGGGTGGAATTCCCCAGATGAAGCAGCTGGCATTACCAATTTTTTAGTGAGGGTGGATTTATTCTTTTCACTCTAACTTCAAAACTCGTATATTTCTAAGACATCCCGAGACCCAAAACCCAAAACCCAAAACCCAAAATTCCGCAGCGATCTTTACCAAGGGTGGATTTGATTGCTCGCTCGTCACACCACGTTAATTGACAACCTAATTCCACATCTAACAACACCTGACGAACACCCAGCGATCACTTACTGAGGGTGAATTCCTTTTGAGAAAGTCACCGGTGGAATTTTTTGACGACTTTCTCAACCATCACACGTCTCAGCCACCCCCAATCTTGATCGCTCGTCACGCAACAGCTAACAACACCTGACAAACACCCTCGCGTCACCCCAAAATTTCTGGATCTCATTTACATAATCCCACGATCACCTGTCAACTTATCATAACTAATTACACCCTTTTTCACGCCACCTGTCAACTTAGCATAATTTATTACCCCTCTTAATTGCCTCCCCCACCTCCTCCCCCCACCCCAAGTGAGCCAGAACTCTCATTTTATATCTACTTGCAGTCCTCATTCAATCTGAATCATCAGACCAGGACCATACAGACTCTGGCATTAACGACAGCACTGTGGAAGTAAAACCGACCACAATGGCTGACGAAACTATTGCCCAAAGGGCATACATAAAGGAAATTTCAGGTGCCATTCCGGAGTTTAACGGACAAAAGCTTCACCTACAAAGGTTCACAACAGCTTTGAAGTTAGTCAACCTAACAAAAGGCGCAGTCGAAAACCTAGCTGTTGAAGTGATCAAATCCAAAATTTGTTGGATCGACACTATACAGAGTACAAAACGAAACAACAATAGAGGCGATAATAAAGAAATTGCAAGACACTATTGTCGGCGAAACATCCGACGTAGTGAAAGCAAAAATGGCAAAAACAGGACAGAAAGGCAAAACAGCCGAAAAATTCACAACGGAAATAGACCACTTACGAAAGCTCCTTGAAGCTTCGTACATTGATGAAGGCCTATCGGCCGAACACGCTGACAAATTCAGCACGAAGGAAGCCATAACCACAATGGTTAAAAATTGTGATCATGGCCACCTTAAAACCATATTACAAGCGGGCAATTTTACAACTATGAACGAGGCCGTCACCAAGTACATACAATGCAGTACTGAGATGACGGGCAATGCTAATTCAATATTGTACACCCAAAGAGGAAATAACTATCGCGGAAATAATTTCAGAAACAATTATCGCGGTAGGGGTAACAATAGAGGTAACTATCACAACAACGGATATTACCAAAACAACGGTTACAACCGATATAATAATAACCAAAATAATAATAATTATAGAAACAACAACAGAGATGGAAACAACCGCGGTGGAAACAACCGCTGGGGAAACAACAATGGCAACAACAACAATAATCCAAGCAATAATAATCGAAACAACAATAATCCAAGCAATAATAATCGAAACAACAATAATCGAAACAACAATGTCAGAGTAGCCCAAGGAAATTCGGGAAACTCTCAAAACCCTTTAGATATACAGCAGTAGATAACATCAAAATTCACACCATAAATCTCAGTCAAAGCACATTCGTAACTTTCATAAACGTAGCAACAGGAAAAGAATTAGTTTTTCTCTTAGATACAGGTGCGGAAATATCCCTATTGAAAGAAAATTCCGATATTTTTCAAAACATTCAAAATAATCATATAGTAAACATACAGGGAATAAGTCAGGAAGTCACCAAATCAAAAGGCTTAACTTCCATTGAAATACAAACTTCAAAATATATAATTCCACATGAGTTTCATATAGTAAACCAACAATTCGTTATTCCTTGTGATGGAATACTAGGAATCGATTTTATTAAAAAATACAACTGTCAACTAGACTTCAAGCAGTTAGAAGACTGGCTTATAATTAGACCAAATAACCTCAACTATCCGATTTATGTTCCAATAACATACAGCACTGGCAACAACTCCATAATTCTGCCAGCAAGATCCCAAGTCGTCCGAAAAATTAAAATAAATTCAGAAGAAAATAGTGTATTAATTCCGAATCAAGAAATCCAGCATGGTATTTATATTGCAAATACCATGGTAACAGTCCAAAATGCATACATAAGACTATTAAACACAACAAATACAGATCAGGTAGTTTACATTAACAATATCCAACATGAACCACTTTCAAACTACGATGTAGTACAAAAAGACTTAAAAAACAGAGAAAAGATTATATTAACTCAGCTTTCAAAAAACTTCCCGCCACAATTTAATAAACAACTAACAGAATTATGCACCCAGTATAACGATGTGTTCGGAATAGAAACCGAACCGATCACTACCAATAATTTTTATAAACAAAAATTGAGATTAAATGATGATGAACCCGTATACATAAAAAATTATAGAAATCCTCATAGTCAACAAGACGAGATTCAAAAACAAGTTCAAAAACTCATTAATGACAAAATAGTGGAACCGTCTGTATCACCTTATAATAGCCCACTTCTATTAGTACCCAAAAAGTCACTTCCAAATTCGGAAAAGAAAAAATGGCGATTAGTAATTGACTATCGTCAGATTAATAAAAAACTCTTGTCTGATAAATTTCCACTCCCTAGAATTGATGATATTTTAGATCAACTAGGTAGAGCAAAATATTTCTCATGTCTTGACTTAATGTCTGGTTTTCACCAAATTGAACTCGAAAAAAGTTCACGGGATATAACATCCTTTTCAACAAACAATGGCTCGTATCGCTTTACGCGATTACCATTCGGTTTAAAAATAGCTCCAAATTCTTTTCAGAGAATGATGACTATAGCCTTCTCTGGATTAGAACCTTCGCAAGCATTTCTTTATATGGATGACTTAATAGTCATAGGGTGTTCCGAAAAACATATGCTTAAGAACCTAACTGATGTTTTCGAGAAATGTAGGCAACGCAACCTAAAGTTACATCCTGAAAAATGTTCATTTTTTATGCACGAAGTCACTTTTCTAGGACATAAGTGCACAGATAAAGGAATCTTGCCTGACGACAAAAAATACGACGTTATTCAAAATTATCCAGTCCCACATGATGCGGACAGCGCGAGAAGATTCGTTGCATTTTGCAATTATTACAGAAGGTTTATACAAAATTTTGCTGATTATTCCCGTCACATAACAAGATTATGTAAGAAAGATGTAAAATTCGAATGGACAACTGAATGCCAAAACGCCTTCGAACATCTCAAATCCGCATTAATAAACCCAACTCTGTTACAATACCCAGATTTTAGCAAAGAGTTTTGCATAATCACAGATGCTAGCAAATATGCTTGTGGAGCAGTTCTAACACAAAACAAGCATGGACTACAGCTTCCAGTTGCGTACGCATCAAGATCTTTTACAAAAGGTGAAAGTAACAAGAGCACAACAGAACAAGAACTAGCAGCTATTCATTGGGCAATAACACATTTCAGACCGTATATTTATGGTAGACACTTCACTGTCAAAACAGACCACAGAGCACTTACCTACTTATTTTCAATGGTAAACCCAAGTTCCAAATTAACACGAATGAGACTTGAACTAGAGGAATATAATTTTACAGTAGAGTATCTAAAGGGCACCACGAATTATGTTGCTGACGCACTATCAAGAATCACTATCACTGACTTAAAAAACATACAATCAAACAATATGGTTCTGAAAGTCACTACCAGAAACCAAAGTAGACAGAAATCCTGCGCAGGAAAAGAACAAATAGAATTGCATGAGCAATCTATAGATAAAGCTTCAAAGCCCAACGTATATGAAGTCATTAATAATGATGAAGTACGTAAAGTAGTGACCTTGCATGTAAATAATAAGATGTGTTTATTTAAACACGGAAAGAAAATTACAGCAAGATATGATGTTAGCGATTTGTATACTAAAGGAACCATTGACTTAGGTCAATTCTTTCAAAGGCTTGAAAAGCAGGCCGGTATTAACAAAATCAGCCAACTCAAAGTGGCACCGTGGGAAAATATCTTTGAACTAGTTTCAATTGATAATTTTAAAATAATGGGCAATAAAATATTGAAATTATTAAGAGTAGCGCTACTCAACCCGGTGACCGTAATAAATATTAAAGAAGAAAAAGAAGCTATACTGTCTACATTCCATGATGATCCAATGCAAGGAGGTCACACAGGCATTACAAAAACCTTGGCCAAGGTCCAGAGACACTACTACTGGAAAAATATGTCTAAAGACATAAAAGAGTACATAAGAAAATGTCCAAAATGCCAAAAGTCTAAAACGACTAAACATACAAAGACCCCACTAACCATAACAGAAACTCCACAAAGAGCTTTTGACAGGGTAATTGTGGATACAATTGGTCCACTACCAAAATCAAATAATGGAAACGAATACGCAGTAACATTAATATGCGATTTGACAAAGTATTTGGTAGCAATACCAATACCAAATAAGAGTGCAAACACAGTAGCGAAAGCTATATTTGAAAATTTTATTCTAAAGTACGGTCCAATGAAGACGTTCATTACGGACATGGGAACAGAATATAAAAATTCGATAATTGAAGATTTATGTAAAAACTTAAATATCAAAAACATAACTTCTACTGCACACCATCACCAGACTGTCGGAACAGTGGAGCGAAGCCACAGAACACTCAATGAGTTTATTCGTTTGTACATCTCAGTTGACAAAACAGATTGGGATGTATGGCTACAATACTTCGTTTATTGCTTTAACACGACCCCTTCTATGGCACATGATTATTGTCCATATGAGCTTGTTTTTGGTAGAACTTTAAATCTACCTAAGCATTTTAACAATATAAATATATAGAATTATTATGAAGATTATGCTAAAGAATCAAAATTCAGGTTAGAACAAGCATTTAAGAGAGCTAGGCTAATGTTAGAATCGCATAAACTAAAACAAAAAGATAGATACGACAAAAATAGTTTAGACTTTGAATTAAAAATAGGAGACCAGGTTTTATTAAAAAACGAAACTGGCCATAAGCTAGACTTTAAATATACAGGTCCTTATAAGGTAGAACAAATAGGAGATAAAGATAACATAACTATAACAAATATAAAAAATAAAAATAAATATATATATATATTATAAAATAACTCCATTATATTACGTTATTTTTCAAAAGGAGGGAGATGTAGTATGCACATATATTTGATACCCACTGTACCAAGCGTACTTAACGGGTACACACTGTAACACTTTGTTGCAGTGTTTACATAACTCAAGGTCTCGGTCATAAACCTCAAGTGGACGAAATATGAACCGCCCACTTATACATTGGCCCGCACACAAAGAGTGCAAGTGTCAGCATAAATGCAACACGCTCGGACCACATGTATATATATGCATATATCTCCGCGCTCAGCCTAAGCTAGCATAGCTATGTATTTAAGAATATATATACGTCTCTCCGCTGCCGCTATTGGCAGCGCAGCTAACGAGACTTAGACTTCTTTAGTTTTAAATCCATATGAATAAAGACAGAAACTCTTGGGAGCGCGGAGCAGTAACAACGGCTGCCCTGCGCGATATGTGAAAAATCAAAATAAAGTAAAAATACAATCAAAACTTCTAAACGTCAAACTGAATATTATTATTTGGCGGTTTGGGACAAATCTATTTCCACATAATAGCGTCACTCTTTTATCAACATGAACAACTATAATTTTTCACGAAATTGCATCACAAAATTCAGATTCAAGGGCAAATTCACCATCGAGCGGGCGCTTTGTTACCACCACCAAACAAAGATCATAAATTCCTTCAGAGGCTTGGGAGGCTTGCTAACGTTTAAATTTGCTTGAAAACGACACACATTGGGACTCAACGCTCGCTGATGCCACTGTTTCTCTTTCTGGATCAAATCAAATTCGTGCATTATTTGCAATAATCATAGCCACATGTCATCCGTCGAACCCGACCGCACTGTGGGAAAAGTACAAGGACGATATGGCTGACGACCTTTTAATAGACGTTCGCAGGACAACTATGAATTTCACTCTTGCCATTAACGGAGAAATGCACAACGAAGCTTTAATACGGATCGAAGACATGTGTATGCTTATGTGCGGCAGTCTACTGTCGACATTGGGAATGCCAACGCCACATCGTTCAGTGCACGATGCTTTCAATCGCGAATTTCAACGGGAGCAACACTATAACCAAGATAACTTGGCCGAAAGAGTCCGAACCAATGAGCCGTTTTTGAATGCCGAGCAGAAGAACGTGTACGATTCGATAATGAAGGTTGTTGACGATGGATCGGGAGGCTTATACTTTCTCGATGCTCCTGGTGGGACAGGCAAGACATTTGTCATTTCGTTGATTCTGGCAACGATTCGATCAAGATCTCAAATTGCGTTGGCTGTTGCATCATCTGGCATTGCTGCCACGTTGTTGGAAGGCGGTCGAACTGCACATTCCGCTTTGAAGCTGCCCATGAATCTTCTCACGGTTGACAAGCCAACATGTACAATAAGCAAGAATTCGGCGACAGCGAAATTGATGCGAGAATGCAAAATCATCATTTTGGATGAATGCACGATGGCGCATAAGCGAGCTTTGGAGGCAGTTGACCGAACGATGAAAGATTTACGGTGGGTCTTTGATATTGCTGTTCGGAGATTTTCGTCAAACGCTTCCCGTCATCCCGAAATCTACGGCTGCCGATGAAGTTAATGCATGCCTTAAATCGTCTTCATTGTGGAGATATGTCAAAAAGCTGAAATTAACCACGAACATGAGAGTCACATTGCAGAATGACCCGTCCGCTGCTGAATTCTCGAGACAACTGCTGGCACTTCGCAATGGCGAAATTCCTGTTGATGTTTCGACTGGATCAATATCGTTTCCGGCAAATTTTTGCGTGTTCACATCGTCAAAGGATGAACTCATTAACAAAGTGTTCCCCGACATTGCGCAAAATTATAAAAATATCGACTGGATTAGTGAACGGGCAATACTAGCAGCGAAGAACAAGGACGTAGATAATTTGAATTACATTATTCAAAATCAAATCGATGGAGAACTGCATTCATACAGATGCGTTGACAGCGTGACCGACGAGGATGAAGCGACGAACTATCCGACAGAATTTTTGAACTCGCTAGATGTGCCAGGAACTCCACCGCATAATTTGCAACTGAAGGTGGGATCAATTATTATAATGCTGCGGAATCTAAATCATCCGAAATTGTGCAACGGTACGCGGTTGTCCGTCAAGAAACTGATGAATAACGTGATTCAGGCGACGATCATCAAGGGAACATTTAAAGGAGAGGTAGTCCTTATACCACGAATTCCGATTATTCCAACTGATCTACTATTCCAATTCAAGAGGATTCAGTTCCCCGTCCGATTGGCATTTGCGATGACAATCAACAAATCGCAAGGCCAATCGTTAGAAGTCTGCGGGATAAATCTAGAATTTCCCTGTTTTTCGCACGGCCAGCTGTACGTTGCATGTTCGCGTGTTGGTAAGCCGTCTTCATTGTTTGTTTTTGCGCCGGAAAATAAAACAAAAAACATAGTATATCATATCGCTCTATACTAAATAAAGTATAGTCGAATTAGGGCGAGACAAAGTTCGCCGGGTCCGCTAGTTTAATATATTTTCTTTGTTGTATACCTTCTCAACTGAGCACCAGATCGGGATGAATGTTGTGTCGTTCGCTGCGTATTTAACGGCAGAATTCAACAGTACTTACATCGTTACTATATCGTAAGTCGTTTATAAGTTATGGGCAGAATAACAGTAAAAAAGCAACGGTAAAATCTTCTATATTGAATATATTTTCTTTGTTGAATATCTTCTCAACGGAGCATCAGATCGGGATGAATGCGGTGTCGTTCGCTACGTATTTAACGCCAGAAGACAACAATACTTACATCGATTCTATAGCTTAAGTCGTTTAGAAGTTATGGGCAGAACAACACAAAAAAAAAACAACGGTACAATCGTTTATATTGAATATATTTTCTTTGTTGAATATCTTTTCAGTAGAGCATCAGATCGGGATGAATGTGGTGACGTTCGCTGCATATTTAACGCAGAATAACACAAAAAAAAAAAAAACAACGGTAAAATCTCCTACATTGAATATATTTTCTTTGTTGAATAACAGACGGACAGACGGGGTCGGAGATGCCTCCTTCAATGTGTTGCAACATTCATGGCAAAATTATAATACCCTCTGCAAGGGTATAACAACGAAAAAATATTCTTTATTGAATATATTTTCTTTATTTAATATATTTTTAAAGGAGCATCAGATCGGGATGAATGTGTTGTCGTTCGCTGCGTATTTAACGCCAGAAGACAACAGTACTTACATCGTTTCTTTAGCTTAAGTCGTTTAGAAGTTATGGGCACAATAACACAAAAAAAAAAACAACGGTAAAGTCTTTTACTATATATTCAATATATTTTCTTTGCTGAATATCTTCTCAACGGAGCATCAGATCGGGATGAATGTGGTGTCGTTCGCTGCGTATTTAACGCCAGAAGACCACAGTTCTTACATCGTTTCTATAGCATAAGTCGTTTAGAAGTTATGGGCAGAATAACACAAAAAAAGCAACGGTAAAATCTTCTATATTGAATATATTTTCTTTGTTGAATATCTTCTTAACGGAGCATCAGATCGGCATGTCTGTGGTGTCGTTCGCTGCGTATTTAACGCCAGAAGACCACAGTTCTTACATCGTTTCTATAGCTTAAGTCGTTTAGAAGTTATGGGCAGAATAACAAAAAAAAAAAAAAACGGTAAAATCTTCTATATTGAATATATTTTCTTTGTTGAATATCTTCTTAACGGAGCATCAGATCGGGATGACTGTGGTGTCGTTCGCTGCGTATTTAACGCCAGAAGACCACAGTTCTTACATCGTTTCTATAGCTTAAGTCGTTTAGAAGTTATGGGCAGAATAACACAAAAAAAAAAAAAAACTGTAAAATCTTCTTATTGAATATATTTTCTTTGTTGAATATCGTTTCAACTGAGCACCAGAACGGGATGAATGTTGTGTCGTTCGCTGCGTATTTAACGGCAGAAGATAACAGTACTTACATCGTTTTCTTTGTTGAATATCTTCTCAACGGAGCATCAGATCGGGATGAATGTGGTGTCGTTCGCTGCGTATTTAACGCCAGAAGACCACAGTACTTACATCGTTTCTATAGCTTAAGTCGTTTAGAACTTATGGGCACAATAACACAAAAAAAAAAACAAAAAGGTAAAATCTTCTATATTGAATATATTTTCTTTGTTGAATATCTTCTCAACGGAGCATCAGATCGGGATGAATGCGGTGTCGTTCGCTGCGTATTTAACGGCAGAAGACAACAGTACTTACATCGTTACTATAGCTTAAGTCGTTTAGAAGTTATGGGCAGAATAACACAAAAAAAGCAACGGAAAAATCTTTCTTATTGAATATATTTTCTTTATTTAATATATTTTTAAACGAGCATCAGGTCGGGATGAATGCGGTGTCGTTCGCTGCGTATTTAACGGCAGAAGACAACAATACTTACATCGTTTCTATAGCTTAAGTCGTTTAGAAGTTATGGGCAGAACAACACAAAAAAAACAACGGTACAATCGTTTATATTGAATATATTTTCTTTGTTGAATATCTTTTCAGTAGAGCATCAGATCGGGATGAATGTGGTGACGTTCGCTGCATATTTAACGCAGAATAACACAAAAAAAAAAAACAACGGTAAAATCTCCTACATTGAATATATTTTCTTTGTTGAATAACAGACGGACAGACGGGGTCGGAGATGCCTCCTTCACTGTGTTGCAACAATCATGGCAAAATTATAATACCCTCTGCAAGGGTATAACAACGAAAAAATATTCTTTATTGAATATATTTTCTTTATTTAATATATTTTTAAAGGAGCATCAGATCGGGATGAATGTGGTGTCGTTCGCTGCGTATTTAACGCCAGAAGACAACAGTACTTACATCGTTTCTTTAGCTTAAGTAGTTTAGAAGTTATGGGCACAATAACACAAGAAAAAAAACAACGGTAAAGTCTTCTATATTGAATATATTTTCTTTGTTGAATATCTTCTCAACGGAGCATCAGATCGGGATGAATGTGGTGTCGTTCGCTGCGTATTTAACGGCAGAAGAGAACAGTACTTACATCGTTTCTATAGCATAAGTCATTTAGAAGTTATGGGCAGAATAACACAAAAAAAGCAACGGTAAAATCTTTTACTATATATTCAATATATTTTCTTTGCTGAATATCTTCTTAACGGAGCATCAGATCGGGATGACTGTGGTGTCGTTCGCTGCGTATTTAACGCCAGAAGACCACAGTTCTAACATCGTTTCTATAGATTAAGTCGTTTAGAAGTTATGGGCAGAATAACACAAAAAAAGCAACGGTAAAATCTTTTACTATATATTCAATATATGTTCTGTGCTGAATATCTTCTCAACGGAGCATCAGATCGTGATAAATGTGGTGTCGTTCGCTGCGTATTTAACGCCAGAAGACCACAGTACTTACATCGTTTCTATAGCTTAAGTCGTTTAGAAGTTATGGGCAGAATAACACAAAAAAAGCAACGGTAAAATCTTTTACTATATATTCAATATATTTTCTTTGCTGAATATCTTCTCAACGGAGCATCAGATCGGGATGAATGTGGTATCGTTCACTGCGTATTTAACGCCAGAAGACCACAGTTCTTACATCGTTTCTTTAGCTTAAGTCGTTTAGAAGTTATGGGCAGAATAACACAAAAAAATCAACTGTAAAATCTTCTATATTGAATATATTTTCTTTGCTGAATATCTTCTCAACTGAGCATCAGATCGGGATGAATGTGGTGTCGTTCGCTGCGTATTTAACGCCAGAAGACCACAGTTCTTACATCGTTTCTATAGCTTAAGTCGTTTAGAAGTTATGGGCAGAATAACACAAAAAAAACAACGGTGAAATCTTCTTATTTAATATATTTTCTTTGTTGTATACCTTCTCAACTGAGCACCAGATCGGGATGAATGTTGTGTCGTTCGCTGCGTATTTAACGGCAGAATTCAACAGTACTTACATCGTTACTAAATCGTAAGTCGTTTATAAGTTATGGGCAGAATAACAGTAAAAAAGCAATGGTAAAATCTTCTATATTGAATATATTTTCTTTGTTGAATATCTTCTCAACGGAGCATCAGATCGGGATGAATGTGGTGTCGTTCGCTGCGTATTTAACGGCAGAAGAGAATAGTACTTACATCGTTTCTAAAGCATAAGTCGTTTAGAAGTTATGGGCAGAATAACATAAAAAAAGCAACGGTAAGATCTTCTATATTGAATATATTTTATTTGTTGAATATCTTTTTAACGGAGCATCAGATCGGGATGACTGTGGTGTCGTTTGCTGCGTATTTAACGCCAAAAGAGCACAGTTCTTACATCGTTTCTATAGCTTAAGTCGTTTAGAAGTTATGGGCAGAAAAAACAAAAAAAAAAACAACGGTAAAATCTTCTTGTTGAATATATTTTCTTTGTTGAATATCTTTTCAACTGAGCACCAGAACGGGATAAATGTTGAGTCGTTCGCTGCGTATTTAACGGCAGAAGACAACAGTACTTACATCGTTTTCTTTGTTGAATATCTTCTCAACGGAGCATCAGATCGGGATGAATGTGGTGTCGTTCGCTGCGTATTTAACGCCAGAAGACCACAGTACTTACATCGTTTCTATAGCTTAAGTCGTTTAGAAGTTATGGGCACAATAACACAAAAAAAAAAAAAAACGGTAAAATCTTCTATATTGAATATATTTTCTTTGTTGAATATCTTCTTAACGGAGCATCAGATCTGGATGACTGTGGTGTCGTTCGCTGCGTATTTAACGCCAGAAGACCACAGTTCTTACATCGTTTCTATAGATTAAGTCGTTTAGAAGTTATGGGCAAAATAACACAAAAAAAGCAACGGTAAAATCTTTTACTATATATTCAATATATTTTCTGTGCTGAATATCTTCTCAACGGAGCATCAGATCGTGATGAATGTGGTGTCGTTCGCTGCGTATTTAACGCCAGAAGACCACAGTACTTACATCGTTTCTATAGATTAAGTCGTTTAGAAGTTATGGGCAGAATAACACAAAAAAAGCAACGGTAAAATCTTTTACTATATATTAAATATATTTTCTTTGCTGAATATCTTCTCAACGGAGCATCAGATCGGGATGAATGTGGTGTCGTTCGCTGCGTATTTAACGCCAGAAGACCACAGTTCTTACATCGTTTCTTTAGCTTAAGTCGTTTAGAAGTTATGGGCAGAATAACACAAGAAAATCAACTGTAAAATCTTCTATATTGAATATATTTTCTTTGCTGAATATCTTCTCAACTGAGCATCAGATCGGGATGAATGTGGTGTCGTTCGCTGCGTATTTAACGCCAGAAGACCACAGTTCTTACATCGTTTCTATAGCTTAAGTCGTTTAGAAGTTATGGGCAGATTAGCACAAAAAAAAAAACAACGGTAAAATCTTCTTATTGAATATATTTTCTTTGTTGAATATCTTTTCAACTGAGCACCAGAACGGGATGAATGTTGAGTCGTTCGCTGCGAATTTAACGGCAGAAGACAACAGTACTTACATCGTTTTCTTTGTTGAATATCTTCTCAACGGAGCATAAGATAGGGATGAATGTGGTCTCGTTCGCTGCGTATTTAACGCCAGAAGACCACAGTACTTACATCGTTTCTATAGCTTAAGTCGTTTAGAAGTTATGGGCACAATAACACAAAGAAAAAAAACAACGGTAAGATCTTTTATATTGATTATATTTTCTTTGTTGAATATCTTTTTAACGGAGCATCAGATCGGGATGACTGTGGTGTCGTTCGCTGCGTATTTAACGCCAGAAGACCACAGTTCTTACATCGTTTCTATAGCTTAAGTCGTTTAGAAGTTATGGGCAGAATAACACAAAAAAAAAAACGGCAAAATCTTCTTATTGAATATATTTTCTTTGTTGAATATCTTTTCAACTGAGCACCAGAACGGGATGAATGTTGAGTCGTTCGCTGCGAATTTAACGGCAGAAGACAACAGTACTTACATCGTTTTCTTTGTTGAATATCTTCTCAACGGAGCATAAGATAGGGATGAATGTGGTCTCGTTCGCTGCGTATTTAACGCCAGAAGACCACAGTACTTACATCGTTTCTATAGCTTAAGTCGTTTAGAAGTTATGGGCACAATAACACAAAGAAAAAAAACAACGGTAAAATCTTCTATATTGAATATATTTTCTTTGTTGAATATCTTCTCAACGGAGCATCAGATCGGGATGAATGTGGTGTCGTTCGCTGCGTATTTAACGGCAGAAGAAAACAGTACTTACATCGTTTCTATAGCTTAAGTCGTTTAGAAGTTATGGGCAGAATAACACAAAAAAAGCAACGAAAAAATATTCTTTATGGAATATATTTTCTTTATTTAATATCTTTTTAAAGGAGCACAAGATCGGGATGAATGTGGTGTCGTTCGCTGCGTATTTAACGCAAGAAGACAACAGTACTTACATCGTTTCTATAGCTTAAGTCGTTTAGAAGTTATGGGCAGAATAACACAAAAAAAAAAAAACGGTAAAATCTTCTATATTAAATATATTTTCTTTGTTTAATATCTTCTCAACGGAGCATCAGATCGGGAGGAATGTGGTGTCGTTCGCTGCGTATTTAACGGCAGAAGAGAACAGTTCTTACATCGATTCTATAGCATAAGTCGTTTAGAAGTTATGGGCAGAATAACACAAAAAAAGCAACGGTAAAATCTTATATATTGAATATATTTTCTTTGTTGAATATCTTCTTAACGGAGCATCAGATCGGGATGACTGTGGTGTCGTTCGCTGCGTATTTAACGACAGAAGACCACAGTTCTTACATCGTTTCTATAGATTAAGTCGTTTAGAAGTTATGGGCAGAATAACACAAAAAAAGCAACGGTAAAATCTTTTACTATATATTCAATATATGTGGTGACGTTCGCTGCATATTAAACGCAGAATAACACAAAAAAAAAGAACAACAACGGTAAAATCTCCTACATTGAATATATTTTCTTTGTTGAATAACAGACGGACAGACGGGGTCGGAGATGCCTCCTTCAATGTGTTGCAACATTCATGGCAAAATTATAATAACCTCTGCAAGGGTATAACAACGGAAAAATATTCTTTATTGAATCTATTTTCTTTATTTAATATCATTTTAAAGGAGAATCAGATCGGGAAGAATGTGGTGTCGTTCGCTGCGTATTTAACGCCAGAAGACAACAGTACTTACATCGTTTCTAAAGCTTAAGTCGCTTAGAAGTTCTGGGCACAATAACACAAAAAAAAAAAAAAACGGTAAAGTCTTCTATATTGAATATATTTTCTTTGTTGAATATCTTATCAACGGAGCATCAGATCGGGATGAATGTGATGTCGTTCGCTGCGTATTTAACGGCAGAAGAGAACAGTACTTACATCGTTTCTATAGCATAAGTCGTTTATAAGTTATGGGCAGAATAACACAAAAAAAGCAACGGTAAAATCTTCTATATTGAATATATTTTCTTTGTTGAATATCTTCTTAACGGAGCATCAGATCGGGATGACTGTGGTGTCGTTCGCTGCGTATTTAACGCCAGAAGACCACAGTTCTTACATCGTTTCTATAGCTTAAGTCGTTTAGAAGTTATGGGCAGAATAACACAAAAAAAGCAACGGTAAAATCTTCTATATTGAATATATTTTCTTTGTTGAATATCTTCTCAACCGAGCATCAGATCGGAATGAATGTGGTGTCGTTGGCTGCGTATTGAACGCCAGAAGACAACAGTAGTTTCATCGTTTCTGTAGCTTAGGTGGTTTAGAAGTTATGGGCAGAATAACACAAAAAAAGCAACGGTAAAATCTTATATATTGAATATATTTTCTTTGTTGAATATCTTCTTAACGGAGCATCAGATCGGGATGACTGTGGTGTCGTTCGCTGCGTATTTAACGCCAGAAGACCACAGTTCTTACATCGTTTCTATAGATTAAGTCGTTTAGAAGTTATGGGCAGAATAACACAAAAAAAGCAACGGTAAAATCTTCTATATTGAATATATTTTCTTTCTTGAATATCTTCTTAACGGAGCATCAGATCGGGATGACTGTGGTGTCGTTCGCTGCGTATTGAACGCCAGAAGACAACAGTAGTTTCATCGTTTCTGTAGCTTAAGTCGTTTAGAAATTATGGGCATCGTTTCTGTAGCTTAGGTGGTTTAGAAGTTATGGGCAGAATAACACGAAAAAAAAACGGTAAAATCTTCTATATTGAATATATTTTCTTTGTTGAATATCTTCTCAACCGAGCATCAGATCGGGATGAATGTGGTGTCGTTGGCTGTGTATTGAACGCCAAAAGACAACAGTAGTTTCATTGTTTCTGTAGCTTAAGTGGTTTAGAAGTTATGGGCAGAATAACACAAAAAAACAACGGTAAAATCTTCTATATTGAATATATTTTCTTTGTTGAATATCTTCTCAACCGAGCATCAGATCGGAATGAATGTGGTGTCGTTGGCTGCGTATTGAACGCCAGAAGACAACAGTAGTTTTATCGTTTCTGTAGCTTAAGTCGTTTAGAAGTTATGGGCAGAATAACACAAGAAAATCAACGGTAAAATCTTGTATATTGAATATATTTTCTTTGTTTAATATCTTCTCAACGGAGCATCAGATCGGGAGGAATGTGGTGTCGTTGGCTGCGTATTTAACGCCAGAAGACCACAGTTATGGGCAGAATAAAAGTTATGGGCAGAACAACACAAAAAAAAAAACAACGGTACAATCGTTTATATTGAATATATTTTCTTTGTTGAATATCTTTTCAGTAGAGCATCAGATCGGGATGAATGTGGTGACGTTCGCTGCATATTAAACGCATAATAACACAAAAAAAAAGAACAACAACGGTAAAATCTCCTACATTGAATATATTTTCTTTGTTGAATAACAGACGGACAGACGGGGTCGGAGATGCCTCCTTCAATGTGTTGCAACATTCAAGGCAAAATTATAATACCCTCTGCAAGGGTATAACAACGGAAAAATATTCTTTATTGAATCTATTTTCTTTATTTAATATCATTTTAAAGGAGAATCAGATCGGGAAGAATGTGGTGTCGTTCGCTGCGTATTTAACGCCAGAAGACAACAGTACTTACATCGTGTCTATAGCTTAAGTCGTTTAGAAGTTATGGGCAGAATAACACAAAAAAAGCAACGGTAAAATCTTCTATATTGAATATATTTTCTTTGTTGAATATCTTCTTAACGGAGCATCAGATCGGGATGACTGTGGTGTCGTTCGCTGCGTATTTAACGCCAGAAGACCACAGTTCTTACATCGTTTCTATAGCTTAAGTCGTTTAGAAGTTATGGGCAGAATAACACAAAAAAAGCAACTGTAAAATCTTTTACTATATATTCAATATATTTTCTGTGCTGAATATCTTCTCAACGGAGCATCAGATCGTAATGAATGTGGTGTCGTTCGCTGCGTATTTAACGCCAAAAGACAACAGTAGTTTCATCGTTTCTGTAGCTTTAGTCGCTTAGAAGTTCTGGGCACAATAACACACAAAAAAAAACGGTAAAGTCTTCTATATTGAATATATTTTCTTTGTTGAATATCTTCTCAACGGAGCATCAGATCGGGATGAATGTGATGTCGTTCGCTGCGTATTTAACGGCAGAAGAGAACAGTACTTACATCGTTTCTATAGCATAAGTCGTTTAGAAGTTATGGGCAGAATAACACAAAAAAAGCAACGGTAAAATCTTCTATATTGAATATATTTTCTTTGTTGAATATCTTCTTAACGGAGCATCAGATCGGGATGACTGTGGTGTCGTTCGCTGCGTATTTAACGCCAGAAGACCACAGTTCTTACATCGTTTCTATAGCTTAAGTCGTTTAGAAGTTATGGGCAGAATAACACAAAAAAAGCAACGGTAAAATCTTTTACTATATATTCAATAACGCAGAATAACACAAAAAAAAAGAACAACAACGGTAAAATCTCCTACATTGAATATATTTTCTTTGTTGAATAACAGACGGACAGACGGGGTCGGAGATGCCTCCTTCAATGTGTTGCAACATTCATGGCAAAATTATAATACCCTCTGCAAGGGTATAACAACGGAAAAATATTCTTTATTGAATCTATTTTCTTTATTTAATATCATTTTAAAAGAGAATCAGATCGGGAAGAATGTGGTGTCGTTCGCTGCGTATTTAACGCCAGAAGACAACAGTACTTACATCGTGTCTATAGCTTAAGTCGTTTAGAAGTTATGGGCAGAATAACACAAAAAAAGCAACGGTAAAATCTTCTATATTGAATATATTTTCTTTGTTGAATATCTTCTTAACGGAGGATCAGATCGGGATGACTGTGGTGTCGTTCGCTGCGTATTTAACGCCAGAAGACCACAGTTCTTACATCGTTTCTATAGCTTAAGTCGTTTAGAAGTTATGGGCAGAATAACACAAAAAAAGCAACGGTAAAATCTTTTACTATATAATCAATATATTTTCTGTGCTGAATATCTTCTCAACGGAGCATCAGATCGTAATGAATGTGGTGTCGTTCGCTGCGTATTGAACGCCAGAAGACAACAGTAGTTTCATCGTTTCTGTTGCTTAAGTCGTTTAGAAGTTATGGGCAGAATAACACAAAAAAAACAACGGTAAAATCTTCTTTATTGAATATATTTTCTTTGTTGAATATCTTCTCAACCGAGCATCAGTTCGGAATGAATGTGGTGTCGTTGGCTGTGTATTGAACGCCAAAAGACAACAGTAGTTTCATCGTTTCTGTAGCTTAAGTGGTTTAGAAGTTATGGGCAGAATAACACAAAAAAAACAACGGTAAAATCTTCTATATTGAATATATTTTCTTTGTTGAATGTCTTCTCAACCGAGCATCAGATCGGAATGAATGTGGTGTCGTTGGCTGCGTATTGAACGCCAGAAGACAACAGTAGTTTCATCGTTTCTGTAGCTTAAGTCGTTTAGAAGTTATGGGCAGAATAACACAAAAAAACCAACGGTAAAATCTTCTATATTGAATATATTTTCTTTGTTGAATATCTTCTCAACCGAGCATCAGATCGGAATGAATGTGGTGTCGTTGGCTGCGTATTGAACGCCAGAAGACAACAGTAGTTTCATCGTTTCTGTAGCTTAGGTGGTTTAAAAGTTATGGGCAGAATAACACAAAAAAAAAACAACGGTAAAATCTTCTATATTGAATATATTTTCTTTGTTGAATATGTTCTCAACCAAGCATCAGATCGGAATGAATGTGGTGTCGTTGGCTGCGTATTGAACGCCAGAAGACAACAGTAGTTTCATCGTTTCTGTAGCTTAGGTGGTTTAGAAGTTATGGGCAGAATAACACAAAAAAAAAAAACGGTAAAATCTTCTATATTGAATATATTTTCTTTGTTGAATATCTTCTCAACCGAGCATCAGATCGGGATGAATGTGGTGTCGTTGGCTGTGTATTGAACGCCAAAAAACAACAGTAGTTTCATCGTTTCTGTAGCTTAAGTGGTTTAGAAGTTATGGGCAGAATAACACAAAAAAAACAACGGTAAAATCTTCTATATTGAATATATTTTCTTTGTTGAATATCTTCTCAACCGAGCATCAGATCGGAATTAATGTGGTGTCGTTGGCTGCGTATTGAACGCCAGAAAACAACAGTAGTTTCATCGTTTCTGTAGCTTAAGTCGTTTAGACGTTATGGGCAGAATAACACAAAAAAAGCAACGGTAAAATCTTTTACTATATATTCAATATATTTTCTGTGCTGAATATCTTCTCAACGGAGCATCAGATCGTAATGAATGTGGTGTTGTCCGCTGCGTATTGAACGCCAGAAGACAACAGTAGTTTCATCGTTTCTGTAGCTTAAGTCGTTTAGAAGTTATGGGCAGAATAACACAAAAAAAAACAACGGTAAAATCTTCTATATTAAATATATTTTCTTTGTTGAATATCTTCTCAACCGAGCATCAGATCGGGATGAATGTGGTGCCGTTGGCTACGTATTGAACGCGAAAAGACAACAGTAGTTTCATCGTTTCTGTAGCTTAGGTGGTTTAGAAGTTATGGGCAGAATAACACAAAAAAAAAAAAAAAAACGGTAAAATCTTCTATATTGAATATCTTTTCTTTGTTGAATATCTTCTCAACCGAGCATCAGATCGGGATGAATGTGGCGTCGTTGGCTCTGTATTGAACGCCAAAAGACAACAGTAGTTTCATCGTTTCTGTAGCTTAAGTGGTTTAGAAGTTATGGGCAGAATAACACAAAACAAACAACGGTAAAATCTTCTATATTGAATATATTTTCTTTGTTGAATATCTTCTCAACCGAGCATCAGATCGGGATGAATGTGGTGTCGTTCGCTGCGTATTTAACGGCAGGAGACAACAGTACTTACATCGTTTCTATAGCTTAAGTCGTTTAGAAGTTATGGGCAGAATAACACAAAAAAAGCAACGGAAAAATCTTCTTTATTGAATATATTTTCTTTATTTAATATCTTTTTAAAGGAGCATCAGATCGGGATGAATGTGGTGTCGTTCGCTGCGTATTTAACGCCAGAAGACAACAGTACTTACATCGTTCCTATAGCTTAAGTCGTTTAGAAGTTATGGGCACAATAACACAAAAAAAAAAAACGGTAAAGTCTTCTATATTGAATATATTTTCTTTGTTGAATATCTTCTCAACGGAGCATCAGATCGGAAGGAATGTGGTGTCGTTCGCTGCGTATTTAACGGCAGAAGAGAACAGTACTTACATCGATTCTATAGCTGAAGTCGTTTAGAAGTTATGGGCAGAATAACACAAAAAAAGCAACGGTAAAATCTTATATATTGAATATATTTTCTTTGTTGAATATCTTCTTAACGGAGCATCAGATCGGGATGACTGTGGTGTCGTTCGCTGCGTATTTAACGCCAGAAGACCACAGTTCTTACATCGTTTCTATAGATTAAGTCGTTTAGAAGTTATGGGCAGAATAACACAAAAAAAGCAACTGTAAAATCTTTTACTATATATTCAATATATTTTCTGTGCTGAATATCTTCTCAACGGAGCATCAGATCGTAATGAATGTGGTGTCGTTCGCTGCGTATTGAACGCCAGAAGACAACAGTAGTTTCATCGTTTCTGTTGCTTAAGTCGTTTAGAAGTTATGGGCAGAATAACACAAAAAAAACAACGGTAAAATCTTCTATATTGAATATATTTTCTTTGTTGAATATCTTCTCAACCGAGCATCAGATCGGAATGAATGTGGTGTCGTTGGCTGTGTATTGAACGCCAAAAGGCAACAGTAGTTTCATCGTTTCTGTAGCTTAAGTGGTTTAGAAGTTATGGGCAGAATAACACAAAAAAAACAACGGTAAAATCTTCTATATTGAATATATTTTCTTTGTTGAATATCTTCTCAACCGAGCATCAGATCGGAATGAATGTGGTGTCGTTGGCTGCGTATTGAACGCCAGAAGACAACAGTAGTTTCATCGTTTCTGTAGCTTAAGTCGTTTAGAAGTTATGGGCAGAATAACACAAAAAAAACAACGGTAAAATCTTCTATATTGAATATATTTTCTTTGTTGAATATCTTCTCAACCGAGCATCAGATCGGGATGAATGTGGTGTCGTTGGCTGCGTATTGAACGCCAAAAGGCAACAGTAGTTTCATCGTTTCTGTAGCTTAGGTGGTTTAGAAGTTATGGGCAGAATAACACAAAAAAAACAACGGTAAAATCTTCTATATTGAATATATTTTCTTTGTTGAATATCTTCTCAACCGAGCATCAGATCGGGATGAATGTGGTGTCGTTGGCTGCGTATTGAACGCCAGAAGACAACAGTAGTTTTATCGTTTCTGTAGCTTAAGTCGTTTAGAAGTTATGGGCAGAATAACACAAAAAAAACAACGGTAAAATCTTATATATTGAATATATTTTCTTTGTTGAATATCTTCTCAACCGAGCATCAGATCGGGATGAATGTGGTGTCGTTGGCTGCGTATTGAACGCCAGAAGACAACAGTAGTTTCATCGTTTCTGTAGCTTAAGTCGTTTAGAAATTATGGGCAGAATAACACAAAAAAAAACAACGGTAAAATCTTCTATATTGAATATATTTTCTTTATTGAATATCTTCTCAACCGAGCATCAGATCGGGATGAATGTGGTGTCGTTGGCTGCGTATTTAACGGCAGAAGACAACAGTACTTACATCGTTTCTATAGCTTAAGTCGTTTAGAAGTTATGGGCAGAATAACACAAAAAAAGCAACGGAAAAATCTTCTTTATTGAATATATTTTCTTTATTTGTGAGGGTACGATTTCTTATTATCTTATTATTATTTTCTTATTTTTTTATTATTTTAAATAAACCGCCATAAAATTACTAACTTGATCTTAACAGCACGATTGGTGCTGTTAACGCTAAACGAAAGATCTGGCATCTCCGACCCTTGACAGTTGTCAAACGAGGATCCGGCAACCCTTACGTTGCCAAGAATAAACTTCCGATCACCCACATCTTTCTTTTGCAATTGGAACATTTAAGGAAACAGACGTGCGTTTAGCTTAACTTAAAAGTTCCACGTGTGCAACATAAACTTTGCGAGCAAGTCCTAATATATATAGGCATCCCATCCATTCGTGTTCCAAAACAGTTTTGCAGCCGGCGCAAACCAAACTCTGTCCGCTGCTTCTTCTTCCTCGTCGTCCCGCGTGTGTAAGAAGCCGGCAGGTGAGCAGTCTAAAATTCTGCAAACGCGAGGGCTATAGTAATTGTGTTTTCTGGGTTAGATCGAAGCAAGTGCAAATCCCTTGCAGTGCAAGAGAACAGTCTTGGCAGTCTGCTGAATTGCAGCCAGCGACCCAAATCTCGGCAAGCAACTGAAACTTGCAGTAGGCGTCCCCAAACCTCGGATCGTGGAGCACCTTGCGCTGCTGAAATTGGCGGCAATCGCTGACAGGGTAACATCTCGGCTTTCTTGGTGGACAGGTGTATGATTTCTTAGGTATGCATAGATTAGCCCTGCAAAAGTTCGGGTTTAACCTCATTATATTCTCAGGCATCCAAAATCTTTTGATCAGCCCCTAAACGTGCAAGAAGCTGGCCCACTCTCAAAACTGCGCTCAGCTAGAAACTCTAGTGGCGGTCGGAAACTTGTGCGTGATTGGGGCAGCATCTGATCGAAAGTTCTGGCCTAACCTCTCCTAGGCAGCACCCGGATTTAACCTCACTCGGACATACTCTCAATTGGACTTACTTTACTTTCGACTGGATTTATTATAACCTGGATTGTCACTCCACTAAACATAACCCCACATTGGCAAACAGTTTTGATGAGCTATAGATCGTGCTACAGTCGCTGTCTTAACAACTTTTTGTAACGATTAAACGGCAGCGCTATCGCTAGTGTACCGCACCATAAACAAATAATCATCAGCAACAGCAGATCGCGGTTATTAGGCCAACAGGAGGCCAGTTGAGTTATATTTTGGTAGTATTTAAGTAACTTTAAAATATTTTCTTTTATTATCATTATTCGACCCCATACTCATATTCTTTTCTTATAGTGTACATATCATTCATTCATTGGCATTATTATATCGAGACATCTTTATTAATTAACATTTAACGAGTAATCATAGCACTCCAGTCTACAGGCCTGCGGACTTCGAGGGATTGATCGCGAGTACACACACAAGTGTCTTTGATAAACCAACCAATTACATACATAAAAAGAATATGTTTATATCCTGAATTATTACTGAATTGAATTTAGAACTTTTGAATTACTTGTTGACGGGTCCAGCTCGTATTATTACTGTTATATTTAAATAGTTATCTTTTCTTGCCTTTATCATTATTATAATTTATACATATCTTGTTAAGATAAGAAATGAAGTTTGAATTTTATTGACCTTTAATTACAGTCCGAACTCTCTTGATATTTATTATGGAATAAAGTAGAACTTTAATGGGCACCTGAGCTAAATAGGTTTCACTTTTAATGGGTAAGGGCAACCAATCATGAAATGTCTTTACAGGTAGGGCGGGCCAAGCCGAAGAGCAATAACACCTAAGTTCTTCAACAATAGGGTTTACAATATCCATATCTTCACCTCTTACAAATTTTTTTGTTTATGATCGGCTAGATTGACTTTATCCTTCCCCAAGCCTTCCTAACTCTGTCTACAAATTTTATTGTGTGGCGGTGATACTGACTAGGGAGTAACCGACCCCCTAGCTCTTCCCTGAGCTAGGCCGTTCCCGTAGGCAGAGTATGCACCCAGCCGGTATCCACTCAACCGTGTTCGTCACAGAATAAATGGCGCCCAACGTGGGGCAAGCATAGCGCAAGCATAGCGCAAGCATAGCAACAGCAAGACCGAAAGCAAGAATTCTTGTCCACCCTATGCTTCCCTCACAAATTTCCTTTAAGTCCTTTACAGTCATTAACATTCGATTTATTTTGAATAGTTTCAGAAGTTCGTTCTTTATTTAACTAGGAATCGCTGTGATTCTGGGAAATACATCAGAACCAGACCAGTAAATAAAGTAACGAATTAAAGGATCAATTTTCTTTTGGAATTAAGTTCCAAACAAGATAAACTATAGCCTAAAAGCATAGGAAATTTGAGAATTGTATTGCTGGAAAATTTTAACAATAACTCTTTCCTGCATACCTTTTTATAAATACTTCACTACCATTTACAAACAGTTAAGTTGCAGGAAGAAATCGAGACTATCTGGCTGGAACGTTTCAGCAGCATACTCTTTCATTCAGTGCAACGAGCAAATAAGTTTTTTTTAGATTCAGCTTAAAGTAGGAGAAGAAGGATATAAGCCCATATAATTTCTTAAGTGAACCCAAATTAGCAAAGGATAAGTCTCAAATTATCAAACAAAAACCAAATATATTTCAATTCATAGAGTTTGAAAGAGACTATCGTTATCTTTATCGCTACCGTTTAATATCAAAAACCGAATCATGCCGGTCAGACGTAGTCCTGAAAATGGTTCAGGATTGACAACTGATTCTATACAATGTACTATATGCAACGATTCTAGCGCGGAAACAGAATTTGTCGAAACTACTTGCCAGCATCGGTTTCATCGCGCGTGTCTCAATGTATGGTTACAGCAAAATGAAATATGCCCAAATTGTAGACAGCCCTGTTTACCTTCTCAGCTGACAAATCGTGTTAA
The DNA here is from genome assembly GCA_018153105.1 of Drosophila rufa. NCBI lineage: Eukaryota > Metazoa > Arthropoda > Insecta > Diptera > Drosophilidae > Drosophila > Drosophila rufa. Next base: position 535,740 of record JAECXS010000162.1, on the reverse strand, counting down.
TACAACCCAAGATACCAATTTAGAAACAACAAGGTCCCAAAGCGGATCTAGTTCAAACACTCGAACAGGCACAATTCCGAGAGGTCGTCCGAATACAAGACCTGCCACTAGAGCAGCAACGACCGCACCTAATATAAGACCAAGCACGAGTTCGCAAATCCCACGTTGACCACGTGTCGGAGGGTCGCAAAGATCGAACAGCATTTCGGAAACCCGAATTCACGAAATGATAGCAAATGCTTTTGAAACATATCAAACGCAACTGACCTCGACAATATCTGAACAAATTAACTCGGCAATGCAAAATCTTAATTTACCTTCTTCGCAAAGACAATCACTTGAATGGGACTCGGAGTTACCTCCAGCAGAACAACAGCCAAGACAGACAGTCAATAACAGCTTTAATGCTCACCAAAATGTGGCCAACAATCGGGATTATCGGCGTGAAGAAAACATCGATCGACCAGATCGAGTCTCAAGTTTAATTGCTCATTGGAATTTGAAATTTTCTGGATCCCCTAAAGACATTTTTGTAGAAGATTTTATATATCGCGTAAATTCATTAACTCGTCAATCATTAAATGGGAACTTTAATTTACTATATCAATCTGCAAATCTATTGTTTGTAGGCCCAGCTTTGACCTTCTATTGGCGATGCCACCGGGTTTCAGAGCACATGGATTGGGCTCAAATTTGTTCGCGATTAAGAGAAAGATATAAAGATCAGAGATCCGATCAAGACATACGAGACTCAATGCGTAAGAGAAAGCAGGGAAACAGCGAAAATTTCGACAACTTTCTCGATGCTATCTAAGCCATTGCGGATGCTTTATCTGAGCCTATGTCAGACTCAGAATTGGTTCAAGCAGTACGGAATAACTTACGATCAGACCAGGGACATGAAATATTACATATAGATACCCCTACCATAGCTTCTTTACGTAGACAATGTCACCGTCACGAAGATTTCTTTAATAATTTGAGAGTTAGAAATACTTCGCGTTTCCCACCTGCAAGGGGAGCTGTAAATGAAATATCTGTAAATTAAGAGGACGAAGGAAACTCTCTGGAAATGGAACCGCAGATTTTGACTGTTCGAAATGAGAACCAAACGAAATGTTGGAATTGTGACGCTGTAGGTCATCGATATCATGATTGTGTCCAGCCTCGCCGCATATTTTGTTATGGCTGCGGAGCTATTGATACTTACAAACCTTCTTGTCCGAAATGTATAAAAAAATCGGAAAACTCTCGCCCGGACATCCGAGTCAATCCAAGGACGGATGCCCGACAGTAGACTTGGAAGCAGACAAAACGGAGACAAAAGAACATACAACCATTACTGACAGTTCAACTAACATACCTGACGTTTCAAATAATAGACATTTTAAGCCCTACCATATTCGCCTTAAAGAATATAATGAAATTAGAAGTCGGATATTTAATAGCGAAGGTTGTAAGAAAATCATAGGTCGCTCAGCAATTAGGTTACGTAGGTAGCGTAGGTATTATAGTTATATGATCTCGGCAATAAGCAGAAAGAATAGTGATATACGTCCCTTTACAAATATAGTTATTTTTGATCAACCGTATTTAGCTTTACTGGATAGTGGAGCAAATAAGAGCGTCATAGGAGGATCCTTAGCTAAAAGTAATATTGCAAGGAAATATAAAATCACTAAAAGTCGTGGAATCGTACGAACTACCGATGGAGAAAAGCAGTCCACTCTTGGCACCATTACAGTTCAGATGAGTTCCAAGCAGAGGCATTACCCTTTGTCACCGGCGCGTGAAAAACTCCTTTGTGTAGAAATCGATAGGATGATTCAATTAGGAGTAATTAAAGAAGCCCCTTCCTCATCATGGTCATCGCCTATCGTGTTGATAGTCAAGCCAGATAAAGTTAGGTTTTGTTTGGATTCTAGAAAAGTTAATGAGGTTACGATTAAAGATTCTTATCCCATCCCAAATCTAGAAGGATTGTTAAGCCGTCTTCCTAGAGTTTTTTGCATTTCAAAAATCGATTTGAAAGATGCATTTTGGCAGATCAGTTTAGATGAACAGTCTCGGCCAAAAACGGCATTTACAGTCCCAAATCGGCCATTATACCAGTTTAGGCGAATGCCATTTGGACTGTGCAACGCTCCTCAGACAATGTGTCGCCTGATGGACCAAGTCACACCTTATCAACTCAAGTCGCATGTATTTGTCTATCTAGACGATCTTCTTGTAATGTCATCTAGTTTTGACGATCACTTGAAACACCTTGCTGAAGTGGCGACTCGTCTGCGTAATGCTGGACTGACTATTAACGTTAAAAAGAGTCACTTTTGTCTTCGGGAAGTCGATTATTTAGGTTACGTTGTAGGGGAGGGTACAATTCGAGTAAACCCTAAAAAGGTTAGCGCCGTTTCTGAATTTCCAATCCCGAAAAGTCAAAAACAATTAAGACGCTTTCTTGGAATGTGTGGCTGGTATCGTCGATTCATTTCTAAATATTCATCAATAACCGTTCCTCTTACTGATCTACTTCGTGGAAAGACCTTTGCATGGAACGAAGACGCACAAAGTGCTTTTGACGAAATCAAGTGAAAACTTTGCTGTGCTCCCTTCCTTATTCACCCTGACTATGAAAAGCCGTTCATAATACAATGTGACGCATCCATGTGTGGTGTTGGTGCAGTTTTGGCACAGTGTGATGAATTGGGCAATGAGCGTCCAATCGCTTACATGTCTCAAAAGTTGAATGGAGCTCAGCGTAACTACACAATTACAGAGTTAGAGTGCCTCGCCGTCGTTGTAGCTATAAAGAAGTTTCGTATGTATGTGGAGGGTCAAAAGTTTAAAGTCGTTACCGATCATTCAGCCTTGAGGTGGCTAATGAATCAAACGGACCTCAGCGGGAGATTAGCCCGTTGGGCTATCAAGCTGCAAGGATTTGTTTTTGAAGTCGAGCATCGCAGGGGATCTCAGAACGTCGTACCAGACGCGCTGTCGCATTCCTTTGAGGAATCTGAAGAAATCATGGCTGTAGATGTGGACATGCTTCCAGAAATTGACTTGCAGTCAGAAGCATTTCAATCGGCTGAGTATCGTGAGTTTAGAGAACGTGTGCAGAAATCAGAATTGGCAGATTTTCGAGTCGTTGATAACTTTATTTACTATCGAACTAGCTTCGCTACTGGAACTCCGGAAGTCGATGAGGCCGAATACAAGCTTTTTGTTCCCCGGGAACTAAGGATAAGCGTTATTCAGTCTGCACATGACCAACCAACCTCATCCCATTGCGGGGTTGCAAAGTGTCTTGAGCGAATTAGGAGAAACTTTTATTGGCCAAACATGGTGATGGAAGTTCGGAGTTATATGTGAGCTATGCAAAACTTCCAAACATCCGATATGTCGTCTTCGACCACCTATGGGTTGCCAAGCCGTCAGTGAAAGGCCGTTTCAACGGATTTATATTGATTTTATTGGTCCATTTCCGAGGACAAGAAACGGAAACCTATATTTCTTAATCTTAATTCTTCTCGATCACTTCTCCAAATTTACCTGGCTTAAACCAGTTAAAAGGTTTACTTCAAAGATAGCAATCGATTATCTCAGGGACGACATCTTTGTGTGTTTCGGAACTCCTGAGGTTTTGGTCAGCGATAATGGCACTCAGTTTAAAAGCCACGATTTCGCAGTCTTCACTTCAAAACACGGAATACAACATACATTTACAGGAGCATACGCCCCGCAATCTAACGCGGCTGAACGTGTTAATCGGTCGGTTAATGCGGCTCTTCGTTCATATATTCGATCAGATCAAAGGTTGTGGGATCTTTATATTGGGAGCATCAGGAATTCGGTTCATCAGTCAATTGGAGAGTCCCCATACTATGTCGTCTTTGGACAGCATATGTTATCTCATGGGAAGGATTATAAGTTGTTACGAAATCTTCAGATATTGTCAGAAAGTTCAGCTAAGATCGCTAGGGCAGATGAATTTCCAAAGATCCGCTCCAAAATAGCTAGGCAGTTGACGAAAGCCTACGAGAAAAACCGGCACGAATATGATTTGCGTTCCCGGCATCGGACATTTGAAGTAGGTCAGGAAGTCATAAAAAGGAATTTCGCGTTAAGCAACCAAGCTTCTCACTTCAATGCGAAGTTAGCACCAGTTGGAGTTAAGGCAAAAGTGAAGGAGAAGCGAGGTCAGTCATTGTATTTGCTCGAGGACCCCAACGGAAAGGAACTAGGAGTTTTTCATGCAAAGGACCTTTGGTAGAGTACCCTGTTTCAGCTTTCATCTCTTCAACTATACATCGATAAAATCTGTGGTGTGAGGGTACGATTTTTTTTGTTTCTTAATATTTTATTATTATTTTCTTTTCTAATTATTTCAAATAAACCGCCATAAAATTACGAACTTGCTCTTAACAGCACGATTGGTGCTGTTAACGCTAAACGAAAGATCTGGTTTCCCCGACCCTTGACAGTTGTCAAACGAGGATCCGGCAACCCTTACTTTGCCAAGAATAAACTTCCGATCAGCCAAATCGATTGGAACATTTAAGGAAGCAGACGTGCGTTTTAACTTAACTTAAAAGTTCCGCGTGTGCAACATAACCTTTGCGAGCAAGTCCTAATATATATAGGCATCCCATCCATTCGTGTTCCAAAATAGTTTTGCAGCCAGCGCAGACAAAATTCTGGCCGCTGCTTCTTCTTCCTCGTCGTACCGCGTGTGTAAGAAGCCGGCAGGTGAGCAGTTTAAAATTCTGCAAACGCGAGGGCTATAGTAATTGTGTTTTCTTGGTTAGATCGAAGCAAGTGCAGATCCCCTGCAGTGCAAGAGAACAGCTTGGCAGTCTGCTGAATTGCAGCAAGCGACCCAAATCTCGGCAAGCAGCTGAAACTTGCAGTAGGCGTCCCCAAACCTCGGCTCGTGGAGCACCTTGCGCTGCTGAAATTGGCGGCAGTCCCTGACAGGGTAACATTTCGGCTTTCTTGTTGGACAGGTGTATTATTTCTTAGGTATGCATAGATTAACCCTGCAAAAGTTCGGGTTTAACCTCATTATATTCTCAGGCATCCAAAAACTTTTGATCAGCCCCTAAACGTACAAGGAGCTGGCCCACTCCCAAAACTGCGCTCAGCTAGAAACTCTAGTGTCGGTCGGCAACTTGTGCGTGATTGGGGCAGCATCTGATCGATAGTTCTGGCATAACCTTCCCTAGGCAGCACCCGGATTTAACTTCACTCGGACATACTCTAAACCGGATTTAACCTCACTCGGATATACTCTGAATTGGACTTACTTTACTTTCAACTGGATTTATTATAACCTGGATTGTCACTCAACTATAAATAACTCCACATCGGCAAACAGTTTAGAAGAGCTGTAGATCGCGTTGCAGTCGCTGTCTTAACAACTTTTTGTAACGATTAAACGGCAGCGCAATCGCTAGTGCAAATAATCATCAGCAACGGCAGATAGCGTTTATTAGGCCAACAGAAGGCCATTTGAGTAATATTTTGGTAGTATTTAAGTAACTTTAAAATAATTTTCTTTTATTATCATTATTCGACCCCATACTCATATTCTTTTCTTATAGTGTACATATCATTCATTCGTTGGCATTATTATATCAAGACATCTTTATTAATTAGCATTTAACGAGTATCAGGTCATCATAGCACTCCAGTCTACAGGCCTGCGGACTTCGAGGGATTGATCGTGAGTACACACACAAGTGTCTTTGATAAACCAACCAATCACATACATAAAAAGAATATGATTATATCCTGAATTATTACTGAATTGAATTTAGAACTTTTGAATTACTTGTTGACGGGTCCAGCTTGTATTATTACTGTTATATTTAAATATTAATCATTTCTTGCCCTTATCATTATTGTAATTTGTTAGGATAAGAAATGAAGTTTGAATTTTATTGACATTTACTTACAGTCCAAGCTCTTTTGACAATTATTATGGAATAAAATATAACTTTAATGGGCACCTGAGCTAAATAGGTTTCACTTTTAATGGGTAAGGGCAACCAATCATGGAATGTCTTTACAGGTAGGGCGGGCCGAGCTGAAGAGCAATAACACCTGAGTTCTTCAAGAATAGGGTTTACAATATCCATATCTTCTCTCTCTTACATTTTTTTTGTTTATGATCGGCTAGATTGACTTTATCCTTCCCCAAGCCTTCCTAACTCTGTCTACAAATTTTATTGTGTGGCGGTGATACTGACTAGGGAGTAACCGACCCCCTTGCCTCTTCCCTGAGCTAGGCCGTTCCCGTAGGCAGAGTATGCACCCAGCCGGTATCCACCCAACCGTGTTCGTCACATATTTAATATCTTTTTAAAGGAGCATCAGATCGGGATGAATGTGGTGTCGTTCGCTGCGTATTTAACGCCAGAAGACAACAGTACATACATCGTTCCTATGGCTTAAGTCGTTTAGAAGTTATGGGCACAATAACACAAAAAAAAAACAACGGTAAAGTCTTCTATATTGAATATATTTTCTTTGTTGAATATCTTCTCAACGGAGCATCAGATCGGGAGGAATGTGGTGTCGTTCGCTGCGTATTTAACGGCAGAAGAGAACAGTACTTACATCGATTCTATAGCAGAAGTCGTTTAGAAGTTATGGGCAGAATAACACAAAAAAAGCAACGGTAAAATCTTATATATTGAATATATTTTCTTTGTTGAATATCTTCTTAACGGAGCATCAGATCGGGATGACTGTGGTGTCGTTCGCTGCGTATTTAACGCCAGAAGACCACAGTTCTTACATCGTTTCTATAGATTAAGTCGTTTAGAAGTTATGGGCAGAATAACACAAAAAAAAACAACGGTAAAATCTTCTATATTGAATATATTTTCTTTGTTGAATATCTTCTCAACCGAGCATCAGATCGGAATGAATGTGGTGTCGTTGGCTGCGTATTGAACGCCAGAAGACAACAGTAGTTTCATCGTTTCTGTAGCTTAGGTGGTTTAGAAGTTATGGGCAGAATAACACAAAAAAAAACAACGGTAAAATCTTCTATATTGAATATATTTTCTTTGTTGAATATCTTCTCAACCGAGCATCAGATCGGAATGAATGTGGTGTCGTTGGCTGTGTATTGAACGCCAAAAGACAACAGTAGTTTCATCGTTTCTGTAGCTTAAGTGGTTTAGAAGTTATGGGCAGAATAACACAAAAAAAACAACGGTAAAATCTTCTATATTGAATATATTTTCTTTGTTGAATATCTTCTCAACCGAGCATCAGATCGGGATGAATGTGGTGTCGTTGGCTGCGTATTGAACGCCAGAAGACAACAGTAGTTTCATCGTTTCTGTAGCTTAAGTCGTTTAGAAGTTATGGACAGAATAACAAAAAAAAAGCAACGGTAAAATCTTCTATATTGAATATATTTTCTTTGTTGAATATCTTCTCAACCGAGCATCAGATCGGAATGAATGTGGTGTCGTTGGCTGTGTATTGAACGCCAAAAGACAACAGTAGTTTCATCGTTTCTGTAGCTTAAGTGGTTTAGAAGTTATGGGCAGAATAACACAAAAAAAACAACGGTAAAATCTTCTATATTGAATATATTTTCTTTGTTGAATATCTTCTCAACCGAGCATCAGATCGGAATGAATGTGGTGTCGTTGGCTGCGTATTGAACGCCAGAAGACAACAGTAGTTTCATCGTTTCTGTAGCTTAAGTTGTTTAGAAGTTATGGGCAGAATAACACAAAAAAAACAACGGTAAAATCTTCTATATTGAATATATTTTCTTTGTTGAATATCTTCTCAACCGAGCATCAGATCGGAATGAATGTGGTGTCGTTGGCTGCGTATTGTACGCCAGAAGACAACAGTAGTTTCATCGTTTCTGTAGCTTAAGTCGTTTAGAAGTTATGGGCAGAATATCACAAAAAAAACAACGGTAAAATCTTCTATATTGAATATATTTTCTTTGTTGAATATGTTCTCAACCAAGCATCAGATCGGAATGAATGTGGTGTCGTTGGCTGCGTATTGAACGCCAGAAGACAACAGTAGTTTCATCGTTTCTGTAGCTTAAGTCGTTTAGAAGTTATGGGCAGAATAACACAAAAAAAAACACGGTAAAATCTTCTATATTGAATATATTTTCTTTGTTGAATATCTTCTCAACCGAGCATCAGATCGGGATGAATGTGGTGTCGTTGGCTGTGTATTGAACGCCAAAAGACAACAGTAGTTTCATCGTTTCTGTAGCTTAAGTGGTTTAGAAGTTATGGGCAGAATAACACAAAAAAAACAACGGTAAAATCTTCCATATTGAATATATTTTCTTTGTTGAATATCTTCTCAACCGAGCATCAGATCGGAATGAATGTGGTGTCGTTGGCTGCGTATCGAACGCCAGAAGACAACAGTAGTTTCATCGTTTCTGTAGCTTAAGTCGTTTAGAAGTTATGGGCAGAATAACACAAAAAAAACAACGGTAAAATCTTCTATATTGAATATATTTTCTTTGTTGAATATCTTCTCAACCGAGCATCAGATCGGAATGAATGTGGTGTCGTTGGCTGTGTATTGAACGCCAAAAGACAACAGTAGTTTCATCGTTTCTGTAGCTTAGGTGGTTTAGAAGTTATGGGCAGAATAACACAAAAAAAAACAACGGTAAAATCTTCTATATTGAATATATTTTCTTTGTTGAATATGTTCTCAACCAAGCATCAGATCGGAATGAATGTGGTGTCGTTGGCTGCGTATTGAACGCCAGAAGACAACAGTAGTTTCATCGTTTCTGTAGCTTAGGTGGTTTAGAAGTTATGGGCAGAATAACACAAAAAAAAAAAACGGTAAAATCTTCTATATTGAATATATTTTCTTTGTTGAATATCTTCTCAACCGAGCATCAGATCGGGATGAATGTGGTGTCGTTGGCTGTGTATTGAACGCCAAAAGACAACAGTAGTTTCATCGTTTCTGTAGCTTAAGTGGTTTAGAAGTTATGGGCAGAATAACACAAAAAAACAACGGTAAAATCTTCTATATTGAATATATTTTCTTTGTTGAATATCTTCTCAACCGAGCATCAGATCGGAATGAATGTGGTGTCGTTGGCTGCGTATTGAACGCCAGAAGACAACAGTAGTTTCATCGTTTCTGTAGCTTAAGTTGTTTAGAAGTTATGGGCAGAATAACACAAAAAAACAACGGTAAAATCTTCTATATTGAATATATTTTCTTTGTTGAATATCTTCTCAACCGAGCATCAGATCGGAATGAATGTGGTGTCGTTGGCTGCGTATTGTACGCCAGAAGACAACAGTAGTTTCATCGTTTCTGTAGCTTAAGTCGTTTAGAAGTTATGGGCAGAATATCACAAAAAAAACAACGGTAAAATCTTCTATATTGAATATATTTTCTTTGTTGAATATGTTCTCAACCAAGCATCAGATCGGAATGAATGTGGTGTCGTTGGCTGCGTATTGAACGCCAGAAGACAACAGTAGTTTCATCGTTTCTGTAGCTTAGGTGGTTTAGAAGTTATGGGCAGAATAACACAAAAAAAAAAACACGGTAAAATCTTCTATATTGAATATATTTTCTTTGTTGAATATCTTCTCAACCGAGCATCAGATCGGGATGAATGTGGTGTCGTTGGCTGTGTATTGAACGCCAAAAGACAACAGTAGTTTCATCGTTTCTGTAGCTTAAGTGGTTTAGAAGTTATGGGCAGAATAACACAAAAAAAACAACGGTAAAATCTTCCATATTGAATATATTTTCTTTGTTGAATATCTTCTCAACCGAGCATCAGATCGGAATGAATGTGGTGTCGTTGGCTGCGTATCGAACGCCAGAAGACAACAGTAGTTTCATCGTTTCTGTAGCTTAAGTCGTTTAGAAGTTATGGGCAGAATAACACAAAAAAAACAACGGTAAAATCTTCTATATTGAATATATTTTCTTTGTTGAATATCTTCTCAACCGAGCATCAGATCGGAATGAATGTGGTGTCGTTGGCTGTGTATTGAACGCCAAAAGACAACAGTAGTTTCATCGTTTCTGTAGCTTAGGTGGTTTAGAAGTTATGGGCAGAATAACACAAAAAAAAAACAACGGTAAAATCTTCTATATTGAATATATTTTCTTTGTTGAATATGTTCTCAACCAAGCATCAGATCGGAATGAATGTGGTGTCGTTGGCTGCGTATTGAACGCCAGAAGACAACAGTAGTTTCATCGTTTCTGTAGCTTAGGTGGTTTAGAAGTTATGGGCAGAATAACACAAAAAAAAAAAACACGGTAAAATCTTCTATATTGAATATATTTTCTTTGTTGAATATCTTCTCAACCGAGCATCAGATCGGGATGAATGTGGTGTCGTTGGCTGTGTATTGAACGCCAAAAGACAACAGTAGTTTCATCGTTTCTGTAGCTTAAGTGGTTTAGAAGTTATGGGCAGAATAACACAAAAAAACAACGGTAAAATCTTCTATATTGAATATATTTTCTTTGTTGAATATCTTCTCAACCGAGCATCAGATCGGAATGAATGTGGTGTCGTTGGCTGCGTATTGAACGCCAGAAGACAACAGTAGTTTCATCGTTTCTGTAGCTTAGGTGGTTTAGAAGTTATGGGCAGAATAACACAAAAAAAAAACACGGGTAAAATCTTCTATATTGAATATATTTTCTTTGTTGAATATCTTCTCAACCGAGCATCAGATCGGGATGAATGTTTTGTCGTTGGCTGCGTATTGAACGCCAAAAGGCAACAGTAGTTTCATCGTTTCTGTAGCTTAAGTCGTTTAGAAGTTATGGACAGAATAACACAAAAAAAAAACAACGGTAAAATCTTCTATATTGAATATATTTTCTTTGTTGAATATCTTCTCAACCGAGCATCAGATCGGGATGAATGTGGTGTCGTTGGCTGCGTATTGAACGCCAGAAGACAACAATAGTTTCATCGTTTCGTTGAATATCTTCTCAACCGAGCATCAGATCGGAATGAATGTGGTGTCGTTAGCTGCGAATTGAACGCCAGAAGACAACAGTAGTTTCATCGTTTCTGTAGCTTAAGTCGTTTAGAAGTTATGGGCAGAATAACACAAAAAAAACAACGGTAAAATCTTCTATATTGAATATATTTTCTTTGTTGAATAGCTTCTCAACCGAGCATCAGATCGGAATGAATGTGGTGTCGTTGGCTGCGTATTGAACGCCAGAAGACAACAGTAGTTTCATCGTTTCTGTAGCTTAAGTCGTTTAGAAGTTATGGGCAGAATAACACAAAAAAAACAACGGTAAAATCTTCTATATTGAATATATTTTCTTTGTTGAATATCTTCTCAACCGAGCATCAGATCGGGATGAATGTGGTGTAGTTGGCTGTGTATTGAACGCCAAAAGACAACAGTAGTTTCATCGTTTCTGTAGCTTAGGTGGTTTAGAAGTTATGGGCAGAATAACACAAAAAAAAAACAACGGTAAAATCTTCTATATTGAATATATTTTCTTTGTTGAATATCTTCTCAACCGAGCATCAGATCGGAATGAATGTGTTGTCGTTGGCTGCGTATTGAACGTTAGAAGACAACAGTAGTTTCATCGTTTCTGTAGCTTAGGTGGTTTAGAAGTTATGGGCAGAATAACACAATAAAAAACAACGGTAAAATCTTATATATTGAATATATTTTCTTTGTTGAATATCTTATCAACCGAGCATCAGACCGGGATGAATGTGGTGTCGTTGGCTGCGTATTGAACGCCAGAAGACAACAGTAGTTTCATCGTTTCTGTAGCTTAAGTCGTTTAGAAGTTATGGGCAGAATAACACAAAAAAAACAACGGTAAAATCTTTTACTATATATTCAATATATTTTCTGTGCTGAATATCTTCTCAACGGAGCATCAGATCGGAATGAATGTGGTGTCGTTGGCTGCGTATTGAACGCCAGAAGACAACAGTAGTTTCATCGTTTCTGTAGCTTAAGTCGTTTAGAAGTTATGGGCAGAATAACACACAAAAAAAACAACGGTAAAATCTTCTATATTGAATATATTTTCTTTGTTGAATATCTTCTCAACCGAGCATCAGATCGGGATGAATGTGGTGTCGTTGGCTGCGTATTGAACGCCAGAAGACAACAGTAGTTTCATCGTTTCTGTAGCTTAAGTCGTTTAGAAGTTATGGGCAGAATAACACAAAAAAAACAACGGTAAAATCTTCTATATTGAATATATTTTCTTTGTTGAATATCTTCTCAACCGAGCATCAGATCGGGATGAATGTGGTGTCGTTGGCTGTGTATTGAACGCCAAAAGACAACAGTAGTTTCATCGTTTCTGTAGCTTAGGTGATTTAGAAGTTATGGGCAGAATAACAAAAAAAAAAAAAAACGGTAAAATCTTCTATATTGAATATATTTTCTTTGTTGAATATCTTCTCAACCGAGCATCAGATCGGGATGAATGTGGTGTCGTTGGCTGTGTATTGAACGCCAAAAGACGACAGTAGTTTCATCGTTTCTGTAGCTTAAGTGGTTTAGAAGTTATGGGCAGAATAACACAAAAAAAACAACGGTAAAATCTTCTATATTGAATATATTTTCTTTGTTGAATATCTTCTCAACCGAGCATCAGATCGGGATGAATGTGGTGTCGTTGGCTGCGTATTGAACGCCAGAAGACAACAATAGTTTCATCGTTTCTGTAGCTTAAGTCGTTTAGAAGTTATGGGCAGTATAACACAAAAAAAAACAACGGTAAAATCTTCTATATTGAATATATTTTCTTTGTTGAATATCTTCTCAACCGAGCATCAGATCGGGATGAATGTGGTGTCGTTGGCTGCGTATTGAACGCCAGAAGACAACAGTAGTTTCATCGTTTCTGTAGCTTAAGTCGTTTAGAAGTTATGGGCAGAATAACACAAAAAAAACAACGGTAAAATCTTCTATATTGAATATATTTTCTTTGTTGAATATCTTCTCAACCGAGCATCAGATCGGGATGAATGTAGTGTCGTTGGCTGCGTATTGAACGCCAGAAGACAACAGTAGTTTCATCGTTTCTGTAGCTTAAGTCGTTTAGAAGTTATGGGCAGAATAACACAAAAAAAACAACGGTAAAATCTTCTTTATTGAATATATTTTCTTTGTTGAATATCTTCTCAACCGAGCATCAAATCGGGATGAATGTGGTGTCGTTGGCTGCATATTGAACGCCAGAAGACAACAGTAGTTTCATCGTTTCTGTAGCTTATGTCGTTTAGAAGTTATGGGCAGAATAACACAAAAAAAAAACAACGGTAAAATCTTCTATATTGAATATATTTTCTTTGTTGAATATCTTCTCAACCGAGCATCAGATCGGGATGAATGTGGTGTCGTTGGCTGCGTATTGAACGCCAAAAGACAACAGTAGTTTCACCGTTTCTGTAGCTTAAGTCGTTTAGAAGTTATGGGCAGAATAACACAAAAAAAACAACGGTAAAATCTTCTATATTGAATATATTTTCTTTGTTGAATATCTTCTCAACCGAGCATCAGATCGGGATGAATGTGGTGTCGTTGGCTGCGTATTGAACGCCAAAAGACAACAGTAGTTTCATCGTTTCTGTAGCTTAGGTGGGTTAGAAGTTATGGGCAGAATAACACAAAAAAAAAACAACGGTAAAATCTTCTATATTGAATATATTTTCTTTGTTGAATATCTTCTCAACCGAGCATCAGAGTCGGAATGAATGTGTTGTCGTTGGCTTTGTCGGTATTGAACGCCAGAAGACAACAGTAGTTTCATCGTTTTTTTAGCTTAGGTGGTTTAGAAGTTATGGGCAGAATAACACAATAAAAAAACAACGGTAAAATCTTCTATATTGAATATATTTTCTTTGTTGAATATCTTATCAACCGAGCATCAGATCGGGATGAATGTGGTGTCGTTGGCTGCGTATTGAACGCCAGAAGACAACAGTAGTTTCATCGTTTCTGTAGCTTAAGTCGTTTAGAAGTTATGGGCAGAATAACACAAAAAAAACAACGGTAAAATCTTTTACTATATATTCAATATATTTTCTGTGCTGAATATCTTCTCAACGGAGCATCAGATCGGAATGAATGTGGTGTCGTTGGCTGCGTATTGAACGCCAGAAGACAACAGTAGTTTCATCGTTTCTGTAGCTTAGGTGGTTTAGAAGTTATGGGCAGAATAACACAATAAAAAACAACGGTAAAATCTTCTATATTGAATATATTTTCTTTGTTGAATATCTTCTCAACCGAGCATCAGATCGGGATGAATGTGGTGTCGTTGGCTGCGTATTGAACGCCAGAAGACAACAGTAGTTTCATCGTTTCTGTAGCTTAAGTCGTTTAGAAGTTTTGGGCAGAATAACACAAAAAAAAACAACGGTAAAATCTTCTATATTGAATATATTTTCTTTGTTGAATATCTTCTCAACCGAGCATCAGATCGGGATGAATGTGGTGTCGTTGGCTGCGTATTGAACGCCAGAAGACAACAGTAGTTTCATCGTTTCTGTAGCTTAAGTCGTTTAGAAGTTATGGGCAGAATAACACAAAAAAAACAACGGTAAAATCTTCTATATTGAATATATTTTCTTTGTTGAATAGCTTCTCAACCGAGCATCAGATCGGAATGAATGTGGTGTCGTTGGCTGCGTATTGAACGCCAGAAGACAACAGTAGTTTCATCGTTTCTGTAGCTTAAGTCGTTTAGAAGTTATGGGCAGAATAACACAAAAAAAACAACGGTAAAATCTTCTATATTGAATATATTTTCTTTGTTGAATATCTTCTCAACCGAGCATCAGATCGGGATGAATGTGGTGTCGTTGGCTGCGTATTGAACGCCAAAAGACAACAGTAGTTTCATCGTTTCTGTAGCTTAGGTGGTTTAGAAGTTATGAGCAGAATAACACAAAAAAAAACAACGGTAAAATCTTCTATATTGAATATATTTTCTTTGTTGAATATCTTTTCAACCGAGCATCAGATCGGAATGAATGTGGTGTCGTTGCCTGCGTATTGAACGCCAGAAGACAACAGTAGTTTCATCGTTTCTGTAGCTTAGGTGGTTTAGAAGTTATGGGCAGAATAACAAAAAAAAAAAACAACGGTAAAATCTTCTATATTGAATATATTTTCTTTGTTGAATATCTTCTCAACCGAGCATCAGATCGGGATGAATGTGGTGTCGTTGGCTGTGTATTGAACGCCAAAAGACAACAGTAGTTTCATCGTTTCTCTAGCTTAAGTCGTTTAGAAGTTATGGGCAGAATAACACAAAAAAAACAACGGTAAAATCTTCTATATTGAATATATTTTCTTTGTTGAATATCTTCTCAACCGAGCATCAGATCGGAATGAATGTGGTGTCGTTGGCTGTGTATTGAACGCCAAAAGACAACAGTAGTTCCATCGTTTCTGTAGCTTAAGTGGTTTAGAAGTTATGGGCAGAATAACACAAAAAAAACAACGGTAAAATCTTCTATATTGAATATATTTTCTTTGTTGAATATCTTCTCAACCGAGCATCAGATCGGAATGAATGTGGTGTCGTTGGCTGCGAATTGAACGCCAGAAGACAACAGTAGTTTCATCGTTTCTGTAGCTTAAGTCGTTTAGAAGTTATGGGCAGAATAACACAAAAAAAACAACGGTAAAATCTTCTATATTGAATATATTTTCTTTGTTTAATATCTTCTCAACCGAGCATCAGATCGGAATGAATGTGGTGTCGTTGGCTGTGTATTGAACGCCAAAAGAGAACAGTAGTCCCATCGTTTCTGTAGCTTAAGTGGTTTAGAAGTTATGGGCAGAATAACACAAAAAAAACAACAGTAAAATCTTCTATATTGAATATATTTTCTTTGTTGAATATCTTCTCAACCGAGCATCAGATCGGAATGAATGTGGTGTCGTTGGCTGCGAATTGAACGCCAGAAGACAACAGTAGTTTCATCGTTTCTGTAGCTTAAGTCGTTTAGAAGTTATGGGCAGAATAACACAAAAAAAACAACGGTAAAATCTTCTATATTGAATATATTTTCTTTGTTGAATAGCTTCTCAACCGAGCATCAGATCGGAATGAATGTGGTGTCGTTGGCTGCGTATTGAACGCCAGAAGACAACAGTAGTTTCATCGTTTCTGTAGCTTAAGTCGTTTAGAAGTTATGGGCAGAATAACACAAAAAAAACAACGGTAAAATCTTCTATATTGAATATATTTTCTTTGTTGAATATCTTCTCAACCGAGCATCAGATCGGGATGAATGTGGTGTAGTTGGCTGTGTATTGAACGCCAAAAGACAACAGTAGTTTCATCGTTTCTGTAGATTAGGTGGTTTAGAAGTTATGGGCAGAATAACACAAAAAAAAAACAACGGTAAAATCTTCTATATTGAATATATTTTCTTTGTTGAATACGTGTATCTTCTCAACCGAGCATCAGATCGGAATGAATGTGTTGTCGTTGGCTGCGTATTGAACGCCAGAAGACAACAGTAGTTTCATCGTTTCTGTAGCTTAGGTGGTTTAGAAGTTATGGGCAGAATAACACAATAAAAAACAACGGTAAAATCTTATATATTGAATATATTTTCTTTGCTGAATATCTTCTCAACGGAGCATCAGATCGTAATGAATGTGGTGTCGTTGGCTGCGTATTGAACGCCAGAAGACAACAGTAGTTTCATCGTTTCTGTAGCTTAAGTCGTTTAGAAGTTATGGGCAGAATAACACAAAAAAAACAACGGTAAAATCTTTTACTATATATTCAATATATTTTCTGTGCTGAATATCTTCTCAACGGAGCATCAGATCGGAATGAATGTGGTGTCGTTGGCTGCGTATTGAACGCCAGAAGACAACAGTAGTTTCATCGTTTCTGTAGCTTAGGTGGTTTAGAAGTTATGGGCAGAATAACACAATAAAAAACAACGGTAAAATCTTCTATATTGAATATATTTTCTTTGTTGAATATCTTCTCAACCGAGCATCAGATCGGAATGAATGTGGTGTCGTTAGCTGCGTATTGAACGCCAGAAGACAACAGTAGTTTCATCGTTTCTGTAGCTTAGGTGGTTTAGAAGTTATGGGCAGAATAACACAATAAAAAACAACGGTAAAATCTTCTATATTGAATATATTTTCTCTGTTGAATATCTTCTCAACCGAGCATCAGATCGGAATGAATGTGTTGTCGTTGGCTGCGTATTGAACGCCAGAAGACAACAGTAGTTTCATCGTTTCTGTTGCTTAGGTGGTTTAGAAGTTATGGGCAGAATAACACAATAAAAAACAACGGTAAAATCTTCTATATTGAATATATATTCTTTGTTGAATATCTTATCAACCGAGTATCAGATCGGGATGAATGTGGTGTCGTTGGCTGCGTATTGAACGCCAGAAGACAACAGTAGTTTCATCGTTTCTGTAGCTTAAGTCGTTTAGAAGTTATGGGCAGAATAACACAAAAAAAACAACGGTAAAATCTTTTACTATATATTCAATATATTTTCTGTGCTGAATATCTTCTCAACGGAGCATCAGATCGAAATGAATGTGGTGTCGTTGGCTGCGTATTGAACGCCAGAAGACAACAGTAGTTTCATCGTTTCTGTAGCTTAGGTGGTTTAGAAGTTATGGGCAGAATAACACAATAAAAAACAACGGTAAAATCTTCTATATTGAATATATTTTCTTTGTTGAATATCTTCTCAACCGAGCATCAGATCGGGATGAATGTGGTGTCGTTTGCTGCGTATTGAACGCCAGAAGACAACAGTAGTTTCATCGTTTCTGTAGCTTAAGTCGTTTAGAAGTTATGGGCAGAATAACACAAAAAAAACAACGGTAAAATCTTTTACTATATATTCAATATATTTTCTGTGCTGAATATCTTCTCAACGGAGCATCAGATCGTAATGAATGTAGTGTCGTTCGCTGCGTATTGAACGCCAGAAGACAACAGTAGTTTCATCGTTTCTGTAGCTTAGGTGGTTTAGAAGTTATGGGCAGAATAACACAAAAAAAAAAAAAAAACGGTAAAATCTTCTTTATTGAATATACTTTCTTTGTTGAATATCTTCTCAACCGAGCATCAGATCGGAATGAATGTGGTGTCGTTGGCTGTGTATTGAACGCCAAAAGACAACAGTAGTTCCATCGTTTCTGTAGCTTAAGTGGTTTAGAAGTTATGGGCAGAATAACACAAAAAAAACAACGGTAAAATCTTCCATATTGAATATATTTTCTTTGTTGAATATCTTCTCAACCGAGCATCAGATCGGAATGAATGTGGTGTCGTTGGCTGCGTATTGAACGCCAGAAGACAACAGTAGTTTCATCGTTTCTGTAGCTTAAGTCGTTTAGAAGTTATGGGCAGAATAACACAAAAAAAACAACGGTAAAATCTTCTATATTGAATATATTTTCTTTGTTGAATATCTTCTCAACCGAGCATCAGATCGGGATGAATGTGGTGTCGTTGGCTGTGTATTGAACGTCAAAAGACAACAGTAGTTTCATCGTTTCTCTAGCTTAAGTCGTTTAGAAGTTATGGGCAGAATAACACAAAAAAAAACAACGGTAAAATCTTCTATATTGAATATATTTTCTTTGTTGAATATCTTCTCAACCGAGCATCAGATCGGAATGAATGTGGTGTCGTTGGCTGCGTATTGAACGCCAGAAGACAACAGTAGTTTCATCGTTTCTGTAGCTTAGGTGGTTTAGAAGTTATGGGCAGAATAACACAAAAAAAAAAAAAACGGTAAAATCTTCTATATTGAATATATTTTCTTTGTTGAATATCTTCTCAACCGAGCATCAGATCGGGATGAATGTGGTGTCGTTGGCTGTGTATTGAACGCCAAAAGACAACAGTAGTTTCATCGTTTCTGTAGCTTAAGTGGTTTAGAAGTTATGGGCAGATTAACACAAAAAAAACAACGGTAAAATCTTCTATATTGAATATATTTTCTTTGTTGAATATCTTCTTAACCGAGAATCAGATCGGAATTAATGTGGTGTCGTTGGCTGCGTATTGAACGCCAGATGACAACAGTAGTTTCATCGTTTCTGTAGCTTAAGTCGTTTAGAAGTTATGGGCAGAATAACACAAAAAAAACAACGGTAAAATCTTTTACTATATATTCAATATATTTTCTGTGCTGAATATCTTCTCAACGGAGCATCAGATCGTAATGAATGTAGTGTCGTTCGCTGCGTATTGAACGCCAGAAGACAACAGTAGTTTCATCGTTTCTGTAGCTTAAGTGGTTTAGAAGTTATGGGCAGAATAACACAAAAAAACAACGGTAAAATCTTCCATATTGAATATATTTTCTTTGTTGAATATCTTCTCAACCGAGCATCAGATCGTAATGAATGTAGTGTCGTTCGCTGCGTATTGAACGCCAGAAGACAACAGTAGTTTCATCGTTTCTGTAGCTTAAGTGGTTTAGAAGTTATGGGCAGAATAACACAAAAAAACAACGGTAAAATCTTCCATATTGAATATATTTTCTTTGTTGAATATCTTCTCAACCGAGCATCAGATCGGAATGAATGTGGTGTCGTTGGCTGCGTATTGAACGCCAGAAGACAACAGTAGTTTCATCGTTTCTGTAGCTTAAGTCGTTTAGAAGTTACGGGCAGAATAACACAAAAAAAACAACGGTAAAATCTTCTATATTGAATATATTTTCTTTGTTGAATATCTTCTCAACCGAGCATCAGATCGGGATGAATGTGGTGTCGTTGGCTGCGTATTGAACGCCAAAAGACAACAGTAGTTTCATCGTTTCTGTAGCTTAGGTGGTTTAGAAGTTATGGGCAGAATAACACAAAAAAAAAAAAACAACGGTAAAATCTTCTATATTGAATATATTTTCTTTGTTGAATATCTTCTCAACCGAGCATCAGATCGGAATGAATGTGGTGTCGTTGGCTGCGTATTGAACGCCAGAAGACAACAGTAGTTTCATCGTTTCTGTAGCTTAGGTGGTTTAGAAGTTATGGGCAGAATAACAAAAAAAAAAAAAAACGGTAAAATCTTCTATATTGAATATATTTTCTTTGTTGAATATCTTCTCAACCGAGCATCAGATCGGGATGAATGTGGTGTCGTTGGCTGTGTATTGAACGCCAAAAGACAACAGTAGTTTCATCGTTTCTGTAGCTTAAGTGGTTTAGAAGTTATGGGCAGATTAACACAAAAAAAACAACGGTAAAATCTTCTATATTGAATATATTTTCTTTGTTGAATATCTTCTTAACCGAGAATCAGATCGGAATTAATGTGGTGTCGTTGGCTGCGTATTGAACGCCAGATGACAACAGTAGTTTCATCGTTTCTGTAGCTTAAGTCGTTTAGAAGTTATGGGCAGAATAACACAAAAAAAACAACGGTAAAATCTTTTACTATATATTCAATATATTTTCTGTGCTGAATATCTTCTCAACGGAGCATCAGATCGTAATGAATGTAGTGTCGTTCGCTGCGTATTGAACGCCAGAAGACAACAGTAGTTTCATCGTTTCTGTAGCTTAAGTGGTTTAGAAGTTATGGGCAGAATAACACAAAAAAACAACGGTAAAATCTTCCATATTGAATATATTTTCTTTGTTGAATATCTTCTCAACCGAGCATCAGATCGGAATGAATGTGGTGTCGTTGGCTGCGTATTGAACGCCAGAAGACAACAGTAGTTTCATCGTTTCTGTAGCTTAAGTCGTTTAGAAGTTATGGGCAGAATAACACAAAAAAAACAACGGTAAAATCTTCTATATTGAATATATTTTCTTTGTTGAATATCTTCTCAACCGAGCATCAGATCGGGATGAATGTGGTGTCGTTGGCTGTGTATTGAACGCCAAAAGACAACAGTAGTTTCATCGTTTCTGTAGCTTAGGTGGTTTAGAAGTTATGGGCAGAATAACACAAAAAAAAACAACGGTAAAATCTTCTATATTGAATATATTTTCTTTGTTGAATATCTTCTCAACCGAGCATCAGATCGGAATGAATGTGGTGTCGTTGGCTGCGTATTGAACGCCAGAAGACAACAGTAGTTTCATCGTTTCTGTAGCTTAAGTGGTTTAGAAGTTTTGGGCAGAATAACACAAAAAAAAAAAAACGGTAAAATCTTCTATATTGAATATATTTTCTTTGTTGAATATCTTCTCAACCGAGCATCAGATCGGGATGAATGTGGTGTCGTTGGCTGTGTATTGAACGCCAAAAGACAACAGTAGTTTCATCGTTTCTGTAGCTTAAGTGGTTTAGAAGTTATGGGCAGATTAACACAAAAAAAACAACGGTAAAATCTTCTATATTGAATATATTTTCTTTGTTGAATATCTTCTTAACCGAGAATCAGATCGGAATTAATGTGGTGTCGTTGGCTGCGTATTGAACGCCAGATGACAACAGTAGTTTCATCGTTTCTGTAGCTTAAGTCGTTTAGAAGTTATGGGCAGAATAACACAAAAAAAACAACGGTAAAATCTTTTACTATATATTCAATATATTTTCTGTGCTGAATATCTTCTCAACGGAGCATCAGATCGTATTGAATGTAGTGTCGTTCGCTGCGTATTGAACGCCAGAAGACAACAGTAGTTTCATCGTTTCTGTAGCTTAAGTGGTTTAGAAGTTATGGGCAGAATAACACAAAAAAACAACGGTAAAATCTTCTATATTGAATATATTTTCTTTGTTGAATATCTTCTCAACCGAGCATCAGATCGGAATTAATGTGGTGTCGTTGGCTGCGTATTGAACGCCAGAAGACAACAGTAGTTTCATCGTTTCTGTAGCTTAGGTGGTTTAGAAGTTATGGGCAGAATAACACAAAAAAAACAACGGTAAAATCTTCTATATTGAATATATTTTCTTTGTTGAATATCTTCTCAACCGAGCATCAGATCGGGATGAATGTGGTGTCGTTGGCTGTGTATTGAACGCCAAAAGACAACAGTAGTTTCATCGTTTCTGTAGCTTAGGTGGTTTAGAAGTTATGGGCAGAATAACACAAAAAAAAAAAAAACGGTAAAATCTTCTATATTGAATATATTTTCTTTGTTGAATATCTTCTCAACCGAGCATCAGATCGGAATGAATGTGGTGTCGTTGGCTGCGTATTGAACGCCAGAAGACAACAGTAGTTTCATCGTTTCTGTAGCTTAGGTGGTTTAGAAGTTATGGGCAGAATAACACAAAAAAAAAAAAACGGTAAAATCTTCTATATTGAATATATTTTCTTTGTTGAATATCTTCTCAACCGAGCATCAGATCGGGATGAATGTGGTGTCGTTGGCTGTGTATTGAACGCCAAAAGACAACAGTAGTTTCATCGTTTCTGTAGCTTAAGTGGTTTAGAAGTTATGGGCAGATTAACACAAAAAAAACAACGGTAAAATCTTCTATATTGAATATATTTTCTTTGTTGAATATCTTCTTAACCGAGAATCAGATCGGAATTAATGTGGTGTCGTTGGCTGCGTATTGAACGCCAAAAGACAACAGTAGTTTCATCGTTTCTGTAGCTTAGGTGGTTTAGAAGTTATGGGCAGAATAACACAAAAAAAAAAACAACGGTAAAATCTTCTATATTGAATATATTTTCTTTGTTGAATATCTTCTCAACCGAGCATCAGATCGGAATGAATGTGGTGTCGTTGGCTGCGTATTGAACGCCAGAAGACAACAGTAGTTTCATCGTTTCTGTAGCTTAGGTGGTTTAGAAGTTATGGGCAGAATAACACAAAAAAAAAAAAACGGTAAAATCTTCTATATTGAATATATTTTCTTTGTTGAATATCTTCTCAACCGAGCATCAGATCGGGATGAATGTGGTGTCGTTGGCTGTGTATTGAACGCCAAAAGACAACAGTAGTTTCATCGTTTCTGTAGCTTAAGTGGTTTAGAAGTTATGGGCAGATTAACACAAAAAAAACAACGGTAAAATCTTCTATATTGAATATATTTTCTTTGTTGAATATCTTCTTAACCGAGAATCAGATCGGAATTAATGTGGTGTCGTTGGCTGCGTATTGAACGCCAGATGACAACAGTAGTTTCATCGTTTCTGTAGCTTAAGTCGTTTAGAAGTTATGGGCAGAATAACACAAAAAAAACAACGGTAAAATCTTTTACTATATATTCAATATATTTTCTGTGCTGAATATCTTCTCAACGGAGCATCAGATCGTAATGAATGTAGTGTCGTTCGCTGCGTATTGAACGCCAGAAGACGACAGTAGTTTCATCGTTTCTGTAGCTTAAGTGGTTTAGAAGTTATGGGCAGAATAACACAAAAAAACAACGGTAAAATCTTCCATATTGAATATATTTTCTTTGTTGAATATCTTCTCAACCGAGCATCAGATCGGAATGAATGTGGTGTCGTTGGCTGCGTATTGAACGCCAGAAGACAACAGTAGTTTCATCGTTTCTGTAGCTTAAGTCGTTTAGAAGTTATGGGCAGAATAACACAAAAAAAACAACGGTAAAATCTTCTATATTGAATATATTTTCTTTGTTGAATATCTTCTCAACCGAGCATCAGATCGGGATGAATGTGGTGTCGTTGGCTGCGTATTGAACGCCAAAAGACAACAGTAGTTTCATCGTTTCTGTAGCTTAGGTGGTTTAGAAGTTATGGGCAGAATAACACAAAAAAAAAACAACGGTAAAATCTTCTATATTGAATATATTTTCTTTGTTGAATATCTTCTCAACCGAGCATCAGATCGGAATGAATGTGGTGTCGTTGGCTGCGTATTGAACGCCAGAAGACAACAGTAGTTTCATCGTTTCTGTAGCTTAAGTCGTTTAGAAGTTACGGGCAGAATAACACAAAAAAAACAACGGTAAAATCTTCTATATTGAATATATTTTCTTTGTTGAATATCTTCTCAACCGAGCATCAGATCGGGATGAATGTGGTGTCGTTGGCTGCGTATTGAACGCCAAAAGACAACAGTAGTTTCATCGTTTCTGTAGCTTAGGTGGTTTAGAAGTTATGGGCAGAATAACACAAAAAACAAACAACGGTAAAATCTTCTATATTGAATATATTTTCTTTGTTGAATATCTTCTCAACCGAGCATCAGATCGGAATGAATGTGGTGTCGTTGGCTGCGTATTGAACGCCAGAAGACAACAGTAGTTTCATCGTTTCTGTAGCTTAGGTGGTTTAGAAGTTATGGGCAGAATAACACAAAAAAAAAAAAACGGTAAAATCTTCTATATTGAATATATTTTCTTTGTTGAATATCTTCTCAACCGAGCATCAGATCGGGATGAATGTGGTGTCGTTGGCTGTGTATTGAACGCCAAAAGACAACAGTAGTTTCATCGTTTCTGTAGCTTAAGTGGTTTAGAAGTTATGGGCAGATTAACACAAAAAAAACAACGGTATAATCTTTTACTATATATTCAATATATTTTCTGTGCTGAATATCTTCTCAACGGAGCATCAGATCGTAATGAATGTAGTGTCGTTCGCTGCGTATTGAACGCCAGAAGACAACAGTAGTTTCATCGTTTCTGTAGCTTAAGTGGTTTAGAAGTTATGGGCAGAATAACACAAAAAAACAACGGTAAAATCTTCCATATTGAATATATTTTCTTTGTTGAATATCTTCTCAACCGAGCATCAGATCGGAATGAATGTGGTGTCGTTGGCTGCGTATTGAACGCCAGAAGACAACAGTAGTTTCATCGTTTCTGTAGCTTAAGTCGTTTAGAAGTTATGGGCAGAATAACACAAAAAAAACAACGGTAAAATCTTCTATATTGAATATATTTTCTTTGTTGAATATCTTCTCAACCGAGCATCAGATCGGGATGAATGTGGTGTCGTTGGCTGTGTATTGAACGCCAAAAGACAACAGTAGTTTCATCGTTTCTGTAGCTTAGGTGGTTTAGAAGTTATGGGCAGAATAACACAAAAAAAAAACAACGGTAAAATCTTCTATATTGAATATATTTTCTTTGTTGAATATCTTCTCAACCGAGCATCAGATCGGAATGAATGTGGTGTCGTTGGCTGCGTATTGAACGCCAGAAGACAACAGTAGTTTCATCGTTTCTGTAGCTTAGGTGGTTTAGAAGTTATGGGCAGAATAACACAAAAAAAAAAAAAACGGTAAAATCTTCTATATTGAATATATTTTCTTTGTTGAATATCTTCTCAACCGAGCATCAGATCGGGATGAATGTGGTGTCGTTGGCTGTGTATTGAACGCCAAAAGACAACAGTAGTTTCATCGTTTCTGTAGCTTAAGTGGTTTAGAAGTTATGGGCAGATTAACACAAAAAAAACAACGGTAAAATCTTCTATATTGAATATATTTTCTTTGTTGAATATCTTCTTAACCGAGAATCAGATCGGAATTAATGTGGTGTCGTTGGCTGCGTATTGAACGCCAGATGACAACAGTAGTTTCATCGTTTCTGTAGCTTAAGTCGTTTAGAAGTTATGGGCAGAATAACACAAAAAAACAACGGTAAAATCGTTTACTATATATTCAATATATTTTCTGTGCTGAATATCTTCTCAACGGAGCATCAGATCGTAATGAATGTAGTGTCGTTCGCTGCGTATTGAACGCCAGAAGACGACAGTAGTTTCATCGTTTCTGTAGCTTAAGTGGTTTAGAAGTTATGGGCAGAATAACACAAAAAAACAACGGTAAAATCTTCCATATTGAATATATTTTCTTTGTTGAATATCTTCTCAACCGAGCATCAGATCGGAATGAATGTGGTGTCGTTGGCTGCGTATTGAACGCCAGAAGACAACAGTAGTTTCATCGTTTCTGTAGCTTAAGTCGTTTAGAAGTTATGGGCAGAATAACACAAAAAATACAACGGTAAAATCTTCTATATTGAATATATTTTCTTTGTTGAATATCTTCTCAACCGAGCATCAGATCGGGATGAATGTGGTGTCGTTGGCTGCGTATTGAACGCCAAAAGACAACAGTAGTTTCATCGTTTCTGTAGCTTAGGTGGTTTAGAAGTTATGGGCAGAATAACACAAAAAAAAAAACAACGGTAAAATCTTCTATATTGAATATATTTTCTTTGTTGAATATCTTCTCAACCGAGCATCAGATCGGAATGAATGTGGTGTCGTTGGCTGCGTATTGAACGCCAGAAGACAACAGTAGTTTCATCGTTTCTGTAGCTTAAGTCGTTTAGAAGTTACGGGCAGAATAACACAAAAAAAACAACGGTAAAATCTTCTATATTGAATATATTTTCTTTGTTGAATATCTTCTCAACCGAGCATCAGATCGGGATGAATGTGGTGTCGTTGGCTGCGTATTGAACGCCAAAAGACAACAGTAGTTTCATCGTTTCTGTAGCTTAGGTGGTTTAGAAGTTATGGGCAGAATAACACAAAAAAAAAAACAACGGTAAAATCTTCTATATTGAATATATTTTCTTTGTTGAATATCTTCTCAACCGAGCATCAGATCGGAATGAATGTGGTGTCGTTGGCTGCGTATTGAACGCCAGAAGACAACAGTAGTTTCATCGTTTCTGTAGCTTAGGTGGTTTAGAAGTTATGGGCAGAATAACACAAAAAAAAAAAAACGGTAAAATCTTCTATATTGAATATATTTTCTTTGTTGAATATCTTCTCAACCGAGCATCAGATCGGGATGAATGTGGTGTCGTTGGCTGTGTATTGAACGCCAAAAGACAACAGTAGTTTCATCGTTTCTGTAGCTTAAGTGGTTTAGAAGTTATGGGCAGATTAACACAAAAAAAACAACGGTAAAATCTTCTATATTGAATATATTTTCTTTGTTGAATATCTTCTTAACCGAGAATCAGATCGGAATTAATGTGGTGTCGTTGGCTGCGTATTGAACGCCAGATGACAACAGTAGTTTCATCGTTTCTGTAGCTTAAGTCGTTTAGAAGTTATGGGCAGAATAACACAAAAAAAACAACGGTAAAATCTTTTACTATATATTCAATATATTTTCTGTGCTGAATATCTTCTCAACGGAGCATCAGATCGTAATGAATGTAGTGTCGTTCGCTGCGTATTGAACGCCAGAAGACAACAGTAGTTTCATCGTTTCTGTAGCTTAAGTGGTTTAGAAGTTATGGGCAGAATAACACAAAAAAACAACGGTAAAATCTTCCATATTGAATATATTTTCTTTGTTGAATATCTTCTCAACCGAGCATCAGATCGGAATGAATGTGGTGTCGTTGGCTGCGTATTGAACGCCAGAAGACAACAGTAGTTTCATCGTTTCTGTAGCTTAAGTCGTTTAGAAGTTATGGGCAGAATAACACAAAAAAAACAACGGTAAAATCTTCTATATTGAATATATTTTCTTTGTTGAATATCTTCTCAACCGAGCATCAGATCGGGATGAATGTGGTGTCGTTGGCTGTGTATTGAACGCCAAAAGACAACAGTAGTTTCATCGTTTCTGTAGCTTAGGTGGTTTAGAAGTTATGGGCAGAATAACACAAAAAAAAAAACAACGGTAAAATCTTCTATATTGAATATATTTTCTTTGTTGAATATCTTCTCAACCGAGCATCAGATCGGAATGAATGTGGTGTCGTTGGCTGCGTATTGAACGCCAGAAGACAACAGTAGTTTCATCGTTTCTGTAGCTTAGGTGGTTTAGAAGTTATGGGCAGAATAACACAAAAAAAAAAAAACGGTAAAATCTTCTATATTGAATATATTTTCTTTGTTGAATATCTTCTCAACCGAGCATCAGATCGGGATGAATGTGGTGTCGTTGGCTGTGTATTGAACGCCAAAAGACAACAGTAGTTTCATCGTTTCTGTAGCTTAAGTGGTTTAGAAGTTATGGGCAGATTAACACAAAAAAACAACGGTAAAATCTTCTATATTGAATATATTTTCTTTGTTGAATATCTTCTTAACCGAGAATCAGATCGGAATTAATGTGGTGTCGTTGGCTGCGTATTGAACGCCAGATGACAACAGTAGTTTCATCGTTTCTGTAGCTTAAGTCGTTTAGAAGTTATGGGCAGAATAACACAAAAAAAACAACGGTAAAATCTTTTACTATATATTCAATATATTTTCTGTGCTGAATATCTTCTCAACGGAGCATCAGATCGTATTGAATGTAGTGTCGTTCGCTGCGTATTGAACGCCAGAAGACAACAGTAGTTTCATCGTTTCTGTAGCTTAAGTGGTTTAGAAGTTATGGGCAGAATAACACAAAAAAACAACGGTAAAATCTTCTATATTGAATATATTTTCTTTGTTGAATATCTTCTCAACCGAGCATCAGATCGGAATTAATGTGGTGTCGTTGGCTGCGTATTGAACGCCAGAAGACAACAGTAGTTTCATCGTTTCTGTAGCTTAGGTGGTTTAGAAGTTATGGGCAGAATAACACAAAAAAAACAACGGTAAAATCTTCTATATTGAATATATTTTCTTTGTTGAATATCTTCTCAACCGAGCATCAGATCGGGATGAATGTGGTGTCGTTGGCTGTGTATTGAACGCCAGAAGACAACAGTAGTTTCATCGTTTCTGTAGCTTAGGTGGTTTAGAAGTTATGGGCAGAATAACACAAAAAAAAAAAACGGTAAAATCTTCTATATTGAATATATTTTCTTTGTTGAATATCTTCTCAACCGAGCATCAGATCGGAATGAATGTGGTGTCGTTGGCTGCGTATTGAACGCCAGAAGACAACAGTAGTTTCATCGTTTCTGTAGCTTAGGTGGTTTAGAAGTTATGGGCAGAATAACACAAAAAAAAAAAACGGTAAAATCTTCTATATTGAATATATTTTCTTTGTTGAATATCTTCTCAACCGAGCATCAGATCGGGATGAATGTGGTGTCGTTGGCTGTGTATTGAACGCCAAAAGACAACAGTAGTTTCATCGTTTCTGTAGCTTAAGTGGTTTAGAAGTTATGGGCAGATTAACACAAAAAAAACAACGGTAAAATCTTCTATATTGAATATATTTTCTTTGTTGAATATCTTCTTAACCGAGAATCAGATCGGAATTAATGTGGTGTCGTTGGCTGCGTATTGAACGCCAGATGACAACAGTAGTTTCATCGTTTCTGTAGCTTAAGTCGTTTAGAAGTTATGGGCAGAATAACACAAAAAAAACAACGGTAAAATCTTTTACTATATATTCAATATATTTTCTGTGCTGAATATCTTCTCAACG
The DNA here is from genome assembly GCA_018153105.1 of Drosophila rufa. Taxonomy (NCBI): domain Eukaryota; kingdom Metazoa; phylum Arthropoda; class Insecta; order Diptera; family Drosophilidae; genus Drosophila; species Drosophila rufa. The sequence continues at coordinate 506,488 of JAECXS010000162.1, read as the reverse complement.
GAGCATCAGATCGTATTGAATGTAGTGTCGTTCGCTGCGTATTGAACGCCAGAAGACAACAGTAGTTTCATCGTTTCTGTAGCTTAAGTGGTTTAGAAGTTATGGGCAGAATAACACAAAAAAACAACGGTAAAATCTTCTATATTGAATATATTTTCTTTGTTGAATATCTTCTCAACCGAGCATCAGATCGGAATTAATGTGGTGTCGTTGGCTGCGTATTGAACGCCAGAAGACAACAGTAGTTTCATCGTTTCTGTAGCTTAGGTGGTTTAGAAGTTATGGGCAGAATAACACAAAAAAAAAAAACGGTAAAATCTTCTATATTGAATATATTTTCTTTGTTGAATATCTTATCAACCGAGCATCAGATCGGGATGAATGTGGTGTCGTTGGCTGCGTATTGAACGCCAAAAGACAACAGTAGTTTCATCGTTTCTGTAGCTTAAGTCGTTTAGAAGTTATGGGCAGAATAACACAAAAAAAACAACGGTAAAATCTTTTACTATATATTCAATATATTTTCTGTGCTGAATATCTTCTCAACGGAGCATCAGATCGGAATGAATGTGATGTCGTTGGCTGCGTATTGAACGCCAGAAGACAACAGTAGTTTCATCGTTTCTGTAGCTTAGGTGGTTTAGAAGTTATGGGCAGAATAACACAATAAAAAACAACGGTAAAATCTTCTATATTGAATATATTTTCTTTGTTGAATATCTTCTCAACCGAGCATCAGATCGGGATGAATGTGGTGTCGTTGGCTGCGTATTGAACGCCAGAAGACAACAGTAGTTTCATCGTTTCTGTAGCTTAAGTCGTTTAGAAGTTATGGGCAGAATAACACACAAAAAAAACAACGGTAAAATCTTCTATATTGAATATATTTTCTTTGTTGAATATCTTCTCAACCGAGCATCAGATCGGAATGAATGTGGTGTCGTTGGCTGCGTATTGTACGCCAGAAGACAACAGTAGTTTCATCGTTTCTGTAGCTTAAGTCGTTTAGAAGTTATGGGCAGAATATCACAAAAAAAACAACGGTAAAATCTTCTATATTGAATATATTTTCTTTGTTGAATATGTTCTCAACCAAGCATCAGATCGGAATGAATGTGGTGTCGTTGGCTGCGTATTGAACGCCAGAAGACAACAGTAGTTTCATCGTTTCTGTAGCTTAGGTGGTTTAGAAGTTATGGGCAGAATAACACAAAAAAAAAAAACACGGTAAAATCTTCTATATTGAATATATTTTCTTTGTTGAATATCTTCTCAACCGAGCATCAGATCGGGATGAATGTGGTGTCGTTGGCTGCGTATTGAACGCCAGAAGACAACAGTAGTTTCATCGTTTCTATAGCTTAGGTGGTTTAGAAGTTATGGGCAGAATAACACAAAAAAAAAAAACGGTAAAATCTTCTATATTGAATATATTTTCTTTGTTGAATATCTTCTCAACCGAGCATCAGATCGGAATGAATGTGGTGTCGTTGGCTGCGTATTGAACGCCAGAAGACAACAGTAGTTTCATCGTTTCAACGGTAAAATCTTCTATATTGAATATATTTTCTTTGTTGAATATCTTCTCAACCGAGCATCAGATCGGAATGAATGTGGTGTCGTTGGCTGTGTATTGAACGCCAAAAGACAACAGTAGTTTCATCGTTTCTGTAGCTTAAGTGGTTTAGAAGTTATGGGCAGAATAACACAAAAAAAACAACGGTAAAATCTTCTATATTGAATATATTTGTTTGTTGAATATCTTCTCAACCGAGCATCAGATCGGAATGAATGTGGTGTCGTTGGCTGCGTATTGAACGCCAGAAGACAACAGTAGTTTCATCGTTTCTGTAGCTTAAGTCGTTTAGAAGTTATGGGCAGAATAACACAAAAAAAAACAACGGTAAAATCTTTTACTATATATTCAATATATTTTCTGTGCTGAATATCTTCTCAACGGAGCATCAGATCGTAATGAATGTAGTGTCGTTCGCTGCGTATTGAACGCCAGAAGACAACAGTAGTTTCATCGTTTCTGTAGCTTAAGTGGTTTAGAAGTTATGGGCAGAATAACACAAAAAAAACAACGGTAAAGTCTTCCATATTGAATATATTTTCTTTGTTGAATATCTTCTCAACCGAGCATCAGATCGGAATGAATGTGGTGTCGTTGGCTGCGTATTGAACGCCAGAAGACAACAGTAGTTTCATCGTTTCTGTAGCTTAAGTCGTTTAGAAGTTATGGGCAGAATAACACAAAAAAAACAACGGTAAAATCTTCTATATTGAATATATTTTCTTTGTTGAATATCTTCTCAACCGAGCATCAGATCGGGATGAATGTGGTGTCGTTGGCTGTGTATTGAACGCCAAAAGACAACAGTAGTTTCATCGTTTCTGTAGCTTAGGTGGTTTAGAAGTTATGGGCAGAATAACACAAAAAAAAAAAACAACGGTAAAATCTTCTATATTGAATATATTTTCTTTGTTGAATATCTTCTCAACCGAGCATCAGATCGGAATGAATGTGGTGTCGTTGGCTGCGTATTGAACGCCAGAAGACAACAGTAGTTTCATCGTTTCTGTAGCTTAGGTGGTTTAGAAGTTATGGGCAGAATAACACAAAAAAAAAAAACAACGGTAAAATCTTCTATATTGAATATATTTTCTTTGTTGAATATCTTCTCAACCGAGCATCAGATCGGGATGAATGTGGTGTCGTTGGCTGTGTATTGAACGCCAAAAGACAACAGTAGTTTCATCGTTTCTGTAGCTTAAGTGGTTTAGAAGTTATGGGCAGATTAACACAAAAAAACAACGGTAAAATCTTCTATATTGAATATATTTTCTTTGTTGAATATCTTCTTAACCGAGAATCAGATCGGAATTAATGTGGTGTCGTTGGCTGCGTATTGAACGCCAGATGACAACAGTAGTTTCATCGTTTCTGTAGCTTAAGTCGTTTAGAAGTTATGGGCAGAATAACACAAAAAAAACAACGGTAAAATCTTTTACTATATATTCAATATATTTTCTGTGCTGAATATCTTCTCAACGGAGCATCAGATCGTATTGAATGTAGTGTCGTTCGCTGCGTATTGAACGCCAGAAGACAACAGTAGTTTCATCGTTTCTGTAGCTTAAGTGGTTTAGAAGTTATGGGCAGAATAACACAAAAAAACAACGGTAAAATCTTCTATATTGAATATATTTTCTTTGTTGAATATCTTCTCAACCGAGCATCAGATCGGAATTAATGTGGTGTCGTTGGCTGCGTATTGAACGCCAGAAGACAACAGTAGTTTCATCGTTTCTGTAGCTTAGGTGGTTTAGAAGTTATGGGCAGAATAACACAAAAAAAACAACGGTAAAATCTTCTATATTGAATATATTTTCTTTGTTGAATATCTTCTCAACCGAGCATCAGATCGGGATGAATGTGGTGTCGTTGGCTGTGTATTGAACGCCAAAAGACAACAGTAGTTTCATCGTTTCTGTAGCTTAGGTGGTTTAGAAGTTATGGGCAGAATAACACAAAAAAAAAAAAAAAAAAAATCTTCTATATTGAATATATTTTCTTTGTTGAATATCTTCTCAACCGAGCATCAGATCGGAATGAATGTGGTGTCGTTGGCTGCGTATTGAACGCCAGAAGACAACAGTAGTTTCATCGTTTCTGTAGCTTAGGTGGTTTAGAAGTTATGGGCAGAATAACACAAAAAAAACAACGGTAAAATCTTCTATATTGAATATATTTTCTTTGTTGAATATCTTCTTAACCGAGAATCAGATCGGAATTAATGTGGTGTCGTTGGCTGCGTATTGAACGCCAGATGACAACAGTAGTTTCATCGTTTCTGTAGCTTAAGTCGTTTAGAAGTTATGGGCAGAATAACACAAAAAAAACAACGGTAAAATCTTTTACTATATATTCAATATATTTTCTGTGCTGAATATCTTCTCAACGGAGCATCAGATCGTATTGAATGTAGTGTCGTTCGCTGCGTATTGAACGCCAGAAGACAACAGTAGTTTCATCGTTTCTGTAGCTTAAGTGGTTTAGAAGTTATGGGCAGAATAACACAAAAAAACAACGGTAAAATCTTCTATATTGAATATATTTTCTTTGTTGAATATCTTCTCAACCGAGCATCAGATCGGAATTAATGTGGTGTCGTTGGCTGCGTATTGAACGCCAGAAGACAACAGTAGTTTCATCGTTTCTGTAGCTTAGGTGGTTTAGAAGTTATGGGCAGAATAACACAAAAAAAAAAAAAACGGTAAAATCTTCTATATTGAATATATTTTCTTTGTTGAATATCTTATCAACCGAGCATCAGATCGGGATGAATGTGGTGTCGTTGGCTGCGTATTGAACGCCAAAAGACAACAGTAGTTTCATCGTTTCTGTAGCTTAAGTCGTTTAGAAGTTATGGGCAGAATAACACAAAAAAAACAACGGTAAAATCTTTTACTATATATTCAATATATTTTCTGTGCTGAATATCTTCTCAACGGAGCATCAGATCGGAATGAATGTGGTGTCGTTGGCTGCGTATTGAACGCCAGAAGACAACAGTAGTTTCATCGTTTCTGTAGCTTAGGTGGTTTAGAAGTTATGGGCAGAATAACACAATAAAAAACAACGGTAAAATCTTCTATATTGAATATATTTTCTTTGTTGAATATCTTCTCAACCGAGCATCAGATCGGGATGAATGTGGTGTCGTTGGCTGCGTATTGAACGCCAGAAGACAACAGTAGTTTCATCGTTTCTGTAGCTTAAGTCGTTTAGAAGTTATGGGCAGAATATCACAAAAAAAACAACGGTAAAATCTTCTATATTGAATATATTTTCTTTGTTGAATATGTTCTCAACCAAGCATCAGATCGGAATGAATGTGGTGTCGTTGGCTGCGTATTGAACGCCAGAAGACAACAGTAGTTTCATCGTTTCTGTAGCTTAGGTGGTTTAGAAGTTATGGGCAGAATAACACAAAAAAAAAAAACACGGTAAAATCTTCTATATTGAATATATTTTCTTTGTTGAATATCTTCTCAACCGAGCATCAGATCGGGATGAATGTGGTGTCGTTGGCTGCGTATTGAACGCCAGAAGACAACAGTAGTTTCATCGTTTCTGTAGCTTAGGTGGTTTAGAAGTTATGGGCAGAATAACACAAAAAAAACAACGGTAAAATCTTCTATATTGAATATATTTTCTTTGTTGAATATCTTCTCAACCGAGCATCAGATCGGAATGAATGTGGTGTCGTTGGCTGCGTATTGAACGCCAGAAGACAACAGTAGTTTCATCGTTTCAACGGTAAAATCTTCTATATTGAATATATTTTCTTTGTTGAATATCTTCTCAACCGAGCATCAGATCGGAATGAATGTGGTGTCGTTGGCTGTGTATTGAACGCCAAAAGACAACAGTAGTTTCATCGTTTCTGTAGCTTAAGTGGTTTAGAAGTTATGGGCAGAATAACACAAAAAAAACAACGGTAAAATCTTCTATATTGAATATATTTTCTTTGTTGAATATCTTCTCAACCGAGCATCAGATCGGAATGAATGTGGTGTCGTTGGCTGCGTATTGAACGCCAGAAGACAACAGTAGTTTCATCGTTTCTGTAGCTTAAGTCGTTTAGAAGTTATGGGCAGAATAACACAAAAAAAACAACGGTAAAATCTTTTACTATATATTCAATATATTTTCTGTGCTGAATATCTTCTCAACGGAGCATCAGATCGGAATGAATGTGGTGTCGTTGGCTGCGTATTGAACGCCAGAAGACAACAGTAGTTTCATCGTTTCTGTAGCTTAGGTGGTTTAGAAGTTATGGGCAGAATAACACAATAAAAAACAACGGTAAAATCTTCTATATTGAATATATTTTCTTTGTTGAATATCTTCTCAACCGAGCATCAGATCGGGATGAATGTGGTGTCGTTGGCTGCGTATTGAACGCCAGAAGACAACAGTAGTTTCATCGTTTCTGTAGCTTAAGTCGTTTAGAAGTTATGGGCAGAATAACACACAAAAAAAACAACGGTAAAATCTTCTATATTGAATATATTTTCTTTGTTGAATATCTTATCAACCGAGCATCAGATCGGGATGAATGTGGTGTCGTTGGCTGCGTATTGAACGCCAAAAGACAACAGTAGTTTCATCGTTTCTGTAGCTTAAGTCGTTTAGAAGTTATGGGCAGAATAACACAAAAAAAACAACGGTAAAATCTTTTACTATATATTCAATATATTTTCTGTGCTGAATATCTTCTCAACGGAGCATCAGATCGGAATGAATGTGGTGTCGTTGGCTGCGTATTGAACGCCAGAAGACAACAGTAGTTTCATCGTTTCTGTAGCTTAGGTGGTTTAGAAGTTATGGGCAGAATAACACAAAAAAAAAAACACGGTAAAATCTTCTATATTGAATATATTTTCTTTGTTGAATATCTTCTCAACCGAGCATCAGATCGGGATGAATGTGGTGTCGTTGGCTGCGTATTGAACGCCAGAAGACAACAGTAGTTTCATCGTTTCTGTAGCTTAGGTGGTTTAGAAGTTATGGGCAGAATAACACAAAAAAAAAAAAACGGTAAAATCTTCTATATTGAATATATTTTCTTTGTTGAATATCTTCTCAACCGAGCATCAGATCGGAATGAATGTGGTGTCGTTGGCTGCGTATTGAACGCCAGAAGACAACAGTAGTTTCATCGTTTCAACGGTAAAATCTTCTATATTGAATATATTTTCTTTGTTGAATATCTTCTCAACCGAGCATCAGATCGGGATGAATGTGGTGTCGTTGGCTGCGTATTGAACGCCAGAAGACAACAGTAGTTTCATCGTTTCTGTAGCTTAGGTGGTTTAGAAGTTATGGGCAGAATAACACAAAAAAAAAAAAACACGGTAAAATCTTCTATATTGAATATATTTTCTTTGTTGAATATCTTCTCAACCGAGCATCAGATCGGAATGAATGTGGTGTCGTTGGCTGCGTATTGAACGCCAGAAGACAACAGTAGTTTCATCGTTTCTGTAGCTTAGGTGGTTTAGAAGTTATGGGCAGAATAACACAAAAAAAAAAAAACGGTAAAATCTTCTATATTGAATATATTTTCTTTGTTGAATATCTTCTCAACCGAGCATCAGATCGGAATGAATGTGGTGTCGTTGGCTGCGTATTGAACGCCAGAAGACAACAGTAGTTTCATCGTTTCAACGGTAAAATCTTCTATATTGAATATATTTTCTTTGTTGAATATCTTCTCAACCGAGCATCAGATCGGAATGAATGTGGTGTCGTTGGCTGTGTATTGAACGCCAAAAGACAACAGTAGTTTCATCGTTTCTGTAGCTTAAGTGGTTTAGAAGTTATGGGCAGAATAACACAAAAAAAACAACGGTAAAATCTTCTATATTGAATATATTTTCTTTGTTGAATATCTTCTCAACCGAGCATCAGATCGGAATGAATGTGGTGTCGTTGGCTGCGTATTGAACGCCAGAAGACAACAGTAGTTTCATCGTTTCTGTAGCTTAAGTCGTTTAGAAGTTATGGGCAGAATAACACAAAAAAAACAACGGTAAAATCTTTTACTATATATTCAATATATTTTCTGTGCTGAATATCTTCTCAACGGAGCATCAGATCGGAATGAATGTGGTGTCGTTGGCTGCGTATTGAACGCCAGAAGACAACAGTAGTTTCATCGTTTCTGTAGCTTAGGTGGTTTAGAAGTTATGGGCAGAATAACACAATAAAAAACAACGGTAAAATCTTCTATATTGAATATATTTTCTTTGTTGAATATCTTCTCAACCGAGCATCAGATCGGGATGAATGTGGTGTCGTTGGCTGCGTATTGAACGCCAGAAGACAACAGTAGTTTCATCGTTTCTGTAGCTTAAGTCGTTTAGAAGTTATGGGCAGAATAACACACAAAAAAAACAACGGTAAAATCTTCTATATTGAATATATTTTCTTTGTTGAATATCTTCTCAACCGAGCATCAGATCGGAATGAATGTGGTGTCGTTGGCTGCGTATTGTACGCCAAAAGACAACAGTAGTTTCATCGTTTCTGTAGCTTAAGTCGTTTAGAAGTTATGGGCAGAATATCACAAAAAAAACAACGGTAAAATCTTCTATATTGAATATATTTTCTTTGTTGAATATGTTCTCAACCAAGCATCAGATCGGAATGAATGTGGTGTCGTTGGCTGCGTATTGAACGCCAGAAGACAACAGTAGTTTCATCGTTTCTGTAGCTTAGGTGGTTTAGAAGTTATGGGCAGAATAACACAAAAAAAAAAAAACACGGTAAAATCTTCTATATTGAATATATTTTCTTTGTTGAATATCTTCTCAACCGAGCATCAGATCGGGATGAATGTGGTGTCGTTGGCTGCGTATTGAACGCCAGAAGACAACAGTAGTTTCATCGTTTCTGTAGCTTAGGTGGTTTAGAAGTTATGGGCAGAATAACACAAAAAAAAAAACGGTAAAATCTTCTATATTGAATATATTTTCTTTGTTGAATATCTTCTCAACCGAGCATCAGATCGGAATGAATGTGGTGTCGTTGGCTGCGTATTGAACGCCAGAAGACAACAGTAGTTTCATCGTTTCAACGGTAAAATCTTCTATATTGAATATATTTTCTTTGTTGAATATCTTCTCAACCGAGCATCAGATCGGAATGAATGTGGTGTCGTTGGCTGTGTATTGAACGCCAAAAGACAACAGTAGTTTCATCGTTTCTGTAGCTTAAGTCGTTTAGAAGTTATGGGCAGAATAACACAAAAAAAACAACGGTAAAATCTTCTATATTGAATATATTTTCTTTGTTGAATATCTTCTCAACCGAGCATCAGATCGGAATGAATGTGGTGTCGTTGGCTGCGTATTGAACGCCAGAAGACAACAGTAGTTTCATCGTTTCTGTAGCTTAAGTCGTTTAGAAGTTATGGGCAGAATAACACAAAAAAAACAACGGTAAAATCTTCTATATTGAATATATTTTCTTTGTTGAATATCTTCTCAACCGTGCATCAGATCGGAATGAATGTGGTGTCGTTGGCTGCGTATTGAACGCCAGAAGACAACAGTAGTTTCATCGTTTCTGTAGCTTAAGTCGTTTAGAAGTTATGGGCAAAAAAAACAACGGTAAAATCTTCTATATTGAATATATTTTCTTTGTTGAATATCTTCTCAACCGAGCATCAGATCGGGATGAATGTGGTGTCGTTGGCTGTGTATTGAACGCCAAAAGACAACAGTAGTTTTATCGTTTCTGTAGCTTAGGTGGTTTAGAAGTTATGGGCAGAATAACACAAAAAAAAAAACACGGTAAAATCTTCTATATTGAATATATTTTCTTTGTTGAATATCTTCTCAACCGAGCATCAGATCGGGATGAATGTGGTGTCGTTGGCTGCGTATTGAACGCCAGAAGACAACAGTAGTTTCATCGTTTCTGTAGCTTAAGTCGTTTAGAAGTTATGGGCAGAATAACACAAAAAAAACAACGGTAAAATCTTCTATATTGAATATATTTTCTTTGTTGAATATCTTCTCAACCGAGCATCAGATCGGAATGAATGTGGTGTCGTTGGCTGCGTATTGAACGCCAGAAGACAACAGTAGTTTCATCGTTTCAACGGTAAAATCTTCTATATTGAATATATTTTCTTTGTTGAATATCTTCTCAACCGAGCATCAGATCGGAATGAATGTGGTGTCGTTGGCTGTGTATTGAACGCCAAAAGACAACAGTAGTTTCATCGTTTCTGTAGCTTAAGTCGTTTAGAAGTTATGGGCAGAATAACACAAAAAAAACAACGGTAAAATCTTCTATATTGAATATATTTTCTTTGTTGAATATCTTCTCAACCGAGCATCAGATCGGAATGAATGTGGTGTCGTTGGCTGCGTATTGAACGCCAGAAGACAACAGTAGTTTCATCGTTTCTGTAGCTTAAGTCGTTTAGAAGTTATGGGCAGAATAACACAAAAAAAACAACGGTAAAATCTTTTACTATATATTCAATATATTTTCTGTGCTGAATATCTTCTCAACGGAGCATCAGATCGGAATGAATGTGGTGTCGTTGGCTGCGTATTGAACGCCAGAAGACAACAGTAGTTTCATCGTTTCTGTAGCTTAGGTGGTTTAGAAGTTATGGGCAGAATAACACAATAAAAAACAACGGTAAAATCTTCTATATTGAATATATTTTCTTTGTTGAATATCTTCTCAACCGAGCATCAGATCGGGATGAATGTGGTGTCGTTGGCTGCGTATTGAACGCCAGAAGACAACAGTAGTTTCATCGTTTCTGTAGCTTAAGTCGTTTAGAAGTTATGGGCAGAATAACACACAAAAAAAACAACGGTAAAATCTTCTATATTGAATATATTTTCTTTGTTGAATATCTTCTCAACCGAGCATCAGATCGGAATGAATGTGGTGTCGTTGGCTGCGTATTGTACGCCAGAAGACAACAGTAGTTTCATCGTTTCTGTAGCTTAAGTCGTTTAGAAGTTATGGGCAGAATATCACAAAAAAAACAACGGTAAAATCTTCTATATTGAATATATTTTCTTTGTTGAATATGTTCTCAACCAAGCATCAGATCGGAATGAATGTGGTGTCGTTGGCTGCGTATTGAACGCCAGAAGACAACAGTAGTTTCATCGTTTCTGTAGCTTAGGTGGTTTAGAAGTTATGGGCAGAATAACACAAAAAAAAAAAAAAACGGTAAAATCTTCTATATTGAATATATTTTCTTTGTTGAATATCTTCTCAACCGAGCATCAGATCGGAATGAATGTGGTGTCGTTGGCTGCGTATTGAACGCCAGAAGACAACAGTAGTTTCATCGTTTCAACGGTAAAATCTTCTATATTGAATATATTTTCTTTGTTGAATATCTTCTCAACCGAGCATCAGATCGGAATGAATGTGGTGTCGTTGGCTGCGTATTGTACGCCAGAAGACAACAGTAGTTTCATCGTTTCTGTAGCTTAAGTCGTTTAGAAGTTATGGGCAGAATATCACAAAAAAAACAACGGTAAAATCTTCTATATTGAATATATTTTCTTTGTTGAATATCTTCTCAACCGAGCATCAGATCGGAATGAATGTGGTGTCGTTGGCTGCGTATTGAACGCCAGAAGACAACAGTAGTTTCATCGTTTCTGTAGCTTAAGTCGTTTAGAAGTTATGGGCAGAATAACACAAAAAAAACAACGGTAAAATCTTCTATATTGAATATATTTTCTTTGTTGAATATCTTCTCAACCGTGCATCAGATCGGAATGAATGTGGTGTCGTTGGCTGCGTATTGAACGCCAGAAGACAACAGTAGTTTCATCGTTTCTGTAGCTTAAGTCGTTTAGAAGTTATGGGCAGAATAACACAAAAAAAACAACGGTAAAATCTTCTATATTGAATATATTTTCTTTGTTGAATATCTTCTCAACCGAGCATCAGATCGGAATGAATGTGGTGTCGTTGGCTGCGTATTGAACGCCAGAAGACAACAGTAGTTTCATCGTTTCTGTAGCTTAGGTGGTTTAGAAGTTATGGGCAGAATAACACACAAAAAAAACAACGGTAAAATCTTCTATATTGAATATATTTTCTTTGTTGAATATCTTCTCAACCGAGCATCAGATCGGAATGAATGTGGTGTCGTTGGCTGCGTATTGTACGCCAGAAGACAACAGTAGTTTCATCGTTTCTGTAGCTTAAGTCGTTTAGAAGTTATGGGCAGAATATCACAAAAAAAACAACGGTAAAATCTTCTATATTGAATATATTTTCTTTGTTGAATATGTTCTCAACCAAGCATCAGATCGGAATGAATGTGGTGTCGTTGGCTGCGTATTGAACGCCAGAAGACAACAGTAGTTTCATCGTTTCTGTAGCTTAGGTGGTTTAGAAGTTATGGGCAGAATAACACAATAAAAAACAACGGTAAAATCTTCTATATTGAATATATTTTCTTTGTTGAATATCTTCTCAACCGAGCATCAGATCGGGATGAATGTGGTGTCGTTGGCTGCGTATTGAACGCCAGAAGACAACAGTAGTTTCATCGTTTCTGTAGCTTAAGTCGTTTAGAAGTTATGGGCAGAATAACACACAAAAAAAACAACGGTAAAATCTTCTATATTGAATATATTTTCTTTGTTGAATATCTTCTCAACCGAGCATCAGATCGGAATGAATGTGGTGTCGTTGGCTGCGTATTGTACGCCAGAAGACAACAGTAGTTTCATCGTTTCTGTAGCTTAAGTCGTTTAGAAGTTATGGGCAGAATATCACAAAAAAAACAACGGTAAAATCTTCTATATTGAATATATTTTCTTTGTTGAATATGTTCTCAACCAAGCATCAGATCGGAATGAATGTGGTGTCGTTGGCTGCGTATTGAACGCCAGAAGACAACAGTAGTTTCATCGTTTCTGTAGCTTAGGTGGTTTAGAAGTTATGGGCAGAATAACACAAAAAAAAAAAAAACGGTAAAATCTTCTATATTGAATATATTTTCTTTGTTGAATATCTTCTCAACCGAGCATCAGATCGGAATGAATGTGGTGTCGTTGGCTGCGTATTGAACGCCAGAAGACAACAGTAGTTTCATCGTTTCAACGGTAAAATCTTCTATATTGAATATATTTTCTTTGTTGAATATCTTCTCAACCGAGCATCAGATCGGAATGAATGTGGTGTCGTTGGCTGCGTATTGTACGCCAGAAGACAACAGTAGTTTCATCGTTTCTGTAGCTTAAGTCGTTTAGAAGTTATGGGCAGAATATCACAAAAAAAACAACGGTAAAATCTTCTATATTGAATATATTTTCTTTGTTGAATATGTTCTCAACCAACCATCAGATCGGAATGAATGTGGTGTCGTTGGCTGCGTATTGAACGCCAGAAGACAACAGTAGTTTCATCGTTTCTGTAGCTTAGGTGGTTTAGAAGTTATGGGCAGAATAACACAAAAAAAAAAAACACGGTAAAATCTTCTATATTGAATATATTTTCTTTGTTGAATATCTTCTCAACCGAGCATCAGATCGGGATGAATGTGGTGTCGTTGGCTGCGTATTGAACGCCAGAAGACAACAGTAGTTTCATCGTTTCTGTAGCTTAGGTGGTTTAGAAGCTATGGGCAGAATAACACAAAAAAAAAAAAACGGTAAAATCTTCTATATTGAATATATTTTCTTTGTTGAATATCTTCTCAACCGAGCATCAGATCGGAATGAATGTGGTGTCGTTGGCTGCGTATTGAACGCCAGAAGACAACAGTAGTTTCATCGTTTCAACGGTAAAATCTTCTATATTGAATATATTTTCTTTGTTGAATATCTTCTCAACCGAGCATCAGATCGGAATGAATGTGGTGTCGTTGGCTGTGTATTGAACGCCAAAAGACAACAGTAGTTTCATCGTTTCTGTAGCTTAAGTGGTTTAGAAGTTATGGGCAGAATAACACAAAAAAAACAACGGTAAAATCTTCTATATTGAATATATTTTCTTTGTTGAATATCTTCTCAACCGAGCATCAGATCGGAATGAATGTGGTGTCGTTGGCTGCGTATTGAACGCCAGAAGACAACAGTAGTTTCATCGTTTCTGTAGCTTAAGTCGTTTAGAAGTTATGGGCAGAATAACACAAAAAAAACAACGGTAAAATCTTCTATATTGAATATATTTTCTTTGTTGAATATCTTCTCAACCGTGCATCAGATCGGAATGAATGTGGTGTCGTTGGCTGCGTATTGAACGCCAGAAGACAACAGTAGTTTCATCGTTTCTGTAGCTTAAGTCGTTTATAAGTTATGGGCAGAATAACACAAAAAAAACAACGGTAAAATCTTCTATATTGAATATATTTTCTTTGTTGAATATCTTCTCAACCGAGCATCAGATCGGGATGAATGTGGTGTCGTTGGCTGTGTATTGAACGCCAAAAGACAACAGTAGTTTTATCGTTTCTGTAGCTTAGGTGGTTTAGAAGTTATGGGCAGAATAACACAAAAAAAGAAAAACGGTAAAATCTTCTGTATTGAATATATTTTCTTTGTTGAATATCTTCTCAACCGAGCATCAGATCGGGATGAATGTGGTGTCGTTGGCTGTGTATTGAACGCCAAAAGACAACAGTAGTTTCATCGTTTCTGTAGCTTAAGTGGTTTAGAAGTTATGGGCAGAATAACACAAAAAAACAACGGTAAAATCTTCTATATTGAATATATTTTCTTTGTTGAATATCTTTTCAACCGAGCATCAGATCGGAATGAATGTGGTGTCGTTGGCTGCGTATTGAACGCCAGAAGACAACAGTAGTTTCATCGTTTCAACGGTAAAATCTTCTATATTGAATATATTTTCTTTGTTGAATATCTTCTCAACCGAGCATCAGATCGGAATGAATGTGGTGTCGTTGGCTGTGTATTGAACGCCAAAAGACAACAGTAGTTTCATCGTTTCTGTAGCTTAAGTGGTTTAGAAGTTATGGGCAGAATAACACAAAAAAAAACAACGGTAAAATCTTCTATATTGAATATATTTTCTTTGTTGAATATATTCTCAACCGAGCATCAGATCGGAATGAATGTGGTGTCGTTGGCTGCGTATTGAACGCCAGAAGACAACAGTAGTTTCATCGTTTCTGTAGCTTAAGTCGTTTAGAAGTTATGGGCAGAATAACACAAAAAAAACAACGGTAAAATCTTCTATATTGAATATATTTTCTTTGTTGAATATCTTCTCAACCGAGCATCAGATCGGAATGAATGTGGTGTCGTTGGCTGCGTATTGAACGCCAGAAGACAACAGTAGTTTCATCGTTTCTGTAGCTTAAGTCGTTTAGAAGTTATGGGCAGAATAACACAAAAAAAACAACGGTAAAATCTTCTATATTGAATATATTTTCTTTGTTGAATATCTTCTCAACCGAGCATCAGATCGGGATGAATGTGGTGTCGTTGGCTGTGTATTGAACGCCAAAAGACAACAGTAGTTTTATCGTTTCTGTAGCTTAGGTGGTTTAGAAGTTATGGGCAGAATAACACAAAAAAAAAACAACGGTAAAATCTTCTATATTGAATATATTTTCTTTGTTGAATATGTTCTCAACCAAGCATCAGATCGGAATGAATGTGGTGTCGTTGGCTGCGTATTGAACGCCAGAAGACAACAGTAGTTTCATCGTTTCTGTAGCTTAGGTGGTTTAGAATTTATGGGCAGAATAACACAATAAAAAAAAAACTGTAAAATCTTCTGTATTGAATATATTTTCTTTGTTGAATATCTTCTCAACCGAGCATCAGATCGGGATGAATGTGGTGTCGTTGGCTGTGTATTGAACGCCAAAAGACAACAGTAGTTTCATCGTTTCTGTAGCTTAAGTGGTTTAGAAGTTATGGGCAGAATAACACAAAAAAACAACGGTAAAATCTTCTATATTGAATATATTTTCTTTGTTGAATATCTTCTCAACCGAGCATCAGATCGGAATGAATGTGGTGTCGTTGGCTGCGTATTGAACGCCAGAAGACAACAGTAGTTTCATCGTTTCTGTAGCTTAAGTCGTTTAGAAGTTATGGGCAGAATAACACAAAAAAAACAACGGTAAAATCTTCTATATTGAATATATTTTCTTTGTTTAATATCTTCTCAACCGAGCATCAGATCGGGATGAATGTGGTGTCGTTGGCTGCGTATTGAACGCCAGAAGACAACAGTAGTTTCATCGTTTCTGTAGCTTAAGTCGTTTAGAAGTTATGGGCAGAATAACACAAAAAAAACAACGGTAAAATCTTCTATATTGAATATATTTTCTTTGTTGAATATCTTCTCAACCGAGCATCAGATCGGGATGAATGTGGTGTCGTTGGCTGTGTATTGAACGCCAAAAGACAACAGTAGTTTTATCGTTTCTGTAGCTTAGGTGGTTTAGAAGTTATGGGCAGAATAACACAAAAAAAGAAAAACGGTAAAATCTTCTGTATTGAATATATTTTCTTTGTTGAATATCTTCTCAACCGAGCATCAGATCGGGATGAATGTGGTGTCGTTGGCTGCGTATTGAACGCCAGAAGACAACAGTAGTTTCATCGTTTCAACGGTAAAATCTTCTATATTGAATATATTTTCTATGTGGTACCGTTGGCTGTGTATTGAACGCCAAAAGACAACAGTAGTTTTATCGTTTCTGTAGCTTAGGTGGTTTAGAAGTTATGGGCAGAATAACACAAAAAAAGAAAAACGGTAAAATCTTCTGTATTGAATATATTTTCTTTGTTGAATATCTTCTCAACCGAGCATCAGATCGGGATGAATGTGGTGTCGTTGGCTGTGTATTGAACGCCAAAAGACAACAGTAGTTTCATCGTTTCTGTAGCTTAGGTGGTTTAGAAGTTATGGGCAGAATAACACAAAAAAAAACAACGGTAAAATCTTCTATATTGAATATATTTTCTTTGTTGAATATCTTCTCAACCGAGCATCAGATCGGAATGAATGTGGTGTCGTTGGCTGCGTATTGAACGCCAGAAGACAACAGTAGTTTCATCGTTTCAACGGTAAAATCTTCTATATTGAATATATTTTCTATGTGGTACCGTTGGCTGTGTATTGAACGCCAAAAGACAACAGTAGTTTTATCGTTTCTGTAGCTTAGGTGGTTTAGAAGTTATGGGCAGAATAACACAAAAAAAGAAAAACGGTAAAATCTTCTGTATTGAATATATTTTCTTTGTTGAATATCTTCTCAACCGAGCATCAGATCGGGATGAATGTGGTGTCGTTGGCTGTGTATTGAACGCCAAAAGACAACAGTAGTTTCATCGTTTCTGTAGCTTAAGTGGTTTAGAAGTTATGGGCAGAATAACACAAAAAAACAACGGTAAAATCTTCTATATTGAATATATTTTCTTTGTTGAATATCTTCTCAACCGAGCATCAGATCGGAATGAATGTGGTGTCGTTGGCTGCGTATTGAACGCCAGAAAACAACAGTAGTTTCATCGTTTCTGTAGCTTAGGTGGTTTAGAAGTTATGGGCAGAATAACACAAAAAAAAACAACGGTAAAAACTTCTATATTGAATATATTTTCTTTGTTGAATATCTTTTCAACCGAGCATCAGATCGGAATGAATGTGGTGTCGTTGGCTGCGTATTGAACGCCAGAAGACAACAGTAGTTTCATCGTTTCAACGGTAAAATCTTCTATATTGAATATATTTTCTTTGTTGAATATCTTCTCAACCGAGCATCAGATCGGGATGAATGTGGTGTCGTTGGCTGTGTATTGAACGCCAAAAGACAACAGTAGTTTTATCGTTTCTGTAGCTTAGGTGGTTTAGAAGTTATGGGCAGAATAACACAAAAAAAAAAACAACGGTAAAATCTTCTATATTGAATATATTTTCTTTGTTGAATATGTTCTCAACCAAGCATCAGATCGGAATGAATGTGGTGTCGTTGGCTGCGTATTGAACGCCAGAAGACAACAGTAGTTTCATCGTTTCTGTAGCTTAGGTGGATTAGAAGTTATGGGCAGAATAACACAATAAAAAAAAACTGTAAAATCTTCTGTATTGAATATATTTTCTTTGTTGAATATCTTCTCAACCGAGCATCAGATCGGAATGAATGTGGTGTCGTTGGCTGTGTATTGAACGCCAAAAGACAACAGTAGTTTCATCGTTTCTGTAGCTTAAGTGGTTTAGAAGTTATGGGCAGAATAACACAAAAAAACAACGGTAAAATCTTCTATATTGAATATATTTTCTTTGTTGAATATCTTCTCAACCGAGCATCAGATCGGAATGAATGTGGTGTCGTTGGCTGCGTATTGAACGCCAGAAGACAACAGTAGTTCCATCGTTTCTGTAGCTTAAGTCGTTTAGAAGTTATGGGCAGAATAACACAAAAAAAACAACGGTAAAATCTTCTATATTGAATATATTTTCTTTGTTGAATATCTTCTCAACCGAGCATCAGATCGGAATGAATGTGGTGTCGTTGGCTGCGTATTGAACGCCAGAAGACAACAGTAGTTTCATCGTTTCTGTAGCTTAAGTCGTTTAGAAGTTATGGGCAGAATAACACAAAAAAAACAACGGTAAAATCTTCTATATTGAATATATTTTCTTTGTTGAATATCTTCTCAACCGAGCATCAGATCGGGATGAATGTGGTGTCGTTGGCTGTGTATTGAACGCCAAAAGACAACAGTAGTTTTATCGTTTCTGTAGCTTAGGTGGTTTAGAAGTTATGGGCAGAATAACACAAAAAAAGAAAAACGGTAAAATCTTCTGTATTGAATATATTTTCTTTGTTGAATATCTTCTCAACCGAGCATCAGATCGGGATGAATGTGGTGTCGTTGGCTGTGTATTGAACGCCAAAAGACAACAGTAGTTTCATCGTTTCTGTAGCTTAAGTGGTTTAGAAGTTATGGGCAGAATAACACAAAAAAACAACGGTAAAATCTTCTATATTGAATATATTTTCTTTGTTGAATATCTTCTCAACCGAGCATCAGATCGGAATGAATGTGGTGTCGTTGGCTGCGTATTGAACGCCAGAAGACAACAGTAGTTTCATCGTTTCTGTAGCTTAGGTGGTTTAGAAGTTATGGGCAGAATAACACAAAAAAAAATAACGGTAAAATCTTCTATATTGAATATATTTTCTTTGTTGAATATCTTCTCAACCGAGCATCAGATCGGAATGAATGTGGTGTCATTGGCTGCGTATTGAACGCCAGAAGACAACAGTAGTTTCATCGTTTCAACGGTAAAATCTTCTATATTGAATATATTTTCTTTGTTGAATATCTTCTCAACCGAGCATCAGATCGGAATGAATGTGGTGTCGTTGGCTGCGTATTGAACGCCAGAAGACAACAGTAGTTTCATCGTTTCTGTAGCTTAGGTGGTTTAGAAGTTATGGGCAGAATAACACAAAAAAAAATAACGGTAAAATCTTCTATATTGAATATATTTTCTTTGTTGAATATCTTCTCAACCGAGCATCAGATCGGAATGAATGTGGTGTCGTTGGCTGCGTATTGAACGCCAGAAGACAACAGTAGTTTCATCGTTTCAACGGTAAAATCTTCTATATTGAATATATTTTCTTTGTTGAATATCTTCTCAACCGAGCATCAGATCGGGATGAATGTGGTGTCGTTGGCTGTGTATTGAACGCCAAAAGACAACAGTAGTTTCATCGTTTCTGTAGCTTAAGTGGTTTAGAAGTTATGGGCAGAATAACACAAAAAAAACAACGGTAAAATCTTCTATATTGAATATATTTTCTTTGTTGAATATCTTCTCAACCGAGCATCAGATCGGAATGAATGTGGTGTCGTTGGCTGCGTATTGAACGCCAGAAGACAACAGTAGTTTCATCGTTTCTGTAGCTTAAGTCGTTTAGAAGTTATGGGCAGAATAACCCAAAAAAAACAACGGTAAAATCTTCTATATTGAATATATTTTCTTTGTTGAATATCTTCTCAACCGAGCATCAGATCGGAATGAATGTGGTGTCGTTGGCTGCGTATTGAACGCCAGAAGACAACAGTAGTTTCATCGTTTCTGTAGCTTAAGTCGTTTAGAAGTTATGGGCAGAATAACACAAAAAAAACAACGGTAAAATCTTCTATATTGAATATATTTTCTTTGTTGAATATCTTCTCAACCGAGCATCAGATCGGGATGAATGTGGTGTCGTTGGCTGTGTATTGAACGCCAAAAGACAACAGTAGTTTTATCGTTTCTGTAGCTTAGGTGGTTTAGAAGTTATGGGCAGAATAACACCAAAAAAAAACAACGGTAAAATCTTCTATATTGAATATATTTTCTTTGTTGAATATGTTCTCAACCAACCATCAGATCGGAATGAATGTGGTGTCGTTGGCTGCGTATTGAACGCCAGAAGACAACAGTCGTTTCATCGTTTCTGTAGCTTAGGTGGTTTAGAAGTTATGGGCAGAATAACACAATAAAAAAAAAACTGTAAAATCTTCTGTATTGAATATATTTTCTTTGTTGAATATCTTCTCAACCGAGCATCAGATCGGGATGAATGTGGTGTCGTTGGCTGTGTATTGAACGCCAAAAGACAACAGTAGTTTCATCGTTTCTGTAGCTTAAGTGGTTTAGAAGTTATGGGCAGAATAACACAAAAAAACAACTTTAAAATCTTCTATATTGAATATATTTTCTTTGTTGAATATCTTCTCAACCGAGCATCAGATCGGAATGAATGTGGTGTCGTTGGCTGCGTATTGAACGCCAGAAGACAACAGTAGTTTCATCGTTTCTGTAGCTTAGGTGGTTTAGAAGTTATGGGCAGAATAACACAAAAAAAAACAACGGTAAAATCTTCTATATTGAATATATTTTCTTTGTTGAATATCTATTCAACCGAGCATCAGATCGGGATGAATGTTTTGTCGTTGGCTGCGTATTGAACGCCAAAAGGCAATAGTAGTTTCATCGTTTCTGTAGCTTAAGTCGTTTAGAAGTTATGGGCAGAATAACACAAAAAAAAAACAACGGTAAAATCTTCTATATTGCATATATTTTCTTTGTTGAATATCTTCTCAACCGAGCATCAGATCGGGATGAATGTGGTGTCGTTGGCTGCGTATTGAACGCCAGAAGACAACAGTAGTTTCATCGTTTCTGTAGCTTAAGTCGTTTAGAAGTTATGGGCAGAATAACACAAAAAAAACAACGGTAAAATCTTTTACTATATATTCAATATATTTTCTGTGCTGAATATCTTCTCAACGGAGCATCAGATCGTAATGAATGTGGTGTCGTTCGCTGCGTATTGAACGCCAGAAGACAACAGTAGTTTCATCGTTTCTGTAGCTTAAGTCGTTTAGAAGTTATGGGCAGAATAACACAAAAAAAACAACGGTAAAATCTTCTATATTGAATATATTTTCTTTGTTTAATATCTTCTCAACCGAGCATCAGATCGGAATGAATGTGGTGTCGTTGGCTGTGTATTGAACGCCAAAAGACAACTGTAGTTCCATCGTTTCTGTAGCTTAAGTGGTTTAGAAGTTATAGGCAGAATAACACAAAAAAAACAACAGTAAAATCTTCTATATTGAATATATTTTCTTTGTTGAATATCTTCTCAACCGAGCATCAGATCGGAATGAATGTGGTGTCGTTAGCTGCGAATTGAACGCCAGAAGACAACAGTAGTTTCATCGTTTCTGTAGCTTAAGTCGTTTAGAAGTTATGGGCAGAATAACACAAAAAAAACAACGGTAAAATCTTCTATATTGAATATATTTTCTTTGTTGAATAGCTTCTCAACCGAGCATCAGATCGGAATGAATGTGGTGTCGTTGGCTGCGTATTGAACGCCAGAAGACAACAGTAGTTTCATCGTTTCTGTAGCTTAAGTCGTTTAGAAGTTATGGGCAGAATAACACAAAAAAAACAACGGTAAAATCTTCTATATTGAATATATTTTCTTTGTTGAATATCTTCTCAACCGAGCATCAGATCGGGATGAATGTGGTGTAGTTGGCTGTGTATTGAACGCCAAAAGACAACAGTAGTTTCATCGTTTCTGTAGCTTAGGTGGTTTAGAAGTTATGGGCAGAATAACACAAAAAAAAACAACGGTAAAATCTTCTATATTGAATATATTTTCTTTGTTGAATATCTTATCAACCGAGCATCAGATCGGGATGAATGTGGTATCGTTGGCTGCGTATTGAACGCCAGAAGACAACAGTAGTTTCATCGTTTCTGTAGCTTAAGTCGTTTAGAAGTTATGGGCAGAATAACACAAAAAAAACAACGGTAAAATCTTTTACTATATATTCAATATATTTTCTGTGCTGAATATCTTCTCAACGGAGCATCAGATCGGAATGAATGTGGTGTCGTTGGCTGCGTATTGAACGCCAGAAGACAACAGTAGTTTCATCGTTTCTGTAGCTTAGGTGGTTTAGAAGTTATGGGCAGAATAACACAATAAAAAACAACGGTAAAATCTTCTATATTGAATATATTTTCTTTGTTGAATATCTTCTCAACCGAGCATCAGATCGGGATGAATGTGGTGTCGTTGGCTGCGTATTGAACGCCAGAAGACAACAGTAGTTTCATCGTTTCTGTAGCTTAAGTCGTTTAGAAGTTATGGGCAGAATAACACAAAAAAAACAACGGTAAAATCTTCTATATTGAATATATTTTCTTTGTTTAATATCTTCTCAACCGAGCATCAGATCGGAATGAATGTGGTGTCGTTGGCTGTGTATTGAACGCCAAAAGACAACTGTAGTTCCATCGTTTCTGTAGCTTAAGTGGTTTAGAAGTTATAGGCAGAATAACACAAAAAAAACAACAGTAAAATCTTCTATATTGAATATATTTTCTTTGTTGAATATCTTCTCAACCGAGCATCAGATCGGAATGAATGTGGTGTCGTTAGCTGCGAATTGAACGCCAGAAGACAACAGTAGTTTCATCGTTTCTGTAGCTTAAGTCGTTTAGAAGTTATGGGCAGAATAACACAAAAAAAACAACGGTAAAATCTTCTATATTGAATATATTTTCTTTGTTGAATAGCTTCTCAACCGAGCATCAGATCGGAATGAATGTGGTGTCGTTGGCTGCGTATTGAACGCCAGAAGACAACAGTAGTTTCATCGTTTCTGTAGCTTAAGTCGTTTAGAAGTTATGGGCAGAATAACACAAAAAAAACAACGGTAAAATCTTCTATATTGAATATATTTTCTTTGTTGAATATCTTCTCAACCGAGCATCAGATCGGGATGAATGTGGTGTAGTTGGCTGTGTATTGAACGCCAAAAGACAACAGTAGTTTCATCGTTTCTGTAGCTTAGGTGGTTTAGAAGTTATGGGCAGAATAACACAAAAAAAAACAACGGTAAAATCTTCTATATTGAATATATTTTCTTTGTTGAATATCTTATCAACCGAGCATCAGATCGGGATGAATGTGGTATCGTTGGCTGCGTATTGAACGCCAGAAGACAACAGTAGTTTCATCGTTTCTGTAGCTTAAGTCGTTTAGAAGTTATGGGCAGAATAACACAAAAAAAACAACGGTAAAATCTTTTACTATATATTCAATATATTTTCTGTGCTGAATATCTTCTCAACGGAGCATCAGATCGGAATGAATGTGGTGTCGTTGGCTGCGTATTGAACGCCAGAAGACAACAGTAGTTTCATCGTTTCTGTAGCTTAGGTGGTTTAGAAGTTATGGGCAGAATAACACAATAAAAAACAACGGTAAAATCTTCTATATTGAATATATTTTCTTTGTTGAATATCTTCTCAACCGAGCATCAGATCGGGATGAATGTGGTGTCGTTGGCTGCGTATTGAACGCCAGAAGACAACAGTAGTTTCATCGTTTCTGTAGCTTAAGTCGTTTAGAAGTTATGGGCAGAATAACACAAAAAAAACAACGGTAAAATCTTCTATATTGAATATATTTTCTTTGTTGAATATCTTCTCAACCGAGCATCAGATCGGGATGAATGTGGTGTCGTTGGCTGCGTATTGAACGCCAGAAGACAACAGTAGTTTCATCGTTTCTGTAGCTTAAGTCGTTTAGAAGTTATGGGCAGAATAACACAAAAAAAAAAACGGTAAAATCTTTTACTATATATTCAATATATTTTCTGTGCTTAATATCTTCTCAACGGAGCATCAGATCGGAATGAATGTGGTGTCGTTGGCTGCGTATTGAACGCCAGAAGACAACAGTAGTTTCATCGTTTCTGTAGCTTAGGTGGTTTAGAAGTTATGGGCAGAATAACACAATAAAAAACAACGGTAAAATCTTCTATATTGAATATATTTTCTTTGTTGAATATCTTCTCAACCGAGCATCAGATCGGGATGAATGTGGTGTCGTTGGCTGCGTATTGAACGCCAGAAGACAACAGTAGTTTCATCGTTTCTGTAGCTTAAGTCGTTTAGAAGTTATGGGCAGAATAACACAAAAAAAAACAACGGTAAAATCTTCTATATTGAATATATTTTCTTTGTTGAATATCTTCTCAACCGAGCATCAGATCGGGATGAATGTGGTGTCGTTGGCTGCGTATTGAACGCCAGAAGACAACAGTAGTTTCATCGTTTCTGTAGCTTAAGTCGTTTAGAAGTTATGGGCAGAATAACACAAAAAAAACAATGGTAAAATCTTCTATATTGAATATATTTTCTTTGTTGAATATCTTCTCAACCGAGCATCAGATCGGGATGAATGTGGTGTCGTTGGCTGTGTATTGAACGCCAAAAGACAACAGTAGTTTTATCGTTTCTGTAGCTTAGGTGGTTTAGAAGTTATGGGCAGAATAACACAAAAAAAAAACAACGGTAAAATCTTCTATATTGAATATATTTTCTTTGTTGAATATCTTCTCAACCGAGCATCAGATCGGAATGAATGTGGTGTCGTTGGCTGCGTATTGAACGCCAGAAGACAACAGTAGTTGCATCGTTTCTGTAGCTTAGGTGGTTTAGAAGTTATGGGCAGAATAACAAAAAAAAAAAAAAACGGTAAAATCTTCTATATTGAATATATTTTCTTTGTTGAATATCTTCTCAACCGAGCATCAGATCGGGATGAATGTGGTGTCGTTGGCTGTGTATTGAACGCCAAAAGACAACAGTAGTTTCATCGTTTCTGTAGCTTAAGTGTTTTAGAAGTTATGGGCAGAATAACACAAAAAAAACAACGGTAAAATCTTCTATATTGAATATATTTCTTTGTTGAATATCTTCTCAACCGAGCATCAGATCGGAATTAATGTGGTGTCGTTGGCTGCGTATTGAACGCCAGAAGACAACAGTAGTTTCATCGTTTCTGTAGCTTAGGTGGTTTAGAAGTTATGGGCAGAATAACACAATAAAAAACAACGGTAAAATCTTCTATATTGAATATATTTTCTTTGTTGAATATCTTCTCAACCGAGCATCAGATCGGGATGAATGTGGTGTAGTTGGCTGTGTATTGAACGCCAAAAGACAACAGTAGTTTCATCGTTTCTGTAGCTTAAGTGGTTTAGAAGTTATGGGCAGAATAACACAAAAAAAAAAACAACGGTAAAATCTTCTATATTGAATATATTTTCTTTGTTGAATATCTTATCAACCGAGCATCAGATCGGGATGAATGTGGTATCGTTGGCTGCGTATTGAACGCCAGAAGACAACAGTAGTTTCATCGTTTCTGTAGCTTAAGTCGTTTAGAAGTTATGGGCAGAATAACACAAAAAAAACAACGGTAAAATCTTTTACTATATATTCAATATATTTTCTGTGCTGAATATCTTCTCAACGGAGCATCAGATCGGAATGAATGTGGTGTCGTTGGCTGCGTATTGAACGCCAGAAGACAACAGTAGTTTCATCGTTTCTGTAGCTTAGGTGGTTTAGAAGTTATGGGCAGAATAACACAATAAAAAACAACGGTAAAATCTTCTATATTGAATATATTTTCTTTGTTGAATATCTTCTCAACCGAGCATCAGATCGGGATGAATGTGGTGTCGTTGGCTGCGTATTGAACGCCAGAAGACAACAGTAGTTTCATCGTTTCTGTAGCTTAAGTCGTTTAGAAGTTATGGGCAGAATAACACAAAAAAAAAACAACGGTAAAATCTTCTATATTGAATATATTTTCTTTGTTGAATATCTTCTCAACCGAGCATCAGATCGGGATGAATGTGGTGTCGTTGGCTGCGTATTGAACGCCAGAAGACAACAGTAGTTTCATCGTTTCTGTAGCTTAAGTCGTTTAGAAGTTATGGGCAGAATAACACAAAAAAAAAACGGTAAAATCTTTTACTATATATTCAATATATTTTCTGTGCTTAATATCTTCTCAACGGAGCATCAGATCGGAATGAATGTGGTGTCGTTGGCTGCGTATTGAACGCCAGAAGACAACAGTAGTTTCATCGTTTCTGTAGCTTAGGTGGTTTAGAAGTTATGGGCAGAATAACACAATAAAAAACAACGGTAAAATCTTCTATATTGAATATATTTTCTTTGTTGAATATCTTCTCAACCGAGCATCAGATCGGGATGAATGTGGTGTCGTTGGCTGCGTATTGAACGCCAAAAGACAACAGTAGTTTCATCGTTTCTGTAGCTTAAGTCGTTTAGAAGTTATGGGCAGAATAACACAAAAAAAAAACAACGGTAAAATCTTCTATATTGAATATATTTTCTTTGTTGAATATCTTCTCAACCGAGCATCAGATCGGGATGAATGTGGTGTCGTTGGCTGCGTATTGAACGCCAGAAGACAACAGTAGTTTCATCGTTTCTGTAGCTTAAGTCGTTTAGAAGTTATGGGCAGAATAACACAAAAAAAACAACGGTAAAATCTTCTATATTGAATATATTTTCTTTGTTGAATATCTTCTCAACCGAGCATCAGATCGGGATGAATGTGGTGTCGTTGGCTGCGTATTGAACGCCAGAAGACAACAGTAGTTTCATCGTTTCTGTAGCTTAAGTCGTTTAGAAGTTATGGGCAGAATAACACAAAAAAAACAACGGTAAAATCTTCTATATTGAATATATTTTCTTTGTTGAATATCTTCTCAACCGAGCATCAGATCGGGATGAATGTGGTGTCGTTGGCTGCGTATTGAACGCCAGAAGACAACAGTAGTTTCATCGTTTCTGTAGCTTAAGTCGTTTAGAAGTTATGGGCAGAATAACACAAAAAAAAAACAACGGTAAAATCTTCTATATTGAATATATTTTCTTTGTTGAATATCTTCTCAACCGAGCATCAGATCGGGATGAATGTGGTGTCGTTGGCTGCGTATTGAACGCCAGAAGACAACAGTAGTTTCATCGTTTCTGTAGCTTAAGTCGTTTAGAAGTTATGGGCAGAATAACACAAAAAAAAAAAACGGTAAAATCTTTTACTATATATTCAATATATTTTCTGTGCTTAATATCTTCTCAACGGAGCATCAGATCGGAATGAATGTGGTGTCGTTGGCTGCGTATTGAACGCCAGAAGACAACAGTAGTTTCATCGTTTCTGTAGCTTAGGTGGTTTAGAAGTTATGGGCAGAATAACACAATAAAAAACAACGGTAAAATCTTCTATATTGAATATATTTTCTTTGTTGAATATCTTCTCAACCGAGCATCAGATCGGGATGAATGTGGTGTCGTTGGCTGCGTATTGAACGCCAAAAGACAACAGTAGTTTCATCGTTTCTGTAGCTTAAGTCGTTTAGAAGTTATGGGCAGAATAACACAAAAAAAAAACAACGGTAAAATCTTCTATATTGAATATATTTTCTTTGTTGAATATCTTCTCAACCGAGCATCAGATCGGGATGAATGTGGTGTCGTTGGCTGCGTATTGAACGCCAGAAGACAACAGTAGTTTCATCGTTTCTGTAGCTTAAGTCGTTTAGAAGTTATGGGCAGAATAACACAAAAAAAACAATGGTAAAATCTTCTATATTGAATATATTTTCTTTGTTGAATATCTTCTCAACCGAGCATCAGATCGGGATGAATGTGGTGTCGTTGGCTGCGTATTGAACGCCAGAAGACAACAGTACTTTCATCGTTTCTATAGCTTAAGTCGTTTAGAAGTTATGGGCAGAATAACACAAAAAAAACAATGGTAAAATCTTCTATATTGAATATATTTTCTTTGTTGAATATCTTCTCAACCGAGCATCAGATCGGGATGAATGTGGTGTCGTTGGCTGTGTATTGAACGCCAAAAGACAACAGTAGTTTCATCGTTTCTGTAGCTTAGGTGGTTTAGAAGTTATGGGCAGAATAACACAAAAAAAAAACAACGGTAAAATCTTCTATATTGAATATATTTTCTTTGTTGAATATCTTCTCAACCGAGCATCAGATCGGAATGAATGTGGTGTCGTTGGCTGCGTATTGAACGCCAGAAGACAACAGTAGTTGCATCGTTTCTGTAGCTTAGGTGGTTTAGAAGTTATGGGCAGAATAACAAAAAAAAAAAAAAACGGTAAAATCTTCTATATTGAATATATTTTCTTTGTTGAATATCTTCTCAACCGAGCATCAGATCGGGATGAATGTGGTGTCGTTGGCTGTGTATTGAACGCCAAAAGACAACAGTAGTTTCATCGTTTCTGTAGCTTAAGTGGTTTAGAAGTTATGGGCAGAATAACACAAAAAAAAAACAACGGTAAAATCTTCTATATTGAATATATTTTCTTTGTTGAATATCTTCTCAACCGAGCATCAGATCGGAATTAATGTGGTGTCGTTGGCTGCGTATTGAACGCCAGAAGACAACAGTAGTTTCATCGTTTCTGTAGCTAAGGTGGGTTAGAAGTTATGGGCAGAATAACACAAAAAAAAAACAACGGTAAAATCTTCTATATTGAATATATTTTCTTTGTTGAATATCTTCTCAACCGAGCATCAGATCGGAATGAATGTGTTGTCGTTGGCTGCGTATTGAACGCCAGAAGACAACAGTAGTTTCATCGTTTCTGTAGCTTAGGTGGTTTAGAAGTTATGGGCAGAATAACACAATAAAAAACAACGGTAAAATCTTCTATATTGAATATATTTTCTTTGTTGAATATCTTATCAACCGAGCATCAGATCGGGATGAATGTGGTGTCGTTGGCTGCGTATTGAACGCCAGAAGACAACAGTAGTTTCATCGTTTCTGTAGCTTAAGTCGTTTAGAAGTTATGGGCAGAATAACACAAAAAAACAACGATAAAATCTTTTACTATATATTCAATATATTTTCTGTGCTGAATATCTTCTCAACGGAGCATCAGATCGGAATGAATGTGGTGTCGTTGGCTGCGTATTGAACGCCAGAAGACAACAGTAGTTTCATCGTTTCTGTAGCTTAGGTGGTTTAGAAGTTATGGGCAGATTAACACAATAAAAAACAACGGTAAAATCTTCTATATTGAATATATTTTCTTTGTTGAATATCTTCTCAACCGAGCATCAGATCGGGATGAATGTGGTGTCGTTGGCTGCGTATTGAACGCCAGAAGACAACAGTAGTTTCATCGCTTCTGTAGCTTAAGTCGTTTAGAAGTTATGGGCAGAATAACACAAAAAAAAACAACGGTAAAATCTTCTATATTGAATATATTTTCTTTGTTGAATATCTTCTCAACCGAGCATCAGATCGGAATGAATGTGGTGTCGTTGGCTGCGTATTGAACGCCAGAAGACAACAGTAGTTTCATCGTTTCTGTAGCTTAGGTGGTTTAGAAGTTATGGGCAGAATAACAAAAAAAAAAAAAACGGTAAAATCTTCTATATTGGATATATTTTCTTTGTTGAATATCTTCTCAACCGAGCATCAGATCGGGATGAATGTGGTGTCGTTGGCTGTGTATTGAACGCCAAAAGACAACAGTAGTTTCATCGTTTCTGTAGCTTAAGTGGTTTAGAAGTTATGGGCAGAATAACACAAAAAAAACAACGGTAAAATCTTCTATATTGAATATATTTTCTTTGTTGAATATCTTCTCAACCGAGCATCAGATCGGAATTAATGTGGTGTCGTTGGCTGCGTATTGAACGCCAGAAGACAACAGTAGTTTCATCGTTTCTGTAGCTTAGGTGGGTTAGAAGTTATGGGCAGAATAACACAAAAAAAAACAACGGTAAAATCTTCTATATTGAATATATTTTCTTTGTTGAATATCTTCTCAACCGAGCATCAGATCGGAATGAATGTGTTGTCGTTGGCTGCGTATTGAACGCCAGAAGACAACAGTAGTTTCATCGTTTCTGTAGCTTAGGTGGTTTAGAAGTTATGGGCAGAATAACACAATAAAAAACAACGGTAAAATCTTCTATATTGAATATATTTTCTTTGTTGAATATCTTATCAACCGAGCATCAGATCGGGATGAATGTGGTGTCGTTGGCTGCGTATTGAACGCCAGAAGACAACAGTAGTTTCATCGTTTTTGTAGCTTAAGTCGTTTAGAAGTTATGGGCAGAATAACACAAAAAAAACAACGATAAAATCTTTTACTATATATTCAATATATTTTCTGTGCTGAATATCTTCTCAACGGAGCATCAGATCGGAATGAATGTGGTGTCGTTGGCTGCGTATTGAACGCCAGAAGACAACAGTAGTTTCATCGTTTCTGTAGCTTAGGTGGGTTAGAAGTTATGGGCAGAATAACACAAAAAAAAAAACAACGGTAAAATCTTCTATATTGAATATATTTTCTTTGTTGAATATCTTCTCAACCGAGCATCAGATCGGAATTAATGTGGTGTCGTTGGCTGCGTATTGAACGCCAGAAGACAACAGTAGTTTCATCGTTTCTGTAGCTTAGGTGGGTTAGAAGTTATGGGCAGAATAACACAAAAAAAAACAACGGTAAAATCTTCTATATTGAATATATTTTCTTTGTTGAATATCTTCTCAACCGAGCATCAGATCGGGATGAATGTGGTGTCGTTGGCTGCGTATTGAACGCCAGAAGACAACAGTAGTTTCATCGTTTCTGTAGCTTAGGTGGGTTAGAAGTTATGGGCAGAATAACACAAAAAAAAAACAACGGTAAAATCTTCTATATTGAATATATTTTCTTTGTTGAATATCTTCTCAACCGAGCATCAGATCGGAATGAATGTGTTGTCGTTGGCTGCGTATGGAACGCCAGAAGACAACAGTAGTTTCATCGTTTCTGTAGCTTAGGTGGTTTAGAAGTTATGGGCAGAATAACACAAAAAAAAAAAAAAAACGGTAAAATCTTCTATACTGAATATATTTTCTTTGTTGAATATCTTCTCAACCGAGCATCAGATCGGGATGAATGTGGTGTCGTTGGCTGCGTATTGAACGCCAGAAGACAACAGTAGTTTCATCGTTTCTGTAGCTTAAGTCGTTTAGAAGTTATGGGCAGAATAACACAAAAAAAAACAACGGTAAAATCTTCTATATTGAATATATTTTCTTTGTTGAATATCTTCTCAACCGAGCATCAGATCGGAATGAATGTGGTGTCGTTGGCTGCGTATTGAACGCCAGAAGACAACAGTAGTTTCATCGTTTCTGTAGCTTAGGTGGTTTAGAAGTTATGGGCAGAATAACAAAAAAAAAAAAAAAACGGTAAAATCTTCTATATTGAATATATTTTCTTTGTTGAATATCTTCTCAACCGAGCATCAGATCGGGATGAATGTGGTGTCGTT
This sequence comes from Drosophila rufa, assembly GCA_018153105.1. Taxonomy (NCBI): domain Eukaryota; kingdom Metazoa; phylum Arthropoda; class Insecta; order Diptera; family Drosophilidae; genus Drosophila; species Drosophila rufa. The sequence continues at coordinate 475,197 of JAECXS010000162.1, read as the reverse complement.
GGCTGTGTATTGAACGCCAAAAGACAACAGTAGTTTCATCGTTTCTGTAGCTTAAGTCGTTTAGAAGTTATGGGCAGAATAACACAAAAAAAACAACGGTAAAATCTTCTATATTGAATATATTTTCTTTGTTGAATATCTTCTCAACCGAGCATCAGATCGGAATTAATGTGGTGTCGTTGGCTGCGTATTGAACGCCAGAAGACAACAGTAGTTTCATCGTTTCTGTAGCTTAGGTGGGTTAGAAGTTATGGGCAGAATAACACAAAAAAAAAACAACGGTAAAATCTTCTATATTGAATATATTTTCTTTGTTGAATATCTTCTCAACCGAGCATCAGATCGGAATGAATGTGGTGTCGTTGGCTGCGAATTGAACGCCAGAAGACAACAGTAGTTTCATCGTTTCTGTAGCTTAGGTGGTTTAGAAGTTATGGGCAGAATAACAAAAAAAAAAAAAAAACGGTAAAATCTTCTATATTGAATATATTTTCTTTATTGAATATCTTCTCAACCGAGCATCAGATCGGAATTAATGTGGTGTCGTTGGCTGCGTATTGAACGCCAGAAGACAACAGTAGTTTCATCGTTTCTGTAGCTTAGGTGGGTTAGAAGTTATGGGCAGAATAACACAAAAAAAAAAAACGGTAAAATCTTCTATATTGAATATATTTTCTTTGTTGAATATCTTCTCAACCGAGCATCAGATCGGAATGAATGTGTTGTCGTTGGCTGTGTATTGAACGCCAAAAGACAACAGTAGTTTCATCGTTTCTGTAGCTTAGGTGGTTTAGAAGTTATGGGCAGAATAACACAATAAAAAACAACGGTAACATCTTCTATATTGAATATATTTTCTTTGTTGAATATCTTCTCAACCGAGCATCAGATCGGAATGAATGTGGTGTCGTTGGCTGCGTATTGAACGCCAGAAGACAACAGTAGTTTCATCGTTTCTGTAGCTTAAGTCGTTTAGAAGTTATGGGCAGAATAACAAAAAAAAAAAAAAAAACGGTAAAATCTTCTATATTGAATATATTTTCTTTGTTGAATATCTTCTCAACCGAGCATCAGATCGGGATGAATGTGGTGTCGTTGGCTGTGTATTGAACGCCAAAAGACAACAGTAGTTTCATCGTTTCTGTAGCTTAAGTGGTTTAGAAGTTATGGGCAGAATAACACAAAAAAACAACGGTAAAATCTTCTATATTGAATATATTTTCTTTGTTGAATATCTTCTCAACCGAGCATCAGATCGGAATGAATGTGGTGTCGTTGGCTGCGTATTGAACGCCAGAAGACAACAGTAGTTTCATCGTTTCTGTAGCTTAAGTCGTTTAGAAGTTATGGGCAGAATAACAAAAAAAAAAAAAAAAACGGTAACATCTTCTATATTGAATATATTTTCTTTGTTGAATATCTTATCAACCGAGCATCAGATCGGGATGAATGTGGTGTCGTTGGCTGCGTATTGAACGCCAGAAGACAACAGTAGTTTCATCGTTTCTGTAGCTTAAGTCGTTTAGAAGTTATGGGCAGAATAACACAAAAAAAACAACGGTAAAATCTTTTACTATATATTCAATATATTTTCTGTGCTGAATATCTTCTCAACGGAGCATCAGATCGGAATGAATGTGGTGTCGTTGGCTGCGTATTGAACGCCAGAAGACAACAGTAGTTTCATCGTTTCTGTAGCTTAGGTGGGTTAGAAGTTATGGGCAGAATAACACAAAAAAAAAACAACGGTAAAATCTTCTATATTGAATATATTTTCTTTGTTGAATATCTTCTCAACCGAGCATCAGATCGGAATTAATGTGGTGTCGTTGGCTGCGTATTGAACGCCAGAAGACAACAGTAGTTTCATCGTTTCTGTAGCTTAGGTGGGTTAGAAGTTATGGGCAGAATAACACAAAAAAAAAACAACGGTAAAATCTTCTATATTGAATATATTTTCTTTGTTGAATATCTTCTCAACCGAGCATCAGATCGGGATGAATGTGGTGTCGTTGGCTGCGTATTGAACGCCAGAAGACAACAGTAGTTTCATCGTTTCTGTAGCTTAGGTGGGTTAGAAGTTATGGGCAGAATAACACAAAAAAAAAACAACGGTAAAATCTTCTATATTGAATATATTTTCTTTGTTGAATATCTTCTCAACCGAGCATCAGATCGGAATGAATGTGGTGTCGTTGGCTGCGTATTGAACGCCAGAAGACAACAGTAGTTTCATCGTTTCTGTAGCTTAGGTGGTTTAGAAGTTATGGGCAGAATAACACAAAAAAAAAAAAAAAACGGTAAAATCTTCTATATTGAATATATTTTCTTTGTTGAATATCTTCTCAACCGAGCATCAGATCGGGATGAATGTGGTGTCGTTGGCTGCGTATTGAACGCCAGAAGACAACAGTAGTTTCATCGTTTCTGTAGCTTAAGTCGTTTAGAAGTTATGGGCAGAATAACACAAAAAAAAAACAACGGTAAAATCTTCTATATTGAATATATTTTCTTTGTTGAATATCTTCTCAACCGAGCATCAGATCGGAATGAATGTGGTGTCGTTGGCTGCGTATTGAACGCCAGAAGACAACAGTAGTTTCATCGTTTCTGTAGCTTAGGTGGTTTAGAAGTTATGGGCAGAATAACAAAAAAAAAAAAAAAACGGTAAAATCTTCTATATTGAATATATTTTCTTTGTTGAATATCTTCTCAACCGAGCATCAGATCGGGATGAATGTGGTGTCGTTGGCTGTGTATTGAACGCCAAAAGACAACAGTAGTTTCATCGTTTCTGTAGCTTAAGTCGTTTAGAAGTTATGGGCAGAATAACACAAAAAAACAACGGTAAAATCTTCTATATTGAATATATTTTCTTTGTTGAATATCTTCTCAACCGAGCATCAGATCGGAATTAATGTGGTGTCGTTGGCTGCGAATTGAACGCCAGAAGACAACAGTAGTTTCATCGTTTCTGTAGCTTAGGTGGTTTAGAAGTTATGGGCAGAATAACACAATAAAAAACAACGGTAACATCTTCTATATTGAATATATTTTCTTTGTTGAATATCTTCTCAACCGAGCATCAGATCGGAATGAATGTGGTGTCGTTGGCTGCGTATTGAACGCCAGAAGACAACAGTAGTTTCATCGTTTCTGTAGCTTAAGTCGTTTAGAAGTTATGGGCAGAATAACAAAAAAAAAAAAAAAAACGGTAAAATCTTCTATATTGAATATATTTTCTTTGTTGAATATCTTCTCAACCGAGCATCAGATCGGGATGAATGTGGTGTCGTTGGCTGTGTATTGAACGCCAAAAGACAACAGTAGTTTCATCGTTTCTGTAGCTTAAGTGGTTTAGAAGTTATGGGCAGAATAACACAAAAAAAACAACGGTAAAATCTTCTATATTGAATATATTTTCTTTGTTGAATATCTTCTCAACCGAGCATCAGATCGGAATTAATGTGGTGTCGTTGGCTGCGTATTGAACGCCAGAAGACAACAGTAGTTTCATCGTTTCTGTAGCTTAGGTGGGTTAGAAGTTATGGGCAGAATAACACAAAAAAAAAACAACGGTAAAATCTTCTATATTGAATATATTTTCTTTGTTGAATATCTTCTCAACCGAGCATCAGATCGGAATGAATGTGTTGTCGTTGGCTGCGTATTGAACGCCAGAAGACAACAGTAGTTTCATCGTTTCTGTAGCTTAGGTGGTTTAGAAGTTATGGGCAGAATAACACAAAAAAAAAAAAAAAAACGGTAAAATCTTCTATACTGAATATATTTTCTTTGTTGAATATCTTATCAATCGAGCATCAGATCGGGATGAATGTGGTGTCGTTGGCTGCGTATTGAACGCCAGAAGACAACAGTAGTTTCATCGTTTCTGTAGCTTAAGTCGTTTAGAAGTTATGGGCAGAATAACACAAAAAAAAAACAACGGTAAAATCTTCTATATTGAATATATTTTCTTTGTTGAATATCTTCTCAACCGAGCATCAGATCGGAATGAATGTGGTGTCGTTGGCTGCGTATTGAACGCCAGAAGACAACAGTAGTTTCATCGTTTCTGTAGCTTAGGTGGTTTAGAAGTTATGGGCAGAATAACAAAAAAAAAAAAAAAACGGTAAAATCTTCTATATTGAATATATTTTCTTTGTTGAATATCTTCTCAACCGAGCATCAGATCGGAATTAATGTGGTGTCGTTGGCTGCGTATTGAACGCCAGAAGACAACAGTAGTTTCATCGTTTCTGTAGCTTAGGTGGGTTAGAAGTTATGGGCAGAATAACACAAAAAAAAAAAAACGGTAAAATCTTCTATACTGAATATATTTTCTTTGTTGAATATCTTATCAATCGAGCATCAGATCGGGATGAATGTGGTGTCGTTGGCTGCGTATTGAACGCCAGAAGACAACAGTAGTTTCATCGTTTCTGTAGCTTAAGTCGTTTAGAAGTTATGGGCAGAATAACACAAAAAAAAAACAACGGTAAAATCTTCTATATTGAATATATTTTCTTTGTTGAATATCTTCTCAACCGAGCATCAGATCGGGATGAATGTGGTGTCGTTGGCTGTGTATTGAACGCCAAAAGACAACAGTAGTTTCATCGTTTCTGTAGCTTAAGTGGTTTAGAAGTTATGGGCAGAATAACACAAAAAAACAACGGTAAAATCTTCTATATTGAATATATTTTCTTTGTTGAATATCTTCTCAACCGAGCATCAGATCGGAATTAATGTGGTGTCGTTGGCTGCGTATTGAACGCCAGAAGACAACAGTAGTTTCATCGTTTCTGTAGCTTAGGTGGGTTAGAAGTTATGGGCAGAATAACACAAAAAAAAAAAAACGGTAAAATCTTCTATATTGAATATATTTTCTTTGTTGAATATCTTCTCAACCGAGCATCAGATCGGAATGAATGTGGTGTCGTTGGCTGCGAATTGAACGCCAGAAGACAACAGTAGTTTCATCGTTTCTGTAGCTTAGGTGGTTTTAGAAGTTATGGGCAGAATAACAAAAAAAAAAAAAAAACGGTAAAATCTTCTATATTGAATATATTTTCTTTGTTGAATATCTTCTCAACCGAGCATCAGATCGGAATTAATGTGGTGTCGTTGGCTGCGTATTGAACGCCAGAAGACAACAGTAGTTTCATCGTTTCTGTAGCTTAGGTGGGTTAGAAGTTATGGGCAGAATAACACAAAAAAAAACAACGGTAAAATCTTCTATATTGAATATATTTTCTTTGTTGAATATCTTCTCAACCGAGCATCAGATCGGAATGAATGTGTTGTCGTTGGCTGCGTATTGAACGCCAGAAGACAACAGTAGTTTCATCGTTTCTGTAGCTTAGGTGGTTTAGAAGTTATGGGCAGAATAACACAATAAAAAACAACGGTAACATCTTCTATATTGAATATATTTTCTTTGTTGAATATCTTATCAACCGAGCATCAGATCGGGATGAATGTGGTGTCGTTGGCTGCGTATTGAACGCCAGAAGACAACAGTAGTTTCATCGTTTCTGTAGCTTAAGTCGTTTAGAAGTTATGGGCAGAATAACACAAAAAAAACAACGGTAAAATCTTTTACTATATATTCAATATATTTTCTGTGCTGAATATCTTCTCAACGGAGCATCAGATCGGAATGAATGTGGTGTCGTTGGCTGCGTATTGAACGCCAGAAGACAACAGTAGTTTCATCGTTTCTGTAGCTTAGGTGGTTTAGAAGTTATGGGCAGAATAACACAATAAAAAACAACGGTAAAATCTTCTATATTGAATATATTTTCTTTGTTGAATATCTTCTCAACCGAGCATCAGATCGGGATGAATGTGGTGTCGTTGGCTGCGTATTGAACGCCAGAAGACAACAGTAGTTTCATCGTTTCTGTAGCTTAAGTCGTTTAGAAGTTATGGGCAGAATAACACAAAAAAAAACAACGGTAAAATCTTCTATATTGAATATATTTTATTTGTTGAATATCTTCTCAACCGAGCATCAGATCGGGATGAATGTGGTGTCGTTGGCTGCGTATTGAACGCCAGAAGACAACAGTAGTTTCATCGTTTCTGTAGCTAAGGTCGTTTAGAAGTTATGGGCAGAATAACACAAAAAAAACAACGGTAAAATCTTTTACTATATATTCAATATATTTTCTGTGCTGAATATCTTCTCAACGGAGCATCAGATCGTAATGAATGTAGTGTCGTTCGCTGCGTATTGAACGCCAGAAGACAACAGTAGTTTCATCGTTTCTGTAGCTTAGGTGGTTTAGAAGTTATGGGCAGAATAACACAAAAAAAAAAAAAAAACGGTAAAATCTTCTATACTGAATATATTTTCTTTGTTGAATATCTTCTCAACCGAGCATCAGATCGGGATGAATGTGGTGTCGTTGGCTGTGTATTGAACGCCAAAAGACAACAGTAGTTTCATCGTTTCTCTAGCTTAAGTCGTTTAGAAGTTATGGGCAGAATAACACAAAAAAAACAACGGTAAAATCTTCTATATTGAATATATTTTCTTTGTTGAATATCTTCTCAACCGAGCATCAGATCGGGATGAATGTGGTGTCGTTGGCTGTGTATTGAACGCCAAAAGACAACAGTAGTTCCATCGTTTCTGTAGCTTAAGTGGTTTAGAAGTTATGGGCAGAATAACACAAAAAAAACAACGGTAAAATCTTCTATATTGAATATATTTTCTTTGTTGAATATCTTCTCAACCGAGCATCAGATCGGAATGAATGTGGTGTCGTTGGCTGCGAATTGAACGCCAGAAGACAACAGTAGTTTCATCGTTTCTGTAGCTAAGGTCGTTTAGAAGTTATGGGCAGAATAACACAAAAAAAACAACGGTAAAATCTTTTACTATATATTCAATATATTTTCTGTGCTGAATATCTTCTCAACGGAGCATCAGATCGTAATGAATGTAGTGTCGTTCGCTGCGTATTGAACGCCAGAAGACAACAGTAGTTTCATCGTTTCTGTAGCTTAGGTGGTTTAGAAGTTATGGGCAGAATAACACAAAAAAAAAAAAAAACGGTAAAATCTTCTATACTGAATATATTTTCTTTGTTGAATATCTTCTCAACCGAGCATCAGATCGGGATGAATGTGGTGTCGTTGGCTGTGTATTGAACGCCAAAAGACAACAGTAGTTTCATCGTTTCTCTAGCTTAAGTCGTTTAGAAGTTATGGGCAGAATAACACAAAAAAAACAACGGTAAAATCTTCTATATTGAATATATTTTCTTTGTTGAATATCTTCTCAACCGAGCATCAGATCGGGATGAATGTGGTGTCGTTGGCTGTGTATTGAACGCCAAAAGACAACAGTAGTTCCATCGTTTCTGTAGCTTAAGTGGTTTAGAAGTTATGGGCAGAATAACACAAAAAAAACAACGGTAAAATCTTCTATATTGAATATATTTTCTTTGTTGAATATCTTCTCAACCGAGCATCAGATCGGAATGAATGTGGTGTCGTTGGCTGCGAATTGAACGCCAGAAGACAACAGTAGTTTCATCGTTTCTGTAGCTTAAGTCGTTTAGAAGTTATGGGCAGAATAACACAAAAAAAACAACGGTAAAATCTTTTACTATATATTCAATATATTTTCTGTGCTGAATATCTTCTCAACGGAGCATCAGATCGGAATGAATGTGGTGTCGTTGGCTGCGTATTGAACGCCAGAAGACAACAGTAGTTTCATCGTTTCTGTAGCTTAGGTGGTTTAGAAGTTATGGGCAGAATAACACAATAAAAAACAACGGTAAAATCTTCTATATTGAATATATTTTCTTTGTTGAATATCTTCTCAACCGAGCATCAGATCGGGATGAATGTGGTGTCGTTGGCTGCGTATTGAACGCCAGAAGACAACAGTAGTTTCATCGTTTCTGTAGCTTAAGTCGTTTAGAAGTTATGGGCAGAATAACACAAAAAAAACAACGGTAAAATCTTTTACTATATATTCAATATATTTTCTGTGCTGAATATCTTCTCAACGGAGCATCAGATCGTAATGAATGTAGTGTCGTTCGCTGCGTATTGAACGCCAGAAGACAACAGTAGTTTCATCGTTTCTGTAGCTTAGGTGGTTTAGAAGTTATGGGCAGAATAACACAAAAAAAACAACGGTAAAATCTTCTATATTGAATATATTTTCTTTGTTGAATATCTTCTCAACCGAGCATCAGATCGGAACGAATGTGGTGTCGTTGGCTGTGTATTGAACGCCAAAAGACAACAGTAGTTCCATCGTTTCTGTAGCTTAAGTGGTTTAAAAGTTATGGGCAGAATAACACAAAAAAAACAACGGTAAAATCTTCTATATTGAATATATTTTCTTTGTTGAATATCTTCTCAACCGAGCATCAGATCGGAATGAATGTGGTGTCGTTGGCTGCGAATTGAACGCCAGAAGACAACAGTAGTTTCATCGTTTCTGTAGCTTAAGTCGTTTAGAAGTTATGGGCAGAATAACACAAAAAAAACAACGGTAAAATCTTTTACTATATATTCAATATATTTTCTGTGCTGAATATCTTCTCAACCGAGCATCAGATCGGAATGAATGTGTTGTCGTTGGCTGCGTATTGAACGCCAGAAGACAACAGTAGTTTCATCGTTTCTGTAGCTTAGGTGGTTTAGAAGTTATGGGCAGAATAACACAATAAAAAACAACGGTAACATCTTCTATATTGAATATATTTTCTTTGTTGAATATCTTATCAACCGAGCATCAGATCGGGATGAATGTGGTGTCGTTGGCTGCGTATTGAACGCCAGAAGACAACAGTAGTTTCATCGTTTCTGTAGCTTAAGTCGTTTAGAAGTTATGGGCAGAATAACACAAAAAAAACAACGGTAAAATCTTTTACTATATATTCAATATATTTTCTGTGTTGAATATCTTCTCAACGGAGCATCAGATCGGAATGAATGTGGTGTCGTTGGCTGCGTATTGAACGCCAGAAGACAACAGTAGTTTCATCGTTTCTGTAGCTTAGGTGGTTTAGAAGTTATGGGCAGAATAACACAATAAAAAACAACGGTAAAATCTTCTATATTGAATATATTTTCTTTGTTGAATATCTTCTCAACCGAGCATCAGATCGGGATGAATGTGGTGTCGTTGGCTGCGTATTGAACGCCAGAAGACAACAGTAGTTTCATCGTTTCTGTAGCTTAAGTCGTTTAGAAGTTATGGGCAGAATAACACAAAAAAAAACAACGGTAAAATCTTCTATATTGAATATATTTTATTTGTTGAATATCTTCTCAACCGAGCATCAGATCGGGATGAATGTGGTGTCGTTGGCTGCGTATTGAACGCCAGAAGACAACAGTAGTTTCATCGTTTCTGTAGCTTAAGTCGTTTAGAAGTTATGGGCAGAATAACACAAAAAAAACAACGGTAAAATATTTTACTATATATTCAATATATTTTCTGTGCTGAATATCTTCTCAACGGAGCATCAGATCGTAATGAATGTAGTGTCGTTCGCTGCGTATTGAACGCCATAAGACAACAGTAGTTTCATCGTTTCTGTAGCTTAGGTGGTTTAGAAGTTATGGGCAGAATAACACAAAAAAAACAACGGTAAAATCTTCTATATTGAATATATTTTCTTTGTTGAATATCTTCTCAACCGAGCATCAGATCGGAACGAATGTGGTGTCGTTGGCTGTGTATTGAACGCCAAAAGACAACAGTAGTTCCATCGTTTCTGTAGCTTAAGTGGTTTAGAAGTTATGGGCAGAATAACACAAAAAAACAACGGTAAAATCTTCTATATTGAATATATTTTCTTTGTTGAATATCTTCTCAACCGAGCATCAGATCGGAATGAATGTGGTGTCGTTGGCTGCGTATTGAACGCCAGAAGACAACAGTAGTTTCATCGTTTCTGTAGCTTAAGTCGTTTAGAAGTTATGGGCAGAATAACACAAAAAAACAACGGTAAAATCTTTTACTATATATTCAATATATTTTCTGTGCTGAATATCTTCTCAACCGAGCATCAGATCGGAATGAATGTGTTGTCGTTGGCTGCGTATTGAACGCCAGAAGACAACAGTAGTTTCATCGTTTCTGTAGCTTAGGTGGTTTAGAAGTTATGGGCAGAATAACACAATAAAAAACAACGGTAACATCTTCTATATTGAATATATTTTCTTTGTTGAATATCTTATCAACCGAGCATCAGATCGGGATGAATGTGGTGTCGTTGGCTGCGTATTGAACGCCAGAAGACAACAGTAGTTTCATCGTTTCTGTAGCTTAAGTCGTTTAGAAGTTATGGGCAGAATAACACAAAAAAAACAACGTTAAAATCTTTTACTATATATTCAATATATTTTCTGTGCTGAATATCTTCTCAACGGAGCATCAGATCGGAATGAATGTGGTGTCGTTGGCTGCGTATTGAACGCCAGAAGACAACAGTAGTTTCATCGTTTCTGTAGCTTAGGTGGTTTAGAAGTTATGGGCAGAATAACACAATAAAAAACAACGGTAAAATCTTCTATATTGAATATATTTTCTTTGTTGAATATCTTCTCAACCGAGCATCAGATCGGGATGAATGTGGTGTCGTTGGCTGCGTATTGAACGCCAGAAGACAACAGTAGTTTCATCGTTTCTGTAGCTTAAGTCGTTTAGAAGTTATGGGCAGAATAACACAAAAAAAAAACAACGGTAAAATCTTCTATATTGAATATATTTTATTTGTTGAATATCTTCTCAACCGAGCATCAGATCGGGATGAATGTGCTGTCGTTGGCTGCGTATTGAACGCCAGAAGACAACAGTAGTTTCATCGTTTCTGTAGCTTAGGTCGTTTAGAAGTTATGGGCAGAATAACACAAAAAAAAAAACAACGGTAAAATCTTCTATATTGAATATATTTTCTTTGTTGAATATCTTCTCAACCGAGCATCAGATCGGGATGAATGTGGTGTCGTTGGCTGTGTATTGAACGCCAAAAGACAACAGTAGTTTCATCGTTTCTCTAGCTTAAGTCGTTTAGAAGTTATGGGCAGAATAACACAAAAAAAAACAACGGTAAAATCTTCTATATTGAATATATTTTCTTTGTTGAATATCTTCTCAACCGAGCATCAGATCGGAACGAATGTGGTGTCGTTGGCTGTGTATTGAACGCCAAAAGACAACAGTAGTTCCATCGTTTCTGTAGCTTAAGTGGTTTAGAAGTTATGGGCAGAATAACACAAAAAAAACAACGGTAAAATCTTTTACTATATATTCAATATATTTTCTGTGTCATCAACGGAGCATCAGATCGGAATGAATGTGGTGTCGTTGGCTGCGTATTGAACGCCAGAAGACAACAGTAGTTTCATCGTTTCTGTAGCTTAGGTGGTTTAGAAGTTATGGGCAGAATAACACAATAAAAAACAACGGTAAAATCTTCTATATTGAATATATTTTCTTTGTTGAATATCTTCTCAACCGAGCATCAGATCGGGATGAATGTGGTGTCGTTGGCTGCGTATTGAACGCCAGAAGACAACAGTAGTTTCATCGTTTCTGTAGCTTAAGTCGTTTAGAAGTTATGGGCAGAATAACACAAAAAAAAAACAACGGTAAAATCTTCTATATTGAATATATTTTATTTGTTGAATATCTTCTCAACCGAGCATCAGATCGGGATGAATGTGGTGTCGTTGGCTGCGTATTGAACGCCAGAAGACAACAGTAGTTTCATCGTTTCTGTAGCTAAGGTCGTTTAGAAGTTATGGGCAGAATAACACAAAAAAAACAACGGTAAAATCTTTTACTATATATTCAATATATTTTCTGTGCTGAATATCTTCTCAACGGAGCATCAGATCGTAATGAATGTAGTGTCGTTCGCTGCGTATTGAACGCCAGAAGACAACAGTAGTTTCATCGTTTCTGTAGCTTAGGTGGTTTAGAAGTTATGGGCAGAATAACACAAAAAAAAAAAACAACGGTAAAATCTTCTATACTGAATATATTTTCTTTGTTGAATATCTTCTCAACCGAGCATCAGATCGGGATGAATGTGGTGTCGTTGGCTGTGTATTGAACGCCAAAAGACAACAGTAGTTTCATCGTTTCTCTAGCTTAAGTCGTTTAGAAGTTATGGGCAGAATAACACAAAAAAAACAACGGTAAAATCTTCTATATTGAATATATTTTCTTTGTTGAATATCTTCTCAACCGAGCATCAGATCGGAACGAATGTGGTGTCGTTGGCTGTGTATTGAACGCCAAAAGACAACAGTAGTTCCATCGTTTCTGTAGCTTAGGTGGTTTAGAAGTTATGGGCAGAATAACACAAAAAAAACAACGGTAAAATCTTCTATATTGAATATATTTTCTTTGTTGAATATCTTCTCAACCGAGCATCAGATCGGAATGAATGTGGTGTCGTTGGCTGCGAATTGAACGCCAGAAGACAACAGTAGTTTCATCGTTTCTGTAGCTTAAGTCGTTTAGAAGTTATGGGCAGAATAACACAAAAAAAACAACGGTAAAATCTTTTACTATATATTCAATATATTTTCTGTGCTGAATATCTTCTCAACCGAGCATCAGATCGGAATGAATGTGTTGTCGTTGGCTGCGTATTGAACGCCAGAAGACAACAGTAGTTTCATCGTTTCTGTAGCTTAGGTGGTTTAGAAGTTATGGGCAGAATAACACAATAAAAAACAACGGTAACATCTTCTATATTGAATATATTTTCTTTGTTGAATATCTTATCAACCGAGCATCAGATCGGGATGAATGTGGTGTCGTTGGCTGCGTATTGAACGCCAGAAGACAACAGTAGTTTCATCGTTTCTGTAGCTTAAGTCGTTTAGAAGTTATGGGCAGAATAACACAAAAAAAACAACGGTAAAATCTTTTACTATATATTCAATATATTTTCTGTGCTGAATATCTTCTCAACGGAGCATCAGATCGGAATGAATGTGGTGTCGTTGGCTGCGTATTGAACGCCAGAAGACAACAGTAGTTTCATCGTTTCTGTAGCTTAGGTGGTTTAGAAGTTATGGGCAGAATAACACAATAAAAAACAACGGTAAAATCTTCTATATTGAATATATTTTCTTTGTTGAATATCTTCTCAACCGAGCATCAGATCGGGATGAATGTGGTGTCGTTGGCTGCGTATTGAACGCCAGAAGACAACAGTAGTTTCATCGTTTCTGTAGCTTAAGTCGTTTAGAAGTTATGGGCAGAATAACACAAAAAAAAAAAACAACGGTAAAATCTTCTATATTGAATATATTTTATTTGTTGAATATCTTCTCAACCGAGCATCAGATCGGGATGAATGTGGTGTCGTTGGCTGCGTATTGAACGCCAGAAGACAACAGTAGTTTCATCGTTTCTGTAGCTAAGGTCGTTTAGAAGTTATGGGCAGAATAACACAAAAAAAACAACGGTAAAATCTTTTACTATATATTCAATATATTTTCTGTGCTGAATATCTTCTCAACGGAGCATCAGATCGTAATGAATGTAGTGTCGTTCGCTGCGTATTGAACGCCAGAAGACAACAGTAGTTTCATCGTTTCTGTAGCTTAGGTGGTTTAGAAGTTATGGGCAGAATAACACAAAAAAAAAAAACAACGGTAAAATCTTCTATACTGAATATATTTTCTTTGTTGAATATCTTCTCAACCGAGCATCAGATCGGGATGAATGTGGTGTCGTTGGCTGTGTATTGAACGCCAAAAGACAACAGTAGTTTCATCGTTTCTCTAGCTTAAGTCGTTTAGAAGTTATGGGCAGAATAACACAAAAAAAAACAACGGTAAAATCTTCTATATTGAATATATTTTCTTTGTTGAATATCTTCTCAACCGAGCATCAGATCGGAACGAATGTGGTGTCGTTGGCTGTGTATTGAACGCCAAAAGACAACAGTAGTTCCATCGTTTCTGTAGCTTAAGTGGTTTAGAAGTTATGGGCAGAATAACACAAAAAAAACAACGGTAAAATCTTCTATATTGAATATATTTTCTTTGTTGAATATCTTCTCAACCGAGCATCAGATCGGAATGAATGTGGTGTCGTTGGCTGCGTATTGAACGCCAGAAGACAACAGTAGTTCCATCGTTTCTGTAGCTTAAGTGGTTTAGAAGTTATGGGCAGAATAACAAAAAAAAAAAAAACGGTAACATCTTCTATATTGAATATATTTTCTTTGTTGAATATCTTCTCAACCGAGCATCAGATCGGGATGAATGTGGTGTCGTTGGCTGTGTATTGAACGCCAAAAGACAACAGTAGTTTCATCGTTTCTGTAGCTTAAGTGGTTTAGAAGTTATGGGCAGAATAACACAAAAAAAAACGGTAAAATCTTCTATATTGAATATATTTTCTTTGTTGAATATCTTCTCAACCGAGCATCAGATCGGAATTAATGTGGTGTCGTTGGCTGCGTATTGAACGCCAGAAGACAACAGTAGTTTCATCGTTTCTGTAGCTTAGGTGGGTTAGAAGTTATGGGCAGAATAACACAAAAAAAAAACAACGGTAAAATCTTCTATATTGAATATATTTTCTTTGTTGAATATCTTCTCAACCGAGCATCAGATCGGAATGAATGTGTTGTCGTTGGCTGCGTATTGAACGCCAGAAGACAACAGTAGTTCCATCGTTTCTGTAGCTTAAGTGGTTTAGAAGTTATGGGCAGAATAACACAAAAAAACAGCGGTAAAATCTTCTATATTGAATATATTTTCTTTGTTGAATATCTTCTTAACCGAGCATCAGATCGGGATGAATGTGGTGTCGTTGGCTGCGTATTGAACGCCAGAAGACAACAGTAGTTTCATCGTTTCTGTAGCTTAAGTGGTTTAGAAGTTATGGGCAGAATAACACAAAAAAAAAAACGGTAAAATCTTCTATATTGAATATATTTTATTTGTTGAATATCTTCTCAACCGAGCATCAGATCGGGATGAATGTGGTGTCGTTGGCTGCGTATTGAACGCCAGAAGACAACAGTAGTTTCATCGTTTCTGTAGCTAAGGTCGTTTAGAAGTTATGGGCAGAATAACACAAAAAAAACAACGGTAAAATCTTTTACTATATATTCAATATATTTTCTGTGCTGAATATCTTCTCAACGGAGCATCAGATCGTAATGAATGTAGTGTCGTTCGCTGCGTATTGAACGCCAGAAGACAACAGTAGTTTCATCGTTTCTGTAGCTTAAGTGGTTTAGAAGTTATGGGCAGAATAACACAAAAAAAAAAAAAAAACGGTAAAATCTTCTATACTGAATATATTTTCTTTGTTGAATATCTTCTCAACCGAGCATCAGATCGGGATGAATGTGGTGTCGTTGGCTGTGTATTGAACGCCAAAAGACAACAGTAGTTTCATCGTTTCTCTAGCTTAAGTCGTTTAGAAGTTATGGGCAGAATAACACAAAAAAACAATGGTAAAATCTTCTATATTGAATATATTTTCTTTGTTGAATATCTTCTCAACCGAGCATCAGATCGGAACGAATGTGGTGTCGTTGGCTGTGTATTGAACGCCAAAAGACAACAGTAGTTCCATCGTTTCTGTAGCTTAAGTGGTTTAGAAGTTATGGGCAGAATAACACAAAAAAAAAACAACGGTAAAATCTTCTATATTGAATATATTTTCTTTGTTGAATATCTTCTCAACCGAGCATCAGATCGGAATGAATGTGGTGTCGTTGGCTGCGAATTGAACGCCAGAAGACAACAGTAGTTTCATCGTTTCTGTAGCTTAAGTCGTTTAGAAGTTATGGGCAGAATAACACAAAAAAAACAACGGTAAAATCTTTTACTATATATTCAAAATATTTTCTGTGCTGAATATCTTCTCAACGGAGCATCAGATCGGAATGAATGTGGTGTCGTTGGCTGCGTATTGAACGCCAGAAGACAACAGTAGTTTCATCGTTTCTGTAGCTTAGGTGGTTTAGAAGTTATGGGCAGAATAACACAATAAAAAACAACGGTAAAATCTTCTATATTGAATATATTTTCTTTGTTGAATATCTTCTCAACCGAGCATCAGATCGGAATTAATGTGGTGTCGTTGGCTGCGTATTGAACGCCAGAAGACAACAGTAGTTTCATCGTTTCTGTAGCTTAGGTGGTTTAGAAGTTATGGACAGAATAACAAAAAAAAAAAAAAACGGTAACATCTTCTATATTGAATATATTTTCTTTGTTGAATATCTTCTCAACCGAGCATCAGATCGGGATGAATGTGGTGTCGTTGGCTGTGTATTGAACGCCAAAAGACAACAGTAGTTTCATCGTTTCTGTAGCTTAAGTGGTTTAGAAGTTATGGGCAGAATAACACAAAAAAAACAACGGTAAAATCTTCTATATTGAATATATTTTCTTTGTTGAATATCTTCTCAACCGAGCATCAGATCGGAATTAATGTGGTGTCGTTGGCTGCGTATTGAACGCCAGAAGACAACAGTAGTTTCATCGTTTCTGTAGCTTAGGTGGGTTAGAAGTTATGGGCAGAATAACACAAAAAAAAAACAACGGTAAAATCTTCTATATTGAATATATTTTCTTTGTTGAATATCTTCTCAACCGAGCATCAGATCGGAATGAATGTGTTGTCGTTGGCTGCGTATTGAACGCCAGAAGACAACAGTAGTTCCATCGTTTCTGTAGCTTAAGTGGTTTAGAAGTTATGGGCAGAATAACACAAAAAAAACAGCGGTAAAATCGTCTATATTGAATATATTTTCTTTGTTGAATATCTTCTCAACCGAGCATCAGATCGGAATGAATGTGGTGTCGTTGGCTGCGAATTGAACGCCAGAAGACAACAGTAGTTTCATCGTTTCTGTAGCTTAAGTCGTTTAGAAGTTATGGGCAGAATAACACAAAAAAAACAACGGTAAAATCTTCCATATTGAATATATTTTCTTTGTTGAATATCTTCTCAACCGAGCATCAGATCGGAATGAATGTGGTGTCGTTGGCTGCGTATTGAACGCCAGAAGACAACAGTAGTTTCATCGTTTCTGTAGCTTAAGTCGTTTAGAAGTTATGGGCAGAATAACACAAAAAAAAACAACGGTAAAATCTTCTATATTGAATATATTTTCTTTGTTGAATATCTTCTCAACCGAGCATCAGATCGGGATGAATGTGGTGTCGTTGGCTGTGTATTGAACGCCAAAAGACAACAGTAGTTTCATCGTTTCTCTAGCTTAAGTCGTTTAGAAGTTATGGGCAGAATAACACAAAAAAACAACGGTAAAATCTTCTATATTGAATATATTATCTTTGTTGAATATCTTCTCAACCGAGCATCAGATCGGAATGAATGTGGTGTCGTTGGCTGTGTATTGAACGCCAAAAGACAACAGTAGTTCCATCGTTTCTGTAGCTTAAGTGGTTTAGAAGTTATGGGCAGAATAACACAAAAAAAACAACGGTAAAATCTTCTATATTGAATATATTTTCTTTGTTGAATATCTTCTCAACCGAGCATCAGATCGGAATGAATGTGGTGTCGTTGGCTGCGAATTGAACGCCAGAAGACAACAGTAGTTTCATCGTTTCTGTAGCTTAAGTCGTTTAGAAGTTATGGGCAGAATAACACAAAAAAAACAACGGTAAAATCTTCCATATTGAATATATTTTCTTTGTTGAATATCTTCTCAACCGAGCATCAGATCGGAATGAATGTGGTGTCGTTGGCTGCGAATTGAACGCCAGAAGACAACAGTAGTTTCATCGTTTCTGTAGCTTAAGTCGTTTAGAAGTTATGGGCAGAATAACACAAAAAAAACAACGGTAAAATCTTCCATATTGAATATATTTTCTTTGTTGAATATCTTCTCAACCGAGCATCAGATCGGAATGAATGTGGTGTCGTTGGCTGCGTATTGAACGCCAGAAGACAACAGTAGTTTCATCGTTTCTGCTTAAGTCGTTTAGAAGTTATGGGCAGAATAACACAAAAAAAACAACGGTAAAATCTTCTATATTGAATATATTTTCTTTGTAGAATATCTTCTCAACCAAGCATCAGATCGGAATGAATGTGGTGTCGTTGGCTGCGAATTGAACGCCAGAAGACAACAGTAGTTTCATCGTTTCTGTAGCTTAAGTCGTTTAGAAGTTATGGGCAGAATAACACAAAAAAAACAACGGTAAAATCTTCCATATTGAATATATTTTCTTTGTTGAATATCTTCTCAACCGAGCATCAGATCGGAATGAATGTGGTGTCGTTTGCTGCGTATTGAAAGCCAGAAGACAACAGTAGTTTCATCGTTTCTGTAGCTTAAGTCGTTTAGAAGTTATGGGCAGAATAACACAAAAAAAACAACGGTAAAATCTTCTATATTGAATATATTTTCTTTGTTGAATATCTTCTCAACCGAGCATCAGATCGGGATGAATGTGGTGTCGTTGGCTGTGTATTGAACGCCAAAAGACAACAGTAGTTTCATCGTTTCTGTAGCTTAGGTGGTTTAGAAGTTATGGGCAGAATAACACAAAAAAAAACAACGGTAAAATCTTCTATATTGAATATATTTTCTTTGTTGAATATCTTCTCAACCGAGCATCAGATCGGAATGAATGTGGTGTCGTTGGCTGCGTATTGAACGCCAGAAGACAACAGTAGTTTCATCGTTTCTGTAGCTTAGGTGGTTTAGAAGTTATGGGCAGAATAACACAAAAAAAAAAAAGGTAAAATCTTCTATATTGAATATATTTTCTTTGTTGAATATCTTCTCAACCGAGCATCAGATCGGGATGAATGTGGTGTCGTTGGCTGTGTATTGAACGCCAGAAGACAACAGTAGTTTCATCGTTTCTGTAGCTTAAGTGGTTTAGAAGTTATGGGCAGAATAACACAAAAAAAACAACGGTAAAATCTTCTATATTGAATATATTTTCTTTGTTGAATATCTTCTTAACCGAGCATCAGATCGGAATTAATGTGGTGTCGTTGGCTGCGTATTGAACGCCAGAAGACAACAGTAGTTTCATCGTTTCTGTAGCTTAAGTCGTTTAGAAGTTATGGGCAGAATAACACAAAAAAAACAACGGTAAAATCTTTTACTATATATTCAATATATTTTCTGTGCTGAATATCTTCTCAACGGAGCATCAGATCGTAATGAATGTAGTGTCGTTCGCTGCGTATTGAACGCCAGAAGACAACAGTAGTTTCATCGTTTCTGTAGCTTAAGTCGTTTAGAAGTTATGGGCAGAATAACACAAAAAAACAACGGTAAAATCTTCTATATTGAATATATTTTCTTTGTTGAATATCTTCTCAACCGAGCATCAGATCGGGATGAATGTGGTGTCGTTGGCTGTGTATTGAACGCCAAAAGACAACAGTAGTTTCATCGTTTCTGTAGCTTAGGTGGTTTAGAAGTTATGGGCAGAATAACAACAAAAAAAACAACGGTAAAATCTTCTATATTGAATATATTTTCTTTGTTGAATATCTTCTCAACCGAGCATCAGATCGGAATGAATGTGGTGTCGTTGGCTGCGTATTGAACGCCAGAAGACAACAGTAGTTTCATCGTTTCTGTAGCTTAGGTGGTTTAGAAGTTATGGGCAGAATAACACAAAAAAAAAAAAACGGTAAAATCTTCTATATTGAATATATTTTCTTTGTTGAATATCTTCTCAACCGAGCATCAGATCGGGATGAATGTGGTGTCGTTGGCTGTGTATTGAACGCCAAAAGACAACAGTAGTTTCATCGTTTCTGTAGCTTAAGTGGTTTAGAAGTTATGGGCAGAATAACACAAAAAAACAACGGTAAAATCTTCTATATTGAATATATTTTCTTTGTTGAATATCTTCTTAACCGAGCATCAGATCGGAATTAATGTGGTGTCGTTGGCTGCGTATTGAACGCCAGAAGACAACAGTAGTTTCATCGTTTCTGTAGCTTAGGTGGTTTAGAAGTTATGGGCAGAATAACACAAAAAAAAAACAACGGTAAAATCTTCTATATTGAATATATTTTCTTTGTTGAATATCTTCTCAACCGAGCATCAGATCGGAATGAATGTGTTGTCGTTGGCTGCGTATTGAACGCCAGAAGACAACAGTAGTTTCATCGTTTCTGTAGCTTAGGTGGTTTAGAAGTTATGGGCAGAATAACACAATAAAAAACAACGGTAAAATCTTCTATATTGAATATATTTTCTTTGTTGAATATCTTATCAACCGAGCATCAGATCGGGATGAATGTGGTGTCGTTGGCTGCGTATTGAACGCCAGAAGACAACAGTAGTTTCATCGTTTCTGTAGCTTAAGTCGTTTAGAAGTTATGGGCAGAATAACACAAAAAAAACAACGGTCAAATCTTTTACTATATATTCAATATATTTTCTGTGCTGAATATCTTCTCAACGGAGCATCAGATCGGAATGAATGTGGTGTCGTTGGCTGCGTATTGAACGCCAGAAGACAACAGTAGTTTCATCGTTTCTGCTTAAGTCGTTTAGAAGTTATGGGCAGAATAACACAAAAAAAACAACGGTAAAATCTTCTATATTGAATATATTTTCTTTGTAGAATATCTTCTCAACCAAGCATCAGATCGGAATGAATGTGGTGTCGTTGGCTGCGAATTGAACGCCAGAAGACAACAGTAGTTTCATCGTTTCTGTAGCTTAAGTCGTTTAGAAGTTATGGGCAGAATAACACAAAAAAAACAACGGTAAAATCTTCCATATTGAATATATTTTCTTTGTTGAATATCTTCTCAACCGAGCATCAGATCGGAATGAATGTGGTGTCGTTGGCTGCGTATTGAAAGCCAGAAGACAACAGTAGTTTCATCGTTTCTGTAGCTTAAGTCGTTTAGAAGTTATGGGCAGAATAACACAAAAAAAACAACGGTAAAATCTTCTATATTGAATATATTTTCTTTGTTGAATATCTTCTCAACCGAGCATCAGATCGGGATGAATGTGGTGTCGTTGGCTGCGTATTGAACGCCAGAAGACAACAGTAGTTTCATCGTTTCTGTAGCTTAGGTGGTTTAGAAGTTATGGGCAGAATAACACAAAAAAAAAAAAAAAGGTAAAATCTTCTATATTGAATATATTTTCTTTGTTGAATATCTTCTCAACCGAGCATCAGATCGGGATGAATGTGGTGTCGTTGGCTGTGTATTGAACGCCAGAAGACAACAGTAGTTTCATCGTTTCTGTAGCTTAAGTGGTTTAGAAGTTATGGGCAGAATAACACAAAAAAAACAACGGTAAAATCTTCTATATTGAATATATTTTCTTTGTTGAATATCTTCTTAACCGAGCATCAGATCGGAATTAATGTGAAGTCGTTGGCTGCGTATTGAACGCCAGAAGACAACAGTAGTTTCATCGTTTCTGTAGCTTAAGTCGTTTAGAAGTTATGGGCAGAATAACACAAAAAAAACAACGGTAAAATCTTTTACTATATATTCAATATATTTTCTGTGCTGAATATCTTCTCAACGGAGCATCAGATCGTAATGAATGTAGTGTCGTTCGCTGCGTATTGAACGCCAGAAGACAACAGTAGTTTCATCGTTTCTGTAGCTTAAGTCGTTTAGAAGTTATGGGCAGAATAACACAAAAAAAACAACGGTAAAATCTTCTATATTGAATATATTTTCTTTGTTGAATATCTTCTCAACCGAGCATCAGATCGGGATGAATGTGGTGTCGTTGGCTGTGTATTGAACGCCAAAAGACAACAGTAGTTTCATCGTTTCTGTAGCTTAGGTGGTTTAGAAGTTATGGGCAGAATAACACAAAAAAAAAACAACGGTAAAATCTTCTATATTGAATATATTTTCTTTGTTGAATATCTTCTCAACCGAGCATCAGATCGGAATGAATGTGGTGTCGTTGGCTGCGTATTGAACGCCAGAAGACAACAGTAGTTTCATCGTTTCTGTAGCTTAGGTGGTTTAGAAGTTATGGGCAGAATAACACAAAAAAAAAAAAAACGGTAAAATCTTCTATATTGAATATATTTTCTTTGTTGAATATCTTCTCAACCGAGCATCAGATCGGGATGAATGTGGTGTCGTTGGCTGTGTATTGAACGCCAAAAGACAACAGTAGTTTCATCGTTTCTGTAGCTTAAGTGGTTTAGAAGTTATGGGCAGAATAACACAAAAAAAACAACGGTAAAATCTTCTATATTGAATATATTTTCTTTGTTGAATATCTTCTTAACCGAGCATCAGATCGGAATTAATGTGGTGTCGTTGGCTGCGTATTGAACGCCAGAAGACAACAGTAGTTTCATCGTTTCTGTAGCTTAGGTGGTTTAGAAGTTATGGGCAGAATAACACAAAAAAAAACAACGGTAAAATCTTCTATATTGAATATATTTTCTTTGTTGAATATCTTCTCAACCGAGCATCAGATCGGAATGAATGTGTTGTCGTTGGCTGCGTATTGAACGCCAGAAGACAACAGTAGTTTCATCGTTTCTGTAGCTTAGGTGGTTTAGAAGTTATGGGCAGAATAACACAATAAAAAACAACGGTAAAATCTTCTATATTGAATATATTTTCTTTGTTGAATATCTTATCAACCGAGCATCAGATCGGGATGAATGTGGTGTCGTTGGCTGCGTATTGAACGCCAGAAGACAACAGTAGTTTCATCGTTTCTGTAGCTTAAGTCGTTTAGAAGTTATGGGCAGAATAACACAAAAAAAACAACGGTCAAATCTTTTACTATATATTCAATATATTTTCTGTGCTGAATATCTTCTCAACGGAGCATCAGATCGGAATGAATGTGGTGTCGTTGGCTGCGTATTGAACGCCAGAAGACAACAGTAGTTTCATCGTTTCTGTAGCTTAGGTGGTTTAGAAGTTATGGGCAGAATAACACAATAAAAAACAACGGTAAAATCTTCTATATTGAATATATTTTCTTTGTTGAATATCTTCTCAACCGAGCATCAGATGAATGTGGTGTCGTTGGCTGCGTATTGAACGCCAGAAGACAACAGTAGTTTCATCGTTTCTGTAGCTTAAGTCGTTTAGAAGTTATGGGCAGAATAACACAAAAAAAACAACGGTAAAATCTTCTATATTGAATATATTTTCTTTGTTGAATATCTTCTCAACCGAGCATCAGATCGGGATGAATGTGATGTCGTTGGCTGCGTATTGAACGCCAGAAGACAACAGTAGTTTCATCGTTTCTGTAGCTTAAGTTGTTTAGAAGTTATGGGCAGAATAACACAAAAAAAACAACGGTCAAATCTTTTACTATATATTCATTATATTTTCTGTGCTGAATATCTTCTCAACGGAGCATCAGATCGGAATGAATGTGGTGTCGTTGGCTGCGTATTGAACGCCAGAAGACAACAGTAGTTTCATCGTTTCTGTAGCTTAGGTGGTTTAGAAGTTATGGGCAGAATAACACAATAAAAAACAACGGTAAAATCTTCTATATTGAATATATTTTCTTTGTTGAATATCTTCTCAACCGAGCATCAGATCGGAATGAATGTGGTGTCGTTGGCTGCGTATTGAACGCCAGAAGACAACAGTAGTTTCATCGTTTCTGTAGCTTAGGTGGTTTAGAAGTTATGGGCAGAATAACAAAAAAAAAAAAAAACGGTAACATCTTCTATATTGAATATATTTTCTTTGTTGAATATCTTCTCAACCGAGCATCAGATCGGGATGAATGTGGTGTCGTTGGCTGTGTATTGAACGCCAAAAGACAACAGTAGTTTCATCGTTTCTGTAGCTTAAGTGGTTTAGAAGTTATGGGCAGAATAACACAAAAAAAACAACGGTAAAATCTTCTATATTGAATATATTTTCTTTGTTGAATATCTTCTCAACCGAGCATCAGATCGGAATTAATGTGGTGTCGTTGGCTGCGTATTGAACGCCAGAAGACAACAGTAGTTTCATCGTTTCTGTAGCTTAGGTGGGTTAGAAGTTATGGGCAGAATAACACAAAAAAAAAACAACGGTAAAATCTTCTATATTGAATATATTTTCTTTGTTGAATATCTTCTCAACCGAGCATCAGATCGGAATGAATGTATTGTCGTTGGCTGCGTATTGAACGCCAGAAGACAACAGTAGTTCCATCGTTTCTGTAGCTTAAGTGGTTTAGAAGTTATGGGCAGAATAACACAAAAAAAACAGCGGTAAAATCGTCTATATTGAATATATTTTCTTTGTTGAATATCTTCTCAACCGAGCATCAGATCGGAATGAATGTGGTGTCGTTGGCTGCGAATTGAACGCCAGAAGACAACAGTAGTTTCATCGTTTCTGTAGCTTAAGTCGTTTAGAAGTTATGGGCAGAATAATACAAAAAAAACAACGGTAAAATCTTCCATATTGAATATATTTTCTTTGTTGAATATCTTCTCAACCGAGCATCAGATCGGAATGAATGTGGTGTCGTTGGCTGCGTATTGAACGCCAGAAGACAACAGTAGTTTCATCGTTTCTGTAGCTTAAGTCGTTTAGAAGTTATGGGCAGAATAACACAAAAAAAACAACGGTAAAATCTTCTATATTGAATATATTTTCTTTGTTGAATATCTTCTCAACCGAGCATCAGATCGGGATGAATGTGGTGTCGTTGGCTGTGTATTGAACGCCAAAAGACAACAGTAGTTTCATCGTTTCTCTAGCTTAAGTCGTTTAGAAGTTATGGGCAGAATAACACAAAAAAAACAACGGTAAAATCTTCTATATTGAATATATTATCTTTGTTGAATATCTTCTCAACCGAGCATCAGATCGGAATGAATGTGGTGTCGTTGGCTGTGTATTGAACGCCAAAAGACAACAGTAGTTCCATCGTTTCTGTAGCTTAAGTGGTTTAGAAGTTATGGGCAGAATAACACAAAAAAAACAACGGTAAAATCTTCTATATTGAATATATTTTCTTTGTTGAATATCTTCTCAACCGAGCATCAGATCGGAATGAATGTGGTGTCGTTGGCTGCGAATTGAACGCCAGAAGACAACAGTAGTTTCATCGTTTCTGTAGCTTAAGTCGTTTAGAAGTTATGGGCAGAATAACACAAAAAAAACAACGGTAAAATCTTCCATATTGAATATATTTTCTTTGTTGAATATCTTCTCAACCGAGCATCAGATCGGAATGAATGTGGTGTCGTTGGCTGCGAATTGAACGCCAGAAGACAACAGTAGTTTCATCGTTTCTGTAGCTTAAGTCGTTTAGAAGTTTTGGAGAGAAACACAAAAAAAAACAACGGTAAAATCTTCCATATTGAATATATTTTCTTTGTTGAATATCTTCTCAACCGAGCATCAGATCGGAATGAATGTGGTGTCGTTGGCTGCGTATTGAACGCCAGAAGACAACAGTAGTTTCATCGTTTCTGTAGCTTAAGTCGTTTAGAAGTTATGGGCAGAATAACACAAAAAAAACAACGGTAAAATCTTCTATATTGAATATATTTTCTTTGTAGAATATCTTCTCAACCGAGCATCAGATCGGAATGAATGTGGTGTCGTTGGCTGCGAATTGAACGCCAGAAGACAACAGTAGTTTCATCGTTTCTGTAGCTTAAGTCGTTTAGAAGTTATTGGCAGAATAACACAAAAAAAACAACGGTAAAATCTTCTATATTGAATATATTTTCTTTGTTGAATATCTTCTCAACCGAGCATCAGATCGGGATGAATGTGGTGTCGTTGGCTGTGTATTGAACGCCAAAAGACAACAGTAGTTTCATCGTTTCTGTAGCTTAGGTGGTTTAGAAGTTATGGGCAGAATAACACAAAAAAAAAACGACGGTAAAATCTTCTATATTGAATATATTTTCTTTGTTGAATATCTTCTCAACCGAGCATCAGATCGGAATGAATGTGGTGTCGTTGGCTGCGTATTGAACGCCAGAAGACAACAGTAGTTTCATCGTTTCTGTAGCTTAGGTGGTTTAGAAGTTATGGGCAGAATAACACAAAAAAAAAAAAGCGGTAAAATCTTCTATATTGAATATATTTTCTTTGTTGAATATCTTCTCAACCGAGCATCAGATCGGGATGAATGTGGTGTCGTTGGCTGTGTATTGAACGCCAAAAGACAACAGTAGTTTCATCGTTTCTGTAGCTTAAGTGGTTTAGAAGTTATGGGCAGAATAACACAAAAAAAACAACGGTAAAATCTTCTATATTGAATATATTTTCTTTGTTGAATATCTTCTTAACCGAGCATCAGATCGGAATTAATGTGGTGTCGTTGGCTGCGTATTGAACGCCAGAAGACAACAGTAGTTTCATCGTTTCTGTAGCTTAAGTCGTTTAGAAGTTATGGGCAGAATAACACAAAAAAAACAACGGTAAAATCTTTTACTATATATTCAATATATTTTCTGTGCTGAATATCTTCTCAACGGAGCATCAGATCGTAATGAATGTAGTGTCGTTCGCTGCGTATTGAACGCCAGAAGACAACAGTAGTTTCATCGTTTCTGTAGCTTAAGTGGTTTAGAAGTTATGGGCAGAATAACACAAAAAAAACAACGGTAAAATCTTCTATATTGAATATATTTTCTTTGTTGAATATCTTCTCAACCGAGCATCAGATCGGAATGAATGTGGTGTCGTTGGCTGCGTATTGAACGCCAGAAGACAACAGTAGTTTCATCGTTTCTGTAGCTTAAGTCGTTTAGAAGTTATGGGCAGAATAACACAAAAAAAACAACGGTAAAATCTTCTATATTGAATATATTTTCTTTGTTGAATATCTTCTCAACCGAGCATCAGATCGGGATGAATGTGGTGTCGTTGGCTGTGTATTGAACGCCAAAAGACAACAGTAGTTTCATCGTTTCTGTAGCTTAGGTGGTTTAGAAGTTATGGGCAGAATAACACAAAAAAAAAACAACGGTAAAATCTTCTATATTGAATATATTTTCTTTGTTGAATATCTTCTCAACCGAGCATCAGATCGGAATGAATGTGGTGTCGTTGGCTGCGTATTGAACGCCAGAAGACAACAGTAGTTTCATCGTTTCTGTAGCTTAGGTGGTTTAGAAGTTATGGGCAGAATAACACAAAAAAAAAAAACGGTAAAATCTTCTATATTGAATATATTTTCTTTGTTGAATATCTTCTCAACCGAGCATCAGATCGGGATGAATGTGGTGTCGTTGGCTGTGTATTGAACGCCAAAAGACAACAGTAGTTTCATCGTTTCTGTAGCTTAAGTGGTTTAGAAGTTATGGGCAGAATAACACAAAAAAACAACGGTAAAATCTTCTATATTGAATATATTTTCTTTGTTGAATATCTTCTTAACCGAGCATCAGATCGGAATTAATGTGGTGTCGTTGGCTGCGTATTGAACGCCAGAAGACAACAGTAGTTTCATCGTTTCTGTAGCTTAAGTCGTTTAGAAGTTATGGGCAGAATAACACAAAAAAAAACAACGGTAAAATCTTTTACTATATATTCAATATATTTTCTGTGCTGAATATCTTCTCAACGGAGCATCAGATCGTAATGAATGTAGTGTCGTTCGCTGCGTATTGAACGCCAGAACACAACAGTAGTTTCATCGTTTCTGTAGCTTAAGTGGTTTAGAAGTTATGGGCAGAATAACACAAAAAAACAACGGTAAAATCTTCTATATTGAATATATTTTCTTTGTTGAATATCTTCTCAACCGAGCATCAGATCGGAATTAATGTGGTGTCGTTGGCTGCGTATTGAACGCCAGAAGACAACAGTAGTTTCATCGTTTCTGTAGCTTAGGTGGTTTAGAAGTTATGGGCAGAATAACACAAAAAAAAAAACAACGATAAAATCTTCTATATTGAATATATTTTCTTTGTTGAATATCTTCTCAACCGAGCATCAGATCGGAATGAATGTGTTGTCGTTGGCTGCGTATTGAACGCCAGAAGACAACAGTAGTTTCATCGTTTCTGTAGCTTAGGTGGTTTAGAAGTTATGGGCAGAATAACACAATAAAAAACAACGGTAAAATCTTCTATATTGAATATATTTTCTTTGTTGAATATCTTATCAACCGAGCATCAGATCGGGATGAATGTGGTGTCGTTGGCTGCGTATTGAACGCCAGAAGACAACAGTAGTTTCATCGTTTCTGTAGCTTAAGTCGTTTAGAAGTTATGGGCAGAATAACACAAAAAAAACAACGGTCAAATCTTTTACTATATATTCAATATATTTTCTGTGCTGAATATCTTCTCAACGGAGCATCAGATCGGAATGAATGTGGTGTCGTTGGCTGCGTATTGAACGCCAGAAGACAACAGTAGTTTCATCGTTTCTGTAGCTTAGGTGGTTTAGAAGTTATGGGCAGAATAACACAATAAAAAACAACGGTAAAATCTTCTATATTGAATATATTTTCTTTGTTGAATATCTTCTCAACCGAGCATCAGATGAATGTGGTGTCGTTGGCTGCGTATTGAACGCCAGAAGACAACAGTAGTTTCATCGTTTCTGTAGCTTAAGTCGTTTAGAAGTTATGGGCAGAATAACACAAAAAAAACAACGGTAAAATCTTCTATATTGAATATATTTTCTTTGTTGAATATCTTCTCAACCGAGCATCAGATCGGGATGAATGTGATGTCGTTGGCTGCGTATTGAACGCCAGAAGACAACAGTAGTTTCATCGTTTCTGTAGCTTAAGTTGTTTAGAAGTTATGGGCAGAATAACACAAAAAAAACAACGGTAAAATCTTTTACTATATATTCAATATATTTTCTGTGCTGAATATCTTCTCAACGGAGCATCAGATCGTAATGAATGTAGTGTCGTTCGCTGCGTATTGAACGCCAGAAGACAACAGTAGTTTCATCGTTTCTGTAGCTTAGGTAGTTTAGAAGTTATGGGCAGAATAACACAAAAAAAACAACGGTAAAATCTTCCATATTGAATATATTTTCTTTGTTGAATATCTTCTCAACCGAGCATCAGATCGGAATGAATGTGGTGTCGTTGGCTGCGTATTGAACGCCAGAAGACAACAGTAGTTTCATCGTTTCTGTAGCTTAAGTCGTTTAGAAGTTATGGGCAGAATAACACACAAAAAACAACGGTAAAATCTTCTATATTGAATATATTTTCTTTGTTGAATATCTTCTCAACCGAGCATCAGATCGGGATGAATGTGGTGTCGTTGGCTGTGTATTGAACGCCAAAAGACAACAGTAGTTTCATCGTTTCTCTAGCTTAAGTCGTTTAGAAGTTATGGGCAGAATAACACAAAAAAAACAACGGTAAAATCTTCTATATTGAATATATTTTTTTTGTTGAATATCTTCTCAACCGAGCATCAGATCGGAATGAATGTGGTGTCGTTGGCTGTGTATTGAACGCCAAAAGACAACAGTAGTTCCATCGTTTCTGTAGCTTAGGTGGTTTAGAAGTTATGGGCAGAATAACACAAAAAAAACAACGGTAAAATCTTCTATATTGTGTAACGATCGGGGCGGGATAGCTCAGTCTCGTCCAGGATTCGCTGCAACAAATTTATATTTGTTGGGCACTGTGCCAAAATAAGAACTTCGGGGTTTAGAATTAAGTAATATAATATATATTTGAACTGGGAGTTGCACCTCTTTTCTACCACACCTGTCTTAAGCGGGGCACAAGACGCCCTACCTCTAACAATTAGTTCACGCCCGACTCGCCGGCCAACGCCGTCTGGGTGATCACGCCGCGCTTACGCTCCGCTTGATACTCCGGTGCTACCCGCACTCGGATACTCTCGCTAAGCTTCGCTCCGCTAGATACTCTGGTGCTGCACGCTCCAGATGCTCCCGCTAAGCTGACGCGCTGGCAAACTCACCGTCCGCCTGGGCACTTACAAAGTACGAGATGGAAGAAAGTTGTGAACTGGACTCGTTTGGTCAAAGGGAATCCTCCCAAAGACTTACTGCGTTGCTGCTGCTGGTAAAACTGCTCTGCTCTGCTGTCCCCTGCACTGATCCTTGGCTCGTTTCCCAAGGAGTCGCTTTCACTAGCACTAGCACTGGTCACTGTTCACCGACGACTTAACTCCACACTTAACTGTCCGACTGACTCTCCAACTGCTCCCCCAACTGACTCCTGCCTCGCTCTTTTATACCCCCCTCGCAGCGCTGCTATTCAGCAGCCCGCTCTCCCGCCAAAACTCCTTGCTCAGCCGATCCTCTGCAGCGCTGCTGCTGCCAATTCAGCGGCCCGCTCTCCCGCCAAAACTCCTTGCTCAGCGCATCCGTGTCCCGCTATGCGCTGACTATCCGCTCTGCTGAAAGCTTTCTCTCCCTTTCTCCGCTCTCACTCCATCTCTTCTACTGCTTTCTCTTATACTGTTCTCTCTTCTGTCTATCCTGCGTTCCCTTTGGCTTATTGTAAGGGATCCTAACGATTCCTTACAATTGAATATATTTTCTTTGTTGAATATCTTCTCAACCGAGCATCAGATCGGAATGAATGTGGTGTCGTTGGCTGTGAATTGAACGCCAGAAGACAACAGTAGTTTCATCGTTTCTGTAGCTTAAGTCGTTTAGAAGTTATGGGCAGAATAACACAAAAAAAACAACGGTAAAATCTTCCATATTGAATATATTTTCTTTGTTGAATATCTTCTCAACCGAGCATCAGATCGGAATGAATGTGGTGTCGTTGGCTGCGTATTGAACGCCAGAAGACAACAGTAGTTTCATCGTTTCTGTAGCTTAAGTCGTTTAGAAGTTATGGGCAGAATAACACAAAAAAAACAACGGTAAAATCTT
Source organism: Drosophila rufa (assembly GCA_018153105.1). NCBI lineage: Eukaryota > Metazoa > Arthropoda > Insecta > Diptera > Drosophilidae > Drosophila > Drosophila rufa. Next base: position 444,392 of record JAECXS010000162.1, on the reverse strand, counting down.
CTATATTGAATATATTTTCTTTGTTGAATATCTTCTCAACCGAGCATCAGATCGGGATGAATGTGGTGTCGTTGGCTGTGTATTGAACGCCAAAAGACAACAGTAGTTTCATCGTTTCTGTAGCTTAGGTGGTTTAAAAGTTATGGGCAGAATAACACAAAAAAAAAACAACGGTAAAATCTTCTATATTGAATATATTTTCTTTGTTGAATATCTTCTCAACCGAGCATCAGATCGGAATAAATGTGGTGTCGTTGGCTGCGTATTGAACGCCAGAAGACAACAGTAGTTTCATCGTTTCTGTAGCTTAGGTGGTTTAGAAGTTATGGGCAGAATAACACAATAAAAAACAACGGTAAAATCTTCTATATTGAATATATTTTCTTTGTTGAATATCTTCTCAACCGAGCATCAGATCGGGATGAATGTGGTGTCGTTGGCTGTGTATTGAACGCCAAAAGACAACAGTAGTTTCATCGTTTCTGTAGCTTAAGTGGTTTAGAAGTTATGGGCAGAATAACACAAAAAAAACAACGGTAAAATCTTCTATATTGAATATATTTTCTTTGTTGAATATCTTCTTAACCGAGCATCAGATCGGAATTAATGTGGTGTCGTTGGCTGCGTATTGAACGCCAGAAGACAACAGTAGTTTCATCGTTTCTGTAGCTTAAGTCGTTTAGAAGTTATGGGCAGAATAACACAAAAAAACAACGGTAAAATCTTTTACTATATATTCAATATATTTTCTGTGCTGAATATCTTCTCAACGGAGCATCAGATCGGGATGAATGTGGTGTCGTTGGCTGCGTATTGAACGCCAGAAGACAACAGTAGTTTCATCGTTTCTGTAGCTTAGGTAGTTTAGAAGTTATGGGCAGAATAACACAAAAAAAACAACGGTAAAATCTTCCATATTGAATATATTTTCTTTGTTGAATATCTTCTCAACCGAGCATCAGATCGGAATGAATGTGGTGTCGTTGGCTGCGTATTGAACGCCAGAAGACAACAGTAGTTTCATCGTTTCTGTAGCTTAAGTCGTTTAGAAGTTATGGGCAGAATAACACAAAAAAAACAACGGTAAAATCTTCTATATTGAATATATTTTCTTTGTTGAATATCTTCTCAACCGAGCATCAGATCGGGATGAATGTGGTGTCGTTGGCTGTGTATTGAACGCCAAAAGACAACAGTAGTTTCATCGTTTCTCTAGCTTAAGTCGTTTAGAAGTTATGGGCAGAATAACACAAAAAAAACAACGGTAAAATCTTCTATATTGAATATATTTTCTTTGTTGAATATCTTCTCAACCGAGCATCAGATCGGAATGAATGTGGTGTCGTTGGCTGTGTATTGAACGCCAAAAGACAACAGTAGTTCCATCGTTTCTGTAGCTTAGGTGGTTTAGAAGTTATGGGCAGAATAACACAAAAAAAACAACGGTAAAATCTTCTATATTGTGTAACGATCGGGGCGGGATAGCTCAGTCTCGTCCAGGATTCGCTGCAACAAATTTATATTTGTTGGGCACTGTGCCAAAATAAGAACTTCGGGGCTTAGAATTAAGTAATATAATATATATTTGAACTGGGAGTTGCACCTCTTTTCTACCACACCTGTCTTAAGCGGGGCACAAGACGCCCTACCTCTAACAATTAGTTCACGCCCGACTCGCCGGCCAACGCCGTCTGGGTGATCACGCCGCGCTTACGCTCCGCTTGATACTCCGGTGCTACCCGCACTCGGATACTCTCGCTAAGCTTCGCTCCGCTAGATACTCTGGTGCTGCACGCTCCAGATGCTCCCGCTAAGCTGACGCGCTGGCAAACTCACCGTCCGCCTGGGCACTTACAAAGTACGAGATGGAAGAAAGTTGTGAACTGGACTCGTTTGGTCAAAGGGAATCCTCCCAAAGACTTACTGCGTTGCTGCTGCTGGTAAAACTGCTCTGCTCTGCTGTCCCCTGCACTGATCCTTGGCTCGTTTCCCAAGGAGTCGCTTTCACTAGCACTAGCACTGGTCACTGTTCACCGACGACTTAACTCCACACTTAACTGTCCGACTGACTCTCCAACTGCTCCCCCAACTGACTCCTGCCTCGCTCTTTTATACCCCCCGCAGCGCTGCTATTCAGCAGCCCGCTCTCCCGCCAAAACTCCTTGCTCAGCCGATCCTCTGCAGCGCTGCTGCTGCCAATTCAGCGGCCCGCTCTCCCGCCAAAACTCCTTGCTCAGCGCATCCGTGTCCCGCTATGCGCTGACTATCCGCTCTGCTGAAAGCTTTCTCTCCCTTTCTCCGCTCTCACTCCATCTCTTCTACTGCTTTCTCTTATACTGTTCTCTCTTCTGTCTATCCTGCGTTCCCTTTGGCTTATTGTAAGGGATCCTAACGATTCCTTACAATTGAATATATTTTCTTTGTTGAATATCTTCTCAACCGAGCATCAGATCGGAATGAATGTGGTGTCGTTGGCTGTGAATTGAACGCCAGAAGACAACAGTAGTTTCATCGTTTCTGTAGCTTAAGTCGTTTAGAAGTTATGGGCAGAATAACACAAAAAAAACAACGGTAAAATCTTCCATATTGAATATATTTTCTTTGTTGAATATCTTCTCAACCGAGCATCAGATCGGAATGAATGTGGTGTCGTTGGCTGCGTATTGAACGCCAGAAGACAACAGTAGTTTCATCGTTTCTGTAGCTTAAGTCGTTTAGAAGTTATGGGCAGAATAACACAAAAAAAACAACGGTAAAATCTTCTATATTGAATATATTTTCTTTGTTGAATATCTTCTCAACCGAGCATCAGATCGGGATGAATGTGGTGTCGTTGGCTGTGTATTGAACGCCAAAAGACAACAGTAGTTTCATCGTTTCTGTAGCTTAGGTGGTTTAGAAGTTATGGACAGAATAACACAAAAAAAAAACAACGGTAAAGTCTTCTATATTGTGTAACGATCGGGGCGGGATAGCTCAGTCTCGTCCAGGATTCGCTGCAACAAATTTATATTTGTTGGGCACTGTGCCAAAATAAGAACTTCGGGGCTTAGAATTAAGTAATATAATATATATTTGAACTGGGAGTTGCACCTCTTTTCTACCACACCTGTCTTAAGCGGGGCACAAGACGCCCTACCTCTAACAATTAGTTCACGCCCGACTCGCCGGCCAACGCCGTCTGGGTGATCACGCCGCGCTTACGCTCCGCTTGATACTCCGGTGCTACCCGCACTCGGATACTCTCGCTAAGCTTCGCTCCGCTAGATACTCTGGTGCTGCACGCTCCAGATGCTCCCGCTAAGCTGACGCGCTGGCAAACTCACCGTCCGCCTGGGCACTTACAAAGTACGAGATGGAAGAAAGTTGTGAACTGGACTCGTTTGGTCAAAGGGAATCCTCCCAAAGACTTACTGCGTTGCTGCTGCTGGTAAAACTGCTCTGCTCTGCTGTCCCCTGCACTGATCCTTGGCTCGTTTCCCAAGGAGTCGCTTTCACTAGCACTAGCACTGGTCACTGTTCACCGACGACTTAACTCCACACTTAACTGTCCGACTGACTCTCCAACTGCTCCCCCAACTGACTCCTGCCTCGCTCTTTTATACCCCCCTGCAGCGCTGCTATTCAGCAGCCCGCTCTCCCGCCAAAACTCCTTGCTCAGCCGATCCTCTGCAGCGCTGCTGCTGCCAATTCAGCGGCCCGCTCTCCCGCCAAAACTCCTTGCTCAGCGCATCCGTGTCCCGCTATGCGCTGACTATCCGCTCTGCTGAAAGCTTTCTCTCCCTTTCTCCGCTCTCACTCCATCTCTTCTACTGCTTTCTCTTATACTGTTCTCTCTTCTGTCTATCCTGCGTTCCCTTTGGCTTATTGTAAGGGATCCTAACGATTCCTTACAATTGAATATATTTTCTTTGTTGAATATCTTCTCAACCGAGCATCAGATCGGAATGAATGTGGTGTCGTTGGCTGCGTATTGAACGCCAGAAGACAACAGTAGTTTCATCGTTTCTGTAGCTTAAGTCGTTTAGAAGTTATGGGCAGAATAACACAAAAAAAACAACGGTAAAATCTTCTATATTGAATATATTTTCTTTGTTGAATATCTTCTCAACCGAGCATCAGATCGGGATGAATGTGGTGTCGTTGGCTGTGTATTGAACGCCAAAAGACAACAGTAGTTTCATCGTTTCTGTAGCTTAGGTGGTTTAGAAGTTATGGACAGAATAACACAAAAAAAAACAACGGTAAAATCTTCTATATTGAATATATTTTCTTTGTTGAATATCTTCTCAACCGAGCATCAAATCGGAATGAATGTGGTGTCGTTGGCTGCGTATTGAACGCCAGAAGACAACAGTAGTTTCATCGTTTCTGTAGCTTAGGTGGTTTAGAAGTTATGGGCAGAATAACACAATAAAAAACAACGGTAAAATCTTCTATATTGAATATATTTTCTTTGTTGAATATCTTCTCAACCGAGCATCAGATGGGGATGAATGTGGTGTCGTTGGCTGTGTATTGAACGCCAAAAGACAACAGTAGTTTCATCGTTTCTGTAGCTTAAGTGGTTTAGAAGTTATGGGCAGAATAACACAAAAAAAACAACGGTAAAATCTTCTATATTGAATATATTTTCTTTGTTGAATATCTTCTCAACCGAGCATCAGATCGGGATGAATGTGGTGTTGTTGGCTGCGTATTGAACGCCAGAAGACAACAGTAGTTTCATCGTTTCTGTAGCTTAAGTCGTTTAGAAGTTATGGGCAGAATAACACAAAAAAACAACGGTAAAATCTTCTATATTGAATATATTTTCTTTGTTGAATATCTTCTCAACCGAGCATCAGATCGGGATGAATGTGGTGTCGTTAGCTGTGTATTGAACGCCAAAAGACAACGGTAGTTTCATCGTTTCTGTAGCTTAGGTGGTTTAGAAGTTATGGGCAGAATAACACAAAAAAAAACAACGGTAAAATCTTCTATATTGAATATATTTTCTTTGTTGAATATCTTCTCAACCGAGCATCAGATCGGAATGAATGTGGTGTCGTTGGCTGCGTATTGAACGCCAGAAGACAACAGTAGTTTCATCGTTTCTGTAGCTTAGGTGGTTTAGAAGTTATGGGCAGAATAACACAATAAAAAACAACGGTAAAATCTTCTATATTGAATATATTTTCTTTGTTGAATATCTTCTCAACCGAGCATCAGATCGGGATGAATGTGGTGTCGTTGGCTGTGTATTGAACGCCAAAAGACAACAGTAGTTTCATCGTTTCTGTAGCTTAAGTGGTTTAGACGTTATGGGCAGAATAACACAAAAAAAACAACGGTAAAATCTTCTATATTGAATATATTTTCTTTGTTGAATATCTTCTCAACCGAGCATCAGATCGGGATGAATGTGGTGTCGTTGGCTGTGTATTGAACGCCAAAAGACAACAGTAGTTTCATCGTTTCTGTAGCTTAGGTGGTTTAGAAGTTATGGACAGAATAACACAAAAAAAAAAACAACGGTAAAATCTTCTATATTGAATATATTTTCTGTAGCTTAGGTGGTTTAGAAGTTATGGGCAGAATAACACAATAAAAAACAACGGTAAAATCTTCTATATTGAATATATTTTCTTTGTTGAATATCTTCTCAACCGAGCATCAGATCGGGATGAATGTGGTGTCGTTGGCTGTGTATTGAACGCCAAAAGACAACAGTAGTTTCATCGTTTCTGTAGCTTAAGTGGTTTAGAAGTTATGGGCAGAATAACACAAAAAAAACAACGGTAAAATCTTCTATATTGAATATATTTTCTTTGTTGAATATCTTCTCAACCGAGCATCAGATCGGGATGAATGTGGTGTCGTTGGCTGCGTATTGAACGCCAGAAGACAACAGTAGTTTCATCGTTTCTGTAGCTTAAGTCGTTTAGAAGTTATGGGCAGAATAACACAAAAAAACAACGGTAAAATCTTCTATATTGAATATATTTTCTTTGTTGAATATCTTCTCAACCGAGCATCAGATCGGGATGAATGTGGTGTCGTTGGCTGTGTATTGAACGCCAAAAGACAACGGTAGTTTCATCGTTTCTGTAGCTTAGGTGGTTTAGAAGTTATGGGCAGAATAACACAAAAAAAAAACAACGGTAAAATCTTCTATATTGAATATATTTTCTTTGTTGAATATCTTCTCAACCGAGCATCAGATCGGAATGAATGTGGTGTCGTTGGCTGCGTATTGAACGCCAGAAGACAACAGTAGTTTCATCGTTTCTGTAGCTTAGGTGGTTTAGAAGTTATGGGCAGAATAACACAATAAAAAACAACGGTAAAATCTTCTATATTGAATATATTTTCTTTGTTGAATATCTTCTCAACCGAGCATCAGATCGGGATGAATGTGGTGTCGTTGGCTGTGTATTGAACGCCAAAAGACAACAGTAGTTTCATCGTTTCTGTAGCTTAAGTGGTTTAGAAGTTATGGGCAGAATAACACAAAAAAAACAACGGTAAAATCTTCTATATTGAATATATTTTCTTTGTTGAATATCTTCTTAACCGAGCATCAGATCGGAATTAATGTGGTGTCGTTGGCTGCGTATTGAACGCCAGAAGACAACAGTAGTTTCATCGTTTCTGTAGCTTAAGTCGTTTAGAAGTTATGGGCAGAATAACACAAAAAAACAACGGTAAAATCTTTTACTATATATTCAATATATTTTCTGTGCTGAATATCTTCTCAACGGAGCATCAGATCGTAATGAATGTAGTGTCGTTCGCTGCGTATTGAACGCCAGAAGACAACAGTAGTTTCATCGTTTCTGTAGCTTAAGTGGTTTAGAAGTTATGGGCAGAATAACACAAAAAAACAACGGTAAAATCTTCTATATTGAATATATTTTCTTTGTTGAATATCTTCTCAACCGAGCATCAGATCGGAATTAATGTGGTGTCGTTGGCTGCGTATTGAACGCCAGAAGACAACAGTAGTTTCATCGTTTCTGTAGCTTAGGTGGTTTAGAAGTTATGGGCAGAATAACACAATAAAAAACAACGGTAAAATCTTCTATATTGAATATATTTTCTTTGTTGAATATCTTATCAACCGAGCATCAGATCGGGATGAATGTGGTGTCGTTGGCTGCGTATTGAACGCCAGAAGACAACAGTAGTTTCATCGTTTCTGTAGCTTAAGTCGTTTAGAAGTTATGGGCAGAATAACACAAAAAAAACAACGGTAAAATCTTTTACTATATATTCAATATATTTTCTGTGCTGAATATCTTCTCAACGGAGCATCAGATCGTAATGAATGTAGTGTCGTTCGCTGCGTATTGAACGCCAGAAGACAACAGTAGTTTCATCGTTTCTGTAGCTTAAGTGGTTTAGAAGTTATGGGCAGAATAACACAAAAAAAACAACGGTAAAATCTTCTATATTGAATATATTTTCTTTGTTGAATATCTTCTCAACCGAGCATCAGATCGGAATTAATGTGGTGTCGTTGGCTGCGTATTGAACGCCAGAAGACAACAGTAGTTTCATCGTTTCTGTAGCTTAGGTGGTTTAGAAGTTATGGGCAGAATAACACAAAAAAAAAACAACGGTAAAATCTTCTATATTGAATATATTTTCTTTGTTGAATATCTTCTCAACCGAGCATCAGATCGGAATGAATGTGTTGTCGTTGGCTGCGTATTGAACGCCAGAAGACAACAGTAGTTTCATCGTTTCTGTAGCTTAGGTGGTTTAGAAGTTATGGGCAGAATAACACAATAAAAAACAACGGTAAAATCTTCTATATTGAATATATTTTCTTTGTTGAATATCTTATCAACCGAGCATCAGATCGGGATGAATGTGGTGTCGTTGGCTGCGTATTGAACGCCAGAAGACAACAGTAGTTTCATCGTTTCTGTAGCTTAGAAGTTATGGGCAGAATAACACAAAAAAACAACGGTCAAATCTCTTACTATATATTCAATATATTTTCTGTGCTGAATATCTTCTCAGCGGAGCATCAGATCGTAATGAATGTAGTGTCGTTCGCTGCGTATTGAACGCCAGAAGACAACAGTAGTTTCATCGTTTCTGTAGCTTAGGTGGTTTAGAAGTTATGGGCAGAATAACACAAAAAAAACAACGGTAAAATCTTCCATATTGAATATATTTTCTTTGATGAATATCTTCTCAACCGAGCATCAGATCGGAATGAATGTGGTGTCGTTGGCTGTGTATTGAACGCCAAAAGACAACAGTAGTTTCATCGTTTCTGTAGCTTAGGTGGTTTAGAAGTTATGAGCAGAATAACACAAAAAAAAACAACGGTAAAATCTTCTATATTGAATATATTTTCTTTGTTGAATATCTTCTCAACCGAGCATCAGATCGGAATGAATGTGGTGTCGTTGGCTGCGTATTGAACGCCAGAAGACAACAGTAGTTTCATCGTTTCTGTAGCTGAGGTGGTTTAGAAGTTATGGGCAGAATAACACAAAAAAAAAAAAACGGTAAAATCTTCTATATTCAATATATTTTCTGTGCTGAATATCTTCTCAGCGGAGCATCAGATCGGAATGAATGTGTTGTCGTTGGCTGCGTATTGAACGCCAGAAGACAACAGTAGTTTCATCGTTTCTGTAGCTTAGGTGGTTTAGAAGTTATGGGCAGAATAACACAAAAAAAAAACAACGGTAAAATCTTCTATATTGAATATATTTTCTTTGTTGAATATCTTCTCAACCGAGCATCAGATCGGAATGAATGTGTTGTCGTTGGCTGCGTATTGAACGCCAGAAGACAACAGTAGTTTCATCGTTTCTGTAGCTTAGGTGGTTTAGAAGTTATGGGCAGAATAACACAATAAAAAACAACGGTAAAATCTTCTATATTGAATATATTTTCTTTGTTGAATATCTTATCAACCGAGCATCAGATCGGGATGAATGTGGTGTCGTTGGCTGCGTATTGAACGCCAGAAGACAACAGTAGTTTCATCGTTTCTGTAGCTTAGAAGTTATGGGCAGAATAACACAAAAAAAACAACGGTCAAATCTCTTACTATATATTCAATATATTTTCTGTGCTGAATATCTTCTCAGCGGAGCATCAGATCGTAATGAATGTAGTGTCGTTCGCTGCGTATTGAACGCCAGAAGACAACAGTAGTTTCATCGTTTCTGTAGCTTAGGTGGTTTAGAAGTTATGGGCAGAATAACACAAAAAAAACAACGGTAAAATCTTCCATATTGAATATATTTTCTTTGATGAATATCTTCTCAACCGAGCATCAGATCGGAATGAATGTGGTGTCGTTGGCTGTGTATTGAACGCCAAAAGACAACAGTAGTTTCATCGTTTCTGTAGCTTAGGTGGTTTAGAAGTTATGAGCAGAATAACACAAAAAAAAAACAACGGTAAAATCTTCTATATTGAATATATTTTCTTTGTTGAATATCTTCTCAACCGAGCATCAGATCGGAATGAATGTGGTGTCGTTGGCTGCGTATTGAACGCCAGAAGACAACAGTAGTTTCATCGTTTCTGTAGCTGAGGTGGTTTAGAAGTTATGGGCAGAATAACACAAAAAAAATCAGATCGGAATGAATGTGGTGTCGTTGGCTGTGTATTGAACGCCAAAAGACAACAGTAGTTTCATCGTTTCTGTAGCTTAGGTGGTTTAGAAGTTATGAGCAGAATAACACAAAAAAAAAACAACGGTAAAATCTTCTATATTGAATATATTTTCTTTGTTGAATATCTTATCAACCGAGCATCAGATCGGGATGAATGTGGTGTCGTTGGCTGCGTATTGAACGCCAGAAGACAACAGTAGTTTCATCGTTTCTGTAGCTTAAGTCGTTTAGAAGTTATGGGCAGAATAACACAAAAAAAACAACGGTAAAATCTTTTACTATATATTCAATATATTTTCTGTGCTGAATATCTTCTCAACGGAGCATCAGATCGTAATGAATGTAGTGTCGTTCGCTGCGTATTGAACGCCAGAAGACAACAGTAGTTTCATCGTTTCTGTAGCTTAAGTGGTTTAGAAGTTATGGGCAGAATAACACAAAAAAAACAACGGTAAAATCTTCTATATTGAATATATTTTCTTTGTTGAATATCTTCTCAACCGAGCATCAGATCGGAATTAATGTGGTGTCGTTGGCTGCGTATTGAACGCCAGAAGACAACAGTAGTTTCATCGTTTCTGTAGCTTAGGTGGTTTAGAAGTTATGGGCAGAATAACACAAAAAAAAAACAACGGTAAAATCTTCTATATTGAATATATTTTCTTTGTTGAATATCTTCTCAACCGAGCATCAGATCGGAATGAATGTGTTGTCGTTGGCTGCGTATTGAACGCCAGAAGACAACAGTAGTTTCATCGTTTCTGTAGCTTAGGTGGTTTAGAAGTTATGGGCAGAATAACACAATAAAAAACAACGGTAAAATCTTCTATATTGAATATATTTTCTTTGTTGAATATCTTATCAACCGAGCATCAGATCGGGATGAATGTGGTGTCGTTGGCTGCGTATTGAACGCCAGAAGACAACAGTAGTTTCATCGTTTCTGTAGCTTAGAAGTTATGGGCAGAATAACACAAAAAAAACAACGGTCAAATCTCTTACTATATATTCAATATATTTTCTGTGCTGAATATCTTCTCAGCGGAGCATCAGATCGTAATGAATGTAGTGTCGTTCGCTGCGTATTGAACGCCAGAAGACAACAGTAGTTTCATCGTTTCTGTAGCTTAGGTGGTTTAGAAGTTATGGGCAGAATAACACAAAAAAAACAACGGTAAAATCTTCCATATTGAATATATTTTCTTTGATGAATATCTTCTCAACCGAGCATCAGATCGGAATGAATGTGGTGTCGTTGGCTGTGTATTGAACGCCAAAAGACAACAGTAGTTTCATCGTTTCTGTAGCTTAGGTGGTTTAGAAGTTATGAGCAGAATAACACAAAAAAAAAACAACGGTAAAATCTTCTATATTGAATATATTTTCTTTGTTGAATATCTTCTCAACCGAGCATCAGATCGGAATGAATGTGGTGTCGTTGGCTGCGTATTGAACGCCAGAAGACAACAGTAGTTTCATCGTTTCTGTAGCTGAGGTGGTTTAGAAGTTATGGGCAGAATAACACAAAAAAAAAAAAACGGTAAAATCTTCTATATTCAATATATTTTCTGTGCTGAATATCTTCTCAGCGGAGCATCAGATCGGAATGAATGTGTTGTCGTTGGCTGCGTATTGAACGCCAGAAGACAACAGTAGTTTCATCGTTTCTGTAGCTTAGGTGGTTTAGAAGTTATGGGCAGAATAACACAAAAAAAAAACAACGGTAAAATCTTCTATATTGAATATATTTTCTTTGTTGAATATCTTCTCAACCGAGCATCAGATCGGAATGAATGTGTTGTCGTTGGCTGCGTATTGAACGCCAGAAGACAACAGTAGTTTCATCGTTTCTGTAGCTTAGGTGGTTTAGAAGTTATGGGCAGAATAACACAATAAAAAACAACGGTAAAATCTTCTATATTGAATATATTTTCTTTGTTGAATATCTTATCAACCGAGCATCAGATCGGGATGAATGTGGTGTCGTTGGCTGCGTATTGAACGCCAGAAGACAACAGTAGTTTCATCGTTTCTGTAGCTTAGAAGTTATGGGCAGAATAACACAAAAAAAACAACGGTCAAATCTCTTACTATATATTCAATATATTTTCTGTGCTGAATATCTTCTCAGCGGAGCATCAGATCGTAATGAATGTAGTGTCGTTCGCTGCGTATTGAACGCCAGAAGACAACAGTAGTTTCATCGTTTCTGTAGCTTAGGTGGTTTAGAAGTTATGGGCAGAATAACACAAAAAAAAAACAACGGTAAAATCTTCTATATTGAATATATTTTCTTTGATGAATATCTTCTCAACCGAGCATCAGATCGGAATGAATGTGGTGTCGTTGGCTGTGTATTGAACGCCAAAAGACAACAGTAGTTTCATCGTTTCTGTAGCTTAGGTGGTTTAGAAGTTATGAGCAGAATAACACAAAAAAAAAACAACGGTAAAATCTTCTATATTGAATATATTTTCTTTGTTGAATATCTTCTCAACCGAGCATCAGATCGGAATGAATGTGGTGTCGTTGGCTGCGTATTGAACGCCAGAAGACAACAGTAGTTTCATCGTTTCTGTAGCTGAGGTGGTTTAGAAGTTATGGGCAGAATAACACAAAAAAAAAAAAAACGGTAAAATCTTCTATATTGAATATATTTTCTTTGTTGAATATCTTCTCAACCGAGCATCAGATCGGAATGAATGTGGTGTCGTTGGCTGTGTATTGAACGCCAAAAGACAACAGTAGTTCCATCGTTTCTGTAGCTTAAGTCGTTTAGAAGTTATGGGCAGAATAACACAAAAATAACAACGGTAAAATCTTCTATATTGAATATATTTTCTTTGTTGAATATCTTCTTAACTGAGCATCAGATCGGAATGAATGTGGTGTCGTTGGCTGCGTATTGAACGCCAGAAGACAACAGTAGTTTCATCGTTTCTGTAGTTTAGGTGGTTTAGAAGTTATGGGCAGAATAACAAAAAAAAAAAAAAAACGGTTAAATCTTCTATATTGAATATATTTTCTTTGTTGAATATCTTCTCAACCGAGCATCAGATCGGGATGAATGTGGTGTCGTTGGCTGTGTATTGAACGCCAGAAGACAACAGTAGTTTCATCGTTTCTGTAGCTTAAGTCGTTTAGAAGTTATGGGCAGAATAACACAAAAAAAACAACGGTAAAATCTTCTATATTTAATATATTTTCTTTGTTGAATATCTTCTCAACCGAGCATCTGATCGGAATGAATGTGGTGTCGTTGGCTGCGAATTGAACGCCAGAAGACAACAGTAGTTTCATCGTTTCTGTAGCTTAGGTGGTTTAGAAGTTATGGGCAGAATAACACAAAAAAAAAAAAACGGTAAAATCTTCTATATTGAATATATTTTCTTTGTTGAATATCTTCTCAACCGAGCATCAGATCGGGATGAATGTGGTGTCGTTGGCTGTGTATTGAACGCCAAAAGACAACAGTAGTTTCATCGTTTCTGTAGCTTAAGTGGTTTAGAAGTTATGGGCAGAATAACACAAAAAAAAAACGGTAAAATCTTCTATATTGAATATATTTTCTTTGTTGAATATCTTCTCAACCGAGCATCAGATCGGAATGAATGTGGTGTCGTTGGCTGCGAATTGAACGCCAGAAGACAACAGTAGTTTCATCGTTTCTGTAGCTTAAGTCGTTTAGAAGTTATGGGCAGAATAACACAAAAAAAACAACGGTAAAATCTTCCATATTGAATATATTTTCTTTGTTGAATATCTTCTCAACCGAGCATCAGATCGGAATGAATGTGGTGTCGTTGGCTGCGTATTGAACGCCAGAAGACAACAGTAGTTTCATCGTTTCTGTAGCTTAAGTCGTTTAGAAGTTATGGGCAGAATAACACAAAAAAAACAACGGTAAAATCTTCTATATTGAATATATTTTCTTTGTTGTTGGCTGTGTATTGAACGCCAAAAGACAACAGTAGTTCCATCGTTTCTGTAGCTTAGGTGGTTTAGAAGTTATGGGCAGAATAACACAAAAAAAACAACGGTAAAATCTTCTATATTGAATATATTTTCTTTGTTGAATATCTTCTCAACCGAGCATCAGATCGGAATGAATGTGGTGTCGTTGGCTGCGAATTGAACGCCAGAAGACAACAGTAGTTTCATCGTTTCTGTAGCTTAAGTCGTTTAGAAGTTATGGGCAGAATAACACAAAAAAAACAACGGTAAAATCTTCTATATTGAATATATTTTCTTTGTTGTTGGCTGTGTATTGAACGCCAAAAGACAACAGTAGTTCCATCGTTTCTGTAGCTTAGGTGGTTTAGAAGTTATGGGCAGAATAACACAAAAAAAACAACGGTAAAATCTTCTATATTGAATATATTTTCTTTGTTGAATATCTTCTCAACCGAGCATCAGATCGGAATGAATGTGGTGTCGTTGGCTGCGAATTGAACGCCAGAAGACAACAGTAGTTTCATCGTTTCTGTAGCTTAAGTCGTTTAGAAGTTATGGGCAGAATAACACAAAAAAAACAACGGTAAAATCTTCTATATTGAATATATTTTCTTTGTTGAATATCTTCTCAACCGAGCATCAGATCGGAATGAATGTGGTGTCGTTGGCTGCGTATTGAACGCCAGAAGACAACAGTAGTTTCATCGTTTCTGTAGCTTAAGTCGTTTAGAAGTTATGGGCAGAATAACACAAAAAAAACAACGGTAAAATCTTCTATATTGAATATATTTTCTTTGGTGAATATCTTCTCAACCGAGCATCAGATCGGGATGAATGTGGTGTCGTTGGCTGTGTATTGAACGCCAAAAGACAACAGTAGTTTCATCGTTTCTGTAGCTTAGGTGGTTTAGAAGTTATGGGCAGAATAACACAAAAAAAAAAAACGGTAAAATCTTCTATATTGAATATATTTTCTTTGTTGAATATCTTCTCAACCGAGCATCAGATCGGGATGAATGTGGTGTCGTTGGCTGTGTATTGAACGCCAAAAGACAACAGTAGTTTCATCGTTTCTGTAGCTTAAGTGGTTTAGAAGTTATGGGCAGAATAACACAAAAAAAAAACGGTAAAATCTTCTATATTGAATATATTTTCTTTGTTGAATATCTTCTTAACCGAGCATCAGATCGGGATGAATGTGGTGTCGCTGGCTGCGTATTGAACGCCAGAAGACAACAGTAGTTTCATCGTTTCTGTAGCTTAAGTCGTTTAGAAGTTATGGGCAGAATAACACAAAAAAAACAACGGTAAAATCTTTTACTATATATTCAATATATTTTCTGTGCTGAATATCTTCTCAACGGAGCATCAGATCGTAATGAATGTAGTGTCGTTGGCTGTGTATTGAACGCCAGAAGACAACAGTAGTTTCATCGTTTCTGTAGCTTAAGTGGTTTAGAAGTTATGGGCAGAATAACACAAAAAAAACAACGGTAAAATCTTCTATATTGAATATATTTTCTTTGTTGAATATCTTCTCAACCGAGCATCAGATCGGGATGAATGTGGTGTCGTTGGCTGTGTATTGAACGCCAAAAGACAACAGTAGTTTCATCGTTTCTCTAGCTTAAGTCGTTTAGAAGTTATGGGCAGAATAACAAAAAAAAAACAACGGTAAAATCTTCTATATTGAATATATTTTCTTTGTTGAATATCTTCTCAACCGAGCATCAGATCGGAATGAATGTGGTGTCGTTGGCTGTGTATTGAACGCCAAAAGACAACAGTAGTTCCATCGTTTCTGTAGCTTAGGTGGTTTAGAAGTTATGGGCAGAATAACACAAAAAAAACAACGGTAAAATCTTCTATATTGAATATATTTTCTTTGTTGAATATCTTCTCAACCGAGCATCAGATCGGAATGAATGTGGTGTCGTTGGCTGCGAATTGAACGCCAGAAGACAACAGTAGTTTCATCGTTTCTGTAGCTTAAGTCGTTTAGAAGTTATGAGCAGAATAACACAAAAAAAAAACAACGGTAAAATCTTCTATATTGAATATATTTTCTTTGTTGAATATCTTCTCAACCGAGCATCAGATCGGAATGAATGTGGTGTCGTTGGCTGCGTATTGAACGCCAGAAGACAACAGTAGTTTCATCGTTTCTGTAGCTTAGGTGGTTTAGAAGTTATGGGCAGAATAACACAAAAAAAAAAAAAACGGTAAAATCTTCTATATTGAATATATTTTCTTTGTTGAATATCTTCTCAACCGAGCATCAGATCGGGATGAATGTGGTGTCGTTGGCTGTGTATTGAACGCCAAAAGACAACAGTAGTTTCATCGTTTCTGTAGCTTAAGTGGTTTAGAAGTTATGGGCAGAATAACACAAAAAAAAACGGTAAAATCTTCTATATTGAATATATTTTCTTTGTTGAATATCTTCTTAACCGAGCATCAGATCGGGATGAATGTGGTGTCGCTGGCTGCGTATTGAACGCCAGAAGACAACAGTAGTTTCATCGTTTCTGTAGCTTAAGTCGTTTAGAAGTTATGGGCAGAATAACACAAAAAAACAACGGTAAAATCTTTTACTATATATTCAATATATTTTCTGTGCTGAATATCTTCTCAACGGAGCATCAGATCGTAATGAATGTAGTGTCGTTCGCTGCGTATTGAACGCCAGAAGACAACAGTAGTTTCATCGTTTCTGTAGCTTAAGTGGTTTAGAAGTTATGGGCAGAATAACACAAAAAAACAACGGTAAAATCTTCTATATTGAATATATTTTCTTTGTTGAATATCTTCTCAACCGAGCATCAGATCGGAATTAATGTGGTGTCGTTGGCTGCGTATTGAACGCCAGAAGACAACAGTAGTTTCATCGTTTCTGTAGCTTAGGTGGTTTAGAAGTTATGGGCAGAATAACACAACAAAAAAACAACGGTAAAATCTTCTATATTGAATATATTTTCTTTGTTGAATATCTTCTCAACCGAGCATCAGATCGGAATGAATGTGTTGTCGTTGGCTGCGTATTGAACGCCAGAAGACAACAGTAGTTTCATCGTTTCTGTAGCTTAGGTGGTTTAGAAGTTATGGGCAGAATAACACAATAAAAAACAACGGTAAAATCTTCTATATTGAATATATTTTTTGTTGTTGAATATCTTATCAACCGACAGTAGTTTCATCGTTTCTGTAGCTTAAGTCGTTTAGAAGTTATGGGCAGAATAACACAAAAAAAACAACGGTAAAATCTTTTACTATATATTCAATATATTTTCTGTGCTGAATATCTTCTCAACGGAGCATCAGATCGTAATGAATGTAGTGTCGTTCGCTGCGTATTGAACGCCAGAAGACAACAGTAGTTTCATCGTTTCTGTAGCTTAGGTGGTTTAGAAGTTATGGGCAGAATAACACAATAAAAAACAACGGTAAAATCTTATATATTGAATATATTTTCTTTGTTGAATATCTTATCAACCGAGCATCAGATCGGGATGAATGTGGTGTCGTTGGCTGCGTATTGAACGCCAGAAGACAACAGTAGTTTCATCGTTTCTGTAGCTTAAGTCGTTTAGAAGTTATGGGCAGAATAACACAAAAAAAACAACGGTAAAATCTTTTACTATATATTCAATATATTTTCTGTGCTGAATATCTTCTCAACGGAGCATCAGATCGGAATGAATGTGGTGTCGTTGGCTGCGTATTGAACGCCAGAAGACAACAGTAGTTTCATCGTTTCTGTAGCTTAGGTGGTTTAGAAGTTATGGGCAGAATAACACAATAAAAAACAACGGTAAAATCTTCTATATTGAATATATTTTCTTTGTTGAATATCTTCTCAACCGAGCATCAGATCGGGATGAATGTGGTGTCGTTGGCTGCGTATTGAACGCCAGAAGACAACAGTAGTTTCATCGTTTCTGTAGCTTAAGTCGTTTAGAAGTTATGGGCAGAATAACACAAAAAAAAAACAACGATAAAATCTTCTATATTGAATATATTTTCTTTGTTGAATATCTTCTCAACCGAGCATCAGATCGGGATGAATGTGGTGTCGTTGGCTGCGTATTGAACGCCAGAAGACAACAGTAGTTTCATCGTTTCTGTAGCTTAAGTCGTTTAGAAGTTATGGGCAGAATAACACAAAAAAAAACAACGGTAAAATCTTTTACTATATATTCAATATATTTTCTGTGCTGAATATCTTCTCAACGGAGCATCAGATCGTAATGAATGTAGTGTCGTTCGCTGCGTATTGAACGCCAGAAGACAACAGTAGTTTCATCGTTTCTGTAGCTTAGGTGGCTTAGAAGTTATGGGCAGAATAACACAAAAAAAAAAAAAAAACGGTAAAATCTTCTATATTGAATATATTTTCTTTGTTGAATATCTTCTCAACCGAGCATCAGATCGGGATGAATGTGGTGTCGTTGGCTGTGTATTGAACGCCAAAAGACAACAGTAGTTTCATCGTTTCTGTAGCTTAGGTGGTTTAGAAGTTATGGGCAGAATAACACAAAAAAAAAACAACGGTAAAATCTTCTATATTGAATATATTTTCTTTGTTGAATATCTTCTCAACCGAGCATCAGATCGGGATGAATGTGGTGTCGTTGGCTGTGTATTGAACGCCAAAAGACAACAGTAGTTTCATCGTTTCTGTAGCTTAGGTGGTTTAGAAGTTATGGGCAGAATAACACAAAAAAAAAACAACGGTAAAATCTTCTATATTGAATATATTTTCTTTGTTGAATATCTTCTCAACCGAGCATCAGATCGGGATGAATGTGGTGTCGTTGGCTGTGTATTGAACGCCAAAAGACAACAGTAGTTTCATCGTTTCTGTAGCTTAAGTGGTTTAGAAGTTATGGGCAGAATAACACAAAAAAAACAACGGTAAAATCTTCTATATTGAATATATTTTCTTTGTTGAATATCTTCTCAACCGAGCATCAGATCGGAATTAATGTGGTGTCGTTGGCTGCGTATTGAACGCCAGAAGACAACAGTAGTTTCATCGTTTCTGTAGCTTAGGTGGTTTAGAAGTTATGGGCAGAATAACACAAAAAAAAAACAACGGTAAAATCTTCTATATTGAATATATTTTCTTTGTTGAATATCTTCTCAACCGAGCATCAGATCGGGATAAATGTGGTGTCGTTGGCTGCGTATTGAACGCCAAAAGAGAACAGTAGTTTCATCGTTTCTGTAGCTTAAGTCGTTTAGAAGTTATGGGCAGAATAACACAAAAAAAACAACGGTAAAATCTTTTACTATATATTCAATATATTTTCTGTGCTGAATATCTTCTCAACGGAGCATCAGATCGGAATGAATGTGGTGTCGTTCGCTGCGTATTGAACGCCAGAAGACAACAGTAGTTTCATCGTTTCTGTAGCTTAGGTGGTTTATAAGTTATGGTCAGAAAAACACAATAAAAAACAACGGTAAAATCTTCTATATTGAATATATTTTCTTTGTTGAATATCTTCTCAACCGAGCATCATATCGGGATGAATGTGGTGTCGTTGGCTGCGTATTGAACGCCAGAAGACAACAGTAGTTTTATCGTTTCTGTAGCTTAAGTCGTTTAGAAGTTATGGGCAGAATAACACAAAAAAACAACGGTAAAATCTTCTATATTGAATATATTTTCTTTGTTGAATATCTTCTCAACCGAGCATCAGATCGGGATGAATGTGGTGTCGTTGGCTGCGTATTGAACGCCAGAAGAGAACAGTAGTTTCATCGTTTCTGTAGCTTAAGTCGTTTAGAAGTTATGGGCAGAATAACACAAAAAAAACAACGGTAAAATCTTTTACTATATATTCAATATATTTTCTGTGCTGAATATCTTCTCAACGGAGCATCAGATCGGAATGAATGTGGTGTCGTTCGCTGCGTATTGAACGCCAGAAGACAACAATAGTTTCATCGTTTCTGTAGCTTAGGTGGTTTAGAAGTTATGGGCAGAAAAACAAAAAAAAAAAAAAAAACGGTAAAATCTTCTATATTGAATATATTTTCTTTGTTGAATATCTTCTCAACCGAGCATCAGATCGGGATGAATGTGGTGTCGTTGGCTGTGTATTGAACGCCAAAAGACAACAGTAGTTTCATCGTTTCTCTAGCTTAAGTCGTTTAGAAGTTATGGGCAGAATAACACAAAAAAACAACGGTAAAATCTTCTATATTGAATATATTTTCTTTGTTGAATATCTTCTCAACCGAGCATCAGATCGGAATGAATGTGGTGTCGTTGGCTGTGTACTGAACGCCAAAAGACAACAGTAGTTCCATCGTTTCTGTAGCTTAAGTGGTTTAGAAGTTATGGGCAGAATAACACAAAAAAAACAACGGTAAAATCTTCTATATTGAATATATTTTCTTTGTTGAATATCTTCTCAACCGAGCATCAGATCGGAATGAATGTGGTGTCGTTGGCTGCGAATTGAACGCCAGAAGACAACAGTAGTTTCATCGTTTCTGTAGC
The DNA here is from genome assembly GCA_018153105.1 of Drosophila rufa. NCBI lineage: Eukaryota > Metazoa > Arthropoda > Insecta > Diptera > Drosophilidae > Drosophila > Drosophila rufa. The sequence goes on along the minus strand of JAECXS010000162.1, from coordinate 424,295 downwards.
TTAGGTGGTTTATAAGTTATGGTCAGAAAAACACAATAAAAAACAACGGTAAAATCTTCTATATTGAATATATTTTCTTTGTTGAATATCTTCTCAACCGAGCATCATATCGGGATGAAGTTATGGGCAGAATAACACAATAAGTAAAAACAACGGTAAAATCTTCTATATTGAATATATTTTCTTTGTTGAATATCTTCTCAACCGAGCATCAGATCGGGATGAATGTGGTGTCGTTGGCTGTGTATTGAACGCCAAAAGACAACAGTAGTTTCATCGTTTCTCTAGCTTAAGTCGTTTAGAAGTTATGGGCAGAATAACACAAAAAAAACAACGGTAAAATCTTCTATATTGAATATATTTTCTTTGTTGAATATCTTCTCAACCGAGCATCAGATCGGGATGAATGTGGTGTCGTTGGCTGCGTATTGAACGCCAGAAGACAACAGTAGTTTCATCGTTTCTGTAGCTTAAGTCGTTTAGAAGTTATGGGCAGAATAACACAAAACAAAAAAACGGTAAAATCTTCTATATTGAATATATTTTCTTTGTTGAATATCTTCTCAACCGAGCATCAGATCGGGATGAATGTGGTGTCGTTGGCTGCGTATTGAACGCCAGAAGACAACAGTAGTTTCATCGTTTCTGTAGCTTAAGTCGTTTAGAAGTTATGGGCAGAATAACACAAAAAAAACAACGGTAAAATCTTTTACTATATATTCAATATATTTTCTGTGCTGAATATCTTCTTAACGGAGCATCAGATCGTAATGAATGTAGTGTCGTTCGCTGCGTATTGAACGCCAGAAGACAACAGTAGTTTCATCGTTTCTGTAGCTTAGGTGGTTTAAAAGTTATGGGCAGAATAACAAAAAAAAAAAAAAAAACGGTAAAATCTTCTATATTGAATATATTTTCTTTGTTGAATATCTTCTCAACCGAGCATCAGATCGGGATGAATGTGGTGTCGTTGGCTGTGTATTGAACGCCAAAAGACAACAGTAGTTTCATCGTTTCTCTAGCTTAAGTCGTTTAGAAGTTATGGGCAGAATAACACAAAAAAAACAACGGTAAAATCTTCTATATTGAATATATTTTCTTTGTTGAATATCTTCTCAACCGAGCATCAGATCGGAATGAATGTGGTGTCGTTGGCTGTGTACTGAACGCCAAAAGACAACAGTAGTTCCATCGTTTCTGTAGCTTAAGTGGTTTAGAAGTTATGGGCAAAATAACACAAAAAAAACAACGGTAAAATCTTCTATATTGAATATATTTTCTTTGTTGAATATCTTCTCAACCGAGCATCAGATCGGAATGAATGTGGTGTCGTTGGCTGCGAATTGAACGCCAGAAGACAACAGTAGTTTCATCGTTTCTGTAGCTTAGGTGGTTTATAAGTTATGGTCAGAAAAACACAATAAAAAACAACGGTAAAATCTTCTATATTGAATATATTTTCTTTGTTGAATATCTTCTCAACCGAGCATCATATCGGGATGAATGTGGTGTCGTTGGCTGCGTATTGAACGCCAGAAGACAACAGTAGTTTTATCGTTTCTGTAGCTTAAGTCGTTTAGAAGTTATGGGCAGAATAACACAAAAAAACAACGGTAAAATCTTCTATATTGAATATATTTTCTTTGTTGAATATCTTCTCAACCGAGCATCAGATCGGGATGAATGTGGTGTCGTTGGCTGCGTATTGAACGCCAGAAGAGAACAGTAGTTTCATCGTTTCTGTAGCTTAAGTCGTTTAGAAGTTATGGGCAGAATAACACAAAAAAAAACAACGGTAAAATCTTCTATATTGAATATATTTTCTTTGTTGAATATCTTCTCAACCGAGCATCAGATCGGAATGAATGTGGTGTCGTTGGCTGCGTATTGAACGCCAGAAGACAACAGTAGTTTCATCGTTTCTGTAGCTTAGGTGGTTTAGAAGTTATGGGCAGAATAACACAAAAAAAAAAAAACGGTAAAATCTTCTATATTGAATATATTTTCTTTGTTGAATATCTTCTCAACCGAGCATCAGATCGGGATGAATGTGGTGTCGTTGGCTGTGTATTGAACGCCAAAAGACAACAGTAGTTTCATCGTTTCTGTAGCTTAGGTGGTTTAGAAGTTATGGGCAGAATAACACAAAAAAAAAAACGGTAAAATCTTCTATATTGAATATATTTTCTTTGTTGAATATCTTCTCAACCGAGCATCAGATCGGGATGAATGTGGTGTCGTTGGCTGTGTATTGAACGCCAAAAGACAACAGTAGTTTCATCGTTTCTGTAGCTTAAGTGGTTTAGAAGTTATGGGCAGAATAACACAAAAAAAACAACGGTAAAATCTTCTATATTGAATATATTTTCTTTGTTGAATATCTTCTCAACCGAGCATCAGATCGGAATTAATGTGGTGTCGTTGGCTGCGAATTGAACGCCAGAAGACAACAGTAGTTTCATCGTTTCTGTAGCTTAGGTGGTTTAGAAGTTATGGGCAGAATAACACAAAAAAAAAACAACGGTAAAATCTTCTATATTGAATATATTTTCTTTGTTGAATATCTTCTCAACCGAGCATCAGATCGGGATAAATGTGGTGTCGTTGGCTGCGTATTGAACGCCAAAAGGCAACAGTAGTTTCATCGTTTCTGTAGCTTAGGTGGTTTATAAGTTATGGTCAGAAAAACACAATAAAAAACAACGGTAAAATCTTCTATATTGAATATATTTTCTTTGTTGAATATCTTCTCAACCGAGCATCATATCGGGATGAATGTGGTGTCGTTGGCTGCGTATTGAACGCCAGAAGACAACAGTAGTTTTATCGTTTCTGTAGCTTAAGTCGTTTAGAAGTTATGGGCAGAATAACACAAAAAAACAACGGTAAAATCTTCTATATTGAATATATTTTCTTTGTTGAATATCTTCTCAACCGAGCATCAGATCGGGATGAATGTGGTGTCGTTGGCTGCGTATTGAACGCCAGAAGAGAACAGTAGTTTCATCGTTTCTGTAGCTTAAGTCGTTTAGAAGTTATGGGCAGAATAACACAAAAAAAACAACGGTAAAATCTTTTACTATATATTCAATATATTTTCTGTGCTGAATATCTTCTCAACGGAGCATCAGATCGGAATGAATGTGGTGTCGTTGGCTGCGTATTGAACGCCAGAAGACAACAGTAGTTTCATCGTTTCTGTAGCTTAGGTGGTTTAGAAGTTATGGGCAGAATAACAAAAAAAAAAAAAAAAAAACGGTAAAATCTTCTATATTGAATATATTTTCTTTGTTGAATATCTTCTCAACCGAGCATCAGATCGGGATGAATGTGGTGTCGTTGGCTGTGTATTGAACGCCAAAAGACAACAGTAGTTTCATCGTTTCTCTAGCTTAAGTCGTTTAGAAGTTATGGGCAGAATAACACAAAAAAAACAACGGTAAAATCTTCTATATTGAATATATTTTCTTTGTTGAATATCTTCTCAACCGAGCATCAGATCGGAATGAATGTGGTGTCGTTGGCTGTGTACTGAACGCCAAAAGACAACAGTAGTTCCATCGATTCTGTAGCTTAAGTGGTTTAGAAGTTATGGGCAGAATAACACAAAAAAAACAACGGTAAAATCTTCTATATTGAATATATTTTCTTTGTTGAATATCTTCTCAACCGAGCATCAGATCGGAATGAATGTGGTGTCGTTGGCTACGAATTGAACGCCAGAAGACAACAGTAGTTTCATCGTTTCTGTAGCTTAGGTGGTTTATGAGTTATGGTCAGAAAAACACAATAAAAAACAACGGTAAAATCTTCTATATTGAATATATTTTCTTTGTTGAATATCTTCTCAACCGAGCATCATATCGGGATGAAGTTATGGGCAGAATAACACAATAAGTAAAAACAACGGTAAAATCTTCTATATTGAATATATTTTCTTTGTTGAATATCTTCTTGTCGTTGGCTGCGTATTGAACGCCAGAAGAGAACAGTAGTTTCATCGTTTCTGTAGCTTAGGTGGTTTAGAAGTTATGGGCAGAATAACACAATAAAAAACAACGGTAAAATCTTCTATATTGAATATATTTTCTTTGTTGAATATCTTCTCAACCGAGCATCATATCGGGATGAAGTTATGGGCAGAATAACACAATAAGTAAAAACAACGGTAAAATCTTCTATATTGAATATATTTTCTTTGTTGAATATCTTCTTGTCGTTGGCTGCGTATTGAACGCCAGAAGAGAACAGTAGTTTCATCGTTTCTGTAGCTTAAGTCGTTTAGAAGTTATGGGCAGAATAACACAAAAAAAACAACGGTAAAATCTTTTACTATATATTCAATATATTTTCTGTGCTGAATATCTTCTCAACGGAGCATCAGATCGGAATGAATGTGGTGTCGTTGGCTGCGTATTGAACGCCAGAAGACAACAGTAGTTTCATCGTTTCTGTAGCTTAGGTGGTTTAGAAGTTATGGGCAGAATAACAAAAAAAAAAAAAAAAAAACGGTAAAATCTTCTATATTGAATATATTTTCTTTGTTGAATATCTTCTCAACCGAGCATCAAATCGGGATGAATGTGGTGTCGTTGGCTGTGTATTGAACGCCAAAAGACAACAGTAGTTTCATCGTTTCTCTAGCTTAAGTCGTTTAGAAGTTATGGGCAGAATAACACAAAAAAAACAACGGTAAAATCTTCTATATTGAATATATTTTCTTTGTTGAATATCTTCTCAACCGAGCATCAGATCGCAATGAATGTGGTGTCGTTGGCTGCGTATTGAACGCCAGAAGACAACAGTAGTTTCATCGTTTCTGTAGCTTAAGTGGTTTAGAAGTTATGGGCAGAATAACACAAAAAAAACAACGGTAAAATCTTCTATATTGAATATATTTTCTTTGTTGAATATCTTCTCAACCGAGCATCAGATCGGAATGAATGTGGTGTCGTTGGCTGCGAATTGAACGCCAGAAGACAACAGTAGTTTCATCGTTTCTGTAGCTTAGGTGGTTTATAAGTTATGGTCAGAAAAACACAATAAAAAACAACGGTAAAATCTTCTATATTGAATATATTTTCTTTGTTGAATATCTTCTCAACCGAGCATCATATCGGGATGAAGTTATGGGCAGAATAACACAAAAAAAACAACGGTAAAATCTTCTATATTGAATATATTTTCTTTGTTGAATATCTTCTCAACCGAGCATCAGATCGGAATGAATGTGGTGTCGTTGGCTGTGTACTGAACGCCAAAAGACAACAGTAGTTCCATCGTTTCTGTAGCTTAAGTGGTTTAGAAGTTATGGGCAGAATAACACAAAAAAAACCACGGTAAAATCTTCTATATTGAATATATTTTCTTTGTTGAATATCTTCTCAACCGAGCATCAGATCGGAATGAATGTGGTGTCGTTGGCTGCGAATTGAACGCCAGAAGACAACAGTAGTTTCATCGTTTCTGTAGCTTAGGTGGTTTATAAGTTATGGTCAGAAAAACACAATAAAAAACAACGGTAAAATCTTCTATATTGAATATATTTTCTTTGTTGAATATCTTCTCAACCGAGCATCATATCGGGATGAATGTGGTGTCGTTGGCTGCGTATTGAACGCCAGAAGACAACAGTAGTTTTATCGTTTCTGTAGCTTAAGTCGTTTAGAAGTTATGGGCAGAATAACACAAAAAAACAACGGTAAAATCTTCTATATTGAATATATTTTCTTTGTTGAATATCTTCTCAACCGAGCATCAGATCGGGATGAATGTGGTGTCGTTGGCTGCGTATTGAACGCCAGAAGAGAACAGTAGTTTCTTCGTTTCTGTAGCTAAAGTCGTTTAGAAGTTATGGGCAGAATAACAAAAAAAAAAACAACGGTAAAATCTTCTATATTGAATATATTTTCTTTGTTGAATATCTTCTCAACCGAGCATCAGATCGGAATGAATGTGGTGTCGTTGGCTGCGTATTGAACGCCAGAAGACAACAGTAGTTTCATCGTTTCTGTAGCTTAGGTGGTTTAGAAGTTATGGGCAGAATAACACAAAAAAAAAAAAACGGTAAAATCTTCTATATTGAATATATTTTCTTTGTTGAATATCTTCTCAACCGAGCATCAGATCGGGATGAATGTGGTGTCGTTGGCTGTGTATTGAACTCCAAAAGACAACAGTAGTTTCATCGTTTCTGTAGCTTAAGTGGTTTAGAAGTTATGGGCAGAATAACACAAAAAAAACAACGGTAAAATCTTCTATATTGAATATATTTTCTTTGTTGAATATCTTCTCAACAGAGCATCAGATCGGAATTAATGTGGTGTCGTTGGCTGCGTATTGAACGCCAGAAGACAACAGTAGTTTCATCGTTTCTGTAGCTTAGGTGGTTTATAAGTTATGGTCAGAAAAACACAATAAAAAACAACGGTAAAATCTTCTATATTGAATATATTTTCTTTGTTGAATATCTTCTCAACCGAGCATCAGATCGGGATGAATGTGGTGTCGTTGGCTGCGTATTGAACGCCAGAAGAGAACAGTAGTTTCATTGTTTCTGTAGCTTAAGTCGTTTAGAAGTTATGGGCAGAATAACACAAAAAAAAACAACGGTAAAATCTTCTATATTGAATATATTTTCTTTGTTGAATATCTTCTCAACCGAGCATCAGATCGGGATGAATGTGGTGTCGTTGGCTGCGTATTGAACGCCAGAAGACAACAGTAGTTTCATCGTTTTGTAGCTTAAGTCATTTAGAAGTTATGGGCAGAATAACACAAAAAAAAACAACGGTAAAATCTTCTATATTGAATATATTTTCTTTGTTGAATATCTTCTCAATCGAGAAGATCGGGATGAATGTGGTGTCGTTGGCTGCGTATTGAACGCCAGAAGACAACAGTAGTTTCATCGTTTCTGTAGCTTAAGTCGTTTAGAAGTTATGGGCAGAATAACACAAAAAAAACAACGGTAAAATCTTCTTTATTGAATATATTTTCTTTGTTGAATATCTTCTCAACCGAGCATCAAATCGGGATGAATGTGGTGTCGTTGGCTGTGTATTGAACGCCAAAAGACAACAGTAGTTTCATCGTTTCTCTAGCTTAAGTCGTTTAGAAGTTATGGGCAGAATAACACAAAAAAAACAACGGTAAAATCTTCTATATTGAATATATTTTCTTTGTTGAATATCTTCTCAACCGAGCATCAGATCGGGATGAATGTGGTGTCGTTGGCTGCGTATTGAACGCCAGAAGACAACAGTAGTTTCATCGTTTCTGTAGCTTAAGTCGTTTAGAAGTTATGGGCAGAATAACACAAAACAAAAAAACGGTAAAATCTTCTATATTGAATATATTTTCTTTGTTGAATATCTTCTCAACCGAGCATCAGATCGGGATGAATGTGGTGTCGTTGGCTGCGTATTGAACGCCAGAAGACAACAGTAGTTTCATCGTTTCTGTAGCTTAAGTGGTTTAGAAGTTATGGGCAGAATAACACAAAAAAAACAACGGTAAAATCTTCTATATTGAATATATTTTCTTTGTTGAATATCTTCTCAACAGAGCATCAGATCGGAATTAATGTGGTGTCGTTGGCTGCGTATTGAACGCCAGAAGACAACAGTAGTTTCATCGTTTCTGTAGCTTAGGTGGTTTAGAAGTTATGGGCAGAACAACACAAAAAAAAAAAATCGGTAAAATCTTCTATATTGAATATATTTTCTTTGTTGAATATCTTCTCAACCGAGCATCAGATCGGGATGAATGTGGTGTCGTTGGCTGCGTATTGAACGCCAAAAGGCAACAGTAGTTTCATCGTTTCTGTAGCTTAGGTGGTTTAGAAGTTATGGTCAGAATAACACAATAAAAAACAACGGTAAAATCTTCTATATTGAATATATTTTCTTTGTTGAATATCTTCTCAACCGAGCATCATATGGGGATGAATGTGGTGTCGTTGGCTGCGTATTGAACGCCAGAAGACAGCAGTAGTTTTATCGTTTCTGTAGCTTAAGTCGTTTAGAAGTTATGGGCAGAATAACACAAAAAAACAACGGTAAAATCTTCTATATTGAATATATTTTCTTTGTTGAATATCTTCTCAACCGAGCATCAGATCGGGATGAATGTGGTGTCGTTGGCTGCGTATTGAACGCCAGAAGACAACAGTAGTTTCATCGTTTCTATAGCTTAAGTCGTTTAGAAGTTATGGGCAGAATAACACAAAAAAAAACAACGGTAAAATCTTCTATATTGAATATATTTTCTTTGTTGAATATCTTCTCAACCGAGCATCAGATCGGGATGAATGTGGTGTCGTTGGCTGCGTATTGAACGCCAGAAGACAACAGTAGTTTCATCGTTTTGTAGCTTAAGTCATTTAGAAGTTATGGGCAGAATAACACAAAAAAAAACAACGGTAAAATCTTCTATATTGAATATATTTTCTTTGTTGAATATCTTCTCAACCGAGCATCATATCGGGATGAAGTTATGGGCAGAATAACACAATAAGTAAAAACAACGGTAAAATCTTCTATATTGAATATATTTTCTTTGTTGAATATCTTCTTGTCGTTGGCTGCGTATTGAACGCCAGAAGAGAACAGTAGTTTCATCGTTTCTGTAGCTTAAGTCGTTTAGAAGTTATGGGCAGAATAACACAAAAAAAACAACGGTAAAATCTTTTACTATATATTCAATATATTTTCTGTGCTGAATATCTTCTCAACGGAGCATCAGATCGGAATGAATGTGGTGTCGTTGGCTGCGTATTGAACGCCAGAAGACAACAGTAGTTTCATCGTTTCTGTAGCTTAGGTGGTTTAGAAGTTATGGGCAGAATAACAAAAAAAAAAAAAAAAAAACGGTAAAATCTTCTATATTGAATATATTTTCTTTGTTGAATATCTTCTCAACCGAGCATCAGATCGGGATGAATGTGGTGTCGTTGGCTGTGTATTGAACGCCAAAAGACAACAGTAGTTTCATCGTTTCTCTAGCTTAAGTCGTTTAGAAGTTATGGGCAGAATAACACAAAAAAAACAACGGTGGTGTCGTTGGCTGCGTATTGAACGCCAGAAGACAACAGTAGTTTCATCGTTTCTGTAGCTTAAGTCGTTTAGAAGTTATGGGCAGAATAACACAAAAAAAACAACGGTAAAATCTTTTACTATATATTCAATATATTTTCTGTGCTGAATATCTTCTTAACGGAGCATCAGATCGTAATGAATGTAGTGTCGTTCGCTGCGTATTGAACGCCAGAAGACAACAGTAGTTTCATCGTTTCTGTAGCTTAGGTGGTTTAGAAGTTATGGGCAGAATAACAAAAAAAAAAAAAAAACGGTAAAATCTTCTATATTGAATATATTTTCTTTGTTGAATATCTTCTCAACCGAGCATCAGATCGGGATGAATGTGGTGTCGTTGGCTGTGTATTGAACGCCAAAAGACAACAGTAGTTTCATCGTTTCTCTAGCTTAAGTCGTTTAGAAGTTATGGGCAGAATAACACAAAAAAAACAACGGTAAAATCTTCTATATTGAATATATTTTCTTTGTTGAATATCTTCTCAACCGAGCATCAGATCGGAATGAATGTGGTGTCGTTGGCTGTGTACTGAACGCCAAAAGACAACAGTAGTTCCATCGTTTCTGTAGCTTAAGTGGTTTAGAAGTTATGGGCAGATTAACACAAAAAAAACAACGGTAAAATCTTCTATATTGAATATATTTTCTTTGTTGAATATCTTCTCAACCGAGCATCAGATCGGAATGAATGTGGTGTCGTTGGCTGCGAATTGAACGCCAGAAGACAACAGTAGTTTCATCGTTTCTGTAGCTTAGGTGGTTTATAAGTTATGGTCAGAAAAACACAATAAAAAACAACGGTAAAATCTTCTATATTGAATATATTTTCTTTGTTGAATATCTTCTCAACCGAGCATCATATCGGGATGAATGTGGTGTCGTTGGCTGCGTATTGAACGCCAGAAGACAACAGTAGTTTTATCGTTTCTGTAGCTTAAGTCGTTTAGAAGTTATGGGCAGAATAACACAAAAAAACAACGGTAAAATCTTCTATATTGAATATATTTTCTTTGTTGAATATCTTCTCAACCGAGCATCAGATCGGGATGAATGTGGTGTCGTTGGCTGCGTATTGAACGCCAGAAGAGAACAGTAGTTTCATCGTTTCTGTAGCTTAAGTCGTTTAGAAGTTATGGGCAGAATAACACAAAAAAAAAACAACGGTAAAATCTTCTATATTGAATATATTTTCTTTGTTGAATATCTTCTCAACCGAGCATCAGATCGGAATGAATGTGGTGTCGTTGGCTGCGTATTGAACGCCAGAAGACAACAGTAGTTTCATCGTTTCTGTAGCTTAGGTGGTTTAGAAGTTATGGGCAGAATAACACAAAAAAAAAAAACGGTAAAATCTTCTATATTGAATATATTTTCTTTGTTGAATATCTTCTCAACCGAGCATCAGATCGGGATGAATGTGGTGTCGTTGGCTGTGTATTGAACTCCAAAAGACAACAGTAGTTTCATCGTTTCCGAGCTTAAGTGGTTTAGAAGTTATGGGCAGAATAACACAAAAAAAACAACGGTAAAATCTTCTATATTGAATATATTTTCTTTGTTGAATATCTTCTCAACAGAGCATCAGATCGGAATTAATGTGGTGTCGTTGGCTGCGTATTGAACGCCAGAAGACAACAGTAGTTTCATCGTTTCTGTAGCTTAGGTGGTTTATAAGTTATGGTCAGAAAAACACAATAAAAAACAACGGTAAAATCTTCTATATTGAATATATTTTCTTTGTTGAATATCTTCTCAACCGAGCATCAGATCGGGATGAATGTGGTGTCGTTGGCTGCGTATTGAACGCCAGAAGAGAACAGTAGTTTCATCGTTTCTGTAGCTTAAGTCGTTTAGAAGTTATGGGCAGAATAACACAAAAAAACAACGGTAAAATCTTCTATATTGAATATATTTTCTTTGTTGAATATCTTCTCAACCGAGCATCAGATCGGGATGAATGTGGTGTCGTTGGCTGCGTATTGAACGCCAGAAGACAACAGTAGTTTCATCGTTTTGTAGCTTAAGTCATTTAGAAGTTATGGGCAGAATAACACAAAAAAAAAACAACGGTAAAATCTTCTATATTGAATATATTTTCTTTGTTGAATATCTTCTCAATCGAGAAGATCGGGATGAATGTGGTGTCGTTGGCTGCGTATTGAACGCCAGAAGACAACAGTAGTTTCATCGTTTCTGTAGCTTAAGTCGTTTAGAAGTTATGGGCAGAATAACACAAAAAAAAACAACGGTAAAATCTTCTTTATTGAATATATTTTCTTTGTTGAATATCTTCTCAACCGAGCATCAAATCGGGATGAATGTGGTGTCGTTGGCTGCGTATTGAACGCCAAAAGACAACAGTAGTTTCATCGTTTCTGTAGCTTAGGTGGTTTAAAAGTTATGGGCAGAATAACACAAAAAAAAAACAACGGTAAAATCTTCTATATTGAATATATTTTCTTTGTTGAATATCTTCTCAACCGAGCATCAGATCGGGATGAATGTGGTGTCGTTGGCTGCGTATTGAACGCCAGATGACAACAGTAGTTTCATCGTTTCTGTAGCTTAAGTCGTTTAGAAGTTATGGGCAGAATAACACAAAAAAAACAACGGTAAAATCTTCTATATTGAATATATATTCTTTGTTGAATATCTTCTCAACCGAGCATCAGATCGGGATGAATGTGGTGTCGTTGGCTGCGTATTGAACGCCAGAAGACAACAGTAGTTTCATCGTTTCTGTAGCTTAAGTGGTTTAGAAGTTATGGGCAGAATAACACAAAAAAAACAACGGTAAAATCTTCTATATTGAATATATTTTCTTTGTTGAATATCTTCTCAACAGAGCATCAGATCGGAATTAATGTGGTGTCGTTGGCTGCGTATTGAACGCCAGAAGACAACAGTAGTTTCATCGTTTCTGTAGCTTAGGTGGTTTAGAAGTTATGGGCAGAACAACACAAAAAAAAAAAAACGGTAAAATCTTCTATATTGAATATATTTTCTTTGTTGAATATCTTCTCAACCGAGCATCAGATCGGGATGAATGTGGTGTCGTTGGCTGCGTATTGAACGCCAAAAGGCAACAGTAGTTTCATCGTTTCTGTAGCTTAGGTGGTTTAGAAGTTATGGTCAGAATAACACAATAAAAAACAACGGTAAAATCTTCTATATTGAATATATTTTCTTTGTTGAATATCTTCTCAACCGAGCATCATATCGGGATGAATGTGGTGTCGTTGGCTGCGTATTGAACGCCAGAAGACAGCAGTAGTTTTATCGTTTCTGTAGCTTAAGTCGTTTAGAAGTTATGGGCAGAATAACACAAAAAAACAACGGTAAAATCTTCTATATTGAATATATTTTCTTTGTTGAATATCTTCTCAACCGAGCATCAGATCGGGATGAATGTGGTGTCGTTGGCTGCGTATTGAACGCCAGAAGACAACAGTAGTTTCATCGTTTCTATAGCTTAAGTCGTTTAGAAGTTATGGGCAGAATAACACAAAAAAAAACAACGGGAAAATCTTCTATATTGAATATATTTTCTTTGTTGAATATCTTCTCAACCGAGCATCAGATCGGGATGAATGTGGTGTCGTTGGCTGCGTATTGAACGCCAGAAGACAACAGTAGTTTCATCGTTTTGTAGCTTAAGTCATTTAGAAGTTATGGGCAGAATAACACGAAAAAAAACAACGGTAAAATCTTCTATATTGAATATATTTTCTTTGTTGAATATCTTCTCAATCGAGCATCAGATCGGGATGAATGTGGTGTCGTTGGCTGCGTATTGAACGCCAGAAGACAACAGTAGTTTCATCGTTTCTGTAGCTTAAGTCGTTTAGAAGTTATGGGCAGAATAACACAAAAAAAAACAACGGTAAAATCTTCTTTATTGAATATATTTTCTTTGTTGAATATCTTCTCAACCGAGCATCAGATCGGGATGAATGTGGTGTCGTTGGCTGCGTATTGAACGCCAGAAGACAACAGTAGTTTCATCGTTTCTGTAGCTTAAGTCGTTTAGAAGTTATGGGCAGAATAACACAAAAAGAAACAACGGTAAAATCTTCTTTATTGAATATATTTTCTTTGTTGAATATCTTCTCAACCGAGCATCAAATCGGGATGAATGTGGTGTCGTTGGCTGCGTATTGAACGCCAGAAGACAACAGTAGTTTCATCGTTTCTGTAGCTTATGTCGTTTAGAAGTTATGGGCAGAATAACACAAAAAAAAAAACAACGGTAAAATCTTCTATATTGAATATATTTTCTTTGTTGAATATCTTCTAAACCGAGCATCAGATCGGGATGAATGTGGTGTCGTTGGCTGCGTATTGAACGCCAGAAGACAACAGTAGTTTCATCGTTTCTGTAGCTTAAGTCGTTTAGAAGTTATGGGCAGAATAACACAAAAAAAAACAACGGTAAAATCTTCTATATTGAATATATTTTCTTTGTTGAATATCTTCTCAACCGAGCATCAGATCGGGATGAATGTGGTGTCGTTGGCTGCGTATTGAACGCCAGAAGACAACAGTAGTTTCATCGTTTCTGTAGCTTAAGTCATTTAGAAGTTATGGGCAGAATAACACAAAAAAAACAACGGTAAAATCTTCTATATTGAATATATTTTCTTTGTTGAATATCTTCTCAATCGAGCATCAGATCGGGATGAATGTGGTGTCGTTGGCTGCGTATTGAACGCCAGAAGACAACAGTAGATTCATCGTTTTGTAGCTTAAGTCATTTAGAAGTTATGGGCAGAATAACACAAAAAAAAAACAACGGTAAAATCTTCTATATTGAATATATTTTCTTTGTTGAATATCTTCTCAACCGAGCATCAGATCGGGATGAATGTGGTGTCGTTGGCTGCGTATTGAACGCCAGATGACAACAGTAGTTTCATCGTTTCTGTAGCTTAAGTCGTTTAGAAGTTATGGGCAGAATAACACAAAAAAAAACAACGGTAAAATCTTCTATATTGAATATATTTTCTTTGTTGAATATCTTCTCAACCGAGCATCAGATCGGGATGAATGTGGTGTCGTTGGCTGCGTATTGAACGCCAGAAGACAACAGTAGTTTCATCGTTTCTGTAGCTTAAGTCATTTAGAAGTTATGGGCAGAATAACACAAAAAAAACAACGGTAAAATCTTCTATATTGAATATATTTTCTTTGTTGAATATCTTCTCAATCGAGCATCAGATCGGGATGAATGTGGTGTCGTTGGCTGCGTATTGAACGCCAGAAGACAACAGTAGTTTCATCGTTTCTGTAGCTTAAGTCGTTTAGAAGTTATGGGCAGAATAACACAAAAAAAAACAACGGTAAGATCTTCTTTATTGAATATATTTTCTTTGTTGAATATCTTCTCAACCGAGCATCAAATCGGGATGAATGTGGTGTCGTTGGCTGCGTATTGAACGCCAGAAGACAACAGTAGTTTCATCGTTTCTGTAGCTTATGTCGTTTAGAAGTTATGGGCAGAATAACACAAAAAAAAAACAACGGTAAATCTTCTATATTGAATATATTTTCTTTGTTGAATATCTTCTGAACCGAGCATCAGATCGGGATGAATGTGGTGTCGTTGGCTGCGTATTGAACGCCAGAAGACAACAGTAGTTTTATCGTTTCTGTAGCTTAAGTCGTTTAGAAGTTATGGGCAGAATAACACAATAAAAAACAACGGTAAAATCTTCTATATTGAATATATTTTCTTTGTTGAATATCTTCTCAACCGAGCATCATATCGGGATGAATGTGGTGTCGTTGGCTGCGTATTGAACGCCAGAAGACAACAGTAGTTTTATCGTTTCTGTAGCTTAAGTCGTTTAGAAGTTATGGGCAGAATAACACAAAAAAACAACGGTAAAATCTTCTATATTGAATATATTTTCTTTGTTGAATATCTTCTCAACCGAGCATCAGATCGGGATGAATGTGGTGTCGTTGGCTGCGTATTGAACGCCAGAAGACAACAGTAGTTTCATCGTTTCTGTAGCTTAAGTCGTTTAGAAGTTATGGGTAGAATAACACAAAAAAAACAACGGTAAAATCTTCTATATTGAATATATTTTCTTTGTTGAATATCTTCTCAACCGAGCATCAGATCGGGATGAATGTGGTGTCGTTGGCTGCGTATTGAACGCCAGAAGACAACAGTAGTTTCATCGTTTTGTAGCTTAAGTCATTTAGAAGTTATGGTCAGAATAACACAAAAAAAACAACGGTAAAATCTTCTATATTGAATATATTTTCTTTGTTGAATATCTTCTCAATCGAGCATCAGATCGGGATGAATGTGGTGTCGTTGGCTGCGTATTGAACGCCAGAAGACAACAGTAGTTTCATCGTTTCTGTAGCTTAAGTCGTTTAGAAGTTATGGGCAGAATAACACAAAAAAAACAACGGTAAAATCTTCTTTATTGAATATATTTTCTTTGTTGAATATCTTCTCAACCGAGCATCAGATCGGGATGAATGTGGTGTCGTTGGCTGCGTATTGAACGCCAGAAGACAACAGTAGTTTCATCGTTTCTGTAGCTTAAGTCGTTTAGAAGTTATGGGCAGAATAACACAAAAAAAAAACAACGGTAAAATCTTCTTTATTGAATATATTTTCTTTGTTGAATATCTTCTCAACCGAGCATCAAATCGGGATGAATGTGGTGTCGTTGGCTGCGTATTGAACGCCAGAAGACAACAGTAGTTTCATCGTTTCTGTAGCTTATGTCGTTTAGAAGTTATGGGCAGAATAACACCAAAAAAAAAACAACGGTAAAATCTTCTATATTGAATATATTTTCTTTGTTGAATATCTTCTAAACCGAGCATCAGATCGGGATGAATGTGGTGTCGTTGGCTGCGTATTGAACGCCAGAAGACAACAGTAGTTTCATCGTTTCTGTAGCTTAAGTCGTTTAGAAGTTATGGGCAGAATAACACAAAAAAAAACAACGGTAAAATCTTCTATATTGAATATATTTTCTTTGTTGAATATCTTCTCAACCGAGCATCAGATCGGGATGAATGTGGTGTCGTTGGCTGCGTATTGAACGCCAGAAGACAACAGTAGTTTCATCGTTTCTGTAGCTTAAGTCATTTAGAAGTTATGGGCAGAATAACACAAAAAAAAACAACGGTAAAATCTTCTATATTGAATATATTTTCTTTGTTGAATATCTTCTCAATCGAGCATCAGATCGGGATGAATGTGGTGTCGTTGGCTGCGTATTGAACGCCAGAAGACAACAGTAGTTTCATCGTTTTGTAGCTTAAGTCATTTAGAAGTTATGGGCAGAATAACACAAAAAAAAACAACGGTAAAATCTTCAATATTGAATATATTTTCTTTGTTGAATATCTTCTCAACCGAGCATCAGATCGGGATGAATGTGGTGTCGTTGGCTGCGTATTGAACGCCAGAAGACAACAGTAGTTTCATCGTTTTGTAGCTTAAGTCATTTAGAAGTTATGGTCAGAATAACACAAAAAAAAACAACGGTAAAATCTTCTATATTGAATATATTTTCTTTGTTGAATATCTTCTCAATCGAGCATCAGATCGGGATGAATGTGGTGTCGTTGGCTGCGTATTGAACGCCAGAAGACAACAGTAGTTTCATCGTTTCTGTAGCTTAAGTCGTTTAGAAGTTATGGGCAGAATAACACAAAAAAAACAACGGTAAAATCTTCTTTATTGAATATATTTTCTTTGTTGAATATCTTCTCAACCGAGCATCAGATCGGGATGAATGTGGTGTCGTTGGCTGCGTATTGAACGCCAGAAGACAACAGTAGTTTCATCGTTTCTGTAGCTTAAGTCGTTTAGAAGTTATGGGCAGAATAACACAAAAAAAAAACAACGGTAAAATCTTCTTTATTGAATATATTTTCTTTGTTGAATATCTTCTCAACCGAGCATCAAATCGGGATGAATGTGGTGTCGTTGGCTGCGTATTGAACGCCAGAAGACAACAGTAGTTTCATCGTTTCTGTAGCTTATGTCGTTTAGAAGTTATGGGCAGAATAACAACAAAAAAAAAACAACGGTAAAATCTTCAATATTGAATATATTTTCTTTGTTGAATATCTTCTCAACCGAGCATCAGATCGGGATGAATGTGGTGTCGTTGGCTGCGTATTGAACGCCAGATGACAACAGTAGTTTCATCGTTTTGTAGCTTAAGTCATTTAGAAGTTATGGGCAGAATAACACAAAAAAAACAACGGTAAAATCTTCTATATTGAATATATTTTCTTTGTTGAATATCTTCTCAACCGAGCATCAGATCGGGATGAATGTGGTGTCGTTGGCTGCGTATTGAACGCCAGATGACAACAGTAGTTTCATCGTTTCTGTAGCTTAAGTCGTTTAGAAGTTATGGGCAGAATAACACAAAAAAAAACAACGGTAAAATCTTCTATATTGAATATATTTTCTTTGTTGAATATCTTCTCAACCGAGCATCAGATCGGGATGAATGTGGTGTCGTTGGCTGCGTATTGAACGCCAGATGACAACAGTAGTTTCATCGTTTTGTAGCTTAAGTCATTTAGAAGTTATGGGCAGAATAACACAAAAAAAACAACGGTAAAATCTTCTATATTGAATATATATTCTTTGTTGAATATCTTCTCAACCGAGCATCAGATCGGGATGAATGTGGTGTCGTTGGCTGCGTATTGAACGCCAGATGACAACAGTAGTTTCATCGTTTTGTAGCTTAAGTCATTTAGAAGTTATGGGCAGAATAACACAAAATAAAGAACGGTAAAATCTTCTATATTGAATATATTTTCTTTGTTGAATATCTTCTCAACCGAGCATCAGATCGGGATGAATGTGGTGTCGTTGGCTGCGTATTGAACGCCAGATGACAACAGTAGTTTCATCGTTTCTGTAGCTTAAGTCGTTTAGAAGTTATGGGCAGAATAACACAAAAAAAAAAAACAACGGTAAAATCTTCTATATTGAATATATTTTCTTTGTTGAATATCTTCTAAACCGAGCATCAGATCGGGATGAATGTGGTGTCGTTGGCTGCGTATTGAACGCCAGAAGACAACAGTAGTTTCATCGTTTCTGTAGCTTAAGTCATTTAGAAGTTATGGGCAGAATAACACAAAAAAAACAACGGTAAAATCTTCTATATTGAATATATTTTCTTTGTTGAATATCTTCTCAATCGAGCATCAGATCGGGATGAATGTGGTGTCGTTGGCTGCGTATTGAACGCCAGAAGACAACAGTAGTTTCATCGTTTCTGTAGCTTAAGTCATTTAGAAGTTATGGGCAGAATAACACAAAAAAAAACAACGGTAAAATCTTCTATATTGAATATATTTTCTTTGTTGAATATCTTCTCAACCGAGCATCAGATCGGGATGAATGTGGTGTCGTTGGCTGCGTATTGAACGCCAGATGACAACAGTAGTTTCATCGTTTTGTAGCTTAAGTCATTTAGAAGTTATGGGCAGAATAACACAAAAAAACAACGGTAAAATCTTCTATATTGAATATATTTTCTTTGTTGAATATCTTCTCAACCGAGCATCAGATCGGGATGAATGTGGTGTCGTTGGCTGCGTATTGAACGCCAGATGACAACAGTAGTTTCATCGTTTCTGTAGCTTAAGTCGTTTAGAAGTTATGGGCAGAATAACACAAAAAAAAACAACGGTAAAATCTTCTTTATTGAATATATTTTCTTTGTTGAATATCTTCTCAACCGAGCATCAGATCGGGATGAATGTGGTGTCGTTGGCTGCGTATTGAACGCCAGAAGACAACAGTAGTTTCATCGTTTCTGTAGCTTAAGTCGTTTAGAAGTTATGGGCAGAATAACACAAAAAAAAACAACGGTAAAATCTTCTATATTGAATATATTTTCTTTGTTGAATATCTTCTCAACCGAGCATCAGATCGGGATGAATGTGGTGTCGTTGGCTGCGTATTGAACGCCAGATGACAACAGTAGTTTCATCGTTTTGTAGCTTAAGTAATTTAGAAGTTATGGGCAGAATAACACAAAAAAAACAACGGTAAAATCTTCTATATTGAATATATTTTCTTTGTTGAATATCTTCTCAACCGAGCATCAGATCGGGATGAATGTGGTGTCGTTGGCTGCGTATTGAACGCCAGATGACAACAGTAGTTTCATCGTTTTGTAGCTTAAGTCATTTAGAAGTTATGGGCAGAATAACACAAAAAAAACAACGGTAAAATCTTCTATATTGAATATATTTTCTTTGTTGAATATCTTCTCAACCGAGCATCAGATCGGGATGAATGTGGTGTCGTTGGCTGCGTATTGAACGCCAGATGACAACAGTAGTTTCATCGTTTCTGTAGCTTAAGTC
Source organism: Drosophila rufa (assembly GCA_018153105.1). Classification (NCBI taxonomy): domain Eukaryota; kingdom Metazoa; phylum Arthropoda; class Insecta; order Diptera; family Drosophilidae; genus Drosophila; species Drosophila rufa. The sequence goes on along the minus strand of JAECXS010000162.1, from coordinate 404,820 downwards.
GTTTAGAAGTTATGGGCAGAATAACACAAAAAAAAAAACAACGGTAAAATCTTCTATATTGAATATATTTTCTTTGTTGAATATCTTCTAAACCGAGCATCAGATCGGGATGAATGTGGTGTCGTTGGCTGCGTATTGAACGCCAGAAGACAACAGTAGTTTTATCGTTTCTGTAGCTTAAGTCGTTTAGAAGTTATGGGCAGAATAACACAAAAAAACAACGGTAAAATCTTCTATATTGAATATATTTTCTTTGTTGAATATCTTCTCAACCGAGCATCAGATCGGGATGAATGTGGTGTCGTTGGCTGCGTATTGAACGCCAGAAGACATAAGTAGTTTCATCGTTTCTGTAGCTTAAGTCATTTAGAAGTTATGGGCAGAATAACACAAAAAAAACAACGGTAAAATCTTCTATATTGAATATATTTTCTTTGTTGAATATCTTCTCAATCGAGCATCAGATCGGGATGAATGTGGTGTCGTTGGCTGCGTATTGAACGCCAGAAGACAACAGTAGTTTCATCGTTTCTGTAGCTTAAGTCGTTTAGAAGTTATGGGCAGAATAACACAAAAAAAACAACGGTAAAATCTTCTATATTGAATATATTTTCTTTGTTGAATATCTTCTCAACCGAGCATCAGATCGGGATGAATGTGGTGTCGTTGGCTGCGTATTGAACGCCAGAAGACAACAGTAGTTTCATCGTTTCAACGGTAAAATCTTCTATATTGAATATATTTTCTTTGTTGAATATCTTCTCAACCGAGCATCAGATCGGGATGAATGTGGTGTCGTTGGCTGCGTATTGAACGCCAGATGACAACAGTAGTTTCATCGTTTTGTAGCTTAAGTCATTTAGAAGTTATGGGCAGAATAACACAAAAAAAACAACGGTAAAATCTTCTATATTGAATATATTTTCTTTGTTGAATATCTTCTCAATCGAGCATCAGATCGGGATGAATGTGGTGTCGTTGGCTGCGTATTGAACGCCAGAAGACAACAGTAGTTTTATCGTTTCTGTAGCTTAAGTCGTTTAGAAGTTATGGGCAGAATAACACAAAAAAAACAACGGTAAAATCTTCTATATTGAATATATTTTCTTTGTTGAATATCTTCTCAACCGAGCATCAGATCGGGATGAATGTGGTGTCGTTGGCTGCGTATTGAACGCCAGAAGACATAAGTAGTTTCATCGTTTCTGTAGCTTAAGTCATTTAGAAGTTATGGGCAGAATAACACAAAAAAAAACAACGGTAAAATCTTCTATATTGAATATATTTTCTTTGTTGAATATCTTCTCAATCGAGCATCAGATCGGGATGAATGTGGTGTCGTTGGCTGCGTATTGAACGCCAGAAGACAACAGTAGTTTCATCGTTTCTGTAGCTTAAGTCGTTTAGAAGTTATGGGCAGAATAACACAAAAAAAACAACGGTAAAATCTTCTATATTGAATATATTTTCTTTGTTGAATATCTTCTCAACCGAGCATCAGATCGGGATGAATGTGGTGTCGTTGGCTGCGTATTGAACGCCAGAAGACAACAGTAGTTTCATCGTTTCAACGGTAAAATCTTCTATATTGAATATATTTTCTTTGTTGAATATCTTCTCAACCGAGCATCAGATCGGGATGAATGTGGTGTCGTTGGCTGCGTATTGAACGCCAGATGACAACAGTAGTTTCATCGTTTTGTAGCTTAAGTCATTTAGAAGTTATGGGCAGAATAACACAAAAAAAACAACGGTAAAATCTTCTATATTGAATATATTTTCTTTGTTGAATATCTTCTCAATCGAGCATCAGATCGGGATGAATGTGGTGTCGTTGGCTGCGTATTGAACGCCAGAAGACAACAGTAGTTTCATCGTTTCTGTAGCTTAAGTCGTTTAGAAGTTATGGGCAGAATAACACAAAATAAAACAACGGTAAAATCTTCTTTATTGAATATATTTTCTTTGTTGAATATCTTCTCAACCGAGCATCAAATCGGGATGAATGTGGTGTCGTTGGCTGCGTATTGAACGCCAGAAGACAACAGTAGTTTCATCGTTTCTGTAGCTTATGTCGTTTAGAAGTTATGGGCAGAATAACACAAAAAAAAAAACAACGGTAAATCTTCTATATTGAATATATTTTCTTTGTTGAATATCTTCTGAACCGAGCATCAGATCGGGATGAATGTGGTGTCGTTGGCTGCGTATTGAACGCCAAAAGACAACAGTAGTTTCATCGTTTCTGTAGCTTAGGTGGTTTAGAAGTTATGGGCAGAATAACACAAAAAAAAACAACGGTAAAATCTTCTATATTGAATATATTTTCTTTGTTGAATATCTTCTCAACCGAGCATCAGATCGGGATGAATGTGGTGTCGTTGGCTGCGTATTGAACGCCAGAAGACAACAGTAGTTTCATCGTTTCTGTAGCTTAAGTCGTTTAGAAGTTATGGGCAGAATAACACAAAAAAAACAACGGTAAAATCTTCTATATTGAATATATATTCTTTGTTGAATATCTTCTCAACCGAGCATCAGATCGGGATGATTGTGGTGTCGTTGGCTACCTATTGAACGCCAAAAGACAACAGTAGTTTCATCGTTTCTGTAGCTTAAGTCGTTTAGAAGTTATGGGCAGAATAACACAAAAAAAAACAACGGTAAAATCTTCTATATTGAATATATTTTCTTTGTTGAATATCTTCTCAACCGAGCATCAGATCGGGATGAATGTGGTGTCGTTGGCTGCGTATTGAACGCCAGATGACAACAGTAGTTTCATCGTTTCTGTAGCTTAAGTCGTTTAGAAGTTATGGGCAGAATAACACAAAAAAAAAAAAACAACGGTAAAATCTTCTATATTGAATATATTTTCTTTGTTGAATATCTTCTAAACCGAGCATCAGATCGGGATGAATGTGGTGTCGTTGGCTGCGTATTGAACGCCAGAAGACAACAGTAGTTTTATCGTTTCTGTAGCTTAAGTCGTTTAGAAGTTATGGGCAGAATAACACAAAAAAAAACAACGGTAAAATCTTCTATATTGAATATATTTTCTTTGTTGAATATCTTCTCAACCGAGCATCAGATCGGGATGAATGTGGTGTCGTTGGCTGCGTATTGAACGCCAGAAGACATAAGTAGTTTCATCGTTTCTGTAGCTTAAGTCATTTAGAAGTTATGGGCAGAATAACACAAAAAAAACAACGGTAAAATCTTCTATATTGAATATATTTTCTTTGCTGAATATCTTCTCAATCGAGCATCAGATCGGGATGAATGTGGTGTCGTTGGCTGCGTATTGAACGCCAGAAGACAACAGTAGTTTCATCGTTTTGTAGCTTAAGTCATTTAGAAGTTATGGGCAGAATAACACAAAAAAAAAACAACGGTAAAATCTTCTATATTGAATATATTTTCTTTGTTGAATATCTTCTCAACCGAGCATCAGATCGGGATGAATGTGGTGTCGTTGGCTGCGTATTGAACGCCAGAAGACAACAGTAGTTTCATCGTTTCTGTAGCTTAAGTCGTTTAGAAGTTATGGGCAGAATAACACAAAAAAAAACAACGGTAAAATCTTCTTTATTGAATATATTTTCTTTGTTGAATATCTTTTCAATCGAGCATTAGATCGGGATGAATGTGGTGTCGTTGGCTGCGTATTGAACGCCAGAAGACAACAGTAGTTTCATTGTTTCTGTAGCTTAAGTCGTTTAGAAGTTATGGGCAGAATAACACAAAATAAAACAACGGTAAAATCTTCTTTATTGAATATATTTTCTTTGTTGAATATCTTCTCAACCGAGCATCAAATCGGGATGAATGTGGTGTCGTTGGCTGCGTATTGAACGCCAGAAGACAACAGTAGTTTCATCGTTTCTGTAGCTTATGTCGTTTAGAAGTTATGGGCAGAATAACACAAAAAAAAAAACAACGGTAAATCTTCTATATTGAATATATTTTCTTTGTTGAATATCTTCTGAACCGAGCATCAGATCGGGATGAATGTGGTGTCGTTGGCTGCGTATTGAACGCCAAAAGACAACAATAGTTTCATCGTTTCTGTAGCTTAGGTGGTTTAGAAGTTATGGGCAGAATAACACAAAAAAAAACAACGGTAAAATCTTCTATATTGAATATATTTTCTTTGTTGAATATCTTCTCAACCGAGCATCAGATCGGGATGAATGTGGTGTCGTTGGCTGCGTATTGAACGCCAGAAGACAACAGTAGTTTCATCGTTTCTGTAGCTTAAGTCGTTTAGAAGTTATGGGCAGAATAACACAAAAAAAACAACGGTAAAATCTTCTTTATTGAATATATTTTCTTTGTTGAATATCTTCTCAATCGAGCATCAGATCGGGATGAATGTGGTGTCGTTGGCTGCGTATTGAACGCCAGAAGACAACAGTAGTTTCATCGTTTTGTAGCTTAAGTCATTTAGAAGTTATGGGCAGAATAACACAAAAAAAAACAACGGTAAAATCTTCTATATTGAATATATTTTCTTTGTTGAATATCTTCTCAACCGAGCATCAGATCGGGATGAATGTGGTGTCGTTGGCTGCGTATTGAACGCCAGAAGACAACAGTAGTTTCATCGTTTCTGTAGCTTAAGTCGTTTAGAAGTTATGGGCAGAATAACACAAAAAAAAACAACGGTAAAATCTTCTTTATTGAATATATTTTCTTTGTTGAATATCTTCTCAACCGAACATCAGATCGGGATGAATGTGGTGTCGTTGGCTGCGTATTGAACGCCAGAAGACAACAGTAGTTTCATCGTTTCTGTAGCTTAAGTCATTTAGAAGTTATGGGCAGAATAACACAAAATAAAACAACGGTAAAATCTTCTTTATTGAATATATTTTCTTTGTTGAATATCTTCTCAACCGAGCATCAAATCGGGATGAATGTGGTGTCGTTGGCTGCGTATTGAACGCCAGAAGACAACAGTAGTTTCATCGTTTCTGTAGCTTAAGTCGTTTAGAAGTTATGGGCAGAATAACACAAAAAAAAAAACGGTAAAATCTTCTTTATTGAATATATTTTCTTTGTTGAATATCTTTTCAATCGAGCATTAGATCGGGATGAATGTGGTGTCGTTGGCTGCGTATTGAACGCCAGAAGACAACAGTAGTTTCATTGTTTCTGTAGCTTAAGTCGTTTAGAAGTTATGGGCAGAATAACACAAAATAAAACAACGGTAAAATCTTCTTTATTGAATATATTTTCTTTGTTGAATATCTTCTCAACCGAGCATCAAATCGGGATGAATGTGGTGTCGTTGGCTGCGTATTGAACGCCAGAAGACAACAGTAGTTTCATCGTTTCTGTAGCTTAAGTCGTTTAGAAGTTATGGGCAGAATAACACAAAAAAAAAACAACGGTAAATCTTCTATATTGAATATATTTTCTTTGTTGAATATCTTCTGAACCGAGCATCAGATCGGGATGAATGTGGTGTCGTTGGCTGCGTATTGAACGCCAAAAGACAACAATAGTTTCATCGTTTCTGTAGCTTAGGTGGTTTAGAAGTTATGGGCAGAATAACACAAAAAAACAACGGTAAAATCTTCTATATTGAATATATTTTCTTTGTTGAATATCTTCTCAACCGAGCATCAGATCGGGATGAATGTGGTGTCGTTGGCTGCGTATTGAACGCCAGAAGACAACAGTAGTTTCATCGTTTCTGTAGCTTAAGTCGTTTAGAAGTTATGGGCAGAATAACACAAAAAAAACAACGGTAAAATCTTCTTTATTGAATATATTTTCTTTGTTGAATATCTTCTCAATCGAGCATCAGATCGGGATGAATGTGGTGTCGTTGGCTGCGTATTGAACGCCAGAAGACAACAGTAGTTTCATCGTTTTGTAGCTTAAGTCATTTAGAAGTTATGGGCAGAATAACACAAAAAAAAACAACGGTAAAATCTTCTATATTGAATATATTTTCTTTGTTGAATATCTTCTCAACCGAGCATCAGATCGGGATGAATGTGGTGTCGTTGGCTGCGTATTGAACGCCAGAAGACAACAGTAGTTTCATCGTTTCTGTAGCTTAAGTCGTTTAGAAGTTATGGGCAGAATAACACAAAAAAAACAACGGTAAAATCTTCTTTATTGAATATATTTTCTTTGTTGAATATCTTCTCAACCGAACATCAGATCGGGATGAATGTGGTGTCGTTGGCTGCGTATTGAACGCCAGAAGACAACAGTAGTTTCATCGTTTCTGTAGCTTAAGTCATTTAGAAGTTATGGGCAGAATAACACAAAAAAAAACAACGGTAAAATCTTCTATATTGAATATATTTTCTTTGCTGAATATCTTCTCAATCGAGCATCAGATCGGGATGAATGTGGTGTCGTTGGCTGCGTATTGAACGCCAGAAGACAACAGTAGTTTCATCGTTTTGTAGCTTAAGTCATTTAGAAGTTATGGGCAGAATAACACAAAAAAAAACAACGGTAAAATCTTCTATATTGAATATATTTTCTTTGTTGAATATCTTATCAACCGAGCATCAGATCGGGATGAATGTGGTGTCGTTGGCTGCGTATTGAACGCCAGAAGACAACAGTAGTTTCATCGTTTCTGTAGCTTAAGTCGTTTAGAAGTTATGGGCAGAATAACACAAAAAAAACAACGGTAAAATCTTCTTTATTGAATATATTTTCTTTGTTGAATATCTTCTCAACCGAACATCAGATCGGGATGAATGTGGTGTCGTTGGCTGCGTATTGAACGCCAGAAGACAACAGTAGTTTCATCGTTTCTGTAGCTTAAGTCATTTAGAAGTTATGGGCAGAATAACACAAAAAAAAACAACGGTAAAATCTTCTATATTGAATATATTTTCTTTGCTGAATATCTTCTCAATCGAGCATCAGATCGGGATGAATGTGGTGTCGTTGGCTGCGTATTGAACGCCAGAAGACAACAGTAGTTTCATCGTTTTGTAGCTTAAGTCATTTAGAAGTTATGGGCAGAATAACAAAAAAAAAAACAACGGTAAAATCTTCTATATTGAATATATTTTCTTTGTTGAATATCTTCTCAACCGAGCATCAGATCGGGATGAATGTGGTGTCGTTGGCTGCGTATTGAACGCCAGAAGACAACAGTAGTTTCATCGTTTCTGTAGCTTAAGTCGTTTAGAAGTTATGGGCAGAATAACACAAAAAAAACAACGGTAAAATCTTCTTTATTGAATATATTTTCTTTGTTGAATATCTTCTCAATCGAGCATCAGATCGGGATGAATGTGGTGTCGTTGGCTGCGTATTGAACGCCAGAAGACAACAGTAGTTTCATTGTTTCTGTAGCTTAAGTCGTTTAGAAGTTATGGGCAGAATAACACAAAATAAAACAACGGTAAAATCTTCTTTATTGAATATATTTTCTTTGTTGAATATCTTCTCAACCGAGCATCAAATCGGGATGAATGTGGTGTCGTTGGCTGCGTATTGAACGCCAGAAGACAACAGTAGTTTCATCGTTTCTGTAGCTTATGTCGTTTAGAAGTTATGGGCAGAATAACACAAAAAAAAAACAACGGTAAAATCTTCTATATTGAATATATTTTCTTTGTTGAATATCTTCTGAACCGAGCATCAGATCGGGATGAATGTGGTGTCGTTGGCTGCGTATTGAACGCCAGAAGACAACAGTAGTTTCATCGTTTTGTAGCTTAAGTCATTTAGAAGTTATGGGCAGAATAACACAAAAAAAAACAACGGTAAAATCTTCTATATTGAATATATTTTCTTTGTTGAATATCTTCTCAACCGAGCATCAGATCGGGATGAATGTGGTGTCGTTGGCTGCGTATTGAACGCCAGAAGACAACAGTAGTTTCATCGTTTCTGTAGCTTAAGTCGTTTAGAAGTTATGGGCAGAATAACACAAAAAAAAACAACGGTAAAATCTTCTTTATTGAATATATTTTCTTTGTTGAATATCTTCTCAACCGAACATCAGATCGGGATGAATGTGGTGTCGTTGGCTGCGTATTGAACGCCAGAAGACAACAGTAGTTTCATCGTTTCTGTAGCTTAAGTCATTTAGAAGTTATGGGCAGAATAACACAAAAAAAACAACGGTAAAATCTTCTATATTGAATATATTTTCTTTGCTGAATATCTTCTCAATCGAGCATCAGATCGGGATGAATGTGGTGTCGTTGGCTGCGTATTGAACGCCAGAAGACAACAGTAGTTTCATCGTTTTGTAGCTTAAGTCATTTAGAAGTTATGGGCAGAATAACACAAAAAAAACAACGGTAAAATCTTCTATATTGAATATATTTTCTTTGTTGAATATCTTATCAACCGAGCATCAGATCGGGATGAATGTGGTGTCGTTGGCTGCGTATTGAACGCCAGAAGACAACAGTAGTTTCATCGTTTCTGTAGCTTAAGTCGTTTAGAAGTTATGGGCAGAATAACACAAAAAAAACAACGGTAAAATCTTCTTTATTGAATATATTTTCTTTGTTGAATATCTTCTCAACCGAACATCAGATCGGGATGAATGTGGTGTCGTTGGCTGCGTATTGAACGCCAGAAGACAACAGTAGTTTCATCGTTTCTGTAGCTTAAGTCATTTAGAAGTTATGGGCAGAATAACACAAAAAAAACAACGGTAAAATCTTCTATATTGAATATATTTTCTTTGCTGAATATCTTCTCAATCGAGCATCAGATCGGGATGAATGTGGTGTCGTTGGCTGCGTATTGAACGCCAGAAGACAACAGTAGTTTCATCGTTTTGTAGCTTAAGTCATTTAGAAGTTATGGGCAGAATAACAAAAAAAAAAAAAACGGTAAAATCTTCTATATTGAATATATTTTCTTTGTTGAATATCTTCTCAACCGAGCATCAGATCGGGATGAATGTGGTGTCGTTGGCTGCGTATTGAACGCCAGAAGACAACAGTAGTTTCATCGTTTCTGTAGCTTAAGTCGTTTAGAAGTTATGGGCAGAATAACACAAAAAAAACAACGGTAAAATCTTCTTTATTGAATATATTTTCTTTGTTGAATATCTTCTCAATCGAGCATCAGATCGGGATGAATGTGGTGTCGTTGGCTGCGTATTGAACGCCAGAAGACAACAGTAGTTTCATTGTTTCTGTAGCTTAAGTCGTTTAGAAGTTATGGGCAGAATAACACAAAATAAAACAACGGTAAAATCTTCTTTATTGAATATATTTTCTTTGTTGAATATCTTCTCAACCGAGCATCAAATCGGGATGAATGTGGTGTCGTTGGCTGCGTATTGAACGCCAGAAGACAACAGTAGTTTCATCGTTTCTGTAGCTTATGTCGTTTAGAAGTTATGGGCAGAATAACACAAAAAAAAAACAACGGTAAATCTTCTATATTGAATATATTTTCTTTGTTGAATATCTTCTGAACCGAGCATCAGATCGGGATGAATGTGGTGTCGTTGGCTGCGTATTGAACGCCAAAAGACAACAATAGTTTCATCGTTTCTGTAGCTTAGGTGGTTTAGAAGTTATGGGCAGAATAACACAAAAAAAACAACGGTAAAATCTTCTATATTGAATATATTTTCTTTGTTGAATATCTTCTCAACCGAGCATCAGATCGGGATGAATGTGGTGTCGTTGGCTGCGTATTGAACGCCAGAAGACAACAGTAGTTTCATCGTTTCTGTAGCTTAAGTCGTTTAGAAGTTATGGGCAGAATAACACAAAAAAAACAACGGTAAAATCTTCTTTATTGAATATATTTTCTTTGTTGAATATCTTCTCAATCGAGCATCAGATCGGGATGAATGTGGTGTCGTTGGCTGCGTATTGAACGCCAGAAGACAACAGTAGTTTCATCGTTTTGTAGCTTAAGTCATTTAGAAGTTATGGGCAGAATAACACAAAAAAAACAACGGTAAAATCTTCTATATTGAATATATTTTCTTTGTTGAATATCTTCTCAACCGAGCATCAGATCGGGATGAATGTGGTGTCGTTGGCTGCGTATTGAACGCCAGAAGACAACAGTAGTTTCATCGTTTCTGTAGCTTAAGTCGTTTAGAAGTTATGGGCAGAATAACACAAAAAAAACAACGGTAAAATCTTCTTTATTGAATATATTTTCTTTGTTGAATATCTTCTCAACCGAGCATCAGATCGGGATGAATGTGGTGTCGTTGGCTGCGTATTGAACGCCAGAAGACAACAGTAGTTTCATCGTTTCTGTAGCTTAAGTCGTTTAGAAGTTATGGGCAGAATAACACAAAAAAAAAAACAACGGTAAAATCTTCTATATTGAATATATTTTCTTTGTTGAATATCTTCTCAACCGAGCATCAGATCGGGATGAATGTGGTGTCGTTGGCTGCGTATTGAACGCCAGAAGACAACAGTAGTTTCATCGTTTCTGTAGCTTAAGTCGTTTAGAAGTTATGGGCAGAATAACACAAAAAAAAAACAACGGTAAAATCTTCTATATTGAATATATTTTCTTTGTTGAATATCTTCTCAACCGAGCATCAGATCGGGATGAATGTGGTGTCGTTGGCTGCGTATTGAACGCCAGAAGACATAAGTAGTTTCATCGTTTCTGTAGCTTAAGTCATTTAGAAGTTATGGGCAGAATAACACAAAAAAAAACAACGGTAAAATCTTCTATATTGAATATATTTTCTTTGCTGAATATCTTCTCAATCGAGCATCAGATCGGGATGAATGTGGTGTCGTTGGCTGCGTATTGAACGCCAGAAGACAACAGTAGTTTCATCGTTTTGTAGCTTAAGTCATTTAGAAGTTATGGGCAGAATAACACAAAAAAAAACAACGGTAAAATCTTCTATATTGAATATATTTTCTTTGTTGAATATCTTCTCAACCGAGCATCAGATCGGGATGAATGTGGTGTCGTTGGCTGCGTATTGAACGCCAGAAGACAACAGTAGTTTCATCGTTTCTGTAGCTTAAGTCGTTTAGAAGTTATGGGCAGAATAACACAAAAAAAAACAACGGTAAAATCTTCTTTATTGAATATATTTTCTTTGTTGAATATCTTCTCAATCGAGCATCAGATCGGGATGAATGTGGTGTCGTTGGCTGCGTATTGAACGCTAGAAGACAACAGTAGTTTCATCGTTTCTGTAGCTTAAGTCGTTTAGAAGTTATGGGCAGAATAACACAAAATAAAACAACGGTAAAATCTTCTTTATTGAATATATTTTCTTTGTTGAATATCTTCTCAACCGAGCATCAAATCGGGATGAATGTGGTGTCGTTGGCTGCGTATTGAACGCCAGAAGACAACAGTAGTTTCATCGTTTCTGTAGCTTATGTCGTTTAGAAGTTCTGGGCAGAATAACACAAAAAAAAAAACAACGGTAAATCTTCTATATTGAATATATTTTCTTTGTTGAATATCTTCTGAACCGAGCATCAGATCGGGATGAATGTGGTGTCGTTGGCTGCGTATTGAACGCCAAAAGACAACAGTAGTTTCATCGTTTCTGTAGCTTAGGTGGTTTAGAAGTTATGGGCAGAATAACACAAAAAAAAACAACGGTAAAATCTTCTATATTGAATATATTTTCTTTGTTGAATATCTTCTCAACCGAGCATCAGATCGGGATGAATGTGGTGTCGTTGGCTGCGTATTGAACGCCAGAAGACAACAGTAGTTTCATCGTTTCTGTAGCTTAAGTCGTTTAGAAGTTATGGGCAGAATAACACAAAAAAAAACAACGGTAAAATCTTCTTTATTGAATATATTTTCTTTGTTGAATATCTTCTCAATCGAGCATCAGATCGGGATGAATGTGGTGTCGTTGGCTGCGTATTGAACGCCAGAAGACAACAGTAGTTTCATCGTTTTGTAGCTTAAGTCATTTAGAAGTTATGGGCAGAATAACACAAAAAAAAACAACGGTAAAATCTTCTATATTGAATATATTTTCTTTGTTGAATATCTTCTCAACCGAGCATCAGATCGGGATGAATGTGGTGTCGTTGGCTGCGTATTGAACGCCAAAAGACAACAGTAGTTTCATCGTTTCTGTAGCTTAAGTCGTTTAGAAGTTATGGGCAGAATAACACAAAAAAAACAACGGTAAAATCTTCTTTATTGAATATATTTTCTTTGTTGAATATCTTCTCAACCGAACATCAGATCGGGATGAATGTGGTGTCGTTGGCTGCGTATTGAACGCCAGAAGACAACAGTAGTTTCATCGTTTCTGTAGCTTAAGTCGTTTAGAAGTTATGGGCAGAATAACACAAAAAAAAACAACGGTAAAATCTTCTATATTGAATATATTTTCTTTGTTGAATATCTTCTCAACCGAGCATCAGATCGGGATGAATGTGGTGTCGTTGGCTGCGTATTGAACGCCAGATGACAACAGTAGTTTCATCGTTTTGTAGCTTAAGTCATTTAGAAGTTATGGGCAGAATAACACAAAAAAAACAACGGTAAAATCTTCTATATTGAATATATTTTCTTTGTTGAATATCTTCTCAACCGAGCATCAGATCGGGATGAATGTGGTGTCGTTGGCTGCGTATTGAACGCCAGATGACAACAGTAGTTTCATCGTTTCTGTAGCTTAAGTCGTTTAGAAGTTATGGGCAGAATAACACAAAAAAAACAACGGTAAAATCTTCTACATTGAATATATATTCTTTGTTGAATATCTTCTCAACCGAGCATCAGATCGGGATGAATGTGGTGTCGTTGGCTGCGTATTGAACGCCAGATGACAACAGTAGTTTCATCGTTTCTGTAGCTTAAGTCGTTTAGAAGTTATGGGCAGAATAACACAAAAAAAACAACGGTAAAATCTTCTATATTGAATATATTTTCTTTGTTGAATATCTTCTCAACCGAGCATCAGATCGGGATGAATGTGGTGTCGTTGGCTGCGTATTGAACGCCAGAAGACAACAGTAGTTTCATCGTTTTGTAGCTTAAGTCATTTAGAAGTTATGGGCAGAATAACACAAAAAAAACAACGGTAAAATCTTCTATATTGAATATATTTTCTTTGTTGAATATCTTCTCAATCGAGCATCAGATCGGGATGAATGTGGTGTCGTTGGCTGCGTATTGAACGCCAGAAGACAACAGTAGTTTCATCGTTTCTGTAGCTTAAGTCGTTTAGAAGTTATGGGCAGAATAACACAAAAAAAACAACGGTAAAATCTTCTATATTGAATATATTTTCTTTGTTGAATATCTTCTCAACCGAGCATCAAATCGGGATGAATGTGGTGTCGTTGGCTGCGTATTGAACGCCAGAAGACAACAGTAGTTTCATCGTTTCTGTAGCTTATGTCGTTTAGAAGTTATGGGCAGAATAACACAAAAAAAAAAACAACGGTAAATCTTCTATATTGAATATATTTTCTTTGTTGAATATCTTCTGAACCGAGCATCAGATCGGGATGAATGTGGAGTCGTTGGCTGCGTATTGAACGCCAAAAGTCAACAGTAGTTTCATCGTTTCTGTAGCTTAGGTGGTTTAGAAGTTATGGGCAGAATAACACAAAAAAAAACAACGGTAAAATCTTCTATATTGAATATATTTTCTTTGTTGAATATCTTCTCAACCGAGCATCAGATCGGGATGAATGTGGTGTCGTTGGCTGCGTATTGAACGCCAAAAGACAACAGTAGTTTCATCGTTTCTGTAGCTTAAGTCGTTTAGAAGTTATGGGCAGAATAACACAAAAAAAAACAACGGTAAAATCTTCTATATTGAATATATATTCTTTGTTGAATATCTTCTCAACCGAGCATCAGATCGGGATGATTGTGGTATCGTTGGCTACCTATTGAACGCCAGATGACAACAGTAGTTTCATCGTTTCTGTAGCTTAAGTCGTTTAGAAGTTATGGGCAGAATAACACAAAAAAAACAACGGTAAAATCTTCTATATTGAATATATATTCTTTGTTGAATATCTTCTCAACCGAGCATCAGATCGGGATGAATGTGGTGTCGTTGGCTGCGTATTGAACGCCAGAAGACAACAGTAGTTTCATCGTTTCTGTAGCTTAAGTCGTTTAGAAGTTATGGGCAGAATAACACAAAATAAAACAACGGTAAAATCTTCTTTATTGAATATATTTTCTTTGTTGAATATCTTCTCAACCGAGCATCAAATCGGGATGAATGTGGTGTCGTTGGCTGCGTATTGAACGCCAGAAGACAACAGTAGTTTCATCGTTTCTGTAGCTTAAGTCGTTTAGAAGTTATGGGCAGAATAACACAAAATAAAACAACGGTAAAATCTTCTTTATTGAATATATTTTCTTTGTTGAATATCTTCTCAACCGAGCATCAAATCGGGATGAATGTGGTGTCGTTGGCTGCGTATTGAACGCCAGAAGACAACAGTAGTTTCATCGTTTCTGTAGCTTATGTCGTTTAGAAGTTATGGGCAGAATAACACAAAAAAAAAACAACGGTAAATCTTCTATATTGAATATATTTTCTTTGTTGAATATCTTCTGAACCGAGCATCAGATCGGGATGAATGTGGTGTCGTTGGCTGCGTATTGAACGCCAAAAGACAACAATAGTTTCATCGTTTCTGTAGCTTAGGTGGTTTAGAAGTTATGGGCAGAATAACACAAAAAAAACAACGGTAAAATCTTCTATATTGAATATATTTTCTTTGTTGAATATCTTCTCAACCGAGCATCAGATCGGGATGAATGTGGTGTCGTTGGCTGCGTATTGAACGCCAGAAGACAACAGTAGTTTCATCGTTTCTGTAGCTTAAGTCGTTTAGAAGTTATGGGCAAAATAACACAAAAAAAAACAACGGTAAAATCTTCTTTATTGAATATATTTTCTTTGTTGAATATCTTCTCAATCGAGCATCAGATCGGGATGAATGTGGTGTCGTTGGCTGCGTATTGAACGCCAGAAGACAACAGTAGTTTCATCGTTTTGTAGCTTAAGTCATTTAGAAGTTATGGGCAGAATAACACAAAAAAAAACAACGGTAAAATCTTCTATATTGAATATATTTTCTTTGTTGAATATCTTCTCAACCGAGCATCAGATCGGGATGAATGTGGTGTCGTTGGCTGCGTATTGAACGCCAGAAGACAACAGTAGTTTCATCGTTTCTGTAGCTTAAGTCGTTTAGAAGTTATGGGCAGAATAACACAAAAAAAACAACGGTAAAATCTTCTTTATTGAATATATTTTCTTTGTTGAATATCTTCTCAACCGAACATCAGATCGGGATGAATGTGGTGTCGTTGGCTGCGTATTGAACGCCAGAAGACAACAGTAGTTTCATCGTTTCTGTAGCTTAAGTCGTTTAGAAGTTATGGGCAGAATAACACAAAAAAAAAAAAACAACGGTAAATCTTCTATATTGAATATATTTTCTTTGTTGAATATCTTCTGAACCGAGCATCAGATCGGGATGAATGTGGTGTCGTTGGCTGCGTATTGAACGCCAAAAGACAACAATAGTTTCATCGTTTCTGTAGCTTAGGTGGTTTAGAAGTTATGGGCAGAATAACACAAAAAAAAAAACGGTAAAATCTTCTATATTGAATATATTTTCTTTGTTGAATATCTTCTCAACCGAGCATCAGATCGGGATGAATGTGGTGTCGTTGGCTGCGTATTGAACGCCAGAAGACAACAGTAGTTTCATCGTTTCTGTAGCTTAAGTCGTTTAGAAGTTATGGGCAGAATAACACAAAAAAAAACAACGGTAAAATCTTCTTTATTGAATATATTTTCTTTGTTGAATATCTTCTCAACCGAACATCAGATCGGGATGAATGTGGTGTCGTTGGCTGCGTATTGAACGCCAGAAGACAACAGTAGTTTCATCGTTTCTGTAGCTTAAGTCGTTTAGAAGTTATGGGCAGAATAACACAAAAAAAACAACGGTAAAATCTTCTATATTGAATATATTTTCTTTGTTGAATATCTTCTCAACCGAGCATCAGATCGGGATGAATGTGGTGTCGTTGGCTGCGTATTGAACGCCAGATGACAACAGTAGTTTCATCGTTTTGTAGCTTAAGTCATTTAGAAGTTATGGGCAGAATAACACAAAAAAAACAACGGTAAAATCTTCTATATTGAATATATTTTCTTTGTTGAATATCTTCTCAACCGAGCATCAGATCGGGATGAATGTGGTGTCGTTGGCTGCGTATTGAACGCCAGATGACAACAGTAGTTTCATCGTTTCTGTAGCTTAAGTCGTTTAGAAGTTATGGGCAGAATAACACAAAAAAAACAACGGTAAAATCTTCTACATTGAATATATATTCTTTGTTGAATATCTTCTCAACCGAGCATCAGATCGGGATGAATGTGGTGTCGTTGGCTGCGTATTGAACGCCAGATGACAACAGTAGTTTCATCGTTTCTGTAGCTTAAGTCGTTTAGAAGTTATGGGCAGAATAACACAAAAAAAACAACGGTAAAATCTTCTATATTGAATATATTTTCTTTGTTGAATATCTTCTCAACCGAGCATCAGATCGGGATGAATGTGGTGTCGTTGGCTGCGTATTGAACGCCAGAAGACAACAGTAGTTTCATCGTTTCTGTAGCTTAAGTCGTTTAGAAGTTATGGGCAGAATAACACAAAAAAACAACGGTAAAATCTTCTATATTGAATATATTTTCTTTGTTGAATATCTTCTCAATCGAGCATCAGATCGGGATGAATGTGGTGTCGTTGGCTGCGTATTGAACGCCAGAAGACAACAGTAGTTTCATCGTTTCTGTAGCTTAAGTCGTTTAGAAGTTATGGGCAGAATAACACAAAAAAAACAACGGTAAAATCTTCTTTATTGAATATATTTTCTTTGTTGAATATCTTCTCAACCGAACATCAGATCGGGATGAATGTGGTGTCGTTGGCTGCGTATTGAACGCCAGAAGACAACAGTAGTTTCATCGTTTCTGTAGCTTAAGTCGTTTAGAAGTTATGGGCAGAATAACACAAAAAAAAACAACGGTAAAATCTTCTATATTGAATATATTTTCTTTGTTGAATATCTTCTCAACCGAGCATCAGATCGGGATGAATGTGGTGTCGTTGGCTGCGTATTGAACGCCAGATGACAACAGTAGTTTCATCGTTTTGTAGCTTAAGTCATTTAGAAGTTATGGGCAGAATAACACAAAAAAAACAACGGTAAAATCTTCTATATTGAATATATTTTCTTTGTTAAATATCTTCTCAACCGAGCATCAGATCGGGATGAATGTGGTGTCGTTGGCTGCGTATTGAACGCCAGATGACAACAGTAGTTTCATCGTTTCTGTAGCTTAAGTCGTTTAGAAGTTATGGGCAGAATAACACAAAAAAACAACGGTAAAATCTTCTACATTGAATATATATTCTTTGTTGAATATCTTCTCAACCGAGCATCAGATCGGGATGAATGTGGTGTCGTTGGCTGCGTATTGAACGCCAGATGACAACAGTAGTTTCATCGTTTCTGTAGCTTAAGTCGTTTAGAAGTTATGGGCAGAATAACACAAAAAAAACAACGGTAAAATCTTCTATATTGAATATATTTTCTTTGTTGAATATCTTCTCAACCGAGCATCAGATCGGGATGAATGTGGTGTCGTTGGCTGCGTATTGAACGCCAGAAGACAACAGTAGTTTCATCGTTTTGTAGCTTAAGTCATTTAGAAGTTATGGGCAGAATAACACAAAAAAAACAACGGTAAAATCTTCTATATTGAATATATTTTCTTTGTTGAATATCTTCTCAATCGAGCATCAGATCGGGATGAATGTGGTGTCGTTGGCTGCGTATTGAACGCCAGAAGACAACAGTAGTTTCATCGTTTCTGTAGCTTAAGTCGTTTAGAAGTTATGGGCAGAATAACACAAAAAAAAACAACGGTAAAATCTTCTTTATTGAATATATTTTCTTTGTTGAATATCTTCTCAACCGAGCATCAAATCGGGATGAATGTGGTGTCGTTGGCTGCGTATTGAACGCCAGAAGACAACAGTAGTTTCATCGTTTCTGTAGCTTATGTCGTTTAGAAGTTATGGGCAGAATAACACAAAAAAAAAACAACGGTAAATCTTCTATATTGAATATATTTTCTTTGTTGAATATCTTCTGAACCGAGCATCAGATCGGGATGAATGTGGAGTCGTTGGCTGCGTATTGAACGCCAAAAGACAACAGTAGTTTCATCGTTTCTGTAGCTTAGGTGGTTTAGAAGTTATGGGCAGAATAACACAAAAAAAAACAACGGTAAAATCTTCTATATTGAATATATTTTCTTTGTTGAATATCTTCTCAACCGAGCATCAGATCGGGATGAATGTGGTGTCGTTGGCTGCGTATTGAACGCCAAAAGACAACAGTAGTTTCATCGTTTCTGTAGCTTAAGTCGTTTAGAAGTTATGGGCAGAATAACACAAAAAAAACAACGGTAAAATCTTCTATATTGAATATATATTCTTTGTTGAATATCTTCTCAACCGAGCATCAGATCGGGATGATTGTGGTGTCGTTGGCTACCTATTGAACGCCAGATGACAACAGTAGTTTCATCGTTTCTGTAGCTTAAGTCGTTTAGAAGTTATGGGCAGAATAACACAAAAAAAACAACGGTAAAATCTTCTATATTGAATATATATTCTTTGTTGAATATCTTCTCAACCGAGCATCAGATCGGGATGAATGTGGTGTCGTTGGCTGCGTATTGAACGCCAGAAGACAACAGTAGTTTCACCGTTTCTGTAGCTTAAGTCGTTTAGAAGTTATGGGCAGAATAACACAAAAAAAACAACGGTAAAATCTTCTTTATTGAATATATTTTCTTTGTTGAATATCTTCTCAACCGAGCATCAGATCGGGATGAATGTGGTGTCGTTGGCTGCGTATTGAACGCCAGAAGACAACAGTAGTTTCATCGTTTCTGTAGCTTATGTCGTTTAGAATTTATGGGCAGAATAACACAAAAAAAACAACGGTAAAATCTTCTATATTGAATATATTTTCTTTGTTGAATATCTTCTGAACCGAGCATCAGATCGGGATGAATGTGGTGTCGTTGGCTGCGTATTGAACGCCAAAAGACAACAGTAGTTTCATCGTTTCTGTAGCTTAGGTGGTTTAGAAGTTATGGGCAGAATAACACAAAAAAAACAACGGTAAAATCTTCTATATTGAATATATTTTCTTTGTTGAATATCTTCTCAACCGAGCATCAGATCGGGATGAATGTGGTGTCGTTGGCTGCGTATTGAACGCCAGATGACAACAGTAGTTTCATCGTTTCTGTAGCTTAAGTCGTTTAGAAGTTATGGGCAGAATAACACAAAAAAAACAACGGTAAAATCTTCTATATTGAATATATATTCTTTGTTGAATATCTTCTCAACCGAGCATCAGATCGGGATGAATGTGGTGTCGTTGGCTACCTATTGAACGCCAAAAGACAACAGTAGTTTCATCGTTTCTGTAGCTTAGGTGGTTTAGAAGTTATGGGCAGTATAACACAAAAAAAAAAAAAACGGTAAAATCTTCTATATTGAATATATTTTCTTTGTTGAATATCTTCTCAACCGAGCATCAGATCGGGATGAATGTGGTGTCGTTGGCTGCGTATTGATCGCCAGAAGACAACAGTAGTTTCATCGTTTCTGTAGCTTAAGTCGTTTAGAAGTTATGGGCAGAATAACACAAAAAAAACAACGGTAAAATCTTCTATATTGAATATATTTTCTTTGTTGAATATCTTCTCAACCGAGCATCAGATCGGGATGAATGTGGTGTCGTTGGCTGCGTATTGAACGCCAGATGACAACAGTAGTTTCATCGTTTCTGTAGCTTAAGTCGTTTAGAAGTTATGGGCAGAATAACACAAAAAAAACAACGGTAAAATCTTCTATATTGAATATATTTTCTTTGTTGAATATCTTCTCAACCGAGCATCAGATCGGGATGAATGTGGTGTCGTTGGCTGCGTATTGAACGCCAGAAGACAACAGTAGTTTCATCGTTTCTGTAGCTTAAGTCGTTTAGAAGTTATGGGCAGAATAACACAAAAAAAACAACGGTAAAATCTTCTTTATTGAATATATTTTCTTTGTTGAATATCTTCTCAACCGAACATCAGATCGGGATGAATGTGGTGTCGTTGGCTGCGTATTGAACGCCAGAAGACAACAGTAGTTTCATCGTTTTGTAGCTTAAGTCATTTAGAAGTTATGGGCAGAATAACACAAAAAAAACAACGGTAAAATCTTCTATATTGAATATATTTTCTTTGTTGAATATCTTCTCAACCGAGCATCAGATCGGGATGAATGTGGTGTCGTTGGCTGCGTATTGAACGCCAGATGACAACAGTAGTTTCATCGTTTCTGTAGCTAAAGTCGTTTAGAAGTTATGGGCAGAATAACACAAAAAAAACAACGGTAAAATCTTCTATATTGAATATTTTGTTGAATATCTTCTCAACCGAGCATCAGATCGGGATGAATGTGGTGTCGTTGGCTGCGTATTGAACGCCAGATGACAACAGTAGTTTCATCGTTTCTGTAGCTTAAGTCGTTTAGAAGTTATGGGCAGAATAACACAAAAAAAACAACGGTAAAATCTTCTATATTGAATATATTTTCTTTGTTGAATATCTTCTCAACCGAGCATCAGATCGGGATGAATGTGGTGTCGTTGGCTGCGTATTGAACGCCAGAAGACAACAGTAGTTTCATCGTTTTGTAGCTTAAGTCATTTAGAAGTTATGGGCAGAATAACACAAAAAAAACAACGGTAAAATCTTCTATATTGAATATATTTTCTTTGTTGAATATCTTCTCAATCGAGCATCAGATCGGGATGAATGTGGTGTCGTTGGCTGCGTATTGAACGCCAGAAGACAACAGTAGTTTCATCGTTTCTGTAGCTTAAGTCGTTTAGAAGTTATGGGCAGAATAACACAAAAAAAAACAACGGTAAAATCTTCTTTATTGAATATATTTTCTTTGTTGAATATCTTCTCAACCGAGCATCAAATCGGGATGAATGTGGTGTCGTTGGCTGCGTATTGAACGCCAGAAGACAACAGTAGTTTCATCGTTTCTGTAGCTTATGTCGTTTAGAAGTTATGGGCAGAATAACACAAAAAAAAAAACAATGGTAAATCTTCTATATTGAATATATTTTCTTTGTTGAATATCTTCTGAACCGAGCATCAGATCGGGATGAATGTGGAGTCGTTGGCTGCGTATTGAACGCCAAAAGACAACAGTAGTTTCATCGTTTCTGTAGCTTAGGTGGTTTAGAAGTTATGGGCAGAATAACACAAAAAAAAACAACGGTAAAATCTTCTATATTGAATATATTTTCTTTGTTGAATATCTTCTCAACCGAGCATCAGATCGGGATGAATGTGGTGTCGTTGGCTGCGTATTGAACGCCAAAAGACAACAGTAGTTTCATCGTTTCTGTAGCTTAAGTCGTTTAGAAGTTATGGGCAGAATAACACAAAAAAAACAACGGTAAAATCTTCTATATTGAATATATATTCTTTGTTGAATATCTTCTCAACCGAGCATCAGATCGGGATGATTGTGGTGTCGTTGGCTACCTATTGAACGCCAAAAGACAACAGTAGTTTCATCGTTTCTGTAGCTTAAGTCGTTTAGAAGTTATGGGCAGAATAACAAAAAAAAACAACGGTAAAATCTTCTATATTGAATATATTTTCTTTGTTGAATATCTTCTCAACCGAGCATCAGATCGGGATGAATGTGGTGTCGTTGGCTGCGTATTGAACGCCAGAAGACAACAGTAGTTTCATCGTTTTGTAGCTTAAGTCATTTAGAAGTTATGGGCAGAATAACACAAAAAAAACAACGGTAAAATCTTCTATATTGAATATATTTTCTTTGTTGAATATCTTCTCAACCGAGCATCAGATCGGGATGAATGTAGTGTCGTTGGCTGCGTATTGAACGCCAGATGACAACAGTAGTTTCATCGTTTCTGTAGCTTAAGTCGTTTAGAAGTTATGGGCAGAATAACACAAAAAAAACAACGGTAAAATCTTCTATATTGAATATATATTCTTTGTTGAATATCTTCTCAACCGAGCATCAGATCGGGATGAATGTGGTGTCGTTGGCTGCGTATTGAACGCCAGATGACAACAGTAGTTTCATCGTTTCTGTAGCTTAAGTCGTTTAGAAGTTATGGGCAGAATAACACAAAAAAAACAACGGTAAAATCTTCTATATTGAATATATTTTCTTTGTTGAATACCTTCTCAACCGAGCATCAGATCGGGATGAATGTGGTGTCGTTGGCTGCGTATTGAACGCCAGAAGACAACAGTAGTTTCATCGTTTTGTAGCTTAAGTCATTTAGAAGTTATGGGCAGAATAACACAAAAAAAACAACGGTAAAATCTTCTATATTGAATATATTTGCTTTGTTGAATATCTTCTCAATCGAGCATCAGATCGGGATGAATGTGGTGTCGTTGGCTGCGTATTGAACGCCAGAAGACAACAGTAGTTTCATCGTTTCTGTAGCTTAAGTCGTTTAGAAGTTATGGGCAGAATAACACAAAAAAAACAACGGTAAAATCTTCTATATTGAATATATATTCTTTGTTGAATATCTTCTCAACCGAGCATCAGATCGGGATGAATGTGGTGTCGTTGGCTGCGTATTGAACGCCAGATGACAACAGTAGTTTCATCGTTTCTGTAGCTTAAGTCGTTTAGAAGTTATGGGCAGAATAACACAAAAAAAAACAACGGTAAAATCTTCTATATTGAATATATTTTCTTTGTTGAATACCTTCTCAACCGAGCATCAGATCGGGATGAATGTGGTGTCGTTGGCTGCGTATTGAACGCCAGAAGACAACAGTAGTTTCATCGTTTTGTAGCTTAAGTCATTTAGAAGTTATGGGCAGAATAACACAAAAAAAACAACGGTAAAATCTTCTATATTGAATATATTTGCTTTGTTGAATATCTTCTCAATCGAGCATCAGATCGGGATGAATGTGGTGTCGTTGGCTGCGTATTGAACGCCAGATGACAACAGTAGTTTCATCGTTTCTGTAGCTTAAGTCGTTTAGAAGTTATGGGCAGAATAACACAAAAAAAACAACGGTAAAATCTTCTATATTGAATATATATTCTTTGTTGAATATCTTCTCAACCGAGCATCAGATCGGGATGAATGTGGTGTCGTTGGCTGCGTATTGAACGCCAGAAGACAACAGTAGTTTCATCGTTTTGTAGCTTAAGTCATTTAGAAGTTATGGGCAGAATAACACAAAAAAAACAACGGTAAAATCTTCTATATTGAATATATTTTCTTTGTTGAATATCTTCTCAACCGAGCATCAGATCGGGATGAATGTGGTGTCGTTGGCTGCGTATTGAACGCCAGATGACAACAGTAGTTTCATCGTTTCTGTAGCTTAAGTCGTTTAGAAGTTATGGGCAGAATAACACAAAAAAAACAACGGTAAAATCTTCTATATTGAATATATATTCTTTGTTGAATATCTTCTCAACCGAGCATCAGATCGGGATGAATGTGGTGTCGTTGGCTACCTATTGAACGCCAAAAGACAACAGTAGTTTCATCGTTTCTGTAGCTTAGGTGGTTTAGAAGTTATGGGCAGTATAACACAAAAAAAAAAAACGGTAAAATCTTCTATATTGAATATATTTTCTTTGTTGAATATCTTCTCAACCGAGCATCAGATCGGGATGAATGTGGTGTCGTTGGCTGCGTATTGATCGCCAGAAGACAACAGTAGTTTCATCGTTTCTGTAGCTTAAGTCGTTTAGAAGTTATGGGCAGAATAACACAAAAAAAACAACGGTAAAATCTTCTATATTGAATATATTTTCTTTGTTGAATATCTTCTCAACCGAGCATCAGATCGGGATGAATGTGGTGTCGTTGGCTGCGTATTGAACGCCAGATGACAACAGTAGTTTCATCGTTTCTGTAGCTTAAGTCGTTTAGAAGTTATGGGCAGAATAACACAAAAAAAACAACGGTAAAATCTTCTATATTGAATATATTTTCTTTGTTGAATATCTTCTCAACCGAGCATCAGATCGGGATGAATGTGGTGTCGTTGGCTGCGTATTGAACGCCAGAAGACAACAGTAGTTTCATCGTTTCTGTAGCTTAAGTCGTTTAGAAGTTATGGGCAGAATAACACAAAAAAAAACAACGGTAAAATCTTCTTTATTGAATATATTTTCTTTGTTGAATATCTTCTCAACCGAACATCAGATCGGGATGAATGTGGTGTCGTTGGCTGCGTATTGAACGCCAGAAGACAACAGTAGTTTCATCGTTTTGTAGCTTAAGTCATTTAGAAGTTATGGGCAGAATAACACAAAAAAAACAACGGTAAAATCTTCTATATTGAATATATTTTCTTTGTTGAATATCTTCTCAACCGAGCATCAGATCGGGATGAATGTGGTGTCGTTGGCTGCGTATTGAACGCCAGATGACAACAGTAGTTTCATCGTTTCTGTAGCTAAAGTCGTTTAGAAGTTATGGGCAGAATAACACAAAAAAAACAACGGTAAAATCTTCTATATTGAATATTTTGTTGAATATCTTCTCAACCGAGCATCAGATCGGGATGAATGTGGTGTCGTTGGCTGCGTATTGAACGCCAGATGACAACAGTAGTTTCATCGTTTCTGTAGCTTAAGTCGTTTAGAAGTTATGGGCAGAATAACACAAAAAAAACAACGGTAAAATCTTCTATATTGAATATATTTTCTTTGTTGAATATCTTCTCAACCGAGCATCAGATCGGGATGAATGTGGTGTCGTTGGCTGCGTATTGAACGCCAGAAGACAACAGTAGTTTCATCGTTTTGTAGCTTAAGTCATTTAGAAGTTATGGGCAGAATAACACAAAAAAAAAAACGGTAAAATCTTCTATATTGAATATATTTTCTTTGTTGAATATCTTCTCAATCGAGCATCAGATCGGGATGAATGTGGTGTCGTTGGCTGCGTATTGAACGCCAGAAGACAACAGTAGTTTCATCGTTTCTGTAGCTTAAGTCGTTTAGAAGTTATGGGCAGAATAACACAAAAAAAACAACGGTAAAATCTTCTTTATTGAATATATTTTCTTTGTTGAATATCTTCTCAACCGAGCATCAAATCGGGATGAATGTGGTGTCGTTGGCTGCGTATTGAACGCCAGAAGACAACAGTAGTTTCATCGTTTCTGTAGCTTATGTCGTTTAGAAGTTATGGGCAGAATAACACAAAAAAAAAAAACAACGGTAAATCTTCTATATTGAATATATTTTCTTTGTTGAATATCTTCTGAACCGAGCATCAGATCGGGATGAATGTGGAGTCGTTGGCTGCGTATTGAACGCCAAAAGACAACAGTAGTTTCATCGTTTCTGTAGCTTAGGTGGTTTAGAAGTTATGGGCAGAATAACACAAAAAAAAACAACGGTAAAATCTTCTATATTGAATATATTTTCTTTGTTGAATATCTTCTCAACCGAGCATCAGATCGGGATGAATGTGGTGTCGTTGGCTGCGTATTGAACGCCAAAAGACAACAGTAGTTTCATCGTTTCTGTAGCTTAAGTCGTTTAGAAGTTATGGGCAGAATAACACAAAAAAAACAACGGTAAAATCTTCTATATTGAATATATATTCTTTGTTGAATATCTTCTCAACCGAGCATCAGATCGGGATGATTGTGGTGTCGTTGGCTACCTATTGAACGCCAAAAGACAACAGTAGTTTCATCGTTTCTGTAGCTTAAGTCGTTTAGAAGTTATGGGCAGAATAACACAAAAAAAAACAACGGTAAAATCTTCTATATTGAATATATTTTCTTTGTTGAATATCTTCTCAACCGAGCATCAGATCGGGATGAATGTGGTGTCGTTGGCTGCGTATTGAACGCCAGAAGACAACAGTAGTTTCATCGTTTTGTAGCTTAAGTCATTTAGAAGTTATGGGCAGAATAACACAAAAAAAACAACGGTAAAATCTTCTATATTGAATATATTTTCTTTGTTGAATATCTTCTCAACCGAGCATCAGATCGGGATGAATGTAGTGTCGTTGGCTGCGTATTGAACGCCAGATGACAACAGTAGTTTCATCGTTTCTGTAGCTTAAGTCGTTTAGAAGTTATGGGCAGAATAACACAAAAAAAAACAACGGTAAAATCTTCTATATTGAATATATATTCTTTGTTGAATATCTTCTCAACCGAGCATCAGATCGGGATGAATGTGGTGTCGTTGGCTGCGTATTGAACGCCAGATGACAACAGTAGTTTCATCGTTTCTGTAGCTTAAGTCGTTTAGAAGTTATGGGCAGAATAACACAAAAAAAAACAACGGTAAAATCTTCTATATTGAATATATTTTCTTTGTTGAATACCTTCTCAACCGAGCATCAGATCGGGATGAATGTGGTGTCGTTGGCTGCGTATTGAACGCCAGAAGACAACAGTAGTTTCATCGTTTTGTAGCTTAAGTCATTTAGAAGTTATGGGCAGAATAACACAAAAAAAACAACGGTAAAATCTTCTATATTGAATATATTTGCTTTGTTGAATATCTTCTCAATCGAGCATCAGATCGGGATGAATGTGGTGTCGTTGGCTGCGTATTGAACGCCAGAAGACAACAGTAGTTTCATCGTTTCTGTAGCTTAAGTCGTTTAGAAGTTATGGGCAGAATAACACAAAAAAAACAACGGTAAAATCTTCTATATTGAATATATATTCTTTGTTGAATATCTTCTCAACCGAGCATCAGATCGGGATGAATGTGGTGTCGTTGGCTGCGTATTGAACGCCAGATGACAACAGTAGTTTCATCGTTTCTGTAGCTTAAGTCGTTTAGAAGTTATGGGCAGAATAACACAAAAAAAACAACGGTAAAATCTTCTATATTGAATATATTTTCTTTGTTGAATACCTTCTCAACCGAGCATCAGATCGGGATGAATGTGGTGTCGTTGGCTGCGTATTGAACGCCAGAAGACAACAGTAGTTTCATCGTTTTGTAGCTTAAGTCATTTAGAAGTTATGGGCAGAATAACACAAAAAAAACAACGGTAAAATCTTCTATATTGAATATATTTGCTTTGTTGAATATCTTCTCAATCGAGCATCAGATCGGGATGAATGTGGTGTCGTTGGCTGCGTATTGAACGCCAGAAGACAACAGTAGTTTCATCGTTTCTGTAGCTTAAGTCGTTTAGAAGTTATGGGCAGAATAACACAAAAAAAACAACGGTAAAATCTTCTATATTGAATATATATTCTTTGTTGAATATCTTCTCAACCGAGCATCAGATCGGGATGAATGTGGTGTCGTTGGCTGCGTATTGAACGCCAGATGACAACAGTAGTTTCATCGTTTCTGTAGCTTAAGTCGTTTAGAAGTTATGGGCAGAATAACACAAAAAAAACAACGGTAAAATCTTCTATATTGAATATATTTTCTTTGTTGAATACCTTCTCAACCGAGCATCAGATCGGGATGAATGTGGTGTCGTTGGCTGCGTATTGAACGCCAGAAGACAACAGTAGTTTCATCGTTTTGTAGCTTAAGTCATTTAGAAGTTATGGGCAGAATAACACAAAAAAAACAACGGTAAAATCTTCTATATTGAATATATTTGCTTTGTTGAATATCTTCTCAATCGAGCATCAGATCGGGATGAATGTGGTGTCGTTGGCTGCGTATTGAACGCCAGAAGACAACAGTAGTTTCATCGTTTCTGTAGCTTAAGTCGTTTAGAAGTTATGGGCAGAATAACACAAAAAAAAAAACAACGGTAAAATCTTCTTTATTGAATATATTTTCTTTGTTGAATATCTTCTCAACCGAGCATCAAATCGGGATGAATGTGGTGTCGTTGGCTGCGTATTGAACGCCAGAAGACAACAGTAGTTTCATCGTTTCTGTAGCTTATGTCGTTTAGAATTTATGGGCAGAATAACACAAAAAAAAAAACAACGGTAAAATCTTCTTTATTGAATATATTTTCTTTGTTGAATATCTTCTCAACCGAGCATCAAATCGGGATGAATGTGGTGTCGTTGGCTGCGTATTGAACGCCAGAAGACAACAGTAGTTTCATCGTTTCTGTAGCTTATGTCGTTTAGAATTTATGGGCAGAATAACACAAAAAAAAAAACAACGGTAAAATCTTCTATATTGAATATATTTTCTTTGTTGAATATCTTCTGAACCGAGCATCAGATAGGGATGAATGTGGTGTCGTTGGCTGCGTATTGAACGCCAAAAGACAACAGTAGTTTCATCGTTTCTGTAGCTTAGGTGGTTTAGAAGTTATGGGCAGAATAACACAAAAAAAACAACGGTAAAATCTTCTATATTGAATATATTTTCTTTGTTGAATATCTTCTCAACCGAGCATCAGATCGGGATGAATGTGGTGTCGTTGGCTGCGTATTGAACGCCAGATGACAACAGTAGTTTCATCGTTTCTGTAGCTTAAGTCGTTTAGAAGTTATGGGCAGAATAACACAAAAAAAACAACGGTAAAATCTTCTATATTGAATATATATTCTTTGTTGAATATCTTCTCAACCGAGCATCAGATCGGGATGAATGTGGTGTCGTTGGCTACCTATTGAACGCCAAAAGACAACAGTAGTTTCATCGTTTCTGTAGCTTAGGTGGTTTAGAAGTTATGGGCAGAATAACACAAAAAAAACAACGGTAAAATCTTCTATATTGAATATATTTGCTTTGTTGAATATCTTCTCAATCGAGCATCAGATCGGGATGAATGTGGTGTCGTTGGCTGCGTATTGAACGCCAGAAGACAACAGTAGTTTCATCGTTTCTGTAGCTTAAGTCGTTTAGAAGTTATGGGCAGAATAACACAAAAAAAACAACGGTAAAATCTTCTTTATTGAATATATTTTCTTTGTTGAATATCTTCTCAACCGAGCATCAAATCGGGATGAATGTGGTGTCGTTGGCTGCGTATTGAACGCCAGAAGACAACAGTAGTTTCATCGTTTCTGTAGCTTATGTCGTTTAGAATTTATGGGCAGAATAACACAAAAAAAAAACAACGGTAAAATCTTCTATATTGAATATATTTTCTTTGTTGAATATCTTCTGAACCGAGCATCAGATAGGGATGAATGTGGTGTCGTTGGCTGCGTATTGAACGCCAAAAGACAACAGTAGTTTCATCGTTTCTGTAGCTTAGGTGGTTTAGAAGTTATGGGCAGAATAACACAAAAAAAAAACAACGGTAAAATCTTCTATATTGAATATATTTTCTTTGTTGAATATCTTCTCAACCGAGCATCAGATCGGGATGAATGTGGTGTCGTTGGCTGCGTATTGAACGCCAGATGACAACAGTAGTTTCATCGTTTCTGTAGCTTAAGTCGTTTAGAAGTTATGGGCAGAATAACACAAAAAAAACAACGGTAAAATCTTCTATATTGAATATATATTCTTTGTTGAATATCTTCTCAACCGAGCATCAGATCGGGATGAATGTGGTGTCGTTGGCTACCTATTGAACGCCAAAAGACAACAGTAGTTTCATCGTTTCTGTAGCTTAGGTGGTTTAGAAGTTATGGGCAGTATAACACAAAAAAAAAAAAGGTAAAATCTTCTATATTGAATATATTTTCTTTGTTGAATATCTTCTCAACCGAGCATCAGATCGGGATGAATGTGGTGTCGTTGGCTGCGTATTGATCGCCAGAAGACAACAGTAGTTTCATCGTTTCTGTAGCTTAAGTCGTTTAGAAGTTATGGGCAGAATAACACAAAAAAAACAACGGTAAAATCTTCTATATTGAATATATTTTCTTTGTTGAATATCTTCTCAACCGAGCATCAGATCGGGATGAATGTGGTGTCGTTGGCTGCGTATTGAACGCCAGATGACAACAGTAGTTTCATCGTTTCTGTAGCTTAAGTCGTTTAGAAGTTATGGGCAGAATAACACAAAAAAAACAACGGTAAAATCTTCTATATTGAATATATTTTCTTTGTTGAATATCTTCTCAACCGAGCATCAGATCGGGATGAATGTGGTGTCGTTGGCTGCGTATTGAACGCCAGATGACAACAGTAGTTTCATCGTTTCTGTAGCTTAAGTCGTTTAGAAGTTATGGGCAGAATAACACAAAAAAAACAACGGTAAAATCTTCTATATTGAATATATTTTCTTTGTTGAATATCTTCTCAACCGAGCATCAGATCGGGATGAATGTGGTGTCGTTGGCTGCGTATTGAACGCCAGAAGACAACAGTAGTTTCATCGTTTTGTAGCTTAAGTCATTTAGAAGTTATGGGCAGAATAACACAAAAAAAAACAACGGTAAAATCTTCTATATTGAATATATTTTCTTTGTTGAATATCTTCTCAATCGAGCATCAGATCGGGATGAATGTGGTGTCGTTGGCTGCGTATTGAACGCCAGAAGACAACAGTAGTTTCATCGTTTCTGTAGCTTAAGTCGTTTAGAAGTTATGGGCAGAATAACACAAAAAAAAACAACGGTAAAATCTTCTTTATTGAATATATTTTCTTTGTTGAATATCTTCTCAACCGAGCATCAAATCGGGATGAATGTGGTGTCGTTGGCTGCGTATTGAACGCCAGAAGACAACAGTAGTTTCATCGTTTCTGTAGCTTATGTCGTTTAGAAGTTATGGGCAGAATAACACAAAAAAAAAACAACGGTAAAATCTTCTATATTGAATATATTTTCTTTGTTGAATATCTTCTCAACCGAGCATCAGATCGGGATGAATGTGGTGTCGTTGGCTGCGTATTGAACGCCAGATGACAACAGTAGTTTCATCGTTTCTGTAGCTTAAGTCGTTTAGAAGTTATGGGCAGAATAACACAAAAAAAACAACGGTAAAATCTTCTATATTGAATATATATTCTTTGTTGAATATCTTCTCAACCGAGCATCAGATCGGGATGAATGTGGTGTCGTTGGCTACCTATTGAACGCCAAAAGACAACAGTAGTTTCATCGTTTCTGTAGCTTAAGTCGTTTAGAAGTTATGGGCAGAATAACACAAAAAAAAAACAACGGTAAAATCTTCTATATTTAATATATTTTCTTTGTTGAATATCTTCTCAACCGAGCATCAGATCGGGATGAATGTGGTGTCGTTGGCTGCGTATTGAACGCCAGAAGACAACAGTAGTTTCATCGTTTCTGTAGCTTAAGTCGTTTAGAAGTTATGGGCAGAATAACACAAAAAAAAACAACGGTAAAATCTTCTATATTGAATATATTTTCTTTGTTGAATATCTTCTCAACCGAGCATCAGATCGGGATGAATGTGGTGTCGTTGGCTGCGTATTGAACGCCAAAAGACAACAGTAGTTTCATCGTTTCTGTAGCTTAGGTGGTTTAGAAGTTATGGGCAGAATAACACAAAAAAAACAACGGTAAAATCTTCTATATTGAATATATTTTCTTTGTTGAATATCTTCTCAACCGAGCATCAGATCGGGATGAATGTGGTGTCGTTGGCTGCGTATTGAACGCCAGATGACAACAGTAGTTTCATCGTTTCTGTAGCTTAAGTCGTTTAGAAGTTATGGGCAGAATAACACAAAAAAAAATAACGGTAAAATCTTCTATATTGAATATATTTTCTTTGTTGAATATCTTCTCAACCGAGCATCAGATCGGGATGAATGTGGTGTCGTTGGCTGCGTATTGAACGCCAGATGACAACAGTAGTTTCATCGTTTCTGTAGCTTAAGTCGTTTAGAAGTTATGGGCAGAATAACACAAAAAAAAATAACGGTAAAATCTTCTATATTGAATATATTTTCTTTGTTGAATATCTTCTCAACCGAGCATCAGATCGGGATGAATGTGGTGTCGTTGGCTGCGTATTGAACGCCAGAAGACAACAGTAGTTTCATCGTTTTGTAGCTTAAGTCATTTAGAAGTTATGGGCAGAATAACACAAAAAAAACAACGGTAAAATCTTCTATATTGAATATATTTTCTTTGTTGAATATCTTCTCAATCGAGCATCAGATCGGGATGAATGTGGTGTCGTTGGCTGCGTATTGAACGCCAGAAGACAACAGTAGTTTCATCGTTTCTGTAGCTTAAGTCGTTTAGAAGTTATGGGCAGAATAACACAAAAAAAAACAACGGTAAAATCTTCTTTATTGAATATATTTTCTTTGTTGAATATCTTCTCAACCGAGCATCAAATCGGGATGAATGTGGTGTCGTTGGCTGCGTATTGAACGCCAGAAGACAACAGTAGTTTCATCGTTTCTGTAGCTTATGTCGTTTAGAAGTTATGGGCAGAATAACACAAAAAAAAAACAACGGTAAAATCTTCTATATTGAATATATTTTCTTTGTTGAATATCTTCTCAACCGAGCATCAGATCGGGATGAATGTGGTGTCGTTGGCTGCGTATTGAACGCCAGATGACAACAGTAGTTTCATCGTTTCTGTAGCTTAAGTCGTTTAGAAGTTATGGGCAGAATAACACAAAAAAAAACAACGGTAAAATCTTCTATATTGAATATATTTTCTTTGTTGAATATCTTCTCAACCGAGCATCAGATCGGGATGAATGTGGTGTCGTTGGCTGCGTATTGAACGCCAGATGACAACAGTAGTTTCATCGTTTCTGTAGCTTAAGTCGTTTAGAAGTTATGGGCAGAATAACACAAAAAAAACAACGGTAAAATCTTCTATATTGAATATATATTCTTTGTTGAATATCTTCTCAACCGAGCATCAGATCGGGATGAATGTGGTGTCGTTGGCTACCTATTGAACGCCAAAAGACAACAGTAGTTTCATCGTTTCTGTAGCTTAAGTCGTTTAGAAGTTATGGGCAGAATAACACAAAAAAAAACAACGGTAAAATCTTCTATATTGAATATATTTTCTTTGTTGAATATCTTCTCAACCGAGCATCAGATCGGGATGAATGTGGTGTCGTTGGCTGCGTATTGAACGCCAGAAGACAACAGTAGTTTCACCGTTTCTGTAGCTTAAGTCGTTTAGAAGTTATGGGCAGAATAACACAAAAAAAAACAACGGTAAAATCTTCTATATTGAATATATTTTCTTTGTTGAATATCTTCTCAACCGAGCATCAGATCGGGATGAATGTGGTGTCGTTGGCTGCGTATTGAACGCCAGATGACAACAGTAGTTTCATCGTTTCTGTAGCTTAAGTCGTTTAGAAGTTATGGGCAGAATAACACAAAAAAAACAACGGTAAAATCTTCTATATTGAATATATATTCTTTGTTGAATATCTTCTCAACCGAGCATCAGATCGGGATGAATGTGGTGTCGTTGGCTACCTATTGAACGCCAAAAGACAACAGTAGTTTCATCGTTTCTGTAGCTTAAGTCGTTTAGAAGTTATGGGCAGAATAACACAAAAAAAACAACGGTAAAATCTTCTATATTGAATATATTTTCTTTGTTGAATATCTTCTCAATCGAGCATCAGATCGGGATGAATGTGGTGTCGTTGGCTGCGTATTGAACGCCAGAAGACAACAGTAGTTTCATCGTTTCTGTAGCTTAAGTCGTTTAGAAGTTATGGGCAGAATAACACAAAAAAAAACAACGGTAAAATCTTCTTTATTGAATATATTTTCTTTGTTGAATATCTTATCAACCGAGCATCAAATCGGGATGAATGTGGTGTCGTTGGCTGCGTATTGAACGCCAGAAGACAACAGTAGTTTCATCGTTTCTGTAGCTTATGTCGTTTAGAAGTTATGGGCAGAATAACACAAAAAAAAACAACGGTAAAATCTTCTATATTGAATATATTTTCTTTGTTGAATATCTTCTCAACCGAGCATCAGATCGGGATGAATGTGGTGTCGTTGGCTGCGTATTGAACGCCAGATGACAACAGTAGTTTCATCGTTTCTGTAGCTTAAGTCGTTTAGAAGTTATGGGCAGAATAACACAAAAAAAACAACGGTAAAATCTTCTATATTGAATATATATTCTTTGTTGAATATCTTCTCAACCGAGCATCAGATCGGGATGAATGTGGTGTCGTTGGCTACCTATTGAACGCCAAAAGACAACAGTAGTTTCATCGTTTCTGTAGCTTAAGTCGTTTAGAAGTTATGGGCAGAATAACACAAAAAAAAAACAACGGTAAAATCTTCTATATTGAATATATTTTCTTTGTTGAATATCTTCTCAACCGAGCATCAGATCGGGATGAATGTGGTGTCGTTGGCTGCGTATTGAACGCCAGAAGACAACAGTAGTTTCATCGTTTCTGTAGCTTAAGTCGTTTAGAAGTTATGGGCAGAATAACACAAAAAAAAACAACGGTAAAATCTTCTATATTGAATATATTTTCTTTGTTGAATATCTTCTCAACCGAGCATCAGATCGGGATGAATGTGGTGTCGTTGGCTGCGTATTAAACGCCAAAAGACAACAGTAGTTTCATCGTTTCTGTAGCTTAGGTGGTTTAGAAGTTATGGGCAGAATAACACAAAAAAAACAACGGTAAAATCTTCTATATTGAATATATTTTCTTTGTTGAATATCTTCTCAACCGAGCATCAGATCGGGATGAATGTGGTGTCGTTGGCTGCGTATTGAACGCCAGATGACAACAGTAGTTTCATCGTTTCTGTAGCTTAAGTCGTTAAGAAGTTATGGGCAGAATAACACAAAAAAAAACAACGGTAAAATCTTCTATATTGAATATATTTTCTTTGTTGAATATCTTCTCAACCGAGCATCAGATCGGGATGAATGTGGTGTCGTTGGCTGCGTATTGAACGCCAGAAGACAACAGTAGTTTCATCGTTTTGTAGCTTAAGTCATTTAGAAGTTATGGGCAGAATAACACAAAAAAAACAACGGTAAAATCTTCTATATTGAATATATTTTCTTTGTTGAATATCTTCTCAACCGAGCATCAGATCGGGATGAATGTGGTGTCGTTGGCTGCGTATTGAACGCCAGAAGACAACAGTAGTTTCATCGTTTCTGTAGCTTAAGTCGTTTAGAAGTTATGGGCAGAATAACACAAAAAAAAACAACGGTAAAATCTTCTTTATTGAATATATTTTCTTTGTTGAATATCTTCTCAACCGAGCATCAAATCGGGATGAATGTGGTGTCGTTGGCTGCGTATTGAACGCCAGAAGACAACAGTAGTTTCATCGTTTCTGTAGCTTATGTCGTTTAGAAGTTATGGGCAGAATAACACAAAAAAAACGAGAAAGAAAGCTAACTTCGGTAAACCGAAGTTGGTATACCCTTGCAGTCTGCAATTGGATCATTGAAAATCGAACCATTTTAGTAATGTTGAAAAAATATAGAATTTTGTAAATTTTACATTTTACATGTAGAATTTTACATTTTCATATAAATTGACCGATCGCTTCTATGGCAGCTATATGATATAGTGGTCCGATCTTAATGAAATTAAAACCGTAATTCTAGAACCATAAAAAACTGCTATGTCTGAAAATTTATAGAAATACGTTGAAAAACAGAGAAGTCAAATTTTTTTTACATTAATTTCGCCATCATTCCTATGGCAGCTATAGGATATAGTAGTCCGATTTCGGTCATTCCGACATATATACTGCGTGCTAAAGAAATAAGACTATGCTGAAAATTTCAGCCCGATAGCTCAAAAACTGAGAGACTAGTTCGCGTAGAAACCGACAGACGGACAGACGGACAGACAGACGGACAGACAGACGGACAGACAGACGGACATGGCTAGATCGACTCGACTGGTGATGCTGATCAAGAATATATATACTTTATGGGGTCGGAGATGCCTCCTTCACTGCGTTGCAAACATCTGGTCAAAATTATAATACCCTCTGCAAGGGTATAAAAACAACGGTAAAATCTTCTATATTGAATATATTTTCTTTGTTGAATATCTTCTCAACCGAGCATCAGATCGGGATGAATGTGGTGTCGTTGGCTGCGTATTGAACGCCAAAAGACAACAGTAGTTTCATCGTTTCTGTAGCTTAGGTGGTTTAGAAGTTATGGGCAGAATAACACAAAAAAAAAAACAACGGTAAAATCTTCTATATTGAATATATTTTCTTTGTTGAATATCTTCTCAACCGAGCATCAGATCGGGATGAATGTGGTGTCGTTGGCTGCGTATTGAACGCCAGATGACAACAGTAGTTTCATCGTTTCTGTAGCTTAAGTCGTTTAGAAGTTATGGGCAGAATAACACAAAAAAAACAACGGTAAAATCTTCTATATTGAATATATATTCTTTGTTGAATATCTTCTCAACCGAGCATCAGATCGGGATGAATGTGGTGTCGTTGGCTACCTATTGAACGCCAAAAGACAACAGTAGTTTCATCGTTTCTGTAGCTTAAGTCGTTTAGAAGTTATGGGCAGAATAACACAAAAAAAACAACGGTAAAATCTTCTATATTGAATATATTTTCTTTGTTGAATATCTTCTCAACCGAGCATCAGATCGGGATGAATGTGGTGTCGTTGGCTGCGTATTGAACGCCAGAAGACAACAGTAGTTTCATCGTTTCTGTAGCTTAAGTCGTTTAGAAGTTATGGGCAGAATAACACAAAAAAAAACAACGGTAAAATCTTCTATATTGAATATATTTTCTTTGTTGAATATCTTCTCAACCGAGCATCAGATCGGGATGAATGTGGTGTCGTTGGCTGCGTATTGAACGCCAAAAGACAACAGTAGTTTCATCGTTTCTGTAGCTTAGGTGGTTTAGAAGTTATGGGCAGAATAACACAAAAAAAACAACGGTAAAATCTTCTATATTGAATATATTTTCTTTGTTGAATATCTTCTCAACCGAGCATCAGATCGGGATGAATGTGGTGTCGTTGGCTGCGTATTGAACGCCAGATGACAACAGTAGTTTCATCGTTTCTGTAGCTTAAGTCGTTTAGAAGTTATGGGCAGAATAACACAAAAAAAAACAACGGTAAAATCTTCTATATTGAATATATTTTCTTTGTTGAATATCTTCTCAACCGAGCATCAGATCGGGATGAATGTGGTGTCGTTGGCTGCGTATTGAACGCCAGAAGACAACAGTAGTTTCATCGTTTTGTAGCTTAAGTCATTTAGAAGTTATGGGCAGAATAACACAAAAAAAACAACGGTAAAATCTTCTATATTGAATATATATTATCTTTGTTGAATATCTTCTCAACCGAGCATCAGATCGGGATGAATGTGGTGTCGTTGGCTGCGTATTGAACGCCAGATGACAACAGTAGTTTCATCGTTTCTGTAGCTTAAGTCGTTTAGAAGTTATGGGCAGAATAACACAAAAAAAACAACGGTAAAATCTTCTATATTGAATATATATTCTTTGTTGAATATCTTCTCAACCGAGCATCAGATCGGGATGAATGTGGTGTCGTTGGCTACCTATTGAACGCCAAAAGACAACAGTAGTTTCATCGTTTCTGTAGCTTAAGTCGTTTAGAAGTTATGGGCAGAATAACACAAAAAAAAAACAACGGTAAAATCTTCTATATTGAATATATTTTCTTTGTTGAATATCTTCTCAACCGAGCATCAGATCGGGATGAATGTGGTGTCGTTGGCTGCGTATTGAACGCCAGAAGACAACAGTAGTTTCATCGTTTCTGTAGCTTAAGTCGTTTAGAAGTTATGGGCAGAATAACACAAAAAAAAACAACGGTAAAATCTTCTATATTGAATATATTTTCTTTGTTGAATATCTTCTCAACCGAGCATCAGATCGGGATGAATGTGGTGTCGTTGGCTGCGTATTGAACGCCAAAAGACAACAGTAGTTTCATCGTTTCTGTAGCTTAGGTGGTTTAGAAGTTATGGGCAGAATAACACAAAAAAACAACGGTAAAATCTTCTATATTGAATATATTTTCTTTGTTGAATATCTTCTCAACCGAGCATCAGATCGGGATGAATGTGGTGTCGTTGGCTGCGTATTGAACGCCAGATGACAACAGTAGTTTCATCGTTTCTGTAGCTTAAGTCGTTAAGAAGTTATGGGCAGAATAACACAAAAAAAACAACGGTAAAATCTTCTATATTGAATATATTTTCTTTGTTGAATATCTTCTCAACCGAGCATCAGATCGGGATGAATGTGGTGTCGTTGGCTGCGTATTGAACGCCAGAAGACAACAGTAGTTTCATCGTTTTGTAGCTTAAGTCATTTAGAAGTTATGGGCAGAATAACACAAAAAAAACAACGGTAAAATCTTCTATATTGAATATATTTTCTTTGTTGAATATCTTCTCAATCGAGCATCAGATCGGGATGAATGTGGTGTCGTTGGCTGCGTATTGAACGCCAGAAGACAACAGTAGTTTCATCGTTTCTGTAGCTTAAGTCGTTTAGAAGTTATGGGCAGAATAACACAAAAAAAAACAACGGTAAAATCTTCTTTATTGAATATATTTTCTTTGTTGAATATCTTCTCAACCGAGCATCAAATCGGGATGAATGTGGTGTCGTTGGCTGCGTATTGAACGCCAGAAGA
Organism: Drosophila rufa; assembly: GCA_018153105.1. Taxonomy (NCBI): domain Eukaryota; kingdom Metazoa; phylum Arthropoda; class Insecta; order Diptera; family Drosophilidae; genus Drosophila; species Drosophila rufa. The sequence continues at coordinate 366,223 of JAECXS010000162.1, read as the reverse complement.
CAACAGTAGTTTCATCGTTTCTGTAGCTTATGTCGTTTAGAAGTTATGGGCAGAATAACACAAAAAAAAAACAACGGTAAAATCTTCTATATTGAATATATTTTCTTTGTTGAATATCTTCTCAACCGAGCATCAGATCGGGATGAATGTGGTGTCGTTGGCTGCGTATTGAACGCCAAAAGACAACAGTAGTTTCATCGTTTCTGTAGCTTAGGTGGTTTAGAAGTTATGGGCAGAATAACACAAAAAAAAAACAACGGTAAAATCTTCTATATTGAATATATTTTCTTTGTTGAATATCTTCTCAACCGAGCATCAGATCGGGATGAATGTGGTGTCGTTGGCTGCGTATTGAACGCCAGATGACAACAGTAGTTTCATCGTTTCTGTAGCTTAAGTCGTTTAGAAGTTATGGGCAGAATAACACAAAAAAACAACGGTAAAATCTTCTATATTGAATATATATTCTTTGTTGAATATCTTCTCAACCGAGCATCAGATCGGGATGAATGTGGTGTCGTTGGCTACCTATTGAACGCCAAAAGACAACAGTAGTTTCATCGTTTCTGTAGCTTAAGTCGTTTAGAAGTTATGGGCAGAATAACACAAAAAAAACAACGGTAAAATCTTCTATATTGAATATATTTTCTTTGTTGAATATCTTCTCAACCGAGCATCAGATCGGGATGAATGTGGTGTCGTTGGCTGCGTATTGAACGCCAGAAGACAACAGTAGTTTCATCGTTTCTGTAGCTTAAGTCGTTTAGAAGTTATGGGCAGAATAACACAAAAAAAAACAACGGTAAAATCTTCTATATTGAATATATTTTCTTTGTTGAATATCTTCTCAACCGAGCATCAGATCGGGATGAATGTGGTGTCGTTGGCTGCGTATTGAACGCCAAAAGACAACAGTAGTTTCATCGTTTCTGTAGCTTAGGTGGTTTAGAAGTTATGGGCAGAATAACACAAAAAAAACAACGGTAAAATCTTCTATATTGAATATATTTTCTTTGTTGAATATCTTCTCAACCGAGCATCAGATCGGGATGAATGTGGTGTCGTTGGCTGCGTATTGAACGCCAGATGACAACAGTAGTTTCATCGTTTCTGTAGCTTAAGTCGTTTAGAAGTTATGGGCAGAATAACACAAAAAAAAACAACGGTAAAATCTTCTATATTGAATATATTTTCTTTGTTGAATATCTTCTCAACCGAGCATCAGATCGGGATGAATGTGGTGTCGTTGGCTGCGTATTGAACGCCAGAAGACAACAGTAGTTTCATCGTTTTGTAGCTTAAGTCATTTAGAAGTTATGGGCAGAATAACACAAAAAAAACAACGGTAAAATCTTCTATATTGAATATATATTATCTTTGTTGAATATCTTCTCAACCGAGCATCAGATCGGGATGAATGTGGTGTCGTTGGCTGCGTATTGAACGCCAGATGACAACAGTAGTTTCATCGTTTCTGTAGCTTAAGTCGTTTAGAAGTTATGGGCAGAATAACACAAAAAAAACAACGGTAAAATCTTCTATATTGAATATATATTCTTTGTTGAATATCTTCTCAACCGAGCATCAGATCGGGATGAATGTGGTGTCGTTGGCTGCGTATTGAACGCCAGATGACAACAGTAGTTTCATCGTTTCTGTAGCTTAGGTGGTTTAGAAGTTATGGGCAGAATAACACAAAAAAAAACAACGGTAAAATCTTCTTTATTGAATATATTTTCTTTGTTGAATATCTTCTCAACCGAGCATCAAATCGGGATGAATGTGGTGTCGTTGGCTGCGTATTGAACGCCAGATGACAACAGTAGTTTCATCGTTTCTGTAGCTTAAGTCGTTTAGAAGTTATGGGCAGAATAACACAAAAAAAAACAACGGTAAAATCTTCTATATTGAATATATTTTCTTTGTTGAATATCTTCTCAACCGAGCATCAGATCGGGATGAATGTGGTGTCGTTGGCTGCGTATTGAACGCCAGAAGACAACAGTAGTTTCATCGTTTTGTAGCTTAAGTCATTTAGAAGTTATGGGCAGAATAACACAAAAAAAAACAACGGTAAAATCTTCTATATTGAATATATTTTCTTTGTTGAATATCTTCTCAATCGAGCATCAGATCGGGATGAATGTGGTGTCGTTGGCTGCGTATTGAACGCCAGAAGACAACAGTAGTTTCATCGTTTCTGTAGCTTAAGTCGTTTAGAAGTTATGGGCAGAATAACACAAAAAAAAACAACGGTAAAATCTTTTTTATTGAATATATTTTCTTTGTTGAATATCTTCTCAACCGAGCATCAAATCGGGATGAATGTGGTGTCGTTGGCTGCGTATTGAACGCCAGAAGACAACAGTAGTTTCATCGTTTCTGTAGCTTATGTCGTTTAGAAGTTATGGGCAGAATAACACAAAAAAAAAAAACAACGGTAAAATCTTCTATATTGAATATATTTTCTTTGTTGAATATCTTCTCAACCGAGCATCAGATCGGGATGAATGTGGTGTCGTTGGCTGCGTATTGAACGCCAAAAGACAACAGTAGTTTCATCGTTTCTGTAGCTTAGGTGGTTTAGAAGTTATGGGCAGAATAACACAAAAAAAAACAACGGTAAAATCTTCTATATTGAATATATTTTCTTTGTTGAATATCTTCTCAACCGAGCATCAGATCGGGATGAATGTGGTGTCGTTGGCTGCGTATTGAACGCCAGATGACAACAGTAGTTTCATCGTTTCTGTAGCTTAAGTCGTTTAGAAGTTATGGGCAGAATAACACAAAAAAAACAACGGTAAAATCTTCTATATTGAATATATATTCTTTGTTGAATATCTTCTCAACCGAGCATCAGATCGGGATGAATGTGGTGTCGTTGGCTACCTATTGAACGCCAAAAGACAATAGTAGTTATATCGTTTCTGTAGCTTAAGTCGTTTAGAAGTTATGGGCAGAATAACACAAAAAAAAACAACGGTAAAATCTTCTATATTGAATATATTTTCTTTGTTGAATATCTTCTCAACCGAGCATCAGATCGGGATGAATGTGGTGTCGTTGGCTGCGTATTGAACGCCAAAAGACAACAGTAGTTTCATCGTTTCTGTAGCTTAAGTCGTTTAGAAGTTATGGGCAGAATAACACAAAAAAAACAACGGTAAAATCGTCTATATTGAATATATTTTCTTTGTTGAATATCTTCTCAACCGAGCATCAGATCGGGATGAATGTGGTGTCGTTGGCTGCGTATTGAACGCCAAAAGACAACAGTAGTTTCATCGTTTCTGTAGCTTATGTCGTTTAGAAGTTATGGGCAGAATAACACAAAAAAAACAACGGTAAAATCTTCTATATTGAATATATTTTCTTTGTTGAATATCTTCTGAACCGAGCATCAGATCGGGATGAATGTGGTGTCGTTGGCTGCGTATTGAACGCCAAAAGACAACAGTAGTTTCATCGTTTCTGTAGCTTAGGTGGTTTAGAAGTTATGGGCAGAATAACACAAAAAAAAACAATGGTAAAATCTTCTATATTGAATATATTTTCTTTGTTGAATATCTTCTCAACCGAGCATCAGATCGGGATGAATGTGGTGTCGTTGGCTGCGTATTGAACGCCAGATGACAACAGTAGTTTCATCGTTTCTGTAGCTTAAGTCGTTTAGAAGTTATGGGCAGAATAACACAAAAAAAACAACGGTAAAATCTTCTATATTGAATATATATTCTTTGTTGAATATCTTCTCAACCGAGCATCAGATCGGGATGAATGTGGTGTCGTTGGCTACCTATTGAACGCCAAAAGACAACAGTAGTTTCATCGTTTCTGTAGCTTAGGTGGTTTAGAAGTTATGGGCAGTAAAACACAAAAAAAAAAAAAACGGTAAAATCTTCTATATTGAATATATTTTCTTTGTTGAATATCTTCTCAACCGAGCATCAGATCGGGATGAATGTGGTGTCGTTGGCTGCGTATTGAACGCCAGATGACAACAGTAGTTTCATCGTTTCTGTAGCTTAAGTCGTTTAGAAGTTATGGGCAGAATAACACAAAAAAAAACAACGGTAAAATCTTCTATATTGAATATATTTTCTTTGTTGAATATCTTCTCAACCGAGCATCAGATCGGGATGAATGTGGTGTCGTTGGCTGCGTATTGAACGCCAGAAGACAACAGTAGTTTCATCGTTTTGTAGCTTAAGTCATTTAGAAGTTATGGGCAGTATAACACAAAAAAAAAAAACGGTAAAATCTTCTATATTGAATATATTTTCTTTGTTGAATATCTTCTCAACCGAGCATCAGATCGGGATGAATGTGGTGTCGTTGGCTGCGTATTGAACGCCAGATGACAACAGTAGTTTCATCGTTTCTGTAGCTTAAGTCGTTTAGAAGTTATGGGCAGAATAACACAAAAAAAAACAACGGTAAAATCTTCTATATTGAATATATTTTCTTTGTTGAATATCTTCTCAACCGAGCATCAGATCGGGATGAATGTGGTGTCGTTGGCTGCGTATTGAACGCCAGAAGACAACAGTAGTTTCATCGTTTCTGTAGCTTAGGTGGTTTAGAAGTTATGGGCAGAATAACACAAAAAAAACAACGGTAAAATCTTCTATATTGAATATATATTCTTTGTTGAATATCTTCTCAACCGAGCATCAGATCGGGATGAATGTGGTGTCGTTGGCTGCGTATTGAACGCCAGATGATAACAGTAGTTTCATCGTTTCTGTAGCTTAAGTCGTTTAGAAGTTATGGGCAGAATAACACAAAAAAAACAACGGTAAAATCTTCTATATTGAATATATATTCTTTGTTGAATATCTTCTCAACCGAGCATCAGATCGGGATGAATGTGGTGTCGTTGGCTACCTATTGAACGCCAAAAGACAACAGTAGTTTCATCGTTTCTGTAGCTTAGGTGGTTTAGAAGTTATGGGCAGTAAAACACAAAAAAAAAAAACGGTAAAATCTTCTATATTGAATATATTTTCTTTGTTGAATATCTTCTCAACCGAGCATCAGATCGGGATGAATGTGGTGTCGTTGGCTGCGTATTGAACGCCAGATGACAACAGTAGTTTCATCGTTTCTGTAGCTTAAGTCGTTTAGAAGTTATTGGCAGAATAACACAAAAAAAAAACGGTAAAATCTTCTATATTGAATATATTTTCTTTGTTGAATATCTTCTCAACCGAGCATCAGATCGGGATGAATGTGGTGTCGTTGGCTGCGTATTGAACGCCAGATGACAACAGTAGTTTCATCGTTTCTGTAGCTTAAGTCGTTTAGAAGTTATGGGCAGAATAACACAAAAAAAACAACGGTAAAATCTTCTATATTGAATATATATTCTTTGTTGAATATCTTCTCAACCGAGCATCAGATCGGGATGAATGTGGTGTCGTTGGCTACCTATTGAACGCCAAAAGACAACAGTAGTTTCATCGTTTCTGTAGCTTAGGTGGTTTAGAAGTTATGGGCAGAATAACACAAAAAAAAACAACGGTAAAATCTTCTATATTGAATATATTTTCTTTGTTGAATATCTTCTCAACCGAGCATCAGATCGGGATGAATGTGGTGTCGTTGGCTGCGTATTGAACGCCAGAAGACAACAGTAGTTTCATCGTTTTGTAGCTTAAGTCATTTAGAAGTTATGGCGAATAACACAAAAAAAACAACGGTAAAATCTTCTATATTGAATATATTTTCTTTGTTGAATATCTTCTCAATCGAGCATCAGATCGGGATGAATGTGGTGTCGTTGGCTGCGTATTGAACGCCAAAAGACAACAGTAGTTTCATCGTTTCTGTAGCTTAGGTGGTTTAGAAGTTATGGGCAGAATAACACAAAAAAAAACAACGGTAAAATCTTCTATATTGAATATATTTTCTTTGTTGAATATCTTCTGAACCGAGCATCAGATCGGGATGAATGTGGTGTCGTTGGCTGCGTATTGAACGCCAGAAGACAACAGTAGTTTCATCGTTTTGTAGCTTAAGTCATTTAGAAGTTATGGCAGAATAACACAAAAAAAACAACGGTAAAATCTTCTATATTGAATATATTTTCTTTGTTGAATATCTTCTCAATCGAGCATCAGATCGGGATGAATGTGGTGTCGTTGGCTGCGTATTGAACGCCAGAAGACAACAGTAGTTTCATCGTTTCTGTAGCTTAAGTCGTTTAGAAGTTATGGGCAGAATAACACAAAAAAAACAACGGTAAAATTTTCTATATTGAATATATTTTCTTTGTTGAATATCTTCTGAACCGAGCATCAGATCGGGATGAATGTGGTGTCGTTGGCTGCGTATTGAACGCCAAAAGACAACAGTAGTTTCATCGTTTCTGTAGCTTAGGTGGTTTAGAAGTTATGGGCAGAATAACACAAAAAAAACAACGGTAAAATCTTCTATATTGAATATATTTTCTTTGTTGAATATCTTCTCAACCGAGCATCAGATCGGGATGAATGTGGTGTCGTTGGCTGCGTATTGAACGCCAGAAGACAACAGTAGTTTCATCGTTTTGTAGCTTAAGTCATTTAGAAGTTATGGGCAGAATAACACAAAAAAAAAAAAACGGTAAAATCTTCTATATTGAATATATTTTCTTTGTTGAATATCTTCTGAACCGAGCATCAGATCGGGATGAATGTGGTGTCGTTGGCTGCGTATTGAACGCCAAAAGACAACAGTAGTTTCATCGTTTCTGTAGCTTAGGTGGTTTAGAAGTTATGGGCAGAATAACACAAAAAAAAACAACGGTAAAATCTTCTATATTGAATATATATTCTTTGTTGAATATCTTCTCAACCGAGCATCAGATCGGGATGAATGTGGTGTCGTTGGCTGCGTATTGAACGCCAAAAGACAACAGTAGTTTCATCGTTTCTGTAGCTTAGGTGGTTTAGAAGTTATGGACAGAATAACACAAAAAAAAACAACGGTAAAATCTTCTATATTCAATATATTTTCTTTGTTGAATATCTTCTCAACCGAGCATCAGATCGGGATGAATGTGGTGTCGTTGGCTGCGTATTGATCGCCAGAAGACAACAGTAGTTTCATCGTTTCTGTAGCTTAAGTCGTTTAGAAGCTATGGGCAGAATAACACAAAAAAAACAACGGTAAAATCTTCTATATTGAATATATTTTCTTTGTTGAATATCTTCTCAACCGAGCATCAGATCGGGATGAATGTGGTGTCGTTGGCTGCGTATTGAACGCCAGATGACAACAGTAGTTTCATCGTTTCTGTAGCTTAAGTCGTTTAGAAGTTATGGGCAGAATAACACAAAAAAAAAAACAACGGTAAAATCTTCTATATTGAATATATATTCTTTGTTGAATATCTTCTCAACCGAGCATCAGATCGGGATGAATGTGGTGTCGTTGGCTGCGTATTGAACGCCAGATGACAACAGTAGTTTCATCGTTTCTGTAGCTTAAGTCGTTTAGAAGTTATGGGCAGAATAACACAAAAAAAAAACAACGGTAAAATCTTCTATATTGAATATATTTTCTTTGTTGAATATCTTCTCAACCGAGCATCAGATCGGGATGAATGTGGTGTCGTTGGCTGCGTATTGAACGCCAGAAGACAACAGTAGTTTCATCGTTTTGTAGCTTAAGTCATTTAGAAGTTATGGCAGAATAACACAAAAAAAACAACGGTAAAATCTTCTATATTGAATATATTTTCTTTGTTGAATATCTTCTGAACCGAGCATCAGATCGGGATGAATGTGGTGTCGTTGGCTGCGTATTGAACGCCAAAAGACAACAGTAGTTTCATCGTTTCTGTAGCTTAGGTGGTTTAGAAGTTATGGGCAGAATAACACAAAAAAAACAACGGTAAAATCTTCTTTATTGAATATATTTTCTTTGTTGAATATCTTCTCAACCGAGCATCAAATCGGGATGAATGTGGTGTCGTTGGCTGCGTATTGAACGCCAGAAGACAACAGTAGTTTCATCGTTTCTGTAGCTTAGGTGGTTTAGAAGTTATGGGCAGAATAACACAAAAAAAAACAACGGTAAAATCTTCTTTATTGAATATATTTTCTTTGTTGAATATCTTCTCAACCGAGCATCAAATCGGGATGAATGTGGTGTCGTTGGCTGCGTATTGAACGCCAGAAGACAACAGTAGTTTCATCGTTTCTGTAGCTTATGTCGTTTAGAAGTTATGGGCAGAATAACACAAAAAAAAAAACAACGGTAAAATCTTCTATATTGAATATATTTTCTTTGTTGAATATCTTCTGAACCGAGCATCAGATCGGGATGAATGTGGTGTCGTTGGCTGCGTATTGAACGCCAAAAGACAACAGTAGTTTCATCGTTTCTGTAGCTTAGGTGGTTTAGAAGTTATGGGCAGAATAACACAAAAAAAAACAATGGTAAAATCTTCTATATTGAATATATTTTCTTTGTTGAATATCTTCTCAACCGAGCATCAGATCGGGATGAATGTGGTGTCGTTGGCTGCGTATTGAACGCCAGATGACAACAGTAGTTTCATCGTTTCTGTAGCTTAAGTCGTTTAGAAGTTATGGGCAGAATAACACAAAAAAAACAACGGTAAAATCTTCTATATTGAATATATATTCTTTGTTGAATATCTTCTCAACCGAGCATCAGATCGGGATGAATGTGGTGTCGTTGGCTACCTATTGAACGCCAAAAGACAACAGTAGTTTCATCGTTTCTGTAGCTTAGGTGGTTTAGAAGTTATGGGCAGTAAAACACAAAAAAAAAAAAACGGTAAAATCTTCTATATTGAATATATTTTCTTTGTTGAATATCTTCTCAACCGAGCATCAGATCGGGATGAATGTGGTGTCGTTGGCTGCGTATTGAACGCCAGATGACAACAGTAGTTTCATCGTTTCTGTAGCTTAAGTCGTTTAGAAGTTATGGGCAGAATAACACAAAAAAAAACAACGGTAAAATCTTCTATATTGAATATATTTTCTTTGTTGAATATCTTCTCAACCGAGCATCAGATCGGGATGAATGTGGTGTCGTTGGCTGCGTATTGAACGCCAGAAGACAACAGTAGTTTCATCGTTTTGTAGCTTAAGTCATTTAGAAGTTATGGGCAGTATAACACAAAAAAAAAAAAAACGGTAAAATCTTCTATATTGAATATATTTTCTTTGTTGAATATCTTCTCAACCGAGCATCAGATCGGGATGAATGTGGTGTCGTTGGCTGCGTATTGAACGCCAGATGACAACAGTAGTTTCATCGTTTCTGTAGCTTAAGTCGTTTAGAAGTTATGGGCAGAATAACACAAAAAAAACAACGGTAAAATCTTCTATATTGAATATATTTTCTTTGTTGAATATCTTCTCAACCGAGCATCAGATCGGGATGAATGTGGTGTCGTTGGCTGCGTATTGAACGCCAGAAGACAACAGTAGTTTCATCGTTTCTGTAGCTTAGGTGGTTTAGAAGTTATGGGCAGAATAACACAAAAAAAACAACGGTAAAATCTTCTTTATTGAATATATTTTCTTTGTTGAATATCTTCTCAACCGAGCATCAAATCGGGATGAATGTGGTGTCGTTGGCTGCGTATTGAACGCCAGAAGACAACAGTAGTTTCATCGTTTCTGTAGCTTATGTCGTTTAGAAGTTATGGGCAGAATAACACAAAAAAAAAAAAAACAACGGTAAAATCTTCTATATTGAATATATTTTCTTTGTTGAATATCTTCTGAACCGAGCATCAGATCGGGATGAATGTGGTGTCGTTGGCTGCGTATTGAACGCCAAAAGACAACAGTAGTTTCATCGTTTCTGTAGCTTAGGTGGTTTAGAAGTTATGGGCAGAATAACACAAAAAAAAACAATGGTAAAATCTTCTATATTGAATATATTTTCTTTGTTGAATATCTTCTCAACCGAGCATCAGATCGGGATGAATGTGGTGTCGTTGGCTGCGTATTGAACGCCAGATGACAACAGTAGTTTCATCGTTTCTGTAGCTTAAGTCGTTTAGAAGTTATGGGCAGAATAACACAAAAAAAACAACGGTAAAATCTTCTATATTGAATATATATTCTTTGTTGAATATCTTCTCAACCGAGCATCAGATCGGGATGAATGTGGTGTCGTTGGCTACCTATTGAACGCCAAAAGACAACAGTAGTTTCATCGTTTCTGTAGCTTAGGTGGTTTAGAAGTTATGGGCAGTAAAACACAAAAAAAAAAAACGGTAAAATCTTCTATATTGAATATATTTTCTTTGTTGAATATCTTCTCAACCGAGCATCAGATCGGGATGAATGTGGTGTCGTTGGCTGCGTATTGAACGCCAGATGACAACAGTAGTTTCATCGTTTCTGTAGCTTAAGTCGTTTAGAAGTTATGGGCAGAATAACACAAAAAAAACAACGGTAAAATCTTCTATATTGAATATATTTTCTTTGTTGAATATCTTCTCAACCGAGCATCAGATCGGGATGAATGTGGTGTCGTTGGCTGCGTATTGAACGCCAGAAGACAACAGTAGTTTCATCGTTTTGTAGCTTAAGTCATTTAGAAGTTATGGGCAGTATAACACAAAAAAAAAAACGGTAAAATCTTCTATATTGAATATATTTTCTTTGTTGAATATCTTCTCAACCGAGCATCAGATCGGGATGAATGTGGTGTCGTTGGCTGCGTATTGAACGCCAGATGACAACAGTAGTTTCATCGTTTCTGTAGCTTAAGTCGTTTAGAAGTTATGGGCAGAATAACACAAAAAAAACAACGGTAAAATCTTCTATATTGAATATATTTTCTTTGTTGAATATCTTCTCAACCGAGCATCAGATCGGGATGAATGTGGTGTCGTTGGCTGCGTATTGAACGCCAGAAGACAACAGTAGTTTCATCGTTTCTGTAGCTTAAGTGGTTTAGAAGTTATGGGCAGAATAACACAAAAAAAACAACGGTAAAATCTTCTATATTGAATATATATTCTTTGTTGAATATCTTCTCAACCGAGCATCAGATCGGGATGAATGTGGTGTCGTTGGCTGCGTATTGAACGCCAGATGATAACAGTAGTTTCATCGTTTCTGTAGCTTAAGTCGTTTAGAAGTTATGGGCAGAATAACACAAAAAAAACAACGGTAAAATCTTCTATATTGAATATATATTCTTTGTTGAATATCTTCTCAACCGAGCATCAGATCGGGATGAATGTGGTGTCGTTGGCTACCTATTGAACGCCAAAAGACAACAGTAGTTTCATCGTTTCTGTAGCTTAGGTGGTTTAGAAGTTATGGGCAGTAAAACACAAAAAAAAAAACGGTAAAATCTTCTATATTGAATATATTTTCTTTGTTGAATATCTTCTCAACCGAGCATCAGATCGGGATGAATGTGGTGTCGTTGGCTGCGTATTGAACGCCAGATGACAACAGTAGTTTCATCGTTTCTGTAGCTTAAGTCGTTTAGAAGTTATTGGCAGAATAACACAAAAAAAAACAACGGTAAAATCTTCTATATTGAATATATTTTCTTTGTTGAATATCTTCTCAACCGAGCATCAGATCGGGATGAATGTGGTGTCGTTGGCTGCGTATTGAACGCCAGATGACAACAGTAGTTTCATCGTTTCTGTAGCTTAAGTCGTTTAGAAGTTATGGGCAGAATAACACAAAAAAAACAACGGTAAAATCTTCTATATTGAATATATATTCTTTGTTGAATATCTTCTCAACCGAGCATCAGATCGGGATGAATGTGGTGTCGTTGGCTACCTATTGAACGCCAAAAGACAACAGTAGTTTCATCGTTTCTGTAGCTTAGGTGGTTTAGAAGTTATGGGCAGAATAACACAAAAAAAACAACGGTAAAATCTTCTATATTGAATATATTTTCTTTGTTGAATATCTTCTCAACCGAGCATCAGATCGGGATGAATGTGGTGTCGTTGGCTGCGTATTGAACGCCAGAAGACAACAGTAGTTTCATCGTTTTGTAGCTTAAGTCATTTAGAAGTTATGGGCAGAATAACACAAAAAAAACAACGGTAAAATTTTCTATATTGAATATATTTTCTTTGTTGAATATCTTCTGAACCGAGCATCAGATCGGGATGAATGTGGTGTCGTTGGCTGCGTATTGAACGCCAAAAGACAACAGTAGTTTCATCGTTTCTGTAGCTTAGGTGGTTTAGAAGTTATGGGCAGAATAACACAAAAAAAACAACGGTAAAATCTTCTATATTGAATATATTTTCTTTGTTGAATATCTTCTCAACCGAGCATCAGATCGGGATGAATGTGGTGTCGTTGGCTGCGTATTGAACGCCAGAAGACAACAGTAGTTTCATCGTTTTGTAGCTTAAGTCATTTAGAAGTTATGGGCAGAATAACACAAAAAAAAAAAAAAACGGTAAAATCTTCTATATTGAATATATTTTCTTTGTTGAATATCTTCTGAACCGAGCATCAGATCGGGATGAATGTGGTGTCGTTGGCTGCGTATTGAACGCCAAAAGACAACAGTAGTTTCATCGTTTCTGTAGCTTAGGTGGTTTAGAAGTTATGGGCAGAATAACACAAAAAAAACAACGGTAAAATCTTCTATATTGAATATATATTCTTTGTTGAATATCTTCTCAACCGAGCATCAGATCGGGATGAATGTGGTGTCGTTGGCTGCGTATTGAACGCCAAAAGACAACAGTAGTTTCATCGTTTCTGTAGCTTAGGTGGTTTAGAAGTTATGGGCAGAATAACACAAAAAAAAACAACGGTAAAATCTTCTATATTCAATATATTTTCTTTGTTGAATATCTTCTCAACCGAGCATCAGATCGGGATGAATGTGGTGTCGTTGGCTGCGTATTGATCGCCAGAAGACAACAGTAGTTTCATCGTTTCTGTAGCTTAAGTCGTTTAGAAGCTATGGGCAGAATAACACAAAAAAAACAACGGTAAAATCTTCTATATTGAATATATTTTCTTTGTTGAATATCTTCTCAACCGAGCATCAGATCGGGATGAATGTGGTGTCGTTGGCTGCGTATTGAACGCCAGATGACAACAGTAGTTTCATCGTTTCTGTAGCTTAAGTCGTTTAGAAGTTATGGGCAGAATAACACAAAAAAAAACAACGGTAAAATCTTCTATATTGAATATATATTCTTTGTTGAATATCTTCTCAACCGAGCATCAGATCGGGATGAATGTGGTGTCGTTGGCTGCGTATTGAACGCCAGATGACAACAGTAGTTTCATCGTTTCTGTAGCTTAAGTCGTTTAGAAGTTATGGGCAGAATAACACAAAAAAAACAACGGTAAAATCTTCTATATTGAATATATTTTCTTTGTTGAATATCTTCTCAACCGAGCATCAGATCGGGATGAATGTGGTGTCGTTGGCTGCGTATTGAACGCCAGAAGACAACAGTAGTTTCATCGTTTTGTAGCTTAAGTCATTTAGAAGTTATGGCAGAATAACACAAAAAAAACAACGGTAAAATCTTCTATATTGAATATATTTTCTTTGTTGAATATCTTCTCAATCGAGCATCAGATCGGGATGAATGTGGTGTCGTTGGCTGCGTATTGAACGCCAGAAGACAACAGTAGTTTCATCGTTTCTGTAGCTTAAGTCGTTTAGAAGTTATGGGCAGAATAACACAAAAAAAACAACGGTAAAATCTTCTATATTGAATATATTTTCTTTGTTGAATATCTTCTCAACCGAGCATCAAATCGGGATGAATGTGGTGTCGTTGGCTGCGTATTGAACGCCAGAAGACAACAGTAGTTTCATCGTTTCTGTAGCTTATGTCGTTTAGAAGTTATGGGCAGAATAACACAAAAAAAAACAACGGTAAAATCTTCTTTATTGAATATATTTTCTTTGTTGAATATCTTCTCAACCGAGCATCAAATCGGGATGAATGTGGTGTCGTTGGCTGCGTATTGAACGCCAGAAGACAACAGTAGTTTCATCGTTTCTGTAGCTTATGTCGTTTAGAAGTTATGGGCAGAATAACACAAAAAAAAAACAACGGTAAAATCTTCTATATTGAATATATTTTCTTTGTTGAATATCTTCTGAACCGAGCATCAGATCGGGATGAGTGTGGTGTCGTTGGCTGCGTATTGAACGCCAAAAGACAACAGTAGTTTCATCGTTTCTGTAGCTTAGGTGGTTTAGAAGTTATGGGCAGAATAACACAAAAAAAACAACGGTAAAATCTTCTATATTGAATATATTTTCTTTGTTGAATATCTTCTCAACCGAGCATCAGATCGGGATGAATGTGGTGTCGTTGGCTGCGTATTGAACGCCAGATGACAACAGTAGTTTCATCGTTTCTGTAGCTTAAGTCGTTTAGAAGTTATGGGCAGAATAACACAAAAAAACAACGGTAAAATCTTCTATATTGAATATATATTCTTTGTTGAATATCTTCTCAACCGAGCATCAGATCGGGATGAATGTGGTGTCGTTGGCTACCTATTGAACGCCAAAAGACAACAGTAGTTTCATCGTTTCTGTAGCTTAGGTGGTTTAGAAGTTATGGGCAGAATAACACAAAAAAAAACAACGGTAAAATCTTCTATATTGAATATATTTTCTTTGTTGAATATCTTCTCAACCGAGCATCAGATCGGGATGAATGTGGTGTCGTTGGCTGCGTATTGAACGCCAGAAGACAACAGTAGTTTCATCGTTTTGTAGCTTAAGTCATTTAGAAGTTATGGCAGAATAACACAAAAAAAACAACGGTAAAATCTTCTATATTGAATATATTTTCTTTGTTGAATATCTTCTCAATCGAGCATCAGATCGGGATGAATGTGGTGTCGTTGGCTGCGTATTGAACGCCAGAAGACAACAGTAGTTTTATCGTTTCTGTAGCTTATGTCGTTTAGAAGTTATGGGCAGAATAACACAAAAAAAAAACAACGGTAAAATCTTCTATATTGAATATATTTTCTTTGTTGAATATCTTCTGAACCGAGCATCAGATCGGGATGAATGTGGTGTCGTTGGCTGCGTACTGAACGCCAGAAGACAACAGTAGTTTCATCGTTTTGTAGCTTAAGTCATTTAGAAGTTATGGCAGAATAACACAAAAAAAACAACGGTAAAATCTTCTATATTGAATATATTTTCTTTGTTGAATATCTTCTCAATCGAGCATCAGATCGGGATGAATGTGGTGTCGTTGGCTGCGTATTGAACGCCAGAAGACAACAGTAGTTTCATCGTTTCTGTAGCTTATGTCGTTTAGAAGTTATGGGCAGAATAACACAAAAAAAAAAACAACGGTAAAATCTTCTTTATTGAATATATTTTCTTTGTTGAATATCTTCTCAACCGAGCATCAAATCGGGATGAATGTGGTGTCGTTGGCTGCGTATTGAACGCCAGAAGACAACAGTAGTTTCATCGTTTCTGTAGCTTATGTCGTTTAGAAGTTATGGGCAGAATAACACAAAAAAAAAAACAACGGTAAAATCTTCTATATTGAATATATTTTCTTTGTTGAATATCTTCTCAACCGAGCATCAGATCGGGATGAGTGTGGTGTCGTTGGCTGCGTATTGAACGCCAAAAGACAACAGTAGTTTCATCGTTTCTGTAGCTTAGGTGGTTTAGAAGTTATGGGCAGAATAACACAAAAAAAAACAACGGTAAAATCTTCTATATTGAATATATTTTCTTTGTTGAATATCTTCTCAACCGAGCATCAGATCGGGATGAATGTGGTGTCGTTGGCTGCGTATTGAACGCCAGATGACAACAGTAGTTTCATCGTTTCTGTAGCTTAAGTCGTTTAGAAGTTATGGGCAGAATAACACAAAAAAAACAACGGTAAAATCTTCTATATTGAATATATATTCTTTGTTGAATATCTTCTCAACCGAGCATCAGATCGGGATGAATGTGGTGTCGTTGGCTACCTATTGAACGCCAAAAGACAACAGTAGTTTCATCGTTTCTGTAGCTTAGGTGGTTTAGAAGTTATGAATATATTTTCTTTGTTGAATATCTTCTCAACCGAGCATCAGATCGGGATGAATGTGGTGTCGTTGGCTGCGTATTGAACGCCAGATGACAACAGTAGTTTCATCGTTTCTGTAGCTTAAGTCGTTTAGAAGTTATGGGCAGAATAACACAAAAAAAACAACGGTAAAATCTTCTATATTGAATATATATTCTTTGTTGAATATCTTCTCAACCGAGCATCAGATCGGGATGAATGTGGTGTCGTTGGCTACCTATTGAACGCCAAAAGACAACAGTAGTTTCATCGTTTCTGTAGCTTAGGTGGTTTAGAAGTTATGGGCAGAATAACACAAAAAAAAACAACGGTAAAATCTTCTATATTGAATATATTTTCTTTGTTGAATATCTTCTCAACCGAGCATCAGATCGGGATGAATGTGGTGTCGTTGGCTGCGTATTGAACGCCAGAAGACAACAGTAGTTTCATCGTTTTGTAGCTTAAGTCATTTAGAAGTTATGGCAGAATAACACAAAAAAAACAACGGTAAAATCTTCTATATTGAATATATTTTCTTTGTTGAATATCTTCTCAATCGAGCATCAGATCGGGATGAATGTGGTGTCGTTGGCTGCGTATTGAACGCCAAAAGACAACAGTAGTTTCATCGTTTCTGTAGCTTAGGTGGTTTAGAAGTTATGGGCAGAATAACACAAAAAAAAACAACGGTAAAATCTTCTATATTGAATATATTTTCTTTGTTGAATATCTTCTGAACCGAGCATCAGATCGGGATGAATGTGGTGTCGTTGGCTGCGTATTGAACGCCAGAAGACAACAGTAGTTTCATCGTTTTGTAGCTTAAGTCATTTAGAAGTTATGGCAGAATAACACAAAAAAAACAACGGTAAAATCTTCTATATTGAATATATTTTCTTTGTTGAATATCTTCTCAATCGAGCATCAGATCGAGATGAATGTGGTGTCGTTGGCTGCGTATTGAACGCCAGAAGACAACAGTAGTTTCATCGTTTCTGTAGCTTAAGTCGTTTAGAAGTTATGGGCAGAATAACACAAAAAAAACAACGGTAAAATTTTCTATATTGAATATATTTTCTTTGTTGAATATCTTCTGAACCGAGCATCAGATCGGGATGAATGTGGTGTCGTTGGCTGCGTATTGAACGCCAAAAGACAACAGTAGTTTCATCGTTTCTGTAGCTTAGGTGGTTTAGAAGTTATGGGCAGAATAACACAAAAAAAAACAACGGTAAAATCTTCTATATTGAATATATTTTCTTTGTTGAATATTGTTGGAATTTGCATGTTCAAATGTACAAAAGTCACATAGATAATTGTGCACGCATATATTCATAGTTGTATGAATGTATGTGTACGAGAAGTACACATCGTTCTCATCTTCTCGTCGTTCTTTTGCTCTCTCGATATTCTCGTTCACTTCTATTTTGGCGTTGAGAGCGTGCGGTTCATACAAATCTAAGTGTGCATTATTGTTTGTTCATTGGAAGGTTGCCTGGTTAATACTTAATTGTATTATATATATTTATTTACAAAACCATAGGTTATGGGCCCAGACACAATTGCAGTGAATAAATAATAGTGCTTTAATCGTTACAAAGTGAAAGTGCATAAAAGTGAAGTGTGTGTGCATACGAATGTGCATATCTACATACGTACATATATGTACATACATGCGAAGTGGTTTATGAACAACAAGGAGTGATTCATGAACAATAAAGAGGATTAAATTGGTTTTATGTGTAACGCTGCTAAAAATTCGCTGCAAAACATTTTTCTATTTCCAGGAAGAAGCTGCATACATATCACCAATTCGTCGTGATCTTTCTAGAACACACATTTACGAATTCGCTGAGAAATCTTTCTTGAACACACACACAAACGCTTCGACAAATTCGCCGCAAATCTCCACGTTGCGACGGGACAGTGTTGCCAGACAGTGCTGCTGCTGAAAGACATTCGTTGCTGGACAGTGTTGAGCGACGTTAATGCTGTTGAAAGTTGCTGGCCGCTGTTGCTAAATATTGCTGTGAAAAGTTGTTGTTGCGGAATTATTGCTGTGGAAGGTTGCTGTTCGGTGTTGCTGAGGAGAGTTGCCAGGTAGTTGTTTTTTTAATAGAGAACCATACAATGGATAAAGGGAAAAGGAATATCAAACCGTTTGACGGAGAAAAATATTCAATATGGAAGTTTAGAGTGAGAGCGCTGTTAGAAAAGCACGATCTTTTGAGGGTTATAGATGAAACTCATGCAGAAGTGACCGATGAGATAAAAAAGGCAGAACGAAATGCAAAAAGTTTAATGATAAAATGTTTAAGTGATGCTTTCTTATCTTACGCTAACAATGAAAGCACTGCTAAGCAGATTTTTCCAAATTTAGATACAATTTACGAGAGAAGAAGCTTGATATCGCAACTATCTCTGCGAAAGAAACTTTTAGCCATGACATTAAAAGGTGACACTTCTCTTCTCAATCATTTTAATTTTTTCGATGACCTCATTACTGAACTTATCGCGTCAGGAGCAAAGTTTGATGATATGGATAAAATTTCCCATTTACTCCTAACTCTTCCACCCAGTTATGATGGAGTTATAACCGCAATAGAGACTCTATCTGAAAGTAACTTAACATTAGCTTTTGTAAAAACACGACTCCTTGACCAAGAGATTAAGCTTAGGAATATTAGTAAGGATACGAGTGTTAAAGTATTGCAAGCAGTAAGTAAAAAGGAGTTAAAATATACAAAATTTAAAAGTAATCCAATGCAGAAGTTCAAGATGAATCAGTTTAAGCCCAGTTTCAAACCGAAACCAAAATGTTTTCATTGCGGTAAGCCAGGTCATTTAAAGAAAGATTGTTTTCTGTTGAAAAGGCAGCCGAATCAGAACTTTAATGAAAACAAAAGAAAAGATGGGCAGGCTCAGATGGCAACAGCAGCAACAACCCAACCAGAGCGTAGTTTTGCCTTCATGTTGAGAAATGCAACTTCCAATTCAAAGACAAGCGAGGCTGAGTTTATTCTAGACTCAGGAGCATCGGACCACCTTATAAATGACACAGCTTTGTTCTCCGAATATGAGCGTTTGCAATCGAATGTGGCCATCGAGATTGCCAAACGCGGAGAGTTTATCTACGCTACAGCCAAAGGAGTGGTCAATCTTAACAGCTGCGGAAACCAAATCACCTTGCAAAACGTTTTGTATTGTAAGGATATTCCACACAACCTACTATCCGTAAAGAAGATGCAGGATGCAGGCATGACCATTGAATTTAACCCTGGAGGTGTAAAAGTATCTAAAAATGGTAAATTGGCCTTTAATGGAATATGTGAGTACAATGTACCTATTATAAAATTTCAATTAAACAGTAAAATATTTACGTCTAAAATTTCGAATAGTGCTGAGTATCGATTATGGCATGAAAGATTAGGCCACATAAGTGTAGGAAAATTTTTAGAAATAAAACGAAATAGTCTTTTTGAAGATACTAATATTTTAAACAATATTGATTTAAACCATGAACTATGCGAGGCTTGTATAAATGGCAAGCAATCTAGATTAAAGTTTCAAAAATTTAAAAATAAAGAAAACATTACACGACCATTGTTTGTTGTCCATTCCGATGTCTGTGGTCCAATAACACCCTCTACCATTGATAATAAGAACTACTATGTAGTTTTTATTGATCAGTATACACATTACTGTGTGACCTATTTAATAACTTATAAGTCGGATGTGTTTTTCGTTTTAAAAATTGTGAATTTATATATCGATAATGGAAGGGAATATCTTTCTAACGAAATGCGTAATTTCTGTGTTGAAAAAGGCATCAGCTATCATTTAAAGGTTCCTCATACTCCACAATTGAATGGTGTATCAGAACGGATGATTCGAACAATCACCGAAAAGGCTCGATCTATGATCAGTTGTGCTAAACTCAATAAGCATTTTTGGGGTGAGGCTGCTTTAACAGCAACCTATTTAATTAACAGATCCCAAGTAGATCATTTCAAAAGATAAATAAAACACCATTATGCCTCATGCATAACAAAAAGCCAACGTTGAAATATCTTCAGATATTTGGTTCGACTGTATATGCTTTAAATAAAGTACGAAAAAGAAAGTTTGACGAAAAGTCAATCAAAGCTATACTTGTTGGATATGAACCAAATGGTTATAAATTGTGGAATGAGGAATCGAGGAAATTTATGACAGCAAGAGATGTTGTGGTGGATGAAATAAACATGTTAAAATCAAGAGTTTTACATGGAGAAGATTCTGAGGTTCAAAGTAATACTGTTGAACAAAATAATGAATCTTTAAGTAGAGAAAATGAAGAGTTGGATTTTCCTTTGGTGGAAAATAATGAATCTGTTGATTCTGAGTTAAGTGAACAACTCAATGAAAATTCCACATGTCTAGAGAATGCCGATCCAGTTGTTGAAACTGGTGATAAATTAAAAGAAAATAAAAATGAAGAAGAAATCAGACGCAGTGAAAGAATTAAAAGTAAACCAAAATTATCATATCGATTTTTAGAAAGATGCCTTTTGAATACTCAAATATGCTTAAATGACATTCCTAATACCTTTGATGAAATTAAGTTTCGTGAGGACAGATCTTCCTGGGAGAAAGCTATACAAGATGAACTTAATTCTCATTTTCAAAATAATACTTGGTCCTTAGTGCATAAGCCAGAAAATAAAAACATAGTTGATTGCAGATGGGTATTTAGTATAAAACATGATGAATTTGGTAACTTAGTGAAGTACAAAGCAAGACTTGTAGCGCGGGGCTTTACTCAAGAATATATGACTGATTACGATGAGACATTTGCACCAGTTGCACGAATTTCCAGTTTTAGATTTTTGTTGGCACTTTCAAATCAATTCGATTTAATGGTTCATCATATGGATGTAAAAACTGCATTTTTAAACGGAACTCTAAAGGATGAAATCTACATGAGCGTTCCAAAAGGCCTGAATCACTCTTATGATAATAAAGTATGTAAACTTAATAAAGCTATATATGGTCTTAAGCAAGCTGCTAGATGTTGATTCGAAGTTTTTGAAAGTGTGTTGAAGGATGTTGGATTTGAAAACTTAGGAGTTGATCGGTGTATTTATATTTTAGATAAGGGAGATATTTCGAGAAATATATTTATCTTGTTATATGTGGATGATGTAGTAATTGCTACAAACAAATCTGATACAATGTCCAATTTTAAATCTTACCTTCATGACAAGTTTCAAATGACCGACTTACGTGATATTAGACACTTTATTGGCATAGTCAGTCAGCATATATTAAAAATGTATTCAGAAAATGTAATATGGAAGATTGTAATTCAGTTAGTACTCCCCTACCAAGTAAGTTAGACTATACAGCTCTGCAATTAGAAGAATTATGTGATGCACCGTGTAGAAATTTAATTGGTCGTGTGATGTACATTATGTTATGTACACGGTTAGACTTAAGTACTTCAATAAGTATTTAAAGCAGATATACAAACAACAACAATAAGGAACTATGGCAATGCCTGAAAAGAGTTCTTAGATATCTGAAGGGAACTGTTAATATCAAGCTTAGATTCACGAAAGTAGCTAATTTTAATAATATTCTTACAGGATATGTAGATTCCGATTGGGCTGGAAATGAAACTGACAGAAGAAGTACCACTGGGTATCTTTTTAAAATGTTTGAAAATTGTTTGGTTTCATGGAGTACCATGAAGCAAAAGTCGGTTGCTGCTTCATCTACTGAAGCAGAATACATGGCCTTGTTTGAAGGTGTAAGAGAAGCTCTTTGGCTAAAATCACTAATAAATGAGATTAATCTAGAATTAAGTGGTCCATTAGATATTTTTGAAGACAACCAAGGTTGTATAAGTATTGCAAATAATCCTACTTGCCATAAAAGAACAAAGCACATAGATATTAAATATCATTTTACAAGAGAGCAAATTGAAAAGAAACTAATTTGTGTAAAGTATATTCCCACAGATCTGCAACTAGCCGACATATTGACGAAGCCATTACCAACTGCACGGTTTATTTCCCTGAGAAGCCAGCTGGGACTGTCTGAATAAACCAACAACGAACCGTATAAACTGTTGCTGAAAATCCATCGTCTTTAGAAGCCATAAATGAAATGGATCTCATGAAAACTTTTGTGATTAATTTCAATTTCCATATTTACTAAGCCTTAAGAAATTGAATTGAATTCATATTCTTGTTTATTTTTCAAGTGGATCTCATGAAGTCCTTGTAATTAATTTAAATTTTCATATTTACTCATAATCTTAAGTAATTGAATCGAGTTTATATTTCTGTTTACTTTCATTTGTCTAAACTTTTACCTTTGCTATTTTTGTATAGATCTAGTTGGGTTTTACTGGGTTTCCCCAACTCTTGCAGCAAATGCTGGATCTAATGTATCCCCAGAATTGAAAACAAAAATGAAATGAAGAAACAAATTAAAACTAAAGCACAAACTCATGTCAAGAATTGAAGTGATTAATCAATGTAACTTTTGAGGCGGCGTGTTGGAATTTGCATGTTCAAATGTACAAAAGTCACATAGATAATTGTGCACGCATATATTCATAGTTGTATGAATGTATGTGTACGAGAAGTACACATCGTTCTCATCTTCTCGTCGTTCTTTTGCTCTCTCGATATTCTCGTTCACTTCTATTTTGGCGTTGAGAGCGTGCGGTTCATACAAATCTAAGTGTGCATTATTGTTTGTTCATTGGAAGGTTGCCTGGTTAATACTTAATTGTATTATATATATTTATTTACAAAACCATAAATATCTTCTCAACCGAGCATCAGATCGGGATGAATGTGGTGTCGTTGGCTGCGTATTGAACGCCAGATGACAACAGTAGTTTCATCGTTTCTGTAGCTTAAGTCGTTTAGAAGTTATGGGCAGAATAACACAAAAAAAACAACGGTAAAATCTTCTATATTGAATATATATTCTTTGTTGAATATCTTCTCAACCGAGCATCAGATCGGGATGAATGTGGTGTCGTTGGCTACCTATTGAACGCCAAAAGACAACAGTAGTTTCATCGTTTCTGTAGCTTAGGTGGTTTAGAAGTTATGGGCAGAATAACACAAAAAAAACAACGGTAAAATCTTCTATATTGAATATATTTTCTTTGTTGAATATCTTCTCAACCGAGCATCAGATCGGGATGAATGTGGTGTCGTTGGCTGCGTATTGAACGCCAGAAGACAACAGTAGTTTCATCGTTTTGTAGCTTAAGTCATTTAGAAGTTATGGCAGAATAACACAAAAAAAACAACGGTAAAATCTTCTATATTGAATATATTTTCTTTGTTGAATATCTTCTCAATCGAGCATCAGATCGGGATGAATGTGGTGTCGTTGGCTGCGTATTGAACGCCAGAAGACAACAGTAGTTTCATCGTTTCTGTAGCTTAAGTCGTTTAGAAGTTATGGGCAGAATAACACAAAAAAAAACAACGGTAAAATTTTCTTTATTGAATATATTTTCTTTGTTGAATATCTTCTCAACCGAGCATCAGATCGGGATGAATGTGGTGTCGTTGGCTGCGTATTGAACGCCAGAAGACAACAGTAGTTTCATCGTTTCTGTAGCTTAAGTCGTTTAGAAGTTATGGGCAGAATAACACAAAAAAAACAACGGTAAAATCTTCTATATTGAATATATTTTCTTTGTTGAATATCTTCTGAACCGAGCATCAGATCGGGATGAATGTGGTGTCGTTGGCTGCGTATTGAACGCCAAAAGACAACAGTAGTTTCATCGTTTCTGTAGCTTAGGTGGTTTAGAAGTTATGGGCAGAATAACACAAAAAAACAACGGTAAAATCTTCTATATTGAATATATTTTCTTTGTTGAATATCTTCTCAACCGAGCATCAGATCGGGATGAATGTGGTGTCGTTGGCTGCGTATTGAACGACAGATGACAACAGTAGTTTCATCGTTTCTGTAGCTTAAGTCGTTTAGAAGTTATGGGCAGAATAACACAAAAAAAACAACGGTAAAATCTTCTATATTGAATATATATTCTTTGTTGAATATCTTCTCAACCGAGCATCAGATCGGGATGAATGTGGTGTCGTTGGCTACCTATTGAACGCCAAAAGACAACAGTAGTTTCATCGTTTTGTAGCTTAAGTCATTTAGAAGTTATGGCAGAATAACACAAAAAAAACAACGGTAAAATCTTCTATATTGAATATATTTTCTTTGTTGAATATCTTCTGAACCGAGCATCAGATCGGGATGAATGTGGTGTCGTTGGCTGCGTATTGAACGCCAAAAGACAACAGTAGTTTCATCGTTTCTGTAGCTTAGGTGGTTTAGAAGTTATGGGCAGAATAACACAAAAAAAAACAACGGTAAAATCTTCTATATTGAATATATTTTCTTTGTTGAATATCTTCTCAACCGAGCATCAGATCGGGATGAATGTGGTGTCGTTGGCTGCGTATTGAACGACAGATGACAACAGTAGTTTCATCGTTTCTGTAGCTTAGGTGGTTTAGAAGTTATGGGCAGTATAACACAAAAAAAAAAAAAAAGGGTAAAATCTTCTATATTGAATATATTTTCTTTGTTGAATATCTTCTCAACCGAGCATCAGATCGGGATGAATGTGGTGTCGTTGGCTGCGTATTGAACGCCAGAAGACAACAGTAGTTTCATCGTTTTGTAGCTTAAGTCATTTAGAAGTTATGGCAGAATAACACAAAAAAAACAACGGTAAAATCTTCTATATTGAATATATTTTCTTTGTTGAATATCTTCTCAACCGAGCATCAGATCGGGATGAATGTGGTGTCGTTGGCTGCGTATTGAACGCCAGAAGACAACAGTAGTTTCATCGTTTCTGTAGCTTATGTCGTTTAGAAGTTATGGGCAGAATAACACAAAAAAAAAAAACGGTAAAATCTTCTTTATTGAATATATTTTCTTTGTTGAATATCTTCTCAACCGAGCATCAAATCGGGATGAATGTGGTGTCGTTGGCTGCGTATTGAACGCCAGAAGACAACAGTAGTTTCATCGTTTCTGTAGCTTATGTCGTTTAGAAGTTATGGGCAGAATAACACAAAAAAAAACAACGGTAAAATCTTCTATATTGAATATATTTTCTTTGTTGAATATCTTCTGAACCGAGCATCAGATCGGGATGAATGTGGTGTCGTTGGCTGCGTATTGAACGCCAAAAGACAACAGTAGTTTCATCGTTTCTGTAGCTTAGGTGGTTTAGAAGTTATGGGCAGAATAACACAAAAAAAACAACGGTAAAATCTTCTATATTGAATATATTTTCTTTGTTGAATATCTTCTCAACCGAGCATCAAATCGGGATGAATGTGGTATCGTTGGCTGCGTATTGAACGCCAGAAGACAACAGTAGTTTCATCGTTTCTGTAGCTTATGTCGTTTAGAAGTTATGGGCAGAATAACACAAAAAAAAAACAACGGTAAAATCTTCTTTATTGAATATATTTTCTTTGTTGAATATCTTCTCAACCGAGCATCAAATCGGGATGAATGTGGTGTCGTTGGCTTCGTATTGAACGCCAGAAGACAATAGTAGTTTCATCGTTTCTGTAGCTTAAGTCGTTTAGAAGTTATGGGCAGAATAACACAAAAAAAACAACGGTAAAATCTTCTATATTGAATATATTTTCTTTGTTGAATATCTTCTCAACCGAGCATCAAATCGGGATGAATGTGGTGTCGTTGGCTGCGTATTGAACGCCAGAAGACAACAGTAGTTTCATCGTTTCTGTAGCTTATGTCGTTTAGAAGTTATGGGCAGAATAACACAAAAAAAAACAACGGTAAAATCTTCTTTATTGAATATATTTTCTTTGTTGAATATCTTCTCAACCGAGCATCAAATCGGGATGAATGTGGTGTCGTTGGCTGCGTATTGAACGCCAGAAGACAACAATAGTTTCATCGTTTCTGTAGCTTATGTCGTTTAGAAGTTATGGGCAGAATAACACAAAAAAAAACAACGGTAAAATCTTCTATATTGAAAATATTTTCTTTGTTGAATATCTTCTGAACCGAGCATCAGATCGGGATGAATGTGGTGTCGTTGGCTGCGTATTGAACGCCAAAAGACAACAGTAGTTTCATCGTTTCTGTAGCTTAGGTGGTTTAGAAGTTATGGGCAGAATAACACAAAAAAAAACAACGGTAAAATCTTCTATATTGAATATATTTTCTTTGTTGAATATCTTCTCAACCGAGCATCAGATCGGGATGAATGTGGTGTCGTTGGCTGCGTATTGAACGCCAGATGACAACAGTAGTTTCATCGTTTCTGTAGCTTAAGTCGTTTAGAAGTTATGGGCAGAATAACACAAAAAAAAAACGGTAAAATCTTCTATATTGAATATATTTTCTTTGTTGAATATCTTCTCAATCGAGCATCAGATCGGGATGAATGTGGTGTCGTTGGCTGCGTATTGAACGCCAGAAGACAACAGTAGTTTCATCGTTTCTGTAGCTTAAGTCGTTTAGAAGTTATGGGCAGAATAACACAAAAAAAAACAAAGGTAAAATTTTCTTTATTGAATATATTTTCTTTGTTGAATATCTTCTCAACCGAGCATCAAATCGGGATGAATGTGGTGTCGTTGGCTGCGTATTGAACGCCAAAAGACAACAGTAGTTTCATCGTTTCTGTAGCTTATGTCGTTTAGAAGTTATGGGCAGAATAACACAAAAAAAAAACAACGGTAAAATCTTCTATATTGAATATATTTTCTTTGTTGAATATCTTCTGAACCGAGCATCAGATCGGGATGAATGTGGTGTCGTTGGCTGCGTATTGAACGCCAAAAGACAACAGTAGTTTCATCGTTTCTGTAGCTTAGGTGGTTTAGAAGTTATGGGCAGAATAACACAAAAAAAAACAACGGTAAAATCTTCTATATTGAATATATTTTCTTTGTTGAATATCTTCTCAACCGAGCATCAGATCGGGATGAATGTGGTGTCGTTGGCTGCGTATTGAACGTCAGATGACAACAGTAGTTTCATCGTTTCTGTAGCTTAAGTCGTTTAGAAGTTATGGGCAGAATAACACAAAAAAACAACGGTAAAATCTTCTATATTGAATATATATTCTTTGTTGAATATCTTCTCAACCGAGCATCAGATCGGGATGAATGTGGTGTCGTTGGCTACCTATTGAACGCCAAAAGACAAGAGTAGTTTCATCGTTTCTGTAGCTTAGGTGGTTTAGAAGTTATGGGCAGTATAACACAAAAAAAAAAAAAAGGGTAAAATCTTCTATATTGAATATATTTTCTTTGTTGAATATCTTCTCAACCGAGCATCAGATCGGGATGAATGTGGTGTCGTTGGCTGCGTATTGATCGCCAGAAGACAACAGTAGTTTCATCGTTTCTGTAGCTTAAGTCGTTTAGAAGTTATGGGCAGAATAACACAAAAAAAACAACGGTAAAATCTTCTATATTGAATATATTTTCTTTGTTGAATATCTTCTCAACCGAGCATCAGATCGGAATGAATGTGGTGTCGTTGGCTGCGTATTGAACGCCAAAAGACAACAGTAGTTTCATCGTTTCTGTAGCTTAAGTGGTTTAGAAGTTATGGGCAGAATAACACAAAAAAAAACAACGGTAAAATCTTCTATATTGAATATATTTTCTTTGTTGAATATCTTCTCAATCGAGCATCAGATCGGAATGAATGTGGTGTCGTTGGCTGTGTATTGAACGCCAAAAGACAACAGTAGTTTCATCGTTTCTGTAGCTTAGGTGGTTTAGAAGTTATGGGCAGAATAACACAAAAAAAAAACAACGGTAAAATCTTCTATATTGAATATATTTTCTTTGTTGAATATCTTCTCAACCGAGCATCAGATCGGAATGAATGTGGTGTCGTTGGCTGCGTATTTAACGCCAGAAGACAACAGTAGTTTCATCGTTTCTGTAGCTTAAGTCGTTTAGAAGTTATGGGCAGAATAACACAAAAAAAAACAACGGTAAAATCTTCTATATTGAATATATTTTCTTTGTTGAATATCTTCTCAACCGAGCATCAGATCGGAATGAATGTGGTGTCGTTGGCTGCGTATTGAACGCCAAAAGACAACAGTAGTTTCATCGTTTCTGTAGCTTAAGTGGTTTAGAAGTTATGGGCAGAATAACACAAAAAAAAACAACGGTAAAATCTTCTATATTGAATATATTTTCTTTGTTGAATATCTTCTCAACCGAGCATCAGATCGGGATGAATGTGGTGTCGTTGGCTGCGTATTGAACGCCAAAAGACAACAGTAGTTTCATCGTTTCTGTAGCTTAAGGCGTTTAGAAGTTATGGGCAGAATAACACAAAAAAAACAACGGTAAAATCTTTTACTATATATTCAATATATTTTCTGTGCTGAATATCTTCTCAACGGAGCATCAGATCGTAATGAATGTAGTGTCGTTCGCTGCGTATTGAACGCCAGAAGACAACAGTAGTTTCATCGTTTCTGTAGCTTAGGTGGTTTAGAAGTTATGGGCAGAATAACACAAAAAAAACAACGGTAAAATCTTCTATATTGAATATATTTTCTTTGTTGAATATCTTCTCAACCGAGCATCAGATCGGAATGAATGTGGTGTCGTTGGCTGTGTATTGAACGCCAAAAGACAACAGTAGTTCCATCGTTTCTGTAGCTTAAGTGGTTTAGAAGTTATGGGCAGAATAACACAAAAAAAACAACGGTAAAATCTTCTATATTGAATATATTTTCTTTGTTGAATATCTTCTCAACCGAGCATCAGATCGGAATGAATGTGGTGTCGTTGGCTGCGAATTGAACGCCAGAAGACAACAGTAGTTTCATCGTTTCTGTAGCTTAAGTCGTTTAGAAGTTATGGGCAGAATAACACAAAAAAAACAACGGTAAAATCTTCCATATTGAATATATTTTCTTTGTTGAATATCTTCTCAACCGAGCATCAGATCGGAATGAATGTGGTGTCGTTGGCTGCGTATTGAACGCCAGAAGACAACAGTAGTTTCATCGTTTCTGTAGCTTAGGTGGTTTAGAAGTTATGGGCAGAATAACACAAAAAAAAAACAACGGTAAAATCTTCTATATTGAATATATTTTCTTTGTTGAATATCTTCTCAACCGAGCATCAGATCGGGATGAATGTGGTGTCGTTGGCTGTGTATTGAACGCCAAAAGACAACAGTAGTTTCATCGTTTCTGTAGCTTAGGTGGTTTAGAAGTTATGGGCAGAATAACACAAAAAAAAAAACAACGGTAAAATCTTCTATATTGAATATATTTTTTTTGTTGAATATCTTCTCAACCGAGCATCAGATCGGAATGAATGTGGTGTCGTTGGCTGCGTATTTAACGCCAGAAGACAACAGTAGTTTCATCGTTTCTGTAGCTTAGGTGGTTTAGAAGTTATGGGCAGAATAACACACAAAAAAAAAAAAACGGTAAAATCTTCTATATTGAATATATTTTCTTTGTTGAATATCTTCTCAACCGAGCATCAGATCGGGATGAATGTGGTGTCGTTGGCTGTGTATTGAACGCCAAAAGACAACAGTAGTTTCATCGTTTCTGTAGCTTAAGTGGTTTAGAAGTTATGGGCAGAATAACACAAAAAAAACAACGGTAAAATCTTCTATATTGAATATATCGGGATCAGATCGGGATGAATGTGGTGTCGTTGGCTGCGTATTGAACGCCAGAAGACAACAGTAGTTTCATCGTTTCTGTAGCTTAAGTCGTTTAGAAGTTATGGGCAGAATAACACAAAAAAAACAACGGTAAAATCTTCTTTATTGAATATATTTTCTTTGTTGAATATCTTCTCAATCGAGCATCAGATCGGGATGAATGTGGTGTCGTTGGCTGCGTATTGAACGCCAGAAGACAACAGTAGTTTCATCGTTTCTGTAGCTTAAGTCGTTTAGAAGTTATAGGCAGAATAACACAAAAAAAAAACAACGGTAAAATCTTCTATATTGAATATATTTTCTTTGTTGAATATCTTCTGAACCGAGCATCAGATCGGGATGAATGTGGTGTCGTTGGCTGTGTATTGAACGCCAAAAGACAACAGTAGTTTCATCGTTTCTGTAGCTTAAGTGGTTTAGAAGTTATGGGCAGAATAACACAAAAAAAACAACGGTAAAATCTTCTATATTGAATATATCGGGATCAGATCGGGATGAATGTGGTGTCGTTGGCTGCGTATTGAACGCCAGAAGACAACAGTAGTTTCATCGTTTCTGTAGCTTAAGTCGTTTAGAAGTTATGGGCAGAATAACACAAAAAAAACAACGGTAAAATCTTCTTTATTGAATATATTTTCTTTGTTGAATATCTTCTCAACCGAGCATCAAATCGGGATGAATGTGGTGTCGTTGGCTGCGTATTGAACGCCAGAAGACAACAGTAGTTTTATCGTTTCTGTAGCTTATGTCGTTTAGAAGTTATGGGCAGAATAACACAAAAAAAAAAACAACGGTAAAATCTTCTATATTGAATATATTTTCTTTGTTGAATATCTTCTGAACCGAGCATCAGATCGGGATGAATGTGGTGTCGTTGGCTGTGTATTGAACGCCAAAAGACAACAGTAGTTTCATCGTTTCTGTAGCTTAGGTGGTTTAGAAGTTATGGGCAGAATAACACAAAAAAAACAACGGTAAAATCTTCTATATTGAATATATCGGGATCAGATCGGGATGAATGTGGTGTCGTTGGCTGCGTATTGAACGCCAGAAGACAACAGTAGTTTCATCGTTTCTGTAGCTTATGTCGTTTAGAAGTTATGGGCAGAATAACACAAAAAAAAAACAACGGTAAAATCTTCTATATTGAATATATTTTCTTTGTTGAATATCTTCTGAACCGAGCATCAGATCGGGATGAATGTGGTGTCGTTGGCTGCGTATTGAACGCCAAAAGACAACAGTAGTTTCATCGTTTCTGTAGCTTAGGTGGTTTAGAAGTTATGGGCAGAATAACACAAAAAAAAACAACGGTAAAATCTTCTATATTGAATATATTTTCTTTGTTGAATATCTTCTCAACCGAGCATCAGATCGGGATGAATGTGGTGTCGTTGGCTGCGTATTGAACGCCAGATGACAACAGTAGTTTCATCGTTTCTGTAGCTTAAGTCGTTTAGAAGTTATGGGCAGAATAACACCAAAAAAACAACGGTAAAATCTTCTATATTGAATATATATTCTTTGTTGAATATCTTCTCAACCGAGCATCAGATCGGGATGAATGTGGTGTCGTTGGCTACCTATTGAACGCCAAAAGACAACAGTAGTTTCATCGTTTCTGTAGCTTAGGTGGTTTAGAAGTTATGGGCAGAATAACACAAAAAAAAACAACGGTAAAATCTTCTATATTGAATATATTTTCTTTGTTGAATATCTTCTCAACCGAGCATCAGATCGGGATGAATGTGGTGTCGTTGGCTGCGTATTGAACGCCAGAAGACAACAGTAGTTTTAAGTCGTTTAGAAGTTATGGGCAAAATAACACAAAAAAAAAAAACGGTAAAATCTTCTATATTGAATATATTTTCTTTGTTGAATATCTTCTCAACCGAGCATCAGATCGGGATGAATGTGGTGTCGTTGGCTGTGTATTGAACGCCAAAAGACAACAGTAGTTTCATCGTTTCTGTAGCTTAGGTGGTTTAGAAGTTATGGGCAGAATAACACAAAAAAAAAACAACGGTAAAATCTTCCATATTGAATATATTTTCTTTGTTGAATATCTTCTCAACCGAGCATCAGATCGGAATGAATGTGGTGTCGTTGGCTGCGTATTTAACGCCAGAAGACAACAGTAGTTTCATCGTTTCTGTAGCTTAGGTGGTTTAGAAGTTATGGGCAGAATAACACACAAAAAAAAAACGGTAAAATCTTCTATATTGAATATATTTTCTTTGTTGAATATCTTCTCAACCGAGCATCAGATCGGGATGAATGTGGTGTCGTTGGCTGTGTATTGAACGCCAAAAGACAACAGTAGTTTCATCGTTTCTGTAGCTTAAGTGGTTTAGAAGTTATGGGCAGAATAACACAAAAAAAAAAACGGTAAAATCTTCTATATTGAATATATCGGGATCAGATCGGGATGAATGTGGTGTCGTTGGCTGCGTATTGAACGCCAGAAGACAACAGTAGTTTCATCGTTTCTGTAGCTTAAGTCGTTTAGAAGTTATGGGCAGAATAACACAAAAAAAACAACGGTAAAATCTTCTATATTGAATATATTTTCTTTGTTGAATATCTTCTCAATCGAGCATCAGATCGGGATGAATGTGGTGTCGTTGGCTGCGTATTGAACGCCAGAAGACAACAGTAGTTTCATCGTTTCTGTAGCTTAAGTCGTTTAGAAGTTATAGGCAGAATAACACAAAAAAAAAACAACGGTAAAATCTTCTTTATTGAATATATTTTCTTTGTTGAATATCTTCTCAACCGAGCATCAAATCGGGATGAATGTGGTGTCGTTGGCTGCGTATTGAACGCCAGAAGACAACAGTAGTTTTATCGTTTCTGTAGCTTATGTCGTTTAGAAGTTATGGGCAGAATAACACAAAAAAAAACAACGGTAAAATCTTCTATATTGAATATATTTTCTTTGTTGAATATCTTCTGAACCGAGCATCAGATCGGGATGAATGTGGTGTCGTTGGCTGCGTATTGAACGCCAAAAGACAACAGTAGTTTCATCGTTTCTGTAGCTTAGGTGGTTTAGAAGTTATGGGCAGAATAACACAAAAAAACAACGGTAAAATCTTCTATATTGAATATATCGGGATCAGATCGGGATGAATGTGGTGTCGTTGGCTGCGTATTGAACGCCAGAAGACAACAGTAGTTTCATCGTTTCTGTAGCTTATGTCGTTTAGAAGTTATGGGCAGAATAACACAAAAAAAAACAACGGTAAAATCTTCTATATTGAATATATTTTCTTTGTTGAATATCTTCTGAACCGAGCATCAGATCGGGATGAATGTGGTGTCGTTGGCTGCGTATTGAACGCCAAAAGACAACAGTAGTTTCATCGTTTCTGTAGCTTAGGTGGTTTAGAAGTTATGGGCAGAATAACACAAAAAAACAACGGTAAAATCTTCTATATTGAATATATTTTCTTTGTTGAATATCTTCTCAACCGAGCATCAGATCGGGATGAATGTGGTGTCGTTGGCTGCGTATTGAACGCCAGATGACAACAGTAGTTTCATCGTTTCTGTAGCTTAAGTCGTTTAGAAGTTATGGGCAGAATAACACCAAAAAACAACGGTAAAATCTTCTATATTGAATATATATTCTTTGTTGAATATCTTCTCAACCGAGCATCAGATCGGGATGAATGTGGTGTCGTTGGCTACCTATTGAACGCCAAAAGACAACAGTAGTTTCATCGTTTCTGTAGCTTAGGTGGTTTAGAAGTTATGGGCAGAATAACACAAAAAAAACAACGGTAAAATCTTCTATATTGAATATATTTTCTTTGTTGAATATCTTCTCAACCGAGCATCAGATCGGGATGAATGTGGTGTCGTTGGCTGCGTATTGAACGCCAGAAGACAACAGTAGTTTTAAGTCGTTTAGAAGTTATGGGCAAAATAACACAAAAAAAAAAAACGGTAAAATCTTCTATATTGAATATATTTTCTTTGTTGAATATCTTCTCAACCGAGCATCAGATCGGGATGAATGTGGTGTCGTTGGCTGTGTATTGAACGCCAAAAGACAACAGTAGTTTCATCGTTTCTGTAGCTTAGGTGGTTTAGAAGTTATGGGCAGAATAAAACAAAAAAAAAAACAACGGTAAAATCTTCTATATTGAATATATTTTCTTTGTTGAATATCTTCTCAACCGAGCATCAGATCGGAATGAATGTGGTGTCGTTGGCTGCGTATTTAACGCCAGAAGACAACAGTAGTTTCATCGTTTCTGTAGCTTAGGTGGTTTAGAAGTTATGGGCAGAATAACACACAAAAAAAAAACGGTAAAATCTTCTATATTGAATATATTTTCTTTGTTGAATATCTTCTCAACCGAGCATCAGATCGGGATGAATGTGGTGTCGTTGGCTGTGTATTGAACGCCAAAAGACAACAGTAGTTTCATCGTTTCTGTAGCTTAAGTGGTTTAGAAGTTATGGGCAGAATAACACAAAAAAACAACGGTAAAATCTTCTATATTGAATATATCGGGATCAGATCGGGATGAATGTGGTGTCGTTGGCTGCGTATTGAACGCCAGAAGACAACAGTAGTTTCATCGTTTCTGTAGCTTAAGTCGTTTAGAAGTTATGGGCAGAATAACACAAAAAAAAACGGTAAAATCTTCTTTATTGAATATATTTTCTTTGTTGAATATCTTCTCAATCGAGCATCAGATCGGGATGAATGTGGTGTCGTTGGCTGCGTATTGAACGCCAGAAGACAACAGTAGTTTCATCGTTTCTGTAGCTTAAGTCGTTTAGAAGTTATAGGCAGAATAACACAAAAAAAAAAACAACGGTAAAATCTTCTTTATTGAATATATTTTCTTTGTTGAATATCTTCTCAACCGAGCATCAAATCGGGATGAATGTGGTGTCGTTGGCTGCGTATTGAACGCCAGAAGACAACAGTAGTTTTATCGTTTCTGTAGCTTATGTCGTTTAGAAGTTATGGGCAGAATAACACAAAAAAAAAACAACGGTAAAATCTTCTATATTGAATATATTTTCTTTGTTGAATATCTTCTGAACCGAGCATCAGATCGGGATGAATGTGGTGTCGTTGGCTGCGTATTGAACGCCAAAAGACAACAGTAGTTTCATCGTTTCTGTAGCTTAGGTGGTTTAGAAGTTATGGGCAGAATAACACAAAAAAAACAACAGTAAAATCTTCTATATTGAATATATCGGGATCAGATCGGGATGAATGTGGTGTCGTTGGCTGCGTATTGAACGCCAGAAGACAACAGTAGTTTCATCGTTTCTGTAGCTTATGTCGTTTAGAAGTTATGGGCAGAATAACAAAAAAAAAAAACAACGGTAAAATCTTCTATATTGAATATATTTTCTTTGTTGAATATCTTCTGAACCGAGCATCAGATCGGGATGAATGTGGTGTCGTTGGCTGCGTATTGAACGCCAAAAGACAACAGTAGTTTCATCGTTTCTGTAGCTTAGGTGGTTTAGAAGTTATGGGCAGAATAACACAAAAAAAACAACGGTAAAATCTTCTATATTGAATATATTTTCTTTGTTGAATATCTTCTCAACCGAGCATCAGATCGGGATGAATGTGGTGTCGTTGGCTGCGTATTGAACGCCAGATGACAACAGTAGTTTCATCGTTTCTGTAGCTTAAGTCGTTTAGAAGTTATGGGCAGAATAACACAAAAAAAACAACGGTAAAATCTTCTATATTGAATATATATTCTTTGTTGAATATCTTCTCAACCGAGCATCAGATCGGGATGAATGTGGTGTCGTTGGCTACCTATTGAACGCCAAAAGACAACAGTAGTTTCATCGTTTCTGTAGCTTAAGTCGTTTAGAAGTTATGGGCAGAATAACACAAAAAAAAACAACGGTAAAATCTTCTATATTGAATATATTTTCTTTGTTGAATATCTTCTCAACCGAGCATCAGATCGGGATGAATGTGGTGTCGTTGGCTGCGTATTGAACGCCAGAAGACAACAGTAGTTTTAAGTCGTTTAGAAGTTATGGGCAGAATAACACAAAAAAAACAACGGTAAAATCTTCTATATTGAATATATTTTCTTTGTTGAATATCTTCTCAACCGAGCATCAGATCGGGATGAATGTGGTGTCGTTGGCTGTGTATTGAACGCCAAAAGACAACAGTAGTTTCATCGTTTCTGTAGCTTAGGTGGTTTAGAAGTTATGGGCAGAATAACACAAAAAAAAACAACGGTAAAATCTTCTATATTGAATATATTTTCTTTGTTGAATATCTTCTCAACCGAGCATCAGATCGGAATGAATGTGGTGTCGTTGGCTGCGTATTTAACGCCAGAAGACAACAGTAGTTTCATCGTTTCTGTAGCTTAGGTGGTTTAGAAGTTATGGGCAGAATAACACACAAAAAAAAAAAACGGTAAAATCTTCTATATTGAATATATTTTCTTTGTTGAATATCTTCTCAACCGAGCATCAGATCGGGATGAATGTGGTGTCGTTGGCTGTGTATTGAACGCCAAAAGACAACAGTAGTTTCATCGTTTCTGTAGCTTAAGTGGTTTAGAAGTTATGGGCAGAATAACACAAAAAAAACAACGGTAAAATCTTCTATATTGAATATATCGGGATCAGATCGGGATGAATGTGGTGTCGTTGGCTGCGTATTGAACGCCAGAAGACAACAGTAGTTTCATCGTTTCTGTAGCTTAAGTCGTTTAGAAGTTATGGGCAGAATAACACAAAAAAAACAACGGTAAAATCTTCTCTATTGAATATATTTTCTTTGTTGAATATCTTCTCAATCGAGCATCAGATCGGGATGAATGTGGTGTCGTTGGCTGCGTATTGAACGCCAGAAGACAACAGTAGTTTCATCGTTTCTGTAGCTTAAGTCGTTTAGAAGTTATAGGCAGAATAACACAAAAAAAAAACAACGGTAAAATCTCCTTTATTGAATATATTTTCTTTGTTGAATATCTTCTCAACCGAGCATCAAATCGGGATGAATGTGGTGTCGTTGGCTGCGTATTGAACGCCAGAAGACAACAGTAGTTTTATCGTTTCTGTAGCTTATGTCGTTTAGAAGTTATGGGCAGAATAACACAAAAAAAAAACAACGGTAAAATCTTCTATATTGAATAGAAGCTTTCGAAGGTGTCGGTCGTGTTTTTTGCTCGCTCCTACGATTATTTTGATTCGCCTGTAAAGAGTCAATTAAAATTGTTGTCTTCGATTTTATTTAAATCAGCTGGAACGTTTCATTTAATTACGTTACCATCGGACCGCAAAAAGTTTCTACCTTGCCAGTTTATAACATTTTATAAATTTGCATATACTGTCCTCATACAAGAGACCGCCTAGTGTTTTGTTTTTGGACAGCCACGGTGTTGTTGTTTACATTTCGACTCCGTTACAACGCGCTTGCTGCTCTTTCTCCTGTTACATCTCTCTCTGGATCACCGCACTGACTGCTCTGCTCTCCTGGACTGCTCTCATGGTTACTCAGCTGTTGCTGTAAAGCTCTCTCTGAATTGCTGTACTTGCGCTCGCCGTTCTTCAACTGCGCGGGATTTGATTGCTCTCAGTCTGACAGCTCTCCCGATTTTGTCTGCTCAGAACCTACTCTCGCTGGATCGCTGCACTGACGCTGCCTATGCACGGTTTTGGACTGCTCTCCTGGTCTGATCTCCCGAACTACTCTGCTGTTGCTGTTGTTGCTGCTCCTTCCTTTGCCTATCTTCAATCTGCGCTGGATTTGTCAGCTTAAACTCTTGGCTCGACTTCGTCTCATCTACGATTCCCCCGCTCTTATCGACGATTATCGACGCTCTTCTCATCTCTTCGCTGGATTGGCCACTACGCTTTACTCTTTACTCTTGTCATCTCTTCGCTGGATTGGCCACTACGCTGTACTCTACGACAAATCTGGTGCTCTGGCAAGTTTGTTTGTTACCTTATTTCTGTGCGCATAGAATAACACTGATAACAATTATGTCGGTCGTTTGTAATGCCAAGAAATGCGAATTTGGAGGTGCCATTACGGGCGACTCCTACCTCGTATGCTGGCTGTGTGGTAACTGTGCACATTTGAAATGTGCCGGGGCTGGATCAAATGGCCGCCTTACAGACTTAATATCTAAAAAAATTGGCTTAACTTGGTCTTGCATCGCTTGCCGCGAGATCGAAAATGAAATGCGTACATTTATGCGACAGATCCGAAATGGTTTTCTTGATGTACGTAAGGATTTCGCAGCCCTTAACGAAAAATTCACTGCCGTCGAGTCTCAGTTTCTTGGCCTCAAACTCTTAAGTGAGTCGCCCAAGAGAAAAATACCACACAATGTGGCCTGTATGAATCTTATTGGAACACCTACTGCAAGTACGGTGCCAACGTTTTCTTTAACTACACCACAGGCACAGTCGGGCCATGTTGCTGTCCTCCCGCAACCAGAACCTAATGGTTCGCTCACACATAGTTCCGGACTTCAGATGGATTATGCGGGCGTCGTCTCACCGGAACCAAATGGATTTTTTACACCAAACAACTTTTTAAATTCGCCTGTCGTGATCGATAACCGACCGACTCCCGTACCAGCTGCAGTGGAGGCAGTTGCTTCTGCCTTACTAGCGGCCTCATCGCAGACTACAATAGCTCCGATCGTGACTACTCCTAGTTATGGCGCTAAACAACTTACTGGAGTTGCTCAACGCACCTCAAGACCGATTGCTGGAGTGGCTCCGACTAAATCGGTGTTTGTGTCACGCTTAAACCCGGATGCTACGGTTAAAGACATTATAGCCCACCTTAGCCACAAGTTAAACCTTTCTGCAACTGATTTCTCTGTCACCAAGTTTAATTTTAAATTGAGACGTAACATATCTTCTTTTAAGATTGATCTTTCTGATTTGATTCTACCTAGAGTTCTTGATACCAATATTTGGCCAGAGTTTGCCATTGTACATGAATTTGTCAATAAGAATAAAAATCACAGTAATGCTCGTAGCTCCCAAAGTACTTTGACAAAGTCGTTTCCTGTCGCGGAACCCTCTAACAAGCCTCAATGGTTTTCGCGCAGGTTATCTTATCTCAAGAACACCAAATCTAGGTTGTTCAAAAAGTATCAAAGATCCGGTCTTCAACTGGACCATTCCAGGTATCTGATTGCTCGTTCCGAATTTTTGGCTCATAATACTACATGTTACAATAACTACCTGAACCGTTGCAAAAGAGAGTTTTTCGACAACCCTAAACAATTCTACGCTTTTGTTAATTCAAAACGAAAATCTTCTGTGTTTCCTTCATCGCTCCATTATAATAATACAAAAGTCTTTAATGATCTAGACAACTCTAATTTATTTGCTAATTTCTTCCAATCGACATACTCCTCTCATATTTATAATTCTTCCACCTATCCGTATTCGCTCCCACACTCAAATTCTATCAACATGCCTATAATTCACGTAGACGACATTTATCAGTGTCTAATGAACATGAAATCGTCATTCTCTGCCGGTCCCGATCTTATTCCTAGTTGTCTCCTTAAAAAAGCGCCAGTGCCCTGTCAGGTCCTTTGGCTAAACTCTTTCAAATGTCTCTTGACAAGAGCTTCTTTCCTGATTTGTGGAAAGAATCGTTTATTATTCCCCTCCATAAGAAGGGCAGTAGGTCGGATATTTCTAACTATCGAGGGATTTCGAAGCTCAGTGCCATACCCAAATTATTTGAAAAACTAATTACCTCACAGCTGCAACATCAATGTTCTTCAATAATGAGCCCTTCTCAGCATGGATTTATGAAGCGTCGGTCGACGACAACCAACCTCCTGGAATTTATTTCAATCATTCGAGATGGTTTTAATAACAAAGTGCAGTCGGATGTTATCTTCACCGACTTTAGTAAAGCCTTTGATTCTGTCAATCATTCGCTACTGCTTATGAAACTAGAATTGTTAGGATTTCCATATAGTTTATTAGATTGGCTTTCCAAATACCTACTTCAACGAACACAGAGAGTTTTATTCAACAACAC
The DNA here is from genome assembly GCA_018153105.1 of Drosophila rufa. NCBI lineage: Eukaryota > Metazoa > Arthropoda > Insecta > Diptera > Drosophilidae > Drosophila > Drosophila rufa. The sequence goes on along the minus strand of JAECXS010000162.1, from coordinate 326,387 downwards.
ATTGTCAAACTTGGTCTTTGTTACATCAGGTGTTCCCCAAGGCAGTCACCTTGGTCCTGTCCTGTTTGGTCTGTTCATAAACGACCTGCCAAATATTATTCACAATTCTCAGGTGCTTATGTACGCGGATGATGTGAAGCTGTGTTTAAATCTTACGTCCCCCTTGTCGCACTTACGGCTTCAAGAGGACTTAAATAGCCTGAACACATGGTGCAACGATAACATGTTGTTCCTCAACCATTCTAAATGTAATTTCATGTCATTCTATCGTAAAAACCCTTTCCTTACAAATTACTCGTTGGGAACAAGCAGGTTGGAACGTATTTATAAGGTTAACGATCTTGGAGTATTATTTTGCCACGACCTAAACTTTGCTGAGCACATTACCATAACAGCAAACAAAGCTAGGGGGGTACTTGCTTTTTTTAAGCGTTGGTCAAAGGAATTTGTTGATCCCTACATAACCAAGCATCTTTTTTCCTCTCTAGTTCGACCCATACTTGAGTATTGTTCATGTGTATGGTCTCCCCAATATCAGGTTCATCAAGCTCTACTAGAGTCAGTGCAGAAGCAGTTTCTCTTGTTTGCTCTGCGTGGGCTATTCGTGGACCCTCACCATCATCAACTACCACCGTACGCCGCGAGACTGCGGCTCTTAAACATTCCGTCTCTCCTGGATCGGAGAACTTGCCATGGTGTTCTCTTCCTACACAAACTGATACAGGGACAGATTGATTCTGCGGCACTGCTAGGCCGAATACAGTTTTGTGTTCCGGTCAGAACGTCACGACAATTCCGGCCGATATTTTTGGAAATATGCAGGACAAACTTTGACTGCCATCATCCGTTTCGTGTTCTTTGTACACACTATAATGAATTGTATCGTCTTTTGTCTTCTGATTGTCTGACTATTGGACATATCCTTAATGCGTTGTATGTATAATTTTGTTATAAATGTAAATTTTTAATTGTATATTATTAGAATAAGCATTATATACTAGCAGATATTTGTTAGTTCCTAATAAATGAAATGAAATGAAATGAAATATTTTCTTTGTTGAATATCTTCTGAACCGAGCATCAGATCGGGATGAATGTGGTGTCGTTGGCTGCGTATTGAACGCCAAAAGACAACAGTAGTTTCATCGTTTCTGTAGCTTAGGTGGTTTAGAAGTTATGGGCAGAATAACACAAAAAAAACAACGGTAAAATCTTCTATATTGAATATATCGGGATCAGATCGGGATGAATGTGGTGTCGTTGGCTGCGTATTGAACGCCAGAAGACAACAGTAGTTTCATCGTTTCTGTAGCTTATGTCGTTTAGAAGTTATGGGCAGAATAACACAAAAAAAAAACAACGGTAAAATCTTCTATATTGAATATATTTTCTTTGTTGAATATCTTCTCAACCGAGCATCAGATCGGGATGAATGTGGTGTCGTTGGCTGCGTATTGAACGCCAGATGACAACAGTAGTTTCATCGTTTCTGTAGCTTAAGTCGTTTAGAAGTTATGGGCAGAATAACACAAAAAAACAACGGTAAAATCTTCTATATTGAATATATATTCTTTGTTGAATATCTTCTCAACCGAGCATCAGATCGGGATGAATGTGGTGTCGTTGGCTACCTATTGAACGCCAAAAGACAACAGTAGTTTCATCGTTTCTGTAGCTTAAGTCGTTTAGAAGTTATGGGCAGAATAACACAAAAAAAAAACGGTAAAATTTTCTTTATTGAATATATTTTCTTTGTTGAATATCTTCTCAACCGAGCATCAAATCGGGATGAATGTGGTGTCGTTGGCTGCGTATTGAACGCCAGAAGACAACAGTAGTTTCATCGTTTCTGTAGCTTATGTCGTTTAGAAGTTATGGGCAGAATAACACAAAAAAAAAACAACGGTAAAATCTTCTATATTGAATATATATTCTTTGTTGAATATCTTCTGAACCGAGCATCAGATCGGGATGAATGTGGTGTCGTTGGCTGCGTATTGAACGCCAAAAGACAACAGTAGTTTCATCGTTTCTGTAGCTTAGGTGGTTTAGAAGTTATGGGCAGAATAACACAAAAAAACAACGGTAAAATCTTCTATATTGAATATATTTTCTTTGTTGAATATCTTCTCAACCGAGCATCAGATCGGGATGAATGTGGTGTCGTTGGCTGCGTATTGAACGCCAGATGACAACAGTAGTTTCATCGTTTCTGTAGCTTAAGTCGTTTAGAAGTTATGGGCAGAATAACACAAAAAAACAACGGTAAAATCTTCTATATTGAATATATATTCTTTGTTGAATATCTTCTCAACCGAGCATCAGATCGGGATGAATGTGGTGTCGTTGGCTACCTATTGAACGCCAAAAGACAACAGTAGTTTCATCGTTTCTGTAGCTTAGGTGGTTTAGAAGTTATGGGCAGTATAACACAAAAAAAAAAAAAAAGGGTAAAATCTTCTATATTGAATATATTTTCTTTGTTGAATATCTTCTCAACCGAGCATCAGATCGAAATGAATGTGGTGTCGTTGGCTGCGTATTGATCGCCAGAAGACAACAGTAGTTTCATCGTTTCTGTAGCTTAAGTCGTTTAGAAGTTATGGGCAGAATAACACAAAAAAAACAACGGTAAAATCTTCTATATTGAATATATTTTCTTTGTTGAATATCTTCTCAACCGAGCATCAGATCGGAATGAATGTGGTGTCGTTGGCTGCGTATTGAACGCCAAAAGACAACAGTAGTTTCATCGTTTCTGTAGCTTAGGTGGTTTAGAAGTTATGGGCAGAATAACACAAAAAAAAACAACGGTAAAATCTTCTATATTGAATATATTTTCTTTGTTGAATATCTTCTCAATCGAGCATCAGATCGGGATGAATGTGGTGTCGTTGGCTGCGTATTGAACGCCAAAAGACAACAGTAGTTTCATCGTTTCTGTAGCTTAAGTCGTTTAGGAGTTATGGGCAGAATAACACAAAAAAAAACGGTAAAATCTTCCATATTGAATATATTTTCTTTGTTGAATATCTTCTCAACCGAGCATCAGATCGGGATGAATGTGGTGTCGTTGGCTGTGTATTGAACGCCAAAAGACAACAGTAGTTTCATCGTTTCTGTAGCTTAGGTGGTTTAGAAGTTATGGGCAGAATAACACAAAAAAAAAACAACGGTAAAATCTTCTATATTGAATAGAAGCTTTCGAAGGTGTCGGTCGTGTTTTTTGCTCGCTCCTACGATTATTTTGATTCGCCTGTAAAGAGTCAATTAAAATTGTTGTCTTCGATTTTATTTAAATCAGCTGGAACGTTTCATTTAATTACGTTACCATCGGACCGCAAAAAGTTTCTACCTTGCCAGTTTATAACATTTTATAAATTTGCATATACTGTCCTCATACAAGAGACCGCCTAGTGTTTTGTTTTTGGACAGCCACGGTGTTGTTGTTTACATTTCGACTCCGTTACAACGCGCTTGCTGCTCTTTCTCCTGTTACATCTCTCTCTGGATCACCGCACTGACTGCTCTGCTCTCCTGGACTGCTCTCATGGTTACTCAGCTGTTGCTGTAAAGCTCTCTCTGAATTGCTGTACTTGCGCTCGCCGTTCTTCAACTGCGCGGGATTTGATTGCTCTCAGTCTGACAGCTCTCCCGATTTTGTCTGCTCAGAACCTACTCTCGCTGGATCGCTGCACTGACGCTGCCTATGCACGGTTTTGGACTGCTCTCCTGGTCTGATCTCCCGAACTACTCTGCTGTTGCTGTTGTTGCTGCTCCTTCCTTTGCCTATCTTCAATCTGCGCTGGATTTGTCAGCTTAAACTCTTGGCTCGACTTCGTCTCATCTACGATTCCCCCGCTCTTATCGACGATTATCGACGCTCTTCTCATCTCTTCGCTGGATTGGCCACTACGCTTTACTCTTTACTCTTGTCATCTCTTCGCTGGATTGGCCACTACGCTGTACTCTACGACAAATCTGGTGCTCTGGCAAGTTTGTTTGTTACCTTATTTCTGTGCGCATAGAATAACACTGATAACAATTATGTCGGTCGTTTGTAATGCCAAGAAATGCGAATTTGGAGGTGCCATTACGGGCGACTCCTACCTCGTATGCTGGCTGTGTGGTAACTGTGCACATTTGAAATGTGCCGGGGCTGGATCAAATGGCCGCCTTACAGACTTAATATCTAAAAAAATTGGCTTAACTTGGTCTTGCATCGCTTGCCGCGAGATCGAAAATGAAATGCGTACATTTATGCGACAGATCCGAAATGGTTTTCTTGATGTACGTAAGGATTTCGCAGCCCTTAACGAAAAATTCACTGCCGTCGAGTCTCAGTTTCTTGGCCTCAAACTCTTAAGTGAGTCGCCCAAGAGAAAAATACCACACAATGTGGCCTGTATGAATCTTATTGGAACACCTACTGCAAGTACGGTGCCAACGTTTTCTTTAACTACACCACAGGCACAGTCGGGCCATGTTGCTGTCCTCCCGCAACCAGAACCTAATGGTTCGCTCACACATAGTTCCGGACTTCAGATGGATTATGCGGGCGTCGTCTCACCGGAACCAAATGGATTTTTTACACCAAACAACTTTTTAAATTCGCCTGTCGTGATCGATAACCGACCGACTCCCGTACCAGCTGCAGTGGAGGCAGTTGCTTCTGCCTTACTAGCGGCCTCATCGCAGACTACAATAGCTCCGATCGTGACTACTCCTAGTTATGGCGCTAAACAACTTACTGGAGTTGCTCAACGCACCTCAAGACCGATTGCTGGAGTGGCTCCGACTAAATCGGTGTTTGTGTCACGCTTAAACCCGGATGCTACGGTTAAAGACATTATAGCCCACCTTAGCCACAAGTTAAACCTTTCTGCAACTGATTTCTCTGTCACCAAGTTTAATTTTAAATTGAGACGTAACATATCTTCTTTTAAGATTGATCTTTCTGATTTGATTCTACCTAGAGTTCTTGATACCAATATTTGGCCAGAGTTTGCCATTGTACATGAATTTGTCAATAAGAATAAAAATCACAGTAATGCTCGTAGCTCCCAAAGTACTTTGACAAAGTCGTTTCCTGTCGCGGAACCCTCTAACAAGCCTCAATAGGTTTATCGTCGCAGGTTATCTTATCTCAAGAACACCAAATCTAGGTCTTGTTCAAAAAGTATCAAAGATCCGGTCTTCAACTGGACCATTCCAGGTATCTGATTAGCTCGTTCCGAATTTTTGGCTCATAATACTACATGTTACAATAACTACCTGAACCGTTGCAAAAGAGAGTTTTTCGACAACCCTAAACAATTCTACGCTTTTGTTAATTCAAAACGAAAATCTTCTGTGTTTCCTTCATCGCTCCATTATAATAATACAAAAGTCTTTAATGATCTAGACAACTCTAATTTATTTGCTAATTTCTTCCAATCGACATACTCCTCTCATATTTATAATTCTTCCACCTATCCGTATTCGCTCCCACACTCAAATTCTATCAACATGCCTATAATTCACGTAGACGACATTTATCAGTGTCTAATGAACATGAAATCGTCATTTTCTGCCGGTCCCGATCTTATTCCTAGTTGTCTCCTTAAAAAATGCGCCAGTGCCCTGTCAGGTCCTTTGGCTAAACTCTTTCAAATGTCTCTTGACAAGAGCTTCTTTCCTGATTTGTGGAAAGAATCGTTTATTATTCCCCTCCATAAGAAGGGCAGTAGGTCGGATATTTCTAACTATCGAGGGATTTCGAAGCTCAGTGCCATACCCAAATTATTTGAAAAACTAATTACCTCACAGCTGCAACATCAATGTTCTTCAATAATGAGCCCTTCTCAGCATGGATTTATGAAGCGTCGGTCGACGACAACCAACCTCCTGGAATTTATTTCAATCATTCGAGATGGTTTTAATAACAAAGTGCAGTCGGATGTTATCTTCACCGACTTTAGTAAAGCCTTTGATTCTGTCAATCATTCGCTACTGCTTATGAAACTAGAATTGTTAGGATTTCCATATAGTTTATTAGATTGGCTTTCCAAATACCTACTTCAACGAACACAGAGAGTTTTATTCAACAACACATTGTCAAACTTGGTCTTTGTTACATCAGGTGTTCCCCAAGGCAGTCACCTTGGTCCTGTCCTGTTTGGTCTGTTCATAAACGACCTGCCAAATATTATTCACAATTCTCAGGTGCTTATGTACGCGGATGATGTGAAGCTGTGTTTAAATCTTACGTCCCCCTTGTCGCACTTACGGCTTCAAGAGGACTTAAATAGCCTGAACACATGGTGCAACGATAACATGTTGTTCCTCAACCATTCTAAATGTAATTTCATGTCATTCTATCGTAAAAACCCTTTCCTTACAAATTACTCGTTGGGAACAAGCAGGTTGGAACGTATTTATAAGGTTAACGATCTTGGAGTATTATTTTGCCACGACCTAAACTTTGCTGAGCACATTACCATAACAGCAAACAAAGCTAGGGGTGTACTTGCTTTTGTTAAGCGTTGGTCAAAGGAATTTGTTGATCCCTACATAACCAAGCATCTTTTTTCCTCTCTAGTTCGACCCATACTTGAGTATTGTTCATGTTTATGGTCTCCCCAATATCAGGTTCATCAAGCTCTACTAGAGTCAGTGCAGAAGCAGTTTCTCTTGTTTGCTCTGCGTGGGCTATTCGTGGACCCTCACCATCATCAACTACCACCGTACGCCGCGAGACTGCGGCTCTTAAACATTCCGTCTCTCCTGGATCGGAGAACTTGCCATGGTGTTCTCTTCCTACACAAACTGATACAGGGACAGATTGATTCTGCGGCACTGCTAGGCCGAATACAGTTTTGTGTTCCGGTCAGAACGTCACGACAATTCCGGCCGATATTTTTGGAAATATGCAGGACAAACTTTGACTGCCATCATCCGTTTCGTGTTCTTTGTACACACTATAATGAATTGTATCGTCTTTTGTCTTCTGATTGTCTGACTATTGGACATATCCTTAATGCGTTGTATGTATAATTTTGTTATAAATGTAAATTTTTAATTGTATATTATTAGAATAAGCATTATATACTAGCAGATATTTGTTAGTTCCTAATAAATGAAATGAAATGAAATGAAAAGAAAAATTTTCTTTGTTGAATATCTTCTGAACCGAGCATCAGATCGGGATGAATGTGGTGTCGTTGGCTGCGTATTGAACGCCAAAAGACAACAGTAGTTTCATCGTTTCTGTAGCTTAGGTGGTTTAGAAGTTATGGGCAGAATAACACAAAAAAAACAACGGTAAAATCTTCTATATTGAATATATCGGGATCAGATCGGGATGAATGTGGTGTCGTTGGCTGCGTATTGAACGCCAGAAGACAACAGTAGTTTCATCGTTTCTGTAGCTTATGTCGTTTAGAAGTTATGGGCAGAATAACACAAAAAAAAAACAACGGTAAAATCTTCTATATTGAATATATTTTCTTTGTTGAATATCTTCTCAACCGAGCATCAGATCGGGATGAATGTGGTGTCGTTGGCTGCGTATTGAACGCCAGATGACAACAGTAGTTTCATCGTTTCTGTAGCTTAAGTCGTTTAGAAGTTATGGGCAGAATAACACAAAAAAAACAACGGTAAAATCTTCTATATTGAATATATATTCTTTGTTGAATATCTTCTCAACCGAGCATCAGATCGGGATGAATGTGGTGTCGTTGGCTACCTATTGAACGCCAAAAGACAACAGTAGTTTCATCGTTTCTGTAGCTTAAGTCGTTTAGAAGTTATGGGCAGAATAACACAAAAAAAAACAACGGTAAAATTTTCTTTATTGAATATATTTTCTTTGTTGAATATCTTCTCAACCGAGCATCAAATCGGGATGAATGTGGTGTCGTTGGCTGCGTATTGAACGCCAGAAGACAACAGTAGTTTCATCGTTTCTGTAGCTTATGTCGTTTAGAAGTTATGGGCAGAATAACACAAAAAAAAACAACGGTAAAATCTTCTATATTGAATATATATTCTTTGTTGAATATCTTCTGAACCGAGCATCAGATCGGGATGAATGTGGTGTCGTTGGCTGCGTATTGAACGCCAAAAGACAACAGTAGTTTCATCGTTTCTGTAGCTTAGGTGGTTTAGAAGTTATGGGCAGAATAACACAAAAAAAACAACGGTAAAATCTTCTATATTGAATATATTTTCTTTGTTGAATATCTTCTCAACCGAGCATCAGATCGGGATGAATGTGGTGTCGTTGGCTGCGTATTGAACGCCAGATGACAACAGTAGTTTCATCGTTTCTGTAGCTTAAGTCGTTTAGAAGTTATGGGCAGAATAACACAAAAAAAACAACGGTAAAATCTTCTATATTGAATATATATTCTTTGTTGAATATCTTCTCAACCGAGCATCAGATCGGGATGAATGTGGTGTCGTTGGCTACCTATTGAACGCCAAAAGACAACAGTAGTTTCATCGTTTCTGTAGCTTAGGTGGTTTAGAAGTTATGGGCAGTATAACACAAAAAAAAAAAAAGGGTAAAATCTTCTATATTGAATATATTTTCTTTGTTGAATATCTTCTCAACCGAGCATCAGATCGAAATGAATGTGGTGTCGTTGGCTGCGTATTGATCGCCAGAAGACAACAGTAGTTTCATCGTTTCTGTAGCTTAAGTCGTTTAGAAGTTATGGGCAGAATAACACAAAAAAAACAACGGTAAAATCTTCTATATTGAATATATTTTCTTTGTTGAATATCTTCTCAACCGAGCATCAGATCGGAATGAATGTGGTGTCGTTGGCTGCGTATTGAACGCCAAAAGACAACAGTAGTTTCATCGTTTCTGTAGCTTAAGTGGTTTAGAAGTTATGGGCAGAATAACACAAAAAAAAACAACGGTAAAATCTTCTATATTGAATATATTTTCTTTGTTGAATATCTTCTCAATCGAGCATCAGATCGGGATGAATGTGGTGTCGTTGGCTGCGTATTGAACGCCAAAAGACAACAGTAGTTTCATCGTTTCTGTAGCTTAAGTCGTTTAGAAGTTATGGGCAGAATAACACAAAAAAAACAACGGTAAAATCTTCCATATTGAATATATTTTCTTTGTTGAATATCTTCTCAACCGAGCATCAGATCGGGATGAATGTGGTGTCGTTGGCTGTGTATTGAACGCCAAAAGACAACAGTAGTTTCATCGTTTCTGTAGCTTAGGTGGTTTAGAAGTTATGGGCAGAATAACACAAAAAAAACAACGGTAAAATCTTCTATATTGAATAGAAGCTTTCGAAGGTGTCGGTCGTGTTTTTTGCTCGCTCCTACGATTATTTTGATTCGCCTGTAAAGAGTCAATTAAAATTGTTGTCTTCGATTTTATTTAAATCAGCTGGAACGTTTCATTTAATTACGTTACCATCGGACCGCAAAAAGTTTCTACCTTGCCAGTTTATAACATTTTATAAATTTGCATATACTGTCCTCATACAAGAGACCGCCTAGTGTTTTGTTTTTGGACAGCCACGGTGTTGTTGTTTACATTTCGACTCCGTTACAACGCGCTTGCTGCTCTTTCTCCTGTTACATCTCTCTCTGGATCACCGCACTGACTGCTCTGCTCTCCTGGACTGCTCTCATGGTTACTCAGCTGTTGCTGTAAAGCTCTCTCTGAATTGCTGTACTTGCGCTCGCCGTTCTTCAACTGCGCGGGATTTGATTGCTCTCAGTCTGACAGCTCTCCCGATTTTGTCTGCTCAGAACCTACTCTCGCTGGATCGCTGCACTGACGCTGCCTATGCACGGTTTTGGACTGCTCTCCTGGTCTGATCTCCCGAACTACTCTGCTGTTGCTGTTGTTGCTGCTCCTTCCTTTGCCTATCTTCAATCTGCGCTGGATTTGTCAGCTTAAACTCTTGGCTCGACTTCGTCTCATCTACGATTCCCCCGCTCTTATCGACGATTATCGACGCTCTTCTCATCTCTTCGCTGGATTGGCCACTACGCTTTACTCTTTACTCTTGTCATCTCTTCGCTGGATTGGCCACTACGCTGTACTCTACGACAAATCTGGTGCTCTGGCAAGTTTGTTTGTTACCTTATTTCTGTGCGCATAGAATAACACTGATAACAATTATGTCGGTCGTTTGTAATGCCAAGAAATGCGAATTTGGAGGTGCCATTACGGGCGACTCCTACCTCGTATGCTGGCTGTGTGGTAACTGTGCACATTTGAAATGTGCCGGGGCTGGATCAAATGGCCGCCTTACAGACTTAATATCTAAAAAAATTGGCTTAACTTGGTCTTGCATCGCTTGCCGCGAGATCGAAAATGAAATGCGTACATTTATGCGACAGATCCGAAATGGTTTTCTTGATGTACGTAAGGATTTCGCAGCCCTTAACGAAAAATTCACTGCCGTCGAGTCTCAGTTTCTTGGCCTCAAACTCTTAAGTGAGTCGCCCAAGAGAAAAATACCACACAATGTGGCCTGTATGAATCTTATTGGAACACCTACTGCAAGTACGGTGCCAACGTTTTCTTTAACTACACCACAGGCACAGTCGGGCCATGTTGCTGTCCTCCCGCAACCAGAACCTAATGGTTCGCTCACACATAGTTCCGGACTTCAGATGGATTATGCGGGCGTCGTCTCACCGGAACCAAATGGATTTTTTACACCAAACAACTTTTTAAATTCGCCTGTCGTGATCGATAACCGACCGACTCCCGTACCAGCTGCAGTGGAGGCAGTTGCTTCTGCCTTACTAGCGGCCTCATCGCAGACTACAATAGCTCCGATCGTGACTACTCCTAGTTATGGCGCTAAACAACTTACTGGAGTTGCTCAACGCACCTCAAGACCGATTGCTGGAGTGGCTCCGACTAAATCGGTGTTTGTGTCACGCTTAAACACGGATGCTACGGTTAAAGACATTATAGCCCACCTTAGCCACAAGTTAAACCTTTCTGCAACTGATTTCTCTGTCACCAAGTTTAATTTTAAATTGAGACGTAACATATCTTCTTTTAAGATTGATCTTTCTGATTTGATTCTACCTAGAGTTCTTGATACCAATATTTGGCCAGAGTTTGCCATTGTACATGAATTTGTCAATAAGAATAAAAATCACAGTAATGCTCGTAGCTCCCAAAGTACTTTGACAAAGTCGTTTCCTGTCGCGGAACCCTCTAACAAGCCTCAATGGTTTTCGCGCAGGTTATCTTATCTCAAGAACACCAAATCTAGGTTGTTCAAAAAGTATCAAAGATCCGGTCTTCAACTGGACCATTCCAGGTATCTGATTGCTCGTTCCGAATTTTTGGCTCATAATACTACATGTTACAATAACTACCTAAACCGTTGCAAAAGAAGAGTTTTTCGACAACCCTAAACAATTCTACGCTTTTGTTAATTCAAAACGAAAATCTTCTGTGTTTCCTTCATCGCTCCATTATAATAATACAAAAGGCTTTAATGATCTAGACAACTCTAATTTATTTGCTAATTTCTTCCAATCGACATACTCCTCTCATATTTATAATTCTTCCACCTATCCGTATTCGCTCCCACACTCAAATTCTATCAACATGCCTATAATTCATTTTCTGCCGGTCCCGATCTTATTCCTAGTTGTCTCCTTAAAAAATGCGCCAGTGCCCTGTCAGGTCCTTTGGCTAAACTCTTTCAAATGTCTCTTGACAAGAGCTTCTTTCCTGATTTGTGGAAAGAATCGTTTATTATTCCCCTCCATAAGAAGGGCAGTAGGTCGGATATTTCTAACTATCGAGGGATTTCGAAGCTCAGTGCCATACCCAAATTATTTGAAAAACTAATTACCTCACAGCTGCAACATCAATGTTCTTCAATAATGAGCCCTTCTCAGCATGGATTTATGAAGCGTCGGTCGACGACAACCAACCTCCTGGAATTTATTTCAATCATTCGAGATGGTTTTAATAACAAAGTGCAGTCGGATGTTATCTTCACCGACTTTAGTAAAGCCTTTGATTCTGTCAATCATTCGCTACTGCTTATGAAACTAGAATTGTTAGGATTTCCATATAGTTTATTAGATTGGCTTTCCAAATACCTACTTCAACGAACACAGAGAGTTTTATTCAACAACACATTGTCAAACTTGGTCTTTGTTACATCAGGTGTTCCCCAAGGCAGTCACCTTGGTCCTGTCCTGTTTGGTCTGTTCATAAACGACCTGCCAAATATTATTCACAATTCTCAGGTGCTTATGTACGCGGATGATGTGAAGCTGTGTTTAAATCTTACGTCCCCCTTGTCGCACTTACGGCTTCAAGAGGACTTAAATAGCCTGAACACATGGTGCAACGATAACATGTTGTTCCTCAACCATTCTAAATGTAATTTCATGTCATTCTATCGTAAAAACCCTTTCCTTACAAATTACTCGTTGGGAACAAGCAGGTTGGAACGTATTTATAAGGTTAACGATCTTGGAGTATTATTTTGCCACGACCTAAACTTTGCTGAGCACATTACCATAACAGCAAACAAAGCTAGGGGTGTACTTGCTTTTGTTAAGCGTTGGTCAAAGGAATTTGTTGATCCCTACATAACCAAGCATCTTTTTTCCTCTCTAGTTCGACCCATACTTGAGTATTGTTCATGTTTATGGTCTCCCCAATATCAGGTTCATCAAGCTCTACTAGAGTCAGTGCAGAAGCAGTTTCTCTTGTTTGCTCTGCGTGGGCTATTCGTGGACCCTCACCATCATCAACTACCACCGTACGCCGCGAGACTGCGGCTCTTAAACATTCCGTCTCTCCTGGATCGGAGAACTTGCCATGGTGTTCTCTTCCTACACAAACTGATACAGGGACAGATTGATTCTGCGGCACTGCTAGGCCGAATACAGTTTTGTGTTCCGGTCAGAACGTCACGACAATTCCGGCCGATATTTTTGGAAATATGCAGGACAAACTTTGACTGCCATCATCCGTTTCGTGTTCTTTGTACACACTATAATGAATTGTATCGTCTTTTGTCTTCTGATTGTCTGACTATTGGACATATCCTTAATGCGTTGTATGTATAATTTTGTTATAAATGTAAATTTTTAATTGTATATTATTAGAATAAGCATTATATACTAGCAGATATTTGTTAGTTCCTAATAAATGAAATGAAATGAAATGAAATGAAATATTTTCTTTGTTGAATATCTTCTGAACCGAGCATCAGATCGGGATGAATGTGGTGTCGTTGGCTGCGTATTGAACGCCAAAAGACAACAGTAGTTTCATCGTTTCTGTAGCTTATGTCGTTTAGAAGTTATGGGCAGAATAACACAAAAAAAAAACAACGGTAAAATCTTCTATATTGAATATATATTCTTTGTTGAATATCTTCTGAACCGAGCATCAGATCGGGATGAATGTGGTGTCGTTGGCTGCGTATTGAACGCCAAAAGACAACAGTAGTTTCATCGTTTCTGTAGCTTAGGTGGTTTAGAAGTTATGGGAAGAATAACACAAAAAAAAACAACGGTAAAATCTTCTATATTGAATATATTTTCTTTGTTGAATATCTTCTCAACCGAGCATCAGATCGGGATGAATGTGGTGTCGTTGGCTGCGTATTGAACGCCAGATGACAACAGTAGTTTCATCGTTTCTGTAGCTTAAGTCGTTTAGAAGTTATGGGCAGAATAACACAAAAAAAACAACGGTAAAATCTTCTATATTGAATATATATTCTTTGTTGAATATCTTCTCAACCGAGCATCAGATCGGGATGAATGTGGTGTCGTTGGCTGCGTATTGAACGCCAGATGACAACAGTAGTTTCATCGTTTCTGTAGCTTAAGTCGTTTAGAAGTTATGGGCAGAATAACACAAAAAAAACAACGGTAAAATCTTCTATATTGAATATATTTTCTTTGTTGAATATCTTCTCAACCGAGCATCAGATCGGAATGAATGTGGTGTCGTTGGCTGCGTATTGAACGCCAAAAGACAACAGTAGTTTCATCGTTTCTGTAGCTTAAGTGGTTTAGAAGTTATGGGCAGAATAACACAAAAAAAAACAACGGTAAAATCTTCTATATTGAATATATTTTCTTTGTTGAATATCTTCTCAATCGAGCATCAGATCGGGATGAATGTGGTGTCGTTGGCTGCGTATTGAACGCCAAAAGACAACAGTAGTTTCATCGTTTCTGTAGCTTAAGTCGTTTAGAAGTTATGGGCAGAATAACACAAAAAAAACAACGGTAAAATCTTCCATATTGAATATATTTTCTTTGTTGAATATCTTCTCAACCGAGCATCAGATCGGGATGAATGTGGTGTCGTTGGCTGTGTATTGAACGCCAAAAGACAACAGTAGTTTCATCGTTTCTGTAGCTTAGGTGGTTTAGAAGTTATGGGCAGAATAACACAAAAAAAAAAACGGTAAAATCTTCTATATTGAATATATTTTCTTTGTTGAATATCTTCTCAACCGAGCATCAGATCGGAATGAATGTGGTGTCGTTGGCTGCGTATTTAACGCCAGAAGACAACAGTAGTTTCATCGTTTCTGTAGCTTAAGTCGTTTAGAAGTTATGGGCAGAATAACACAAAAAAAAACAACGGTAAAATCTTCTATATTGAATATATTTTCTTTGTTGAATATCTTCTCAACCGAGCATCAGATCGGGATGAATGTGGTGTCGTTGGCTGTGTATTGAACGCCAAAAGACAACAGTAGTTTCATCGTTTCTGTAGCTTAAGTGGTTTAGAAGTTATGGGCAGAATAACACAAAAAAAAACAACGGTAAAATCTTCTATATTGAATATATTTTCTTTGTTGAATATCTTCTCAACCGAGCATCAGATCGGGATGAATGTGGTGTCGTTGGCTGCGTATTGAACGCCAAAAGACAACAGTATTTTCATCGTTTCTGTAGCTTAAGTCGTTTAGAAGTTATGGGCAGAATAACACAAAAAAAACAACGGTAAAATCTTTTACTATATATTCAATATATTTTCTGTGCTGAATATCTTCTCAACGGAGCATCAGATCGTAATGAATGTAGTGTCGTTCGCTGCGTATTGAACGCCAGAAGACAACAGTAGTTTCATCGTTTCTGTAGCTTAGGTGGTTTAGAAGTTATGGGCAGAATAACAAAAAAAAAAAAACAACGGTAAAATCTTCTATATTGAATATATTTTCTTTGTTGAATATCTTCTCAACCGAGCATCAGATCGGAATGAATGTGGTGTCGTTGGCTGCGAATTGAACGCCAGAAGACAACAGTAGTTTCATCGTTTCTGTAGCTTAAGTCGTTAAGAAGTTATGGGCAGAATAACACAAAAAAAACAACGGTAAAATCTTCCATATTGAATATATTTTCTTTGTTGAATATCTTCTCAACCGAGCATCAGATCGGAATGAATGTGGTGTCGTTGGCTGCGTATTGAACGCCAGAAGACAACAGTAGTTTCATCGTTTCTGTAGCTTAAGTCGTTTAGAAGTTATGGGCAGAATAACACAAAAAAACAACGGTAAAATCTTCTATATTGAATATATTTTCTTTGTTGAATATCTTCTGAACCGAGCATCAGATCGGGATGAATGTGGTGTCGTTGGCTGTGTATTGAACGCCAAAAGACAACAGTAGTTTCATCGTTTCTGTAGCTTAGGTGGTTTAGAAGTTATGGGCAGAATAACACAAAAAAAAACAACGGTAAAATCTTCTATATTGAATATATTTTCTTTGTTGAATATCTTCTCAACCGAGCATCAGATCGGAATGAATGTGGTGTCGTTGGCTGCGTATTTAACGCCAGAAGACAACAGTAGTTTCATCGTTTCTGTAGCTTAGGTGGTTTAGAAGTTATGGGCAGAATAACACACAAAAAAAAAAACGGTAAAATCTTCTATATTGAATATATTTTCTTTGTTGAATATCTTCTCAACCGAGCATCAGATCGGGATGAATGTGGTGTCGTTGGCTGTGTATTGAACGCCAAAAGACAACAGTAGTTTCATCGTTTCTGTAGCTTAAGTGGTTTAGAAGTTATGGGCAGAATAACACAAAAAAACAACGGTAAAATCTTCTTTATTGAATATATTTTCTTTGTTGAATATCTTCTCAATCGAGCATCAGATCGGGATGAATGTGGTGTCGTTGGCTGCGTATTGAACGCCAGAAGACAACAGTAGTTTCATCGTTTCTGTAGCTTAAGTCGTTTAGAAGTTATAGGCAGAATAACACAAAAAAAAAACAACGGTAAAATCTTCTTTATTGAATATATTTTCTTTGTTGAATATCTTCTCAACCGAGCATCAAATCGGGATGAATGTGGTGTCGTTGGCTGCGTATTGAACGCCAGAAGACAACAGTAGTTTCATCGTTTCTGTAGCTTAAGTCGTTTAGAAGTTATGGGCAGAATAACACAAAAAAAACAACGGTAAAATCTTCCATATTGAATATATTTTCTTTGTTGAATATCTTCTCAACCGAGCATCAGATCGGAATGAATGTGGTGTCGTTGGCTGCGTATTGAACGCCAGAAGACAACAGTAGTTTCATCGTTTCTGTAGCTTAAGTCGTTTAGAAGTTATGGGCAGAATAACACAAAAAAAACAACGGTAAAATCTTCTTTATTGAATATATTTTCTTTGTTGAATATCTTCTCAACCGAGCATCAAATCGGGATGAATGTGGTGTCGTTGGCTGCGTATTGAACGCCAGAAGACAACAGTAGTTTCATCGTTTCTGTAGCTTAAGTCGTTTAGAAGTTATGGGCAGAATAACACAAAAAAAACAACGGTAAAATCTTCCATATTGAATATATTTTCTTTGTTGAATATCTTCTCAACCGAGCATCAGATCGGAATGAATGTGGTGTCGTTGGCTGCGTATTGAACGCCAGAAGACAACAGTAGTTTCATCGTTTCTGTAGCTTAAGTCGTTTAGAAGTTATGGGCAGAATAACACAAAAAAAACAACGGTAAAATCTTCTATATTGAATATATTTTCTTTGTTGAATATCTTCTGAACCGAGCATCAGATCGGGATGAATGTGGTGTCGTTGGCTGTGTATTGAACGCCAAAAGACAACAGTAGTTTCATCGTTTCTGTAGCTTAGGTGGTTTAGAAGTTATGGGCAGAATAACACAAAAAAAAAACAACGGTAAAATCTTCTATATTGAATATATTTTCTTTGTTGAATATCTTCTCAACCGAGCATCAGATCGGAATGAATGTGGTGTCGTTGGCTGCGTATTTAACGCCAGAAGACAACAGTAGTTTCATCGTTTCTGTAGCTTAGGTGGTTTAGAAGTTATGGGCAGAATAACACACAAAAAAAAAAAACGGTAAAATCTTCTATATTGAATATATTTTCTTTGTTGAATATCTTCTCAACCGAGCATCAGATCGGGATGAATGTGGTGTCGTTGGCTGTGTATTGAACGCCAAAAGACAACAGTAGTTTCATCGTTTCTGTAGCTTAAGTGGTTTAGAAGTTATGGGCAGAATAACACAAAAAAAACAACGGTAAAATCTTCTTTATTGAATATATTTTCTTTGTTGAATATCTTCTCAATCGAGCATCAGATCGGGATGAATGTGGTGTCGTTGGCTGCGTATTGAACGCCAGAAGACAACAGTAGTTTCATCGTTTCTGTAGCTTAAGTCGTTTAGAAGTTATAGGCAGAATAACACAAAAAAAAAACAACGGTAAAATCTTCTTTATTGAATATATTTTCTTTGTTGAATATCTTCTCAACCGAGCATCAAATCGGGATGAATGTGGTGTCGTTGGCTGCGTATTGAACGCCAGAAGACAACAGTAGTTTCATCGTTTCTGTAGCTTAAGTCGTTTAGAAGTTATGGGCAGAATAACACAAAAAAACAACGGTAAAATCTTCTTTATTGAATATATTTTCTTTGTTGAATATCTTCTCAATCGAGCATCAGATCGGGATGAATGTGGTGTCGTTGGCTGCGTATTGAACGCCAGAAGACAACAGTAGTTTCATCGTTTCTGTAGCTTAAGTCGTTTAGAAGTTATAGGCAGAATAACACAAAAAAAAAATAACGGTAAAATCTTCTTTATTGAATATATTTTCTTTGTTGAATATCTTCTCAACCGAGCATCAAATCGGGATGAATGTGGTGTCGTTGGCTGCGTATTGAACGCCAGAAGACAACAGTAGTTTTATCGTTTCTGTAGCTTATGTCGTTTAGAAGTTATGGGCAGAATAACACAAAAAAAAAAAACGGTAAAATCTTCTATATTGAATATATTTTCTTTGTTGAATATCTTCTGAACCGAGCATCAGATCGGGATGAATGTGGTGTCGTTGGCTGCGTATTGAACGCCAAAAGACAACAGTAGTTTCATCGTTTCTGTAGCTTAGGTGGTTTAGAAGTTATGGGCAGAATAACACAAAAAAAAACAACGGTAAAATCTTCTATATTGAATATATTTTCTTTGTTGAATATCTTCTCAACCGAGCATCAGATCGGGATGAATGTGGTGTCGTTGGCTGCGTATTGAACGCCAGATGACAACAGTAGTTTCATCGTTTCTGTAGCTTAGGTGGTTTAGAAGTTATGGGCAGAATAACACAAAAAAAAAACAACGGTAAAATCTTCTATATTGAATATATTTTCTTTGTTGAATATCTTCTCAACCGAGCATCAGATCGGGATGAATGTGGTGTCGTTGGCTGCGTATTGAACGCCAGATGACAACAGTAGTTTCATCGTTTCTGTAGCTTAAGTCGTTTAGAAGTTATGGGCAGAATAACACAAAAAAAACAACGGTAAAATCTTCTATATTGAATATATATTCTTTGTTGAATATCTTCTCAACCGAGCATCAGATCGGGATGAATGTGGTGTCGTTGGCTACCTATTGAACGCCAAAAGACAACAGTAGTTTCATCGTTTCTGTAGCTTAGGTGGTTTAGAAGTTATGGGCAGTATAACACAAAAAAAAAAAAAAGGGTAAAATCTTCTATATTGAATATATTTTCTTTGTTGAATATCTTCTCAACCGAGCATCAGATCGGGATGAATGTGGTGTCGTTGGCTGCGTATTGATCGCCAGAAGACAACAGTAGTTTCATCGTTTCTGTAGCTTAAGTCGTTTAGAAGTTATGGGCAGAATAACACAAAAAAAACAACGGTAAAATCTTCTATATTGAATATATTTTCTTTGTTGAATATCTTCTCAACCGAGCATCAGATCGGAATGAATGTGGTGTCGTTGGCTGCGTATTGAACGCCAAAAGACAACAGTAGTTTCATCGTTTCTGTAGCTTAAGTGGTTTAGAAGTTATGGGCAGAATAACACAAAAAAAAACAACGGTAAAATCTTCTATATTGAATATATATTCTTTGTTGAACATCTTCTCAATCGAGCATCAGATCGGGATGAATGTGGTGTCGTTGGCTGCGTATTGAACGCCAAAAGACAACAGTAGTTTCATCGTTTCTGTAGCTTAAGTCGTTTAGAAGTTATGGGCAGAATAACACAAAAAAAACAACGGTAAAATCTTCCATATTGAATATATTTTCTTTGTTGAATATCTTCTCAACCGAGCATCAGATCGGGATGAATGTGGTGTCGTTGGCTGTGTATTGAACGCCAAAAGACAACAGTAGTTTCATCGTTTCTGTAGCTTAGGTGGTTTAGAAGTTATGGGCAGAATAACACAAAAAAAAAAACAACGGTAAAATCTTCTATATTGAATATATTTTCTTTGTTGAATATCTTCTCAACCGAGCATCAGATCGGAATGAATGTGGTGTCGTTGGCTGCGTATTTAACGCCAGAAGACAACAGTAGTTTCATCGTTTCTGTAGCTTAAGTGGTTTAGAAGTTATGGGCAGAATAACACAAAAAAAACAACGGTAAAATCTTCTATATTGAATATATTTTCTTTGTTGAATATCTTCTCAACCGAGCATCAGATCGGGATGAATGTGGTGTCGTTGGCTGCGTATTGAACGCCAAAAGACAACAGTATTTTCATCGTTTCTGTAGCTTAAGTCGTTTAGAAGTTATGGGCAGAATAACACAAAAAAAAACAACGGTAAAATCTTTTACTATATATTCAATATATTTTCTGTGCTGAATATCTTCTCAACGGAGCATCAGATCGTAATGAATGTAGTGTCGTTCGCTGCGTATTGAACGCCAGAAGACAACAGTAGTTTCATCGTTTCTGTAGCTTAGGTGGTTTAGAAGTTATGGGCAGAATAACAAAAAAAAAAAAAACAACGGTAAAATCTTCTATATTGAATATATTTTCTTTGTTGAATATCTTCTCAACCGAGCATCAGATCGGAATGAATGTGGTGTCGTTGGCTGTGTATTGAACGCCAAAAGACAACAGTAGTTCCATCGTTTCTGTAGCTTAAGTGGTTTAGAAGTTATGGGCAGAATAACACAAAAAAAAACAACGGTAAAATCTTCTATATTGAATATATTTTCTTTGTTGAATATCTTCTCAACCGAGCATCAGATCGGAATGAATGTGGTGTCGTTGGCTGCGAATTGAACGCCAGAAGACAACAGTAGTTTCATCGTTTCTGTAGCTTAAGTCGTTTAGAAGTTATGGGCAGAATAACACAAAAAAAACAACGGTAAAATCTTCCATATTGAATATATTTTCTTTGTTGAATATCTTCTCAACCGAGCATCAGATCGGAATGAATGTGGTGTCGTTGGCTGCGTATTGAACGCCAGAAGACAACAGTAGTTTCATCGTTTCTGTAGCTTAAGTCGTTTAGAAGTTATGGGCAGAATAACACAAAAAAAACAACGGTAAAATCTTCTATATTGAATATATTTTCTTTGTTGAATATCTTCTCAATCGAGCATCAGATCGGGATGAATGTGGTGTCGTTGGCTGTGTATTGAACGCCAAAAGACAACAGTAGTTTCATCGTTTCTGTAGCTTAGGTGGTTTAGAAGTTATGGGCAGAATAACACAAAAAAAAACAACGGTAAAATCTTCTATATTGAATATATTTTCTTTGTTGAATATCTTCTCAACCGAGCATCAGATCGGAATGAATGTGGTGTCGTTGGCTGCGTATTTAACGCCAGAAGACAACAGTAGTTTCATCGTTTCTGTAGCTTAGGTGGTTTAGAAGTTATGGGCAGAATAACACAAAAAAAAAAAACGGTAAAATCTTCTATATTGAATATATTTTCTTTGTTGAATATCTTCTCAACCGAGCATCAGATCGGGATGAATGTGGTGTCGTTGGCTGTGTATTGAACGCCAAAAGACAACAGTAGTTTCATCGTTTCTGTAGCTTAAGTGGTTTAGAAGTTATGGGCAGAATAACACAAAAAAAACAACGGTAAAATCTTTTACTATATATTCAATATATTTTCTGTGCTGAATATCTTCTCAACGGAGCATCAGATCGTAATGAATGTAGTGTCGTTCGCTGCGTATTGAACGCCAGAAGACAACAGTAGTTTCATCGTTTCTGTAGCTTAGGTGGTTTAGAAGTTATGGGCAGAATAACAAAAAAAAAAAAAACAACGGTAAAATCTTCTATATTGAATATATTTTCTTTGTTGAATATCTTCTCAACCGAGCATCAGATCGGAATGAATGTGGTGTCGTTGGCTGTGTATTGAACGCCAAAAGACAACAGTAGTTTCATCGTTTCTGTAGCTTAAGTGGTTTAGAAGTTATGGGCAGAATAACACAAAAAAAACAACGGTAAAATCTTCTATATTGAATATATTTTCTTTGTTGAATATCTTCTCAACCGAGCATCAGATCGGAATGAATGTGGTGTCGTTGGCTGCGAATTGAACGCCAGAAGACAACAGTAGTTTCATCGTTTCTGTAGCTTAAGTCGTTTAGAAGTTATGGGCAGAATAACACAAAAAAAACAACGGTAAAATCTTCCATATTGAATATATTTTCTTTGTTGAATATCTTCTCAACCGAGCATCAGATCGGAATGAATGTGGTGTCGTTGGCTGCGTATTGAACGCCAGAAGACAACAGTAGTTTCATCGTTTCTGTAGCTTAAGTCGTTTAGAAGTTATGGGCAGAATAACACAAAAAAAACAACGGTAAAATCTTCTATATTGAATATATTTTCTTTGTTGAATATCTTCTCAATCGAGCATCAGATCGGGATGAATGTGGTGTCGTTGGCTGTGTATTGAACGCCAAAAGACAACAGTAGTTTCATCGTTTCTGTAGCTTAGGTGGTTTAGAAGTTATGGGCAGAATAACACAAAAAAAAAACAACGGTAAAATCTTCTATATTGAATATATTTTCTTTGTTGAATATCTTCTCAACCGAGCATCAGATCGGAATGAATGTGGTGTCGTTGGCTGCGTATTTAACGCCAGAAGACAACAGTAGTTTCATCGTTTCTGTAGCTTAGGTGGTTTAGAAGTTATGGGCAGAATAACACACAAAAAAAAAAAACGGTAAAATCTTCTATATTGAATATATTTTCTTTGTTGAATATCTTCTCAACCGAGCATCAGATCGGGATGAATGTGGTGTCGTTGGCTGTGTATTGAACGCCAAAAGACAACAGTAGTTTCATCGTTTCTGTAGCTTAAGTGGTTTAGAAGTTATGGGCAGAATAACACAAAAAAAACAACGGTAAAATCTTCTTTATTGAATATATTTTCTTTGTTGAATATCTTCTCAATCGAGCATCAGATCGGGATGAATGTGGTGTCGTTGGCTGCGTATTGAACGCCAGAAGACAACAGTAGTTTCATCGTTTCTGTAGCTTAAGTCGTTTAGAAGTTATAGGCAGAATAACACAAAAAAAAACAACGGTAAAATCTTCTTTATTGAATATATTTTCTTTGTTGAATATCTTCTCAACCGAGCATCAAATCGGGATGAATGTGGTGTCGTTGGCTGCGTATTGAACGCCAGAAGACAACAGTAGTTTCATCGTTTCTGTAGCTTAAGTCGTTTAGAAGTTATGGGCAGAATAACACAAAAAAACAACGGTAAAATCTTCTTTATTGAATATATTTTCTTTGTTGAATATCTTCTCAATCGAGCATCAGATCGGGATGAATGTGGTGTCGTTGGCTGCGTATTGAACGCCAGAAGACAACAGTAGTTTCATCGTTTCTGTAGCTTAAGTCGTTTAGAAGTTATAGGCAGAATAACACAAAAAAAAACAACGGTAAAATCTTCTTTATTGAATATATTTTCTTTGTTGAATATCTTCTCAACCGAGCATCAAATCGGGATGAATGTGGTGTCGTTGGCTGCGTATTGAACGCCAGAAGACAACAGTAGTTTTATCGTTTCTGTAGCTTATGTCGTTTAGAAGTTATGGGCAGAATAACACAAAAAAAAAAACAACGGTAAAATCTTCTATATTGAATATATTTTCTTTGTTGAATATCTTCTGAACCGAGCATCAGATCGGGATGAATGTGGTGTCGTTGGCTGCGTATTGAACGCCAAAAGACAACAGTAGTTTCATCGTTTCTGTAGCTTAGGTGGTTTAGAAGTTATGGGCAGAATAACACAAAAAAAAACAACGGTAAAATCTTCTATATTGAATATATTTTCTTTGTTGAATATCTTCTCAACCGAGCATCAGATCGGGATGAATGTGGTGTCGTTGGCTGCGTATTGAACGCCAGATGACAACAGTAGTTTCATCGTTTCTGTAGCTTAAGTCGTTTAGAAGTTATGGGCAGAATAACACAATAAAAAACAACGGTAAAATCTTCTATATTGAATATATATTCTTTGTTGAAAATCTTCTCAACCGAGCATCAGATCGGGATGAATGTGGTGTCGTTGGCTACGTATTGAACGCCAAATAACAACAGTAGTTTCATCGTTTCTGTAGCTTAGGTGGTTTAGAAGTTATGGGCAGAATAACACAAAAAAAAAAAACGGTAAAATCTTCTATATTGAATATATTTTCTTTGTTGAATATCTTCTCAACCGAGCATCAGATCGGGATGAATGTGGTGTCGTTGGCTGCGTATTGAACGCCAGAAGACAACAGTAGTTTCATCGTTTCTGTAGCTTAAGTTGTTTAGAAGTTATGGGCAGAATAACACAAAAAAAACAACGGTAAAATCTTCCATATTGAATATATTTTCTTTGTTGAATATCTTCTGAACCGAGCATCAGATCGGGATGAATGTGGTGTCGTTGGCTGCGTATTGAACGCCAAAAGACAACAGTAGTTTCATCGTTTCTGTAGCTTAGGTGGTTTAGAAGTTATGGGCAGAATAACACAAAAAAAAAACAACGGTAAAATCTTCTATATTGAATATATTTTCTTTGTTGAATATCTTCTCAACCGAGCATCAGATCGGGATGAATGTGGTGTCGTTGGCTGCGTATTGAACGCCAGATGACAACAGTAGTTTCATCGTTTCTGTAGCTTAAGTCGTTTAGAAGTTATGGGCAGAATAACACAATAAAAAACAACGGTAAAATCTTCTATATTGAATATATATTCTTTGTTGAATATCTTCTCAACCGAGCATCAGATCGGGATGAATGTGGTGTCGTTGGCTACGTATTGAACGCCAAATAACAACAGTAGTTTCATCGTTTCTGTAGCTTAGGTGGTTTAGAAGTTATGGGCAGAATAACACAAAAAAAAAAACGGTAAAATCTTCTATATTGAATATATTTTCTTTGTTGAATATCTTCTCAACCGAGCATCAGATCGGGATGAATGTGGTGTCGTTGGCTGCGTATTTAACGCCAGAAGACAACAGTAGTTTCATCGTTTCTGTAGCTTAAGTCGTTTAGAAGTTATGGGCAGAATAACACAAAAAAAAAACAACGGTAAAATCTTCTATATTGAATATATTTTCTTTGTTGAATATCTTCTGAACCGAGCATCAGATCGGGATGAATGTGGTGTCGTTGGCTGCGTATTGAACGCCAAAAGACAACAGTAGTTTCATCGTTTCTGTAGCTTAGGTGGTTTAGAAGTTATGGGCAGAATAACACACAAAAAAAAACAACGGTAAAATCTTCTATATTGAATATATTTTCTTTGTTGAATATCTTCTCAACCGAGCATCAGATCGGGATGAATGTGGTGTCGTTGGCTGCGTATTGAACGCCAGATGACAACAGTAGTTTCATCGTTTCTGTAGCTTAAGTCGTTTAGAAGTTATGGGCAGAATAACACAATAAAAAACAACGGTAAAATCTTCTATATTGAATATATATTCTTTGTTGAATATCTTCTCAACCGAGCATCAGATCGGGATGAATGTGGTGTCGTTGGCTACGTATTGAACGCCAAATAACAACAGTAGTTCCATCGTTTCTGTAGCTTAAGTGGTTTAGAAGTTATGGGCAGAATAACACAAAAAAAACAACGGTAAAATCTTCTATATTGAATATATTTTCTTTGTTGAATATCTTCTCAACCGAGCATCAGATCGGAATGAATGTGGTGTCGTTGGCTGCGAATTGAACGCCAGAAGACAACAGTAGTTTCATCGTTTCTGTAGCTTAAGTCGTTTAGAAGTTATGGGCAGAATAACACAAAAAAAACAACGGTAAAATCTTCCATATTGAATATATTTTCTTTGTTGAATATCTTCTCAACCGAGCATCAGATCGGGATGAATGTGGTGTCGTTGGCTGTGTATTGAACGCCAGAAGACAACAGTAGTTTCATCGTTTCTGTAGCTTAGGTGGTTTAGAAGTTATGGGCAGAATAACACAAAAAAAAAACAACGGTAAAATCTTCTATATTGAATATATTTTCTTTGTTGAATATCTTCTCAACCGAGCATCAGATCGGAATGAATGTGGTGTCGTTGGCTGCGTATTTAACGCCAGAAGACAACAGTAGTTTCATCGTTTCTGTAGCTTAAGTCGTTTAGAAGTTATGGGCAGAATAACACAAAAAAAAAACAACGGTAAAATCTTCTATATTGAATATATTTTCTTTGTTGAATATCTTCTCAACCGAGCATCAGATCGGAATGAATGTGGTGTCGTTGGCTGCGTATTGAACGCCAAAAGACAACAGTAGTTTCATCGTTTCTGTAGCTTAAGTGGTTTAGAAGTTATGGGCAGAATAACACAAAAAAAAACAACGGTAAAATCTTCTATATTGAATATATTTTCTTTGTTGAATATCTTCTCAACCGAGCATCAGATCGGGATGAATGTGGTGTCGTTGGCTGCGTATTGAGCGCCAAAAGACAACAGTAGTTTCATCGTTTCTGTAGCTTAAGTCGTTTAGAAGTTATGGGCAGAATAACACAAAAAAAACAACGGTAAAATCTTTTACTATATATTCAATATATTTTCTTTGTTGAATATCTTCTCAACGGAGCATCAGATCGTAATGAATGTAGTGTCGTTCGCTGCGTATTGAACGCCAGAAGACAACAGTAGTTTCATCGTTTCTGTAGCTTAGGTGGTTTAGAAGTTATGGGCAGAATAACACAAAAAAAAAAACAACGGTAAAATCTTCTATATTGAATATATTTTCTTTGTTGAATATCTTCTCAACCGAGCATCAGATCGGAATGAATGTGGTGTCGTTGGCTGTGTATTGAACGCCAAAAGACAACAGTAGTTCCATCGTTTCTGTAGCTTAAGTGGTTTAGAAGTTATGGGCAGAATAACACAAAAAAAAAAACGGTAAAATCTTCTATATTGAATATATTTTCTTTGTTGAATATCTTCTCAACCGAGCATCAGATCGGAATGAATGTGGTGTCGTTGGCTGCGAATTGAACGCCAGAAGACAACAGTAGTTTCATCGTTTCTGTAGCTTAAGTCGTTTAGAAGTTATGGGCAGAATAACACAAAAAAAACAACGGTAAAATCTTCCATATTGAATATATTTTCTTTGTTGAATATCTTCTCAACCGAGCATCAGATCGGAATGAATGTGGTGTCGTTGGCTGCGTATTGAACGCCAGAAGACAACAGTAGTTTCATCGTTTCTGTAGCTTAAGTCGTTTAGAAGTTATGGGCAGAATAACACAAAAAAAAAACAACGGTAAAATCTTCTATATTGAATATATTTTCTTTGTTGAATATCTTCTCAACCGAGCATCAGATCGGGATGAATGTGGTGTCGTTGGCTGCGTATTTAACGCCAGAAGACAACAGTAGTTTCATCGTTTCTGTAGCTTAGGTGGTTTAGAAGTTATGGGCAGAATAACACAAAAAAAAAAAAACGGTAAAATCTTCTATATTGAATATATTTTCTTTGTTGAATATCTTCTCAACCGAGCATCAGATCGGGATGAATGTGGTGTCGTTGGCTGTGTATTGAACGCCAAAAGACAACAGTAGTTTCATCGTTTCTGTAGCTTAAGTGGTTTAGAAGTTATGGGCAGAATAACACAAAAAAAACAACGGTAAAATCTTCTATATTGAATATATTTTCTTTGTTGAATATCTTCTCAACCGGGCATCAGATCGGGATGAATGTGGTGTCGTTGGCTGCGTATTGAACGCCAGAAGACAACAGTAGTTTCATCGTTTCTGTAGCTTAAGTCGTTTAGAAGTTATGGGCAGAATAACACAAAAAAAACAACGGTAAAATCTTCTATATTGAATATATTTTCTTTGTTGAATATCTTCTCAACCGAGCATCAGATCGGGATGAATGTGGTGTCGTTGGCTGCGTATTGAACGCCAGAAGACAACAGTAGTTTCATCGTTTCTGTAGCTTAAGTCGTTTAGAAGTTATGGGCAGAATAACACAAAAAAAAACAACGGTAAAATCTTCTATATTGAATATATTTTCTTTGTTGAATATCTTCTCAATCGAGCATCAGATCGGGATGAATGTGGTGTCGTTGGCTGCGAATTGAACGCCAGAAGACAACAGTAGTTTCATCGTTTCTGTAGCTTAAGTCGTTTAGAAGTTATGGGCAGAATAACACAAAAAAAACAACGGTAAAATCTTCTTTATTGAATATATTTTCTTTGTTGAATATCTTCTGAACCGAGCATCAGATCGGGATGAATGTGGTGTCGTTGGCTGCGTATTGAACGCCAAAAGACAACAGTAGTTTCATCGTTTCTGTAGCTTAGGTGGTTTAGAAGTTATGGGCAGAATAACACACAAAAAAAACAACGGTAAAATCTTCTATATTGAATATATTTTCTTTGTTGAATATCTTCTCAACCGAGCATCAGATCGGGATGAATGTGGTGTCGTTGGCTGCGTATTGAACGCCAGATGACAACAGTAGTTTCATCGTTTCTGTAGCTTAAGTCGTTTAGAAGTTATGGGCAGAATAACACAATAAAAAACAACGGTAAAATCTTCTATATTGAATATATATTCTTTGTTGAATATCTTCTCAACCGAGCATCAGATCGGGATGAATGTGGTGTCGTTGGCTACGTATTGAACGCCAAATAACAACAGTAGTTCCATCGTTTCTGTAGCTTAAGTGGTTTAGAAGTTATGGGCAGAATAACACAAAAAAAACAACGGTAAAATCTTCTATATTGAATATATTTTCTTTGTTGAATATCTTCTCAACCGAGCATCAGATCGGAATGAATGTGGTGTCGTTGGCTGCGAATTGAACGCCAGAAGACAACAGTAGTTTCATCGTTTCTGTAGCTTAAGTCGTTTAGAAGTTATGGGCAGAATAACACAAAAAAAACAACGGTAAAATCTTCCATATTGAATATATTTTCTTTGTTGAATATCTTCTCAACCGAGCATCAGATCGGGATGAATGTGGTGTCGTTGGCTGTGTATTGAACGCCAGAAGACAACAGTAGTTTCATCGTTTCTGTAGCTTAGGTGGTTTAGAAGTTATGGGCAGAATAACACAAAAAAAAAACAACGGTAAAATCTTCTATATTGAATATATTTTCTTTGTTGAATATCTTCTCAACCGAGCATCAGATCGGAATGAATGTGGTGTCGTTGGCTGCGTATTTAACGCCAGAAGACAACAGTAGTTTCATCGTTTCTGTAGCTTAAGTCGTTTAGAAGTTATGGGCAGAATAACACAAAAAAAACAACGGTAAAATCTTCTATATTGAATATATTTTCTTTGTTGAATATCTTCTCAACCGAGCATCAGATCGGAATGAATGTGGTGTCGTTGGCTGCGTATTGAACGCCAAAAGACAACAGTAGTTTCATCGTTTCTGTAGCTTAAGTGGTTTAGAAGTTATGGGCAGAATAACACAAAAAAAACAACGGTAAAATCTTCTATATTGAATATATTTTCTTTGTTGAATATCTTCTCAACCGAGCATCAGATCGGGATGAATGTGGTGTCGTTGGCTGCGTATTGAGCGCCAAAAGACAACAGTAGTTTCATCGTTTCTGTAGCTTAAGTCGTTTAGAAGTTATGGGCAGAATAACACAAAAAAAACAACGGTAAAATCTTTTACTATATATTCAATATATTTTCTGTGCTGAATATCTTCTCAACGGAGCATCAGATCGTAATGAATGTAGTGTCGTTCGCTGCGTATTGAACGCCAGAAGACAACAGTAGTTTCATCGTTTCTGTAGCTTAGGTGGTTTAGAAGTTATGGGCAGAATAACACAAAAAAAAAAAAACAACGGTAAAATCTTCTATATTGAATATATTTTCTTTGTTGAATATCTTCTCAACCGAGCATCAGATCGGAATGAATGTGGTGTCGTTGGCTGTGTATTGAACGCCAAAAGACAACAGTAGTTCCATCGTTTCTGTAGCTTAAGTGGTTTAGAAGTTATGGGCAGAATAACACAAAAAAAACAACGGTAAAATCTTCTATATTGAATATATTTTCTTTGTTGAATATCTTCTCAACCGAGCATCAGATCGGAATGAATGTGGTGTCGTTGGCTGCGAATTGAACGCCAGAAGACAACAGTAGTTTCATCGTTTCTGTAGCTTAAGTCGTTTAGAAGTTATGGGCAGAATAACACAAAAAAAACAACGGTAAAATCTTCCATATTGAATATATTTTCTTTGTTGAATATCTTCTCAACCGAGCATCAGATCGGAATGAATGTGGTGTCGTTGGCTGCGTATTGAACGCCAGAAGACAACAGTAGTTTCATCGTTTCTGTAGCTTAAGTCGTTTAGAAGTTATGGGCAGAATAACACAAAAAAAAACAACGGTAAAATCTTCTATATTGAATATATTTTCTTTGTTGAATATCTTCTCAACCGAGCATCAGATCGGGATGAATGTGGTGTCGTTGGCTGCGTATTTAACGCCAGAAGACAACAGTAGTTTCATCGTTTCTGTAGCTTAGGTGGTTTAGAAGTTATGGGCAGAATAACACAAAAAAAAAAAAACGGTAAAATCTTCTATATTGAATATATTTTCTTTGTTGAATATCTTCTCAACCGAGCATCAGATCGGGATGAATGTGGTGTCGTTGGCTGTGTATTGAACGCCAAAAGACAACATTAGTTTCATCGTTTCTGTAGCTTAAGTGGTTTAGAAGTTATGGGCAGAATAACACAAAAAAAACAACGGTAAAATCTTCTATATTGAATATATCGGGATCAGATCGGGATGAATGTGGTGTCGTTGGCTGCGTATTGAACGCCAGAAGACAACAGTAGTTTCATCGTTTTGTAGCTTAAGTCATTTAGAAGTTATGGGCAGAATAACACAAAAAAAAACAACGGTAAAATCTTCTATATTGAATATATTTTCTTTGTTGAATATCTTCTCAACCGAGCATCAGATCGGGATGAATGTGGTGTCGTTGGCTGCGTATTGAACGCCAGAAGACAACAGTAGTTTCATCGTTTCTGTAGCTTAAGTCGTTTAGAAGTTATGGGCAGAATAACACAAAAAAAACAACGGTAAAATCTTCTTTATTGAATATATTTTCTTTGTTGAATATCTTCTCAATCGAGCATCAGATCGGGATGAATGTGGTGTCGTTGGCTGCGAATTGAACGCCAGAAGACAACAGTAGTTTCATCGTTTCTGTAGCTTAAGTCGTTTAGAAGTTATGGGCAGAATAACACAAAAAAAACAACGGTAAAATCTTTTACTATATATTCAATATATTTTCTGTGCTGAATATCTTCTCAACGGAGCATCAGATCGTAATGAATGTAGTGTCGTTCGCTGCGTATTGAACGCCAGAAGACAACAGTAGTTTCATCGTTTCTGTAGCTTAGGTGGTTTAGAAGTTATGGGCAGAATAACACAAAAAAAAAAAACAACGGTAAAATCTTCTATATTGAATATATTTTCTTTGTTAAATATCTTCTCAACCGAGCATCAGATCGGAATGAATGTGGTGTCGTTGGCTGTGTATTGAACGCCAAAAGACAACAGTAGTTCCATCGTTTCTGTAGCTTAAGTGGTTTAGAAGTTATGGGCAGAATAACACAAAAAAACAACGGTAAAATCTTCTATATTGAATATATTTTCTTTGTTGAATATCTTCTCAACCGAGCATCAGATCGGAATGAATGTGGTGTCGTTGGCTGCGAATTGAACGCCAGAAGACAACAGTAGTTTCATCGTTTCTGTAGCTTAAGTCGTTTAGAAGTTATGGGCAGAATAACACAAAAAAAACAACGGTAAAATCTTCCATATTGAATATATTTTCTTTGTTGAATATCTTCTCAACCGAGCATCAGATCGGAATGAATGTGGTGTCGTTGGCTGCGTATTGAACGCCAGAAGACAACAGTAGTTTCATCGTTTCTGTAGCTTAAGTCGTTTAGAAGTTATGGGCAGAATAACACAAAAAAAAAACAACGGTAAAATCTTCTATATTGAATATATTTTCTTTGTTGAATATCTTCTCAACCGAGCATCAGATCGGGATGAATGTGGTGTCGTTGGCTGCGTATTTAACGCCAGAAGACAACAGTAGTTTCATCGTTTCTGTAGCTTAGGTGGTTTAGAAGTTATGGGCAGAATAACACACAAAAAAAAACAACGGTAAAATCTTCTATATTGAATATATTTTCTTTGTTGAATATCTTCTCAACCGAGCATCAGATCGGGATGAATGTGGTGTCGTTGGCTGTGTATTGAACGCCAAAAGACAACAGTAGTTTCATCGTTTCTGTAGCTTAAGTGGTTTAGAAGTTATGGGCAGAATAACACAAAAAAAACAACGGTAAAATCTTCTATATTGAATATATTTTTCTCAACGGGCATCAGATCGGGATGAATGTGGTGTCGTTGGCTGCGTATTGAACGCCAGAAGACAACAGTAGTTTCATCGTTTCTGTAGCTTAAGTCATTTAGAAGTTATGGGCAGAATAACACAAAAAAAAACAACGGTAAAATCTTCTATATTGAATATATTTTCTTTGTTGAATATCTTCTCAACCGAGCATCAGATCGGGATGAATGTGGTGTCGTTGGCTGCGTATTGAACGCCAGAAGACAACAGTAGTTTCATCGTTTCTGTAGCTTAAGTCGTTTAGAAGTTATGGGCAGAATAACACAAAAAAAACAACGGTAAAATCTTCTTTATTGAATATATTTTCTTTGTTGAATATCTTCTCAATCGAGCATCAGATCGGGATGAATGTGGTGTCGTTGGCTGCGAATTGAACGCCAGAAGACAACAGTAGTTTCATCGTTTCTGTAGCTTAAGTCGTTTAGAAGTTATGGGCAGAATAACACAAAAAAAACAACGGTAAAATCTTCCATATTGAATATATTTTCTTTGTTGAATATCTTCTCAACCGAGCATCAGATCGGAATGAATGTGGTGTCGTTGGCTGCGTATTGAACGCCAGAAGACAACAGTAGTTTCATCGTTTCTGTAGCTTAAGTCGTTTAGAAGTTATGGGCAGAATAACACAAAAAAAACAACGGTAAAATCTTCTATATTGAATATATTTTCTTTGTTGAATATCTTCTCAACCGAGCATCAGATCGGGATGAATGTGGTGTCGTTGGCTGTGTATTGAACGCCAAAAGACAACAGTAGTTTCATCGTTTCTGTAGCTTAGGTGGTTTAGAAGTTATGGGCAGAATAACACAAAAAAAAACAACGGTAAAATCTTCTATATTGAATATATTTTCTTTGTTGAATATCTTCTCAACCGAGCATCAGATCGGAATGAATGTGGTGTCGTTGGCTGCGTATTTAACGCCAGAAGACAACAGTAGTTTCATCGTTTCTGTAGCTTAGGTGGTTTAGAAGTTATGGGCAGAATAACACAAAAAAAAAAAAACGGTAAAATCTTCTATATTGAATATATTTTCTTTGTTGAATATCTTCTCAACCGAGCATCAGATCGGGATGAATGTGGTGTCGTTGGCTGTGTATTGAACGCCAAAAGACAACAGTAGTTTCATCGTTTCTGTAGCTTAAGTGGTTTAGAAGTTATGGGCAGAATAACACAAAAAAAACAACGGTAAAATCTTCTATATTGAATATATCGGGATCAGATCGGGATGAATGTGGTGTCGTTGGCTGCGTATTGAACGCCAGAAGACAACAGTAGTTTCATCGTTTTGTAGCTTAAGTCATTTAGAAGTTATGGGCAGAATAACACAAAAAAAAACAACGGTAAAATCTTCTATATTGAATATATTTTCTTTGTTGAATATCTTCTCAACCGAGCATCAGATCGGGATGAATGTGGTGTCGTTGGCTGCGTATTGAACGCCAGAAGACAACAGTAGTTTCATCGTTTCTGTAGCTTAAGTCGTTTAGAAGTTATGGGCAGAATAACACAAAAAAACAACGGTAAAATCTTCTTTATTGAATATATTTTCTTTGTTGAATATCTTCTCAATCGAGCATCAGATCGGGATGAATGTGGTGTCGTTGGCTGCGTATTGAACGCCAGAAGACAACAGTAGTTTCATCGTTTCTGTAGCTTAAGTCGTTTAGAAGTTAAAGGCAGAATAACACAAAAAAAACAACGGTAAAATCTTCTTTATTGAATATATTTTCTTTGTTGAATATCTTCTCAACCGAGCATCAAATCGGGATGAATGTGGTGTCGTTGGCTGCGTATTGAACGCCAGAAGACAACAGTAGTTTTATCGTTTCTGTAGCTTATGTCGTTTAGAAGTTATGGGCAGAATAACACAAAAAAAAAACAACGGTAAAATCTTATATATTGAATATATTTTCTTTGTTGAATATCTTCTGAACCGAGCATCAGATCGGGATGAATGTGGTGTCGTTGGCTGCGTATTGAACGGCAAAAGACAACAGTAGTTTCATCGTTTCTGTAGCTTAGGTGGTTTAGAAGTTATGGGCAGAATAACACAAAAAAAAAACAACGGTAAAATCTTCTATATTGAATATATTTTCTTTGTTGAATATCTTCTCAACCGAGCATCAGATCGGGCTGAATGTGATGTCGTTGGCTGCGTATTGAACGCCAGATGACAACAGTAGTTTCATCGTTTCTGTAGCTTAAGTCGTTTAGAAGTTATGGGCAGAATAACACAATAAAAAACAACGGTAAAATCTTCTATATTGAATATATATTCTTTGTTGAATATCTTCTCAACCGAGCATCAGATCGGGATGAATGTGGTGTCGTTGGCTACGTATTGAACGCCAAATAACAACAGTAGTTTCATCGTTTCTGTAGCTTAGGTGGTTTAGAAGTTATGGGCAGAATAACACAAAAAAAAAACAACGGTAAAATCTTCTATATTGAATATATTTTCTTTGTTGAATATCTTCTCAACCGAGCATCAGATCGGGATGAATGTGGTGTCGTTGGCTGCGTATTGAACGCCAGAAGACAACAGTAGTTTCATCGTTTCTGTAGCTTAAGTTATTTAGAAGTTATGGGCAGAATAACACAAAAAAAACAACGGTAAAATCTTCCATATTGAATATATTTTCTTTGTTGAATATCTTCTCAACCGAGCATCAGATCGGGATGAATGTGGTGTCGTTGGCTACGTATTGAACGCCAAAAGACAACAGTAGTTTCATCGTTTCTGTAGCTTAGGTGGTTTAGAAGTTATGGGCAGTATAACACAAAAAAAAAACAACGGTAAAATCTTCTATATTGAATATATTTTCTTTGTTGAATATCTTCTCAACCGAGCATCAGATCGGGATGAATGTGGTGTCGTTGGCTGCGTATTGAACGCCAAAAGACAACAGTAGTTTCATCGTTTCTGTAGCTTAAGTGGTTTAGAAGTTATGGGCAGAATAACACAAAAAAAACAACGGTAAAATCTTCTATATTGAATATATCGGGATCAGATCGGGATGAATGTGGTGTCGTTGGCTGCGTATTGAACGCCAGAAGACAACAGTAGTTTCATCGTTTCTGTAGCTTAGGTGGTTTAGAAGTTATGGGCAGAATAACAAAAAAAAAAAAAAAAACGGTAAAATCTTCTATATTGAATATATTTTCTTTGTTGAATATCTTCTCAACCGAGCATCAGATCGGGATGAATGTGGTGTCGTTGGCTGCGTATTGAACGGCAAAAGACAACAGTAGTTTCATCGTTTCTGTAGCTTAGGTGGTTTAGAAGTTATGGGCAGAATAACACAAAAAAAAACAACGGTAAAATCTTCTATATTGAATATATTTTCTTTGTTGAATATCTTCTCAACCGAGCATCAGAGCGGGATGAATGTGGTGTCGTTGGCTGCGTATTGAACGCCAGATGACAACAGTAGTTTCATCGTTTCTGTAGCTTAAGTCGTTTAGAAGTTATGGGCAGAATAACACAATAAAAAACAACGGTAAAATCTTCTATATTGAATATATATTCTTTGTTGAATATCTTCTCAACCGAGCATCAGATCGGGATGAATGTGGTGTCGTTGGCTACGTATTGAACGCCAAATAACAACAGTAGTTTCATCGTTTCTGTAGCTTAGGTGGTTTAGAAGTTATGGGCAGAATAACACAAAAAAAAAAAACGGTAAAATCTTCTATATTGAATATATTTTCTTTGTTGAATATCTTCTCAACCGAGCATCAGATCGGGAAGAATGTGGTGTCGTTGGCTGCGTATTGAACGCCAGAAGACAACAGTAGTTTCATCGTTTCTGTAGCTTAAGTTGTTTAGAAGTTATGGGCAGAATAACACAAAAAAAACAACGGTAAAATCTTCCATATTGAATATATTTTCTTTGTTGAATATCTTCTCAACCGAGCATCAGATCGGGATGAATGTGGTGTCGTTGGCTACGTATTGAACGCCAAAAGACAACAGTAGTTTCATCGTTTCTGTAGCTTAGGTGGTTTAGAAGTTATGGGCAGTATAACACAAAAAAAAAAAAACGGTAAAATCTTCTATATTGAATATATTTTCTTTGTTGAATATCTTCTCAACCGAGCATCAGATCGGGATGAATGTGGTATCGTTGGCTGCGTATTGAACGCCAAAAGACAACAGTAGTTTCATCGTTTCTGTAGCTTAAGTGGTTTAGAAGTTATGGGCAGAATAACACAAAAAAAACAACGGTAAAATCTTCTATATTGAATATATTTCACGGGATCAGATCGGGATGAATGTGGTGTCGTTGGCTGCGTATTGAACGCCAGAAGACAACAGTAGTTTCATCGTTTCTGTAGCTTAGGTGGTTTAGAAGTTATGGGCAGAATAAAACAAAAAAAAAAAAAACGGTAAAATCTTCTATATTGAATATATTTTCTTTGTTGAATATCTTCTCAACCGAGCATCAGATCGGGATGAATGTGGTGTCGTTGGCTGCGTATTGAACGGCAAAAGACAACAGTAGTTTCATCGTTTCTGTAGCTTAGGTGGTTTAGAAGTTATGGGCAGAATAACACAAAAAAAAACAACGGTAAAATCTTCTATATTGAATATATTTTCTTTGTTGAATATCTTCTCAACCGAGCATCAGAGCGGGATGAATGTGGTGTCGTTGGCTGCGTATTGAACGCCAGATGACAACAGTAGTTTCATCGTTTCTGTAGCTTAAGTCGTTTAGAAGTTATGGGCAGAATAACACAATAAAAAACAACGGTAAAATCTTCTATATTGAATATATATTCTTTGTTGAATATCTTCTCAACCGAGCATCAGATCGGGATGAATGTGGTGTCGTTGGCTACGTATTGAACGCCAAATAACAACAGTAGTTTCATCGTTTCTGTAGCTTAGGTGGTTTAGAAGTTATGGGCAGAATAACACAAAAAAAAAACAACGGTAAAATCTTCTATATTGAATATATTTTCTTTGTTGAATATCTTCTCAACCGAGCATCAGATCGGGATGAATGTGGTGTCGTTGGCTGCGTATTGAACGCCAGAAGACAACAGTAGTTTCATCGTTTCTGTAGCTTAAGTTGTTTAGAAGTTATGGGCAGAATAACACAAAAAAAACAACGGTAAAATCTTCCATATTGAATATATTTTCTTTGTTGAATATCTTCTCAACCGAGCATCAGATCGGGATGAATGTGGTGTCGTTGGCTACGTATTGAACGCCAAAAGACAACAGTAGTTTCATCGTTTCTGTAGCTTAGGTGGTTTAGAAGTTATGGGCAGTATAACACAAAAAAAAACAACGGTAAAATCTTCTATATTGAATATATTTTCTTTGTTGAATATCTTCTCAACCGAGCATCAGATCGGGATGAATGTGGTGTCGTTGGCTGCGTATTGAACGCCAAAAGACAACAGTAGTTTCATCGTTTCTGAAGCTTAAGTGGTTTAGAAGTTATGGGCAGAATAACACAAAAAAAACAACGGTAAAATCTTCTATATTGAATATATCGGGATCAGATCGGGATGAATGTGGTGTCGTTGGCTGCGTATTGAACGCCAGAAGACAACAGTAGTTTCATCGTTTCTGTAGCTTAGGTGGTTTAGAAGTTATGGGCAGAATAACAAAAAAAAAAAAAAACAACGGTAAAATCTTCTATATTGAATATATTTTCTTTGTTGAATATCTTCTCAACCGAGCATCAGATCGGAATGAATGTGGTGTCGTTGGCTGTGTATTGAACGCCAAAAGACAACAGTAGTTCCATCGTTTCTGTAGCTTAAGTGGTTTAGAAGTTATGGGCAGAATAACACAAAAAAAAACAACGGTAAAATCTTCTATATTGAATATATTTTCTTTGTTGAATATCTTCTCAACCGAGCATCAGATCGGGATGAATGTGGTGTCGTTGGCTGCGTATTGAACGCCAAAAGACAACAGTAGTTTCATCGTTTCTGTAGCTTAAGTCGTTTAGAAGTTATGGGCAGAATAACACAAAAAAAACAACGGTAAAATCTTCTATATTGAATATATATTCTTTGTTGAATATCTTCTCAACCGAGCATCAGATCGGGATGAATGTGGTGTCGTTGGCTACGTATTGAACGCCAAAAGACAACAGTAGTTTCATCGTTTCTGTAGCTTAGGTGGTTTAGAAGTTATGGGCAGAATAACACAAAAAAAAACAACGGTAAAATTTTCTTTATTGAATATATTTTCTTTGTTGAATATCTTCTCAACCGAGCATCAGATCGGGATGAATGTGGTGTCGTTGGCTGCGTATTGAACGCCAGAAGACAACAGTAGTTTCATCGTTTCTGTAGCTTATGTCGTTTAGAAGTTATGGGCAGAATAACACAAAAAAAAAACAACGGTAAAATCTTCTATATTGAATATATTTTCTTTGTTGAATATCTTCTGAACCGAGCATCAGATCGGGATGAATGTGGTGTCGTTGGCTGCGTATTGAACGCCAAAAGACAACAGTAGTTTCATCGTTTCTGTAGCTTAGGTGGTTTAGAAGTTATGGGCAGAATAACACAAAAAAAAACAACGGTAAAATCTTCTATATTGAATATATTTTCTTTGTTGAATATCTTCTCAACCGAGCATCAGATCGGGATGAATGTGGTGTCGTTGGCTGCGTATTGAACGCCAAAAGACAACAGTAGTTTCATCGTTTCTGTAGCTTAGGTGGTTTAGAAGTTATGGGCAGTATAACACAAAAAAAAAACAACGGTAAAATCTTCTATATTGAATATATTTTCTTTGTTGAATATCTTCTCAACCGAGCATCAGATCGGGATGAATGTGGTGTCGTTGGCTGCGTATTGAACGCCAAAAGACAACAGTAGTTTCATCGTTTCTGTAGCTTAAGTGGTTTAGAAGTTATGGGCAGAATAACACAAAAAAAACAACGGTAAAATCTTCTATATTGAATATATCACGGGATCAGATCGGGATGAATGTGGTGTCGTTGGCTGCGTATTGAACGCCAAAAGACAACAGTAGTTTCATCGTTTCTGTAGCTTAGGTGGTTTAGAAGTTATGGGCAGAATAACAAAAAAAAAAAAAACAACGGTAAAATCTTCTATATTGAATATATTTTCTTTGTTGAATATCTTCTCAACCGAGCATCAGATCGGGATGAATGTGGTGTCGTTGGCTGCGTATTGAACGCCAAAAGACAACAGTAGTTCCATCGTTTCTGTAGCTTAAGTGGTTTAGAAGTTATGGGCAGAATAACACAAAAAAAACAACGGTAAAATCTTCTATATTGAATATATTTTCTTTGTTGAATATCTTCTCAACCGAGCATCAGATCGGGATGAATGTGGTGTCGTTGGCTGCGTATTGAACGCCAAAAGACAACAGTAGTTCCATCGTTTCTGTAGCTTAAGTCGTTTAGAAGTTATGGGCAGAATAACACAAAAAAAACAACGGTAAAATCTTCTATATTGAATATATATTCTTTGTTGAATATCTTCTCAACCGAGCATCAGATCGGGATGAATGTGGTGTCGTTGGCTACGTATTGAACGCCAAAAGACAACAGTAGTTTCATCGTTTCTGTAGCTTAGGTGGTTTAGAAGTTATGGGCAGAATAACACAAAAAAAAACAACGGTAAAATTTTCTTTATTGAATATATTTTCTTTGTTGAATATCTTCTCAACCGAGCATCAGATCGGGATGAATGTGGTGTCGTTGGCTGCGTATTGAACGCCAGAAGACAACAGTAGTTTCATCGTTTCTGTAGCTTATGTCGTTTAGAAGTTATGGGCAGAATAACACAAAAAAAAAACAACGGTAAAATCTTCTATATTGAATATATTTTCTTTGTTGAATATCTTCTGAACCGAGCATCAGATCGGGATGAATGTGGTGTCGTTGGCTGCGTATTGAACGCCAAAAGACAACAGTAGTTTCATCGTTTCTGTAGCTTAGGTGGTTTAGAAGTTATGGGCAGAATAACACAAAAAAAACAACGGTAAAATCTTCTATATTGAATATATTTTCTTTGTTGAATATCTTCTCAACCGAGCATCAGATCGGGATGAATGTGGTGTCGTTGGCTGCGTATTGAACGCCAGATGACAACAGTAGTTTCATCGTTTCTGTAGCTTAAGTCGTTTAGAAGTTATGGGCAGAATAACAAAAAAAAAACAACGGTAAAATCTTCTATACTGAATATATATTCTTTGTTGAATATCTTCTCAACCGAGCATCAGATCGGGATGAATGTGGTGTCGTTGGCTACCTATTGAACGCCAAAAGACAACAGTAGTTTCATCGTTTCTGTAGCTTAGGTGGTTTAGAAGTTATGGGCAGTATAACACAAAAAAAAAAAAAAGGGTAAAATCTTCTATATTGAATATATTTTCTTTGTTGAATATCTTCTCAACCGAGCATCAGATCGGGATGAATGTGGTGTCGTTGGCTGCGTATTGATCGCCAGAAGACAACAGTAGTTTCATCGTTTCTGTAGCTTAAGTCGTTTAGAAGTTATGGGCAGAATAACACAAAAAAAACAACGGTAAAATCTTCTATATTGAATATATTTTCTTTGTTGAATATCTTCTCAACCGAGCATCAGATCGGGATGAATGTGGTGTCGTTGGCTGTGTATTGAACGCCAAAAGACAACAGTAGTTTCATCGTTTCTGTAGCTTAGGTGGTTTAGAAGTTATGGGCAGAATAACACAAAAAAAAAACAACGGTAAAATCTTCTATATTGAATATATTTTCTTTGTTGAATATCTTCTCAACCGAGCATCAGATCGGAATGAATGTGGTGTCGTTGGCTGCGTATTTAACGCCAGAAGACAACAGTAGTTTCATCGTTTCTGTAGCTTAGGTGGTTTAGAAGTTATGGGCAGAATAACACAAAAAAAAAACAACGGTAAAATCTTCTATATTGAATATATTTTCTTTGTTGAATATCTTCTCAACCGAGCATCAGATCGGGATGAATGTGGTGTCGTTGGCTGTGTATTGAACGCCAAAAGACAACAGTAGTTTCATCGTTTCTGTAGCTTAAGTGGTTTAGAAGTTATGGGCAGAATAACACAAAAAAAAACAACGGTAAAATCTTCTATATTGAATATATTTTCTTTGTTGAATATCTTCTCAACCGAGCATCAGATCGGGATGAATGTGGTGTCGTTGGCTGCGTATTGAACGCCAAAAGACAACAGTAGTTTCATCGTTTCTGTAGCTTAAGTCGTTTAGAAGTTATGGGCAGAATAACACAAAAAAAACAACGGTAAAATCTTCTATATTGAATATATTTTCTTTGTTGAATATCTTCTCAACCGAGCATCAGATCGGGATGAATGTGGTGTCGTTGGCTGTGTATTGAACGCCAAAAGACAACAGTAGTTTCATCGTTTCTGTAGCTTAGGTGGTTTAGAAGTTATGGGCAGAATAACACAAAAAAAAAAACAACGGTAAAATCTTCTATATTGAATATATTTTCTTTGTTGAATATCTTCTCAACCGAGCATCAGATCGGAATGAATGTGGTGTCGTTGGCTGCGTATTTAACGCCAGAAGACAACAGTAGTTTCATCGTTTCTGTAGCTTAGGTGGTTTAGAAGTTATGGGCAGAATAACACAAAAAAAAAACAACGGTAAAATCTTCTATATTGAATATATTTTCTTTGTTGAATATCTTCTCAACCGAGCATCAGATCGGGATGAATGTGGTGTCGTTGGCTGTGTATTGAACGCCAAAAGACAACAGTAGTTTCATCGTTTCTGTAGCTTAAGTGGTTTAGAAGTTATGGGCAGAATAACACAAAAAAAACAACGGTAAAATCTTCTATATTGAATATATTTTCTTTGTTGAATATCTTCTCAACCGAGCATCAGATCGGGATGAATGTGGTGTCGTTGGCTGCGTATTGAACGCCAAAAGACAACAGTAGTTTCATCGTTTCTGTAGCTTAAGTCGTTTAGAAGTTATGGGCAGAATAACACAAAAAAAACAACGGTAAAATCTTTTACTATATATTCAATATATTTTCTGTGCTGAATATCTTCTCAACGGAGCATCAGATCGTAATGAATGTAGTGTCGTTCGCTGCGTATTGAACGCCAGAAGACAACAGTAGTTTCATCGTTTCTGTAGCTTAGGTGGTTTAGAAGTTATGGGCAGAATAACAAAAAAAAAAAAAAAAACGGTAAAATCTTCTATATTGAATATATTTTCTTTGTTGAATATCTTCTCAACCGAGCATCAGATCGGAATGAATGTGGTGTCGTTGGCTGTGTATTGAACGCCAAAAGACAACAGTAGTTCCATCGTTTCTGTAGCTTAAGTGGTTTAGAAGTTATGGGCAGAATAACACAAAAAAAACAACGGTAAAATCTTCTATATTGAATATATTTTCTTTGTTGAATATCTTCTCAACCGAGCATCAGATCGGGATGAATGTGGTGTCGTTGGCTGCGTATTGAACGCCAAAAGACAACAATAGTTTCATCGTTTCTGTAGCTTAAGTCGTTTAGAAGTTATGGGCAGAATAACACAAAAAAAACAACGGTAAAATCTTCTATATTGAATATATATTCTTTGTTGAATATCTTCTCAACCGAGCATCAGATCGGGATGAATGTGGTGTCGTTGGCTACGTATTGAACGCCAAAAGACAACAGTAGTTTCATCGTTTCTGTAGCTTAGGTGGTTTAGAAGTTATGGGCAGAATAACACAAAAAAAACAACGGTAAAATTTTCTTTATTGAATATATTTTCTTTGTTGAATATCTTCTCAACCGAGCATCAGATCGGGATGAATGTGGTGTCGTTGGCTGCGTATTGAACGCCAGAAGACAACAGTAGTTTCATCGTTTCTGTAGCTTATGTCGTTTAGAAGTTATGGGCAGAATAACACAAAAAAAAAAAACAACGGTAAAATCTTCTATATTGAATATATTTTCTTTGTTGAATATCTTCTGAACCGAGCATCAGATCGGGATGAATGTGGTGTCGTTGGCTGCGTATTGAACGCCAAAAGACAACAGTAGTTTCATCGTTTCTGTAGCTTAGGTGGTTTAGAAGTTATGGGCAGAATAACACAAAAAAAAACAACGGTAAAATCTTCTATATTGAATATATTTTCTTTGTTGAATATCTTCTCAACCGAGCATCAGATCGGGATGAATGTGGTGTCGTTGGCTGCGTATTGAACGCCAAAAGACAACAGTAGTTTCATCGTTTCTGTAGCTTAAGTCGTTTAGAAGTTATGGGCAGAATAACACAAAAAAAACAACGGTAAAATCTTCTATATTGAATATATATTCTTTGTTGAATATCTTCTCAACCGAGCATCAGATCGGGATGAATGTGGTGTCGTTGGCTACGTATTGAACGCCAAAAGACAACAGTAGTTTCATCGTTTCTGTAGCTTAGGTGGTTTAGAAGTTATGGGCAGAATAACACAAAAAAAAAACAACGGTAAAATTTTCTTTATTGAATATATTTTCTTTGTTGAATATCTTCTCAACCGAGCATCAGATCGGGATGAATGTGGTGTCGTTGGCTGCGTATTGAACGCCAGAAGACAACAGTAGTTTCATCGTTTCTGTAGCTTATGTCGTTTAGAAGTTATGGGCAGAATAACACAAAAAAAAACAACGGTAAAATCTTCTATATTGAATATATTTTCTTTGTTGAATATCTTCTGAACCGAGCATCAGATCGGGATGAATGTGGTGTCGTTGGCTGCGTATTGAACGCCAAAAGACAACAGTAGTTTCATCGTTTCTGTAGCTTAAGTCGTTTAGAAGTTATGGGCAGAATAACACAAAAAAAACAACGGTAAAATCTTCTATATTGAATATATTTTCTTTGTTGAATATCTTCTCAACCGAGCATCAGATCGGGATGAATGTGGTGTCGTTGGCTGCGTATTGAACGCCAGATGACAACAGTAGTTTCATCGTTTCTGTAGCTTAAGTCGTTTAGAAGTTATGGGCAGAATAACACAAAAAAAACAACGGTAAAATCTTCTATACTGAATATATATTCTTTGTTGAATATCTTCTCAACCGAGCATCAGATCGGAATGAATGTGGTGTCGTTGGCTGTGTATTGAACGCCAAAAGACAACAGTAGTTCCATCGTTTCTGTAGCTTAAGTGGTTTAGAAGTTATGGGCAGAATAACACAAAAAAAAACAACGGTAAAATCTTCTATATTGAATATATTTTCTTTGTTGAATATCTTCTCAACCGAGCATCAGATCGGGATGAATGTGGTGTCGTTGGCTGCGTATTGAACGCCAAAAGACAACAATAGTTTCATCGTTTCTGTAGCTTAAGTCGTTTAGAAGTTATGGGCAGAATAACACAAAAAAAACAACGGTAAAATCTTCTATATTGAATATATATTCTTTGTTGAATATCTTCTCAACCGAGCATCAGATCGGGATGAATGTGGTGTCGTTGGC
This sequence comes from Drosophila rufa, assembly GCA_018153105.1. Taxonomy (NCBI): domain Eukaryota; kingdom Metazoa; phylum Arthropoda; class Insecta; order Diptera; family Drosophilidae; genus Drosophila; species Drosophila rufa. The sequence continues at coordinate 281,775 of JAECXS010000162.1, read as the reverse complement.
TACGTATTGAACGCCAAAAGACAACAGTAGTTTCATCGTTTCTGTAGCTTAGGTGGTTTAGAAGTTATGGGCAGAATAACACAAAAAAAAACAACGGTAAAATTTTCTTTATTGAATATATTTTCTTTGTTGAATATCTTCTCAACCGAGCATCAGATCGGGATGAATGTGGTGTCGTTGGCTGCGTATTGAACGCCAGAAGACAACAGTAGTTTCATCGTTTCTGTAGCTTATGTCGTTTAGAAGTTATGGGCAGAATAACACAAAAAAAAAAACGGTAAAATCTTCTATATTGAATATATTTTCTTTGTTGAATATCTTCTCAACCGAGCATCAGATCGGGATGAATGTGGTGTCGTTGGCTGTGTATTGAACGCCAAAAGACAACAGTAGTTTCATCGTTTCTGTAGCTTAAGTGGTTTAGAAGTTATGGGCAGAATAACACAAAAAAAACAACGGTAAAATCTTCTATATTGAATATATTTTCTTTGTTGAATATCTTCTCAACCGAGCATCAGATCGGGATGAATGTGGTGTCGTTGGCTGCGTATTGAACGCCAAAAGACAACAGTAGTTTCATCGTTTCTGTAGCTTAAGTCGTTTAGAAGTTATGGGCAGAATAACACAAAAAAAACAACGGTAAAATCTTTTACTATATATTCAATATATTTTCTGTGCTGAATATCTTCTCAACGGAGCATCAGATCGTAATGAATGTAGTGTCGTTCGCTGCGTATTGAACGCCAGAAGACAACAGTAGTTTCATCGTTTCTGTAGCTTAGGTGGTTTAGAAGTTATGGGCAGAATAACACAAAAAAAAACAACGGTAAAATCTTCTATATTGAATATATTTTCTTTGTTGAATATCTTCTCAACCGAGCATCAGATCGGGATGAATGTGGTGTCGTTGGCTGCGTATTGAACGCCAAAAGACAACAATAGTTTCATCGTTTCTGTAGCTTAAGTCGTTTAGAAGTTATGGGCAGAATAACACAAAAAAAACAACGGTAAAATCTTCTATATTGAATATATATTCTTTGTTGAATATCTTCTCAACCGAGCATCAGATCGGGATGAATGTGGTGTCGTTGGCTACGTATTGAACGCCAAAAGACAACAGTAGTTTCATCGTTTCTGTAGCTTAGGTGGTTTAGAAGTTATGGGCAGAATAACACAAAAAAAAACAACGGTAAAATTTTCTTTATTGAATATATTTTCTTTGTTGAATATCTTCTCAACCGAGCATCAGATCGGGATGAATGTGGTGTCGTTGGCTGCGTATTGAACGCCAGAAGACAACAGTAGTTTCATCGTTTCTGTAGCTTATGTCGTTTAGAAGTTATGGGCAGAATAACACAAAAAAAAACAACGGTAAAATCTTCTATATTGAATATATTTTCTTTGTTGAATATCTTCTGAACCGAGCATCAGATCGGGATGAATGTGGTGTCGTTGGCTGCGTATTGAACGCCAAAAGACAACAGTAGTTTCATCGTTTCTGTAGCTTAGGTGGTTTAGAAGTTATGGGCAGAATAACACAAAAAAAAACAACGGTAAAATCTTCTATATTGAATATATTTTCTTTGTTGAATATCTTCTCAACCGAGCATCAGATCGGGATGAATGTGGTGTCGTTGGCTGCGTATTGAACGCCAGATGACAGTAGTTTCATCGTTTCTGTAGCTTAAGTCGTTTAGAAGTTATGGGCAGAATAACACAAAAAAAACAACGGTAAAATCTTCTATATTGAATATATATTCTTTGTTGAATATCTTCTCAACCGAGCATCAGATCGGGATGAATGTGGTGTCGTTGGCTACCTATTGAACGCCAAAAGACAACAGTAGTTTCATCGTTTCTGTAGCTTAGGTGGTTTATAAGTTATCTGCAGTATAACACAAAAAAAAAAAAAAGGGTAAAATCTTCTATATTGAATATATTTTCTTTGTTGAATATCTTCTCAACCGAGCATCAGATCGGGATGAATGTGGTGTCGTTGGCTGCGTATTGATCGCCAGAAGACAACAGTAGTTTCATCGTTTCTGTAGCTTAAGTCGTTTAGAAGTTATGGGCAGAATAACACAAAAAAAACAACGGTAAAATCTTCTATATTGAATATATTTTCCTTGTTGAATATCTTCTCAACCGAGCATCAGATCGGGATGAATGTGGTGTCGTTGGCTGTGTATTGAACGCCAAAAGACAACAGTAGTTTCATCGTTTCTGTAGCTTAGGTGGTTTAGAAGTTATGGGCAGAATAACACAAAAAAAAAACAACGGTAAAATCTTCTATATTGAATATATTTTCTTTGTTGAATATCTTCTCAACCGAGCATCAGATCGGAATGAATGTGGTGTCGTTGGCTGCGTATTTAACGCCAGAAGACAACAGTAGTTTCATCGTTTCTGTAGCTTAAGTCGTTTAGAAGTTATGGGCAGAATAACACAAAAAAAAAACAACGGTAAAATCTTCTATATTGAATATATTTTCCTTGTTGAATATCTTCTCAACCGAGCATCAGATCGGGATGAATGTGGTGTCGTTGGCTGTGTATTGAACGCCAAAAGACAACAGTAGTTTCATCGTTTCTGTAGCTTAAGTGGTTTAGAAGTTATGGGCAGAATAACACAAAAAAAAACAACGGTAAAATCTTCTATATTGAATATATTTTCTTTGTTGAATATCTTCTCAACCGAGCATCAGATCGGGATGAATGTGGTGTCGTTGGCTGCGTATTGAACGCCAAAAGACAACAGTAGTTTCATCGTTTCTGTAGCTTAAGTCGTTTAGAAGTTATGGGCAGAATAACACAAAAAAAAAAACGGTAAAATCTTTTACTATATATTCAATATATTTTCTGTGCTGAATATCTTCTCAACGGAGCATCAGATCGTAATGAATGTAGTGTCGTTCGCTGCGTATTGAACGCCAGAAGACAACAGTAGTTTCATCGTTTCTGTAGCTTATGTCGTTTAGAAGTTATGGGCAGAATAACACAAAAAAAAAAACAACGGTAAAATCTTCTATATTGAATATATTTTCTTTGTTGAATATCTTCTGAACCGAGCATCAGATCGGGATGAATGTGGTGTCGTTGGCTGCGTATTGAACGCCAAAAGACAACAGTAGTTTCATCGTTTCTGTAGCTTAGGTGGTTTAGAAGTTATGGGCAGAATAACACAAAAAAAAAAACGGTAAAATCTTCTATATTGAATATATTTTCTTTGTTGAATATCTTCTCAACCGAGCATCAGATCGGGATGAATGTGGTGTCGTTGGCTGCGTATTGAACGCCAGATGACAACAGTAGTTTCATCGTTTCTGTAGCTTAAGTCGTTTAGAAGTTATGGGCAGAATAACACAAAAAAAACAACGGTAAAATCTTCTATATTGAATATATATTCTTTGTTGAATATCTTCTCAACCGAGCATCAGATCGGGATGAATGTGGTGTCGTTGGCTACCTATTGAACGCCAAAAGACAACAGTAGTTTCATCGTTTCTGTAGCTTAGGTGGTTTAGAAGTTATGGGCAGTATAACAAAAAAAAAAAAAAATGGTAAAATCTTCTATATTGAATATATTTTCTTTGTTGAATATCTTCTCAACCGAGCATCAGATCGGGATGAATGTGGTGTCGTTGGCTGCGTATTGATCGCCAGAAGACAACAGTAGTTTCATCGTTTCTGTAGCTTAAGTCGTTTAGAAGTTATGGGCAGAATAACACAAAAAAAACAACGGTAAAATCTTCTATATTGAATATATTTTCTTTGTTGAATATCTTCTCAACCGAGCATCAGATCGGGATGAATGTGGTGTCGTTGGCTGTGTATTGAACGCCAAAAGACAACAGTAGTTTCATCGTTTCTGTAGCTTAGGTGGTTTAGAAGTTATGGGCAGAATAACACAAAAAAAAAACAACGGTAAAATCTTCTATATTGAATATATTTTCTTTGTTGAATATCTTCTCAACCGAGCATCAGATCGGGAATGAATGTGGTGTCGTTGGCTGCGTATTTAACGCCAGAAGACAACAGTAGTTTCATCGTTTCTGTAGCTTAAGTCGTTTAGAAGTTATGGGCAGAATAACACAAAAAAAAAAACGGTAAAATCTTCTATATTGAATATATTTTCTTTGTTGAATATCTTCTCAACCGAGCATCAGATCGGGATGAATGTGGTGTCGTTGGCTGTGTATTGAACGCCAAAAGACAACAGTAGTTTCATCGTTTCTGTAGCTTAAGTGGTTTAGAAGTTATGGGCAGAATAACACAAAAAAAAAAAACGGTAAAATCTTCTATATTGAATATATTTTCTTTGTTGAATATCTTCTCAACCGAGCATCAGATCGGGATGAATGTGGTGTCGTTGGCTGCGTATTGAACGCCAAAAGACAACAGTAGTTTCATCGTTTCTGTAGCTTAAGTGGTTTAGAAGTTATGGGCAGAATAACACAAAAAAAAACAACGGTAAAATCTTTTACTATATATTGAATATATTTTCTTTGTTGAATATCTTCTCAACCGAGCATCAGATCGGGATGAATGTGGTGTCGTTGGCTGCGTATTGAACGCCAGATGACAACAGTAGTTTCATCGTTTCTGTAGCTTAAGTCGTTTAGAAGTTATGGGCAGAATAACACAAAAAAAACAACGGTAAAATCTTCTATATTGAATATATTTTCTTTGTTGAATATCTTCTCAACCGAGCATCAGATCGGGATGAATGTGGTGTCGTTGGCTACGTATTGAACGCCAAAAGACAACAGTAGTTTCATCGTTTCTGTAGCTTAGGTGGTTTAGAAGTTATGGGCAGAATAACAAAAAAAAAAAAAAATGGTAAAATCTTCTATATTGAATATATTTTCTTTGTTGAATATCTTCTCAACCGAGCATCAGATCGGGATGAATGTGGTGTCGTTGGCTGCGTATTGATCGCCAGAAGACAACAGTAGTTTCATCGTTTCTGTAGCTTAAGTCGTTTAGAAGTTATGGGCAGAATAACACAAAAAAAACAACGGTAAAATCTTCTATATTGAATATATTTTCTTTGTTGAATATCTTCTCAACCGAGCATCAGATCGGGATGAATGTGGTGTCGTTGGCTGTGTATTGAACGCCAAAAGACAACAGTAGTTTCATCGTTTCTGTAGCTTAGGTGGTTTAGAAGTTATGGGCAGAATAACACAAAAAAAAACAACGGTAAAATCTTCTATATTGAATATATTTTCTTTGTTGAATATCTTCTCAACCGAGCATCAGATCGGAATGAATGTGGTGTCGTTGGCTGCGTATTTAACGCCAGAAGACAACAGTAGTTTCATCGTTTCTGTAGCTTAAGTCGTTTAGAAGTTATGGGCAGAATAACACAAAAAAAAAAAACGGTAAAATCTTCTATATTGAATATATTTTCTTTGTTGAATATCTTCTCAACCGAGCATCAGATCGGGATGAATGTGGTGTCGTTGGCTGTGTATTGAACGCCAAAAGACAACAGTAGTTTCATCGTTTCTGTAGCTTAAGTGGTTTAGAAGTTATGGGCAGAATAACACAAAAAAAAAACAACGGTAAAATCTTCTATATTGAATATATTTTCTTTGTTGAATATCTTCTCAACCGAGCATCAGATCGGGATGAATGTGGTGTCGTTGGCTGCGTATTGAACGCCAAAAGACAACAGTAGTTTCATCGTTTCTGTAGCTTAAGTCGTTTAGAAGTTATGGGCAGAATAACACAAAAAAAACAACGGTAAAATCTTTTACTATATATTGAATATATTTTCTTTGCTGAATATCTTCTCAACGGAGCATCAGATCGGAATGAATGTAGTGTCGTTGGCTGCGTATTGAACGCCAGAAGACAACAGTAGTTTCATCGTTTCTGTAGCTTAGGTGGTTTAGAAGTTATGGGCAGAATAACAAAAAAAAAAAACAACGGTAAAATCTTCTATATTGAATATATTTTCTTTGTTGAATATCTTCTCAACCGAGCATCAGATCGGGATGAATGTGGTGTCGTTGGCTGTGTATTGAACGCCAAAAGACAACAGTAGTTCCATCGTTTCTGTAGCTTAAGTGGTTTAGAAGTTATGGGCAGAATAACACAAAAAAAAACAACGGTAAAATCTTCTATATTGAATATATTTTCTTTGTTGAATATCTTCTCAACCGAGCATCAGATCGGGATGAATGTGGTGTCGTTGGCTGCGAATTGAACGCCAGAAGACAACAGTAGTTTCATCGTTTCTGTAGCTTAAGTCGTTTAGAAGTTATGGGCAGAATAACACAAAAAAAAACAACGGTAAAATCTTCCATATTGAATATATTTTCTTTGTTGAATATCTTCTCAACCGAGCATCAGATCGGAATGAATGTGGTGTCGTTGGCTGCGTATTGAACGCCAGAAGACAACAGTAGTTTCATCGTTTCTGTAGCTTAAGTCGTTTAGAAGTTATGGGCAGAATAACACAAAAAAAAACAACGGTAAAATCTTCTATATTGAATATATTTTCTTTGTTGAATATCTTCTCAACCGAGCATCAGATCGGGATGAATGTGGTGTCGTTGGCTGTGTATTGAACGCCAAAAGACAACAGTAGTTTCATCGTTTCTGTAGCTTAGGTGGTTTAGAAGTTATGGGCAGAATAACACAAAAAAAAAACAACGGTAAAATCTTCTATATTGAATATATTTTCTTTGTTGAATATCTTCTCAACCGAGCATCAGATCGGAATGAATGTGGTGTCGTTGGCTGCGTATTTAACGCCAGAAGACAACAGTAGTTTCATCGTTTCTGTAGCTTAGGTGGTTTAGAAGCTATGGGCAGAATAACACACAAAAAAAAACAACGGTAAAATCTTCTATATTGAATATATTTTCTTTGTTGAATATCTTCTCAACCGAGCATCAGATCGGGATGAATGTGGTGTCGTTGGCTGTGTATTGAACGCCAGAAGACAACAGTAGTTTCATCGTTTCTGTAGCTTAAGTGGTTTAGAAGTTATGGGCAGAATAACACAAAAAAAACAACGGTAAAATCTTCTATATTGAATATATTTTCTTTGTTGAATATCTCTAACCGAGCATCAGATCGGGATGAATGTGGTGTCGTTGGCTGCGTATTGAACGCCAGAAGACAACAGTAGTTTCATCGTTTCTGTAGCTTAAGTCGTTTAGAAGTTATGGGCAGAATAACACAAAAAAAACAACGGTAAAATCTTCTATATTGAATATATTTTCTTTGTTGAATATCTTCTCAACCGAGCATCAGATCGGGATGAATGTGGTGTCGTTGGCTGTGTATTGAACGCCAAAAGACAACAGTAGTTTCATCGTTTCTGTAGCTTAGGTGGTTTAGAAGTTATGGGCAGAATAACACAAAAAAAAAAAACGGTAAAATCTTCTATATTGAATATATTTTCTTTGTTGAATATCTTCTCAACCGAGCATCAGATCGGGATGAATGTGGTGTCGTTGGCTGCGTATTTAACGCCAGAAGACAACAGTAGTTTCATCGTTTCTGTAGCTTAGGTGGTTTAGAAGTTATGGGCAGAATAACACAAAAAAAAAAACGGTAAAATCTTCTATATTGAATATATTTTCTTTGTTGAATATCTTCTCAACCGAGCATCAGATCGGGATGAATGTGGTGTCGTTGGCTGTGTATTGAACGCCAGAAGACAACAGTAGTTTCATCGTTTCTGTAGCTTAAGTGGTTTAGAAGTTATGGGCAGAATAACACAAAAAAAAACAACGGTAAAATCTTCTATATTGAATATATTTTCTTTGTTGAATATCTTCTAACGAGATCAGATCGGGATGAATGTGGTGTCGTTGGCTGCGTATTGAACGCCAGAAGACAACAGTAGTTTCATCGTTTCTGTAGCTTAAGTTGTTTAGAAGTTATGGGCAGAATAACACAAAAAAAACAACGGTAAAATCTTCCATATTGAATATATTTTCTTTGTTGAATATCTTCTGAACCGAGCATCAGATCGGGATGAATGTGGTGTTGTTGGCTGCGTATTGAACGCCAAAAGACAACAGTAGTTTCATCGTTTCTGTAGCTTAGGTGGTTTAGAAGTTATGGGCAGAATAACACACAAAAAAAACAACGGTAAAATCTTCTATATTGAATATATTTTCTTTGTTGAATATCTTCTCAACCGAGCATCAGATCGGGATGAATGTGGTGTCGTTGGCTGCGTATTGAACGCCAGATGACAACAGTAGTTTCATCGTTTCTGTAGCTTAAGTCGTTTAGAAGTTATGGGCAGAATAACACAATAAAAAACAACGGTAAAATCTTCTATATTGAATATATATTCTTTGTTGAATATCTTCTCAACCGAGCATCAGATCGGGATGAATGTGGTGTCGTTGGCTACGTATTGAACGCCAAATAACAACAGTAGTTTCATCGTTTCTGTAGCTTAGGTGGTTTAGAAGTTATGGGCAGAATAACACAAAAAAAAAACAACGGTAAAATCTTCTATATTGAATATATTTTCTTTGTTGAATATCTTCTCAACCGAGCATCAGATCGGGATGAATGTGGTGTCGTTGGCTGCGTATTGAACGCCAGAAGACAACAGTAGTTTCATCGTTTCTGTAGCTTAAGTTGTTTAGAAGTTATGGGCAGAATAACACAAAAAAAACAACGGTAAAATCTTCCATATTGAATATATTTTCTTTGTTGAATATCTTCTCAACCGAGCATCAGATCGGGATGAATGTGGTGTCGTTGGCTGCGTATTGAACGCCAAAAGACAACAGTAGTTTCATCGTTTCTGTAGCTTAGGTGGTTTAGAAGTTATGGGCAGAATAACACAAAAAAAAACAACGGTAAAATCTTCTATATTGAATATATTTTCTTTGTTGAATATCTTCTCAACCGAGCATCAGATCGGGATGAATGTGGTGTCGTTGGCTGCGTATTGAACGCCAGAAGACAACAGTAGTTTCATCGTTTCTGTAGCTTAAGTCGTTTAGAAGTTATGGGCAGAATAACACAATAAAAAACAACGGTAAAATCTTCTATATTGAATATATTTTCTTTGTTGAATATCTTCTCAACCGAGCATCAGATCGGGATGAATGTGGTGTCGTTGGCTACGTATTGAACGCCAAAAGACAACAGTAGTTTCATCGTTTCTGTAGCTTAAGTCGTTTAGAAGTTATGGGCAGAATAACACAAAAAAAAAACAACGGTAAAATCTTCTTTATTGAATATATTTTCTTTGTTGAATATCTTCTCAACCGAGCATCAGATCGGGATGAATGTGGTGTCGTTGGCTGCGTATTGAACGCCAAAAGACAACAGTAGTTTCATCGTTTCTGTAGCTTAAGTCGTTTAGAAGTTATGGGCAGAATAACACAAAAAAAACAAAAACGGTAAAATCTTTACTATATATGAATATATTTTCTTTGTTGAATATCTTCTCAACCGAGCATCAGATCGGGATGAATGTGGTGTCGTTGGCTGCGTATTGAACGCCAGAAGACAACAGTAGTTTCATCGTTTCTGTAGCTTAGGTGGTTTAGAAGTTATGGGCAGAATAACAAAAAAAAAAAAACAACGGTAAAATCTTCTATATTGAATATATTTTCTTTGTTGAATATCTTCTCAACCGAGCATCAGATCGGGATGAATGTGGTGTCGTTGGCTGCGTATTGAACGCCAAAAGACAACAGTAGTTTCATCGTTTCTGTAGCTTAAGTGGTTTAGAAGTTATGGGCAGAATAACACAAAAAAAAACAACGGTAAAATCTTCTATATTGAATATATTTTCTTTGTTGAATATCTTCTCAACCGAGCATCAGATCGGAATGAATGTGGTGTCGTTGGCTGCGTATTGAACGCCAGAAGACAACAGTAGTTTCATCGTTTCTGTAGCTTAAGTCGTTTAGAAGTTATGGGCAGAATAACACAAAAAAAACAACGGTAAAATCTTCCATATTGAATATATTTTCTTTGTTGAATATCTTCTCAACCGAGCATCAGATCGGGATGAATGTGGTGTCGTTGGCTGCGTATTGAACGCCAAAAGACAACAGTAGTTTCATCGTTTCTGTAGCTTAAGTGGTTTAGAAGTTATGGGCAGAATAACACAAAAAAAACAACGGTAAAATCTTCTATATTGAATATATTTTCTTTGTTGAATATCTTCTCAACCGAGCATCAGATCGGGATGAATGTGGTGTCGTTGGCTGCGTATTGAACGCCAAAAGACAACAGTAGTTTCATCGTTTCTGTAGCTTAGGTGGTTTAGAAGTTATGGGCAGAATAACACAAAAAAAAAAAACAACGGTAAAATCTTCTATATTGAATATATTTTCTTTGTTGAATATCTTCTCAACCGAGCATCAGATCGGGATGAATGTGGTGTCGTTGGCTGCGTATTGAACGCCAAAAGACAACAGTAGTTTCATCGTTTCTGTAGCTTAGGTGGTTTAGAAGTTATGGGCAGAATAACACAAAAAAAAAACAACGGTAAAATCTTCTATATTGAATATATTTTCTTTGTTGAATATCTTCTCAACCGAGCATCAGATCGGGATGAATGTGGTGTCGTTGGCTGCGTATTGAACGCCAAAAGACAACAGTAGTTTCATCGTTTCTGTAGCTTAGGTGGTTTAGAAGTTATGGGCAGAATAACACAAAAAAAACAACGGTAAAATCTTCTATATTGAATATATTTTCTTTGTTGAATATCTTCTCAACCGAGCATCAGATCGGGATGAATGTGGTGTCGTTGGCTGCGTATTGAACGCCAAAAGACAACAGTAGTTTCATCGTTTCTGTAGCTTAAGTCGTTTAGAAGTTATGGGCAGAATAACACAAAAAAAAAAACGGTAAAATCTTCTATATTGAATATATTTTCTTTGTTGAATATCTTCTCAACCGAGCATCAGATCGGGAATGAATGTGGTGTCGTTGGCTGCGTATTGAACGCCAGAAGACAACAGTAGTTTCATCGTTTCTGTAGCTTAAGTCGTTTAGAAGTTATGGGCAGAATAACACAAAAAAAAACAACGGTAAAATCTTCTATATTGAATATATTTTCTTTGTTGAATATCTTCTCAACCGAGCATCAGATCGGGATGAATGTGGTGTCGTTGGCTGTGTATTGAACGCCAAAAGACAACAGTAGTTTCATCGTTTCTGTAGCTTAGGTGGTTTAGAAGTTATGGGCAGAATAACACAAAAAAAAAAAACGGTAAAATCTTCTATATTGAATATATTTTCTTTGTTGAATATCTTCTCAACCGAGCATCAGATCGGGATGAATGTGGTGTCGTTGGCTGCGTATTGAACGCCAGAAGACAACAGTAGTTTCATCGTTTCTGTAGCTTAAGTGGTTTAGAAGTTATGGGCAGAATAACACAAAAAAAAAAAACGGTAAAATCTTCTATATTGAATATATTTTCTTTGTTGAATATCTTCTCAACCGAGCATCAGATCGGGATGAATGTGGTGTCGTTGGCTGCGTATTGAACGCCAAAAGACAACAGTAGTTTCATCGTTTCTGTAGCTTAAGTGGTTTAGAAGTTATGGGCAGAATAACACAAAAAAAACAACGGTAAAATCTTCTATATTGAATATATTTTCTTTGTTGAATATCTTCTCAACCGAGCATCAGATCGGGATGAATGTGGTGTCGTTGGCTGCGTATTGAACGCCAGAAGACAACAGTAGTTTCATCGTTTCTGTAGCTTAAGTCGTTTAGAAGTTATGGGCAGAATAACACAAAAAAAAACAACGGTAAAATCTTCTATATTGAATATATTTTCTTTGTTGAATATCTTCTCAACCGAGCATCAGATCGGGATGAATGTGGTGTCGTTGGCTGCGTATTGAACGCCAGAAGACAACAGTAGTTTCATCGTTTCTGTAGCTTAGGTGGTTTAGAAGTTATGGGCAGAATAACACAAAAAAAAAAAAACGGTAAAATCTTCTATATTGAATATATTTTCTTTGTTGAATATCTTCTCAACCGAGCATCAGATCGGGATGAATGTGGTGTCGTTGGCTGTGTATTGAACGCCAGAAAGACAACAGTAGTTTCATCGTTTCTGTAGCTTAAGTGGTTTAGAAGTTATGGGCAGAATAACACAAAAAAAACAACGGTAAAATCTTCTATATTGAATATATTTTCTTTGTTGAATACTTCTAACCGAGCATCAGATCGGGATGAATGTGGTGTCGTTGGCTGCGTATTGAACGCCAAAAGACAACAGTAGTTTCATCGTTTCTGTAGCTTAAGTGGTTTAGAAGTTATGGGCAGAATAACACAAAAAAAAAACAACGGTAAAATCTTCTATATTGAATATATTTTCTTTGTTGAATATCTTCTCAACCGAGCATCAGATCGGGATGAATGTGGTGTCGTTGGCTGCGTATTGAACGCCAGATGACAACAGTAGTTTCATCGTTTCTGTAGCTTAAGTCGTTTAGAAGTTATGGGCAGAATAACACAATAAAAAACAACGGTAAAATCTTCTATATTGAATATATATTCTTTGTTGAATATCTTCTCAACCGAGCATCAGATCGGGATGAATGTGGTGTCGTTGGCTACGTATTGAACGCCAAATAACAACAGTAGTTTCATCGTTTCTGTAGCTTAGGTGGTTTAGAAGTTATGGGCAGAATAACACAAAAAAAAACAACGGTAAAATCTTCTATATTGAATATATTTTCTTTGTTGAATATCTTCTCAACCGAGCATCAGATCGGGATGAATGTGGTGTCGTTGGCTGCGTATTGAACGCCAGAAGACAACAGTAGTTTCATCGTTTCTGTAGCTTAAGTTGTTTAGAAGTTATGGGCAGAATAACACAAAAAAAACAACGGTAAAATCTTCCATATTGAATATATTTTCTTTGTTGAATATCTTCTCAACCGAGCATCAGATCGGGATGAATGTGGTGTCGTTGGCTACGTATTGAACGCCAAAAGACAACAGTAGTTTCATCGTTTCTGTAGCTTAGGTGGTTTAGAAGTTATGGGCAGTATAACACAAAAAAAAAAAAACGGTAAAATCTTCTATATTGAATATATTTTCTTTGTTGAATATCTTCTCAACCGAGCATCAGATCGGGATGAATGTGGTGTCGTTGGCTGCGTATTGAACGCCAAAAGACAACAGTAGTTTCATCGTTTCTGTAGCTTAGGTGGTTTAGAAGTTATGGGCAGAATAACACAAAAAAAAACAACGGTAAAATCTTCTATATTGAATATATTTTCTTTGTTGAATATCTTCTCAACCGAGCATCAGATCGGGATGAATGTGGTGTCGTTGGCTACGTATTGAACGCCAAAAGACAACAGTAGTTTCATCGTTTCTGTAGCTTAGGTGGTTTAGAAGTTATGGGCAGAATAACACAAAAAAAAAACAACGGTAAAATCTTCTATATTGAATATATTTTCTTTGTTGAATATCTTCTCAACCGAGCATCAGATCGGGATGAATGGTGCGGAATACACAACCAAAAAACAACGGTAAAATCTTCTATTATTGAATATATATTCTTTGTTGAATATATTCACAACCGAAATCATCAAATCGGATGAATGTGGTGTCGTTGGGCTGTATGTATTGAACGCCAAAAGACAACAGTAGTTTCATCGTTTCTGTAGCTTAGGTGGTTTAGAAGTTATGGGCAGAATAACACAAAAAAAACAACGGTAAAATCTTCCATATTGAATATATTTTCTTTGTTGAATATCTTCTCAACCGAGCATCAGATCGGGATGAATGTGGTGTCGTTGGCTACGTATTGAACGCCAAAAGACAACAGTAGTTTCATCGTTTCTGTAGCTTAGGTGGTTTAGAAGTTATGGGCAGTATAACACAAAAAAAAAACAACGGTAAAATCTTCTATATTGAATATATTTTCTTTGTTGAATATCTTCTCAACCGAGCATCAGATCGGGATGAATGTGGTGTCGTTGGCTACGTATTGAACGCCAAAAAACAACAGTAGTTTCATCGTTTCTGTAGCTTAGGTGGTTTAGAAGTTATGGGCATAATAACACAAAAAAAAAAAAACGGTAAAATCTTCTATATTGAATATATTTTCTTTGTTGAATATCTTCTCAACCGAGCATCAGATCGGGATGAATGTGGTGTCGTTGGCTGCGTATTGAACGCCAAAAGACAACAGTAGTTTCATCGTTTCTGTAGCTTAAGTTGTTTAGAAGTTATGGGCAGAATAACACAAAAAAAAACAACGGTAAAATCTTCCATATTGAATATATTTTCTTTGTTGAATATCTTCTCAACCGAGCATCAGATCGGGATGAATGTGGTGTCGTTGGCTGCGTATTGAACGCCAAAAGACAACAGTAGTTTCATCGTTTCTGTAGCTTAGGTGGTTTAGAAGTTATGGGCAGAATAACACAAAAAAAAACAACGGTAAAATCTTCTATATTGAATATATTTTCTTTGTTGAATATCTTCTCAACCGAGCATCAGATCGGGATGAATGTGGTGTCGTTGGCTGCGTATTGAACGCCAGAAGACAACAGTAGTTTCATCGTTTCTGTAGCTTAAGTCGTTTAGAAGTTATGGGCAGAATAACACAAAAAAACAACAACGGTAAAATCTTCTATATTGAATATATTTTCTTTGTTGAATATCTTCTCAACCGAGCATCAGATCGGGATGAATGTGGTGTCGTTGGCTGCGTATTGAACGCCAGAAGACAACAGTAGTTTCATCGTTTCTGTAGCTTAAGTCGTTTAGAAGTTATGGGCAGAATAACACAAAAAAAAACAACGGTAAAATCTTCTTTATTGAATATATTTTCTTTGTTGAATATCTTCTCAACCGAGCATCAGATCGGGATGAATGTGGTGTCGTTGGCTGCGTATTGAACGCCAGAAGACAACAGTAGTTTCATCGTTTCTGTAGCTTAAGTCGTTTAGAAGTTATAGGCAGAATAACAAAAAAAAAAAAAACGGTAAAATCTTCTTTATTGAATATATTTTCTTTGTTGAATATCTTCTCAACCGAGCATCAGATCGGGATGAATGTGGTGTCGTTGGCTGCGTATTGAACGCCAGAAGACAACAGTAGTTTCATCGTTTCTGTAGCTTATGTCGTTTAGAAGTTATGGGCAGAATAACACAAAAAAAAACAACGGTAAAATCTTCTATATTGAATATATTTTCTTTGTTGAATATCTTCTCAACCGAGCATCAGATCGGGATGAATGTGGTGTCGTTGGCTACGTATTGAACGCCAAAAGACAACAGTAGTTTCATCGTTTCTGTAGCTTAGGTGGTTTAGAAGTTATGGGCAGAATAACACAAAAAAAAACAACGGTAAAATCTTCTATATTGAATATATTTTCTTTGTTGAATATCTTCTCAACCGAGCATCAGATCGGGATGAATGTGGTGTCGTTGGCTGCGTATTGAACGCCAGAAGACAACAGTAGTTTCATCGTTTCTGTAGCTTAAGTTGTTTAGAAGTTATGGGCAGAATAACACAAAAAAAACAACGGTAAAATCTTCCATATTGAATATATTTTCTTTGTTGAATATCTTCTCAACCGAGCATCAGATCGGGATGAATGTGGTGTCGTTGGCTACGTATTGAACGCCAAAAGACAACAGTAGTTTCATCGTTTCTGTAGCTTAGGTGGTTTAGAAGTTATGGGCAGTATAACACAAAAAAAAAACAACGGTAAAATCTTCTATATTGAATATATTTTCTTTGTTGAATATCTTCTCAACCGAGCATCAGATCGGGATGAATGTGGTGTCGTTGGCTGCGTATTGAACGCCAAAAGACAACAGTAGTTTCATCGTTTCTGTAGCTTAAGTGGTTTAGAAGTTATGGGCAGAATAACACAAAAAAAACAACGGTAAAATCTTCTATATTGAATATATCGGGATCAGATCGGGATGAATGTGGTGTCGTTGGCTGCGTATTGAGCGCCAGAAGACAACAGTAGTTTCATCGTTTCTGTAGCTTAAGTTGTTTAGAAGTTATGGGCAGAATAACACAAAAAAAACAACGGTAAAATCTTCCATATTGAATATATTTTCTTTGTTGAATATCTTCTCAACCGAGCATCAGATCGGGATGAATGTGGTGTCGTTGGCTGCGTATTGAACGCCAAAAGACAACAGTAGTTTCATCGTTTCTGTAGCTTAGGTGGTTTAGAAGTTATGGGCAGAATAACACAAAAAAAACAACGGTAAAATCTTCCATATTGAATATATTTTCTTTGTTGAATATCTTCTGAACCGAGCATCAGATCGGGATGAATGTGGTGTCGTTGGCTGCGTATTGAACGGCAAAAGACAACAGTAGTTTCATCGTTTCTGTAGCTTAGGTGGTTTAGAAGTTATGGGCAGAATAACACAAAAAAAAACAACGGTAAAATCTTCTATATTGAATATATTTTCTTTGTTGAATATCTTCTCAACCGAGCATCAGATCGGGATGAATGTGGTGTCGTTGGCTGCGTATTGAACGCCAAAAGACAACAGTAGTTTCATCGTTTCTGTAGCTTAAGTCGTTTAGAAGTTATGGGCAGAATAACACAAAAAAAACAACGGTAAAATCTTCCATATTGAATATATTTTCTTTGTTGAATATCTTCTCAACCGAGCATCAGATCGGAATGAATGTGGTGTCGTTGGCTGCGTATTGAACGCCAGAAGACAACAGTAGTTTCATCGTTTCTGTAGCTTAAGTCGTTTAGAAGTTATGGGCAGAATAACACAAAAAAAACAACGGTAAAATCTTCTATATTGAATATATTTTCTTTGTTGAATATCTTCTCAACCGAGCATCAGATCGGGATGAATGTGGTGTCGTTGGCTGCGTATTGAACGCCAAAAGACAACAGTAGTTTCATCGTTTCTGTAGCTTAGGTGGTTTAGAAGTTATGGGCAGAATAACACAAAAAAAAAACAACGGTAAAATCTTCCATATTGAATATATTTTCTTTGTTGAATATCTTCTCAACCGAGCATCAGATCGGGATGAATGTGGTGTCGTTGGCTGCGTATTGAACGCCAAAAGACAACAGTAGTTTCATCGTTTCTGTAGCTTAGGTGGTTTAGAAGTTATGGGCAGAATAACACAAAAAAAAAAACGGTAAAATCTTCTATATTGAATATATTTTCTTTGTTGAATATCTTCTCAACCGAGCATCAGATCGGGATGAATGTGGTGTCGTTGGCTGCGTATTGAACGCCAAAAGACAACAGTAGTTTCATCGTTTCTGTAGCTTAAGTCGTTTAGAAGTTATGGGCAGAATAACACAAAAAAAACAACGGTAAAATCTTCCATATTGAATATATTTTCTTTGTTGAATATCTTCTCAACCGAGCATCAGATCGGGATGAATGTGGTGTCGTTGGCTGCGTATTGAACGCCAGAAGACAACAGTAGTTTCATCGTTTCTGTAGCTTAAGTCGTTTAGAAGTTATGGGCAGAATAACACAAAAAAAAAAACGGTAAAATCTTCTATATTGAATATATTTTCTTTGTTGAATATCTTCTCAACCGAGCATCAGATCGGGATGAATGTGGTGTCGTTGGCTGTGTATTGAACGCCAAAAGACAACAGTAGTTTCATCGTTTCTGTAGCTTAGGTGGTTTAGAAGTTATGGGCAGAATAACACAAAAAAAAAAACAACGGTAAAATCTTCTATATTGAATATATTTTCTTTGTTGAATATCTTCTCAACCGAGCATCAGATCGGGATGAATGTGGTGTCGTTGGCTGCGTATTGAACGCCAGAAGACAACAGTAGTTTCATCGTTTCTGTAGCTTAGGTGGTTTAGAAGTTATGGGCAGAATAACACAAAAAAAAAACGGTAAAATCTTCTATATTGAATATATTTTCTTTGTTGAATATCTTCTCAACCGAGCATCAGATCGGGATGAATGTGGTGTCGTTGGCTGCGTATTGAACGCCAAAAGACAACAGTAGTTTCATCGTTTCTGTAGCTTAAGTGGTTTAGAAGTTATGGGCAGAATAACACAAAAAAAACAACGGTAAAATCTTCTATATTGAATATATTTTCTTGTTGAATATCTTCAACCGAGCATCAGATCGGGATGAATGTGGTGTCGTTGGCTGCGTATTGAACGCCAGAAGACAACAGTAGTTTCATCGTTTCTGTAGCTTAAGTCGTTTAGAAGTTATGGGCAGAATAACACAAAAAAAAACAACGGTAAAATCTTCTATATTGAATATATTTTCTTTGTTGAATATCTTCTCAACCGAGCATCAGATCGGGATGAATGTGGTGTCGTTGGCTGCGTATTTAACGCCAGAAGACAACAGTAGTTTCATCGTTTCTGTAGCTTAGGTGGTTTAGAAGTTATGGGCAGAATAACACAAAAAAAAAAAAAACGGTAAAATCTTCTATATTGAATATATTTTCTTTGTTGAATATCTTCTCAACCGAGCATCAGATCGGGATGAATGTGGTGTCGTTGGCTGCGTATTGAACGCCAGAAGACAACAGTAGTTTCATCGTTTCTGTAGCTTAAGTCGTTTAGAAGTTATGGGCAGAATAACACAAAAAAAACAACGGTAAAATCTTCTTTATTGAATATATTTTCTTTGTTGAATATCTTCTCAATCGAGCATCAGATCGGGATGAATGTGGTGTCGTTGGCTGCGTATTGAACGCCAGAAGACAACAGTAGTTTCATCGTTTCTGTAGCTTAAGTCGTTTAGAAGTTATAGGCAGAATAACAAAAAAAAAAAAACGGTAAAATCTTCTTTATTGAATATATTTTCTTTGTTGAATATCTTCTCAACCGAGCATCAAATCGGGATGAATGTGGTGTCGTTGGCTGCGTATTGAACGCCAGAAGACAACAGTAGTTTTATCGTTTCTGTAGCTTATGTCGTTTAGAAGTTATGGGCAGAATAACACAAAAAAAAAAAACAACGGTAAAATCTTCTATATTGAATATATTTTCTTTGTTGAATATCTTCTGAACCGAGCATCAGATCGGGATGAATGTGGTGTCGTTGGCTGCGTATTGAACGGCAAAAGACAACAGTAGTTTCATCGTTTCTGTAGCTTAGGTGGTTTAGAAGTTATGGGCAGAATAACACAAAAAAAAAACGGTAAAATCTTCTATATTGAATATATTTTCTTTGTTGAATATCTTCTCAACCGAGCATCAGATCGGGATGAATGTGGTGTCGTTGGCTGCGTATTGAACGCCAGATGACAACAGTAGTTTCATCGTTTCTGTAGCTTAAGTCGTTTAGAAGTTATGGGCAGAATAACACAATAAAAAACAACGGTAAAATCTTCTATATTGAATATATATTCTTTGTTGAATATCTTCTCAACCGAGCATCAGATCGGGATGAATGTGGTGTCGTTGGCTACGTATTGAACGCCAAATAACAACAGTAGTTTCATCGTTTCTGTAGCTTAGGTGGTTTAGAAGTTATGGGCAGAATAACACAAAAAAAAAACAACGGTAAAATCTTCTATATTGAATATATTTTCTTTGTTGAATATCTTCTCAACCGAGCATCAGATCGGGATGAATGTGGTGTCGTTGGCTGCGTATTGAACGCCAGAAGACAACAGTAGTTTCATCGTTTCTGTAGCTTAAGTTGTTTAGAAGTTATGGGCAGAATAACACAAAAAAAAACAACGGTAAAATCTTCCATATTGAATATATTTTCTTTGTTGAATATCTTCTCAACCGAGCATCAGATCGGGATGAATGTGGTGTCGTTGGCTACGTATTGAACGCCAAAAGACAACAGTAGTTTCATCGTTTCTGTAGCTTAGGTGGTTTAGAAGTTATGGGCAGTATAACACAAAAAAAAAAAAAAACGGTAAAATCTTCTATATTGAATATATTTTCTTTGTTGAATATCTTCTCAACCGAGCATCAGATCGGGATGAATGTGGTGTCGTTGGCTGCGTATTGAACGCCAAAAGGCAACAGTAGTTTCATCGTTTCTGTAGCTTAGGTGGTTTAGAAGTTATGGGCAGAATAACACAATAAAAAACAACGGTAAAATCTTCTATATTGAATATATATTCTTTGTTGAATATCTTCTCAACCGAGCATCAGATCGGGATGAATGTGGTGTCGTTGGCTACGATTGAACGCCAAAAGACAACAGTAGTTTCATCGTTTCTGTAGCTTAGGTGGTTTAGAAGTTATGGGCAGTATAACAGAAAAAAAAAACAACGGTAAAATCTTCTATATTGAATATATTTTCTTTGTTGAATATCTTCTCAACCGAGCATCAGATCGGGATGGGCAGAATAACACAATAAAAAACAACGGTAAAATCTTCTATATTGAATATATATTCTTTGTTGAATATATTCTCAACCGAGCATCAGATCGGGATGAATGTGGTGTCGTTGGCTACGTATTGAACGCCAAAAGACAACAGTAGTTTCATCGTTTCTGTAGCTTAGGTGGTTTAGAAGTTATGGGCAGAATAACACAAAAAAAACAACGGTAAAATCTTCCATATTGAATATATTTTCTTTGTTGAATATCTTCTCAACCGAGCATCAGATCGGGATGAATGTGGTGTCGTTGGCTACGTATTGAACGCCAAAAGACAACAGTAGTTTCATCGTTTCTGTAGCTTAGGTGGTTTAGAAGTTATGGGCAGTATAACACAAAAAAAAAACAACGGTAAAATCTTCTATATTGAATATATTTTCTTTGTTGAATATCTTCTCAACCGAGCATCAGATCGGGATGAATGTGGTGTCGTTGGCTACGTATTGAACGCCAAATAACAACAGTAGTTTCATCGTTTCTGTAGCTTAGGTGGTTTAGAAGTTATGGGCAGAATAACACAAAAAAAAAACAACGGTAAAATCTTCTATATTGAATATATTTTCTTTGTTGAATATCTTCTCAACCGAGCATCAGATCGGGATGAATGTGGTGTCGTTGGCTGCGTATTGAACGCCAAAAGACAACAGTAGTTTCATCGTTTCTGTAGCTTAAGTTGTTTAGAAGTTATGGGCAGAATAACACAAAAAAAACAACGGTAAAATCTTCCATATTGAATATATTTTCTTTGTTGAATATCTTCTCAACCGAGCATCAGATCGGGATGAATGTGGTGTCGTTGGCTACGTATTGAACGCCAAAAGACAACAGTTGTTTCATCGTTTCTGTAGCTTAGGTGGTTTAGAAGTTATGGGCAGAATAACACAAAAAAAACAACGGTAAAATCTTCTATATTGAATATATCGGGATCAGATCGGGATGAATGTGGTGTCGTTGGCTGCGTATTGAACGCCAGAAGACAACAGTAGTTTCATCGTTTTGTAGCTTAAGTCATTTAGAAGTTATGGGCAGAATAACACAAAAAAAAACAACGGTAAAATCTTCTATATTGAATATATTTTCTTTGTTGAATATCTTCTCAACCGAGCATCAGATCGGGATGAATGTGGTGTCGTTGGCTGCGTATTGAACGCCAGAAGACAACAGTAGTTTCATCGTTTCTGTAGCTTAAGTCGTTTAGAAGTTATGGGCAGAATAACACAAAAAAAACAACGGTAAAATCTTCTTTATTGAATATATTTTCTTTGTTGAATATCTTCTCAATCGAGCATCAGATCGGGATGAATGTGGTGTCGTTGGCTGCGTATTGAACGCCAGAAGACAACAGTAGTTTCATCGTTTCTGTAGCTTAAGTCGTTTAGAAGTTATAGGCAGAATAACAAAAAAAAAAAAAAACGGTAAAATCTTCTTTATTGAATATATTTTCTTTGTTGAATATCTTCTCAACCGAGCATCAAATCGGGATGAATGTGGTGTCGTTGGCTGCGTATTGAACGCCAGAAGACAACAGTAGTTTTATCGTTTCTGTAGCTTATGTCGTTTAGAAGTTATGGGCAGAATAACACAAAAAAAAAACAACGGTAAAATCTTCTATATTGAATATATTTTCTTTGTTGAATATCTTCTGAACCGAGCATCAGATCGGGATGAATGTGGTGTCGTTGGCTGCGTATTGAACGGCAAAAGACAACAGTAGTTTCATCGTTTCTGTAGCTTAGGTGGTTTAGAAGTTATGGGCAGAATAACACAAAAAAAAACAACGGTAAAATCTTCTATATTGAATATATTTTCTTTGTTGAATATCTTCTCAACCGAGCATCAGATCGGGATGAATGTGGTGTCGTTGGCTGCGTATTGAACGCCAGATGACAACAGTAGTTTCATCGTTTCTGTAGCTTAAGTCGTTTAGAAGTTATGGGCAGAATAACACAATAAAAAACAACGGTAAAATCTTCTATATTGAATATATATTCTTTGTTGAATATCTTCTCAACCGAGCATCAGATCGGGATGAATGTGGTGTCGTTGGCTACGTATTGAACGCCAAATAACAACAGTAGTTTCATCGTTTCTGTAGCTTAGGTGGTTTAGAAGTTATGGGCAGAATAACACAAAAAAAAAACAACGGTAAAATCTTCTATATTGAATATATTTTCTTTGTTGAATATCTTCTCAACCGAGCATCAGATCGGGATGAATGTGGTGTCGTTGGCTGCGTATTGAACGCCAGAAGACAACAGTAGTTTCATCGTTTCTGTAGCTTAAGTTGTTTAGAAGTTATGGGCAGAATAACACAAAAAAAAAAACGGTAAAATCTTCCATATTGAATATATTTTCTTTGTTGAATATCTTCTCAACCGAGCATCAGATCGGGATGAATGTGGTGTCGTTGGCTACGTATTGAACGCCAAAAGACAACAGTAGTTTCATCGTTTCTGTAGCTTAGGTGGTTTAGAAGTTATGGGCAGTATAACACAAAAAAAAAAAAACGGTAAAATCTTCTATATTGAATATATTTTCTTTGTTGAATATCTTCTCAACCGAGCATCAGATCGGGATGAATGTGGTGTCGTTGGCTGCGTATTGAACGCCAAAAGACAACAGTAGTTTCATCGTTTCTGTAGCTTAGGTGGTTTAGAAGTTATGGGCAGAATAACACAAAAAAAACAACGGTAAAATCTTCTATATTGAATATATATTCTTTGTTGAATATCTTCTCAACCGAGCATCAGATCGGGATGAATGTGGTGTCGTTGGCTACGTATTGAACGCCAAAAGACAACAGTAGTTTCATCGTTTCTGTAGCTTAGGTGGTTTAGAAGTTATGGGCAGAATAACACAAAAAAAAACAACGGTAAAATCTTCTATATTGAATATATTTTCTTTGTTGAATATCTTCTCAACCGAGCATCAGATCGGGATGAATATGAAGAAATATTTCATCTTCTGTGTTAGAAGTTAGGCAGAATAACACAAAAAAAACAACGGTAAAATCTTCTATATTGAATATATATTCTTTGTTGAATATCTTCTCAACCGAGCATCAGATCGGGATGAATGTGGTGTCGTTGGCTACGTATTGAACGCCAAAAGACAACAGTAGTTTCATCGTTTCTGTAGCTTAGGTGGTTTAGAAGTTATGGGCAGAATAACACAAAAAAAAACAACGGTAAAATCTTCCATATTGAATATATTTTCTTTGTTGAATATCTTCTCAACCGAGCATCAGATCGGGATGAATGTGGTGTCGTTGGCTGCGTATTGAACGCCAAAAGACAACAGTAGTTTCATCGTTTCTGTAGCTTAGGTGGTTTAGAAGTTATGGGCAGAATAACACAAAAAAAAAAAAACGGTAAAATCTTCTATATTGAATATATTTTCTTTGTTGAATATCTTCTCAACCGAGCATCAGATCGGGATGAATGTGGTGTCGTTGGCTGCGTATTGAACGCCAAAAGACAACAGTAGTTTCATCGTTTCTGTAGCTTAGGTGGTTTAGAAGTTATGGGCAGAATAACACAAAAAAAAAAAAACGGTAAAATCTTCTATATTGAATATATTTTCTTTGTTGAATATCTTCTCAACCGAGCATCAGATCGGGATGAATGTGGTGTCGTTGGCTGCGTATTGAACGCCAGAAGACAACAGTAGTTTCATCGTTTCTGTAGCTTAAGTCGTTTAGAAGTTATGGGCAGAATAACACAAAAAAAAACAACGGTAAAATCTTCTTTATTGAATATATTTTCTTTGTTGAATATCTTCTCAATCGAGCATCAGATCGGGATGAATGTGGTGTCGTTGGCTGCGTATTGAACGCCAGAAGACAACAGTAGTTTCATCGTTTCTGTAGCTTAAGTCGTTTAGAAGTTATGGGCAGAATAACACAAAAAAAAACAACGGTAAAATCTTCTTTATTGAATATATTTTCTTTGTTGAATATCTTCTCAACCGAGCATCAAATCGGGATGAATGTGGTGTCGTTGGCTGCGTATTGAACGCCAGAAGACAACAGTAGTTTCATCGTTTTGTAGCTTAAGTCATTTAGAAGTTATGGGCAGAATAACACAAAAAAAAACAACGGTAAAATCTTCTATATTGAATATATTTTCTTTGTTGAATATCTTCTCAACCGAGCATCAGATCGGGATGAATGTGGTGTCGTTGGCTGCGTATTGAACGCCAGAAGACAACAGTAGTTTCATCGTTTCTGTAGCTTAAGTCGTTTAGAAGTTATGGGCAGAATAACACAAAAAAACAACGGTAAAATCTTCTTTATTGAATATATTTTCTTTGTTGAATATCTTCTCAATCGAGCATCAGATCGGGATGAATGTGGTGTCGTTGGCTGCGTATTGAACGCCAGAAGACAACAGTAGTTTCATCGTTTCTGTAGCTTAAGTCGTTTAGAAGTTATGGGCAGAATAACACAAAAAAAAACAACGGTAAAATCTTCTTTATTGAATATATTTTCTTTGTTGAATATCTTCTCAACCGAGCATCAAATCGGGATGAATGTGGTGTCGTTGGCTGCGTATTGAACG
Source organism: Drosophila rufa (assembly GCA_018153105.1). Taxonomy (NCBI): domain Eukaryota; kingdom Metazoa; phylum Arthropoda; class Insecta; order Diptera; family Drosophilidae; genus Drosophila; species Drosophila rufa. The sequence continues at coordinate 256,896 of JAECXS010000162.1, read as the reverse complement.
CCAGAAGACAACAGTAGTTTTATCGTTTCTGTAGCTTATGTCGTTTGGAAGTTATGGGCAGAATAACACAAAAAAAAAACAACGGTAAAATCTTCTATATTGAATATATTTTCTTTGTTGAATATCTTCTGAACCGAGCATCAGATCGGGATGAATGTGGTGTCGTTGGCTGCGTATTGAACGCCAAAAGACAACAGTAGTTTCATCGTTTCTGTAGCTTAGGTGGTTTAGAAGTTATGGGCAGAATAACACAAAAAAAACAACGGTAAAATCTTCTATATTGAATATATTTTCTTTGTTGAATATCTTCTCAACCGAGCATCAGATCGGGATGAATGTGGTGTCGTTGGCTGCGTATTGAACGCCAGATGACAACAGTAGTTTCATCATTTCTGTAGCTTAAGTCGTTTAGAAGTTATGGGCAGAATAACACAATAAAAAACAACGGTAAAATCTTCTATATTGAATATATATTCTTTGTTGAATATCTTCTCAACCGAGCATCAGATCGGGATGAATGTGGTGTCGTTGGCTACGTATTGAACGCCAAATAACAACAGTAGTTTCATCGTTTCTGTAGCTTAGGTGGTTTAGAAGTTATGGGCAGAATAACACAAAAAAAAACAACGGTAAAATCTTCTATATTGAATATATTTTCTTTGTTGAATATCTTCTCAACCGAGCATCAGATCGGGATGAATGTGGTGTCGTTGGCTGCGTATTGAACGCCAGAAGACAACAGTAGTTTCATCGTTTCTGTAGCTTATGTCGTTTAGAAGTTATGGGCAGAATAACACAAAAAAAAACAACGGTAAAATCTTCTATATTGAATATATTTTCTTTGTTGAATATCTTCTCAACCGAGCATCAGATCGGGATGAATGTGGTGTCGTTGGCTGCGTATTGAACGCCAGAAGACAACAGTAGTTTCATCGTTTCTGTAGCTTAAGTCGTTTAGAAGTTATGGGCAGAATAACACAAAAAAAACAACGGTAAAATCTTCTTTATTGAATATATTTTCTTTGTTGAATATCTTCTCAACCGAGCATCAAATCGGGATGAATGTGGTGTCGTTGGCTGCGTATTGAACGCCAGAAGACAACAGTAGTTTCATCGTTTCTGTAGCTTATGTCGTTTAGAAGTTATGGGCAGAATAACACAAAAAAAAAACAACGGTAAAATCTTCTATATTGAATATATTTTCTTTGTTGAATATCTTCTCAACCGAGCATCAGATCGGGATGAATGTGGTGTCGTTGGCTGCGTATTGAACGCCAGAAGACAACAGTAGTTTTATCGTTTCTGTAGCTTATGTCGTTTAGAAGTTATGGGCAGAATAAAACAAAAAAAAACGGTAAAATCTTCTATATTGAATATATTTTCTTTGTTGAATATCTTCTCAACCGAGCATCAGATCGGGATGAATGTGGTGTCGTTGGCTGCGTATTGAACGCCAGAAGACAACAGTAGTTTCACCGTTTCTGTAGCTTAAGTCGTTTAGAAGTTATGGGCAGAATAACACAAAAAAAACAACAACGGTAAAATCTTCTATATTGAATATATTTTCTTTGTTGAATATCTTCTCAACCGAGCATCAGATCGGGATGAATGTGGTGTCGTTGGCTACGTATTGAACGCCAAAAGACAACAGTAGTTTCATCGTTTCTGTAGCTTAGGTGGTTTAGAAGTTATGGGCAAGTATAATACAAACAAAAACAACGGTAAAATCTTCTATATTGAATATATTTTCTTTGTTGAATATCTTCTCAACCGAGCATCAGATCGGAATGAATGTGGTGTCGTTGGCTGCGAATTGAACGCCAGAAGACAACAGTAGTTTCATCGTTTCTGTAGCTTAAGTCGTTTAGAAGTTATGGGCAGAATAACACAAAAAAAACAACGGTAAAATCTTCCATATTGAATATATTTTCTTTGTTGAATATCTTCTCAACCGAGCATCAGATCGGGATGAATGTGGTGTCGTTGGCTGCGTATTGAACGCCAAAAGGCAACAGTAGTTTCATCGTTTCTGTAGCTTATGTCAACCGAGCATCAGATCGGAATGAATGTGGTGTCGTTGGCTGCGTATTGAACGCCAGATGACAACAGTAGTTTCATCGTTTCTGTAGCTTAAGTCGTTTAGAAGTTATGGGCAGAATAACACAATAAAAAACAACGGTAAAATCTTCTATATTGAATATATTTTCTTTGTTGAATATCTTCTCAACCGAGCATCAGATCGGGATGAATGTGGTGTCGTTGGCTACGTATTGAACGCCAAAAGACAACAGTAGTTTCATCGTTTCTGTAGCTTAGGTGGTTTAGAAGTTATGGGCAGAATAACACAAAAAAAAAACAACGGTAAAATCTTCTATATTGAATATATTTTCTTTGTTGAATATCTTCTCAACCGAGCATCAGATCGGGATGAATGTGGTGTCGTTGGCTGCGTATTGAACGCCAGAAGACAACAGTAGTTTCATCGTTTCTGTAGCTTATGTCGTTTAGAAGTTATGGGCAGAATAACACAAAAAAAAAACAACGGTAAAATCTTCTATATTGAATATATTTTCTTTGTTGAATATCTTCTCAACCGAGCATCAGATCGGGATGAATGTGGTGTCGTTGGCTGCGTATTGAACGCCAGAAGACAACAGTAGTTTCATCGTTTCTGTAGCTTAAGTCGTTTAGAAGTTATGGGCAGAATAACACAAAAAAAACAACGGTAAAATCTTCCATATTGAATATATTTTCTTTGTTGAATATCTTCTCAACCGAGCATCAAATCGGGATGAATGTGGTGTCGTTGGCTGCGTATTGAACGCCAGAAGACAACAGTAGTTTCATCGTTTCTGTAGCTTATGTCGTTTAGAAGTTATGGGCAGAATAACACAAAAAAAAAACAACGGTAAAATCTTCTATATTGAATATATTTTCTTTGTTGAATATCTTCTCAACCGAGCATCAGATCGGGATGAATGTGGTGTCGTTGGCTGCGTATTGAACGCCAAAAGACAACAGTAGTTTCATCGTTTCTGTAGCTTAAGTCGTTTAGAAGTTATGGGCAGAATAACACAAAAAAAACAACGGTAAAATCTTCCATATTGAATATATTTTCTTTGTTGAATATCTTCTCAACCGAGCATCAGATCGGGATGAATGTGGTGTCGTTGGCTGCGTATTGAACGCCAGATGACAACAGTAGTTTCATCGTTTCTGTAGCTTAGGTGGTTTAGAAGTTATGGGCAGAATAACACAAAAAAAAAACAACGGTAAAATCTTCTATATTGAATATATTTTCTTTGTTGAATATCTTCTCAACCGAGCATCAGATCGGGATGAATGTGGTGTCGTTGGCTGCGTATTGAACGCCAGAAGACAACAGTAGTTTCATCGTTTCTGTAGCTTATGTCGTTTAGAAGTTATGGGCAGAATAACACAAAAAAAAAACAACGGTAAAATCTTCTATATTGAATATATTTTCTTTGTTGAATATCTTCTCAACCGAGCATCAGATCGGGATGAATGTGGTGTCGTTGGCTGCGTATTGAACGCCAGAAGACAACAGTAGTTTCATCGTTTCTGTAGCTTAAGTCGTTTAGAAGTTATGGGCAGAATAACACAAAAAAAACAACGGTAAAATCTTCCATATTGAATATATTTTCTTTGTTGAATATCTTCTCAACCGAGCATCAAATCGGGATGAATGTGGTGTCGTTGGCTGCGTATTGAACGCCAGAAGACAACAGTAGTTTCATCGTTTCTGTAGCTTATGTCGTTTAGAAGTTATGGGCAGAATAACACAAAAAAAAAACAACGGTAAAATCTTCTATATTGAATATATTTTCTTTGTTGAATATCTTCTCAACCGAGCATCAGATCGGGATGAATGTGGTGTCGTTGGCTGCGTATTGAACGCCAAAAGACAACAGTAGTTTCATCGTTTCTGTAGCTTAAGTCGTTTAGAAGTTATGGGCAGAATAACACAAAAAAAACAACGGTAAAATCTTCCATATTGAATATATTTTCTTTGTTGAATATCTTCTCAACCGAGCATCAGATCGGGATGAATGTGGTGTCGTTGGCTGCGTATTGAACGCCAGAAGACAACAGTAGTTTCACCGTTTCTGTAGCTTAAGTCGTTTAGAAGTTATGGGCAGAATAACACAAAAAAAACAACGGTAAAATCTTCTATATTGAATATATTTTCTTTGTTGAATATCTTCTCAACCGAGCATCAGATCGGGGTGAATGTGGTGTCGTTGGCTACGTATTGAACGCCAAAAGACAACAGTAGTTTCATCGTTTCTGTAGCTTAGGTGGTTTAGAAGTTATGGGAAGTATAATACAAAAAAAAATAACGGTAAAATCTTCTATATTGAATATATTTTCTTTGTTGAATATCTTCTCAACCGAGCATCAGATCGGAATGAATGTGGTGTCGTTGGCTGCGAATTGAACGCCAGAAGACAACAGTAGTTTCATCGTTTCTGTAGCTTAGGTGGTTTAGAAGTTATGGGCAGAATAACACAAAAAAAAAAACAACGGTAAAATCTTCTATATTGAATATATTTTCTTTGTTGAATATCTTCTCAACCGAGCATCAGATCGGAATGAATGTGGTGTCGTTGGCTGCGTATTTAACGCCAGAAGACAACAGTAGTTTCATCGTTTCTGTAGCTTAGGTGGTTTAGAAGTTATGGGCAGAATAACACAAAAAAAAAAAAACGGTAAAATCTTCTATATTGAATATATTTTCTTTGTTGAATATCTTCTCAACCGAGCATCAGATCGGGATGAATGTGGTGTCGTTGGCTACGTATTGAACGGCAAATAACAACAGTAGTTTCATCGTTTCTGTAGCTTAAGTGGTTTAGAAGTTATGGGCAGAATAACACAAAAAAAACAACGGTAAAATCTTCTATATTGAATATATCGGGATCAGATCGGGATGAATGTGGTGTCGTTGGCTGCGTATTGAACGCCAGAAGACAACAGTAGTTTCATCGTTTTGTAGCTTAAGTCATTTAGAAGTTATGGGCAGAATAACACAAAAAAAACAACGGTAAAATCTTCTATATTGAATATATTTTCTTTGTTGAATATCTTCTCAACCGAGCATCAGATCGGGATGAATGTGGTGTCGTTGGCTGCGTATTGAACGCCAGAAGACAACAGTAGTTTCATCTTTTCTGTAGCTTAAGTCGTTTAGAAGTTATGGGCAGAATAACACAAAAAAAACAACGGTAAAATCTTCTTTATTGAATATATTTTCTTTGTTGAATATATTCTCAATCGAGCATCAGATCGGGATGAATGTGGTGTCGTTGGCTGCGTATTGAACGCCAGAAGACAACAGTAGTTTCATCGTTTTGTAGCTTAAGTCATTTAGAAGTTATGGGCAGAATAACACAAAAAAAACAACGGTAAAATCTTCTTTATTGAATATATTTTCTTTGTTGAATATCTTCTCAACCGAGCATCAGATCGGGATGAATGTGGTGTCGTTGGCTGCGTATTGAACGCCAGAAGACAACAGTAGTTTCATCTTTTCTGTAGCTTAAGTCGTTTAGAAGTTATGGGCAGAATAACACAAAAAAAACAACGGTAAAATCTTCTTTATTGAATATATTTTCTTTGTTGAATATCTTCTCAACCGAGCATCAAATCGGGATGAATGTGGTGTCGTTGGCTGCGTATTGAACGCCAGAAGACAACAGTAGTTTTATCGTTTCTGTAGCTTATGTCGTTTAGAAGTTATGGGCAGAATAACACAAAAAAAAAACAACGGTAAAATCTTCTATATTGAATATATTTTCTTTGTTGAATATCTTCTGAACCGAGCATCAGATCGGGATGAATGTGGTGTCGTTGGCTGCGTATTGAACGCCAAAAGACAACAGTAGTTTCATCGTTTCTGTAGCTTAGGTGGTTTAGAAGTTATGGGCAGAATAACACAAAAAAAAACAACGGTAAAATCTTCTATATTGAATATATTTTCTTTGTTGAATATCTTCTCAACCGAGCATCAGATCGGGATGAATGTGGTGTCGTTGGCTGCGTATTGAACGCCAGATGACAACAGTAGTTTCATCGTTTCTGTAGCTTAAGTCGTTTAGAAGTTATGGGCAGAATAACACAATAAAAAACAACGGTAAAATCTTCTATATTGAATATATATTCTTTGTTGAATATCTTCTCAACCGAGCATCAGATCGGGATGAATGTGGTGTCGTTGGCTACGTATTGAACGCCAAATAACAACAGTAGTTTCATCGTTTCTGTAGCTTAGGTGGTTTAGAAGTTATGGGCAGAATAACACAAAAAAAAAACAACGGTAAAATCTTCTATATTGAATATATTTTCTTTGTTAAATATCTTCTCAACCGAGCATCAGATCGGGATGAATGTGGTGTCGTTGGCTGCGTATTGAACGCCAGAAGACAACAGTAGTTTCATCGTTTCTGTAGCTTAGGTGGTTTAGAAGTTATGGGCAGAATAACACAAAAAAAACAACGGTAAAATCTTCCATATTGAATATATTTTCTTTGTTGAATATCTTCTCAATCGAGCATCAGATCGGGATGAATGTGGTGTCGTTGGCTACGTATTGAACGCCAAATAACAACAGTAGTTTCATCGTTTCTGTAGCTTAGGTGGTTTAGAAGTTATGGGCAGAATAACACAAAAAAAAAACAACGGTAAAATCTTCTTTATTGAATATATTTTCTTTGTTGAATATCTTCTCAACCGAGCATCAAATCGGGATGAATGTGGTGTCGTTGGCTGCGTATTGAACGCCAGAAGACAACAGTAGTTTTATCGTTTCTGTAGCTTATGTCGTTTAGAAGTTATGGGCAGAATAACACAAAAAAAAAACAACGGTAAAATCTTCTATATTGAATATATTTTCTTTGTTGAATATCTTCTGAACCGAGCATCAGATCGGGATGAATGTGGTGTCGTTGGCTACGTATTGAACGATAAAAGACAACAGTAGTTGCATCGTTTCTGTAGCTTAGGTGGTTTAGAAGTTATGGGCAGAATAACACAAAAAAAACAACGGTAAAATCTTCTATATTGAATATATTTTCTTTGTTGAATATCTTCTCAACCGAGCATCAGATCGGGATGAATGTGGTGTCGTTGGCTGCGTATTGAACGCCAGAAGACAACAGTAGTTTCATCGTTTCTGTAGCTTAAGTTGTTTAGAAGTTATGGGCAGAATAACACAAAAAAAACAACGGTAAAATCTTCCATATTGAATATATTTTCTTTGTTGAATATCTTCTCAACCGAGCATCAGATCGGGATGAATGTGGTGTCGTTGGCTACGTATTGAACGCCAAAAGACAACAGTAGTTTCATCGTTTCTGTAGCTTAGGTGGTTTAGAAGTTATGGGCAGTATAACACAAAAAAAAACAACGGTAAAATCTTCTATATTGAATATATTTTCTTTGTTGAATATCTTCTCAACCGAGCATCAGATCGGGATGAATGTGGTGTCGTTGGCTGCGTATTGAACGCCAAAAGGCAACAGTAGTTTCATCGTTTCTGTAGCTTAGGTGGTTTAGAAGTTATGGGCAGAATAACACAATAAAAAACAACGGTAAAATCTTCTATATTGAATATATATTCTTTGTTGAATATCTTCTCAACCGAGCATCAGATCGGGATGAATGTGGTGTCGTTGGCTACGTATTGAACGCCAAAAGACAACAGTAGTTTCATCGTTTCTGTAGCTTAGGTGGTTTAGAAGTTATGGGCAGTATAACACAAAAAAAAAAAAACGGTAAAATCTTCTATATTGAATATATTTTCTTTGTTGAATATCTTCTCAACCGAGCATCAGATCGGGATGGGCAGAATAACACAATAAAAAACAACGGTAAAATCTTCTATATTGAATATATATTCTTTGTTGAATATCTTCTCAACCGAGCATCAGATCGGGATGAATGTGGTGTCGTTGGCTACGTATTGAACGCCAAAAGACAACAGTAGTTTCATCGTTTCTGTAGCTTAGGTGGTTTAGAAGTTATGGGCAGTATAACACAAAATAAAAACAACGGTAAAATCTTCTATATTGAATATATTTTCTTTGTTGAATATCTTCTCAACCGAGCATCAGATCGGGATGAATGTGGTGTCGTTGGCTACGTATTGAACGCCAAATAACAACAGTAGTTTCATCGTTTCTGTAGCTTAGGTGGTTTAGAAGTTATGGGCAGAATAACACAAAAAAAACAACGGTAAAATCTTCCATATTGAATATATTTTCTTTGTTGAATATCTTCTCAACCGAGCATCAGATCGGGATGAATGTGGTGTCGTTGGCTACGTATTGAACGCCAAAAGACAACAGTAGTTCCATCGTTTCTGTAGCTTAGGTGGTTTAGAAGTTATGGGCAGTATAACACAAAAAAAAAAACAACGGTAAAATCTTCTATATTGAATATATTTTCTTTGTTGAATATCTTCTCAACCGAGCATCAGATCGGGATGAATGTGGTGTCGTTGGCTGCGTATTGAACGCCAAAAGGCAACAGTAGCTTCATCGTTTCTGTAGCTTAGGTGGTTTAGAAGTTATGGGCAGAATAACACAATAAAAAACAATATATAATATATTTTCTTTGTTGAATATCTTCTCAACCGAGCATCAGATCGGGATGAATGTGGTGTCGTTGGCTGCGTATTGAACGCCAGAAGACAACAGTAGTTTCATCGTTTCTGTAGCTTAAGTCGTTTAGAAGTTATGGGCAGAATAACACAAAAAAAACAACGGTAAAATCTTCTATATTAAATATATTTTCTTTGTTGAATATCTTCTCAACCGAGCATCAGATCGGGATGAATGTGGTGTCGTTGGCTGCGTATTGAACGCCAGAAGACAACAGTAGTTTCATCGTTTCTGTAGCTTAAGTCGTTTAGAAGTTATGGGCAGAATAACACAAAAAAAAACAACGGTAAAATCTTCTTTATTGAATATATTTTCTTTGTTGAATATCTTCTCAACCGAGCATCAAATCGGGATGAATGTGGTGTCGTTGGCTGCGTATTGAACGCTAAAAGACAACAGTAGTTTCATCGTTTCTGTAGCTTAAGTCGTTTAGAAGTTATGGGCAGAATAACACAAAAAAAACAACGGTAAAATCTTCTATATTGAATTTATTTTCTTTGTTGAATATCTTCTCAACCGAGCATCAGATCGGGATGAATGTGGTGTCGTTGGCTGCGTATTGAACGCCAGAAGACAACAGTAGTTTCATCGTTTCTGTAGCTTAAGTCGTTTAGAAGTTATGGGCAGAATAACACAAAAAAAACAACGGTAAAATCTTCTTTATTGAATATATTTTCTTTGTTGAATATCTTCTCAACCGAGCATCAAATCGGGATGAATGTGGTGTCGTTGGCTGCGTATTGAACGCCAGAAGACAACAGTAGTTTCATCGTTTCTGTAGCTTATGTCGTTTAGAAGTTATGGGCAGAATAACACAAAAAAAAAAAAACGGTAAAATCTTCTATATTGAATATATTTTCTTTGTTGAATATCTTCTCAACCGAGCATCAGATCGGGATGAATGTGGTGTCGTTGGCTGCGTATTGAACGCCAAAAGACAACAGTAGTTTCATCGTTTCTGTAGCTTAGGTGGTTTAGAAGTTATGGGCAGAATAACACAATAAAAAACAACGGTAAAATCTTCTATATTGAATATATATTCTTTGTTGAATATCTTCTCAACCGAGCATCAGATCGGGATGAATGTGGTGTCGTTGGCTACGTATTGAACGCCAAAAGACAACAGTAGTTTCACCGTTTCTATAGCTTAAGTCGTTTAGAAGTTATGGGCAGAATAACACAAAAAAAAAACAACGGTAAAATCTTCTATATTGAATATATTTTCTTTGTTGAATATCTTCTCAACCGAGCATCAGATCGGGATGGGCAGAATAACACAATAAAAAACAACGGTAAAATCTTCTATATTGAATATATATTCTTTGTTGAATATCTTCTCAACCGAGCATCAGATCGGGATGAATGTGGTGTCGTTGGCTACGTATTGAACGCCAAAAGACAACAGTAGTTTCATCGTTTCTGTAGCTTAGGTGGTTTAGAAGTTATGGGCAGTATAACACAAAATAAAAACAACGGTAAAATCTTCTATATTGAATATATTTTCTTTGTTGAATATCTTCTCAACCGAGCATCAGATCGGGATGAATGTGGTGTCGTTGGCTACGTATTGAACGCCAAATAACAACAGTAGTTTCATCGTTTCTGTAGCTTAGGTGGTTTAGAAGTTAGGGGCAGAATAACACAAAAAAAAAAACAACGGTAAAATCTTCTATATTGAATATATTTTCTTTGTTGAATATCTTCTCAACCGAGTATCAGATCGGGATGAATGTGGTGTCGTTGGCTGCGTATTGAACGCCAGAAGACTACAGTAGTTTCATCGTTTCTGTAGCTTAAGTTGTTTAGAAGTTATGGGCAGAATAACACAAAAAAAACAACGGTAAAATCTTCCATATTGAATATATTTTCTTTGTTGAATATCTTCTCAACCGAGCATCAGATCGGGATGAATGTGGTGTCGTTGGCTACGTATTGAACGCCAAAAGACAACAGTAGTTTCATCGTTTCTGTAGCTTAGGTGGTTTAGAAGTTATGGGCAGTATAACACAAAAAAAAAAACAACGGTAAAATCTTCTATATTGAATATATTTTCTTTGTTGAATATCTTCTCAACCGAGCATCAGATCGGGATGAATGTGGTGTCGTTGGCTGCGTATTGAACGCCAAAAGGCAACAGTAGTTTCATCGTTTCTGTAGCTTAGGTGGTTTAGAAGTTATGGGCAGAATAACACAATAAAAAACAATATATATATATTTTCTTTGTTGAATATCTTCTCAACCGAGCATCAGATCGGGATGAATGTGGTGTCGTTGGCTGCGTATTGAACGCCAGAAGACAACAGTAGTTTCATCGTTTCTGTAGCTTAAGTCGTTTAGAAGTTATGGGCAGAATAACACAAAAAAAACAACGGTAAAATCTTCTATATTAAATATATTTTCTTTGTTGAATATCTTCTCAACCGAGCATCAGATCGGGATGAATGTGGTGTCGTTGGCTGCGTATTGAACGCCAAAAGACAACAGTAGTTTCATCGTTTCTGTAGCTTAGGTGGTTTAGAAGTTATGGGCAGAATAACACAATAAAAAACAACGGTAAAATCTTCTATATTGAATATATATTCTTTGTTGAATATCTTCTCAACCGAGCATCAGATCGGGATGAATGTGGTGTCGTTGGCTACGTATTGAACGCCAAAAGACAACAGTAGTTTCACCGTTTCTGTAGCTTAAGTCGTTTAGAAGTTATGGGCAGAATAACACAAAAAAAAAAAACGGTAAAATCTTCTATATTGAATATATTTTCTTTGTTGAATATCTTCTCAACCGAGCATCAGATCGGGATGGGCAGAATAACACAATAAAAAACAACGGTAAAATCTTCTATATTGAATATATATTCTTTGTTGAATATCTTCTCAACCGAGCATCAGATCGGGATGAATGTGGTGTCGTTGGCTACGTATTGAACGCCAAAAGACAACAGTAGTTTCATCGTTTCTGTAGCTTAGGTGGTTTAGAAGTTATGGGCAGTATAACACAAAATAAAAACAACGGTAAAATCTTCTATATTGAATATATTTTCTTTGTTGAATATCTTCTCAACCGAGCATCAGATCGGGATGAATGTGGTGTCGTTGGCTACGTATTGAACGCCAAATAACAACAGTAGTTTCATCGTTTCTGTAGCTTAGGTGGTTTAGAAGTTAGGGGCAGAATAACACAAAAAAAAACAACGGTAAAATCTTCTATATTGAATATATTTTCTTTGTTGAATATCTTCTCAACCGAGTATCAGATCGGGATGAATGTGGTGTCGTTGGCTGCGTATTGAACGCCAGAAGACTACAGTAGTTTCATCGTTTCTGTAGCTTAAGTTGTTTAGAAGTTATGGGCAGAATAACACAAAAAAAACAACGGTAAAATCTTCCAAATTGAATATATTTTCTTTGTTGAATATCTTCTCAACCGAGCATCAGATCGGGATGAATGTGGTGTCGTTGGCTACGTATTGAACGCCAAAAGACAACAGTAGTTTCATCGTTTCTGTAGCTTAGGTGGTTTAGAAGTTATGGGCAGTATAACACAAAAAAAAAAACAACGGTAAAATCTTCTATATTGAATATATTTTCTTTGTTGAATATCTTCTCAACCGAGCATCAGATCGGGATGAATGTGGTGTCGTTGGCTGCGTATTGAACGCCAAAAGGCAACAGTAGTTTCATCGTTTCTGTAGCTTAGGTGGTTTAGAAGTTATGGGCAGAATAACACAATAAAAAAACAATATATATATATTTTCTTTGTTGAATATCTTCTCAACCGAGCATCAGATCGGGATGAATGTGGTGTCGTTGGCTGCGTATTGAACGCCAGAAGACAACAGTAGTTTCATCGTTTCTGTAGCTTAAGTCGTTTAGAAGTTATGGGCAGAATAACACAAAAAAAACAACGGTAAAATCTTCTATATTAAATATATTTTCTTTGTTGAATATCTTCTCAACCGAGCATCAGATCGGGATGAATGTGGTGTCGTTGGCTGCGTATTGAACGCCAGAAGACAACAGTAGTTTCATCGTTTCTGTAGCTTAAGTCGTTTAGAAGTTATGGGCAGAATAACACAAAAAAAACAACGGTAAAATCTTCTTTATTGAATATATTTTCTTTGTTGAATATCTTCTCAACCGAGCATCAAATCGGGATGAATGTGGTGTCGTTGGCTGCGTATTGAACGCCAGAAGACAACAGTAGTTTCATCGTTTCTGTAGCTTATGTCGTTTAGAAGTTATGGGCAGAATAACACAAAAAAAAAAAACGGTAAAATCTTCAATATTGAATATATTTTCTTTGTTGAATATCTTCTCAACCGAGCATCAGATCGGGATGAATGTGGTGTCGTTGGCTGCGTATTGAACGCCAAAAGACAACAGTAGTTTCATCGTTTCTGTAGCTTAAGTCGTTTAGAAGTTATGGGCAGAATAACACAAAAAAACAACGGTAAAATCTTCTATATTGAATATATTTTCTTTGTTGAATATCTTCTCAACCGAGCATCAGATCGGGATGAATGTGGTGTCGTTGGCTGCGTATTGAACGCCAGAAGACAACAGTAGTTTCATCGTTTCTGTAGCTTAAGTCGTTTAGAAGTTATGGGCAGAATAACACAAAAAAAAACAACGGTAAAATCTTCTTTATTGAATATATTTTCTTTGTTGAATATCTTCTCAACCGAGCATCAAATCGGGATGAATGTGGTGTCGTTGGCTGCGTATTGAACGCCAGAAGACAACAGTAGTTTCATCGTTTCTGTAGCTTAAGTCGTTTAGAAGTTATGGGCAGAATAACACAAAAAAAAACAACGGTAAAATCTTCTTTATTGAATATATTTTCTTTGTTGAATATCTTCTCAACCGAGCATCAAATCGGGATGAATGTGGTGTCGTTGGCTGCGTATTGAACGCCAGAAGACAACAGTAGTTTTATCGTTTCTGTAGCTTATGTCGTTTAGAAGTTATGGGCAGAATAACACAAAAAAAAAAAACGGTAAAATCTTCTATATTGAATATATTTTCTTTGTTGAATATCTTCTGAACCGAGCATCAGATCGGGATGAATGTGGTGTCGTTGGCTGCGTATTGAACGGCAAAAGACAACAGTAGTTTCATCGTTTCTGTAGCTTAGGTGGTTTAGAAGTTATGGGCAGAATAACACAAAAAAAAACAACGGTAAAATCTTCTATATTGAATATATTTTCTTTGTTGAATATCTTCTCAACCGAGCATCAGATCGGGATGAATGTAGTGTCGTTGGCTGGGTATTGAACGCCAGAAGACAACAGTAGTTTCATCGTTTCTGTAGCTTAAGTTGTTTAGAAGTTATGGGCAGAAACACAAAAAAAACAACGGTAAAATCTTCCATATTGAATATATTTTCTTTGTTGAATATCTTCTCAACCGAGCATCAGATCGGGATGAATGTGGTGTCGTTGGCTACGTATTGAACGCCAAAAGACAACAGTAGTTTCATCGTTTCTGTAGCTTAGGTGGTTTAGAAGTTATGGGCAGTATAACACAAAAAAAAACAACGGTAAAATCTTCTATATTGAATATATATTCTTTGTTGAATATCTTCTCAACCGAGCATCAGATCGGGATGAATGTGGTGTCGTTGGCTACGTATTGAACGCCAAAAGACAACAGTAGTTTCATCGTTTCTGTAGCTTAGGTGGTTTAGAAGTTATGGGCAGTATAACACAAAAAAAAAAAAACGGTAAAATCTTCTATATTGAATATATTTTCTTTGTTGAATATCTTCTCAACCGAGCATCAGATCGGGATGGGCAGAATAACACAATAAAAAACAACGGTAAAATCTTCTATATTGAATATATATTCTTTGTTGAATATCTTTTCAACCGAGCATCAGATCGGGATGAATGTGGTGTCGTTGGCTACGTATTGAACGCCAAAAGACAACAGTAGTTTCATCGTTTCTGTAGCTTAGGTGGTTTAGAAGTTATGGGCAGTATAACACAAAATAAAAACAACGGTAAAATCTTCTATATTGAATATATATCTTCTCAACCGAGCATCAGATCGGGATGAATGTGGTGTCGTTGGCTACGTATTGAACGCCAAATAACAACAGTAGTTTCATCGTTTCTGTAGCTTAGGTGGTTTAGAAGTTATGGGCAGAATAACACAAAAAAAAACAACGGTAAAATCTTCTATATTGAATATATTTTCTTTGTTGAATATCTTCTCAACCGAGTATCAGATCGGGATGAATGTGGTGTCGTTGGCTGCGTATTGAACGCCAGAAGACAACAGTAGTTTCATCGTTTCTGTAGCTTAAGTTGTTTAGAAGTTATGGGCAGAATAACACAAAAAAAACAACGGTAAAATCTTCCATATTGAATATATTTTCTTTGTTGAATATCTTCTCAACCGAGCATTAGATCGGGATGAATGTGGTGTCGTTGGCTACGTATTGAACGCCAAAAGACAACAGTAGTTTCATCGTTTCTGTAGCTTAGGTGGTTTAGAAGTTATGGGCAGTATAACACAAAAAAAAAAAAAACGGTAAAATCTTCTATATTGAATATATTTTCTTTGTTGAATATCTTCTCAACCGAGCATCAGATCGGGATGAATGTGGTGTCGTTGGCTGCGTATTGAACGCCAAAAGGCAACAGTAGCTTCATCGTTTCTGTAGCTTAGGTGGTTTAGAAGTTATGGGCAGAATAACACAATAAAAAACAATATATATATATTTTCTTTGTTGAATATCTTCTCAACCGAGCATCAGATCGGGATGAATGTGGTGTCGTTGGCTGCGTATTGAACGCCAGAAGACAACAGTAGTTTCATCGTTTCTGTAGCTTAAGTCGTTTAGAAGTTATGGGCAGAATAACACAAAAACAACAACGGTAAAATCTTCTATATTGAATATATTTTCTTTGTTGAATATCTTCTCAACCGAGCATCAGATCGGGATGAATGTGGTGTCGTTGGCTGCGTATTGAACGCCAGAAGACAACAGTAGTTTCATCGTTTCTGTAGCTTAAGTCGTTTAGAAGTTATGGGCAGAATAACACAAAAAAAAACAACGGTAAAATCTTCTTTATTGAATATATTTTCTTTGTTGAATATCTTCTCAACCGAGCATCAAATCGGGATGAATGTGGTGTCGTTGGCTGCGTATTGAACGCCAAAAGACAACAGTAGTTTCATCGTTTCTGTAGCTTATGTCGTTTAGAAGTTATGGGCAGAATAACACAAAAAAAAAAAACGGTAAAATCTTCAATATTGAATATATTTTCTTTGTTGAATATCTTCTCAACCGAGCATCAGATCGGGATGAATGTGGTGTCGTTGGCTGCGTATTGAACGCCAAAAGACAACAGTAGTTTCATCGTTTCTGTAGCTTAAGTCGTTTAGAAGTTATGGGCAGAATAACACAAAAAAAACAACGGTAAAATCTTCTATATTGAATTTATTTTCTTTGTTGAATATCTTCTCAACCGAGCATCAGATCGGGATGAATGTGGTGTCGTTGGCTGCGTATTGAACGCCAGAAGACAACAGTAGTTTCATCGTTTCTGTAGCTTAAGTCGTTTAGAAGTTATGGGCAGAATAACACAAAAAAAAACAACGGTAAAATCTTCTTTATTGAATATATTTTCTTTGTTGAATATCTTCTCAACCGAGCATCAAATCGGGATGAATGTGGTGTCGTTGGCTGCGTATTGAACGCCAGAAGACAACAGTAGTTTCATCGTTTCTGTAGCTTATGTCGTTTAGAAGTTATGGGCAGAATAACACAAAAAAAAAACAACGGTAAAATCTTCTATATTGAATATATTTTCTTTGTTGAATATCTTCTCAACCGAGCATCAGATCGGGATGAATGTGGTGTCGTTGGCTGCGTATTGAACGCCAAAAGACAACAGTAGTTTCATCGTTTCTGTAGCTTAGGTGGTTTAGAAGTTATGGGCAGAATAACACAATAAAAAACAACGGTAAAATCTTCTATATTGAATATATATTCTTTGTTGAAAATCTTCTCAACCGAGCATCAGATCGGGATGAATGTGGTGTCGTTGGCTACGTATTGAACGCCAAAAGACAACAGTAGTTTCACCGTTTCTGTAGCTTAAGTCGTTTAGAAGTTATGGGCAGAATAACACAAAAAAAAAACAACGGTAAAATCTTCTATATTGAATATATTTTCTTTGTTGAATATCTTCTCAACCGAGCATCAGATCGGGATGGGCAGAATAACACAATAAAAAACAACGGTAAAATCTTCTATATTGAATATATATTCTTTGTTGAATATCTTCTCAACCGAGCATCAGATCGGGATGAATGTGGTGTCGTTGGCTACGTATTGAACGCCAAAAGACAACAGTAGTTTCATCGTTTCTGTAGCTTAGGTGGTTTAGAAGTTATGGGCAGTATAACACAAAAAAAAAACAACGGTAAAATCTTCTATATTGAATATATTTTCTTTGTTGAATATCTTCTCAACCGAGCATCAGATCGGGATGAATGTGGTGTCGTTGGCTACGTATTGAACGCCAAATAACAACAGTAGTTTCATCGTTTCTGTAGCTTAAGTGGTTTAGAAGTTATGGGCAGAATAACACAAAAAAAAAACAACGGTAAAATCTTCTATATTGAATATATTTTCTTTGTTGAATATCTTCTCAACCGAGTATCAGATCGGGATGAATGTGGTGTCGTTGGCTGCGTATTGAACGCCAGAAGACTACAGTAGTTTCATCGTTTCTGTAGCTTAAGTTGTTTAGAAGTTATGGGCAGAATAACACAAAAAAAACAACGGTAAAATCTTCCATATTGAATATATTTTCTTTGTTGAATATCTTCTCAACCGAGCATCAGATCGGGATGAATGTGGTGTCGTTGGCTACGTATTGAACGCCAAAAGACAACAGTAGTTTCATCGTTTCTGTAGCTTAGGTGGTTTAGAAGTTATGGGCAGTATAACACAAAAAAAAAACAACGGTAAAATCTTCTATATTGAATATATTTTCTTTGTTGAATATCTTCTCAACCGAGCATCAGATCGGGATGAATGTGGTGTCGTTGGCTGCGTATTGAACGCCAAAAGGCAACAGTAGTTTCATCGTTTCTGTAGCTTAGGTGGTTTAGAAGTTATGGGCAGAATAACACAATAAAAAAAAACAACTATATTGAATATATTTTCTTTGTTGAATATCTTCTCAACCGAGCATCAGATCGGGATGAATGTGGTGTCGTTGGCTGCGTATTGAACGCCAGAAGACAACAGTAGTTTCATCGTTTCTGTAGCTTAAGTCGTTTAGAAGTTATGGGCAGAATAACACAAAAAAAACAACGGTAAAATCTTCTATATTAAATATATTTTCTTTGTTGAATATCTTCTCAACCGAGCATCAGATCGGGATGAATGTGGTGTCGTTGGCTGCGTATTGAACGCCAGAAGACAACAGTAGTTTCATCGTTTCTGTAGCTTAAGTGGTTTAGAAGTTATGGGCAGAATAACACAAAAAAAACAACGGTAAAATCTTCTTTATTGAATATATTTTCTTTGTTGAATATCTTCTCAACCGAGCATCAAATCGGGATGAATGTGGTGTCGTTGGCTGCGTATTGAACGCCAGAAGACAACAGTAGTTTCATCGTTTCTGTAGCTTATGTCGTTTAGAAGTTATGGGCAGAATAACACAAAAAAAAAAACGGTAAAATCTTCAATATTGAATATATTTTCTTTGTTGAATATCTTCTCAACCGAGCATCAGATCGGGATGAATGTGGTGTCGTTGGCTGCGTATTGAACGCCAAAAGACAACAGTAGTTTCATCGTTTCTGTAGCTTAAGTCGTTTAGAAGTTATGGGCAGAATAACACAAAAAAAACAACGGTACAATCTTCTATATTGAATATATTTTCTTTGTTGAATATCTTCTCAACCGAGCATCAGATCGGGATGAATGTGGTGTCGTTGGCTGCGTATTGAACGCCAGAAGACAACAGTAGTTTCATCGTTTCTGTAGCTTAAGTCGTTTAGAAGTTATGGGCAGAATAACAAAAAAAAGAACAACGGTAAAATCTTCTTTATTGAATATATTTTCTTTGTTGAATATCATCTCAACCGAGCATCAAATCGGGATGAATGTGGTGTCGTTGGCTGCGTATTGAACGCCAGAAGACAACAGTAGTTTCATCGTTTCTGTAGCTTATGTCGTTTAGAAGTTATGGGCAGAATAACACAAAAAAAAAAACAACGGTAAAATCTTCTATATTGAATATATTTTCTTTGTTGAATATCATCTCAACCGAGCATCAGATCGGGATGAATGTGGTGTCGTTGGCTGCGTATTGAACGCCAAAAGACAACAGTAGTTTCATCGTTTCTGTAGCTTAAGTGGTTTAGAAGTTATGGGCAGAATATCACAAAAAAAAACAACGGTAAAATCTTCTATATTGAATATATTTTCTTTGTTGAATATCTTCTCAACCGAGCATCAGATCGGGATGAATGTGGTGTCGTTGGCTACGTATTGAACGCCAAAAGACAACAGTAGTTTCATCGTTTCTGTAGCTTAGGTGGTTTAGAAGTTATGGGCAGTATAATACAAAAAAAAACAACGGTAAAATCTTCTATATTGAATATATTTTCTTTGTTGAATATCTTCTCAACCGAGCATCAGATCGGGATGAATGTAGTGTCGTTGGCTGCGTATTGAACGCAAGAAGACTACAGTAGTTTCATCGATTCTGTAGCTTAAGTCGTTTAGAAGTAATGGGCAGAATAACACAAAAAAAACAACGGAAAAATCTTCTATATTGAATATATTTTCTTTGTTGAATATCTTCTCAACCGAGCATCAGATCGGGATGAATGTGGTGTCGTTGGCTGCGTATTGAACGCCAAAAGGCAACAGTAGTTTCATCGTTTCTGTAGCTTATGTCGTTTAGAAGTTATGGGCAGAATAACACAAAAAAAAAACAACGGTAAAATCTTCTATATTGAATATATTTTCTTTGTTGAATATCTTCTCAACCGAGCATCAGATCGGGATGAATGTGGTGTCGTTGGCTGCGTATTGAACGCCAAAAGACAACAGTAGTTTCACCGTTTCTGTAGCTTAAGTCGTTTAGAAGTTATGGGCAGAATAACACAAAAAAAAACAACGGTAAAATCTTCTATATTGAATATATTTTCTTTTTTGAATATCTTCTCAACCGAGCATCAGATCGGGATGAGTGTGGTGTCGTTGGCTACGTATTGAACGCCAAAAGACAACAGTAGTTTCATCGTTTCTGTAGCTTAGGTGGTTTAGAAGTTATGGGCAGAATAACACACAAAAAAAACAACGGTAAAATCTTCTATATTGAATATATTTTCTTTGTTGAATATCTTCTCAACCGAGCATCAGATCGGGATGAATGTGGTGTCGTTGGCTGCGTATTGAACGCCAGAAGACAACAGTAGTTTCATCGTTTCTGTAGCTTAAGTCGTTTAGAAGTTATGGGCAGAATAACACAAAAAAAACAACGGAAAAATCTTCTATATTGAATATATTTTCTTTGTTGAATATCTTCTCAACCGAGCATCAGATCGGAATGAATGTGGTGTCGTTGGCTGCGTATTGAACGCCAAAAGACAACAGTAGTTTCATCGTTTCTGTAGCTTAAGTGGTTTAGAAGTTATGGGCAGAATAACACAAAAAAACAACGGTAAAATCTTCTATATTGAATATATTTTCTTTGTTGAATATCTTCTCAACCGAGCATCAAATCGGGATGAATGTGGTGTCGTTGGCTGCGTATTGAACGCCAAAAGACAACAGTAGTTTCATCGTTTCTGTAGCTTATGTCGTTTAGAAGTTATGGGCAGAATAACACAAAAAAAACAACGGTAAAATCTTCTATATTGAATATATTTTCTTTGTTGAATATCTTCTCAACCGAGCATCAGATCGGGATGAATGTGGTGTCGTTGGCTGCGTATTGAACGCCAGAAGACAACAGTAGTTTCATCGTTTCTGTAGCTTAAGTCGTTTAGAAGTTATGGGCAGAATAACACAAAAAAAACAACGGTAAAATCTTCTATATTGAATATATTTTCTTTGTTGAATATCTTCTCAACCGAGCATCAGATCGGGATGAATGTGGTGTCGTTGGCTGCGTATTGAACGCCAAAAGACAACAGTAGTTTCATCGTTTCTGTAGCTTAAGTCGTTTAGAAGTTATGGGCAGAATAACACAAAAAAAACAACGGTAAAATCTTCTATATTGAATATATTTTCTTTGTTGAATATCTTCTCAACCGAGCATCAGATCGGGATGAATGTGGTGTCGTTGGCTGCGTATTGAACGCCAAAAGACAACAGTAGTTTCACCGTTTCTGTAGCTTAAGTCGTTTAGAAGTTATGGGCAGAATAACAAAAAAAAAACAACGGTAAAATCTTCTATATTGAATATATTTTCTTTTTTGAATATATTCTCAACCGAGCATCAGATCGGGATGAATGTGGTGTCGTTGGCTACGTATTGAACGTCAAAAGACAACAGTAGTTTCATCGTTTCTGTAGCTTAGGTGGTTTAGAAGTTATGGGCAGAATAACACACAAAAAAAACAACGGTAAAATCTTCTATATTGAATATATTTTCTTTGTTGAATATCTTCTCAACCGAGCATCAGATCGGGATGAATGTGGTGTCGTTGGCTGCGTATTGAACGCCAAAAGACAACAGTAGTTTCATCGTTTCTGTAGCTTAAGTCGTTTAGAAGTTATGGGCAGAATAACACAAAAAAAACAACGGTAAAATCTTCTATATTGAATATATTTTCTTTGTTGAATATCTTCTCAACCGAGCATCAGATCGGGATGAATGTGGTGTCGTTGGCTGCGTATTGAACGCCAAAAGACAACAGTAGTTTCATCGTTTCTGTAGCTTAAGTGGTTTAGAAGTTATGGGCAGAATAACACAAAAAAACAACGGTAAAATCTTCTATATTGAATATATTTTCTTTGTTGAATATCTTCTCAACCGAGCATCAGATCGGGATGAATGTGGTGTCGTTGGCTGCGTATTGAACGCCAGAAGACAACAGTAGTTTCATCGTTTCTGTAGCTTAAGTCGTTTAGAAGTTATGGGCAGAATAACACAAAAAAAACAACGGTAAAATCTTCTATATTGAATATATTTTCTTTGTTGAATATCTTCTCAACCGAGCATCAGATCGGGATGAATGTGGTGTCGTTGGCTGCGTATTGAACGCCAGAAGACAACAGTAGTTTCATCGTTTCTGTAGCTTAAGTCGTTTAGAAGTTATGGGCAGAATAACACAAAAAAAAACAACGGTAAAATCTTCTATATTGAATATATTTTCTTTGTTGAATATCTTCTCAACCGAGCATCAGATCGGGATGAATGTGGTGTCGTTGGCTGCGTATTGAACGCCAAAAGACAACAGTAGTTTCATCGTTTCTGTAGCTTAAGTCGTTTAGAAGTTATGGGCAGAATAACACAAAAAAAAACAACGGTAAAATCTTCTATATTGAATATATTTTCTTTGTTGAATATCTTCTCAACCGAGCATCAGATCGGGATGAATGTGGTGTCGTTGGCTGCGTATTGAACGCCAAAAGACAACAGTAGTTTCATCGTTTCTGTAGCTTAAGTGGTTTAGAAGTTATGGGCAGAATAACACAAAAAAAACAACGGTAAAATCTTCTATATTGAATATATTTTCTTTGTTGAATATCTTCTCAACCGAGCATCAGATCGGGATGAATGTGGTGTCGTTGGCTGCGTATTGAACGCCAAAAGACAACAGTAGTTTCATCGTTTCTGTAGCTTAAGTGGTTTAGAAGTTATGGGCAGAATAACACAAAAAAAACAACGGTAAAATCTTCTATATTGAATATATTTTCTTTGTTGAATATCTTCTCAACCGAGCATCAGATCGGGATGAATGTGGTGTCGTTGGCTGCGTATTGAACGCCAGAAGACAACAGTAGTTTCATCGTTTCTGTAGCTTAAGTGGTTTAGAAGTTATGGGCAGAATAACACAAAAAAAACAACGGTAAAATCTTCTATATTGAATATATTTTCTTTGTTGAATATCTTCTCAACCGAGCATCAGATCGGGATGAATGTGGTGTCGTTGGCTGCGTATTGAACGCCAAAAGACAACAGTAGTTTCATCGTTTCTGTAGCTTAGGTGGTTTAGAAGTTATGGGCAGAATAACACAAAAAAAACAACGGTAAAATCTTCTATATTGAATATATTTTCTTTGTTGAATATCTTCTCAACCGAGCATCAGATCGGGATGAATGTGGTGTCGTTGGCTGCGTATTGAACGCCAAAAGACAACAGTAGTTTCATCGTTTCTGTAGCTTAAGTCGTTTAGAAGTTATGGGCAGAATAACACAAAAAAAACAACGGTAAAATCTTCTATATTGAATATATTTTCTTTGTTGAATATCTTCTCAACCGAGCATCAGATCGGGATGAATGTAGTGTCGTTGGCTGCGTATTGAACGCCAAAAGACAACAGTAGTTTCATCGATTCTGTAGCTTAAGTCGTTTAGAAGTAATGGGCAGAATAACACAAAAAAAAACAACGGAAAAATCTTCTATATTGAATATATTTTCTTTGTTGAATATCTTCTCAACCGAGCATCAGATCGGGATGAATGTGGTGTCGTTGGCTGCGTATTGAACGCCAAAAGGCAACAGTAGTTTCATCGTTTCTGTAGCTTATGTCGTTTAGAAGTTATGGGCAGAATAACACAAAAAAAACAACGGTAAAATCTTCTATATTGAATATATTTTCTTTGTTGAATATCTTCTCAACCGAGCATCAGATCGGGATGAATGTGGTGTCGTTGGCTGCGTATTGAACGCCAGAAGACAACAGTAGTTTCATCGTTTCTGTAGCTTAAGTCGTTTAGAAGTTATGGGCAGAATAACACAAAAAAAACAACGGTAAAATCTTCTATATTGAATATATTTTCTTTGTTGAATATCTTCTCAACCGAGCATCAGATCGGGATGAATGTGGTGTCGTTGGCTGCGTATTGAACGCCAGAAGACAACAGTAGTTTCATCGTTTCTGTAGCTTAAGTCGTTTAGAAGTTATGGGCAGAATAACACAAAAAAAACAACGGTAAAATCTTCTATATTGAATATATTTTCTTTGTTGAATATCTTCTCAACCGAGCATCAGATCGGGATGAATGTGGTGTCGTTGGCTGCGTATTGAACGCCAAAAGACAACAGTAGTTTCATCGTTTCTGTAGCTTAAGTCGTTTAGAAGTTATGGGCAGAATAACACAAAAAAAACAACGGTAAAATCTTCTATATTGAATATATTTTCTTTGTTGAATATCTTCTCAACCGAGCATCAGATCGGGATGAATGTGGTGTCGTTGGCTGCGTATTGAACGCCAAAAGACAACAGTAGTTTCATCGTTTCTGTAGCTTAAGTCGTTTAGAAGTTATGGGCAGAATAACACAAAAAAAACAACGGTACAATCTTCTATATTGAATATATTTTCTTTGTTGAATATCTTCTCAACCGAGCATCAGATCGGAATGAATGTGGTGTCGTTGGCTGCGTATTGAACGCCAAAAGACAACAGTAGTTTCATCGTTTCTGTAGCTTAAGTGGTTTAGAAGTTATGGGCAGAATAACACAAAAAAAACAACGGTAAAATCTTCTATATTGAATATATTTTCTTTGTTGGATCTCAACCGAGCATCAGATCGGGATGAAAGTAGTGTCGTTGGCTGCGTATTGAACGCAAGAAGACTACAGTAGTTTCATCGATTCTGTAGCTTAAGTCGTTTATAAGTAATGGGCAGAATAACACTAAAAAAACAACGGAAAAATCTTCTATATTGAATATATTTTCTTTGTTGAATATCTTCTCAACCGAGCATCAGATCGGGATGAATGTGGTGTCGTTGGCTGCGTATTGAACGCCAAAAGACAACAGTAGTTTCATCGTTTCTGTAGCTTAAGTGGTTTAGAAGTTATGGGCAGAATAACACAAAAAAAACAACGGTAAAATCTTCTATATTGAATATATTTTCTTTGTTGAATATCTTCTCAACCGAGCATCAGATCGGGATGAATGTGGTGTCGTTGGCTGCGTATTGAACGCCAGAAGACAACAGTAGTTTCATCGTTTCTGTAGCTTAAGTCGTTTAGAAGTTATGGGCAGAATAACACAAAAAAACAACGGTAAAATCTTCTATATTGAATATATTTTCTTTGTTGAATATCTTCTCAACCGAGCATCAAATCGGGATGAATGTGGTGTCGTTGGCTGCGTATTGAACGCCAGAAGACAACAGTAGTTTCATCGTTTCTGTAGCTTATGTCGTTTAGAAGTTATGGGCAGAATAACACACAAAAAAAACAACGGTAAAATCTTCTATATTGAATATATTTTCTTTGTTGAATATCTTCTCAACCGCGCATCAGATCGGGATGAATGTGGTGTCGTTGGCTGCGTATTGAACGCCAAAAGGCAACAGTAGTTTCATCGTTTCTGTAGCTTAGGTGGTTTAGAAGTTATGGGCAGAATAACACAAAAAAAACAACGGTAAAATCTTCTATATTGAATATATTTTCTTTGTTGGATCTCAACCGAGCATCAGATCGGGATGAATGTAGTGTCGTTGGCTGCGTATTGAACGCAAGAAGACTACAGTAGTTTCATCGATTCTGTAGCTTAAGTCGTTTAGAAGTAATGGGCAGAATAACACAAAAAAAACAACGGAAAAATCTTCTATATTGAATATATTTTCTTTGTTGAATATCTTCTCAACCGAGCATCAGATCGGGATGAATGTGGTGTCGTTGGCTGCGTATTGAACGCCAAAAGGCAACAGTAGTTTCATCGTTTCTGTAGCTTATGTCGTTTAGAAGTTATGGGCAGAATAACACAAAAAAAAAAAACGGTAAAATCTTCTATATTGAATATATTTTCTTTGTTGAATATCTTCTCAACCGAGCATCAGATCGGGATGAATGTGGTGTCGTTGGCTGCGTATTGAACGCCAGAAGACAAGAGTAGTTTCATCGTTTCTGTAGCTTAAGTGGTTTAGAAGTTATGGGCAGAATAACACAAAAAAACAACGGTAAAATCTTCTATATTGAATATATTTTCTTTGTTGAATATCTTCTCAACCGAGCATCAAATCGGGATGAATGTGGTGTCGTTGGCTGCGTATTGAACGCCAGAAGACAACAGTAGTTTCATCGTTTCTGTAGCTTATGTCGTTTAGAAGTTATGGGCAGAATAACACAAAAAAAAAACGGTAAAATCTTCTATATTGAATATATTTTCTTTGTTGAATATCTTCTCAACCGAGCATCAGATCGGGATGAATGTGGTGTCGTTGGCTGCGTATTGAACGCCAGAAGACAACAGTAGTTTCATCGTTTCTGTAGCTTAAGTCGTTTAGAAGTTATGGGCAGAATAACACAAAAAAAACAACGGTAAAATCTTCTATATTGAATATATTTTCTTTGTTGAATATCTTCTCAACCGAGCATCAGATCGGGATGAATGTGGTGTCGTTGGCTGCGTATTGAACGCCAAAAGACAACAGTAGTTTCATCGTTTCTGTAGCTTAAGTCGTTTAGAAGTTATGGGCAGAATAACACAAAAAAAACAACGGTACAATCTTCTATATTGAATATATTTTCTTTGTTGAATATCTTCTCAACCGAGCATCAGATCGGAATGAATGTGGTGTCGTTGGCTGCGTATTGAACGCCAAAAGACAACAGTAGTTTCATCGTTTCTGTAGCTTAAGTGGTTTAGAAGTTATGGGCAGAATAACACAAAAAAAAACAACGGTAAAATCTTCTATATTGAATATATTTTCTTTGTTGGATCTCAACCGAGCATCAGATCGGGATGAATGTAGTGTCGTTGGCTGCGTATTGAACGCAAGAAGACTACAGTAGTTTCATCGATTCTGTAGCTTAAGTCGTTTAGAAGTAATGGGCAGAATAACACAAAAAAAACAACGGAAAAATCTTCTATATTGAATATATTTTCTTTGTTGAATATCTTCTCAACCGAGCATCAGATCGGGATGAATGTGGTGTCGTTGGCTGCGTATTGAACGCCAAAAGGCAACAGTAGTTTCATCGTTTCTGTAGCTTATGTCGTTTAGAAGTTATGGGCAGAATAACACAAAAAAAAACAACGGTAAAATCTTCTATATTGAATATATTTTCTTTGTTGAATATCTTCTCAACCGAGCATCAGATCGGGATGAATGTGGTGTCGTTGGCTGCGTATTGAACGCCAGAAGACAACAGTAGTTTCATCGTTTCTGTAGCTTAGGTCGTTTAGAAGTTATGGGCAGAATAACACAAAAAAACAACGGTAAAATCTTCTATATTGAATATATTTTCTTTGTTGAATATCTTCTCAACCGAGCATCAAATCGGGATGAATGTGGTGTCGTTGGCTGCGTATTGTGTCGTTTAGAAGTTATGGGCAGAATAACACAAAAAAACAACGGTAAAATCTTCTATATTGAATATATTTTCTTGTTGAATATCTTCTCAACCGAGCATCAGATCGGGATGAATGTGGTGTCGTTGGCTGCGTATTGAACGCCAGAAGACAACAGTAGTTTCATCGTTTCTGTAGCTTAAGTCGTTTAGAAGTTATGGGCAGAATAACACAAAAAAAAACAACGGTAAAATCTTCTATATTGAATATATTTTCTTTGTTGAATATCTTCTCAACCGAGCATCAGATCGGGATGAATGTGGTGTCGTTGGCTGCGTATTGAACGCCAAAAGACAACAGTAGTTTCATCGTTTCTGTAGCTTAAGTCGTTTAGAAGTTATGGGCAGAATAACACAAAAAAAACAACGGTAAAATCTTCTATATTGAATATATTTTCTTTGTTGAATATCTTCTCAACCGAGCATCAGATCGGGATGAATGTGGTGTCGTTGGCTGCGTATTGAACGCCAAAAGACAACAGTAGTTTCATCGTTTCTGTAGCTTAAGTCGTTTAGAAGTTATGGGCAGAATAACACAAAAAAAACAACGGTAAAATCTTCTATATTGAATATATTTTCTTTGTTGAATATCTTCTCAACCGAGCATCAGATCGGGATGAATGTGGTGTCGTTGGCTGCGTATTGAACGCCAAAAGACAACAGTAGTTTCATCGTTTCTGTAGCTTAAGTCGTTTAGAAGTTATGGGCAGAATAACACAAAAAAAAACAACGGTAAAATCTTCTATATTGAATATATTTTCTTTGTTGAATATCTTCTCAACCGAGCATCAGATCGGGATGAATGTGGTGTCGTTGGCTGCGTATTGAACGCCAGAAGACAACAGTAGTTTCATCGTTTCTGTAGCTTAAGTCGTTTAGAAGTTATGGGCAGAATAACACAAAAAAAACAACGGTAAAATCTTCTATATTGAATATATTTTCTTTGTTGAATATCTTCTCAACCGAGCATCAGATCGGGATGAATGTGGTGTCGTTGGCTGCGTATTGAACGCCAAAAGACAACAGTAGTTTCATCGTTTCTGTAGCTTAAGTCGTTTAGAAGTTATGGGCAGAATAACACAAAAAAAACAACGGTAAAATCTTCTATATTGAATATATTTTCTTTGTTGAATATCTTCTCAACCGAGCATCAGATCGGGATGAATGTGGTGTCGTTGGCTGCGTATTGAACGCCAAAAGACAACAGTAGTTTCATCGTTTCTGTAGCTTAAGTCGTTTAGAAGTTATGGGCAGAATAACACAAAAAAAACAACGGTAAAATCTTCTATATTGAATATATTTTCTTTGTTGAATATCTTCTCAACCGAGCATCAGATCGGGATGAATGTGGTGTCGTTGGCTGCGTATTGAACGCCAAAAGACAACAGTAGTTTCATCGTTTCTGTAGCTTAAGTCGTTTAGAAGTTATGGGCAGAATAACACAAAAAAAACAACGGTAAAATCTTCTATATTGAATATATTTTCTTTGTTGAATATCTTCTCAACCGAGCATCAGATCGGGATGAATGTGGTGTCGTTGGCTGCGTATTGAACGCCAGAAGACAACAGTAGTTTCATCGTTTCTGTAGCTTAAGTCGTTTAGAAGTTATGGGCAGAATAACACAAAAAAAACAACGGTAAAATCTTCTATATTGAATATATTTTCTTTGTTGAATATCTTCTCAACCGAGCATCAGATCGGGATGAATGTGGTGTCGTTGGCTGCGTATTGAACGCCAGAAGACAACAGTAGTTTCATCGTTTCTGTAGCTTAAGTCGTTTAGAAGTTATGGGCAGAATAACACAAAAAAAACAACGGTAAAATCTTCTATATTGAATATATTTTCTTTGTTGAATATCTTCTCAACCGAGCATCAGATCGGGATGAATGTGGTGTCGTTGGCTGCGTATTGAACGCCAGAAGACAACAGTAGTTTCATCGTTTCTGTAGCTTAAGTCGTTTAGAAGTTATGGGCAGAATAACACAAAAAAACAACGGTAAAATCTTCTATATTGAATATATTTTCTTTGTTGAATATCTTCTCAACCGAGCATCAGATCGGGATGAATGTGGTGTCGTTGGCTGCGTATTGAACGCCAGAAGACAACAGTAGTTTCATCGTTTCTGTAGCTTAAGTCGTTTAGAAGTTATGGGCAGAATAACACAAAAAAAAACAACGGTAAAATCTTCTATATTGAATATATTTTCTTTGTTGAATATCTTCTCAACCGAGCATCAGATCGGGATGAATGTGGTGTCGTTGGCTGCGTATTGAACGCCAAAAGACAACAGTAGTTTCATCGTTTCTGTAGCTTAAGTCGTTTAGAAGTTATGGGCAGAATAACACAAAAAAAAACAACGGTAAAATCTTCTATATTGAATATATTTTCTTTGTTGAATATCTTCTCAACCGAGCATCAGATCGGGATGAATGTGGTGTCGTTGGCTGCGTATTGAACGCCAAAAGACAACAGTAGTTTCATCGTTTCTGTAGCTTAAGTCGTTTAGAAGTTATGGGCAGAATAACACAAAAAAAACAACGGTAAAATCTTCTATATTGAATATATTTTCTTTGTTGAATATCTTCTCAACCGAGCATCAGATCGGGATGAATGTGGTGTCGTTGGCTGCGTATTGAACGCCAGAAGACAACAGTAGTTTCATCGTTTCTGTAGCTTAAGTCGTTTAGAAGTTATGGGCAGAATAACACAAAAAAAACAACGGTAAAATCTTCTATATTGAATATATTTTCTTTGTTGAATATCTTCTCAACCGAGCATCAGATCGGGATGAATGTGGTGTCGTTGGCTGCGTATTGAACGCCAGAAGACAACAGTAGTTTCATCGTTTCTGTAGCTTAAGTCGTTTAGAAGTTATGGGCAGAATAACACAAAAAAAAACAACGGTAAAATCTTCTATATTGAATATATTTTCTTTGTTGAATATCTTCTCAACCGAGCATCAGATCGGGATGAATGTGGTGTCGTTGGCTGCGTATTGAACGCCAGAAGACAACAGTAGTTTCATCGTTTCTGTAGCTTAAGTCGTTTAGAAGTTATGGGCAGAATAACACAAAAAAAACAACGGTAAAATCTTCTATATTGAATATATTTTCTTTGTTGAATATCTTCTCAACCGAGCATCAGATCGGGATGAATGTGGTGTCGTTGGCTGCGTATTGAACGCCAAAAGACAACAGTAGTTTCATCGTTTCTGTAGCTTAAGTCGTTTAGAAGTTATGGGCAGAATAACACAAAAAAAACAACGGTAAAATCTTCTATATTGAATATATTTTCTTTGTTGAATATCTTCTCAACCGAGCATCAGATCGGGATGAATGTGGTGTCGTTGGCTGCGTATTGAACGCCAAAAGACAACAGTAGTTTCATCGTTTCTGTAGCTTAAGTCGTTTAGAAGTTATGGGCAGAATAACACAAAAAAACAACGGTAAAATCTTCTATATTGAATATATTTTCTTTGTTGAATATCTTCTCAACCGAGCATCAGATCGGGATGAATGTGGTGTCGTTGGCTGCGTATTGAACGCCAGAAAGACAACAGTAGTTTCATCGTTTCTGTAGCTTAAGTCGTTTAGAAGTTATGGGCAGAATAACACAAAAAAAACAACGGTAAAATCTTCTATATTGAATATATTTTCTTTGTTGAATATCTTCTCAACCGAGCATCAGATCGGGATGAATGTGGTGTCGTTGGCTGCGTATTGAACGCCAAAAGACAACAGTAGTTTCATCGTTTCTGTAGCTTAAGTCGTTTAGAAGTTATGGGCAGAATAACACAAAAAAAAACAACGGTAAAATCTTCTATATTGAATATATTTTCTTTGTTGAATATCTTCTCAACCGAGCATCAGATCGGGATGAATGTGGTGTCGTTGGCTGCGTATTGAACGCCAGAAGACAACAGTAGTTTCATCGTTTCTGTAGCTTAGGTCGTTTAGAAGTTATGGGCAGAATAACACAAAAAAAAACAACGGTAAAATCTTCTATATTGAATATATTTTCTTTGTTGAATATCTTCTCAACCGAGCATCAGATCGGGATGAATGTGGTGTCGTTGGCTGCGTATTGAACGCCAAAAGACAACAGTAGTTTCATCGTTTCTGTAGCTTAAGTCGTTTAGAAGTTATGGGCAGAATAACACAAAAAAAAACAACGGTAAAATCTTCTATATTGAATATATTTTCTTTGTTGAATATCTTCTCAACCGAGCATCAGATCGGGATGAATGTGGTGTCGTTGGCTGCGTATTGAACGCCAGAAGACAACAGTAGTTTCATCGTTTCTGTAGCTTAAGTCGTTTAGAAGTTATGGGCAGAATAACACAAAAAAAACAACGGTAAAATCTTCTATATTGAATATATTTTCTTTGTTGAATATCTTCTCAACCGAGCATCAGATCGGGATGAATGTGGTGTCGTTGGCTGCGTATTGAACGCCAAAAGACAACAGTAGTTTCATCGTTTCTGTAGCTTAAGTCGTTTAGAAGTTATGGGCAGAATAACACAAAAAAAACAACGGTAAAATCTTCTATATTGAATATATTTTCTTTGTTGAATATCTTCTCAACCGAGCATCAGATCGGGATGAATGTGGTGTCGTTGGCTGCGTATTGAACGCCAAAAGACAACAGTAGTTTCATCGTTTCTGTAGCTTAAGTGGTTTAGAAGTTATGGGCAGAATAACACAAAAAAACAACGGTAAAATCTTCTATATTGAATATATTTTCTTTGTTGAATATCTTCTCAACCGAGCATCAGATCGGGATGAATGTGGTGTCGTTGGCTGCGTATTGAACGCCAAAAGACAACAGTAGTTTCATCGTTTCTGTAGCTTAAGTCGTTTAGAAGTTATGGGCAGAATAACACAAAAAAAACAACGGTAAAATCTTCTATATTGAATATATTTTCTTTGTTGAATATCTTCTCAACCGAGCATCAGATCGGGATGAATGTGGTGTCGTTGGCTGCGTATTGAACGCCAAAAGACAACAGTAGTTTCATCGTTTCTGTAGCTTAGGTGGTTTAGAAGTTATGGGCAGAATAACACAAAAAAACAACGGTAAAATCTTCTATATTGAATATATTTTCTTTGTTGAATATCTTCTCAACCGAGCATCAGATCGGGATGAATGTGGTGTCGTTGGCTGCGTATTGAACGCCAGAAGACAACAGTAGTTTCATCGTTTCTGTAGCTTAGGTCGTTTAGAAGTTATGGGCAGAATAACACAAAAAAAAACAACGGTAAAATCTTCTATATTGAATATATTTTCTTTGTTGAATATCTTCTCAACCGAGCATCAGATCGGGATGAATGTGGTGTCGTTGGCTGCGTATTGAACGCCAAAAGACAACAGTAGTTTCATCGTTTCTGTAGCTTAAGTCGTTTAGAAGTTATGGGCAGAATAACACAAAAAAAACAACGGTAAAATCTTCTATATTGAATATATTTTCTTTGTTGAATATCTTCTCAACCGAGCATCAGATCGGGATGAATGTGGTGTCGTTGGCTGCGTATTGAACGCCAAAAGACAACAGTAGTTTCATCGTTTCTGTAGCTTAAGTCGTTTAGAAGTTATGGGCAGAATAACACAAAAAAAAACAACGGTAAAATCTTCTATATTGAATATATTTTCTTTGTTGAATATCTTCTCAACCGAGCATCAGATCGGGATGAATGTGGTGTCGTTGGCTGCGTATTGAACGCCAGAAGACAACAGTAGTTTCATCGTTTCTGTAGCTTAAGTCGTTTAGAAGTTATGGGCAGAATAACACAAAAAAAACAACGGTAAAATCTTCTATATTGAATATATTTTCTTTGTTGAATATCTTCTCAACCGAGCATCAGATCGGGATGAATGTGGTGTCGTTGGCTGCGTATTGAACGCCAGAAGACAACAGTAGTTTCATCGTTTCTGTAGCTTAAGTCGTTTAGAAGTTATGGGCAGAATAACACAAAAAAAACCACGGTAAAATCTTCTATATTGAATATATTTTCTTTGTTGAATATCTTCTCAACCGAGCATCAGATCGGGATGAATGTGGTGTCGTTGGCTGCGTATTGAACGCCAGAAGACAACAGTAGTTTCATCGTTTCTGTAGCTTAAGTCGTTTAGAAGTTATGGGCAGAATAACACAAAAAAAACAACGGTAAAATCTTCTATATTGAATATATTTTCTTTGTTGAATATCTTCTCAACCGAGCATCAGATCGGGATGAATGTGGTGTCGTTGGCTGCGTATTGAACGCCAGAAGACAACAGTAGTTTCATCGTTTCTGTAGCTTAAGTCGTTTAGAAGTTATGGGCAGAATAACACAAAAAAAACAACGGTAAAATCTTCTATATTGAATATATTTTCTTTGTTGAATATCTTCTCAACCGAGCATCAGATCGGGATGAATGTGGTGTCGTTGGCTGCGTATTGAACGCCAAAAGACAACAGTAGTTTCATCGTTTCTGTAGCTTAAGTCGTTTAGAAGTTATGGGCAGAATAACACAAAAAAAAACAACGGTAAAATCTTCTATATTGAATATATTTTCTTTGTTGAATATCTTCTCAACCGAGCATCAGATCGGGATGAATGTGGTGTCGTTGGCTGCGTATTGAACGCCAAAAGACAACAGTAGTTTCATCGTTTCTGTAGCTTAAGTGGTTTAGAAGTTATGGGCAGAATAACACAAAAAAAAACAACGGTAAAATCTTCTATATTGAATATATTTTCTTTGTTGAATATCTTCTCAACCGAGCATCAGATCGGGATGAATGTGGTGTCGTTGGCTGCGTATTGAACGCCAGAAGACAACAGTAGTTTCATCGTTTCTGTAGCTTAAGTGGTTTAGAAGTTATGGGCAGAATAACACAAAAAAAACAACGGTAAAATCTTCTATATTGAATATATTTTCTTTGTTGAATATCTTCTCAACCGAGCATCAGATCGGGATGAATGTGGTGTCGTTGGCTGCGTATTGAACGCCAAAAGACAACAGTAGTTTCATCGTTTCTGTAGCTTAAGTGGTTTAGAAGTTATGGGCAGAATAACACAAAAAAACAACGGTAAAATCTTCTATATTGAATATATTTTCTTTGTTGAATATCTTCTCAACCGAGCATCAGATCGGGATGAATGTGGTGTCGTTGGCTGCGTATTGAACGCCAAAAGACAACAGTAGTTTCATCGTTTCTGTAGCTTAAGTCGTTTAGAAGTTATGGGCAGAATAACACAAAAAAAACAACGGTAAAATCTTCTATATTGAATATATTTTCTTTGTTGAATATCTTCTCAACCGAGCATCAGATCGGGATGAATGTGGTGTCGTTGGCTGCGTATTGAACGCCAAAAGACAACAGTAGTTTCATCGTTTCTGTAGCTTAGGTGGTTTAGAAGTTATGGGCAGAATAACACAAAAAAAACAACGGTAAAATCTTCTATATTGAATATATTTTCTTTGTTGAATATCTTCTCAACCGAGCATCAGATCGGGATGAATGTGGTGTCGTTGGCTGCGTATTGAACGCCAAAAGACAACAGTAGTTTCATCGTTTCTGTAGCTTAAGTCGTTTAGAAGTTATGGGCAGAATAACACAAAAAAAACAACGGTAAAATCTTCTATATTGAATATATTTTCTTTGTTGAATATCTTCTCAACCGAGCATCAGATCGGGATGAATGTGGTGTCGTTGGCTGCGTATTGAACGCCAAAAGACAACAGTAGTTTCATCGTTTCTGTAGCTTAAGTCGTTTAGAAGTTATGGGCAGAATAACACAAAAAAAACAACGGTAAAATCTTCTATATTGAATATATTTTCTTTGTTGAATATCTTCTCAACCGAGCATCAGATCGGGATGAATGTGGTGTCGTTGGCTGCGTATTGAACGCCAAAAAGACAACAGTAGTTTCATCGTTTCTGTAGCTTAAGTCGTTTAGAAGTTATGGGCAGAATAACACAAAAAAACAACGGTAAAATCTTCTATATTGAATATATTTTCTTTGTTGAATATCTTCTCAACCGAGCATCAGATCGGGATGAATGTGGTGTCGTTGGCTGCGTATTGAACGCCAAAAGACA
Organism: Drosophila rufa; assembly: GCA_018153105.1. NCBI lineage: Eukaryota > Metazoa > Arthropoda > Insecta > Diptera > Drosophilidae > Drosophila > Drosophila rufa. The sequence goes on along the minus strand of JAECXS010000162.1, from coordinate 221,609 downwards.
ACAGTAGTTTCATCGTTTCTGTAGCTTAAGTGGTTTAGAAGTTATGGGCAGAATAACACAAAAAAAACAACGGTAAAATCTTCTATATTGAATATATTTTCTTTGTTGAATATCTTCTCAACCGAGCATCAGATCGGGATGAATGTGGTGTCGTTGGCTGCGTATTGAACGCCAAAAGACAACAGTAGTTTCATCGTTTCTGTAGCTTAAGTCGTTTAGAAGTTATGGGCAGAATAACACAAAAAAAACAACGGTAAAATCTTCTATATTGAATATATTTTCTTTGTTGAATATCTTCTCAACCGAGCATCAGATCGGGATGAATGTGGTGTCGTTGGCTGCGTATTGAACGCCAAAAGACAACAGTAGTTTCATCGTTTCTGTAGCTTAGGTGGTTTAGAAGTTATGGGCAGAATAACACAAAAAAACAACGGTAAAATCTTCTATATTGAATATATTTTCTTTGTTGAATATCTTCTCAACCGAGCATCAGATCGGGATGAATGTGGTGTCGTTGGCTGCGTATTGAACGCCAAAAGACAACAGTAGTTTCATCGTTTCTGTAGCTTAAGTGGTTTAGAAGTTATGGGCAGAATAACACAAAAAAAACAACGGTAAAATCTTCTATATTGAATATATTTTCTTTGTTGAATATCTTCTCAACCGAGCATCAGATCGGGATGAATGTGGTGTCGTTGGCTGCGTATTGAACGCCAGAAGACAACAGTAGTTTCATCGTTTCTGTAGCTTAAGTCGTTTAGAAGTTATGGGCAGAATAACACAAAAAAAAACAACGGTAAAATCTTCTATATTGAATATATTTTCTTTGTTGAATATCTTCTCAACCGAGCATCAGATCGGGATGAATGTGGTGTCGTTGGCTGCGTATTGAACGCCAAAAGACAACAGTAGTTTCATCGTTTCTGTAGCTTAAGTGGTTTAGAAGTTATGGGCAGAATAACACAAAAAAAACAACGGTAAAATCTTCTATATTGAATATATTTTCTTTGTTGAATATCTTCTCAACCGAGCATCAGATCGGGATGAATGTGGTGTCGTTGGCTGCGTATTGAACGCCAAAAGACAACAGTAGTTTCATCGTTTCTGTAGCTTAAGTCGTTTAGAAGTTATGGGCAGAATAACACAAAAAAAACAACGGTAAAATCTTCTATATTGAATATATTTTCTTTGTTGAATATCTTCTCAACCGAGCATCAGATCGGGATGAATGTGGTGTCGTTGGCTGCGTATTGAACGCCAGAAGACAACAGTAGTTTCATCGTTTCTGTAGCTTAAGTCGTTTAGAAGTTATGGGCAGAATAACACAAAAAAAACAACGGTAAAATCTTCTATATTGAATATATTTTCTTTGTTGAATATCTTCTCAACCGAGCATCAGATCGGGATGAATGTGGTGTCGTTGGCTGCGTATTGAACGCCAAAAGACAACAGTAGTTTCATCGTTTCTGTAGCTTAAGTGGTTTAGAAGTTATGGGCAGAATAACACAAAAAAAAACAACGGTAAAATCTTCTATATTGAATATATTTTCTTTGTTGAATATCTTCTCAACCGAGCATCAGATCGGGATGAATGTGGTGTCGTTGGCTGCGTATTGAACGCCAGAAGACAACAGTAGTTTCATCGTTTCTGTAGCTTAAGTCGTTTAGAAGTTATGGGCAGAATAACACAAAAAAAAAAACGGTAAAATCTTCTATATTGAATATATTTTCTTTGTTGAATATCTTCTCAACCGAGCATCAGATCGGGATGAATGTGGTGTCGTTGGCTACGTATTGAACGCCAAAAGACAACAGTAGTTTCATCGTTTCTGTAGCTTAAGTCGTTTAGAAGTTATGGGCAGAATAACACAAAAAAAACAACGGTAAAATCTTCTATATTGAATATATTTTCTTTGTTGAATATCTTCTCAACCGAGCATCAGATCGGGATGAATGTGGTGTCGTTGGCTGCGTATTGAACGCCAAAAGGCAACAGTAGTTTCATCGTTTCTGTAGCTTAAGTCGTTTAGAAGTTATGGGCAGAATAACACAAAAAAAACAACGGTAAAATCTTCTATATTGAATATATTTTCTTTGTTGAATATCTTCTCAACCGAGCATCAGATCGGGATGAATGTGGTGTCGTTGGCTGCGTATTGAACGCCAAAAGACAACAGTAGTTTCATCGTTTCTGTAGCTTAAGTGGTTTAGAAGTTATGGGCAGAATAACACAAAAAAAACAACGGTAAAATCTTCTATATTGAATATATTTTCTTTGTTGAATATCTTCTCAACCGAGCATCAGATCGGGATGAATGTGGTGTCGTTGGCTGCGTATTGAACGCCAGAAGACAACAGTAGTTTCATCGTTTCTGTAGCTTAAGTCGTTTAGAAGTTATGGGCAGAATAACACAAAAAAAACAACGGTAAAATCTTCTATATTGAATATATTTTCTTTGTTGAATATCTTCTCAACCGAGCATCAGATCGGGATGAATGTGGTGTCGTTGGCTGCGTATTGAACGCCAAAAGACAACAGTAGTTTCATCGTTTCTGTAGCTTAGGTGGTTTAGAAGTTATGGGCAGAATAACACAAAAAAAAACAACGGTAAAATCTTCTATATTGAATATATTTTCTTTGTTGAATATCTTCTCAACCGAGCATCAGATCGGGATGAATGTGGTGTCGTTGGCTGCGTATTGAACGCCAAAAGACAACAGTAGTTTCATCGTTTCTGTAGCTTAAGTGGTTTAGAAGTTATGGGCAGAATAACACAAAAAAAACAACGGTAAAATCTTCTATATTGAATATATTTTCTTTGTTGAATATCTTCTCAACCGAGCATCAGATCGGGATGAATGTGGTGTCGTTGGCTGCGTATTGAACGCCAAAAGACAACAGTAGTTTCATCGTTTCTGTAGCTTAAGTCGTTTAGAAGTTATGGGCAGAATAACACAAAAAAAACAACGGTAAAATCTTCTATATTGAATATATTTTCTTTGTTGAATATCTTCTCAACCGAGCATCAGATCGGGATGAATGTGGTGTCGTTGGCTGCGTATTGAACGCCAAAAGACAACAGTAGTTTCATCGTTTCTGTAGCTTAAGTGGTTTAGAAGTTATGGGCAGAATAACACAAAAAAAACAACGGTAAAATCTTCTATATTGAATATATTTTCTTTGTTGAATATCTTCTCAACCGAGCATCAGATCGGGATGAATGTGGTGTCGTTGGCTGCGTATTGAACGCCAAAAGACAACAGTAGTTTCATCGTTTCTGTAGCTTAAGTCGTTTAGAAGTTATGGGCAGAATAACACAAAAAAAACAACGGTAAAATCTTCTATATTGAATATATTTTCTTTGTTGAATATCTTCTCAACCGAGCATCAGATCGGGATGAATGTGGTGTCGTTGGCTGCGTATTGAACGCCAAAAGACAACAGTAGTTTCATCGTTTCTGTAGCTTAAGTCGTTTAGAAGTTATGGGCAGAATAACACAAAAAAAACAACGGTAAAATCTTCTATATTGAATATATTTTCTTTGTTGAATATCTTCTCAACCGAGCATCAGATCGGGATGAATGTGGTGTCGTTGGCTGCGTATTGAACGCCAGAAGACAACAGTAGTTTCATCGTTTCTGTAGCTTAAGTCGTTTAGAAGTTATGGGCAGAATAACACAAAAAAAACAACGGTAAAATCTTCTATATTGAATATATTTTCTTTGTTGAATATCTTCTCAACCGAGCATCAGATCGGGATGAATGTGGTGTCGTTGGCTGCGTATTGAACGCCAAAAGACAACAGTAGTTTCATCGTTTCTGTAGCTTAAGTCGTTTAGAAGTTATGGGCAGAATAACACAAAAAAAAACAACGGTAAAATCTTCTATATTGAATATATTTTCTTTGTTGAATATCTTCTCAACCGAGCATCAGATCGGGATGAATGTGGTGTCGTTGGCTGCGTATTGAACGCCAAAAGACAACAGTAGTTTCATCGTTTCTGTAGCTTAAGTGGTTTAGAAGTTATGGGCAGAATAACACAAAAAAAACAACGGTAAAATCTTCTATATTGAATATATTTTCTTTGTTGAATATCTTCTCAACCGAGCAGTAAAAATAGTTTCATCGTTTCTGTAGCTTAAGTGTTTAGAAGTTATGGGCAGAATAAAAAAAAAAAACGTAAAATCTTCTATATTGAATATATTTTCTTTGTTGAATATCTTCTCAACCGAGCATCAAATCGGATGAATGTGGTGTCGTTGGCTGCGTATTGAACGCCAGAAGACAACAGTAGTTTCATCGTTTCTGTAGCTTAAGTCGTTTAGAAGTTATGGGCAGAATAACACAAAAAAAACAACGGTAAAATCTTCTATATTGAATATATTTTCTTTGTTGAATATCTTCTCAACCGAGCATCAGATCGGGATGAATGTGGTGTCGTTGGCTGCGTATTGAACGCCAAAAGACAACAGTAGTTTCATCGTTTCTGTAGCTTAAGTGGTTTAGAAGTTATGGGCAGAATAACACAAAAAAAACAACGGTAAAATCTTCTATATTGAATATATTTTCTTTGTTGAATATCTTCTCAACCGAGCATCAGATCGGGATGAATGTGGTGTCGTTGGCTGCGTATTGAACGCCAAAAGACAACAGTAGTTTCATCGTTTCTGTAGCTTAAGTCGTTTAGAAGTTATGGGCAGAATAACACAAAAAAAACAACGGTAAAATCTTCTATATTGAATATATTTTCTTTGTTGAATATCTTCTCAACCGAGCATCAGATCGGGATGAATGTGGTGTCGTTGGCTGCGTATTGAACGCCAAAAGACAACAGTAGTTTCATCGTTTCTGTAGCTTAAGTGGTTTAGAAGTTATGGGCAGAATAACACAAAAAAAAACAACGGTAAAATCTTCTATATTGAATATATTTTCTTTGTTGAATATCTTCTCAACCGAGCATCAGATCGGGATGAATGTGGTGTCGTTGGCTGCGTATTGAACGCCAAAAGACAACAGTAGTTTCATCGTTTCTGTAGCTTAAGTGGTTTAGAAGTTATGGGCAGAATAACACAAAAAAAACAACGGTAAAATCTTCTATATTGAATATATTTTCTTTGTTGAATATCTTCTCAACCGAGCATCAGATCGGGATGAATGTGGTGTCGTTGGCTGCGTATTGAACGCCAAAAGACAACAGTAGTTTCATCGTTTCTGTAGCTTAAGTCGTTTAGAAGTTATGGGCAGAATAACACAAAAAAAACAACGGTAAAATCTTCTATATTGAATATATTTTCTTTGTTGAATATCTTCTCAACCGAGCATCAGATCGGGATGAATGTGGTGTCGTTGGCTGCGTATTGAACGCCAGAAGACAACAGTAGTTTCATCGTTTCTGTAGCTTAAGTCGTTTAGAAGTTATGGGCAGAATAACACAAAAAAAAAAACGGTAAAATCTTCTATATTGAATATATTTTCTTTGTTGAATATCTTCTCAACCGAGCATCAGATCGGGATGAATGTGGTGTCGTTGGCTGCGTATTGAACGCCAAAAGACAACAGTAGTTTCATCGTTTCTGTAGCTTAAGTGGTTTAGAAGTTATGGGCAGAATAACACAAAAAAAACAACGGTAAAATCTTCTATATTGAATATATTTTCTTTGTTGAATATCTTCTCAACCGAGCATCAGATCGGGATGAATGTGGTGTCGTTGGCTGCGTATTGAACGCCAAAAGACAACAGTAGTTTCATCGTTTCTGTAGCTTAAGTGGTTTAGAAGTTATGGGCAGAATAACACAAAAAAAACAACGGTAAAATCTTCTATATTGAATATATTTTCTTTGTTGAATATCTTCTCAACCGAGCATCAGATCGGGATGAATGTGGTGTCGTTGGCTGCGTATTGAACGCCAGAAGACAACAGTAGTTTCATCGTTTCTGTAGCTTAAGTCGTTTAGAAGTTATGGGCAGAATAACACAAAAAAAACAACGGTAAAATCTTCTATATTGAATATATTTTCTTTGTTGAATATCTTCTCAACCGAGCATCAGATCGGGATGAATGTGGTGTCGTTGGCTGCGTATTGAACGCCAAAAGACAACAGTAGTTTCATCGTTTCTGTAGCTTAAGTGGTTTAGAAGTTATGGGCAGAATAACACAAAAAAAACAACGGTAAAATCTTCTATATTGAATATATTTTCTTTGTTGAATATCTTCTCAACCGAGCATCAGATCGGGATGAATGTGGTGTCGTTGGCTGCGTATTGAACGCCAAAAGACAACAGTAGTTTCATCGTTTCTGTAGCTTAAGTCGTTTAGAAGTTATGGGCAGAATAACACAAAAAAACAACGGTAAAATCTTCTATATTGAATATATTTTCTTTGTTGAATATCTTCTCAACCGAGCATCAGATCGGGATGAATGTGGTGTCGTTGGCTGCGTATTGAACGCCAAAAGACAACAGTAGTTTCATCGTTTCTGTAGCTTAAGTCGTTTAGAAGTTATGGGCAGAATAACACAAAAAAAACAACGGTAAAATCTTCTATATTGAATATATTTTCTTTTGTTGAATATCTTCTCAACCGAGCATCAGATCGGGATGAATGTGGTGTCGTTGGCTGCGTATTGAACGCCAAAAGACAACAGTAGTTTCATCGTTTCTGTAGCTTAGGTGGTTTAGAAGTTATGGGCAGAATAACACAAAAAAAAACAACGGTAAAATCTTCTATATTGAATATATTTTCTTTGTTGAATATCTTCTCAACCGAGCATCAGATCGGGATGAATGTGGTGTCGTTGGCTGCGTATTGAACGCCAAAAGACAACAGTAGTTTCATCGTTTCTGTAGCTTAAGTCGTTTAGAAGTTATGGGCAGAATAACACAAAAAAAACAACGGTAAAATCTTCTATATTGAATATATTTTCTTTGTTGAATATCTTCTCAACCGAGCATCAGATCGGGATGAATGTGGTGTCGTTGGCTGCGTATTGAACGCCAGAAGACAACAGTAGTTTCATCGTTTCTGTAGCTTAAGTCGTTTAGAAGTTATGGGCAGAATAACACAAAAAAAACAACGGTAAAATCTTCTATATTGAATATATTTTCTTTGTTGAATATCTTCTCAACCGAGCATCAGATCGGGATGAATGTGGTGTCGTTGGCTGCGTATTGAACGCCAAAAGACAACAGTAGTTTCATCGTTTCTGTAGCTTAAGTCGTTTAGGAAGTTATGGGCAGAATAACACAAAAAAAACAACGGTAAAATCTTCTATATTGAATATATTTTCTTTGTTGAATATCTTCTCAACCGAGCATCAGATCGGAATGAATGTGGTGTCGTTGGCTGCGTATTGAACGCCAGAAGACAACAGTAGTTTCATCGTTTCTGTAGCTTAAGTCGTTTAGAAGTTATGGGCAGAATAACACAAAAAAAACAACGGTAAAATCTTCTATATTGAATATATTTTCTTTGTTGAATATCTTCTCAACCGAGCATCAGATCGGGATGAATGTGGTGTCGTTGGCTGCGTATTGAACGCCAAAAGACAACAGTAGTTTCATCGTTTCTGTAGCTTAAGTGGTTTAGAAGTTATGGGCAGAATAACACAAAAAAAACAACGGTAAAATCTTCTATATTGAATATATTTTCTTTGTTGAATATCTTCTCAACCGAGCATCAGATCGGGATGAATGTGGTGTCGTTGGCTACGTATTGAACGCCAAAAGACAACAGTAGTTTCATCGTTTCTGTAGCTTAAGTGGTTTAGAAGTTATGGGCAGAATAACACAAAAAAAAACAACGGTAAAATCTTCTATATTGAATATATTTTCTTTGTTGAATATCTTCTCAACCGAGCATCAGATCGGGATGAATGTAGTGTCGTTGGCTGCGTATTGAACGCCAGAAGACAACAGTAGTTTCATCGTTTCTGTAGCTTAAGTCGTTTAGAAGTTATGGGCAGAATAACACAAAAAAAACAACGGTAAAATCTTCTATATTGAATATATTTTCTTTGTTGAATATCTTCTCAACCGAGCATCAGATCGGGATGAATGTGGTGTCGTTGGCTGCGTATTGAACGCCAGAAGACAACAGTAGTTTCATCGTTTCTGTAGCTTATGTCGTTTAGAAGTTATGGGCAGAATAACACAAAAAAAAACAACGGTAAAATCTTCTATATTGAATATATTTTCTTTGTTGAATATCTTCTCAACCGAGCATCAGATCGGGATGAATGTGGTGTCGTTGGCTGCGTATTGAACGCCAAAAGACAACAGTAGTTTCATCGTTTCTGTAGCTTAAGTCGTTTAGAAGTTATGGGCAGAATAACACAAAAAAACAACGGTAAAATCTTCTATATTGAATATATTTTCTTTGTTGAATATCTTCTCAACCGAGCATCAGATCGGGATGAATGTGGTGTCGTTGGCTGCGTATTGAACGCCAAAAGACAACAGTAGTTTCATCGTTTCTGTAGCTTAAGTCGTTTAGAAGTTATGGGCAGAATAACACAAAAAAACAACGGTAAAATCTTCTATATTGAATATATTTTCTTTGTTGAATATCTTCTCAACCGAGCATCAGATCGGGATGAATGTGGTGTCGTTGGCTGCGTATTGAACGCCAAAAGACAACAGTAGTTTCATCGTTTCTGTAGCTTAAGTGGTTTAGAAGTTATGGGTGCAGAATAACACAAAAAAACAACGGTAAAATCTTCTATATTGAATATATTTTCTTTGTTGAATATCTTCTCAACCGAGCATCAGATCGGGATGAATGTGGTGTCGTTGGCTGCGTATTGAACGCCAGAAGACAACAGTAGTTTCATCGTTTCTGTAGCTTAAGTCGTTTAGAAGTTATGGGCAGAATAACACAAAAAAAAACAACGGTAAAATCTTCTATATTGAATATATTTTCTTTGTTGAATATCTTCTCAACCGAGCATCAGATCGGGATGAATGTGGTGTCGTTGGCTGCGTATTGAACGCCAGAAGACAACAGTAGTTCCATCGTTTCTGTAGCTTAGGTGGTTTAGAAGTTATGGGCAGAATAACACAAAAAAAAAACAACGGTAAAATCTTCTATATTGAATATATTTTCTTTGTTGAATATCTTCTCAACCGAGCATCAGATCGGGATGAATGTGGTGTCGTTGGCTGCGTATTGAACGCCAAAAGACAACAGTAGTTTCATCGTTTCTGTAGCTTAAGTGGTTTAGAAGTTATGGGCAGAATAACACAAAAAAAAACAACGGTAAAATCTTCTATATTGAATATATTTTCTTTGTTGAATATCTTCTCAACCGAGCATCAGATCGGGATGAATGTGGTGTCGTTGGTTGCGTATTGAACGCCAGAAGACAACAGTAGTTTCATCGTTTCTGTAGCTTAGGTGGTTTAGAAGTTATGGGCAGAATAACACAAAAAAAACAACGGTAAAATCTTCTATATTGAATATATTTTCTTTGTTGAATATCTTCTCAACCGAGCATCAGATCGGGATGAATGTGGTGTCGTTGGTTGCGTATTGAACGCCAAAAGACAACAGTAGTTTCATCGTTTCTGTAGCTTAAGTGGTTTAGAAGTTATGGGCAGAATAACACAAAAAAAAACAACGGTAAAATCTTCTATATTGAATATATTTTCTTTGTTGAATATCTTCTCAACCGAGCATCAGATCGGGATGAATGTGGTGTCGTTGGCTGCGTATTGAACGCCAGAAGACAACAGTAGTTTCATCGTTTCTGTAGCTTAAGTCGTTTAGAAGTTATGGGCAGAATAACACAAAAAAACAACGGTAAAATCTTCTATATTGAATATATTTTCTTTGTTGAATATCTTCTCAACCGAGCATCAGATCGGGATGAATGTGGTGTCGTTGGCTGCGTATTGAACGCCAGAAGACAACAGTAGTTTCACCGTTTCTGTAGCTTAAGTCGTTTAGAAGTTATGGGCAGAATAACACAAAAAAAACAACGGTAAAATCTTCTATATTGAATATATTTTCTTTGTTGAATATCTTCTCAACCGAGCATCAGATCGGGATGAATGTGGTGTCGTTGGCTACGTATTGAACGCCAAAAGACAACAGTAGTTTCATCGTTTCTGTAGCTTAGGTGGTTTAGAAGTTATGGGCAGAATAACACAAAAAAACAACGGTAAAATCTTCTATATTGAATATATTTTTCTTTGTTGAATATCTTCTCAACCGAGCATCAGATCGGGATGAATGTGGTGTCGTTGGCTGCGTATTGAACGCCAAAAGACAACAGTAGTTTCATCGTTTCTGTAGCTTAAGTGGTTTAGAAGTTATGGGCAGAATAACACAAAAAAAAACAACGGTAAAATCTTCTATATTGAATATATTTTCTTTGTTGAATATCTTCTCAACGGAGCATCAGATCGGGATGAATGTGGTGTCGTTGGCTGCGTATTTAACGCCAGAAGACAACAGTACTTACATCGTTTCTGTAGCTTAAGTCGTTTAGAAGTATGGGCAGAATAACACAAAAAAAACAACGGTAAAATCTTCTATATTGAATATATTTTCTTTGTTGAATATCTTCTCAACCGAGCATCAGATCGGGATGAATGTGGTGTCGTTGGCTGCGTATTGAACGCCAAAAGACAACAGTAGTTTCATCGTTTCTGTAGCTTAAGTCGTTTAGAAGTTATGGGCAGAATAACACAAAAAAACAACGGTAAAATCTTCTATATTGAATATATTTTCTTTGTTGAATATCTTCTCAACCGAGCATCAGATCGGGATGAATGTGGTGTCGTTGGCTGCGTATTGAACGCCAAAAAGACAACAGTAGTTTCATCGTTTCTGTAGCTTAAGTCGTTTAGAAGTTATGGGCAGAATAACACAAAAAAAAAACAACGGTAAAATCTTCTATATTGAATATATTTTCTTTGTTGAATATCTTCTCAACCGAGCATCAGATCGGGATGAATGTGGTGTCGTTGGCTGCGTATTGAACGCCAGAAGACAACAGTAGTTTCACCGTTTCTGTAGCTTAAGTCGTTTAGAAGTTATGGGCAGAATAACACAAAAAAAACAACGGTAAAATCTTCTATATTGAATATGTTTTCTTTGTTGAATATCTTCTCAACCGAGCATCAGATCGGGATGAATGTGGTGTCGTTGGCTACGTATTGAACGCCAGAAGACAACAGTAGTTGCATCGTTTCTGTAGCTTAGGTGGTTTAGAAGTTATGGGCAGAATAACACAAAAAAAACAACGGTAAAATCTTCTATATTGAATATATTTTCTTTGTTGAATATCTTCTCAACCGAGCATCAGATCGGGATGAATGTGGTGTCGTTGGCTGCGTATTGAACGCCAAAAGACAACAGTAGTTTCATCGTTTCTGTAGCTTAAGTGGTTTAGAAGTTATGGGCAGAATAACACAAAAAAAAACAACGGTAAAATCTTCTATATTGAATATATTTTCTTTGTTGAATATCTTCTCAACCGAGCATCAGATCGGGATGAATGTGGTGTCGTTGGCTGCGTATTGAACGCCAGAAGACAACAGTAGTTTCACCGTTTCTGTAGCTTAAGTCGTTTAGAAGTTATGGGCAGAATAACACAAAAAAAACAACGGTAAAATCTTCTATATTGAATATGTTTTCTTTGTTGAATATCTTCTCAACCGAGCATCAGATCGGGATGAATGTGGTGTCGTTGGCTACGTATTGAACGCCAGAAGACAACAGTAGTTGCATCGTTTCTGTAGCTTAGGTGGTTTAGAAGTTATGGGCAGAATAACACAAAAAAAACAACGGTAAAATCTTCTATATTGAATATATTTTCTTTGTTGAATATCTTCTCAACCGAGCATCAGATCGGGATGAATGTGGTGTCGTTGGCTGCGTATTGAACGCCAAAAGGCAACAGTAGTTTCATCGTTTCTGTAGCTTAGGTGGTTTAGAAGTTATGGGCAGAATAACACAAAAAAACAACGGTAAAATCTTCTATATTGAATATATTTTCTTTGTTGAATATCTTCTCAACCGAGCATCAGATCGGGATGAATGTGGTGTCGTTGGCTGCGTATTGAACGCCAAAAGGCAACAGTAGTTTCATCGTTTCTGTAGCTTAAGTCGTTTAGAAGTTATGGGCAGAATAACACAAAAAAAACAACGGTAAAATCTTCTATATTGAATATATTTTCTTTGTTGAATATCTTCTCAACCGAGCATCAGATCGGGATGAATGTGGTGTCGTTGGCTACGTATTGAACGCCAGAAGACAACAGTAGTTTCATCGTTTCTGTAGCTTAGGTGGTTTAGAAGTTATGGGCAGAATAACACAAAAAAACAACGGTAAAATCTTCTATATTGAATATATTTTCTTTGTTGAATATCTTCTCAACCGAGCATCAGATCGGGATGAATGTGGTGTCGTTGGCTGCGTATTGAACGCAAGAAGACTACAGTAGTTTCATCGATTCTGTAGCTTAAGTCGTTTAGAAGTTATGGGCAGAATAACACAAAAAAAACAACGGTAAAATCTTCTATATTGAATATATTTTCTTTGTTGAATATCTTCTCAACCGAGCATCAGATCGGGATGAATGTGGTGTCGTTGGCTGCGTATTGAACGCCAAAAGGCAACAGTAGTTTCATCGTTTCTGTAGCTTAAGTCGTTTAGAAGTTATGGGCAGAATAACACAAAAAAAAAACAACGGTAAAATCTTCTATATTGAATATATTTTCTTTGTTGAATATCTTCTCAACCGAGCATCAGATCGGGATGAATGTGGTGTCGTTGGCTGCGTATTGAACGCCAAAAGACAACAGTAGTTTCATCGTTTCTGTAGCTTAAGTGGTTTAGAAGTTATGGGCAGAATAACACAAAAAAAAACAACGGTAAAATCTTCTATATTGAATATATTTTCTTTGTTGAATATCTTCTCAACCGAGCATCAGATCGGGATGAATGTGGTGTCGTTGGCTGCGTATTGAACGCCAGAAGACAACAGTAGTTTCATCGTTTCTGTAGCTTAAGTCGTTTAGAAGTTATGGGCAGAATAACACAAAAAAAACAACGGTAAAATCTTCTATATTGAATATATTTTCTTTGTTGAATATCTTCTCAACCGAGCATCAGATCGGGATGAATGTGGTGTCGTTGGCTGCGTATTGAACGCCAAAAGACAACAGTAGTTTCATCGTTTCTGTAGCTTAAGTGGTTTAGAAGTTATGGGCAGAATAACACAAAAAAAAACAACGGTAAAATCTTCTATATTGAATATATTTTCTTTGTTGAATATCTTCTCAACCGAGCATCAGATCGGGATGAATGTGGTGTCGTTGGCTGCGTATTGAACGCCAAAAGACAACAGTAGTTTCATCGTTTCTGTAGCTTAAGTCGTTTAGAAGTTATGGGCAGAATAACACAAAAAAACAACGGTAAAATCTTCTATATTGAATATATTTTCTTTGTTGAATATCTTCTCAACCGAGCATCAGATCGGGATGAATGTGGTGTCGTTGGCTGCGTATTGAACGCCAAAAGACAACAGTAGTTTCATCGTTTCTGTAGCTTAAGTGGTTTAGAAGTTATGGGCAGAATAACACAAAAAAAACAACGGTAAAATCTTCTATATTGAATATATTTTCTTTGTTGAATATCTTCTCAACCGAGCATCAGATCGGGATGAATGTGGTGTCGTTGGCTGCGTATTGAACGCCAGAAGACAACAGTAGTTTCATCGTTTCTGTAGCTTAAGTCGTTTAGAAGTTATGGGCAGAATAACACAAAAAAACAACGGTAAAATCTTCTATATTGAATATATTTTCTTTGTTGAATATCTTCAACCGAGCATCAGATCGGGATGAATGTGGTGTCGTTGGCTGCGTATTGAACGCCAAAAGACAACAGTAGTTTCATCGTTTCTGTAGCTTATGTCGTTTAGAAGTTATGGGCAGAATAACACAAAAAAAAAACAACGGTAAAATCTTCTATATTGAATATATTTTCTTTGTTGAATATCTTCTCAACCGAGCATCAGATCGGGATGAATGTGGTGTCGTTGGCTGCGTATTGAACGCAAGAAGACTAACAGTAGTTTCATCGTTTCTGTAGCTTAAGTCGTTTAGAAGTTATGGGCAGAATAACACAAAAAAAACAACGGTAAAATCTTCTATATTGAATATATTTTCTTTGTTGAATATCTTCTCAACCGAGCATCAGATCGGGATGAATGTGGTGTCGTTGGCTGCGTATTGAACGCCAAAAGGCAACAGTAGTTTCATCGTTTCTGTAGCTTATGTCGTTTAGAAGTTATGGGCAGAATAACACAAAAAAAACAACGGTAAAATCTTCTATATTGAATATATTTTCTTTGTTGAATATCTTCTCAACCGAGCATCAGATCGGGATGAATGTGGTGTCGTTGGCTGCGTATTGAACGCCAAAAGACAACAGTAGTTTCATCGTTTCTGTAGCTTAAGTCGTTTAGAAGTTATGGGCAGAATAACACAAAAAAAACAACGGTAAAATCTTCTATATTGAATATATTTTCTTTGTTGAATATCTTCTCAACCGAGCATCAGATCGGGATGAATGTGGTGTCGTTGGCTGCGTATTGAACGCCAAAAGACAACAGTAGTTTCATCGTTTCTGTAGCTTATGTCGTTTAGAAGTTATGGGCAGAATAACACAAAAAAAAACAACGGTAAAATCTTCTATATTGAATATATTTTCTTTGTTGAATATCTTCTCAACCGAGCATCAGATCGGGATGAATGTGGTGTCGTTGGCTGCGTATTGAACGCCAAAAGACAACAGTAGTTTCATCGTTTCTGTAGCTTAAGTGGTTTAGAAGTTATGGGCAGAATAACACAAAAAAAACAACGGTAAAATCTTCTATATTGAATATATTTTCTTTGTTGAATATCTTCTCAACCGAGCATCAGATCGGGATGAATGTGGTGTCGTTGGCTGCGTATTGAACGCCAGAAGACAACAGTAGTTTCATCGTTTCTGTAGCTTAAGTCGTTTAGAAGTTATGGGCAGAATAACACAAAAAAAACAACGGTAAAATCTTCTATATTGAATATATTTTCTTTGTTGAATACTCAACCGAGCATCAGATCGGGATGAATGTGGTGTCGTTGGCTGCGTATTGAACGCCAGAAGACAACAGTAGTTTCATCGTTTCTGTAGCTTAAGTCGTTTAGAAGTTATGGGCAGAATAACACAAAAAAAACAACGGTAAAATCTTCTATATTGAATATATTTTCTTTGTTGAATATCTTCTCAACCGAGCATCAGATCGGGATGAATGTGGTGTCGTTGGCTGCGTATTGAACGCAAGAAGACAACAGTAGTTTCATCGTTTCTGTAGCTTAAGTCGTTTAGAAGTTATGGGCAGAATAACACAAAAAAAACAACGGTAAAATCTTCTATATTGAATATATTTTCTTTGTTGAATATCTTCTCAACCGAGCATCAGATCGGGATGAATGTGGTGTCGTTGGCTGCGTATTGAACGCCAAAAGACAACAGTAGTTTCATCGTTTCTGTAGCTTAAGTCGTTTAGAAGTTATGGGCAGAATAACACAAAAAAAACAACGGTAAAATCTTCTATATTGAATATATTTTCTTTGTTGAATATCTTCTCAACCGAGCATCAGATCGGGATGAATGTGGTGTCGTTGGCTGCGTATTGAACGCCAGAAGACAACAGTAGTTTCATCGTTTCTGTAGCTTAAGTCGTTTAGAAGTTATGGGCAGAATAACACAAAAAAAACAACGGTAAAATCTTCTATATTGAATATATTTTCTTTGTTGAATATCTTCTCAACCGAGCATCAGATCGGGATGAATGTGGTGTCGTTGGCTGCGTATTGAACGCCAAAAGACAACAGTAGTTTCATCGTTTCTGTAGCTTAAGTCGTTTAGAAGTTATGGGCAGAATAACACAAAAAAACAACGGTAAAATCTTCTATATTGAATATATTTTCTTTGTTGAATATCTTCTCAACCGAGCATCAGATCGGGATGAATGTGGTGTCGTTGGCTGCGTATTGAACGCCAGAAGACAACAGTAGTTTCATCGTTTCTGTAGCTTAAGTCGTTTAGAAGTTATGGGCAGAATAACACAAAAAAAACAACGGTAAAATCTTCTATATTGAATATATTTTCTTTGTTGAATATCTTCTCAACCGAGCATCAGATCGGGATGAATGTGGTGTCGTTGGCTGCGTATTGAACGCCAAAAGACAACAGTAGTTTCATCGTTTCTGTAGCTTAAGTCGTTTAGAAGTTATGGGCAGAATAACACAAAAAAAACAACGGTAAAATCTTCTATATTGAATATATTTTCTTTGTTGAATATCTTCTCAACCGAGCATCAGATCGGGATGAATGTGGTGTCGTTGGCTGCGTATTGAACGCCAAAAGACAACAGTAGTTTCATCGTTTCTGTAGCTTAAGTCGTTTAGAAGTTATGGGCAGAATAACACAAAAAAAAACAACGGTAAAATCTTCTATATTGAATATATTTTCTTTGTTGAATATCTTCTCAACCGAGCATCAGATCGGGATGAATGTAGTGTCGTTGGCTGCGTATTGAACGCCAGAAGACAACAGTAGTTTCATCGTTTCTGTAGCTTAAGTCGTTTAGAAGTTATGGGCAGAATAACACAAAAAAAACAACGGTAAAATCTTCTATATTGAATATATTTTCTTTGTTGAATATCTTCTCAACCGAGCATCAGATCGGGATGAATGTGGTGTCGTTGGCTGCGTATTGAACGCCAGAAGACAACAGTAGTTGCATCGTTTCTGTAGCTTAGGTGGTTTAGAAGTTATGGGCAGAATAACACAAAAAAAACAACGGTAAAATCTTCTATATTGAATATATTTTCTTTGTTGAATATCTTCTCAACCGAGCATCAGATCGGGATGAATGTGGTGTCGTTGGCTGCGTATTGAACGCCAAAAGGCAACAGTAGTTTCATCGTTTCTGTAGCTTAGGTGGTTTAGAAGTTATGGGCAGAATAACACAAAAAAAACAACGGTAAAATCTTCTATATTGAATATATTTTCTTTGTTGAATATCTTCTCAACCGAGCATCAGATCGGGATGAATGTGGTGTCGTTGGCTGCGTATTGAACGCCAGAAGACAACAGTAGTTTCATCGTTTCTGTAGCTTATGTCGTTTAGAAGTTATGGGCAGAATAACACAAAAAAAAACAACGGTAAAATCTTCTATATTGAATATATTTTCTTTGTTGAATATCTTCTCAACCGAGCATCAGATCGGGATGAATGTGGTGTCGTTGGCTGCGTATTGAACGCAAGAAGACTACAGTAGTTTCATCGATTCTGTAGCTTAAGTCGTTTAGAAGTAATGGGCAGAATAACACAAAAAAAACAACGGAAAAATCTTCTATATTGAATATATTTTCTTTGTTGAATATCTTCTCAACCGAGCATCAGATCGGGATGAATGTGGTGTCGTTGGCTGCGTATTGAACGCCAAAAGACAACAGTAGTTTCATCGTTTCTGTAGCTTAAGTGGTTTAGAAGTTATGGGCAGAATAACACAAAAAAAAACAACGGTAAAATCTTCTATATTGAATATATTTTCTTTGTTGAATATCTTCTCAACCGAGCATCAGATCGGGATGAATGTGGTGTCGTTGGCTGCGTATTGAACGCCAGAAGACAACAGTAGTTTCATCGTTTCTGTAGCTTAAGTCGTTTAGAAGTTATGGGCAGAATAACACAAAAAAAACAACGGTAAAATCTTCTATATTGAATATATTTTCTTTGTTGAATATCTTCTCAACCGAGCATCAGATCGGGATGAATGTGGTGTCGTTGGCTGCGTATTGAACGCCAGAAGACAACAGTAGTTTCATCGTTTCTGTAGCTTAAGTCGTTTAGAAGTTATGGGCAGAATAACACAAAAAAAACAACGGTAAAATCTTCTATATTGAATATATTTTCTTTGTTGAATATCTTCTCAACCGAGCATCAGATCGGGATGAATGTGGTGTCGTTGGCTGCGTATTGAACGCCAAAAGACAACAGTAGTTTCATCGTTTCTGTAGCTTAAGTCGTTTAGAAGTTATGGGCAGAATAACACAAAAAAAACAACGGTAAAATCTTCTATATTGAATATATTTTCTTTGTTGAATATCTTCTCAACCGAGCATCAGATCGGGATGAATGTGGTGTCGTTGGCTGCGTATTGAACGCCAAAAGACAACAGTAGTTTCATCGTTTCTGTAGCTTAAGTCGTTTAGAAGTTATGGGCAGAATAACACAAAAAAAACAACGGTAAAATCTTCTATATTGAATATATTTTCTTTGTTGAATATCTTCTCAACCGAGCATCAGATCGGGATGAATGTGGTGTCGTTGGCTGCGTATTGAACGCCAAAAGACAACAGTAGTTTCATCGTTTCTGTAGCTTAAGTCGTTTAGAAGTTATGGGCAGAATAACACAAAAAAAACAACGGTAAAATCTTCTATATTGAATATATTTTCTTTGTTGAATATCTTCTCAACCGAGCATCAGATCGGGATGAATGTGGTGTCGTTGGCTGCGTATTGAACGCCAGAAGACAACAGTAGTTTCATCGTTTCTGTAGCTTAAGTCGTTTAGAAGTTATGGGCAGAATAACACAAAAAAAACAACGGTAAAATCTTCTATATTGAATATATTTTCTTTGTTGAATATCTTCTCAACCGAGCATCAGATCGGGATGAATGTGGTGTCGTTGGCTGCGTATTGAACGCCAGAAGACAACAGTAGTTGCATCGTTTCTGTAGCTTAGGTGGTTTAGAAGTTATGGGCAGAATAACACAAAAAAAACAACGGTAAAATCTTCTATATTGAATATATTTTCTTTGTTGAATATCTTCTCAACCGAGCATCAGATCGGGATGAATGTGGTGTCGTTGGCTGCGTATTGAACGCCAAAAGGCAACAGTAGTTTCATCGTTTCTGTAGCTTAGGTGGTTTAGAAGTTATGGGCAGAATAACACAAAAAAAACAACGGTAAAATCTTCTATATTGAATATATTTTCTTTGTTGGATCTCAACCGAGCATCAGATCGGGATGAATGTGGTGTCGTTGGCTGCGTATTGAACGCCAGAAGACAACAGTAGTTTCATCGTTTCTGTAGCTTATGTCGTTTAGAAGTTATGGGCAGAATAACACAAAAAAAAAACAACGGTAAAATCTTCTATATTGAATATATTTTCTTTGTTGAATATCTTCTCAACCGAGCATCAGA
Source organism: Drosophila rufa (assembly GCA_018153105.1). Lineage (NCBI taxonomy): Eukaryota > Metazoa > Arthropoda > Insecta > Diptera > Drosophilidae > Drosophila > Drosophila rufa. The sequence continues at coordinate 202,336 of JAECXS010000162.1, read as the reverse complement.
TCGGGATGAATGTGGTGTCGTTGGCTGCGTATTGAACGCAAGAAGACTACAGTAGTTTCATCGATTCTGTAGCTTAAGTCGTTTAGAAGTAATGGGCAGAATAACACAAAAAAAACAACGGAAAATCTTCTATATTGAATATATTTTCTTTGTTGAATATCTTCTCAACCGAGCATCAGATCGGGATGAATGTGGTGTCGTTGGCTGCGTATTGAACGCCAAAAGACAACAGTAGTTTCATCGTTTCTGTAGCTTAAGTGGTTTAGAAGTTATGGGCAGAATAACACAAAAAAACAAACGGTAAAATCTTCTATATTGAATATATTTTCTTTGTTGAATATCTTCTCAACCGAGCATCAGATCGGGATGAATGTGGTGTCGTTGGCTGCGTATTGAACGCCAGAAGACAACAGTAGTTTCATCGTTTCTGTAGCTTAAGTCGTTTAGAAGTTATGGGCAGAATAACACAAAAAAAACAACGGTAAAATCTTCTATATTGAATATATTTTCTTTGTTGAATATCTTCTCAACCGAGCATCAGATCGGGATGAATGTGGTGTCGTTGGCTGCGTATTGAACGCCAGAAGACAACAGTAGTTTCATCGTTTCTGTAGCTTAAGTCGTTTAGAAGTTATGGGCAGAATAACACAAAAAAAACAACGGTAAAATCTTCTATATTGAATATATTTTCTTTGTTGAATATCTTCTCAACCGAGCATCAGATCGGGATGAATGTGGTGTCGTTGGCTGCGTATTGAACGCCAAAAGACAACAGTAGTTTCATCGTTTCTGTAGCTTAAGTGGTTTAGAAGTTATGGGCAGAATAACACAAAAAAAACAACGGTAAAATCTTCTATATTGAATATATTTTCTTTGTTGAATATCTTCTCAACCGAGCATCAGATCGGGATGAATGTGGTGTCGTTGGCTGCGTATTGAACGCCAGAAGACAACAGTAGTTTCATCGTTTCTGTAGCTTAAGTCGTTTAGAAGTTATGGGCAGAATAACACAAAAAAAACAACGGTAAAATCTTCTATATTGAATATATTTTCTTTGTTGAATATCTTCTCAACCGAGCATCAGATCGGGATGAATGTAGTGTCGTTGGCTGCGTATTGAACGCCAGAAGACAACAGTAGTTTCATCGTTTCTGTAGCTTAAGTCGTTTAGAAGTTATGGGCAGAATAACACAAAAAAAAACAACGGTAAAATCTTCTATATTGAATATATTTTCTTTGTTGAATATCTTCTCAACCGAGCATCAGATCGGGATGAATGTGGTGTCGTTGGCTGCGTATTGAACGCCAAAAGACAACAGTAGTTTCATCGTTTCTGTAGCTTAAGTCGTTTAGAAGTTATGGGCAGAATAACACAAAAAAAAACAACGGTAAAATCTTCTATATTGAATATATTTTCTTTGTTGAATATCTTCTCAACCGAGCATCAGATCGGGATGAATGTGGTGTCGTTGGCTGCGTATTGAACGCCAAAAGACAACAGTAGTTTCATCGTTTCTGTAGCTTAAGTGGTTTAGAAGTTATGGGCAGAATAACACAAAAAAAAAAACGGTAAAATCTTCTATATTGAATATATTTTCTTTGTTGAATATCTTCTCAACCGAGCATCAAATCGGGATGAATGTGGTGTCGTTGGCTGCGTATTGAACGCCAGAAGACAACAGTAGTTTCATCGTTTCTGTAGCTTAAGTTGTTTAGAAGTTATGGGCAGAATAACACAAAAAAAACAACGGTAAAATCTTCTATATTGAATATATTTTCTTTGTTGAATATCTTCTCAACCGAGCATCAGATCGGGATGAATGTGGTGTCGTTGGCTACGTATTGAACGCCAGAAGACAACAGTAGTTGCATCGTTTCTGTAGCTTAGGTGGTTTAGAAGTTATGGGCAGAATAACACAAAAAAAACAACGGTAAAATCTTCTATATTGAATATATTTTCTTTGTTGAATATCTTCTCAACCGAGCATCAGATCGGGATGAATGTGGTGTCGTTGGCTGCGTATTGAACGCCAAAAGGCAACAGTAGTTTCATCGTTTCTGTAGCTTAGGTGGTTTAGAAGTTATGGGCAGAATAACACAAAAAAAACAACGGTAAAATCTTCTATATTGAATATATTTTCTTTGTTGAATATCTTCTCAACCGAGCATCAGATCGGGATGAATGTGGTGTCGTTGGCTGCGTATTGAACGCCAGAAGACAACAGTAGTTTCATCGTTTCTGTAGCTTATGTCGTTTAGAAGTTATGGGCAGAATAACACAAAAAAAAAACAACGGTAAAATCTTCTATATTGAATATATTTTCTTTGTTGAATATCTTCTCAACCGAGCATCAGATCGGGATGAATGTGGTGTCGTTGGCTGCGTATTGAACGCAAGAAGACTACAGTAGTTTCATCGATTCTGTAGCTTAAGTCGTTTAGAAGTAATGGGCAGAATAACACAAAAAAAACAACGGTAAAAATCTTCTATATTGAATATATTTTCTTTGTTGAATATCTTCTCAACCGAGCATCAGATCGGGATGAATGTGGTGTCGTTGGCTGCGTATTGAACGCCAAAAGGCAACAGTAGTTTCATCGTTTCTGTAGCTTATGTCGTTTAGAAGTTATGGGCAGAATAACACAAAAAAAAAAACGGTAAAATCTTCTATATTGAATATATTTTCTTTGTTGAATATCTTCTCAACCGAGCATCAGATCGGGATGAATGTGGTGTCGTTGGCTGCGTATTGAACGCCAAAAGACAACAGTAGTTTCATCGTTTCTGTAGCTTAAGTCGTTTAGAAGTTATGGGCAGAATAACACAAAAAAAAAACGGTAAAATCTTCTATATTGAATATATTTTCTTTGTTGAATATCTTCTCAACCGAGCATCAGATCGGGATGAATGTGGTGTCGTTGGCTGCGTATTGAACGCCAGAAGACAACAGTAGTTTCATCGTTTCTGTAGCTTAAGTCGTTTAGAAGTTATGGGCAGAATAACACAAAAAAACAACGGTAAAATCTTCTATATTGAATATATTTTCTTTGTTGAATATCTTCTCAACCGAGCATCAGATCGGGATGAATGTAGTGTCGTTGGCTGCGTATTGAACGCCAGAAGACAACAGTAGTTTCATCGTTTCTGTAGCTTAAGTCGTTTAGAAGTTATGGGCAGAATAACACAAAAAAAACAACGGTAAAATCTTCTATATTGAATATATTTTCTTTGTTGAATATCTTCTCAACCGAGCATCAGATCGGGATGAATGTGGTGTCGTTGGCTGCGTATTGAACGCCAAAAGACAACAGTAGTTTCATCGTTTCTGTAGCTTAAGTGGTTTAGAAGTTATGGGCAGAATAACACAAAAAAAACAACGGTAAAATCTTCTATATTGAATATATTTTCTTTGTTGAATATCTTCTCAACCGAGCATCAGATCGGGATGAATGTGGTGTCGTTGGCTGCGTATTGAACGCCAGAAGACAACAGTAGTTTCATCGTTTCTGTAGCTTAGGTGGTTTAGAAGTTATGGGCAGAATAACACAAAAAAAACAACGGTAAAATCTTCTATATTGAATATATTTTCTTTGTTGAATATCTTCTCAACCGAGCATCAGATCGGGATGAATGTGGTGTCGTTGGCTGCGTATTGAACGCCAAAAGACAACAGTAGTTTCATCGTTTCTGTAGCTTAGGTGGTTTAGAAGTTATGGGCAGAATAACACAAAAAAAACAACGGTAAAATCTTCTATATTGAATATATTTTCTTTGTTGAATATCTTCTCAACCGAGCATCAGATCGGGATGAATGTGGTGTCGTTGGCTACGTATTGAACGCCAGAAGACAACAGTAGTTGCATCGTTTCTGTAGCTTAGGTGGTTTAGAAGTTATGGGCAGAATAACACAAAAAAAACAACGGTAAAATCTTCTATATTGAATATATTTTCTTTGTTGAATATCTTCTCAACCGAGCATCAGATCGGGATGAATGTGGTGTCGTTGGCTGCGTATTGAACGCCAGAAGACAACAGTAGTTTCATCGTTTCTGTAGCTTAGGTGGTTTAGAAGTTATGGGCAGAATAACACAAAAAAAACAACGGTAAAATCTTCTATATTGAATATATTTTCTTTGTTGAATATCTTCTCAACCGAGCATCAGATCGGGATGAATGTGGTGTCGTTGGCTGCGTATTGAACGCCAGAAGACAACAGTAGTTTCATCGTTTCTGTAGCTTATGTCGTTTAGAAGTTATGGGCAGAATAACACAAAAAAAAACAACGGTAAAATCTTCTATATTGAATATATTTTCTTTGTTGAATATCTTCTCAACCGAGCATCAGATCGGGATGAATGTGGTGTCGTTGGCTGCGTATTGAACGCAAGAAGACTACAGTAGTTTCATCGTTTCTGTAGCTTAAGTCGTTTAGAAGTAATGGGCAGAATAACACAAAAAAAACAACGGAAAAATCTTCTATATTGAATATATTTTCTTTGTTGAATATCTTCTCAACCGAGCATCAGATCGGGATGAATGTGGTGTCGTTGGCTGCGTATTGAACGCCAAAAGACAACAGTAGTTTCATCGTTTCTGTAGCTTATGTCGTTTAGAAGTTATGGGCAGAATAACACAAAAAAAAACAACGGTAAAATCTTCTATATTGAATATATTTTCTTTGTTGAATATCTTCTCAACCGAGCATCAGATCGGGATGAATGTGGTGTCGTTGGCTGCGTATTGAACGCCAGAAGACAACAGTAGTTTCATCGTTTCTGTAGCTTAAGTCGTTTAGAAGTTATGGGCAGAATAACACAAAAAAAAAACAACGGAAAAATCTTCTATATTGAATATATTTTCTTTGTTGAATATCTTCTCAACCGAGCATCAGATCGGGATGAATGTGGTGTCGTTGGCTGCGTATTGAACGCCAGAAGACAACAGTAGTTTCATCGTTTCTGTAGCTTAAGTCGTTTAGAAGTTATGGGCAGAATAACACAAAAAAAACAACGGTAAAATCTTCTATATTGAATATATTTTCTTTGTTGAATATCTTCTCAACCGAGCATCAGATCGGGATGAATGTGGTGTCGTTGGCTGCGTATTGAACGCCAGAAGACAACAGTAGTTTCATCGTTTCTGTAGCTTAAGTCGTTTAGAAGTTATGGGCAGAATAACACAAAAAAAACAACGGTAAAATCTTCTATATTGAATATATTTTCTTTGTTGAATATCTTCTCAACCGAGCATCAGATCGGGATGAATGTGGTGTCGTTGGCTGCGTATTGAACGCCAAAAGACAACAGTAGTTTCATCGTTTCTGTAGCTTAAGTGGTTTAGAAGTTATGGGCAGAATAACACAAAAAAAACAACGGTAAAATCTTCTATATTGAATATATTTTCTTTGTTGAATATCTTCTCAACCGAGCATCAGATCGGGATGAATGTGGTGTCGTTGGCTGCGTATTGAACGCCAGAAGACAACAGTAGTTTCATCGTTTCTGTAGCTTAGGTGGTTTAGAAGTTATGGGCAGAATAACACAAAAAAAAACAACGGTAAAATCTTCTATATTGAATATATTTTCTTTGTTGAATATCTTCTCAACCGAGCATCAGATCGGGATGAATGTGGTGTCGTTGGCTGCGTATTGAACGCCAAAAGGCAACAGTAGTTTCATCGTTTCTGTAGCTTAGGTGGTTTAGAAGTTATGGGCAGAATAACACAAAAAAAACAACGGTAAAATCTTCTATATTGAATATATTTTCTTTGTTGAATATCTTCTCAACCGAGCATCAGATCGGGATGAATGTGGTGTCGTTGGCTGCGTATTGAACGCCAGAAGACAACAGTAGTTTCATCGTTTCTGTAGCTTATGTCGTTTAGAAGTTATGGGCAGAATAACACAAAAAAAAAACAACGGTAAAATCTTCTATATTGAATATATTTTCTTTGTTGAATATCTTCTCAACCGAGCATCAGATCGGGATGAATGTGGTGTCGTTGGCTGCGTATTGAACGCAAGAAGACTACAGTAGTTTCATCGATTCTGTAGCTTAAGTCGTTTAGAAGTAATGGGCAGAATAACACAAAAAAAACAACGGAAAAATCTTCTATATTGAATATATTTTCTTTGTTGAATATCTTCTCAACCGAGCATCAGATCGGGATGAATGTGGTGTCGTTGGCTGCGTATTGAACGCCAAAAGGCAACAGTAGTTTCATCGTTTCTGTAGCTTATGTCGTTTAGAAGTTATGGGCAGAATAACACAAAAAAAAACAACGGTAAAATCTTCTATATTGAATATATTTTCTTTGTTGAATATCTTCTCAACCGAGCATCAGATCGGGATGAATGTGGTGTCGTTGGCTGCGTATTGAACGCCAGAAGACAACAGTAGTTTCATCGTTTCTGTAGCTTAAGTCGTTTAGAAGTTATGGGCAGAATAACACAAAAAAAAACAACGGTAAAATCTTCTATATTGAATATATTTTCTTTGTTGAATATCTTCTCAACCGAGCATCAGATCGGGATGAATGTGGTGTCGTTGGCTGCGTATTGAACGCCAGAAGACAACAGTAGTTTCATCGTTTCTGTAGCTTAAGTCGTTTAGAAGTTATGGGCAGAATAACACAAAAAAAACAACGGTAAAATCTTCTATATTGAATATATTTTCTTTGTTGAATATCTTCTCAACCGAGCATCAGATCGGGATGAATGTGGTGTCGTTGGCTGCGTATTGAACGCCAGAAGACAACAGTAGTTTCATCGTTTCTGTAGCTTAAGTCGTTTAGAAGTTATGGGCAGAATAACACAAAAAAAACAACGGTAAAATCTTCTATATTGAATATATTTTCTTTGTTGAATATCTTCTCAACCGAGCATCAGATCGGGATGAATGTGGTGTCGTTGGCTGCGTATTGAACGCCAAAAGACAACAGTAGTTTCATCGTTTCTGTAGCTTAAGTGGTTTAGAAGTTATGGGCAGAATAACACAAAAAAAAAACAACGGTAAAATCTTCTATATTGAATATATTTTCTTTGTTGAATATCTTCTCAACCGAGCATCAGATCGGGATGAATGTGGTGTCGTTGGCTGCGTATTGAACGCCAGAAGACAACAGTAGTTTCATCGTTTCTGTAGCTTAGGTGGTTTAGAAGTTATGGGCAGAATAACACAAAAAAAACAACGGTAAAATCTTCTATATTGAATATATTTTCTTTGTTGAATATCTTCTCAACCGAGCATCAGATCGGGATGAATGTGGTGTCGTTGGCTGCGTATTGAACGCCAAAAGGCAACAGTAGTTTCATCGTTTCTGTAGCTTAGGTGGTTTAGAAGTTATGGGCAGAATAACACAAAAAAAACAACGGTAAAATCTTCTATATTGAATATATTTTCTTTGTTGGATATCTTCTCAACCGAGCATCAGATCGGGATGAATGTGGTGTCGTTGGCTGCGTATTGAACGCCAGAAGACAACAGTAGTTTCATCGTTTCTGTAGCTTATGTCGTTTAGAAGTTATGGGCAGAATAACACAAAAAAAACAACGGTAAAATCTTCTATATTGAATATATTTTCTTTGTTGAATATCTTCTCAACCGAGCATCAGATCGGGATGAATGTGGTGTCGTTGGCTGCGTATTGAACGCAAGAAGACTACAGTAGTTTCATCGATTCTGTAGCTTAAGTCGTTTAGAAGTAATGGGCAGAATAACACAAAAAAAACAACGGAAAAATCTTCTATATTGAATATATTTTCTTTGTTGAATATCTTCTCAACCGAGCATCAGATCGGGATGAATGTGGTGTCGTTGGCTGCGTATTGAACGCCAAAAGGCAACAGTAGTTTCATCGTTTCTGTAGCTTATGTCGTTTAGAAGTTATGGGCAGAATAACACAAAAAAAACAACGGTAAAATCTTCTATATTGAATATATTTTCTTTGTTGAATATCTTCTCAACCGAGCATCAGATCGGGATGAATGTGGTGTCGTTGGCTGCGTATTGAACGCCAGAAGACAACAGTAGTTTCATCGTTTCTGTAGCTTATGTCGTTTAGAAGTTATGGGCAGAATAACACAAAAAAAACAACGGTAAAATCTTCTATATTGAATATATTTTCTTTGTTGAATATCTTCTCAACCGAGCATCAGATCGGGATGAATGTGGTGTCGTTGGCTGCGTATTGAACGCCAAAAGACAACAGTAGTTTCATCGTTTCTGTAGCTTAAGTGGTTTAGAAGTTATGGGCAGAATAACACAAAAAAAAACAACGGTAAAATCTTCTATATTGAATATATTTTCTTTGTTGAATATCTTCTCAACCGAGCATCAGATCGGGATGAATGTGGTGTCGTTGGCTGCGTATTGAACGCCAGAAGACAACAGTAGTTTCATCGTTTCTGTAGCTTATGTCGGTTTAGAAGTTATGGGCAGAATAACACAAAAAAAACAACGGTAAAATCTTCTATATTGAATATATTTTCTTTGTTGAATATCTTCTCAACCGAGCATCAGATCGGGATGAATGTGGTGTCGTTGGCTGCGTATTGAACGCCAAAAGACAACAGTAGTTTCATCGTTTCTGTAGCTTAAGTGGTTTAGAAGTTATGGGCAGAATAACACAAAAAAAAACAACGGTAAAATCTTCTATATTGAATATATTTTCTTTGTTGAATATCTTCTCAACCGAGCATCAGATCGGGATGAATGTGGTGTCGTTGGCTGCGTATTGAACGCCAAAAGACAACAGTAGTTTCATCGTTTCTGTAGCTTAGGTGGTTTAGAAGTTATGGGCAGAATAACACAAAAAAAACAACGGAAAAATCTTCTATATTGAATATATTTTCTTTGTTGAATATCTTCTCAACCGAGCATCAGATCGGGATGAATGTGGTGTCGTTGGCTGCGTATTGAACGCCAGAAGACAACAGTAGTTTCATCGTTTCTGTAGCTTAAGTCGTTTAGAAGTTATGGGCAGAATAACACAAAAAAAAAACGGTAAAATCTTCTATATTGAATATATTTTCTTTGTTGAATATCTTCTCAACCGAGCATCAGATCGGGATGAATGTGGTGTCGTTGGCTGCGTATTGAACGCCAAAAGACAACAGTAGTTTCATCGTTTCTGTAGCTTAAGTCGTTTAGAAGTTATGGGCAGAATAACACAAAAAAAAACAACGGTAAAATCTTCTATATTGAATATATTTTCTTTGTTGAATATCTTCTCAACCGAGCATCAGATCGGGATGAATGTGGTGTCGTTGGCTGCGTATTGAACGCCAAAAGACAACAGTAGTTTCATCGTTTCTGTAGCTTAAGTCGTTTAGAAGTTATGGGCAGAATAACACAAAAAAAACAACGGTAAAATCTTCTATATTGAATATATTTTCTTTGTTGAATATCTTCTCAACCGAGCATCAGATCGGGATGAATGTGGTGTCGTTGGCTGCGTATTGAACGCCAGAAGACAACAGTAGTTTCATCGTTTCTGTAGCTTAAGTCGTTTAGAAGTTATGGGCAGAATAACACAAAAAAAACAACGGTAAAATCTTCTATATTGAATATATTTTCTTTGTTGAATATCTTCTCAACCGAGCATCAGATCGGGATGAATGTGGTGTCGTTGGCTGCGTATTGAACGCCAGAAGACAACAGTAGTTGCATCGTTTCTGTAGCTTAGGTGGTTTAGAAGTTATGGGCAGAATAACACAAAAAAAACAACGGTAAAATCTTCTATATTGAATATATTTTCTTTGTTGAATATCTTCTCAACCGAGCATCAGATCGGGATGAATGTGGTGTCGTTGGCTGCGTATTGAACGCCAAAAGGCAACAGTAGTTTCATCGTTTCTGTAGCTTAGGTGGTTTAGAAGTTATGGGCAGAATAACACAAAAAAAACAACGGTAAAATCTTCTATATTGAATATATTTTCTTTGTTGGATCTCAACCGAGCATCAGATCGGGATGAATGTGGTGTCGTTGGCTGCGTATTGAACGCCAGAAGACAACAGTAGTTTCATCGTTTCTGTAGCTTATGTCGTTTAGAAGTTATGGGCAGAATAACACAAAAAAAAAACAACGGTAAAATCTTCTATATTGAATATATTTTCTTTGTTGAATATCTTCTCAACCGAGCATCAGATCGGGATGAATGTGGTGTCGTTGGCTGCGTATTGAACGCAAGAAGACTACAGTAGTTTCATCGATTCTGTAGCTTAAGTCGTTTAGAAGTAATGGGCAGAATAACACAAAAAAAAAAACGGAAAAATCTTCTATATTGAATATATTTTCTTTGTTGAATATCTTCTCAACCGAGCATCAGATCGGGATGAATGTGGTGTCGTTGGCTGCGTATTGAACGCCAAAAGACAACAGTAGTTTCATCGTTTCTGTAGCTTAAGTGGTTTAGAAGTTATGGGCAGAATAACACAAAAAAAAAAAACGGTAAAATCTTCTATATTGAATATATTTTCTTTGTTGAATATCTTCTCAACCGAGCATCAGATCGGGATGAATGTGGTGTCGTTGGCTGCGTATTGAACGCCAGAAGACAACAGTAGTTTCATCGTTTCTGTAGCTTAAGTCGTTTAGAAGTTATGGGCAGAATAACACAAAAAAAACAACGGTAAAATCTTCTATATTGAATATATTTTCTTTGTTGAATATCTTCTCAACCGAGCATCAGATCGGGATGAATGTAGTGTCGTTGGCTGCGTATTGAACGCCAGAAGACAACAGTAGTTTCATCGTTTCTGTAGCTTAAGTCGTTTAGAAGTTATGGGCAGAATAACACAAAAAAAACAACGGTAAAATCTTCTATATTGAATATATTTTCTTTGTTGAATATCTTCTCAACCGAGCATCAGATCGGGATGAATGTGGTGTCGTTGGCTGCGTATTGAACGCCAAAAGACAACAGTAGTTTCATCGTTTCTGTAGCTTAAGTCGTTTAGAAGTTATGGGCAGAATAACACAAAAAAAACAACGGTACAATCTTCTATATTGAATATATTTTCTTTGTTGAATATCTTCTCAACCGAGCATCAGATCGGGATGAATGTGGTGTCGTTGGCTGCGTATTGAACGCCAAAAGACAACAGTAGTTTCATCGTTTCTGTAGCTTAAGTGGTTTAGAAGTTATGGGCAGAATAACACAAAAAAAACAACGGTAAAATCTTCTATATTGAATATATTTTCTTTGTTGAATATCTTCTCAACCGAGCATCAAATCGGGATGAATGTGGTGTCGTTGGCTGCGTATTGAACGCCAGAAGACAACAGTAGTTTCATCGTTTCTGTAGCTTAAGTTGTTTAGAAGTTATGGGCAGAATAACACAAAAAAAACAACGGTAAAATCTTCTATATTGAATATATTTTCTTTGTTGAATATCTTCTCAACCGAGCATCAGATCGGGATGAATGTGGTGTCGTTGGCTACGTATTGAACGCCAGAAGACAACAGTAGTTGCATCGTTTCTGTAGCTTAGGTGGTTTAGAAGTTATGGGCAGAATAACACAAAAAAAACAACGGTAAAATCTTCTATATTGAATATATTTTCTTTGTTGAATATCTTCTCAACCGAGCATCAGATCGGGATGAATGTGGTGTCGTTGGCTGCGTATTGAACGCCAAAAGGCAACAGTAGTTTCATCGTTTCTGTAGCTTAGGTGGTTTAGAAGTTATGGGCAGAATAACACAAAAAAAACAACGGTAAAATCTTCTATATTGAATATATTTTCTTTGTTGGATTCCTCAACCGAGCATCAGATCGGGATGAATGTGGTGTCGTTGGCTGCGTATTGAACGCCAGAAGACAACAGTAGTTTCATCGTTTCTGTAGCTTAAGTCGTTTAGAAGTTATGGGCAGAATAACACAAAAAAAAACAACGGTAAAATCTTCTATATTGAATATATTTTCTTTGTTGAATATCTTCTCAACCGAGCATCAGATCGGGATGAATGTGGTGTCGTTGGCTGCGTATTGAACGCCAGAAGACAACAGTAGTTTCATCGTTTCTGTAGCTTAAGTCGTTTAGAAGTTATGGGCAGAATAACACAAAAAAAAACAACGGTAAAATCTTCTATATTGAATATATTTTCTTTGTTGAATATCTTCTCAACCGAGCATCAGATCGGGATGAATGTGGTGTCGTTGGCTGCGTATTGAACGCCAGAAGACAACAGTAGTTTCATCGTTTCTGTAGCTTAAGTCGTTTAGAAGTTATGGGCAGAATAACACAAAAAAAACAACGGTAAAATCTTCTATATTGAATATATTTTCTTTGTTGAATATCTTCTCAACCGAGCATCAGATCGGGATGAATGTAGTGTCGTTGGCTGCGTATTGAACGCCAGAAGACAACAGTAGTTTCATCGTTTCTGTAGCTTAAGTCGTTTAGAAGTTATGGGCAGAATAACACAAAAAAAACAACGGTAAAATCTTCTATATTGAATATATTTTCTTTGTTGAATATCTTCTCAACCGAGCATCAGATCGGGATGAATGTGGTGTCGTTGGCTGCGTATTGAACGCCAAAAGACAACAGTAGTTTCATCGTTTCTGTAGCTTAAGTCGTTTAGAAGTTATGGGCAGAATAACACAAAAAAAACAACGGTAAAATCTTCTATATTGAATATATTTTCTTTGTTGAATATCTTCTCAACCGAGCATCAGATCGGGATGAATGTGGTGTCGTTGGCTGCGTATTGAACGCCAAAAGACAACAGTAGTTTCATCGTTTCTGTAGCTTAAGTGGTTTAGAAGTTATGGGCAGAATAACACAAAAAAAAACAACGGTAAAATCTTCTATATTGAATATATTTTCTTTGTTGAATATCTTCTCAACCGAGCATCAAATCGGGATGAATGTGGTGTCGTTGGCTGCGTATTGAACGCCAGAAGACAACAGTAGTTTCATCGTTTCTGTAGCTTAAGTTGTTTAGAAGTTATGGGCAGAATAACACAAAAAAAACAACGGTAAAATCTTCTATATTGAATATATTTTCTTTGTTGAATATCTTCTCAACCGAGCATCAGATCGGGATGAATGTGGTGTCGTTGGCTACGTATTGAACGCCAGAAGACAACAGTAGTTGCATCGTTTCTGTAGCTTAGGTGGTTTAGAAGTTATGGGCAGAATAACACAAAAAAAACAACGGTAAAATCTTCTATATTGAATATATTTTCTTTGTTGAATATCTTCTCAACCGAGCATCAGATCGGGATGAATGTGGTGTCGTTGGCTGCGTATTGAACGCCAAAAGGCAACAGTAGTTTCATCGTTTCTGTAGCTTAGGTGGTTTAGAAGTTATGGGCAGAATAACACAAAAAAAACAACGGTAAAATCTTCTATATTGAATATATTTTCTTTGTTGGATCTCAACCGAGCATCAGATCGGGATGAATGTGGTGTCGTTGGCTGCGTATTGAACGCCAGAAGACAACAGTAGTTTCATCGTTTCTGTAGCTTATGTCGTTTAGAAGTTATGGGCAGAATAACACAAAAAAAAACAACGGTAAAATCTTCTATATTGAATATATTTTCTTTGTTGAATATCTTCTCAACCGAGCATCAGATCGGGATGAATGTGGTGTCGTTGGCTGCGTATTGAACGCAAGAAGACAACAGTAGTTTCATCGTTTCTGTAGCTTAAGTGGTTTAGAAGTTATGGGCAGAATAACACAAAAAAAACAACGGTAAAATCTTCTATATTGAATATATTTTCTTTGTTGAATATCTTCTCAACCGAGCATCAGATCGGGATGAATGTGGTGTCGTTGGCTGCGTATTGAACGCCAGAAGACAACAGTAGTTTCATCGTTTCTGTAGCTTAAGTCGTTTAGAAGTTATGGGCAGAATAACACAAAAAAAACAACGGTAAAATCTTCTATATTGAATATATTTTCTTTGTTGAATATCTTCTCAACCGAGCATCAGATCGGGATGAATGTGGTGTCGTTGGCTGCGTATTGAACGCCAGAAGACAACAGTAGTTTCATCGTTTCTGTAGCTTAAGTCGTTTAGAAGTTATGGGCAGAATAACACAAAAAAAAACAACGGTAAAATCTTCTATATTGAATATATTTTCTTTGTTGAATATCTTCTCAACCGAGCATCAGATCGGGATGAATGTGGTGTCGTTGGCTGCGTATTGAACGCCAAAAGACAACAGTAGTTTCATCGTTTCTGTAGCTTAAGTCGTTTAGAAGTTATGGGCAGAATAACACAAAAAAAAACAACGGTAAAATCTTCTATATTGAATATATTTTCTTTGTTGAATATCTTCTCAACCGAGCATCAGATCGGGATGAATGTGGTGTCGTTGGCTGCGTATTGAACGCCAAAAGACAACAGTAGTTTCATCGTTTCTGTAGCTTAAGTCGTTTAGAAGTTATGGGCAGAATAACACAAAAAAAACAACGGTAAAATCTTCTATATTGAATATATTTTCTTTGTTGAATATCTTCTCAACCGAGCATCAGATCGGGATGAATGTGGTGTCGTTGGCTGCGTATTGAACGCCAAAAGACAACAGTAGTTTCATCGTTTCTGTAGCTTAAGTGGTTTAGAAGTTATGGGCAGAATAACACAAAAAAAACAACGGTAAAATCTTCTATATTGAATATATTTTCTTTGTTGAATATCTTCTCAACCGAGCATCAAATCGGGATGAATGTGGTGTCGTTGGCTGCGTATTGAACGCCAGAAGACAACAGTAGTTTCATCGTTTCTGTAGCTTAAGTTGTTTAGAAGTTATGGGCAGAATAACACAAAAAAAACAACGGTAAAATCTTCTATATTGAATATATTTTCTTTGTTGAATATCTTCTCAACCGAGCATCAGATCGGGATGAATGTGGTGTCGTTGGCTACGTATTGAACGCCAGAAGACAACAGTAGTTGCATCGTTTCTGTAGCTTAGGTGGTTTAGAAGTTATGGGCAGAATAACACAAAAAAAACAACGGTAAAATCTTCTATATTGAATATATTTTCTTTGTTGAATATCTTCTCAACCGAGCATCAGATCGGGATGAATGTGGTGTCGTTGGCTGCGTATTGAACGCCAAAAGGCAACAGTAGTTTCATCGTTTCTGTAGCTTAGGTGGTTTAGAAGTTATGGGCAGAATAACACAAAAAAAACAACGGTAAAATCTTCTATATTGAATATATTTTCTTTGTTGGATCCTCAACCGAGCATCAGATCGGGATGAATGTGGTGTCGTTGGCTGCGTATTGAACGCCAGAAGACAACAGTAGTTTCATCGTTTCTGTAGCTTATGTCGTTTAGAAGTTATGGGCAGAATAACACAAAAAAAAAACAACGGTAAAATCTTCTATATTGAATATATTTTCTTTGTTGAATATCTTCTCAACCGAGCATCAGATCGGGATGAATGTGGTGTCGTTGGCTGCGTATTGAACGCAAGAAGACTACAGTAGTTTCATCGATTCTGTAGCTTAAGTCGTTTAGAAGTAATGGGCAGAATAACACAAAAAAAACAACGGAAAAATCTTCTATATTGAATATATTTTCTTTGTTGAATATCTTCTCAACCGAGCATCAGATCGGGATGAATGTGGTGTCGTTGGCTGCGTATTGAACGCCAGAAGACAACAGTAGTTTCATCGTTTCTGTAGCTTAAGTCGTTTAGAAGTTATGGGCAGAATAACACAAAAAAAACAACGGTAAAATCTTCTATATTGAATATATTTTCTTTGTTGAATATCTTCTCAACCGAGCATCAGATCGGGATGAATGTGGTGTCGTTGGCTGCGTATTGAACGCCAGAAGACAACAGTAGTTTCATCGTTTCTGTAGCTTAAGTCGTTTAGAAGTTATGGGCAGAATAACACAAAAAAAACAACGGTAAAATCTTCTATATTGAATATATTTTCTTTGTTGAATATCTTCTCAACCGAGCATCAGATCGGGATGAATGTGGTGTCGTTGGCTGCGTATTGAACGCCAAAAGACAACAGTAGTTTCATCGTTTCTGTAGCTTAAGTCGTTTAGAAGTTATGGGCAGAATAACACAAAAAAAACAACGGTAAAATCTTCTATATTGAATATATTTTCTTTGTTGAATATCTTCTCAACCGAGCATCAGATCGGGATGAATGTGGTGTCGTTGGCTGCGTATTGAACGCCAAAAGACAACAGTAGTTTCATCGTTTCTGTAGCTTAAGTCGTTTAGAAGTTATGGGCAGAATAACACAAAAAAAAAACAACGGTACAATCTTCTATATTGAATATATTTTCTTTGTTGAATATCTTCTCAACCGAGCATCAGATCGGGATGAATGTGGTGTCGTTGGCTGCGTATTGAACGCCAAAAGACAACAGTAGTTTCATCGTTTCTGTAGCTTAAGTGGTTTAGAAGTTATGGGCAGAATAACACAAAAAAAACAACGGTAAAATCTTCTATATTGAATATATTTTCTTTGTTGAATATCTTCTCAACCGAGCATCAAATCGGGATGAATGTGGTGTCGTTGGCTGCGTATTGAACGCCAGAAGACAACAGTAGTTTCATCGTTTCTGTAGCTTAAGTTGTTTAGAAGTTATGGGCAGAATAACACAAAAAAAACAACGGTAAAATCTTCTATATTGAATATATTTTCTTTGTTGAATATCTTCTCAACCGAGCATCAGATCGGGATGAATGTGGTGTCGTTGGCTACGTATTGAACGCCAGAAGACAACAGTAGTTGCATCGTTTCTGTAGCTTAGGTGGTTTAGAAGTTATGGGCAGAATAACACAAAAAAAACAACGGTAAAATCTTCTATATTGAATATATTTTCTTTGTTGAATATCTTCTCAACCGAGCATCAGATCGGGATGAATGTGGTGTCGTTGGCTGCGTATTGAACGCCAAAAGGCAACAGTAGTTTCATCGTTTCTGTAGCTTAGGTGGTTTAGAAGTTATGGGCAGAATAACACAAAAAAAACAACGGTAAAATCTTCTATATTGAATATATTTTCTTTGTTGAATCTCAACCGAGCATCAGATCGGGATGAATGTGGTGTCGTTGGCTGCGTATTGAACGCCAGAAGACAACAGTAGTTTCATCGTTTCTGTAGCTTATGTCGTTTAGAAGTTATGGGCAGAATAACACAAAAAAAAAAACAACGGTAAAATCTTCTATATTGAATATATTTTCTTTGTTGAATATCTTCTCAACCGAGCATCAGATCGGGATGAATGTGGTGTCGTTGGCTGCGTATTGAACGCAAGAAGACTACAGTAGTTTCATCGATTCTGTAGCTTAAGTCGTTTAGAAGTAATGGGCAGAATAACACAAAAAAAACAACGGAAAAATCTTCTATATTGAATATATTTTCTTTGTTGAATATCTTCTCAACCGAGCATCAGATCGGGATGAATGTGGTGTCGTTGGCTGCGTATTGAACGCCAAAAGGCAACAGTAGTTTCATCGTTTCTGTAGCTTATGTCGTTTAGAAGTTATGGGCAGAATAACACAAAAAAAAAAACAACGGTAAAATCTTCTATATTGAATATATTTTCTTTGTTGAATATCTTCTCAACCGAGCATCAGATCGGGATGAATGTGGTGTCGTTGGCTGCGTATTGAACGCCAAAAGACAACAGTAGTTTCATCGTTTCTGTAGCTTAAGTGGTTTAGAAGTTATGGGCAGAATAACACAAAAAAAACAACGGTAAAATCTTCTATATTGAATATATTTTCTTTGTTGAATATCTTCTCAACCGAGCATCAGATCGGGATGAATGTGGTGTCGTTGGCTGCGTATTGAACGCCAGAAGACAACAGTAGTTTCACCGTTTCTGTAGCTTAAGTCGTTTAGAAGTTATGGGCAGAATAACACAAAAAAAACAACGGTAAAATCTTCTATATTGAATATATTTTCTTTGTTGAATATCTTCTCAACCGAGCATCAGATCGGGATGAATGTGGTGTCGTTGGCTGCGTATTGAACGCCAGAAGACAACAGTAGTTTCATCGTTTCTGTAGCTTAAGTCGTTTAGAAGTTATGGGCAGAATAACACAAAAAAAACAACGGTAAAATCTTCTATATTGAATATATTTTCTTTGTTGAATATCTTCTCAACCGAGCATCAGATCGGGATGAATGTGGTGTCGTTGGCTGCGTATTGAACGCCAAAAGACAACAGTAGTTTCATCGTTTCTGTAGCTTAAGTCGTTTAGAAGTTATGGGCAGAATAACACAAAAAAAAACAACGGTAAAATCTTCTATATTGAATATATTTTCTTTGTTGAATATCTTCTCAACCGAGCATCAGATCGGGATGAATGTGGTGTCGTTGGCTGCGTATTGAACGCCAGAAGACAACAGTAGTTTCATCGTTTCTGTAGCTTAAGTCGTTTAGAAGTTATGGGCAGAATAACACAAAAAAAACAACGGTAAAATCTTCTATATTGAATATATTTTCTTTGTTGAATATCTTCTCAACCGAGCATCAGATCGGGATGAATGTGGTGTCGTTGGCTGCGTATTGAACGCCAGAAGACAACAGTAGTTTCATCGTTTCTGTAGCTTAAGTCGTTTAGAAGTTATGGGCAGAATAACACAAAAAAAACAACGGTAAAATCTTCTATATTGAATATATTTTCTTTGTTGAATATCTTCTCAACCGAGCATCAGATCGGGATGAATGTAGTGTCGTTGGCTGCGTATTGAACGCCAGAAGACAACAGTAGTTTCATCGTTTCTGTAGCTTAAGTCGTTTAGAAGTTATGGGCAGAATAACACAAAAAAAAAAACGGTAAAATCTTCTATATTGAATATATTTTCTTTGTTGAATATCTTCTCAACCGAGCATCAGATCGGGATGAATGTGGTGTCGTTGGCTGCGTATTGAACGCCAGAAGACAACAGTAGTTTCATCGTTTCTGTAGCTTAAGTCGTTTAGAAGTTATGGGCAGAATAACACAAAAAAAACAACGGTAAAATCTTCTATATTGAATATATTTTCTTTGTTGAATATCTTCTCAACCGAGCATCAGATCGGAATGAATGTGGTGTCGTTGGCTGCGTATTGAACGCCAAAAGACAACAGTAGTTTCATCGTTTCTGTAGCTTAAGTGGTTTAGAAGTTATGGGCAGAATAACAGAAAAAAAACAACGGTAAAATCTTCTATATTGAATATATTTTCTTTGTTGAATATCTTCTCAACCGAGCATCAAATCGGGATGAATGTGGTGTCGTTGGCTGCGTATTGAACGCCAGAAGACAACAGTAGTTTCATCGTTTCTGTAGCTTAAGTTGTTTAGAAGTTATGGGCAGAATAACACAAAAAAAACAACGGTAAAATCTTCTATATTGAATATATTTTCTTTGTTGAATATCTTCTCAACCGAGCATCAGATCGGGATGAATGTGGTGTCGTTGGCTACGTATTGAACGCCAGAAGACAACAGTAGTTGCATCGTTTCTGTAGCTTAGGTGGTTTAGAAGTTATGGGCAGAATAACACAAAAAAAAACAACGGTAAAATCTTCTATATTGAATATATTTTCTTTGTTGAATATCTTCTCAACCGAGCATCAGATCGGGATGAATGTGGTGTCGTTGGCTGCGTATTGAACGCCAAAAGGCAACAGTAGTTTCATCGTTTCTGTAGCTTAGGTGGTTTAGAAGTTATGGGCAGAATAACACAAAAAAAACAACGGTAAAATCTTCTATATTGAATATATTTTCTTTGTTGGATCTCAACCGAGCATCAGATCGGGATGATTGTGGTGTCGTTGGCTGCGTATTGAACGCCAGAAGACAACAGTAGTTTCATCGTTTCTGTAGCTTATGTCGTTTAGAAGTTATGGGCAGAATAACACAAAAAAAAACAACGGTAAAATCTTCTATATTGAATATATTTTCTTTGTTGAATATCTTCTCAACCGAGCATCAGATCGGGATGAATGTGGTGTCGTTGGCTGCGTATTGAACGCAAGAAGACTACAGTAGTTTCATCGATTCTGTAGCTTAAGTCGTTTAGAAGTAATGGGCAGAATAACACAAAAAAAACAACGGAAAAATCTTCTATATTGAATATATTTTCTTTGTTGAATATCTTCTCAACCGAGCATCAGATCGGGATGAATGTGGTGTCGTTGGCTGCGTATTGAACGCCAAAAGACAACAGTAGTTTCATCGTTTCTGTAGCTTAAGTCGTTTAGAAGTTATGGGCAGAATAACACAAAAAAAAACAACGGTAAAATCTTCTATATTGAATATATTTTCTTTGTTGAATATCTTCTCAACCGAGCATCAGATCGGGATGAATGTGGTGTCGTTGGCTGCGTATTGAACGCCAGAAGACAACAGTAGTTTCATCGTTTCTGTAGCTTAAGTCGTTTAGAAGTTATGGGCAGAATAACACAAAAAAAACAACGGTAAAATCTTCTATATTGAATATATTTTCTTTGTTGAATATCTTCTCAACCGAGCATCAGATCGGGATGAATGTGGTGTCGTTGGCTGCGTATTGAACGCCAAAAGACAACAGTAGTTTCATCGTTTCTGTAGCTTAAGTCGTTTAGAAGTTATGGGCAGAATAACACAAAAAAACAAACGGTAAAATCTTCTATATTGAATATATTTTCTTTGTTGAATATCTTCTCAACCGAGCATCAGATCGGGATGAATGTGGTGTCGTTGGCTGCGTATTGAACGCCAGAAGACAACAGTAGTTTCATCGTTTCTGTAGCTTAAGTCGTTTAGAAGTTATGGGCAGAATAACACAAAAAAAAACAACGGTAAAATCTTCTATATTGAATATATTTTCTTTGTTGAATATCTTCTCAACCGAGCATCAGATCGGGATGAATGTGGTGTCGTTGGCTGCGTATTGAACGCCAGAAGACAACAGTAGTTTCATCGTTTCTGTAGCTTAAGTCGTTTAGAAGTTATGGGCAGAATAACACAAAAAAAACAACGGTAAAATCTTCTATATTGAATATATTTTCTTTGTTGAATATCTTCTCAACCGAGCATCAGATCGGGATGAATGTGGTGTCGTTGGCTGCGTATTGAACGCCAGAAGACAACAGTAGTTTCATCGTTTCTGTAGCTTAAGTCGTTTAGAAGTAATGGGCAGAATAACACAAAAAAAACAACGGTAAAATCTTCTATATTGAATATATTTTCTTTGTTGAATATCTTCTCAACCGAGCATCAGATCGGGATGAATGTGGTGTCGTTGGCTGCGTATTGAACGCCAGAAGACAACAGTAGTTTCACCGTTTCTGTAGCTTAAGTCGTTTAGAAGTAATGGGCAGAATAACACAAAAAAAACAACGGAAAAATCTTCTATATTGAATATATTTTCTTTGTTGAATATCTTCTCAACCGAGCATCAGATCGGGATGAATGTGGTGTCGTTGGCTGCGTATTGAACGCCAAAAGGCAACAGTAGTTTCATCGTTTCTGTAGCTTATGTCGTTTAGAAGTTATGGGCAGAATAACACAAAAAAAAACAACGGTAAAATCTTCTATATTGAATATATTTTCTTTGTTGAATATCTTCTCAACCGAGCATCAGATCGGGATGAATGTGGTGTCGTTGGCTGCGTATTGAACGCCAAAAGACAACAGTAGTTTCATCGTTTCTGTAGCTTAAGTGGTTTAGAAGTTATGGGCAGAATAACACAAAAAAAAACAACGGTAAAATCTTCTATATTGAATATATTTTCTTTGTTGAATATCTTCTCAACCGAGCATCAGATCGGGATGAATGTGGTGTCGTTGGCTGCGTATTGAACGCCAGAAGACAACAGTAGTTTCATCGTTTCTGTAGCTTAAGTCGTTTAGAAGTTATGGGCAGAATAACACAAAAAAAACAACGGTAAAATCTTCTATATTGAATATATTTTCTTTGTTGAATATCTTCTCAACCGAGCATCAGATCGGGATGAATGTAGTGTCGTTGGCTGCGTATTGAACGCCAGAAGACAACAGTAGTTTCATCGTTTCTGTAGCTTAAGTCGTTTAGAAGTTATGGGCAGAATAACACAAAAAAAACAACGGTAAAATCTTCTATATTGAATATATTTTCTTTGTTGAATATCTTCTCAACCGAGCATCAGATCGGGATGAATGTGGTGTCGTTGGCTGCGTATTGAACGCCAGAAGACAACAGTAGTTTCATCGTTTCTGTAGCTTAAGTCGTTTAGAAGTTATGGGCAGAATAACACAAAAAAAACAACGGTAAAATCTTCTATATTGAATATATTTTCTTTGTTGAATATCTTCTCAACCGAGCATCAGATCGGGATGAATGTGGTGTCGTTGGCTGCGTATTGAACGCCAAAAGACAACAGTAGTTTCATCGTTTCTGTAGCTTAAGTGGTTTAGAAGTTATGGGCAGAATAACACAAAAAAAAACAACGGTAAAATCTTCTATATTGAATATATTTTCTTTGTTGAATATCTTCTCAACCGAGCATCAGATCGGGATGAATGTGGTGTCGTTGGCTGCGTATTGAACGCCAGAAGACAACAGTAGTTTCATCGTTTCTGTAGCTTAAGTCGTTTAGAAGTTATGGGCAGAATAACACAAAAAAAACAACGGTAAAATCTTCTATATTGAATATATTTTCTTTGTTGAATATCTTCTCAACCGAGCATCAGATCGGGATGAATGTAGTGTCGTTGGCTGCGTATTGAACGCCAGAAGACAACAGTAGTTTCATCGTTTCTGTAGCTTAAGTCGTTTAGAAGTTATGGGCAGAATAACACAAAAAAAACAACGGTAAAATCTTCTATATTGAATATATTTTCTTTGTTGAATATCTTCTCAACCGAGCATCAGATCGGGATGAATGTGGTGTCGTTGGCTGCGTATTGAACGCCAGAAGACAACAGTAGTTTCACCGTTTCTGTAGCTTAAGTCGTTTAGAAGTTATGGGCAGAATAACACAAAAAAAACAACGGTACAATCTTCTATATTGAATATATTTTCTTTGTTGAATATCTTCTCAACCGAGCATCAGATCGGAATGAGTGTGGTGTCGTTGGCTGCGTATTGAACGCCAAAAGACAACAGTAGTTTCAACGTTTCTGTAGCTTAAGTGGTTTAGAAGTTATGGGCAGAATAACAGAAAAAAAACAACGGTAAAATCTTCTATATTGAATATATTTTCTTTGTTGAATATCTTCTCAACTGAGCATCAGATCGGGATGAATGTGGTGTCGTTGGCTACGTATTGAACGCCAGAAGACAACAGTAGTTGCATCGTTTCTGTAGCTTAGGTGGTTTAGAAGTTATGGGCAGAATAACACAAAAAAAAAAACGGTAAAATCTTCTATATTGAATATATTTTCTTTGTTGAATATCTTCTCAACCGAGCATCAGATCGGGATGAATGTGGTGTCGTTGGCTGCGTATTGAACGCAAGAAGACTACAGTAGTTTCATCGATTCTGTAGCTTAAGTCGTTTAGAAGTAATGGGCAGAATAACACAAAAAAAACAACGGAAAAATCTTCTATATTGAATATATTTTCTTTGTTGAATATCTTCTCAACCGAGCATCAGATCGGGATGAATGTGGTGTCGTTGGCTGCGTATTGAACGCCAAAAAGCAACAGTAGTTTCATCGTTTCTGTAGCTTATGTCGTTTAGAAGTTATGGGCAGAATAACACAAAAAAAACAACGGTAAAATCTTCTATATTGAATATATTTTCTTTGTTGAATATCTTCTCAACCGAGCATCAGATCGGGATGAATGTGGTGTCGTTGGCTGCGTATTGAACGCCAGAAGACAACAGTAGTTTCATCGTTTCTGTAGCTTATGTCGTTTAGAAGTTATGGGCAGAATAACACAAAAAAAAACAACGGTAAAATCTTCTATATTGAATATATTTTCTTTGTTGAATATCTTCTCAACCGAGCATCAGATCGGGATGAATGTGGTGTCGTTGGCTGCGTATTGAACGCCAGAAGACAACACTAGTTTCACCGTTTCTGTAGCTTAAGTCGTTTAGAAGTAATGGGCAGAATAACACAAAAAAAACAACGGAAAAATCTTCTATATTGAATATATTTTCTTTGTTGAATATCTTCTCAACCGAGCATCAGATCGGGATGAATGTGGTGTCGTTGGCTGCGTATTGAACGCCAAAAGGCAACAGTAGTTTCATCGTTTCTGTAGCTTATGTCGTTTAGAAGTTATGGGCAGAATAACACAAAAAAAAACAACGGTAAAATCTTCTATATTGAATATATTTTCTTTGTTGAATATCTTCTCAACCGAGCATCAGATCGGGATGAATGTGGTGTCGTTGGCTGCGTATTGAACGCCAAAAGACAACAGTAGTTTCATCGTTTCTGTAGCTTAAGTGGTTTAGAAGTTATGGGCAGAATAACAACAAAAAAAACAACGGTAAAATCTTCTATATTGAATATATTTTCTTTGTTGAATATCTTCTCAACCGAGCATCAGATCGGGATGAATGTGGTGTCGTTGGCTGCGTATTGAACGCCAGAAGACAACAGTAGTTTCACCGTTTCTGTAGCTTAAGTCGTTTAGAAGTTATGGGCAGAATAACACAAAAAAAACAACGGTAAAATCTTCTATATTGAATATATTTTCTTTGTTGAATATCTTCTCAACCGAGCATCAGATCGGGATGAATGTGGTGTCGTTGGCTGCGTATTGAACGCCAGAAGACAACAGTAGTTTCATCGTTTCTGTAGCTTAAGTCGTTTAGAAGTTATGGGCAGAATAACACAAAAAAAACAACGGTAAAATCTTCTATATTGAATATATTTTCTTTGTTGAATATCTTCTCAACCGAGCATCAGATCGGGATGAATGTGGTGTCGTTGGCTGCGTATTGAACGCCAGAAGACAACAGTAGTTTCATCGTTTCTGTAGCTTAAGTCGTTTAGAAGTTATGGGCAGAATAACAGAAAAAAAACAACGGTAAAATCTTCTATATTGAATATATTTTCTTTGTTGAATATCTTCTCAACTGAGCATCAGATCGGGATGAATGTGGTGTCGTTGGCTACGTATTGAACGCCAGAAGACAACAGTAGTTGCATCGTTTCTGTAGCTTAGGTGGTTTAGAAGTTATGGGCAGAATAACACAAAAAAAACCACGGTAAAATCTTCTATATTGAATATATTTTCTTTGTTGAATATCTTCTCAACCGAGCATCAGATCGGGATGAATGTGGTGTCGTTGGCTGCGTATTGAACGCAAGAAGACTACAGTAGTTTCATCGATTCTGTAGCTTAAGTCGTTTAGAAGTAATGGGCAGAATAACACAAAAAAAACAACGGAAAAATCTTCTATATTGAATATATTTTCTTTGTTGAATATCTTCTCAACCGAGCATCAGATCGGGATGAATGTGGTGTCGTTGGCTGCGTATTGAACGCCAAAAGGCAACAGTAGTTTCATCGTTTCTGTAGCTTATGTCGTTTAGAAGTTATGGGCAGAATAACACAAAAAAAAAACAACGGTAAAATCTTCTATATTGAATATATTTTCTTTGTTGAATATCTTCTCAACCGAGCATCAGATCGGGATGATTGTGGTGTCGTTGGCTGCGTATTGAACGCCAGAAGACAACAGTAGTTTCATCGTTTCTGTAGCTTATGTCGTTTAGAAGTTATGGGCAGAATAACACAAAAAAAAAACAACGGTAAAATCTTCTATATTGAATATATTTTCTTTGTTGAATATCTTCTCAACCGAGCATCAGATCGGGATGAATGTGGTGTCGTTGGCTGCGTATTGAACGCCAGAAGACAACAGTAGTTTCATCGTTTCTGTAGCTTAAGTCGTTTAGAAGTTATGGGCAGAATAACACAAAAAAAACAACGGTAAAATCTTCTATATTGAATATATTTTCTTTGTTGAATATCTTCTCAACCGAGCATCAGATCGGGATGAATGTGGTGTCGTTGGCTGCGTATTGAACGCCAAAAGGCAACAGTAGTTTCATCGTTTCTGTAGCTTATGTCGTTTAGAAGTTATGGGCAGAATAACACAAAAAAAAAACAACGGTAAAATCTTCTATATTGAATATATTTTCTTTGTTGAATATCTTCTCAACCGAGCATCAGATCGGGATGAATGTGGTGTCGTTGGCTGCGTATTGAACGCCAAAAGACAACAGTAGTTTCATCGTTTCTGTAGCTTAAGTGGTTTAGAAGTTATGGGCAGAATAACACAAAAAAAAACAACGGTAAAATCTTCTATATTGAATATATTTTCTTTGTTGAATATCTTCTCAACCGAGCATCAGATCGGGATGAATGTGGTGTCGTTGGCTGCGTATTGAACGCCAGAAGACAACAGTAGTTTCACCGTTTCTGTAGCTTAAGTCGTTTAGAAGTTATGGGCAGAATAACACAAAAAAAACAACGGTAAAATCTTCTATATTGAATATATTTTCTTTGTTGAATATCTTCTCAACCGAGCATCAGATCGGGATGAATGTGGTGTCGTTGGCTGCGTATTGAACGCCAGAAGACAACAGTAGTTTCATCGTTTCTGTAGCTTAAGTCGTTTAGAAGTTATGGGCAGAATAACACAAAAAAAACAACGGTAAAATCTTCTTTATTGAATATATTTTCTTTGTTGAATATCTTCTCAACCGAGCATCAGATCGGGATGAATGTGGTGTCGTTGGCTGCGTATTGAACGCCAGAAGACAACAGTAGTTTCATCGTTTCTGTAGCTTAAGTCGTTTAGAAGTTATGGGCAGAATAACACAAAAAAAAACAACGGTAAAATCTTCTATATTGAATATATTTTCTTTGTTGAATATCTTCTCAACCGAGCATCAGATCGGGATGAATGTGGTGTCGTTGGCTGCGTATTGAACGCCAAAAGACAACAGTGTTCTGTAGCTTAAGTCGTTTAGAAGTTATGGGCAGAATAACACAAAAAAAAACAACGGTAAAATCTTCTATATTGAATATATTTTCTTTGTTGAATATCTTCTCAACCGAGCATCAGATCGGGATGAATGTGGTGTCGTTGGCTGCGTATTGAACGCCAGAAGACAACAGTAGTTTCACCGTTTCTGTAGCTTAAGTCGTTTACAAAACTTAAGTCGTAACACAAAAAAAACAACGGTAAAATCTTCTATATTGAATATATTTTCTTTGTTGAATATCTTCTCAACCGAGCATCAGATCGGGATGAATGTGGTGTCGTTGGCTGCGTATTGAACGCCAGAAGACAACAGTAGTTTCATCGTTTCTGTAGCTTAAGTCGTTTAGAAGTTATGGGCAGAATAACACAAAAAAAAACAACGGTAAAATCTTCTTTATTGAATATATTTTCTTTGTTGAATATCTTCTCAACCGAGCATCAAATCGGGATGAATGTGGTGTCGTTGGCTGCGTATTGAACGCCAGAAGACAACAGTAGTTTCATCGTTTCTGTAGCTTATGTCGGTTAGAAGTTATGGGCAGAATAACACAAAAAAAACAACGGTAAAATCTTCTATATTGAATATATTTTCTTTGTTGAATATCTTCTCAACCGAGCATCAGATCGGGATGAATGTGGTGTCGTTGGCTGCGTATTGAACGCCAAAAGATAACAGTAGTTTCATCGTTTCTGTAGCTTAAGTGGTTTAGAAGTTATAGGCAGAATAACACAAAAAAAAACAACGGTAAAATCTTCTATATTGAATATATTTTCTTTGTTGAATATCTTCTCAACCGAGCATCAGATCGGGATGAATGTGGTGTCGTTGGCTGCGTATTGAACGCCAAAAGACAACAGTAGTTTCATCGTTTCTGTAGCTTAGGTGGTTTAGAAGTAATGGGCAGAATAACACAAAAAAAACAACGGAAAAATCTTCTATATTGAATATATTTTCTTTGTTGAATATCTTCTCAACCGAGCATCAGATCGGGATGAATGTGGTGTCGTTGGCTGCGTATTGAACGCCAAAAGACAACAGTTTCTGTAGCTTAAGTCGTTTAGAAGTTATGGGCAGAATAACACAAAAAAAAAACAACGGTAAAATCTTCTATATTGAATATATTTTCTTTGTTGAATATCTTCTCAACCGAGCATCAGATCGGGATGAATGTGGTGTCGTTGGCTGCGTATTGAACGCCAGAAGACAACAGTAGTTTCATCGTTTCTGTAGCTTAAGTCGTTTAGAAGTTATGGGCAGAATAACACAAAAAAAACAACGGTAAAATCTTCTATATTGAATATATTTTCTTTGTTGAATATCTTCTCAACCGAGCATCAGATCGGGATGAATGTGGTGTCGTTGGCTGCGTATTGAACGCCAAAAGACAACAGTTTCGTTTCTGTAGCTTAAGTCGTTTAGAAGTTATGGGCAGAATAACACAAAAAAAAACAACGGTAAAATCTTCTATATTGAATATATTTTCTTTGTTGAATATCTTCTCAACCGAGCATCAGATCGGGATGAATGTGGTGTCGTTGGCTGCGTATTGAACGCCAGAAGACAACAGTAGTTTCATCGTTTCTGTAGCTTAAGTCGTTTAGAAGTTATGGGCAGAATAACACAAAAAAAACAACGGTAAAATCTTCTATATTGAATATATTTTCTTTGTTGAATATCTTCTCAACCGAGCATCAGATCGGGATGAATGTGGTGTCGTTGGCTGCGTATTTAACGCCAGAAGACAACAGTAGTTTCATCGTTTCTGTAGCTTAAGTCGTTTAGAAGTTATGGGCAGAATAACACAAAAAAAAAAGAACGGTAAAATCTTCTATATTGAATATATTTTCTTTGTTGAATATCTTCTGAACCTAGCATCAGATCGGGATGAATGTGGTGTCGTTGGCTGCGTATTGAACGCCAAAAGACAACAGTGTTTCTGTAGCTTAAGTCGTTTAGAAGTTATGGGCAGAATAACACAAAAAAAAACAACGGTAAAATCTTCTATATTGAATATATTTTCTTTGTTGAATATCTTCTCAACCGAGCATCAGATCGGGATGAATGTGGTGTCGTTGGCTGCGTATTGAACGCCAGAAGACAACAGTAGTTTCATCGTTTCTGTAGCTTAAGTCGTTTAGAAGTTATGGGCAGAATAACACAAAAAAAACAACGGTAAAATCTTCTATATTGAATATATTTTCTTTGTTGAATATCTTCTCAACCGAGCATCAGATCGGGATGAATGTGGTGTCGTTGGCTGCGTATTGAACGCCAGAAGACAACAGTAGTTTCATCGTTTCTGTAGCTTAAGTCGTTTAGAAGTTATGGGCAGAATAACACAAAAAAAAACAACGGTAAAATCTTCTATATTGAATATATTTTCTTTGTTGAATATCTTCTCAACCGAGCATCAAATCGGGATGAATGTGGTGTCGTTGGCTGCGTATTGAACGCCAGAAGACAACAGTAGTTTCATCGTTTCTGTAGCTTATGTCGGTTAGAAGTTATGGGCAGAATAACACAAAAAAAAACAACGGTAAAATCTTCTATATTGAATATATTTTCTTTGTTGAATATCTTCTCAACCGAGCATCAGATCGGGATGAATGTGGTGTCGTTGGCTGCGTATTGAACGCCAAAAGACAACAGTAGTTTCATCGTTTCTGTAGCTTAAGTGATTTAGAAGTTATAGGCAGAATAACACAAAAAAAAAACAACGGTAAAATCTTCTATATTGAATATATTTTCTTTGTTGAATATCTTCTCAACCGAGCATCAGATCGGGATGAATGTGGTGTCGTTGGCTGCGTATTGAACGCCAGAAGACAACAGTAGTTTCACCGTTTCTGTAGCTTAAGTCGTTTAGAAGTTATGGGCAGAATAACACAAAAAAAACAATGGTAAAATCTTCTATATTGAATATATTTTCTTTGTTGAATATCTTCTCAACCGAGCATCAGATCGGGATGAATGTGGTGTCGTTGGCTACGTATTGAACGCCAAAAGACAACAGTAGTTTCATCGTTTCTGTAGCTTAGGTGGTTTAGAAGTTATGGGCAGTATAACACAAAAAAAAACAACGGTAAAATCTTCTATATTGAATATATTTTCTTTGTTGAATATCTTCTCAACCGAGCATCAGATCGGGATGAATGTAGTGTCGTTGGCTGCGTATTGAACGCCAGAAGACAACAGTAGTTTCATCGTTTCTGTAGCTTATGTCGTTTGGAAGTTATGGGCAGAATAACACAAAAAAAACAACGGTAAAATCTTCTATATTGAATATATTTTCTTTGTTGAATATCTTCTCAACCGAGCATCAGATCGGGATGAATGTGGTGTCGTTGGCTGCGTATTGAACGCCAAAAGGCAACAGTAGTTCCATCGTTTCTGTAGCTTAAGTGGTTTAGAAGTTATGGGCAGAATAACACAAAAAAAAACAACGGTAAAATCTTCTATATTGAATATATTTTCTTTGTTGAATATCTTCTCAACCGAGCATCAGATCGGGATGAATGTGGTGTCGTTGGCTGCGTATTGAACGCCAGAAGACAACAGTAGTTTCATCGTTTCTGTAGCTTAAGTCGTTTAGAAGTTATGGGCAGAATAACACAAAAAAAACAACGGTAAAATCTTCTATATTGAATATATTTTCTTTGTTGAATATCTTCTCAACCGAGCATCAGATCGGGATGAATGTGGTGTCGTTGGCTGCGTATTGAACGCCAAAAGACAACAGTGTTTCTGTAGCTTAAGTCGTTTAGAAGTTATGGGCAGAATAACACAAAAAAAACAACGGTAAAATCTTCTATATTGAATATATTTTCTTTGTTGAATATCTTCTCAACCGAGCATCAGATCGGGATGAATGTAGTGTCGTTGGCTGCGTATTGAACGCCAGAAGACAACAGTAGTTTCATCGTTTCTGTAGCTTAAGTCGTTTAGAAGTTATGGGCAGAATAACACAAAAAAAACAACGGTAAAATCTTCTATATTGAATATATTTTCTTTGTTGAATATCTTCTCAACCGAGCATCAGATCGGGATGAATGTGGTGTCGTTGGCTGCGTATTGAACGCCAGAAGACAACAGTAGTTTCATCGTTTCTGTAGCTTAAGTCGTTTAGAAGTTATGGGCAGAATAACACAAAAAAAAGAACGGTAAAATCTTCTATATTGAATATATTTTCTTTGTTGAATATCTTCTCAACCGAGCATCAGATCGGGATGAATGTGGTGTCGTTGGCTGCGTATTGAACGCCAAAAGACAACAGTTTCTGTAGCTTAAGTCGTTTAGAAGTTATGGGCAGAATAACACAAAAAAAAAACAACGGTAAAATCTTCTATATTGAATATATTTTCTTTGTTGAATATCTTCTCAACCGAGCATCAGATCGGGATGAATGTGGTGTCGTTGGCTGCGTATTGAACGCCAGAAGACAACAGTAGTTTCATCGTTTCTGTAGCTTAAGTCGTTTAGAAGTTATGGGCAGAATAACACAAAAAAAACAACGGTAAAATCTTCTATATTGAATATATTTTCTTTGTTGAATATCTTCTCAACCGAGCATCAGATCGGGATGAATGTGGTGTCGTTGGCTGCGTATTGAACGCCAGAAGACAACAGTAGTTTCATCGTTTCTGTAGCTTAAGTCGTTTAGAAGTTATGGGCAGAATAACACAAAAAAAACAACGGTAAAATCTTCTTTATTGAATATATTTTCTTTGTTGAATATCTTCTCAACCGAGCATCAGATCGGGATGAATGTGGTGTCGTTGGCTGCGTATTGAACGCCAGAAGACAACAGTAGTTTCATCGTTTCTGTAGCTTATGTCGGTTTAGAAGTTATGGGCAGAATAACACAAAAAAAACAACGGTAAAATCTTCTATATTGAATATATTTTCTTTGTTGAATATCTTCTCAACCGAGCATCAGATCGGGATGAATGTGGTGTCGTTGGCTGCGTATTGAACGCCAAAAGACAACAGTAGTTTCATCGTTTCTGTAGCTTAAGTGATTTAGAAGTTATAGGCAGAATAACACAAAAAAAAACAACGGTAAAATCTTCTATATTGAATATATTTTCTTTGTTGAATATCTTCTCAACCGAGCATCAGATCGGGATGAATGTGGTGTCGTTGGCTACGTATTGAACGCCAAAAGACAACAGTAGTTTCATCGTTTCTGTAGCTTAGGTGGTTTAGAAGTTATGGGCAGAATAACACAAAAAAAAACAACGGTAAAATCTTCTATATTGAATATATTTTCTTTGTTGAATATCTTCTCAACCGAGCATCAGATCGGGATGAATGTGGTGTCGTTGGCTACGTATTGAACGCCAAAAGGCAACAGTAGTTTCATCGTTTCTGTAGCTTAGGTGGTTTAGAAGTTATGGGCAGAATAACACAAAAAAAACAACGGTAAAATCTTCTATATTGAATATATTTTCTTTGTTGGATCTCAACCGAGCATCAGATCGGGATGAATGTGGTGTCGTTGGCTGCGTATTGAACGCCAGAAGACAACAGTAGTTTCACCGTTTCTGTAGCTTAAGTCGTTTAGAAGTTATGGGCAGAATAACACAAAAAAAACAATGGTAAAATCTTCTATATTGAATATATTTTCTTTGTTGAATATCTTCTCAACCGAGCATCAGATCGGGATGAATGTGGTGTCGTTGGCTACGTATTGAACGCCAAAAGACAACAGTAGTTTCATCGTTTCTGTAGCTTAGGTGGTTTAGAAGTTATGGGCAGAATAACACAAAAAAAACAACGGTAAAATCTTCTATATTGAATATATTTTCTTTGTTGAATATCTTCTCAACCGAGCATCAGATCGGGATGAATGTGGTGTCGTTGGCTGCGTATTGAACGCCAGAAGACAACAGTAGTTTCATCGTTTCTGTAGCTTAAGTCGTTTAGAAGTTATGGGCAGAATAACACAAAAAAAAACAACGGTAAAATCTTCTTTATTGAATATATTTTCTTTGTTGAATATCTTCTCAACCGAGCATCAAATCGGGATGAATGTGGTGTCGTTGGCTGCGTATTGAACGCCAGAAGACAACAGTAGTTTCATCGTTTCTGTAGCTTATGTCGTTTAGAAGTTATGGGCAGAATAACACAAAAAAAAACAACGGTAAAATCTTCTATATTGAATATATTTTCTTTGTTGAATATCTTCTCAACCGAGCATCAGATCGGGATGAATGTGGTGTCGTTGGCTGCGTATTGAACGCCAAAAGATAACAGTAGTTTCATCGTTTCTGTAGCTTAAGTCGTATAGAAGTTATGGGCAGAATAACACAAAAAAAACAACGGTAAAATCTTCTATATTGAATATATTTTCTTTGTTGAATATCTTCTCAACCGAGCATCAGATGAATGTATGGGTGTCGTTGGCTGCGTATTGAACGCCAGAAGACAACAGTAGTTTTATCGTTTCTGTAGCTTAAGTCGTTTAGAAATTATGGGCAGAATAACACAAAAAAAAACAACGGTAAAATCTTCTTTATTGAATATATTTTCTTTGTTGAATATCTTCTCAACCGAGCATCAAATCGGGATGAATGTGGTGTCGTTGGCTGCGTATTGAACGCCAGAAGACAACAGTAGTTTCATCGTTTCTGTAGCTTATGTCGTTTAGAAGTTATGGGCAGAATAACACAAAAAAAAACAACGGTAAAATCTTCTATATTGAATATATTTTCTTTGTTGAATATCTTCTCAACCGAGCATCAGATCGGGATGAATGTGGTGTCGTTGGCTGCGTATTGAACGCCAAAAGACAACAGTAGTTTCATCGTTTCTGTAGCTTAAGTGATTTAGAAGTTATAGGCAGAATAACACAAAAAAAAACAACGGTAAAATCTTCTATATTGAATATATTTTCTTTGTTGAATATCTTCTCAACCGAGCATCAGATCGGGATGAATGTGGTGTCGTTGGCTGCGTATTGAACGCCAGAAGACAACAGTAGTTTCACCGTTTCTGTAGCTTAAGTCGTTTAGAAGTTATGGGCAGAATAACACAAAAAAAACAATGGTAAAATCTTCTATATTGAATATATTTTCTTTGTTGAATATCTTCTCAACCGAGCATCAGATCGGGATGAATGTGGTGTCGTTGGCTACGTATTGAACGCCAAAAGACAACAGTAGTTTCATCGTTTCTGTAGCTTAGGTGGTTTAGAAGTTATGGGCAGAATAACACAAAAAAAACAACGGTAAAATCTTCTATATTGAATATATTTTCTTTGTTGAATATCTTCTCAACCGAGCATCAGATCGGGATGAATGTGGTGTCGTTGGCTGCGTATTGAACGCCAGAAGACAACAGTAGTTTCATCGTTTCTGTAGCTTAAGTCGTTTAGAAGTTATGGGCAGAATAACACAAAAAAAAACAACGGTAAAATCTTCTTTATTGAATATATTTTCTTTGTTGAATATCTTCTCAACCGAGCATCAAATCGGGATGAATGTGGTGTCGTTGGCTGCGTATTGAACGCCAGAAGACAACAGTAGTTTCATCGTTTCTGTAGCTTATGTCGTTTAGAAGTTATGGGCAGAATAACACAAAAAAAAAACAACGGTAAAATCTTCTATATTGAATATATTTTCTTTGTTGAATATCTTCTCAACCGAGCATCAGATCGGGATGAATGTGGTGTCGTTGGCTGCGTATTGAACGCCAAAAGATAACAGTAGTTTCATCGTTTCTGTAGCTTAAGTCGTATAGAAGTTATGGGCAGAATAACACAAAAAAAACAACGGTAAAATCTTCTATATTGAATATATTTTCTTTGTTGAATATCTTCTCAACCGAGCATCAGATCGGGATGAATGTGGTGTCGTTGGCTGCGTATTGAACGCCAGAAGACAACAGTAGTTTTATCGTTTCTGTAGCTTAAGTCGTTTAGAAATTATGGGCAGAATAACACAAAAAAAAACAACGGTAAAATCTTCTTTATTGAATATATTTTCTTTGTTGAATATCTTCTCAACCGAGCATCAAATCGGGATGAATGTGGTGTCGTTGGCTGCGTATTGAACGCCAGAAGACAACAGTAGTTTCATCGTTTCTGTAGCTTATGTCGTTTAGAAGTTATGGGCAGAATAACACAAAAAAAAACAACGGTAAAATCTTCTATATTGAATATATTTTCTTTGTTGAATATCTTCTCAACCGAGCATCAGATCGGGATGAATGTGGTGTCGTTGGCTGCGTATTGAACGCCAAAAGACAACAGTAGTTTCATCGTTTCTGTAGCTTAAGTGGTTTAGAAGTTATAGGCAGAATAACACAAAAAAAAACAACGGTAAAATCTTCTATATTGAATATATTTTCTTTGTTGAATATCTTCTCAACCGAGCATCAGATCGGGATGAATGTGGTGTCGTTGGCTGCGTATTGAACGCCAGAAGACAACAGTAGTTTCACCGTTTCTGTAGCTTAAGTCGTTTAGAAGTTATGGGCAGAATAACACAAAAAAAACAATGGTAAAATCTTCTATATTGAATATATTTTCTTTGTTGAATATCTTCTCAACCGAGCATCAGATCGGGATGAATGTGGTGTCGTTGGCTGCGTATTGAACGCCAAAAGACAACAGTAGTTTCATCGTTTCTGTAGCTTAGGTGGTTTAGAAGTTATGGGCAGTATAACACAAAAAAAAACAACGGTAAAATCTTCTATATTGAATATATTTTCTTTGTTGAATATCTTCTCAACCGAGCATCAGATCGGGATGAATGTGGTGTCGTTGGCTGCGTATTGAACGCCAGAAGACAACAGTAGTTTCATCGTTTCTGTAGCTTATGTCGTTTGGAAGTTATGGGCAGAATAACACAAAAAAAAACAACGGTAAAATCTTCTATATTGAATATATTTTCTTTGTTGAATATCTTCTCAACCGAGCATCAGATCGGGATGAATGTGGTGTCGTTGGCTGCGTATTGAACGCCAAAAGACAACAGTAGTTCCATCGTTTCTGTAGCTTAAGTGGTTTAGAAGTTATGGGCAGAATAACACAAAAAAAAACAACGGTAAAATCTTCTATATTGAATATATTTTCTTTGTTGAATATCTTCTCAACCGAACATCAGATCGGGATGAATGTGGTGTCGTTGGCTGCGTATTGAACGCCAGAAGACAACAGTAGTTTCACCGTTTCTGTAGCTTAAGTCGTTTACAAAACTTAAGTCGTAACACAAAAAAAACAACGGTAAAATCTTCTATATTGAATATATTTTCTTTGTTGAATATCTTCTCAACCGAGCATCAGATCGGGATGAATGTGGTGTCGTTGGCTGCGTATTGAACGCCAGAAGACAACAGTAGTTTCATCGTTTCTGTAGCTTAAGTCGTTTAGAAGTTATGGGCAGAATAACACAAAAAAACAACGGTAAAATCTTCTTTATTGAATATATTTTCTTTGTTGAATATCTTCTCAACCGAGCATCAGATCGGGATGAATGTGGTGTCGTTGGCTGCGTATTGAACGCCAGAAGACAACAGTAGTTTCATCGTTTCTGTAGCTTATGTCGTTTAGAAGTTATGGGCAGAATAACACAAAAAAAACAACGGTAAAATCTTCTATATTGAATATATTTTCTTTGTTGAATATCTTCTCAACCGAGCATCAGATCGGGATGAATGTGGTGTCGTTGGCTGCGTATTGAACGCCAAAAGATAACAGTAGTTTCATCGTTTCTGTAGCTTAAGTGGTTTAGAAGTTATAGGCAGAATAACACAAAAAAAACAACGGTAAAATCTTCTATATTGAATATATTTTCTTTGTTGAATATCTTCTCAACCGAGCATTAGATCGGGATGAATGTGGTGTCGTTGGCTACGTATTGAACGCCAAAAGACAACAGTAGTTTCAACGTTTCTGTAGCTTAAGTCGTTTAGAAGTTATGGGCAGAATAACACAAAAAAAACAACGGTAAAATCTTCTATATTGAATATATTTTCTTTGTTGAATATCTTCTCAACCGAGCATCAGATCGGGATGAATGTGGTGTCGTTGGCTGCGTATTGAACGCCAAAAGACAACAGTAGTTTCATCGTTTCTGTAGCTTAAGTCGTTTAGAAGTTATGGGCAGAATAACACAAAAAAAAACAACGGTAAAATCTTCTATATTGAATAAATTTTCTTTGTTGAATATCTTCTCAACCGAGCATCAGATCGGGATGAATGTGGTGTCGTTGGCTGCGTATTGAACGCCAAAAGACAACAGTAGTTTCATCGTTTCTGTAGCTTAAGTGGTTTAGAAGTTATGGGCAGAATAACACAAAAAAAAACA
Source organism: Drosophila rufa (assembly GCA_018153105.1). Lineage (NCBI taxonomy): Eukaryota > Metazoa > Arthropoda > Insecta > Diptera > Drosophilidae > Drosophila > Drosophila rufa. The sequence continues at coordinate 165,120 of JAECXS010000162.1, read as the reverse complement.
ACGGTAAAATCTTCTATATTGAATATATTTTCTTTGTTGAATATCTTCTCAACCGAGCATCAGATCGGGATGAATGTGGTGTCGTTGGCTGCGTATTGAACGCCAGAAGACAACAGTAGTTTCATCGTTTCTGTAGCTTAAGTCGTTTAGAAGTTATGGGCAGAATAACACAAAAAAAACAACGGTAAAATCTTCTTTATTGAATATATTTTCTTTGTTGAATATCTTCTCAACCGAGCATCAGATCGGGATGAATGTGGTGTCGTTGGCTGCGTATTGAACGCCAGAAGACAACAGTAGTTTCATCGTTTCTGTAGCTTATGTCGTTTAGAAGTTATGGGCAGAATAACACAAAAAAAACAACGGTAAAATCTTCTATATTGAATATATTTTCTTTGTTGAATATCTTCTCAACCGAGCATCAGATCGGGATGAATGTGGTGTCGTTGGGTGCGTATTGAACGCCAAAAGATAACAGTAGTTTCATCGTTTCTGTAGCTTAAGTGGTTTAGAAGTTATAGGCAGAATAACACAAAAAAAAACAACGGTAAAATCTTCTATATTGAATATATTTTCTTTGTTGAATATCTTCTCAACCGAGCATCAGATCGGGATGAATGTGGTGTCGTTGGCTACGTATTGAACGCCAAAAGACAACAGTAGTTTCAACGTTTCTGTAGCTTAAGTCGTTTAGAAGTTATGGGCAGAATAACACAAAAAAAACAACGGTAAAATCTTCTATATTGAATATATTTTCTTTGTTGAATATCTTCTCAACCGAGCATCAGATCGGGATGAATGTGGTGTCGTTGGCTGCGTATTGAACGCCAGAAGACAACAGTAGTTTCATCGTTTCTGTAGCTTATGTCGTTTAGAAGTTATGGGCAGAATAACACAAAAAAAAAAACAACGGTAAAATCTTCTATATTGAATATATTTTCTTTGTTGAATATCTTCTCAACCGAACATCAGATCGGGATGAATGTGATGTCGTTGGCTGCGTATTGAACGCCAAAAGACAACAGTAGTTTCATCGTTTCTGTAGCTTAAGTGGTTTAGAAGTTATGGGCAGAATAACACAAAAAAAACAACGGTAAAATCTTCTATATTGAATATATTTTCTTTGTTGAATATCTTCTCAACCGAGCATCAGATCGGGATGAATGTGGTGTCGTTGGCTGCGTATTGAACGCCAGAAGACAACAGTAGTTTCACCGTTTCTGTAGCTTAAGTCGTTTAGAAGTTATGGGCAGAATAACACAAAAAAAACAACGGTAAAATCTTCTATATTGAATATATTTTCTTTGTTGAATATCTTCTCAACCGAGCATCAGATCGGGATGAATGTGGTGTCGTTGGCTACGTATTGAACGCCAAAAGACAACAGTAGTTTCAACGTTTCTGTAGCTTAGGTGGTTTAGAAGTTATGGGCAGAATAATACAAAAAAAACAACGGTAAAATCTTCTATATTGAATATATTTTCTTTGTTGAATATCTTCTCAACCGAGCATCAGATCGGGATGAATGTGGTGTCGTTGGCTGCGTATTGAACGCCAAAAGACAACAGTAGTTTCATCGTTTCTGTAGCTTAAGTCGTTTAGAAGTTATGGGCAGAATAACACAAAAAAAACAACGGTAAAATCTTCTATATTGAATATATTTTCTTTGTTGGATATCTTCTCAACCGAGCATCAGATCGGGATGAATGTGGTGTCGTTGGCTACGTATTGAACGCCAAAAGACAACAGTAGTTTCATCGTTTCTGTAGCTTAGGTGGTTTAGAAGTTATGGGCAGTATAACACAAAAAAAAACAACGGTAAAATCTTCTATATTGAATATATTTTCTTTGTTGAATATCTTCTCAACCGAGCATCAGATCGGGATGAATGTGGTGTCGTTGGCTGCGTATTGAACGCCAGAAGACAACAGTAGTTTCATCGTTTCTGTAGCTTATTTCGTTTAGAAGTTATGGGCAGAATAACACAAAAAAAAAACAACGGTAAAATCTTCTATATTGAATATATTTTCTTTGTTGAATATCTTCTCAACCGAACATCAGATCGGGATGAATGTGATGTCGTTGGCTGCGTATTGAACGCCAAAAGACAACAGTAGTTTCATCGTTTCTGTAGCTTAAGTGGTTTAGAAGTTATGGGCAGAATAACACAAAAAAAACAACGGTAAAATCTTCTATATTGAATATATTTTCTTTGTTGAATATCTTCTCAACCGAGCATCAGATCGGGATGAATGTGGTGTCGTTGGCTGCGTATTGAACGCCAAAAGACAACAGTAGTTTCATCGTTTCTGTAGCTTATGTCGTTTAGAAGTTATGGGCAGAATAACACAAAAAAAAAACAACGGTAAAATCTTCTATATTGAATATATTTTCTTTGTTGAATATCTTCTCAACCGAGCATCAGATCGGGATGAATGTGGTGTCGTTGGCTACGTATTGAACGCCAAAAGACAACAGTAGTTTCATCGTTTCTGTAGCTTAAGTCGTTTAGAAGTTATGGGCAGAATAACACAAAAAAAACAACGGTAAAATCTTCTATATTGAATATATTTTCTTTGTTGAATATCTTCTCAACCGAGCATCAGATCGGGATGAATGTGGTGTCGTTGGCTGCGTATTGAACGCCAGAAGACAACAGTAGTTTCATCGTTTCTGTAGCTTATGTCGTTTAGAAGTTATGGGCAGAATAACACAAAAAAAAAACAACGGTAAAATCTTCTATATTGAATATATTTTCTTTGTTGAATATCTTCTCAACCGAACATCAGATCGGGATGAATGTGATGTCGTTGGCTGCGTATTGAACGCCAAAAGACAACAGTAGTTTCATCGTTTCTGTAGCTTAAGTGGTTTAGAAGTTATGGGCAGAATAACACAAAAAAAACAACGGTAAAATCTTCTATATTGAATATATTTTCTTTGTTGAATATCTTCTCAACCGAGCATCAGATCGGGATGAATGTGGTGTCGTTGGCTGCGTATTGAACGCCAGAAGACAACAGTAGTTTCACCGTTTCTGTAGCTTAAGTCGTTTAGAAGTTATGGGCAGAATAACACAAAAAAAACAACGGTAAAATCTTCTATATTGAATATATTTTCTTTGTTGAATATCTTCTCAACCGAGCATCAGATCGGGATGAATGTGGTGTCGTTGGCTACGTATTGAACGCCAAAAGACAACAGTAGTTTCAACGTTTCTGTAGCTTAGGTGGTTTAGAAGTTATGGGCAGAATAATACAAAAAAAACAACGGTAAAATCTTCTATATTGAATATATTTTCTTTGTTGAATATCTTCTCAACCGAGCATCAGATCGGGATGAATGTGGTGTCGTTGGCTACGTATTGAACGCCAAAAGACAACAGTAGTTTCAACGTTTCTGTAGCTTAAGTCGTTTAGAAGTTATGGGCAGAATAACACAAAAAAAACAACGGTAAAATCTTCTATATTGAATATATTTTCTTTGTTGAATATCTTCTCAACCGAGCATCAGATCGGGATGAATGTGGTGTCGTTGGCTACGTATTGAACGCCAAAAGACAACAGTAGTTTCATCGTTTCTGTAGCTTAGGTGGTTTAGAAGTTATGGGCAGAATAACACAAAAAAAACAACGGTAAAATCTTCTATATTGAATATATTTTCTTTGTTGAATATCTTCTCAACCGAGCATCAAATCGGGATGAATGTGGTGTCGTTGGCTGCGTATTGAACGCCAGAAGACAACAGTAGTTTCATCGTTTCTGTAGCTTAAGTCGTTTAGAAGTTATGGGCAGAATAACACAAAAAAAAAAAACAACGGTAAAATCTTCTATATTGAATATATTTTCTTTGTTGAATATCTTCTCAACCGAGCATCAGATCGGGATGAATGTGGTGTCGTTGGCTGCGTATTGAACGCCACAAAGACAACAGTAGTTTCATCGTTTCTGTAGCTTAAGTGGTTTAGAAGTTATGGGCAGAATAACACAAAAAAAACAACGGTAAAATCTTCTATATTGAATATATTTTCTTTGTTGAATATCTTCTCAACCGAGCATCAGATCGGGATGAATGTGGTGTCGTTGGCTGCGTATTGAACGCCAAAAGACAACAGTAGTTTCATCGTTTCTGTAGCTTAAGTCGTTTAGAAGTTATGGGCAGAATAACACAAAAAAAAAACAACGGTAAAATCTTCTATATTGAATATATTTTCTTTGTTGAATATCTTCTCAACCGAGCATCAGATCGGGATGAATGTGGTGTCGTTGGCTGCGTATTGAACGCCAGAAGACAACAGTAGTTTCATCGTTTCTGTAGCTTAAGTCGTTTAGAAGTTATGGGCAGAATAACACAAAAAAAACAACGGTAAAATCTTCTATATTGAATATATTTTCTTTGTTGAATATCTTCTCAACCGAGCATCAGATCGGGATGAATGTGGTGTCGTTGGCTGCGTATTGAACGCCAAAAGACAACAGTAGTTTCATCGTTTCTGTAGCTTAAGTGGTTTAGAAGTTATGGGCAGAATAACACAAAAAAAACAACGGTAAAATCTTCTATATTGAATATATTTTCTTTGTTGAATATCTTCTCAACCGAGCATCAGATCGGGATGAATGTGGTGTCGTTGGCTGCGTATTGAACGCCAGAAGACAACAGTAGTTTCATCGTTTCTGTAGCTTAAGTCGTTTAGAAGTTATGGGCAGAATAACACAAAAAAAACAACGGTAAAATCTTCTATATTGAATATATTTTCTTTGTTGAATATCTTCTCAACCGAGCATCAGATCGGGATGAATGTGGTGTCGTTGGCTACGTATTGAACGCCAAAAGACAACAGTAGTTTCATCGTTTCTGTAGCTTAAGTGGTTTAGAAGTTATGGGCAGAATAACACAAAAAAAACAACGGTAAAATCTTCTATATTGAATATATTTTCTTTGTTGAATATCTTCTCAACCGAGCATCAGATCGGGATGAATGTGGTGTCGTTGGCTGCGTATTGAACGCCAAAAGACAACAGTAGTTTCATCGTTTCTGTAGCTTAAGTGGTTTAGAAGTTATGGGCAGAATAACACAAAAAAAACAACGGTAAAATCTTCTATATTGAATATATTTTCTTTGTTGAATATCTTCTCAACCGAGCATCAGATCGGGATGAATGTGGTGTCGTTGGCTGCGTATTGAACGCCAAAAGACAACAGTAGTTTCATCGTTTCTGTAGCTTAAGTCGTTTAGAAGTTATGGGCAGAATAACACAAAAAAAAACAACGGTAAAATCTTCTATATTGAATATATTTTCTTTGTTGAATATCTTCTCAACCGAGCATCAGATCGGGATGAATGTGGTGTCGTTGGCTACGTATTGAACGCCAAAAGACAACAGTAGTTTCATCGTTTCTGTAGCTTAGGTGGTTTAGAAGTTATGGGCAGAATAACACAAAAAAAAACAACGGTAAAATCTTCTATATTGAATATATTTTCTTTGTTGAATATCTTCTCAACCGAGCATCAGATCGGGATGAATGTGGTGTCGTTGGCTGCGTATTGAACGCCAGAAGACAACAGTAGTTTCATCGTTTCTGTAGCTTAAGTCGTTTAGAAGTTATGGGCAGAATAACAAAAAAAAAAACAACGGTAAAATCTTCTATATTGAATATATTTTCTTTGTTGAATATCTTCTCAACCGAGCATCAGATCGGGATGAATGTGGTGTCGTTGGCTGCGTATTGAACGCCAAAAGACAACAGTAGTTTCATCGTTTCTGTAGCTTAAGTGGTTTAGAAGTTATGGGCAGAATAACACAAAAAAAAACAACGGTAAAATCTTCTATATTGAATATATTTTCTTTGTTGAATATCTTCTCAACCGAGCATCAGATCGGGATGAATGTGGTGTCGTTGGCTGCGTATTGAACGCCAAAAGACAACAGTAGTTTCATCGTTTCTGTAGCTTAAGTCGTTTAGAAGTTATGGGCAGAATAACACAAAAAAAACAACGGTAAAATCTTCTATATTGAATATATTTTCTTTGTTGAATATCTTCTCAACCGAGCATCAGATCGGGATGAATGTGGTGTCGTTGGCTGCGTATTGAACGCCAGAAGACAACAGTAGTTTCATCGTTTCTGTAGCTTAAGTCGTTTAGAAGTTATGGGCAGAATAACACAAAAAAAACAACGGTAAAATCTTCTATATTGAATATATTTTCTTTGTTGAATATCTTCTCAACCGAGCATCAGATCGGGATGAATGTGGTGTCGTTGGCTGCGTATTGAACGCCAAAAGACAACAGTAGTTTCATCGTTTCTGTAGCTTAAGTCGTTTAGAAGTTATGGGCAGAATAACACAAAAAAAACAACGGTAAAATCTTCTATATTGAATATATTTTCTTTGTTGAATATCTTCTCAACCGAGCATCAGATCGGGATGAATGTGGTGTCGTTGGCTGCGTATTGAACGCCAAAAGACAACAGTAGTTTCATCGTTTCTGTAGCTTAAGTCGTTTAGAAGTTATGGGCAGAATAACACAAAAAAAACAACGGTAAAATCTTCTATATTGAATATATTTTCTTTGTTGAATATCTTCTCAACCGAGCATCAGATCGGGATGAATGTGGTGTCGTTGGCTGCGTATTGAACGCCAAAAGACAACAGTAGTTTCATCGTTTCTGTAGCTTAAGTCGTTTAGAAGTTATGGGCAGAATAACACAAAAAAAAACAACGGTAAAATCTTCTATATTGAATATATTTTCTTTGTTGAATATCTTCTCAACCGAGCATCAGATCGGGATGAATGTGGTGTCGTTGGCTGCGTATTGAACGCCAAAAGACAACAGTAGTTTCATCGTTTCTGTAGCTTAAGTGGTTTAGAAGTTATGGGCAGAATAACACAAAAAAAAACAACGGTAAAATCTTCTATATTGAATATATTTTCTTTGTTGAATATCTTCTCAACCGAGCATCAGATCGGGATGAATGTGGTGTCGTTGGCTGCGTATTGAACGCCAAAAGACAACAGTAGTTTCATCGTTTCTGTAGCTTAAGTCGTTTAGAAGTTATGGGCAGAATAACACAAAAAAAAACAACGGTAAAATCTTCTATATTGAATATATTTTCTTTGTTGAATATCTTCTCAACCGAGCATCAGATCGGGATGAATGTGGTGTCGTTGGCTACGTATTGAACGCCAAAAGACAACAGTAGTTTCATCGTTTCTGTAGCTTAGGTGGTTTAGAAGTTATGGGCAGAATAACACAAAAAAAAACAACGGTAAAATCTTCTATATTGAATATATTTTCTTTGTTGAATATCTTCTCAACCGAGCATCAGATCGGGATGAATGTGGTGTCGTTGGCTACGTATTGAACGCCAAAAGACAACAGTAGTTTCATCGTTTCTGTAGCTTAGGTGGTTTAGAAGTTATGGGCAGAATAACACAAAAAAAACAACGGTAAAATCTTCTATATTGAATATATTTTCTTTGTTGAATATCTTCTCAACCGAGCATCAGATCGGGATGAATGTGGTGTCGTTGGCTACGTATTGAACGCCAAAAGACAACAGTAGTTTCAACGTTTCTGTAGCTTAGGTGGTTTAGAAGTTATGGGCAGAATAACACAAAAAAAACAACGGTAAAATCTTCTATATTGAATATATTTTCTTTGTTGAATATCTTCTCAACCGAGCATCAAATCGGGATGAATGTGGTGTCGTTGGCTGCGTATTGAACGCCAGAAGACAACAGTAGTTTCATCGTTTCTGTAGCTTAAGTCGTTTAGAAGTTATGGGCAGAATAACACAAAAAAAACAACGGTAAAATCTTCTATATTGAATATATTTTCTTTGTTGAATATCTTCTCAACCGAGCATCAGATCGGGATGAATGTGGTGTCGTTGGCTACGTATTGAACGCCAAAAGACAACAGTAGTTTCATCGTTTCTGTAGCTTAGGTGGTTTAGAAGTTATGGGCAGAATAACACAAAAAAAACAACGGTAAAATCTTCTATATTGAATATATTTTCTTTGTTGAATATCTTCTCAACCGAGCATCAGATCGGGATGAATGTGGTGTCGTTGGCTGCGTATTGAACGCCAGAAGACAACAGTAGTTTCACCGTTTCTGTAGCTTAAGTCGTTTAGAAGTTATGGGCAGAATAACACAAAAAAAACAACGGTAAAATCTTCTATATTGAATATATTTTCTTTGTTGAATATCTTCTCAACCGAGCATCAGATCGGGATGAATGTGGTGTCGTTGGCTACGTATTGAACGCCAAAAGACAACAGTAGTTTCAACGTTTCTGTAGCTTAGGTGGTTTAGAAGTTATGGGCAGAATAACACAAAAAAAACAACGGTAAAATCTTCTATATTGAATATATTTTCTTTGTTGAATATCTTCTCAACCGAGCATCAGATCGGGATGAATGTGGTGTCGTTGGCTGCGTATTGAACGCCAGAAGACAACAGTAGTTTCACCGTTTCTGTAGCTTAAGTCGTTTAGAAGTTATGGGCAGAATAACACAAAAAAAACAACGGTAAAATCTTCTATATTGAATATATTTTCTTTGTTGAATATCTTCTCAACCGAGCATCAGATCGGGATGAATGTGGTGTCGTTGGCTGCGTATTGAACGCCAGAAGACAACAGTAGTTTCATCGTTTCTGTAGCTTAAGTCGTTTAGAAGTTATGGGCAGAATAACACAAAAAAAACAACGGTAAAATCTTCTATATTGAATATATTTTCTTTGTTGAATATCTTCTCAACAGAGCATCAGATCGGGATGAATGTGGTGTCGTTGGCTGCGTATTGAACGCCAGCAGACAACAGTAGTTTCACCGTTTCTGTAGCTTAAGTCGTTTAGAAGTTATGGGCAGAATAACACAAAAAAAACAACGGTAAAATCTTCTATATTGAATATATTTTCTTTGTTGAATATCTTCTCAACCGAGCATCAGATCGGGATGAATGTGGTGTCGTTGGCTGCGTATTGAACGCCAGAAGACAACAGTAGTTTCACCGTTTCTGTAGCTTAAGTCGTTTAGAAGTTATGGGCAGAATAACACAAAAAAAACAACGGTAAAATCTTCTATATTGAATATATTTTCTTTGTTGAATATCTTCTCAACCGAGCATCAGATCGGGATGAATGTGGTGTCGTTGGCTACGTATTGAACGCCAAAAGACAACAGTAGTTTCAACGTTTCTGTAGCTTAGGTGGTTTAGAAGTTATGGGCAGAATAACACAAAAAAAAACAACGGTAAAATCTTCTATATTGAATATATTTTCTTTGTTGAATATCTTCTCAACCGAGCATCAGATCGGGATGAATGTGGTGTCGTTGGCTGCGTATTGAACGCCAGAAGACAACAGTAGTTTCACCGTTTCTGTAGCTTAAGTCGTTTAGAAGTTATGGGCAGAATAACACAAAAAAAACAACGGTAAAATCTTCTATATTGAATATATTTTCTTTGTTGAATATCTTCTCAACCGAGCATCAAATCGGGATGAATGTGGTGTCGTTGGCTGCGTATTGAACGCCAGAAGACAACAGTAGTTTCATCGTTTCTGTAGCTTAAGTCGTTTAGAAGTTATGGGCAGAATAACACAAAAAAACAACGGTAAAATCTTCTATATTGAATATATTTTCTTTGTTGAATATCTTCTCAACCGAGCATCAGATCGGGATGAATGTGGTGTCGTTGGCTACGTATTGAACGATAAAAGACAACAGTAGTTGCATCGTTTCTGTAGCTTAGGTGGTTTAGAAGTTATGGGCAGAATAACACAAAAAAAACAACGGTAAAATCTTCTATATTGAATATATTTTCTTTGTTGAATATCTTCTCAACTGAGCATCAAATCGGGATGAATGTGGTGTCGTTGGCTGCGTATTGAACGCCAGAAGACAACAGTAGTTTCATCGTTTCTGTAGCTTAAGTCGTTTAGAAGTTATGGGCAGTATAACACAAAAAAAAAACAACGGTAAAATCTTCTATATTGAATATATTTTCTTTGTTGAATATCTTCTCAACCGAGCATCAGATCGGGATGAATGTAGTGTCGTTGGCTGCGTATTGAACGCCAGAAGACAACAGTAGTTTCATCGTTTCTGTAGCTTATGTCGTTTAGAAGTTATGGGCAGAATAACACAAAAAAAAACAACGGTAAAATCTTCTATATTGAATATATTTTCTTTGTTGAATATCTTCTCAACCGAACATCAGATCGGGATGAATGTGATGTCGTTGGCTGCGTATTGAACGCCAAAAGACAACAGTAGTTTCATCGTTTCTGTAGCTTAAGTGGTTTAGAAGTTATGGGCAGAATAACACAAAAAAAAAACAACGGTAAAATCTTCTATATTGAATATATTTTCTTTGTTGAATATCTTCTCAACCGAGCATCAGATCGGGATGAATGTGGTGTCGTTGGCTGCGTATTGAACGCCAGAAGACAACAGTAGTTTCATCGTTTCTGTAGCTTAAGTCGTTTAGAAGTTATGGGCAGAATAACACAAAAAAAACAACGGTAAAATCTTCTATATTGAATATATTTTCTTTGTTGAATATCTTCTCAACCGAGCATCAGATCGGGATGAATGTGGTGTCGTTGGCTGCGTATTGAACGCCAGAAGACAACAGTAGTTTCATCGTTTCTGTAGCTTAAGTCGTTTAGAAGTTATGGGCAGAATAACACAAAAAAAACAACGGTAAAATCTTCTATATTGAATATATTTTCTTTGTTGAATATCTTCTCAACCGAGCATCAGATCGGGATGAATGTGGTGTCGTTGGCTGCGTATTGAACGCAAGAAGACTACAGTAGTTTCATCGATTCTGTAGCTTAAGTCGTTTAGAAGTAATGGGCAGAATAACACAAAAAAAACAACGGAAAAATCTTCTATATTGAATATATTTTCTTTGTTGAATATCTTCTCAACCGAGCATCAGATCGGGATGAATGTGGTGTCGTTGGCTGCGTATTGAACGCCAAAAGGCAACAGTAGTTTCATCGTTTCTGTAGCTTATGTCGTTTAGAAGTTATGGGCAGAATAACACAAAAAAAACAACGGTAAAATCTTCTATATTGAATATATTTTCTTTGTTGGATCTCAACCGAGCATCAGATCGGGATGATTGTGGTGTCGTTGGCTGCGTATTGAACGCCAGAAGACAACAGTAGTTTCATCGTTTCTGTAGCTTATGTCGTTTAGAAGTTATGGGCAGAATAACACAAAAAAAACAAACGGTAAAATCTTCTATATTGAATATATTTTCTTTGTTGAATATCTTCTCAACCGAGCATCAGATCGGGATGAATGTGGTGTCGTTGGCTGCGTATTGAACGCCAAAAGACAACAGTAGTTTCATCGTTTCTGTAGCTTAAGTGGTTTAGAAGTTATGGGCAGAATAACACAAAAAAAACAACGGTAAAATCTTCTATATTGAATATATTTTCTTTGTTGAATATCTTCTCCAAGCATCAGATCGGGATGAATGTGGTGTCGTTGGCTGCGTATTGAACGCCAGCAGACAACAGTAGCTTCACCGTTTCTGTAGCTTAAGTCGTTTAGAAGTTATGGGCAGAATAACACAAAAAAAACAACGGTAAAATCTTCTATATTGAATATATTTTCTTTGTTGAATATCTTCTCAACCGAGCATCAGATCGGGATGAATGTGGTGTCGTTGGCTACGTATTGAACGCCAAAAGACAACAGTAGTTTCATCGTTTCTGTAGCTTAGGTGGTTTAGAAGTTATGGGCAGTATAACACAAAAAAAACAACGGTAAAATCTTCTATATTGAATATATTTTCTTTGTTGAATATCTTCTCAACCGAGCATCAGATCGGGATGAATGTGGTGTCGTTGGCTACGTATTGAACGCCAAAAGACAACAGTAGTTTCATCGTTTCTGTAGCTTAGGTGGTTTAGAAGTTATGGGCAGAATAACACAAAAAAAACAACGGTAAAATCTTCTATATTGAATATATTTTCTTTGTTGAATATCTTCTCAACCGAGCATCAGATCGGGATGAATGTGGTGTCGTTGGCTACGTATTGAACGCCAAAAGACAACAGTAGTTTCAACGTTTCTGTAGCTTAGGTGGTTTAGAAGTTATGGGCAGAATAACACAAAAAAAACAACGGTAAAATCTTCTATATTGAATATATTTTCTTTGTTGAATATCTTCTCAACCGAGCATCAAATCGGGATGAATGTGGTGTCGTTGGCTGCGTATTGAACGCCAGAAGACAACAGTAGTTTCATCGTTTCTGTAGCTTAAGTCGTTTAGAAGTTATGGGCAGAATAACACAAAAAAACAACGGTAAAATCTTCTATATTGAATATATTTTCTTTGTTGAATATCTTCTCAACCGAGCATCAGATCGGGATGAATGTGGTGTCGTTGGCTACGTATTGAACGCCAAAAGACAACAGTAGTTTCATCGTTTCTGTAGCTTAGGTGGTTTAGAAGTTATGGGCAGAATAACACAAAAAAAACAACGGTAAAATCTTCTATATTGAATATATTTTCTTTGTTGAATATCTTCTCAACCGAGCATCAGATCGGGATGAATGTGGTGTCGTTGGCTGCGTATTGAACGCCAGAAGACAACAGTAGTTTCATCGTTTCTGTAGCTTAAGTCGTTTAGAAGTTATGGGCAGAATAACACAAAAAAAACAACGGTAAAATCTTCTATATTGAATATATTTTCTTTGTTGAATATCTTCTCAACCGAGCATCAGATCGGGATGAATGTGGTGTCGTTGGCTACGTATTGAACGCCAAAAGACAACAGTAGTTTCAACGTTTCTGTAGCTTAGGTGGTTTAGAAGTTATGGGCAGAATAACACAAAAAAAACAACGGTAAAATCTTCTATATTGAATATATTTTCTTTGTTGAATATCTTCTCAACCGAGCATCAGATCGGGATGAATGTGGTGTCGTTGGCTGCGTATTGAACGCCAGAAGACAACAGTAGTTTCACCGTTTCTGTAGCTTAAGTCGTTTAGAAGTTATGGGTAGAATAACACAAAAAAAACAACGGTAAAATCTTCTATATTGAATATATTTTCTTTGTTGAATATCTTCTCAACCGAGCATCAGATCGGGATGAATGTGGTGTCGTTGGCTGCGTATTGAACGCCAGAAGACAACAGTAGTTTCACCGTTTCTGTAGCTTAAGTCGTTTAGAAGTTATGGGCAGAATAACACAAAAAAAACAACGGTAAAATCTTCTATATTGAATATATTTTCTTTGTTGAATATCTTCTCCAAGCATCAGATCGGGATGAATGTGGTGTCGTTGGCTGCGTATTGAACGCCAGCAGACAACAGTAGCTTCACCGTTTCTGTAGTTTAAGTCGTTTAGAAGTTATGGGCAGAATAACACAAAAAAAACAACGGTAAAATCTTCTATATTGAATATATTTTCTTTGTTGAATATCTTCTCAACCGAGCATCAGATCGGGATGAATGTGGTGTCGTTGGCTACGTATTGAACGCCAAAAGACAACAGTAGTTTCATCGTTTCTGTAGCTTAGGTGGTTTAGAAGTTATGGGCAGTATAACACAAAAAAAACAACGGTAAAATCTTCTATATTGAATATATTTTCTTTGTTGAATATCTTCTCAACCGAGCATCAGATCGGGATGAATGTGGTGTCGTTGGCTACGTATTGAACGCCAAAAGACAACAGTAGTTTCATCGTTTCTGTAGCTTAGGTGGTTTAGAAGTTATGGGCAGAATAACACAAAAAAAACAACGGTAAAATCTTCTATATTGAATATATTTTCTTTGTTGAATATCTTCTCAACCGAGCATCAGATCGGGATGAATGTGGTGTCGTTGGCTACGTATTGAACGCCAAAAGACAACAGTAGTTTCAACGTTTCTGTAGCTTAGGTGGTTTAGAAGTTATGGGCAGAATAACACAAAAAAAACAACGGTAAAATCTTCTATATTGAATATATTTTCTTTGTTGAATATCTTCTCAACCGAGCATCAGATCGGGATGAATGTGGTGTCGTTGGCTGCGTATTGAACGCCAGAAGACAACAGTAGTTTCATCGTTTCTGTAGCTTAAGTCGTTTAGAAGTTATGGGCAGAATAACACAAAAAAAACAACGGTAAAATCTTCTATATTGAATATATTTTCTTTGTTGAATATCTTCTCAACCGAGCATCAGATCGGGATGAATGTGGTGTCGTTGGCTACGTATTGAACGCCAAAAGACAACAGTAGTTTCATCGTTTCTGTAGCTTAGGTGGTTTAGAAGTTATGGGCAGAATAACACAAAAAAAACAACGGTAAAATCTTCTATATTGAATATATTTTCTTTGTTGAATATCTTCTCAACCGAGCATCAGATCGGGATGAATGTGGTGTCGTTGGCTGCGTATTGAACGCCAGAAGACAACAGTAGTTTCACCGTTTCTGTAGCTTAAGTCGTTTAGAAGTTATGGGCAGAATAACACAAAAAAAACAACGGTAAAATCTTCTATATTGAATATATTTTCTTTGTTGAATATCTTCTCAACCGAGCATCAGATCGGGATGAATGTGGTGTCGTTGGCTACGTATTGAACGCCAAAAGACAACAGTAGTTTCAACGTTTCTGTAGCTTAGGTGGTTTAGAAGTTATGGGCAGAATAACACAAAAAAAACAACGGTAAAATCTTCTATATTGAATATATTTTCTTTGTTGAATATCTTCTCAACCGAGCATCAGATCGGGATGAATGTGGTGTCGTTGGCTGCGTATTGAACGCCAGAAGACAACAGTAGTTTCACCGTTTCTGTAGCTTAAGTCGTTTAGAAGTTATGGGCAGAATAACACAAAAAAAACAACGGTAAAATCTTCTATATTGAATATATTTTCTTTGTTGAATATCTTCTCAACCGAGCATCAGATCGGGATGAATGTGGTGTCGTTGGCTGCGTATTGAACGCCAGAAGACAACAGTAGTTTCACCGTTTCTGTAGCTTAAGTCGTTTAGAAGTTATGGGCAGAATAACACAAAAAAAACAACGGTAAAATCTTCTATATTGAATATATTTTCTTTGTTGAATATCTTCTCCACCGAGCATCAGATCGGGATGAATGTGGTGTCGTTGGCTGCGTATTGAACGCCAGCAGACAACAGTAGCTTCACCGTTTCTGTAGCTTAAGTCGTTTAGAAGTTATGGGCAGAATAACACAAAAAAAACAACGGTAAAATCTTCTATATTGAATATATTTTCTTTGTTGAATATCTTCTCAACCGACCATCAGATCGGGATGAATGTGGTGTCGTTGGCTACGTATTGAACGCCAAAAGACAACAGTAGTTTCATCGTTTCTGTAGCTTAGGTGGTTTAGAAGTTATGGGCAGTATAACACAAAAAAAACAACGGTAAAATCTTCTATATTGAATATATTTTCTTTGTTGAATATCTTCTCAACCGAGCATCAGATCGGGATGAATGTGGTGTCGTTGGCTACGTATTGAACGCCAAAAGACAACAGTAGTTTCATCGTTTCTGTAGCTTAGGTGGTTTAGAAGTTATGGGCAGAATAACACAAAAAAAACAACGGTAAAATCTTCTATATTGAATATATTTTCTTTGTTGAATATCTTCTCAACCGAGCATCAGATCGGGATGAATGTGGTGTCGTTGGCTGCGTATTGAACGCCAGAAGACAACAGTAGTTTCACCGTTTCTGTAGCTTAAGTCGTTTAGAAGTTATGGGCAGAATAACACAAAAAAAACAACGGTAAAATCTTCTATATTGAATATATTTTCTTTGTTGAATATCTTCTCAACCGAGCATCAGATCGGGATGAATGTGGTGTCGTTGGCTACGTATTGAACGCCAAAAGACAACAGTAGTTTCAACGTTTCTGTAGCTTAGGTGGTTTAGAAGTTATGGGCAGAATAACACAAAAAAAACAACGGTAAAATCTTCTATATTGAATATATTTTCTTTGTTGAATATCTTCTCAACCGAGCATCAAATCGGGATGAATGTGGTGTCGTTGGCTGCGTATTGAACGCCAGAAGACAACAGTAGTTTCATCGTTTCTGTAGCTTAAGTCGTTTAGAAGTTATGGGCAGAATAACACAAAAAAACAACGGTAAAATCTTCTATATTGAATATATTTTCTTTGTTGAATATCTTCTCAACCGAGCATCAGATCGGGATGAATGTGGTGTCGTTGGCTACGTATTGAACGATAAAAGACAACAGTAGTTGCATCGTTTCTGTAGCTTAGGTGGTTTAGAAGTTATGGGCAGAATAACACAAAAAAAAAACAACGGTAAAATCTTCTATATTGAATATATTTTCTTTGTTGAATATCTTCTCAACCGAGCATCAGATCGGGATGAATGTGGTGTCGTTGGCTGCGTATTGAACGCCAGAAGACAACAGTAGTTTCATCGTTTCTGTAGCTTAAGTCGTTTAGAAGTTATGGGCAGAATAACACAAAAAAAACAACGGTAAAATCTTCTATATTGAATATATTTTCTTTGTTGAATATCTTCTCAACCGAGCATCAGATCGGGATGAATGTGGTGTCGTTGGCTACGTATTGAACGCCAAAAGACAACAGTAGTTTCATCGTTTCTGTAGCTTAGGTGGTTTAGAAGTTATGGGCAGAATAACACAAAAAAAACAACGGTAAAATCTTCTTTATTGAATATATTTTCTTTGTTGAATATCTTCTCAACCGAGCATCAGATCGGGATGAATGTGGTGTCGTTGGCTGCGTATTGAACGCCAAAAGACAACAGTAGTTTCATCGTTTCTGTAGCTTAAGTGGTTTAGAAGTTATGGGCAGAATAACACAAAAAAAACAACGGTAAAATCTTCTATATTGAATATATTTTCTTTGTTGAATATCTTCTCCAAGCATCAGATCGGGATGAATGTTGTGTCGTTGGCTGCGTATTGAACGCCAGCAGACAACAGTAGCTTCACCGTTTCTGTAGCTTAAGTCGTTTAGAAGTTATGGGCAGAATAACACAAAAAAAACAACGGTAAAATCTTCTATATTGAATATATTTTCTTTGTTGAATATCTTCTCAACCGAGCATCACATCGGGATGAATGTGGTGTCGTTGGCTACGTATTGAACGCCAAAAGACAACAGTAGTTTCATCGTTTCTGTAGCTTAGGTGGTTTAGAAGTTATGGGCAGTATAACACAAAAAAAACAACGGTAAAATCTTCTATATTGAATATATTTTCTTTGTTGAATATCTTCTCAACCGAGCATCAGATCGGGATGAATGTGGTGTCGTTGGCTACGTATTGAACGCCAAAAGACAACAGTAGTTTCATCGTTTCTGTAGCTTAGGTGGTTTAGAAGTTATGGGCAGAATAACACAAAAAAAACAACGGTAAAATCTTCTATATTGAATATATTTTCTTTGTTGAATATCTTCTCAACCGAGCATCAGATCGGGATGAATGTGGTGTCGTTGGCTGCGTATTGAACGCCAGAAGACAACAGTAGTTTCGTCGTTTCCGTAGCTTAAGTCGTTTAGAAGTTATGGGCAGAATAACACAAAAAAAACAACGGTAAAATCTTCTATATTGAATATATTTTCTTTGTTGAATATCTTCTCAACCGAGCATCAGATCGGGATGAATGTGATGTCGTTGGCTGCGTATTGAACGCCAAAAGACAACAGTAGTTTCATCGTTTCTGTAGCTTATGTGGTTTAGAAGTTATGGGCAGAATAACACAAAAAAAAAACAACGGTAAAATCTTCTATATTGAATATATTTTCTTTGTTGAATATCTTCTCAACCGAGCATCAGATCGGGATGAATGTGGTGTCGTTGGCTGCGTATTGAATGCCAGAAGACAACAGTAGTTTCATCGTTTCTGTAGCTTAAGTCGTTTAGAAGTTATGGGCAGAATAACACAAAAAAAACAACGGTAAAATCTTCTATATTGAATATATTTTCTTTGTTGAATATCTTCTCAACCGAGCATCAGATCGGGATGAATGTGGTGTCGTTGGCTGCGTATTGAACGCCAAAAGACAACAGTAGTTTCATCGTTTCTGTAGCTTAGGTGGTTTAGAAGTTATGGGCAGAATAACACAAAAAAAACAACGGTAAAATCTTCTTTATTGAATATATTTTCTTTGTTGAATATCTTCTCAACCGAGCATCAGATCGGGATGAATGTGGTGTCGTTGGCTGCGTATTGAACGCCAAAAGACAACAGTAGTTTCATCGTTTCTGTAGCTTAAGTGGTTTAGAAGTTATGGGCAGAATAACACAAAAAAAACAACGGTAAAATCTTCTATATTGAATATATTTTCTTTGTTGAATATCTTCTCCAAGCATCAGATCGGGATGAATGTGGTGTCGTTGGCTGCGTATTGAACGCCAGCAGACAACAGTAGCTTCACCGTTTCTGTAGCTTAAGTCGTTTAGAAGTTATGGGCAGAATAACACAAAAAAAACAACGGTAAAATCTTCTATATTGAATATATTTTCTTTGTTGAATATCTTCTCAACCGAGCATCAGATCGGGATGAATGTGGTGTCGTTGTCTACGTATTGAACGCCAAAAGACAACAGTAGTTTCATCGTTTCTGTAGCTTAGGTGGTTTAGAAGTTATGAGCAGTATAACACAAAAAAAACAACGGTAAAATCTTCTATATTGAATATATTTTCTTTGTTGAATATCTTCTCAACCGAGCATCAGATCGGGATGAATGTGGTGTCGTTGGCTACGTATTGAACGCCAAAAGACAACAGTAGTTTCATCGTTTCTGTAGCTTAAGTCGTTTAGAAGTTATGGGCAGAATAACACAAAAAAAACAACGGTAAAATCTTCTATATTGAATATATTTTCTTTGTTGAATATCTTCTCAACCGAGCATCAGATCGGGATGAATGTGGTGTCGTTGGCTACGTATTGAACGCCAAAAGACAACAGTAGTTTTATCGTTTCTGTAGCTTAGGTGGTTTAGAAGTTATGGGCAGTATAACACAAAAAAAACAACGGTAAAATCTTCTATATTGAATATATTTTCTTTGTTGAATATCTTCTCAACCGAGCATCAGATCTGGATGAATGTAGTGTCGTTGGCTGCGTATTGAACGCCAGAAGACAACAGTAGTTTCATCGTTTCTGTAGCTTATGTCGTTTAGAAGTTATGGGCAGAATAACACAAAAAAACAACGGTAAAATCTTCTATATTGAATATATTTTCTTTGTTGAATATCTTCTCAACCGAGCATCAGATCGGGATGAATGTGGTGTCGTTGGCTGCGTATTGAACGCCAAAAGACAACAGTAGTTTCATCGTTTCTGTAGCTTAAGTGGTTTAGAAGTTATGGGCAGAATAACACAAAAAAAACAACGGTAAAATCTTCTATATTGAATATATTTTCTTTGTTAAATATCTTCTCAACCGAGCATCAGATCGGGATGAATGTGGTGTCGTTGGCTGCGTATTGAACGCCAGAAGACAACAGTAGTTTCATCGTTTCTGTAGCTTAAGTCGTTTAGAAGTTATGGGCAGAATAACACAAAAAAAACAACGGTAAAATCTTCTATATTGAATATATTTTCTTTGTTGAATATCTTCTCAACCGAGCATCAGATCGGGATGAATGTGGTGTCGTTGGCTGCGTATTGAACGCCAGAAGACAACAGTAGTTTCATCGTTTCTGTAGCTTAAGTTGTTTAGAAGTTATGGGCAGAATAACACAAAAAAAAACAACGGTAAAATCTTCTATATTGAATATATTTTCTTAGTTGAATATCTTCTCAACTGAGCATCAAATCGGGATGAATGTGGTGTCGTTGGCTGCGTATTGAACGCCAGAAGACAACAGTAGTTTCATCGTTTCTGTAGCTTAAGTCGTTTAGAAGTTATGGGCAGTATAACACAAAAAAAAACAACGGTAAAATCTTCTATATTGAATATATTTTCTTTGTTGAATATCTTCTCAACCGAGCATCAGATCGGGATGAATGTAGTGTCGTTGGCTGCGTATTGAACGCCAGAAGACAACAGTAGTTTCATCGTTTCTGTAGCTTATGTCGTTTAGAAGTTATGGGCAGAATAACACAAAAAAAAAACAACGGTAAAATCTTCTATATTGAATATATTTTCTTTGTTGAATATCTTCTCAACCGAACATCAGATCGGGATGAATGTGATGTCGTTGGCTGCGTATTGAACGCCAAAAGACAACAGTAGTTTCATCGTTTCTGTAGCTTAAGTGGTTTAGAAGTTATGGGCAGAATAACACAAAAAAAAAACAACGGTAAAATCTTCTATATTGAATATATTTTCTTTGTTGAATATATTCTCAACCGAGCATCAGATCGGGATGAATGTGGTGTCGTTGGCTACGTATTGAACGCCAAAAGACAACAGTAGTTTCATCGTTTCTGTAGCTTAGGTGGTTTAGAAGTTATGGGCAGAATAACACAAAAAAAACAACGGTAAAATCTTCTTTATTGAATATATTTTCTTTGTTGAATATCTTCTCAACCGAGCATCAGATCGGGATGAATGTGGTGTCGTTGGCTGCGTATTGAACGCCAAAAGACAACAGTAGTTTCATCGTTTCTGTAGCTTAAGTGGTTTAGAAGTTATGGGCAGAATAACACAAAAAAAACAACGGTAAAATCTTCTATATTGAATATATTTTCTTTGTTGAATATCTTCTCCAAGCATCAGATCGGGATGAATGTGGTGTCGTTGGCTGCGTATTGAACGCCAGCAGACAACAGTAGCTTCACCGTTTCTGTAGCTTAAGTCGTTTAGAAGTTATGGGCAGAATAACACAAAAAAAACAACGGTAAAATCTTCTATATTGAATATATTTTCTTTGTTGAATATCTTCTCAACCGAGCATCAGATCGGGATGAATGTGGTGTCGTTGGCTACGTATTGAACGCCAAAAGACAACAGTAGTTTCATCGTTTCTGTAGCTTAGGTGGTTTAGAAGTTATGGGCAGAATAACACAAAAAAAACAACGGTAAAATCTTCTATATTGAATATATTTTCTTTGTTGAATATCTTCTCAACCGAGCATCAGATCGGGATGAATGTAGTGTCGTTGGCTGCGTATTGAACGCCAGAAGACAACAGTAGTTTCATCGTTTCTGTAGCTTATGTCGTTTAGAAGTTATGGGCAGAATAACACAAAAAAAACAACGGTAAAATCTTCTATATTGAATATATTTTCTTTGTTGAATATCTTCTCAACCGAGCATCAGATCGGGATGAATGTGGTGTCGTTGGCTGCGTATTGAACGCCAAAAGACAACAGTAGTTTCATCGTTTCTGTAGCTTAAGTGGTTTAGAAGTTATGGGCAGAATAACACAAAAAAAACAACGGTAAAATCTTCTATATTGAATATATTTTCTTTGTTGAATATCTTCTCAACCGAGCATCAGATCGGGATGAATGTGGTGTCGTTGGCTGCGTATTGAACGCCAGAAGACAACAGTAGTTTCATCGTTTCTGTAGCTTAAGTCGTTTAGAAGTTATGGGCAGAATAACACAAAAAAAACAACGGTAAAATCTTCTATATTGAATATATTTTCTTTGTTGAATATCTTCTCAACCGAGCATCAGATCGGGATGAATGTGGTGTCGTTGGCTGCGTATTGAACGCCAGAAGACAACAGTAGTTTCATCGTTTCTGTAGCTTAAGTCGTTTAGAAGTTATGGGCAGAATAACACAAAAAAAACAACGGTAAAATCTTCTATATTGAATATATTTTCTTTGTTGAATATCTTCTCAACTGAGCATCAAATCGGGATGAATGTGGTGTCGTTGGCTGCGTATTGAACGCCAGAAGACAACAGTAGTTTCATCGTTTCTGTAGCTTAGGTGGTTTAGAAGTTATGGGCAGAATAACACAAAAAAAACAACGGTAAAATCTTCTATATTGAATATATTTTCTTTGTTGAATATCTTCTCAACCGAGCATCAGATCGGGATGAATGTGGTGTCGTTGGCTGCGTATTGAACGCCAGAAGACAACAGTAGTTTCGTCGTTTCTGTAGCTTAAGTCGTTTAGAAGTTATGGGCAGAATAACACAAAAAAAACAACGGTAAAATCTTCTATATTGAATATATTTTCTTTGTTGAATATCTTCTCAACCGAGCATCAGATCGGGATGAATGTGGTGTCGTTGGCTACGTATTGAACGCCAAAAGACAACAGTAGTTTCATCGTTTCTGTAGCTTAGGTGGTTTAGAAGTTATGGGCAGTATAACACAAAAAAAACAACGGTAAAATCTTCTATATTGAATATATTTTCTTTGTTGAATATCTTCTCAACCGAGCATCAGATCTGGATGAATGTAGTGTCGTTGGCTGCGTATTGAACGCCAGAAGACAACAGTAGTTTCATCGTTTCTGTAGCTTATGTCGTTTAGAAGTTATGGGCAGAATAACACAAAAAAAAACAACGGTAAAATCTTCTATATTGAATATATTTTCTTTGTTGAATATCTTCTCAACCGAGCATCAGATCGGGATGAATGTGGTGTCGTTGGCTGCGTATTGAACGCCAAAAGACAACAGTAGTTTCATCGTTTCGGTAGCTTAAGTCGTTTAGAAGTTATGGGCAGAATAACACAAAAAAAAACAACGGTAAAATCTTCTATATTGAATATATTTTCTTTGTTGAATATCTTCTCAACCGAGCATCAGATCGGGATGAATGTGGTGTCGTTGGCTGCGTATTGAACGCCAGAAGACAACAGTAGTTTCATCGTTTCTGTAGCTTAAGTCGTTTAGAAGTTATGGGCAGAATAACACAAAAAAAACAACGGTAAAATCTTCTATATTGAATATATTTTCTTTGTTGAATATCTTCTCAACCGAGCATCAGATCGGGATGAATGTGGTGTCGTTGGCTGCGTATTGAACGCCAAAAGACAACAGTAGTTTCATCGTTTCGGTAGCTTAAGTCGTTTAGAAGTTATGGGCAGAATAACACAAAAAAAAACAACGGTAAAATCTTCTATATTGAATATATTTTCTTTGTTGAATATCTTCTCAACCGAGCATCAGATCGGGATGAATGTGGTGTCGTTGGCTGCGTATTGAACGCCAGAAGACAACAGTAGTTTCATCGTTTCTGTAGCTTAAGTCGTTTAGAAGTTATGGGCAGAATAACACAAAAAAAACAACGGTAAAATCTTCTATATTGAATATATTTTCTTTGTTGAATATCTTCTCAACTGAGCATCAAATCGGGATGAATGTGGTGTCGTTGGCTGCGTATTGAACGCCAGAAGACAACAGTAGTTTCATCGTTTCTGTAGCTTAAGTCGTTTAGAAGTTATGGGCAGTATAACACAAAAAAAAAACAACGGTAAAATCTTCTATATTGAATATATTTTCTTTGTTGAATATCTTCTCAACCGAACATCAGATCGGGATGAATGTGATGTCGTTGGCTGCGTATTGAACGCCAAAAGACAACAGTAGTTTCATCGTTTCTGTAGCTTAAGTGGTTTAGAAGTTATGGGCAGAATAACACAAAAAAAAAACAACGGTAAAATCTTCTATATTGAATATATTTTCTTTGTTGAATATATTCTCAACCGAGCATCAGATCGGGATGAATGTGGTGTCGTTGGCTACGTATTGAACGCCAAAAGACAACAGTAGTTTCATCGTTTCTGTAGCTTAGGTGGTTTAGAAGTTATGGGCAGAATAACACAAAAAAAACAACGGTAAAATCTTCTTTATTGAATATATTTTCTTTGTTGAATATCTTCTCAACCGAGCATCAGATCGGGATGAATGTGGTGTCGTTGGCTGCGTATTGAACGCCAAAAGACAACAGTAGTTTCATCGTTTCTGTAGCTTAAGTGGTTTAGAAGTTATGGGCAGAATAACACAAAAAAAACAACGGTAAAATCTTCTATATTGAATATATTTTCTTTGTTGAATATCTTCTCCAAGCATCAGATCGGGATGAATGTGGTGTCGTTGGCTGCGTATTGAACGCCAGCAGACAACAGTAGCTTCACCGTTTCTGTAGCTTAAGTCGTTTAGAAGTTATGGGCAGAATAACACAAAAAAAACAACGGTAAAATCTTCTATATTGAATATATTTTCTTTGTTGAATATCTTCTCAACCGAGCATCAGATCGGGATGAATGTGGTGTCGTTGGCTACGTATTGAACGCCAAAAGACAACAGTAGTTTCATCGTTTCTGTAGCTTAGGTGGTTTAGAAGTTATGGGCAGTATAACACAAAAAAAACAACGGTAAAATCTTCTATATTGAATATATTTTCTTTGTTGAATATCTTCTCAACCGAGCATCAGATCGGGATGAATGTGGTGTCGTTGGCTACGTATTGAACGCCAAAAGACAACAGTAGTTTCATCGTTTCTGTAGCTTAGGTGGTTTAGAAGTTATGGGCAGAATAACACAAAAAAAACAACGGTAAAATCTTCTATATTGAATATATTTTCTTTGTTGAATATCTTCTCAACCAAGCATCAGATCGGGATGAATGTGGTGTCGTTGGCTGCGTATTGAACGCCAGAAGACAACAGTAGTTTCGTCGTTTCTGTAGCTTAAGTCGTTTAGAAGTTATGGGCAGAATAACACAAAAAAAACAACGGTAAAATCTTCTATATTGAATATATTTTCTTTGTTGAATATCTTCTCAACCGAGCATCAGATCGGGATGAATGTGGTGTCGTTGGCTACGTATTGAACGCCAAAAGACAACAGTAGTTTCATCGTTTCTGTAGCTTAGGTGGTTTAGAAGTTATGGGCAGTATAACACAAAAAAAAACAACGGTAAAATCTTCTATATTGAATATATTTTCTTTGTTGAATATCTTCTCAACCGAGCATCAGATCTGGATGAATGTAGTGTCGTTGGCTGCGTATTGAACGCCAGAAGACAACAGTAGTTTCATCGTTTCTGTAGCTTATGTCGTTTAGAAGTTATGGGCAGAATAACATAAAAAAAAACAACGGTAAAATCTTCTATATTGAATATATTTTCTTTGTTGAATATCTTCTCAACCGAGCATCAGATCGGGATGAATGTGGTGTCGTTGGCTGCGTATTGAACGCCAAAAGACAACAGTAGTTTCATCGTTTCTGTAGCTTAAGTGGTTTAGAAGTTATGGGCAGAATAACACAAAAAAAAACAACGGTAAAATCTTCTATATTGAATATATTTTCTTTGTTGAATATCTTCTCAACCGAGCATCAGATCGGGATGAATGTGGTGTCGTTGGCTGCGTATTGAACGCCAGAAGACAACAGTAGTTTCATCGTTTCTGTAGCTTAAGTCGTTTAGAAGTTATGGGCAGAATAACACAAAAAAAACAACGGTAAAATCTTCTATATTGAATATATTTTCTTTGTTGAATATCTTCTCAACCGAGCATCAGATCGGGATGAATGTGGTGTCGTTGGCTGCGTATTGAACGCCAGAAGACAACAGTAGTTTCATCGTTTCTGTAGCTTAAGTTGTTTAGAAGTTATGGGCAGAATAACACAAAAAAAACAACGGTAAAATCTTCTATATTGAATATATTTTCTTTGTTGAATATCTTCTCAACCGAGCATCAGATCGGGATGAATGTGGTGTCGTTGGCTACGTATTGAACGCAAAAAGACAACAGTAGTTTCATCGTTTCAGTAGCTTTGGTGGTTTAGAAGTTATGGGCAGAATAACACAAAAAAAAAAAACGGTAAAATCTTCTATATTGAATATATTTTCTTTGTTGAATATCTTCTCAACCGAGCATCAGATCGGGATGAATGTAGTGTCGTTGGCTGCGTATTGAACGCCAGAAGACAACAGTAGTTTCATCGTTTCTGTAGCTTATGTCGTTTAGAAGTTATGGGCAGAATAACACAAAAAAAAAAATAACGGTAAAATCTTCTATATTGAATATATTTTCTTTGTTGAATATCTTCTCAACCGAGCATCAGATCGGGATGAATGTGGTGTCGTTGGCTGCGTATTGAACGCCAAAAGACAACAGTAGTTTCATCGTTTCTGTAGCTTAAGTGGTTTAGAAGTTATGGGCAGAATAACACAAAAAAAAACAACGGTAAAATCTTCTATATTGAATATATTTTCTTTGTTGAATATCTTCTCAACCGAACATCAGATCGGGATGAATGTGGTGTCGTTGGCTGCGTATTGAACGCCAAAAGACAACAGTAGTTTCATCGTTTCTGTAGCTTAAGTGGTTTAGAAGTTATGGGCAGAATAACACAAAAAAAACAACGGTAAAATCTTCTATATTGAATATATTTTCTTTGTTGAATATCTTCTCAACCGAGCATCAGATCGGGATGAATGTGGTGTCGTTGGCTGCGTATTGAACGCCAGAAGACAACAGTAGTTTCATCGTTTCTGTAGCTTAAGTCGTTTAGAAGTTATGGGCAGAATAACACAAAAAAAAACAACGGTAAAATCTTCTATATTGAATATATTTTCTTTGTTGAATATCTTCTCAACCGAGCATCAGATCGGGATGAATGTGGTGTCGTTGGCTACGTATTGAACGCCAAAAGACAACAGTAGTTTCATCGTTTCTGTAGCTTAGGTGGTTTAGAAGTTATGGGCAGAATAACACAAAAAAAACAACGGTAAAATCTTCTTTATTGAATATATTTTCTTTGTTGAATATCTTCTCAACCGAGCATCAAATCGGGATGAATGTGGTGTCGTTGGCTGCGTATTGAACGCCAGAAGACAACAGTAGTTTCATCGTTTCTGTAGCTTAAGTCGTTTAGAAGTTATGGGCAGAATAACACAAAAAAACAACGGTAAAATCTTCTATATTGAATATATTTTCTTTGTTGAATATCTTCTCAACCGAGCATCAGATCGGGATGAATGTGGTGTCGTTGGCTGCGTATTGAACGCCAGAAGACAACAGTAGTTTCATCGTTTCTGTAGCTTAAGTCGTTTAGAAGTTATGGGCAGAATAACACAAAAAAACAACGGTAAAATCTTCTATATTGAATATATTTTCTTTGTTGAATATCTTCTCAACCGAGCATCAGATCGGGATGAATGTGGTGTCGTTGGCTACGTATTGAACGCCAAAAGACAACAGTAGTTTCATCGTTTCTGTAGCTTAGGTGGTTTAGAAGTTATGGGCAGTATAACACAAAAAAAAACAACGGTAAAATCTTCTATATTGAATATATTTTCTTTGTTGAATATCTTCTCAACCGAGCATCAGATCGGGATGAATGTGGTGTCGTTGGCTACGTATTGAACGCCAAAAGACAACAGTAGTTTCATCGTTTCTGTAGCTTAGGTGGTTTAGAAGTTATGGGCAGAATAACACAAAAAAACAACGGTAAAATCTTCTTTATTGAATATATTTTCTTTGTTGAATATCTTCTCAACCGAGCATCAGATCGGGATGAATGTGGTGTCGTTGGCTGCGTATTGAACGCCAGAAGACAACAGTAGTTTCATCGTTTCTGTAGCTTAAGTCGTTTAGAAGTTATGGGCAGAATAACACAAAAAAAACAACGGTAAAATCTTCTATATTGAATATATTTTCTTTGTTGAATATCTTCTCAACCGAGCATCAGATCGGGATGAATGTGGTGTCGTTGGCTGCGTATTGAACGCCAGAAGACAACAGTAGTTTCATCGTTTCTGTAGCTTAAGTCGTTTAGAAGTTATGGGCAGAATAACACAAAAAAAACAACGGTAAAATCTTCTATATTGAATATATTTTCTTTGTTGAATATCTTCTCAACCGAGCATCAGATCGGGATGAATGTGGTGTCGTTGGCTACGTATTGAACGCCAAAAGACAACAGTAGTTTCATCGTTTCTGTAGCTTAAGTGGTTTAGAAGTTATGGGCAGTATAACACAAAAAAAAAACAACGGTAAAATCTTCTATATTGAATATATTTTCTTTGTTGAATATCTTCTCAACCGAGCATCAGATCGGGATGAATGTGGTGTCGTTGGCTACGTATTGAACGCCAAAAGACAACAGTAGTTTCATCGTTTCTGTAGCTTAGGTGGTTTAGAAGTTATGGGCAGTATAACACAAAAAAAACAACGGTAAAATCTTCTATATTGAATATATTTTCTTTGTTGAATATCTTCTCAACCGAGCATCAGATCGGGATGAATGTAGTGTCGTTGGCTGCGTATTGAACGCCAGAAGACAACAGTAGTTTCATCGTTTCTGTAGCTTATGTCGTTTAGAAGTTATGGGCAGAATAACACAAAAAAAAAACAACGGTAAAATCTTCTATATTGAATATATTTTCTTTGTTGAATATCTTCTCAACCGAGCATCAGATCGGGATGAATGTGGTGTCGTTGGCTGCGTATTGAACGCCAAAAGACAACAGTAGTTTCATCGTTTCTGTAGCTTAGGTGGTTTAGAAGTTATGGGCAGTATAACACAAAAAAAAAACAACGGTAAAATCTTCTATATTGAATATATTTTCTTTGTTGAATATCTTCTCAACCGAGCATCAGATCGGGATGAATGTAGTGTCGTTGGCTGCGTATTGAACGCCAGAAGACAACAGTAGTTTCATCGTTTCTGTAGCTTAAGTCGTTTAGAAGTTATGGGCAGAATAACACAAAAAAAACAACGGTAAAATCTTCTTTATTGAATATATTTTCTTTGTTGAATATCTTCTCAACCGAGCATCAAATCGGGATGAATGTGGTGTCGTTGGCTGCGTATTGAACGCCAGAAGACAACAGTAGTTTCATCGTTTCTGTAGCTTAAGTGGTTTAGAAGTTATGGGCAGAATAACACAAAAAAGAACAACGGTAAAATCTTCTATATTGAATATATTTTCTTTGTTGAATATCTTCTCAACCGAGCATCAGATCGGGATGAATGTGGTGTTGTTGGCTGCGTATTGAACGCCAGAAGACAACAGTAGTTTCATCGTTTCTGTAGCTTAAGTCGTTTAGAAGTTATGGGCAGAATAACACAAAAAAACAACGGTAAAATCTTCTATATTGAATATATTTTCTTTGTTGAATATCTTCTCAACCGAGCATCAGATCGGGATGAATGTGGTGTCGTTGGCTACGTATTGAACGCCAAAAGACAACAGTAGTTTCATCGTTTCTGTAGCTTAGGTGGTTTAGAAGTTATGGGCAGTATAACACAAAAAAAAACAACGGTAAAATCTTCTATATTGAATATATTTTCTTTGTTGAATATCTTCTCAACCGAGCATCAGATCGGGATGAATGTGGTGTCGTTGGCTACGTATTGAACGCCAAAAGACAACAGTAGTTTCATCGTTTCTGTAGAATATATTTTCTTTGTTGAATATCTTCTCAACCGAGCATCAAATCGGGATGAATGTGGTGTCGTTGGCTGCGTATTGAACGCCAGAAGACAACAGTAGTTTCATCGTTTCTGTAGCTTAAGTCGTTTAGAAGTTATGGGCAGAATAACACAAAAAAAAACGGTAAAATCTTCTATATTGAATATATTTTCTTTGTTGAATATCTTCTCAACCGAGCATCAGATCGGGATGAATGTGGTGTCGTTGGCTGCGTATTGAAGGCCAGAAGACAACAGTAGTTTCATCGTTTCTGTAGCTTAAGTCGTTTAGAAGTTATGGGCAGAATAACACAAAAAAAACAACGGTAAAATCTTCTATATTGAATATATTTTCTTTGTTGAATATCTTCTCAACCGAGCATCAGATCGGGATGAATGTGGTGTCGTTGGCTACGTATTGAACGCCAAAAGACAACAGTAGTTTCATCGTTTCTGTAGCTTAGGTGGTTTAGAAGTTATGGGCAGTATAACACAAAAAAAAACAACGGTAAAATCTTCTATATTGAATATATTTTCTTTGTTGAATATCTTCTCAACCGAGCATCAGATCGGGATGAATGTGGTGTCGTTGGCTACGTATTGAACGCCAAAAGACAACAGTAGTTTCATCGTTTCTGTAGCTTAGGTGGTTTAGAAGTTATAGGCAGTATAACACAAAAAAAAACAACGGTAAAATCTTCTATATTGAATATATTTTCTTTGTTGAATATCTTCTCAACCGAGCATCAGATCGGGATGAATGTAGTGTCGTTGGCTGCGTATTGAACGCCAGAAGACAACAGTAGTTTCATCGTTTCTGTAGCTTATGTCGTTTAGAAGTTATGGGCAGAATAACACAAAAAAAAAACAACGGTAAAATCTTCTATATTGAATATATTTTCTTTGTTGAATATCTTCTCAACCGAGCATCAGATCGGGATGAATGTGGTGTCGTTGGCTACGTATTGAACGCCAAAAGACAACAGTAGTTTCATCGTTTCTGTAGCTTAGGTGGTTTAGAAGTTATGGGCAGTATAACACAAAAAAAAACAACGGTAAAATCTTCTATATTGAATATATTTTCTTTGTTGAATATCTTCTCAACCGAGCATCAGATCGGGATGAATGTGGTGTCGTTGGCTACGTATTGAACGCCAAAAGACAACAGTAGTTTCATCGTTTCTGTAGAATATATTTTCTTTGTTGAATATCTTCTCAACCGAGCATCAAATCGGGATGAATGTGGTGTCGTTGGCTGCGTATTGAACGCCAGAAGACAACAGTAGTTTCATCGTTTCTGTAGCTTAAGTCGTTTAGAAGTTATGGGCAGAATAACACAAAAAAAACGGTAAAATCTTCTATATTGAATATATTTTCTTTGTTGAATATCTTCTCAACCGAGCATCAGATCGGGATGAATGTGGTGTCGTTGGCTACGTATTGAACGCCAAAAGACAACAGTAGTTTCATCGTTTCTGTAGCTTAGGTGGTTTAGAAGTTATGGGCAGTATAACACAAAAAAAAACAACGGTAAAATCTTCTATATTGAATATATTTTCTTTGTTGAATATCTTCTCAACCGAGCATCAGATCGGGATGAATGTGGTGTCGTTGGCTACGTATTGAACGCCAAAAGACAACAGTAGTTTCATCGTTTCTGTAGCTTAGGTGGTTTAGAAGTTATGGGCAGTATAACACAAAAAAAACAACGGTAAAATCTTCTATATTGAATATATTTTCTTTGTTGAATATCTTCTCAACCGAGCATCAGATCGGGATGAATGTAGTGTCGTTGGCTGCGTATTGAACGCCAGAAGACAACAGTAGTTTCATCGTTTCTGTAGCTTATGTCGTTTAGAAGTTATGGGCAGAATAACACAAAAAAAAAAACAACGGTAAAATCTTCTATATTGAATATATTTTCTTTGTTGAATATCTTCTCAACCGAGCATCAGATCGGGATGAATGTGGTGTCGTTGGCTGCGTATTGAACGCCAAAAGACAACAGTAGTTTCATCGTTTCTGTAGCTTAGGTGGTTTAGAAGTTATGGGCAGTATAACACAAAAAAAAAAAACGGTAAAATCTTCTATATTGAATATATTTTCTTTGTTGAATATCTTCTCAACCGAGCATCAGATCGGGATGAATGTGGTGTCGTTGGCTGCGTATTGAACGCCAGAAGACAACAGTAGTTTCATCGTTTCTGTAGCTTAAGTCGTTTAGAAGTTATGGGCAGAATAACACAAAAAAAACAACGGTAAAATCTTCTTTATTGAATATATTTTCTTTGTTGAATATCTTCTCAACCGAGCATCAAATCGGGATGAATGTGGTGTCGTTGGCTGCGTATTGAACGCCAAAAGACAACAGTAGTTTCATCGTTTCTGTAGCTTAAGTGGTTTAGAAGTTATGGGCAGAATAACACAAAAAAGAACAACGGTAAAATCTTCTATATTGAATATATTTTCTTTGTTGAATATCTTCTCAACCGAGCATCAGATCGGGATGAATGTGGTGTTGTTGGCTGCGTATTGAACGCCAGAAGACAACAGTAGTTTCATCGTTTCTGTAGCTTAAGTCGTTTAGAAGTTATGGGCAGAATAACACAAAAAAAACAACGGTAAAATCTTCTATATTGAATATATTTTCTTTGTTGAATATCTTCTCAACCGAGCATCAGATCGGGATGAATGTGGTGTCGTTGGCTGCGTATTGAACGCCAGAAGACAACAGTAGTTTCATCGTTTCTGTAGCTTAAGTCGTTTAGAAGTTATGGGCAGAATAACACAAAAAAAACAACGGTAAAATCTTCTATATTGAATATATTTTCTTTGTTGAATATCTTCTCAACCGAGCATCAGATCGGGATGAATGTGGTGTCGTTGGCTGCGTATTGAACGCCAAAAGACAACAGTAGTTTCATCGTTTCTGTAGCTTAGGTGGTTTAGAAGTTATGGGCAGTATAACACAAAAAAAACAACGGTAAAATCTTCTATATTGAATATATTTTCTTTGTTGAATATCTTCTCAACCGAGCATCAGATCGGGATGAATGTGGTGTCGTTGGCTGCGTATTGAACGCCAGAAGACAACAGTAGTTTCATCGTTTCTGTAGCTTAAGTCGTTTAGAAGTTATGGGCAGAATAACACAAAAAAAACAACGGTAAAATCTTCTATATTGAATATATTTTCTTTGTTGAATATCTTCTCAACCGAGCATCAGATTGGGATGAATGTGGTGTCGTTGGCTGCGTATTGAACGCCAAAAGACAACAGTAGTTTCATCGTTTCTGTAGCTTAAGTGGTTTAGAAGTTATGGGCAGAATAACACAAAAAAAAACAACGGTAAAATCTTCTATATTGAATATATTTTCTTTGTTGAATATCTTCTCAACCGAGCATCAGATCGGGATGAATGTGGTGTCGTTGGCTGCGTATTGAACGCCAGAAGACAACAGTAGTTTCATCGTTTCTGTAGCTTAAGTCGTTTAGAAGTTATGGGCAGAATAACACAAAAAAAACAACGATAAAATCTTCTATATTGAATATATTTTCTTTGTTGAATATCTTCTCAACCGAGCATCAGATCGGGATGAATGTGGTGTCGTTGGCTGCGTATTGAACGCCACAAGACAACAGTAGTTTCATCGTTTCTGTAGCTTAAGTCGTTTAGAAGTTATGGGCAGAATAACACAAAAAAAACAACGGTAAAATCTTCTATATTGAATATATTTTCTTTGTTGAATATCTTCTCAACCGAGCATCAGATCGGGATGAATGTGGTGTCGTTGGCTACGTATTGAACGCCAAAAGACAACAGTAGTTTCATCGTTTCTGTAGCTTAGGTGGTTTAGAAGTTATGGGCAGTATAACACAAAAAAAAACAACGGTAAAATCTTCTATATTGAATATATTTTCTTTGTTGAATATCTTCTCAAGCGAGCATCAGATCGGGATGGATGTAGTGTCGTTGGCTGCGTATTGAACGCCAGAAGACAACAGTAGTTTCATCGTTTCTGTAGCTTATGTCGTTTAGAAGTTATGGGCAGAATAACACAAAAAAAACAACGGTAAAATCTTCTATATTGAATATATTTTCTTTGTTGAATATCTTCTCAACCGAGCATCAGATCGGGATGAATGTGGTGTCGTTGGCTGCGTATTGAACGCCAGAAGACAACAGTAGTTTCATCGTTTCTGTAGCTTAAGTCGTTTAGAAGTTATGGGCAGAATAACACAAAAAAAACAACGGTAAAATCTTCTATATTGAATATATTTTCTTTGTTGAATATCTTCTCAACCGAGCATCAGATCGGGATGAATGTGGTGTCGTTGGCTGCGTATTGAACGCCAGAAGACAACAGTAGTTTCATCGTTTCTGTAGCTTAAGTGGTTTAGAAGTTATGGGCAGAATAACACAAAAAAAACAACGGTAAAATCTTCTATATTGAATATATTTTCTTTGTTGAATATCTTCTCAACCGAGCATCAGATCGGGATGAATGTGGTGTCGTTGGCTGCGTATTGAACGCCAGAAGACAACAGTAGTTTCAACGTTTCTGTAGCTTAAGTCGTTTAGAAGTTATGGGCAGAATAACACAAAAAAAACAACGGTAAAATCTTCTATATTGAATATATTTTCTTTGTTGAATATCTTCTCAACCGAGCATCATATCGGGATGAATGTGGTGTCGTTGGCTGCGTATTGAACGCCAGAAGACAACAGTAGTTTCATCGTTTCTGTAGCTTAAGTCGTTTAGAAGTTATGGGCAGAATAACACAAAAAAACAACGGTAAAATCTTCTATATTGAATATATTTTCTTTGTTGAATATCTTCTCAACCGAGCATCAGATCGGGATGAATGTGGTGTCGTTGGCTACGTATTGAACGCCAAAAGACAACAGTAGTTTCATCGTTTCTGTAGCTTAGGTGGTTTAGAAGTTATGGGCAGTATAACACAAAAAAAAACAACGGTAAAATCTTCTATATTGAATATATTTTCTTTGTTGAATATCTTCTCAACCGAGCATCAGATCGGGATGAATGTGGTGTCGTTGGCTGCGTATTGAACGCCAGAAGACAACAGTAGTTTCATCGTTTCTGTAGCTTAAGTCGTTTAGAAGTTATGGGCAGAATAACACAAAAAAAACAACGGTAAAATCTTCTATATTGAATATATTTTCTTTGTTGAATATCTTCTCAACCGAGCATCATATCGGGATGAATGTGGTGTCGTTGGCTGAGTATTGAACGCCAAAAGACAACAGTAGTTTCATCGTTTCTGTAGCTTAAGTGGTTTAGAAGTTATGGGCAGAATAACACAAAAAAAAACAACGGTAAAATCTTCTATATTGAATATATTTTCTTTGTTGAATATCTTCTCAACCGAGCATCAGATCGGGATGAATGTAGTGTCGTTGGCTGCGTATTGAACGCCAGAAGACAACAGTAGTTTCATCGTTTCTGTAGCTTAAGTCGTTTAGAAGTTATGGGCAGAATAACACAAAAAAAACAACGGTAAAATCTTCTATATTGAATATATATTCTTTGTTGAATATCTTCTCAACCGAGCATCAGATCGGGATGAATGTGGTGTCGTTGGCTGAGTATTGAACGCCAAAAGACAACAGTAGTTTCATCGTTTCTGTAGCTTAAGTGGTTTAGAAGTTATGGGCAGAATAACACAAAAAAAAACAACGGTAAAATCTTCTATATTGAATATATTTTCTTTGTTGAATATCTTCTCAACCGAGCATCAGATCGGGATGAATGTGGTGTCGTTGGCTGCGTATTGAACGCCAGAAGACAACAGTATTTTCATCGTTTCTGTAGCTTAAGTCGTTTAGAAGTTATGGGCAGAATAACACAAAAAAAACAACGGTAAAATCTTCTATATTGAATATATTTTCTTTGTTGAATATCTTCTCAACCGAGCATCAGATCGGGATGAATGTGGTGTCGTTGGCTGCGTATTGAACGCCAGAAGACAACAGTAGTTTCATCGTTTCTGTAGCTTAAGTGGTTTAGAAGTTATGGGCAGAATAACACAAAAAAAACAACGGTAAAATCTTCTATATTGAATATATTTTCTTTGTTGAATATCTTCTCAACCGAGCATCAGATCGGGATGAATGTGGTGTCGTTGGCTGCGTATTGAACGCCAGAAGACAACAGTAGTTTCATCGTTTCTGTAGCTTAAGTCGTTTAGAAGTTATGGGCAGAATAACACAAAAAAAACAACGGTAAAATCTTCTATATTGAATATATTTTCTTTGTTGAATATCTTCTCAACCGAGCATCAGATCGGGATGAATGTGGTGTCGTTGGCTGCGTATTGAACGCCAGAAGACAACAGTAGTTTCATCGTTTCTGTAGCTTAAGTCGTTTAGAAGTTATGGGCAGAATAACACAAAAAAAACAACGGTAAAATCTTCTATATTGAATATATTTTCTTTGTTGAATATCTTCTCAACCGAGCATCAGATCGGGATGAATGTGGTGTCGTTGGCTACGTATTGAACGCCAAAAGACAACAGTAGTTTCATCGTTTCTGTAGCTTAGGTGGTTTAGAAGTTATGGGCAGTATAACACAAAAAAACAACGGTAAAATCTTCTATATTGAATATATTTTCTTTGTTGAATATCTTCTCAACCGAGCATCAGATCGGGATGAATGTAGTGTCGTTGGCTGCGTATTGAACGCCAAAAGACAACAGTAGTTTCATCGTTTCTGTAGCTTATGTCGTTTAGAAGTTATGGGCAGAATAACACAAAAAAAAAAAAACGGTAAAATCTTCTATATTGAATATATTTTCTTTGTTGAATATCTTCTCAACCGAGCATCAGATCGGGATGAATGTGGTGTCGTTGGCTGCGTATTGAACGCCAAAAGACAACAGTAGTTTCATCGTTTCTGTAGCTTAAGTGGTTTAGAAGTTATGGGCAGAATAACACAAAAAAAAACAACGGTAAAATCTTCTATATTGAATATATTTTCTTTGTTGAATATCTTCTCAACCGAGCATCAGATCGGGATGAATGTGGTGTCGTTGGCTGCGTATTGAACGCCAGAAGACAACAGTAGTTTCATCGTTTCTGTAGCTTAAGTCGTTTAGAAGTTATGGGCAGAATAACACAAAAAAAACAACGGTAAAATCTTCTATATTGAATATATTTTCTTTGTTGAATATCTTCTCAACCGAGCATCAGATCGGGATGAATGTAGTGTCGTTGGCTACGTATTGAACGCCAAAAGACAACAGTAGTTTCATCGTTTCTGTAGCTTAGGTGGTTTAGAAGTTATGGGCAGTATAACACAAAAAAAAACAACGGTAAAATCTTCTATATTGAATATATTTTCTTTGTTGAATATCTTCTCAACCGAGCATCAGATCGGGATGAATGTAGTGTCGTTGGCTGCGTATTGAACGCCAGAAGACAACAGTAGTTTCATCGTTTCTGTAGCTTATGTCGTTTAGAAGTTATGGGCAGAATAACACAAAAAAAAACAACGGTAAAATCTTCTATATTGAATATATTTTCTTTGTTGAATATCTTCTCAACCGAGCATCAGATCGGGATGAATGTGGTGTCGTTGGCTGCGTATTGAACGCCAAAAGACAACAGTAGTTTCATCGTTTCTGTAGCTTAAGTGGTTTAGAAGTTATGGGCAGAATAACACAAAAAAACAACGGTAAAATCTTCTATATTGAATATATTTTCTTTGTTGAATATCTTCTCAACCGAGCATCAGATCGGGATGAATGTGGTGTCGTTGGCTACGTATTGAACGCCAAAAGACAACAGTAGTTTCATCGTTTCTGTAGCTTAGGTGGTTTAGAAGTTATGGGCAGAATAACACAAAAAAAACAACGGTAAAATCTTCTTTATTGAATATATTTTCTTTGTTGAATATCTTCTCAACCCAGCATCAAATCGGGATGAATGTGGTGTCGTTGACTGCGTATTGAACGCCAGAAGACAACAGTAGTTTCATCATTTCTGTAGCTTAAGTCGTTTAGAAGTTATGGGCAGAATAACACAAAAAAAACAACGGTAAAATCTTCTATATTGAATATATTTTCTTTGTTGAATATCTTCTCAACCGAGCATCAGATCGGGATGAATGTGGTGTCGTTGGCTGCGTATTGAACGCCAGAAGACAACAGTAGTTTCATCGTTTCTGTAGCTTAAGTGGTTTAGAAGTTATGGGCAGAATAACACAAAAAAAACAACGGTAAAATCTTCTATATTGAATATATTTTCTTTGTTGAATATCTTCTCAACCGAGCATCAGATCGGGATGAATGTGGTGTCGTTGGCTGCGTATTGAACGCCAAAAGACAACAGTAGTTTCATCGTTTCTGTAGCTTAGGTGGTTTAGAAGTTATGGGCAGTATAACACAAAAAAAACAACGGTAAAATCTTCTATATTGAATATATTTTCTTTGTTGAATATCTTCTCAACCGAGCATCAGATCGGGATGAATGTACTGTCGTTGGCTGCGTATTGAACGCCAGAAGACAACAGTAGTTTCATCGTTTCTGTAGCTTATGTCGTTTAGAAGTTATGGGCAGAATAACACAAAAAAAAAACAACGGTAAAATCTTCTATATTGAATATATTTTCTTTGTTGAATATCTTCTCAACCGAGCATCAGATCGGGATGAATGTGGTGTCGTTGGCTACGTATTGAACGCCAAAAGACAACAGTAGTTTCATCGTTTCTGTAGCTTAGGTGGTTTAGAAGTTATGGGCAGTATAACACAAAAAAAAACAACGGTAAAATCTTCTATATTGAATATATTTTCTTTGTTGAATATCTTCTCAACCGAGCATCAGATCGGGATGAATGTAGTGTCGTTGGCTGCGTATTGAACGCCAGAAGACAACAGTAGTTTCATCGTTTCTGTAGCTTATGTCGTTTAGAAGTTATGGGCAGAATAACACAAAAAAAAAACGGTAAAATCTTCTATATTGAATATATTTTCTTTGTTGAATATCTTCTCAACCGAGCATCAGATCGGGATGAATGTGGTGTCGTTGGCTGCGTATTGAACGCCAAAAGACAACAGTAGTTTCATCGTTTCGGTAGCTTAAGTCGTTTAGAAGTTATGGGCAGAATAACACAAAAAAAAACAACGGTAAAATCTTCTATATTGAATATATTTTCTTTGTTGAATATCTTCTCAACCGAGCATCAAATCGGGATGAATGTGGTGTCGTTGGCTGCGTATTGAACGCCAGAAGACAACAGTAGAAGTTATGGGCAGAATAACACAAAAAAAAAACAACGGTAAAATCTTCTATATTGAATATATATTCTTTGTTGAATATCTTCTCAACCGAGCATCAGATCGGGATGAATGTGGTGTCGTTGGCTGCGTATTGAACGCCAAAAGACAACAGTAGTTTCATCGTTTCTGTAGCTTAGGTGGTTTAGAAGTTATGGGCAGTATAACACAAAAAAAAACAACGGTAAAATCTTCTATATTGAATATATTTTCTTTGTTGAATATCTTCTCAACCGAGCATCAGATCGGGATGAATGTAGTGTCGTTGGCTGCGTATTGAACGCCAGAAGACAACAGTAGTTTCATCGTTTCTGTAGCTTAAGTCGTTTAGAAGTTATGGGCAGAATAACACAAAAAAAACAACGGTAAAATCTTCTATATTGAATATATTTTCTTTGTTGAATATCTTCTCAACCGAGCATCAGATCGGGATGAATGTAGTGTCGTTGGCTACGTATTGAACGCCAAAAGACAACAGTAGTTTCATCGTTTCTGTAGCTTATGTCGTTTAGAAGTTATGGGCAGAATAACACAAAAAAAAAACAACGGTAAAATCTTCTATATTGAATATATATTCTTTGTTGAATATCTTCTCAACCGAGCATCAGATCGGGATGAATGTGGTGTCGTTGGCTGCGTATTGAACGCCAAAAGACAACAGTAGTTTCATCGTTTCTGTAGCTTAAGTGGTTTAGAAGTTATGGGCAGAATAAAACAAAAAAAAAACAACGGTAAAATCTTCTATATTGAATATATTTTCTTTGTTGAATATCTTCTCAACCGAGCATCAGATCGGGATGAATGTGGTGTCGTTGGCTGCGTATTGAACGCCAGAAGACAACAGTAGTTTCATCGTTTCTGTAGCTTAAGTCGTTTAGAAGTTATGGGCAGAATAACACAAAAAAAACAACGGTAAAATCTTCTATATTGAATATATTTTCTTTGTTGAATATCTTCTCAACCGAGCATCAGATCGGGATGAATGTAGTGTCGTTGGCTACGTATTGAACGCCAAAAGACAACAGTAGTTTCATCGTTTCTGTAGCTTAGGTGGTTTAGAAGTTATGGGCAGAATAACACAAAAAAAACAACGGTAAAATCTTCTATATTGAATATATTTTCTTTGTTGAATATCTTCTCAACCGAGCATCAGATCGGGATGAATGTAGTGTCGTTGGCTGCGTATTGAACGCCAGAAGACAACAGTAGTTTCATCGTTTCTGTAGCTTATGTCGTTTAGAAGTTATGGGCAGAATAACACAAAAAAAAAACAACGGTAAAATCTTCTATATTGAATATATTTTCTTTGTTGAATATCTTCTCAACCGAGCATCAGATCGGGATGAATGTGGTGTCGTTGGCTGCGTATTGAACGCCAAAAGACAACAGTAGTTTCATCGTTTCTGTAGCTTAAGTGGTTTAGAAGTTATGGGCAGAATAACACAAAAAAAAACAACGGTAAAATCTTCTATATTGAATATATTTTCTTTGTTGAATATCTTCTCAACCGAGCATCAGATCGGGATGAATGTGGTGTCGTTGGCTACGTATTGAACGCCAAAAGACAACAGTAGTTTCATCGTTTCTGTAGCTTAGGTGGTTTAGAAGTTATGGGCAGAATAACACAAAAAAAACAACGGTAAAATCTTCTTTATTGAATATATTTTCTTTGTTGAATATCTTCTCAACCCAGCATCAAATCGGGATGAATGTGGTGTCGTTGGCTGCGTATTGAACGCCAGAAGACAACAGTAGTTTCATCGTTTCTGTAGCTTAAGTCGTTTAGAAGTTATGGGCAGAATAACACAAAAAAAACAACGGTAAAATCTTCTATATTGAATATATTTTCTTTGTTGAATATCTTCTCAACCGAGCATCAGATCGGGATGAATGTGGTGTCGTTGGCTGCGTATTGAACGCCAGAAGACAACAGTAGTTTCATCGTTTCTGTAGCTTAAGTCGTTTAGAAGTTATGGGCAGAATAACACAAAAAAAACAACGGTAAAATCTTCTATATTGAATATATTTTCTTTGTTGAATATCTTCTCAACCGAGCATCAGATCGGGATGAATGTGGTGTCGTTGGCTGCGTATTGAACGCCAGAAGACAACAGTAGTTTCAACGTTTCTGTAGCTTAAGTCGTTTAGAAGTTATGGGCAGAATAACACAAAAAAAACAACGGTAAAATCTTCTATATTGAATATATTTTCTTTGTTGAATATCTTCTCAACCGAGCATCAGATCGGGATGAATGTGGTGTCGTTGGCTGCGTATTGAACGCCAGAAGACAACAGTAGTTTCATCGTTTCTGTAGCTTAAGTCGTTTAGAAGTTATGGGCAGAATAACACAAAAAAAACAACGGTAAAATCTTCTATATTGAATATATTTTCTTTGTTGAATATCTTCTCAACCGAGCATCAGATCGGGATGAATGTGGTGTCGTTGGCTACGTATTGAACGCCAAAAGACAACAGTAGTTTCATCGTTTCTGTAGCTTAGGTGGTTTAGAAGTTATGGGCAGTATAACAAAAAAAAACAACGGTAAAATCTTCTATATTGAATATATTTTCTTTGTTGAATATCTTCTCAACCGAGCATCAGATCGGGATGAATGTGGTGTCGTTGGCTGCGTATTGAACGCCAGAAGACAACAGTAGTTTCATCGTTTCTGTAGCTTATGTCGTTTAGAAGTTATGGGCAGAATAACACAAAAAAAAAACGGTAAAATCTTCTATATTGAATATATTTTCTTTGTTGAATATCTTCTCAACCGAGCATCAGATCGGGATGAATGTGGTGTCGTTGGCTGCGTATTGAACGCCAAAAGACAACAGTAGTTTCATCGTTTCTGTAGCTTAAGTGGTTTAGAAGTTATGTGCAGAATAACACAAAAAAAACAACGGTAAAATCTTCTATATTGAATATATTTTCTTTGTTGAATATCTTCTCAACCGAGCATCAGATCGGGATGAATGTGGTGTCGTTGGCTGCGTATTGAACGCCAGAAGACAACAGTAGTTTCATCGTTTCTGTAGCTTAAGTCGTTTAGAAGTTATGGGCAGAATAACACAAAAAAAACAACGGTAAAATCTTCTATATTGAATATATTTTCTTTGTTGAATATCTTCTCAACCGAGCATCATATCGGGATGAATGTGGTGTCGTTGGCTGCGTATTGAACGCCAGAAGACAACAGTAGTTTCATCGTTTCTGTAGCTTAAGTCGTTTAGAAGTTATGGGCAGAATAACACAAAAAAAACAACGGTAAAATCTTCTATATTGAATATATTTTCTTTGTTGAATATCTTCTCAACCGAGCATCAGATCGGGATGAATGTGGTGTCGTTGGCTACGTATTGAACGCCAAAAGACAACAGTAGTTTCATCGTTTCTGTAGCTTAGGTGGTTTAGAAGTTATGGGCAGTATAACACAAAAAAAACAACGGTAAAATCTTCTATATTGAATATATTTTCTTTGTTGAATATCTTCTCAACCGAGCATCAGATCGGGATGAATGTAGTGTCGTTGGCTGCGTATTGAACGCCAGAAGACAACAGTAGTTTCATCGTTTCTGTAGCTTAAGTCGTTTAGAAGTTATGGGCAGAATAACACAAAAAAAACAACGGTAAAATCTTCTATATTGAATATATATTCTTTGTTGAATATCTTCTCAACCGAGCATCAGATCGGGATGAATGTGGTGTCGTTGGCTGAGTATTGAACGCCAAAAGACAACAGTAGTTTCATCGTTTCTGTAGCTTAAGTGGTTTAGAAGTTATGGGCAGAATAACACAAAAAAAAACAACGGTAAAATCTTCTATATTGAATATATTTTCTTTGTTGAATATCTTCTCAACCGAGCATCAGATCGGGATGAATGTGGTGTCGTTGGCTGCGTATTGAACGCCAGAAGACAACAGTATTTTCATCGTTTCTGTAGCTTAAGTCGTTTAGAAGTTATGGGCAGAATAACACAAAAAAAACAACGGTAAAATCTTCTATATTGAATATATTTTCTTTGTTGAATATCTTCTCAACCGAGCATCAGATCGGGATGAATGTGGTGTCGTTGGCTGCGTATTGAACGCCAGAAGACAACAGTAGTTTCATCGTTTCTGTAGCTTAAGTGGTTTAGAAGTTATGGGCAGAATAACACAAAAAAAAACAACGGTAAAATCTTCTATATTGAATATATTTTCTTTGTTGAATATCTTCTCAACCGAGCATCAGATCGGGATGAATGTGGTGTCGTTGGCTGCGTATTGAACGCCAGAAGACAACAGTAGTTTCATCGTTTCTGTAGCTTAAGTCGTTTAGAAGTTATGGGCAGAATAACACAAAAAAAACAACGGTAAAATCTTCTATATTGAATATATTTTCTTTGTTGAATATCTTCTCAACCGAGCATCAGATCGGGATGAATGTGGTGTCGTTGGCTGCGTATTGAACGCCAGAAGACAACAGTAGTTTCATCGTTTCTGTAGCTTAAGTCGTTTAGAAGTTATGGGCAGAATAACACAAAAAAAACAACGGTAAAATCTTCTATATTGAATATATTTTCTTTGTTGAATATCTTCTCAACCGAGCATCAGATCGGGATGAATGTGGTGTCGTTGGCTACGTATTGAACGCCAAAAGACAACAGTAGTTTCATCGTTTCTGTAGCTTAGGTGGTTTAGAAGTTATGGGCAGTATAACACAAAAAAAACAACGGTAAAATCTTCTATATTGAATATATTTTCTTTGTTGAATATCTTCTCAACCGAGCATCAGATCGGGATGAATGTAGTGTCGTTGGCTGCGTATTGAACGCCAGAAGACAACAGTAGTTTCATCGTTTCTGTAGCTTATGTCGTTTAGAAGTTATGGGCAGAATAACACAAAAAAAAAACAACGGTAAAATCTTCTATATTGAATATATATTCTTTGTTGAATATCTTCTCAACCGAGCATCAGATCGGGATGAATGTGGTGTCGTTGGCTGCGTATTGAACGCCAAAAGACAACAGTAGTTTCATCGTTTCTGTAGCTTAAGTGGTTTAGAAGTTATGGGCAGAATAACACAAAAAAAAAAACAACGGTAAAATCTTCTATATTGAATATATTTTCTTTGTTGAATATCTTCTCAACCGAGCATCAGATCGGGATGAATGTGGTGTCGTTGGCTGCGTATTGAACGCCAGAAGACAACAGTAGTTTCATCGTTTCTGTAGCTTAAGTCGTTTAGAAGTTATGGGCAGAATAACACAAAAAAAACAACGGTAAAATCTTCTATATTGAATATATTTTCTTTGTTGAATATCTTCTCAACCGAGCATCAGATCGGGATGAATGTAGTGTCGTTGGCTACGTATTGAACGCCAAAAGACAACAGTAGTTTCATCGTTTCTGTAGCTTAGGTGGTTTAGAAGTTATGGGCAGTATAACACAAAAAAAAACAACGGTAAAATCTTCTATATTGAATATATTTTCTTTGTTGAATATCTTCTCAACCGAGCATCAGATCGGGATGAATGTAGTGTCGTTGGCTGCGTATTGAACGCCAGAAGACAACAGTAGTTTCATCGTTTCTGTAGCTTATGTCGTTTAGAAGTTATGGGCAGAATAACACAAAAAAAAAACAACGGTAAAATCTTCTATATTGA
This sequence comes from Drosophila rufa, assembly GCA_018153105.1. Lineage (NCBI taxonomy): Eukaryota > Metazoa > Arthropoda > Insecta > Diptera > Drosophilidae > Drosophila > Drosophila rufa. Next base: position 120,845 of record JAECXS010000162.1, on the reverse strand, counting down.
ATATATTTTCTTTGTTGAATATCTTCTCAACCGAGCATCAGATCGGGATGAATGTGGTGTCGTTGGCTGCGTATTGAACGCCAAAAGACAACAGTAGTTTCATCGTTTCTGTAGCTTAAGTGGTTTAGAAGTTATGGGCAGAATAACACAAAAAAAAACAACGGTAAAATCTTCTATATTGAATATATTTTCTTTGTTGAATATCTTCTCAACCGAGCATCAGATCGGGATGAATGTGGTGTCGTTGGCTACGTATTGAACGCCAAAAGACAACAGTAGTTTCATCGTTTCTGTAGCTTAGGTGGTTTAGAAGTTATGGGCAGAATAACACAAAAAAAACAACGGTAAAATCTTCTTTATTGAATATATTTTCTTTGTTGAATATCTTCTCAACCCAGCATCAAATCGGGATGAATGTGGTGTCGTTGGCTGCGTATTGAACGCCAGAAGACAACAGTAGTTTCATCATTTCTGTAGCTTAAGTCGTTTAGAAGTTATGGGCAGAATAACACAAAAAAAACAACGGTAAAATCTTCTATATTGAATATATTTTCTTTGTTGAATATCTTCTCAACCGAGCATCAGATCGGGATGAATGTGGTGTCGTTGGCTGCGTATTGAACGCCAGAAGACAACAGTAGTTTCATCGTTTCTGTAGCTTAAGTGGTTTAGAAGTTATGGGCAGAATAACACAAAAAAACAACGGTAAAATCTTCTATATTGAATATATTTTCTTTGTTGAATATCTTCTCAACCGAGCATCAGATCGGGATGAATGTGGTGTCGTTGGCTGCGTATTGAACGCCAAAAGACAACAGTAGTTTCATCGTTTCTGTAGCTTAGGTGGTTTAGAAGTTATGGGCAGTATAACACAAAAAAAAACAACGGTAAAATCTTCTATATTGAATATATTTTCTTTGTTGAATATCTTCTCAACCGAGCATCAGATCGGGATGAATGTACTGTCGTTGGCTGCGTATTGAACGCCAGAAGACAACAGTAGTTTCATCGTTTCTGTAGCTTATGTCGTTTAGAAGTTATGGGCAGAATAACACAAAAAAAAAACAACGGTAAAATCTTCTATATTGAATATATTTTCTTTGTTGAATATCTTCTCAACCGAGCATCAGATCGGGATGAATGTGGTGTCGTTGGCTACGTATTGAACGCCAAAAGACAACAGTAGTTTCATCGTTTCTGTAGCTTAGGTGGTTTAGAAGTTATGGGCAGTATAACACAAAAAAACAACGGTAAAATCTTCTATATTGAATATATTTTCTTTGTTGAATATCTTCTCAACCGAGCATCAGATCGGGATGAATGTAGTGTCGTTGGCTGCGTATTGAACGCCAGAAGACAACAGTAGTTTCATCGTTTCTGTAGCTTATGTCGTTTAGAAGTTATGGGCAGAATAACACAAAAAAAAACAACGGTAAAATCTTCTATATTGAATATATTTTCTTTGTTGAATATCTTCTCAACCGAGCATCAGATCGGGATGAATGTGGTGTCGTTGGCTGCGTATTGAACGCCAAAAGACAACAGTAGTTTCATCGTTTCGGTAGCTTAAGTCGTTTAGAAGTTATGGGCAGAATAACACAAAAAAAACAACGGTAAAATCTTCTATATTGAATATATTTTCTTTGTTGAATATCTTCTCAACCGAGCATCAAATCGGGATGAATGTGGTGTCGTTGGCTGCGTATTGAACGCCAGAAGACAACAGTAGAAGTTATGGGCAGAATAACACAAAAAAAAACAACGGTAAAATCTTCTATATTGAATATATATTCTTTGTTGAATATCTTCTCAACCGAGCATCAGATCGGGATGAATGTGGTGTCGTTGGCTGCGTATTGAACGCCAAAAGACAACAGTAGTTTCATCGTTTCTGTAGCTTAGGTGGTTTAGAAGTTATGGGCAGTATAACACAAAAAAAACAACGGTAAAATCTTCTATATTGAATATATTTTCTTTGTTGAATATCTTCTCAACCGAGCATCAGATCGGGATGAATGTAGTGTCGTTGGCTGCGTATTGAACGCCAGAAGACAACAGTAGTTTCATCGTTTCTGTAGCTTAAGTCGTTTAGAAGTTATGGGCAGAATAACACAAAAAAAAACAACGGTAAAATCTTCTATATTGAATATATTTTCTTTGTTGAATATCTTCTCAACCGAGCATCAGATCGGGATGAATGTGGTGTCGTTGGCTGCGTATTGAACGCCAGAAGACAACAGTAGTTTCATCGTTTCTGTAGCTTAAGTCGTTTAGAAGTTATGGGCAGAATAACACAAAAAAAACAACGGTAAAATCTTCTATATTGAATATATTTTCTTTGTTGAATATCTTCTCAACCGAGCATCAGATCGGGATGAATGTAGTGTCGTTGGCTACGTATTGAACGCCAAAAGACAACAGTAGTTTCATCGTTTCTGTAGCTTAGGTGGTTTAGAAGTTATGGGCAGTATAACACAAAAAAAAACAACGGTAAAATCTTCTATATTGAATATATTTTCTTTGTTGAATATCTTCTCAACCGAGCATCAGATCGGGATGAATGTAGTGTCGTTGGCTGCGTATTGAACGCCAGAAGACAACAGTAGTTTCATCGTTTCTGTAGCTTATGTCGTTTAGAAGTTATGGGCAGAATAACACAAAAAAAAAACAACGGTAAAATCTTCTATATTGAATATATTTTCTTTGTTGAATATCTTCTCAACCGAGCATCAGATCGGGATGAATGTGGTGTCGTTGGCTGCGTATTGAACGCCAAAAGACAACAGTAGTTTCATCGTTTCTGTAGCTTAAGTGGTTTAGAAGTTATGGGCAGAATAACACAAAAAAAAACAACGGTAAAATCTTCTATATTGAATATATTTTCTTTGTTGAATATCTTCTCAACCGAGCATCAGATCGGGATGAATGTGGTGTCGTTGGCTACGTATTGAACGCCAAAAGACAACAGTAGTTTCATCGTTTCTGTAGCTTAGGTGGTTTAGAAGTTATGGGCAGAATAACACAAAAAAAACAACGGTAAAATCTTCTTTATTGAATATATTTTCTTTGTTGAATATCTTCTCAACCCAGCATCAAATCGGGATGAATGTGGTGTCGTTGGCTGCGTATTGAACGCCAGAAGACAACAGTAGTTTCATCATTTCTGTAGCTTAAGTCGTTTAGAAGTTATGGGCAGAATAACACAAAAAAAACAACGGTAAAATCTTCTATATTGAATATATTTTCTTTGTTGAATATCTTCTCAACCGAGCATCAGATCGGGATGAATGTGGTGTCGTTGGCTGCGTATTGAACGCCAGAAGACAACAGTAGTTTCATCGTTTCTGTAGCTTAAGTGGTTTAGAAGTTATGGGCAGAATAACACAAAAAAAACAACGGTAAAATCTTCTATATTGAATATATTTTCTTTGTTGAATATCTTCTCAACCGAGCATCAGATCGGGATGAATGTGGTGTCGTTGGCTGCGTATTGAACGCCAAAAGACAACAGTAGTTTCATCGTTTCTGTAGCTTAGGTGGTTTAGAAGTTATGGGCAGTATAACACAAAAAAAAACAACGGTAAAATCTTCTATATTGAATATATTTTCTTTGTTGAATATCTTCTCAACCGAGCATCAGATCGGGATGAATGTACTGTCGTTGGCTGCGTATTGAACGCCAGAAGACAACAGTAGTTTCATCGTTTCTGTAGCTTATGTCGTTTAGAAGTTATGGGCAGAATAACACAAAAAAAAAACAACGGTAAAATCTTCTCTATTGAATATATTTTCTTTGTTGAATATCTTCTCAACCGAGCATCAGATCGGGATGAATGTGGTGTCGTTGGCTACGTATTGAACGCCAAAAGACAACAGTAGTTTCATCGTTTCTGTAGCTTAGGTGGTTTAGAAGTTATGGGCAGTATAACACAAAAAAAACAACGGTAAAATCTTCTATATTGAATATATTTTCTTTGTTGAATATCTTCTCAACCGAGCATCAGATCGGGATGAATGTAGTGTCGTTGGCTGCGTATTGAACGCCAGAAGACAACAGTAGTTTCATCGTTTCTGTAGCTTATGTCGTTTAGAAGTTATGGGCAGAATAACACAAAAAAACAACGGTAAAATCTTCTATATTGAATATATTTTCTTTGTTGAATATCTTCTCAACCGAGCATCAGATCGGGATGAATGTGGTGTCGTTGGCTGCGTATTGAACGCCAAAAGACAACAGTAGTTTCATCGTTTCGGTAGCTTAAGTCGTTTAGAAGTTATGGGCAGAATAACACAAAAAAAAACAACGGTAAAATCTTCTATATTGAATATATTTTCTTTGTTGAATATCTTCTCAACCGAGCATCAGATCGGGATGAATGTGGTGTCGTTGGCTGCGTATTGAACGCCAGAAGACAACAGTAGTTAAGTTATGGGCAGAATAACACAAAAAAAAACAACGGTAAAATCTTCTATATTGAATATATATTCTTTGTTGAATATCTTCTCAACCGAGCATCAGATCGGGATGAATGTGGTGTCGTTGGCTGCGTATTGAACGCCAAAAGACAACAGTAGTTTCATCGTTTCTGTAGCTTAGGTGGTTTAGAAGTTATGGGCAGTATAACACAAAAAAAAACAACGGTAAAATCTTCTATATTGAATATATTTTCTTTGTTGAATATCTTCTCAACCGAGCATCAGATCGGGATGAATGTAGTGTCGTTGGCTGCGTATTGAACGCCAGAAGACAACAGTAGTTTCATCGTTTCTGTAGCTTAAGTCGTTTAGAAGTTATGGGCAGAATAACACAAAAAAAACAACGGTAAAATCTTCTATATTGAATATATTTTCTTTGTTGAATATCTTCTCAACCGAGCATCAGATCGGGATGAATGTAGTGTCGTTGGCTACGTATTGAACGCCAAAAGACAACAGTAGTTTCATCGTTTCTGTAGCTTATGTCGTTTAGAAGTTATGGGCAGAATAACACAAAAAAAAAACAACGGTAAAATCTTCTATATTGAATATATATTCTTTGTTGAATATCTTCTCAACCGAGCATCAGATCGGGATGAATGTGGTGTCGTTGGCTGCGTATTGAACGCCAAAAGACAACAGTAGTTTCATCGTTTCTGTAGCTTAAGTGGTTTAGAAGTTATGGGCAGAATAAAACAAAAAAAAAACAACGGTAAAATCTTCTATATTGAATATATTTTCTTTGTTGAATATCTTCTCAACCGAGCATCAGATCGGGATGAATGTGGTGTCGTTGGCTGCGTATTGAACGCCAGAAGACAACAGTAGTTTCATCGTTTCTGTAGCTTAAGTCGTTTAGAAGTTATGGGCAGAATAACACAAAAAAAAACAACGGTAAAATCTTCTATATTGAATATATTTTCTTTGTTGAATATCTTCTCAACCGAGCATCAGATCGGGATGAATGTAGTGTCGTTGGCTACGTATTGAACGCCAAAAGACAACAGTAGTTTCATCGTTTCTGTAGCTTAGGTGGTTTAGAAGTTATGGGCAGTATAACACAAAAAAAAACAACGGTAAAATCTTCTATATTGAATATATTTTCTTTGTTGAATATCTTCTCAACCGAGCATCAGATCGGGATGAATGTAGTGTCGTTGGCTGCGTATTGAACGCCAGAAGACAACAGTAGTTTCATCGTTTCTGTAGCTTATGTCGTTTAGAAGTTATGGGCAGAATAACACAAAAAAAAACAACGGTAAAATCTTCTATATTGAATATATTTTCTTTGTTGAATATCTTCTCAACCGAGCATCAGATCGGGATGAATGTGGTGTCGTTGGCTGCGTATTGAACGCCAAAAGACAACAGTAGTTTCATCGTTTCTGTAGCTTAAGTGGTTTAGAAGTTATGGGCAGAATAACACAAAAAAAAACAACGGTAAAATCTTCTATATTGAATATATTTTCTTTGTTGAATATCTTCTCAACCGAGCATCAGATCGGGATGAATGTGGTGTCGTTGGCTACGTATTGAACGCCAAAAGACAACAGTAGTTTCATCGTTTCTGAGCTAGGTGGTTTAGAAGTTATGGGCAGAATAACACAAAAAAAACAACGGTAAAATCTTCTTTATTGAATATATTTTCTTTGTTGAATATCTTCTCAACCCAGCATCAAATCGGGATGAATGTGGTGTCGTTGGCTGCGTATTGAACGCCAGAAGACAACAGTAGTTTCATCATTTCTGTAGCTTAAGTCGTTTAGAAGTTATGGGCAGAATAACACAAAAAAAACAACGGTAAAATCTTCTATATTGAATATATTTTCTTTGTTGAATATCTTCTCAACCGAGCATCAGATCGGGATGAATGTGGTGTCGTTGGCTGCGTATTGAACGCCAGAAGACAACAGTAGTTTCATCGTTTCTGTAGCTTAAGTGGTTTAGAAGTTATGGGCAGAATAACACAAAAAAAACAACGGTAAAATCTTCTATATTGAATATATTTTCTTTGTTGAATATCTTCTCAACCGAGCATCAGATCGGGATGAATGTGGTGTCGTTGGCTGCGTATTGAACGCCAAAAGACAACAGTAGTTTCATCGTTTCTGTAGCTTAGGTGGTTTAGAAGTTATGGGCAGTATAACACAAAAAAAAACAACGGTAAAATCTTCTATATTGAATATATTTTCTTTGTTGAATATCTTCTCAACCGAGCATCAGATCGGGATGAATGTAGTGTCGTTGGCTGCGTATTGAACGCCAGAAGACAACAGTAGTTTCATCGTTTCTGTAGCTTATGTCGTTTAGAAGTTATGGGCAGAATAACACAAAAAAAAAACAACGGTAAAATCTTCTATATTGAATATATTTTCTTTGTTGAATATCTTCTCAACCGAGCATCAGATCGGGATGAATGTGGTGTCGTTGGCTACGTATTGAACGCTAAAAGACAACAGTAGTTTCATCGTTTCTGTAGCTTAGGTGGTTTAGAAGTTATGGGCAGTATAACACAAAAAAAAACAACGGTAAAATCTTCTATATTGAATATATTTTCTTTGTTGAATATCTTCTCAACCGAGCATCAGATCGGGATGAATGTAGTGTCGTTGGCTGCGTATTGAACGCCAGAAGACAACAGTAGTTTCATCGTTTCTGTAGCTTATGTCGTTTAGAAGTTATGGGCAGAATAACACAAAAAAAAAACAACGGTAAAATCTTCTATATTGAATATATTTTCTTTGTTGAATATCTTCTCAACCGAGCATCAGATCGGGATGAATGTGGTGTCGTTGGCTGCGTATTGAACGCCAAAAGACAACAGTAGTTTCATCGTTTCTGTAGCTTAAGTGGTTTAGAAGTTATGGGCAGAATAACACAAAAAAAAACAACGGTAAAATCTTCTATATTGAATATATTTTCTTTGTTGAATATCTTCTCAACCCAGCATCAAATCGGGATGAATGTGGTGTCGTTGGCTGCGTATTGAACGCCAGAAGACAACAGTAGTTTTTTAAGTTATGGGCAGAATAACACAAAAAAAAACAACGGTAAAATCTTCTATATTGAATATATATTCTTTGTTGAATATCTTCTCAACCGAGCATCAGATCGGGATGAATGTGGTGTCGTTGGCTACGTATTGAACGCCAAAAGACAACAGTAGTTTCATCGTTTCTGTAGCTTAGGTGGTTTAGAAGTTATGGGCAGAATAACACAAAAAAAACAACGGTAAAATCTTCTTTATTGAATATATTTTCTTTGTTGAATATCTTCTCAACCCAGCATCAAATCGGGATGAATGTGGTGTCGTTGGCTGCGTATTGAACGCCAGAAGACAACAGTAGTTTCATCATTTCTGTAGCTTAAGTCGTTTAGAAGTTATGGGCAGAATAACACAAAAAAAACAACGGTAAAATCAGCTATATTGAATATATTTTCTTTGTTGAATATCTTCTCAACCGAGCATCAGATCGGGATGAATGTGGTGTCGTTGGCTGCGTATTGAACGCCAGAAGACAACAGTAGTTTCATCGTTTCTGTAGCTTAAGTGGTTTAGAAGTTATGGGCAGAATAACACAAAAAAAACAACGGTAAAATCTTCTATATTGAATATATTTTCTTTGTTGAATATCTTCTCAACCGAGCATCAGATCGGGATGAATGTGGTGTCGTTGGCTGCGTATTGAACGCCAAAAGACAACAGTAGTTTCATCGTTTCTGTAGCTTAGGTGGTTTAGAAGTTATGGGCAGTATAACACAAAAAAAAACAACGGTAAAATCTTCTATATTGAATATATTTTCTTTGTTGAATATCTTCTCAACCGAGCATCAGATCGGGATGAATGTAGTGTCGTTGGCTGCGTATTGAACGCCAGAAGACAACAGTAGTTTCATCGTTTCTGTAGCTTATGTCGTTTAGAAGTTATGGGCAGAATAACACAAAAAAAAAACAACGGTAAAATCTTCTATATTGAATATATTTTCTTTGTTGAATATCTTCTCAACCGAGCATCAGATCGGGATGAATGTGGTGTCGTTGGCTACGTATTGAACGCTAAAAGACAACAGTAGTTTCATCGTTTCTGTAGCTTAGGTGGTTTAGAAGTTATGGGCAGTATAACACAAAAAAAAACAACGGTAAAATCTTCTATATTGAATATATTTTCTTTGTTGAATATCTTCTCAACCGAGCATCAGATCGGGATGAATGTAGTGTCGTTGGCTGCGTATTGAACGCCAGAAGACAACAGTAGTTTCATCGTTTCTGTAGCTTATGTCGTTTAGAAGTTATGGGCAGAATAACACAAAAAAAAAACAACGGTAAAATCTTCTATATTGAATATATTTTCTTTGTTGAATATCTTCTCAACCGAGCATCAGATCGGGATGAATGTGGTGTCGTTGGCTGCGTATTGAACGCCAAAAGACAACAGTAGTTTCATCGTTTCTGTAGCTTAAGTCGTTTAGAAGTTATGGGCAGAATAACACAAAAAAAAACAACGGTAAAATCTTCTATATTGAATATATTTTCTTTGTTGAATATCTTCTCAACCGAGCATCAAATCGGGATGAATGTGGTGTCGTTGGCTGCGTATTGAACGCCAGAAGACAACAGTAGAAGTTATGGGCAGAATAACACAAAAAAAAAACAACGGTAAAATCTTCTATATTGAATATATATTCTTTGTTGAATATCTTCTCAACCGAGCATCAGATCGGGATGAATGTGGTGTCGTTGGCTGCGTATTGAACGCCAAAAGACAACAGTAGTTTCATCGTTTCTGTAGCTTAAGTGGTTTAGAAGTTATGGGCAGAATAACACAAAAAAAAAACAACGGTAAAATCTTCTATATTGAATATATTTTCTTTGTTGAATATCTTCTCAACCGAGCATCAGATCGGGATGAATGTGGTGTCGTTGGCTGCGTATTGAACGCCAGAAGACAACAGTAGTTTCATCGTTTCTGTAGCTTAAGTCGTTTAGAAGTTATGGGCAGAATAACACAAAAAAAACAACGGTAAAATCTTCTATATTGAATATATTTTCTTTGTTGAATATCTTCTCAACCGAGCATCAGATCGGGATGAATGTAGTGTCGTTGGCTACGTATTGAACGCCAAAAGACAACAGTAGTTTCATCGTTTCTGTAGCTTAGGTGGTTTAGAAGTTATGGGCAGTATAACACAAAAAAAACAACGGTAAAATCTTCTATATTGAATATATTTTCTTTGTTGAATATCTTCTCAACCGAGCATCAGATCGGGATGAATGTAGTGTCGTTGGCTGCGTATTGAACGCCAGAAGACAACAGTAGTTTCATCGTTTCTGTAGCTTATGTCGTTTAGAAGTTATGGGCAGAATAACACAAAAAAAAAACAACGGTAAAATCTTCTATATTGAATATATTTTCTTTGTTGAATATCTTCTCAACCGAGCATCAGATCGGGATGAATGTGGTGTCGTTGGCTGCGTATTGAACGCCAAAAGACAACAGTAGTTTCATCGTTTCTGTAGCTTAAGTGGTTTAGAAGTTATGGGCAGAATAACACAAAAAAAACAACGGTAAAATCTTCTATATTGAATATATTTTCTTTGTTGAATATCTTCTCAACCGAGCATCAGATCGGGATGAATGTGGTGTCGTTGGCTGCGTATTGAACGCCAGAAGACAACAGTAGTTTCATCGTTTCTGTAGCTTAAGTCGTTTAGAAGTTATGGGCAGAATAACACAAAAAAAACAACGGTAAAATCTTCTATATTGAATATATTTTCTTTGTTGAATATCTTCTCAACCGAGCATCAGATCGGGATGAATGTGGTGTCGTTGGCTACGTATTGAACGCCAAAAGACAACAGTAGTTTCATCGTTTCTGTAGCTTAGGTGGTTTAGAAGTTATGGGCAGAATAACACAAAAAAAACAACGGTAAAATCTTCTTTATTGAATATATTTTCTTTGTTGAATATCTTCTCAACCCAGCATCAAATCGGGATGAATGTGGTGTCGTTGGCTGCGTATTGAACGCCAGAAGACAACAGTAGTTTCATCATTTCTGTAGCTTAAGTCGTTTAGAAGTTATGGGCAGAATAACACAAAAAAAACAACGGTAAAATCTTCTATATTGAATATATTTTCTTTGTTGAATATCTTCTCAACCGAGCATCAGATCGGGATGAATGTGGTGTCGTTGGCTGCGTATTGAACGCCAGAAGACAACAGTAGTTTCATCGTTTCTGTAGCTTAAGTGGTTTAGAAGTTATGGGCAGAATAACACAAAAAAAACAACGGTAAAATCTTCTATATTGAATATATTTTCTTTGTTGAATATCTTCTCAACCGAGCATCAGATCGGGATGAATGTGGTGTCGTTGGCTGCGTATTGAACGCCAAAAGACAACAGTAGTTTCATCGTTTCTGTAGCTTAGGTGGTTTAGAAGTTATGGGCAGTATAACACAAAAAAAACAACGGTAAAATCTTCTATATTGAATATATTTTCTTTGTTGAATATCTTCTCAACCGAGCATCAGATCGGGATGAATGTAGTGTCGTTGGCTGCGTATTGAACGCCAGAAGACAACAGTAGTTTCATCGTTTCTGTAGCTTATGTCGTTTAGAAGTTATGGGCAGAATAACACAAAAAAAAAACAACGGTAAAATCTTCTATATTGAATATATTTTCTTTGTTGAATATCTTCTCAACCGAGCATCAGATCGGGATGAATGTGGTGTCGTTGGCTACGTATTGAACGCCAAAAGACAACAGTAGTTTCATCGTTTCTGTAGCTTAGGTGGTTTAGAAGTTATGGGCAGTATAACACAAAAAAAAACAACGGTAAAATCTTCTATATTGAATATATTTTCTTTGTTGAATATCTTCTCAACCGAGCATCAGATCGGGATGAATGTAGTGTCGTTGGCTGCGTATTGAACGCCAGAAGACAACAGTAGTTTCATCGTTTCTGTAGCTTATGTCGTTTAGAAGTTATGGGCAGAATAACACAAAAAAAAAACAACGGTAAAATCTTCTATATTGAATATATTTTCTTTGTTGAATATCTTCTCAACCGAGCATCAGATCGGGATGAATGTGGTGTCGTTGGCTGCGTATTGAACGCCAAAAGACAACAGTAGTTTCATCGTTTCTGTAGCTTAAGTCGTTTAGAAGTTATGGGCAGAATAACCCAAAAAAAACAACGGTAAAATCTTCTATATTGAATATATTTTCTTTGTTGAATATCTTCTCAACCGAGCATCAAATCGGGATGAATGTGGTGTCGTTGGCTGCGTATTGAACGCCAGAAGACAACAGTAGTTTCATCGTTTCTGTAGCTTAAGTCGTTTAGAAGTTATGGGCAGAATAACACAAAAAAAACAACGGTAAAATCTTCTATATTGAATATATTTTCTATATTGAATATATTTTCTTTGTTGAATATCTTCTCAACCGAGCATCAGATCGGGATGAATGTGGTGTCGTTGGCTACGTATTGAACGCCAAAAGACAACAGTAGTTTCATCGTTTCTGTAGCTTAGGTGGTTTAGAAGTTATGGGCAGAATAACACAAAAAAAAACAACGGTAAAATCTTCTTTATTGAATATATTTTCTTTGTTGAATATCTTCTCAACCGAGCATCAGATCGGGATGAATGTGGTGTCGTTGGCTGCGTATTGAACGCCAGAAGACAACAGTAGTTTCATCGTTTCTGTAGCTTAAGTCGTTTAGAAGTTATGGGCAGAATAACACAAAAAAAACAACGGTAAAATCTTCTATATTGAATATATTTTCTTTGTTGAATATCTTCTCAACCGAGCATCAGATCGGGATGAATGTGGTGTCGTTGGCTGCGTATTGAACGCCAAAAGACAACAGTAGTTTCATCGTTTCTGTAGCTTAGGTGGTTTAGAAGTTATGGGCAGTAAAACACAAAAAAAAACAACGGTAAAATCTTCTATATTGAATATATTTTCTTTGTTGAATATCTTCTCAACCGAGCATCAGATCGGGATGAATGTGGTGTCGTTGGCTGCGTATTGAACGCCAGAAGACAACAGTAGTTTCATCGTTTCTGTAGCTTAAGTCGTTTAGAAGTTATGGGCAGAATAACACAAAAAAAACAACGGTAAAATCTTCTATATTGAATATATTTTCTTTGTTGAATATCTTCTCAACCGAGCATCAGATCGGGATGAATGTGGTGTCGTTGGCTGCGTATTGAACGCCAAAAGACAACAGTAGTTTCATCGTTTCTGTAGCTTAGGTGGTTTAGAAGTTATGGGCAGTATAACACAAAAAAAAACACCGGTAAAATCTTCTATATTGAATATAATTTCTTTGTTGAATATCTTCTCAACCGAGCATCAGATCGGGATGAATGTGGTGTCGTTGGCTGCGTATTGAACGCCAGAAGACAACAGTAGTTTCATCGTTTCTGTAGCTTAAGTCGTTTAGAAGTTATGGGCAGAATAACACAAAAAAAACAACGGTAAAATCTTTTATATTGAATATATTTTCTTTGTTGAATATCTTCTCAACCGAGCATCAGATCGGGATGAATGTGGTGTCGTTGGCTGCGTATTGAACGCCAAAAGACAACAGTAGTTTCATCGTTTCTGTAGCTTAGGTGGTTTAGAAGTTATGGGCAGTATAACACAAAAAAAAACAACGGTAAAATCTTCTATATTGAATATATTTTCTTTGTTGAATATCTTCTCAACCGAGCATCAGATCGGGATGAATGTAGTGTCGTTGGCTGCGTATTGAACGCCAGAAGACAACAGTAGTTTCATCGTTTCTGTAGCTTATGTCGTTTAGAAGTTATGGGCAGAATAACACAAAAAAAAAACAACGGTAAAATCTTCTATATTGAATATATTTTCTTTGTTGAATATCTTCTCAACCGAGCATCAGATCGGGATGAATGTGGTGTCGTTGGCTGCGTATTGAACGCCAAAAGACAACAGTAGTTTCATCGTTTCTGTAGCTTAAGTGGTTTAGAAGTTATGGGCAGAATAACACAAAAAAAAACAACGGTAAAATCTTCTATATTGAATATATTTTCTTTGTTGAATATCTTCTCAACCGAGCATCAGATCGGGATGAATGTGGTGTCGTTGGCTACGTATTGAACGCCAAAAGACAACAGTAGTTTCATCGTTTCTGTAGCTTAGGTGGTTTAGAAGTTATGGGCAGTATAACACAAAAAAAACAACGGTAAAATCTTCTATATTGAATATATTTTCTTTGTTGAATATCTTCTCAACCGAGCATCAGATCGGGATGAATGTGGTGTCGTTGGCTGCGTATTGAACGCCAGAAGACAACAGTAGTTTCATCGTTTCTGTAGCTTAAGTCGTTTAGAAGTTATGGGCAGAATAACACAAAAAAAACAACGGTAAAATCTTCTATATTGAATATATTTTCTTTGTTGAATATCTTCTCAACCGAGCATCAGATCGGGATGAATGTAGTGTCGTTGGCTGCGTATTTAACGCCGGAAGACAACAGTAGTTTCATCGTTTCTGTAGCTTAGGTGGTTTAGAAGTTATGGGCAGTATAACACAAAAAAAAACAACGGTAAAATCTTCTATATTGAATATATTTTCTTTGTTGAATATCTTCTCAACCGAGCATCAGATCGGGATGAATGTGGTGTCGTTGGCTGCGTATTGAACGCCAGAAGACAACAGTAGTTTCATCGTTTCTGTAGCTTAAGTCGTTTAGAAGTTATGGGCAGAATAACACAAAAAAAACAACGGTAAAATCTTCTATATTGAATATATTTTCTTTGTTGAATATCTTCTCAACCGAGCATCAAATCGCGATGAATGTGGTGTCATTGGCTGCGTATTGAACGCCAAAAGACAACAGTAGTTTCATCGTTTCTGTAGCTTAGGTGGTTTAGAAGTTATGGGCAGTATAACACAAAAAAAAACAACGGTAAAATCTTCTATATTGAATATATTTTCTTTGTTGAATATCTTCTCAACCGAGCATCAGATCGGGATGAATGTAGTGTCGTTGGCTGCGTATTGAACGCCAGAAGACAACAGTAGTTTCATCGTTTCTGTAGCTTATGTCGTTTAGAAGTTATGGGCAGAATAACACAAAAAAAAAACAACGGTAAAATCTTCTATATTGAATATATTTTCTTTGTTGAATATCTTCTCAACCGAGCATCAGATCGGGATGAATGTGGTGTCGTTGGCTGCGTATTGAACGCCAAAAGACAACAGTAGTTTCATCGTTTCTGTAGCTTAAGTGGTTTAGAAGTTATGGGCAGAATAACACAAAAAAAAACAACGGTAAAATCTTCTATATTGAATATATTTTCTTTGTTGAATATCTTCTCAACCGAGCATCAAATCGGGATGAATGTGGTGTCATTGGCTGCGTATTGAACGCCAAAAGACAACAGTAGTTTCATCGTTTCTGTAGCTTAGGTGGTTTAGAAGTTATGGGCAGTATAACACAAAAAAAAACAACGGTAAAATCTTCTATATTGAATATATTTTCTTTGTTGAATATCTTCTCAACCGAGCATCAGATCGGGATGAATGTGGTGTCGTTGGCTGCGTATTGAACGCCAGAAGACAACAGTAGTTTCATCGTTTCTGTAGCTTAAGTCGTTTAGAAGTTATGGGCAGAATAACACAAAAAAAACAACGGTAAAATCTTCTATATTGAATATATTTTCTTTGTTGAATATCTTCTCAACCGAGCATCAGATCGGGATGAATGTGGTGTCGTTGGCTACGTATTGAACGCCAAAAGACAACAGTAGTTTCATCGTTTCTGTAGCTTAGGTGGTTTAGAAGTTATGGGCAGTATAACACAAAAAAAAACAACGGTAAAATCTTCTATATTGAATATATTTTCTTTGTTGAATATCTTCTCAACCGAGCATCAGATCGGGATGAATGTGGTGTCGTTGGCTGCGTATTGAACGCCAAAAGACAACAGTAGTTTCATCGTTTCTGTAGCTTAAGTGGTTTAGAAGTTATGGGCAGAATAACACAAAAAAAAACAACGGTAAAATCTTCTATATTGAATATATTTTCTTTGTTGAATATCTTCTCAACCGAGCATCAGATCGGGATGAATGTGGTGTCGTTGGCTGCGTATTGAACGCCAGAAGACAACAGTAGTTTCATCGTTTCTGTAGCTTAAGTCGTTTAGAAGTTATGGGCAGAATAACACAAAAAAAACAACGGTAAAATCTTCTATATTGAATATATTTTCTTTGTTGAATATCTTCTCAACCGAGCATCAGATCGGGATGAATGTGGTGTCGTTGGCTGCGTATTGAACGCCAGAAGACAACAGTAGTTTCATCGTTTCTGTAGCTTAGGTGGTTTAGAAGTTATGGGCAGTATAACACAAAAAAAAACAACGGTAAAATCTTCTATATTGAATATATTTTCTTTGTTGAATATCTTCTCAACCGAGCATCAGATCGGGATGAATGTAGTGTCGTTGGCTGCGTATTGAACGCCGGAAGACAACAGTAGTTTCATCGTTTCTGTAGCTTATGTCGTTTAGAAGTTATGGGCAGAATAACACACAAAAAAAACAACGGTAAAATCTTCTATATTGAATATATTTTCTTTGTTGAATATCTTCTCAACCGAGCATCAGATCGGGATGAATGTGGTGTCGTTGGCTGCGTATTGAACGCCAGAAGACAACAGTAGTTTCATCGTTTCTGTAGCTTAAGTCGTTTAGAAGTTATGGGCAGAATAACACAAAAAAAACAACGGTAAAATCTTCTTTATTGAATATATTTTCTTTGTTGAATATCTTCTCAACCGAGCATCAGATCGGGATGAATGTGGTGTCGTTGGCTACGTATTGAACGCCAAAAGACAACAGTAGTTTCATCGTTTCTGTAGCTTAGGTGGTTTAGAAGTTATGGGCAGTATAACACAAAAAAAAACAACGGTAAAATCTTCTATATTGAATATATTTTCTTTGTTGAATATCTTCTCAACCGAGCATCAGATCGGGATGAATGTAGTGTCGTTGGCTGCGTATTGAACGCCGGAAGACAACAGTAGTTTCATCGTTTCTGTAGCTTAAGTCGTTTAGAAGTTATGGGCAGAATAACACAAAAAAAACAACGGTAAAATCTTCTATATTGAATATATTTTCTTTGTTGAATATCTTCTCAACCGAGCATCAGATCGGGATGAATGTGGTGTCGTTGGCTGCGTATTGAACGCCAGAAGACAACAGTAGTTTCATCGTTTCTGTAGCTTAGGTGGTTTAGAAGTAATGGGCAGTATAACACAAAAAAAAACAACGGTAAAATCTTCTATATTGAATATATTTTCTTTGTTGAATATCTTCTCAACCGAGCATCAGATCGGGATGAATGTAGTGTCGTTGGCTGCGTATTGAACGCCGGAAGACAACAGTAGTTTCATCGTTTCTGTAGCTTATGTCGTTTAGAAGTTATGGGCAGAATAACACAAAAAAAAAACAACGGTAAAATCTTCTATATTGAATATATTTTCTTTGTTGAATATCTTCTCAACCGAGCATCAGATCGGGATGAATGTGGTGTCGTTGGCTGCGTATTGAACGCCAGAAGACAACAGTAGTTTCATCGTTTCTGTAGCTTAAGTCGTTTAGAAGTTATGGGCAGAATAACACAAAAAAAACAACGGTAAAATCTTCTTTATTGAATATATTTTCTTTGTTGAATATCTTCTCAACCGAGCATCAGATCGGGATGAATGTAGTGTCGTTGGCTGCGTATTGAACGCCGGAAGACAACAGTAGTTTCATCGTTTCTGTAGCTTAAGTCGTTTAGAAGTTATGGGCAGAATAACACAAAAAAAACAACGGTAAAATCTTCTATATTGAATATATTTTCTTTGTTGAATATCTTCTCAACCGAGCATCAGATCGGGATGAATGTGGTGTCGTTGGCTGCGTATTGAACGCCAGAAGACAACAGTAGTTTCATCGTTTCTGTAGCTTAGGTCGTTTAGAAGTTATGGGCAGTATAACACAAAAAAAACAACGGTAAAATCTTCTATATTGAATATATTTTCTTTGTTGAATATCTTCTCAACCGAGCATCAGATCGGGATGAATGTAGTGTCGTTGGCTGCGTATTGAACGCCGGAAGACAACAGTAGTTTCATCGTTTCTGTAGCTTATGTCGTTTAGAAGTTATGGGCAGAATAACACAAAAAAAAAACAACGGTAAAATCTTCTATATTGAATATATTTTCTTTGTTGAATATCTTCTCAACCGTGCATCAGATCGGGATGAATGTGGTGTCGTTGGCTGCGTATTGAACGCCAGAAGACAACAGTAGTTTCATCGTTTCTGTAGCTTAAGTCGTTTAGAAGTTATGGGCAGAATAACACAAAAAAACAACGGTAAAATCTTCTTTATTGAATATATTTTCTTTGTTGAATATCTTCTCAACCGAGCATCAGATCGGGATGAATGTGGTGTCGTTGGCTACGTATTGAACGCCAAAAGACAACAGTAGTTTCATCGTTTCTGTAGCTTAGGTGGTTTAGAAGTTATGGGCAGTATAACACAAAAAAAAAAAACGGTAAAATCTTCTATATTGAATATATTTTCTTTGTTGAATATCTTCTCAACCGAGCATCAGATCGGGATGAATGTAGTGTCGTTGGCTGCGTATTGAACGCCGGAAGACAACAGTAGTTTCATCGTTTCTGTAGCTTATGTCGTTTAGAAGTAATGGGCAGAATAACACAAAAAAAAAACAACGGTAAAATCTTCTATATTGAATATATTTTCTTTGTTGAATATCTTCTCAACCGAGCATCAGATCGGGATGAATGTTGTGTCGTTGGCTGCGTATTGAACGCCAAAAGACAACAGTAGTTTCATCGTTTCTGTAGCTTAAGTGGTTTAGAAGTTATGGGCAGAATAACACAAAAAAAAAACGGTAAAATCTTCTATATTGAATATATTTTCTTTGTTGAATATCTTCTCAACCGAGCATCAGATCGGGATGAATGTGGTGTCGTTGGCTGCGTATTGAACGCCAGAAGACAACAGTAGTTTCATCGTTTCTGTAGCTTAAGTCGTTTAGAAGTTATGGGCAGAATAACACAAAAAAAACAACGGTAAAATCTTCTATATTGAATATATTTTCTTTGTTGAATATCTTCTCAACCGAGCATCAGATCGGGATGAATGTGGTGTCGTTGGCTACGTATTGAACGCCAAAAGACAACAGTAGTTTCATCGTTTCTGTAGCTTAGGTGGTTTAGAAGTTATGGGCAGAATAACACAAAAAAAAACAACGGTAAAATCTTCTTTATTGAATATATTTTCTTTGTTGAATATCTTCTCAACCGAGCATCAAATCGGGATGAATGTGGTGTCGTTGGCTGCGTATTGAACGCCAGAAGACAACAGTAGTTTCATCGTTTCTGTAACTTAAGTCGTTTAGAAGTTATGGGCAGAATAACACAACAAAAACAACGGTAAAATCTTCTATATTGAATATATTTTCTTTGTTGAATATCTTCTCAACCGAGCATCAGATCGGGATGAATGTGGTGTCGTTGGCTGCGTATTGAACGCCAGAAGACAACAGTAGTTTCATCGTTTCTGTAGCTTAAGTCGTTTAGAAGTTATGGGCAGAATAACACAAAAAAAACAACGGTAAAATCTTCTATATTGAATATATTTTCTTTGTTGAATATCTTATCAACCGAGCATCAGATCGGGATGAATGTGGTGTCGTTGGCTACGTATTGAACGCCAAAAGACAACAGTAGTTTCATCGTTTCTGTAGCTTAGGTGGTTTAGAAGTTATGGGCAGTATAACACAAAAAAAACAACGGTAAAATCTTCTATATTGAATATATTTTCTTTGTTGAATATCTTCTCAACCGAGCATCAGATCGGGATGAATGTGGTGTCGTTGGCTACGTATTGAACGCCAAAAGACAACAGTAGTTTCATCGTTTCTGTAGCTTAGGTGGTTTAGAAGTTATGGGCAGAATAACACAAAAAAAACAACGGTAAAATCTTCTTTATTGAATATATTTTCTTTGTTGAATATCTTCTCAACCGAGCATCAAATCGGGATGAATGTGGTGTCGTTGGCTGCGTATTGAACGCCAGAAGACAACAGTAGTTTCATCGTTTCTGTAGCTTAAGTCGTTTAGAAGTTATGGGCAGAATAACACAAAAAAAACAACGGTAAAATCTTCTATATTGAATATATTTTCTTTGTTGAATATCTTCTCAACCGAGCATCAGATCGGGATGAATGTGGTGTCGTTGGCTGCGTATTGAACGCCAGAAGACAACAGTAGTTTCATCGTTTCTGTAGCTTAAGTCGTTTAGAAGTTATGGGCAGAATAGCACAAAAAAAACAACGGTAAAATCTTCTATATTGAATATATTTTCTTTGTTGAATATCTTCTCAACCGAGCATCAGATCGGGATGAATGTGGTGTCGTTGGCTACGTATTGACGCCAAAAGACAACAGTAGTTTCATCGTTTCTGTAGCTTAGGTGGTTTAGAAGTTATGGGCAGTATAACACAAAAAAAAAACAACGGTAAAATCTTCTATATTGAATATATTTTCTTTGTTGAATATCTTCTCAACCGAGCATCAGATCGGGATGAATGTGGTGTCGTTGGCTACGTATTAAACGCCAAAAGACAACAGTAGTTTCATCGTTTCTGTAGCTTAGGTGGTTTAGAAGTTATGGGCAGAATAACACAAAAAAAACAACGGTAAAATCTTCTTTATTGAATATATTTTCTTTGTTGAATATCTTCTCAACCGAGCATCAAATCGGGATGAATGTGGTGTCGTTGGCTGCGTATTGAACGCCAGAAGACAACAGTAGTTTCATCGTTTCTGTAGCTTAAGTCGTTTAGAAGTTATGGGCAGAATAACACAAAAAAAACAACGGTAAAATCTTCTATATTGAATATATTTTCTTTGTTGAATATCTTCTCAACCGAGCATCAGATCGGGATGAATGTGGTGTCGTTGGCTGCGTATTGAACGCCAGAAGACAACAGTAGTTTCATCGTTTCTGTAGCTTAAGTCGTTTAGAAGTTATGGGCAGAATAGCACAAAAAAAAACAACGGTAAAATCTTCTATATTGAATATATTTTCTTTGTTGAATATCTTCTCAACCGAGCATCAGATCGGGATGAATGTGGTGTCGTTGGCTACGTATTGAACGCCAAAAGACAACAGTAGTTTCATCGTTTCTGTAGCTTAAGTCGTTTAGAAGTTATGGGCAGAATAACACAAAAAAAACAACGGTAAAATCTTCTATATTGAATATATTTTCTTTGTTGAATATCTTCTCAACCGAGCATCAGATCGGGATGAATGTGGTGTCGTTGGCTGCGTATTGAACGCCAGAAGACAACAGTAGTTTCTGTAGCTTAAGTCGTTTAGAAGTTATGGGCAGAATAACACAAAAAAAACAACGGTAAAATCTTCTATATTGAATATATTTTCTTTGTTGAATATCTTCTCAACCGAGCATCAGATCGGGATGAATGTGGTGTCGTTGGCTACGTATTGAACGCCAAAAGACAACAGTAGTTTCATCGTTTCTGTAGCTTAAGTCGTTTAGAAGTTATGGGCAGAATAACACAAAAAAACAACGGTAAAATCTTCTTTATTGAATATATTTTCTTTGTTGAATATCTTCTCAACCGAGCATCAGATCGGGATGAATGTGGTGTCGTTGGCTACGTATTGAACGCCAGAAGACAACAGTAGTTTCATCGTTTCTGTAGCTTAAGTCGTTTAGAAGTTATGGGCAGAATAACACAAAAAAAACAACGGTAAAATCTTCTATATTGAATATATTTTCTTTGTTGAATATCTTCTCAACCGAGCATCAGATCGGGATGAATGTGGTGTCGTTGGCTGCGTATTGAACGCCAGAAGACAACAGTAGTTTCATCGTTTCTGTAGCTTAAGTCGTTTAGAAGTTATGGGCAGAATAACACAAAAAAAACAACGGTAAAATCTTCTATATTGAATATATTTTCTTTGTTGAATATCTTCTCAACCGAGCATCAGATCGGGATGAATGTGGTGTCGTTGGCTACGTATTGAACGCCAAAAGACAACAGTAGTTTCATCGTTTCTGTAGCTTAAGTCGTTTAGAAGTTATGGGCAGAATAACACAAAAAAAACAACGGTAAAATCTTCTATATTGAATATATTTTCTTTGTTGAATATCTTCTCAACCGAGCATCAGATCGGGATGAATGTGGTGTCGTTGGCTGCGTATTGAACGCCAGAAGACAACAGTAGTTTCATCGTTTCTGTAGCTTAAGTCGTTTAGAAGTTATGGGCAGAATAACACAAAAAAAACAACGGTAAAATCTTCTATATTGAATATATTTTCTTTGTTGAATATCTTCTCAACCGAGCATCAGATCGGGATGAATGTGGTGTCGTTGGCTACGTATTGAACGCCAAAAGACAACAGTAGTTTCATCGTTTCTGTAGCTTAAGTGGTTTAGAAGTTATGGGCAGTATAACACAAAAAAAACAACGGTAAAATCTTCTATATTGAATATATTTTCTTTGTTGAATATCTTCTCAACCGAGCATCAGATCGGGATGAATGTGGTGTCGTTGGCTGCGTATTGAACGCCAGAAGACAACAGTAGTTTCATCGTTTCTGTAGCTTAAGTCGTTTAGAAGTTATGGGCAGAATAACACAAAAAAACAACGGTAAAATCTTCTTTATTGAATATATTTTCTTTGTTGAATATCTTCTCAACCGAGCATCAGATCGGGATGAATGTGGTGTCGTTGGCTACGTATTGAACGCCAGAAGACAACAGTAGTTTCATCGTTTCTGTAGCTTAAGTCGTTTAGAAGTTATGGGCAGAATAACACAAAAAAAACAACGGTAAAATCTTCTATATTGAATATATTTTCTTTGTTGAATATCTTCTCAACCGAGCATCAGATCGGGATGAATGTGGTGTCGTTGGCTACGTATTGAACGCCAAAAGACAACAGTAGTTTCATCGTTTCTGTAGCTTAGGTGGTTTAGAAGTTATGGGCAGTATAACACAAAAAAAAACAACGGTAAAATCTTCTATATTGAATATATTTTCTTTGTTGAATATCTTATCAACCGAGCATCAGATCGGGATGAATGTGGTGTCGTTGGCTGCGTATTGAACGCCAGAAGACAACAGTAGTTTCATCGTTTCTGTAGCTTAAGTCGTTTAGAAGTTATGGGCAGAATAACACAAAAAAAACAACGGTAAAATCTTCTATATTGAATATATTTTCTTTGTTGAATATCTTCTCAACCGAGCATCAGATCGGGATGAATGTGGTGTCGTTGGCTGCGTATTGAACGCCAAAAGACAACAGTAGTTTCATCGTTTCTGTAGCTTATGTCGTTTAGAAGTTATGGGCAGAATAACACAAAAAAAAAACAACGGTAAAATCTTCTATATTGAATATATTTTCTTTGTTGAATATCTTCTCAACCGAGCATCAGATCGGGATGAATGTGGTGTCGTTGGCTGCGTATTGAACGCCAAAAGACAACAGTAGTTTCATCGTTTCTGTAGCTTAAGTCGTTTAGAAGTTATGGGCAGAATAACACAAAAAAAACAACGGTAAAATCTTCTATATTGAATATATTTTCTTTGTTGAATATCTTCTCAACCGAGCATCAGATCGGGATGAATGTGGTGTCGTTGGCTGCGTATTGAACGCCAGAAGACAACAGTAGTTTCATCGTTTCTGTAGCTTAAGTCGTTTAGAAGTTATGGGCAGAATAACACAAAAAAACAACGGTAAAATCTTCTTTATTGAATATATTTTCTTTGTTGAATATCTTCTCAACCGAGCATCAGATCGGGATGAATGTGGTGTCGTTGGCTACGTATTGAACGCCAGAAGACAACAGTAGTTTCATCGTTTCTGTAGCTTAAGTCGTTTAGAAGTTATGGGCAGAATAACACAAAAAAAACAACGGTAAAATCTTCTATATTGAATATATTTTCTTTGTTGAATATCTTCTCAACCGAGCATCAGATCGGGATGAATGTGGTGTCGTTGGCTGCGTATTGAACGCCAGAAGACAACAGTAGTTTCATCGTTTCTGTAGCTTAAGTCGTTTAGAAGTTATGGGCAGAATAACACAAAAAAAACAACGGTAAAATCTTCTATATTGAATATATTTTCTTTGTTGAATATCTTCTCAACCGAGCATCAGATCGGGATGAATGTGGTGTCGTTGGCTGCGTATTGAACGCCAAAAGACAACAGTAGTTTCATCGTTTCTGTAGCTTAAGTCGTTTAGAAGTTATGGGCAGAATAACACAAAAAAAACAACGGTAAAATCTTCTATATTGAATATATTTTCTTTGTTGAATATCTTCTCAACCGAGCATCAGATCGGGATGAATGTGGTGTCGTTGGCTGCGTATTGAACGCCAGAAGACAACAGTAGTTTCATCGTTTCTGTAGCTTAAGTCGTTTAGAAGTTATGGGCAGAATAGCACAAAAAAAACAACGGTAAAATCTTCTATATTGAATATATTTTCTTTGTTGAATATCTTCTCAACCGAGCATCAGATCGGGATGAATGTGGTGTCGTTGGCTACGTATTGAACGCCAAAAGACAACAGTAGTTTCATCGTTTCTGTAGCTTAAGTCGTTTAGAAGTTATGGGCAGAATAACACAAAAAAAACAACGGTAAAATCTTCTATATTGAATATATTTTCTTTGTTGAATATCTTCTCAACCGAGCATCAGATCGGGATGAATGTGGTGTCGTTGGCTGCGTATTGAACGCCAGAAGACAACAGTAGTTTCTGTAGCTTAAGTCGTTTAGAAGTTATGGGCAGAATAACACAAAAAAAACAACGGTAAAATCTTCTATATTGAATATATTTTCTTTGTTGAATATCTTCTCAACCGAGCATCAGATCGGGATGAATGTGGTGTCGTTGGCTACGTATTGAACGCCAAAAGACAACAGTAGTTTCATCGTTTCTGTAGCTTAAGTCGTTTAGAAGTTATGGGCAGAATAACACAAAAAAAACAACGGTAAAATCTTCTTTATTGAATATATTTTCTTTGTTGAATATCTTCTCAACCGAGCATCAGATCGGGATGAATGTGGTGTCGTTGGCTACGTATTGAACGCCAGAAGACAACAGTAGTTTCATCGTTTCTGTAGCTTAAGTCGTTTAGAAGTTATGGGCAGAATAACACAAAAAAACAACGGTAAAATCTTCTATATTGAATATATTTTCTTTGTTGAATATCTTCTCAACCGAGCATCAGATCGGGATGAATGTGGTGTCGTTGGCTGCGTATTGAACGCCAGAAGACAACAGTAGTTTCATCGTTTCTGTAGCTTAAGTCGTTTAGAAGTTATGGGCAGAATAACACAAAAAAAACAACGGTAAAATCTTCTATATTGAATATATTTTCTTTGTTGAATATCTTCTCAACCGAGCATCAGATCGGGATGAATGTGGTGTCGTTGGCTACGTATTGAACGCCAAAAGACAACAGTAGTTTCATCGTTTCTGTAGCTTAAGTCGTTTAGAAGTTATGGGCAGAATAACACAAAAAAAACAACGGTAAAATCTTCTATATTGAATATATTTTCTTTGTTGAATATCTTCTCAACCGAGCATCAGATCGGGATGAATGTGGTGTCGTTGGCTGCGTATTGAACGCCAGAAGACAACAGTAGTTTCATCGTTTCTGTAGCTTAAGTCGTTTAGAAGTTATGGGCAGAATAACACAAAAAAAACAACGGTAAAATCTTCTATATTGAATATATTTTCTTTGTTGAATATCTTCTCAACCGAGCATCAGATCGGGATGAATGTGGTGTCGTTGGCTACGTATTGAACGCCAAAAGACAACAGTAGTTTCATCGTTTCTGTAGCTTAAGTGGTTTAGAAGTTATGGGCAGTATAACACAAAAAAAACAACGGTAAAATCTTCTATATTGAATATATTTTCTTTGTTGAATATCTTCTCAACCGAGCATCAGATCGGGATGAATGTGGTGTCGTTGGCTGCGTATTGAACGCCAGAAGACAACAGTAGTTTCATCGTTTCTGTAGCTTAAGTCGTTTAGAAGTTATGGGCAGAATAACACAAAAAAACAACGGTAAAATCTTCTTTATTGAATATATTTTCTTTGTTGAATATCTTCTCAACCGAGCATCAGATCGGGATGAATGTGGTGTCGTTGGCTACGTATTGAACGCCAGAAGACAACAGTAGTTTCATCGTTTCTGTAGCTTAAGTCGTTTAGAAGTTATGGGCAGAATAACACAAAAAAAACAACGGTAAAATCTTCTATATTGAATATATTTTCTTTGTTGAATATCTTCTCAACCGAGCATCAGATCGGGATGAATGTGGTGTCGTTGGCTACGTATTGAACGCCAAAAGACAACAGTAGTTTCATCGTTTCTGTAGCTTAGGTGGTTTAGAAGTTATGGGCAGTATAACACAAAAAAAAACAACGGTAAAATCTTCTATATTGAATATATTTTCTTTGTTGAATATCTTATCAACCGAGCATCAGATCGGGATGAATGTGGTGTCGTTGGCTGCGTATTGAACGCCAGAAGACAACAGTAGTTTCATCGTTTCTGTAGCTTAAGTCGTTTAGAAGTTATGGGCAGAATAACACAAAAAAAACAACGGTAAAATCTTCTATATTGAATATATTTTCTTTGTTGAATATCTTCTCAACCGAGCATCAGATCGGGATGAATGTGGTGTCGTTGGCTGCGTATTGAACGCCAAAAGACAACAGTAGTTTCATCGTTTCTGTAGCTTATGTCGTTTAGAAGTTATGGGCAGAATAACACAAAAAAAAAAACAACGGTAAAATCTTCTATATTGAATATATTTTCTTTGTTGAATATCTTCTCAACCGAGCATCAGATCGGGATGAATGTGGTGTCGTTGGCTGCGTATTGAACGCCAAAAGACAACAGTAGTTTCATCGTTTCTGTAGCTTAAGTCGTTTAGAAGTTATGGGCAGAATAACACAAAAAAAACAACGGTAAAATCTTCTATATTGAATATATTTTCTTTGTTGAATATCTTCTCAACCGAGCATCAGATCGGGATGAATGTGGTGTCGTTGGCTGCGTATTGAACGCCAGAAGACAACAGTAGTTTCATCGTTTCTGTAGCTTAAGTCGTTTAGAAGTTATGGGCAGAATAACACAAAAAAACAACGGTAAAATCTTCTATATTGAATATATTTTCTTTGTTGAATATCTTCTCAACCGAGCATCAGATCGGGATGAATGTGGTGTCGTTGGCTACGTATTGAACGCCAGAAGACAACAGTAGTTTCATCGTTTCTGTAGCTTAAGTCGTTTAGAAGTTATGGGCAGAATAACACAAAAAAAACAACGGTAAAATCTTCTATATTGAATATATTTTCTTTGTTGAATATCTTCTCAACCGAGCATCAGATCGGGATGAATGTGGTGTCGTTGGCTGCGTATTGAACGCCAGAAGACAACAGTAGTTTCATCGTTTCTGTAGCTTAAGTCGTTTAGAAGTTATGGGCAGAATAACACAAAAAAAACAACGGTAAAATCTTCTATATTGAATATATTTTCTTTGTTGAATATCTTCTCAACCGAGCATCAGATCGGGATGAATGTGGTGTCGTTGGCTGCGTATTGAACGCCAAAAGACAACAGTAGTTTCATCGTTTCTGTAGCTTAAGTCGTTTAGAAGTTATGGGCAGAATAACACAAAAAAAACAACGGTAAAATCTTCTATATTGAATATATTTTCTTTGTTGAATATCTTCTCAACCGAGCATCAGATCGGGATGAATGTGGTGTCGTTGGCTGCGTATTGAACGCCAGAAGACAACAGTAGTTTCATCGTTTCTGTAGCTTAAGTCGTTTAGAAGTTATGGGCAGAATAACACAAAAAAAACAACGGTAAAATCTTCTATATTGAATATATTTTCTTTGTTGAATATCTTCTCAACCGAGCATCAGATCGGGATGAATGTGGTGTCGTTGGCTGCGTATTGAACGCCAAAAGACAACAGTAGTTTCATCGTTTCTGTAGCTTAAGTCGTTTAGAAGTTATGGGCAGAATAACACAAAAAAAACAACGGTAAAATCTTCTATATTGAATATATTTTCTTTGTTGAATATCTTCTCAACCGAGCATCAGATCGGGATGAATGTGGTGTCGTTGGCTGCGTATTGAACGCCAGAAGACAACAGTAGTTTCATCGTTTCTGTAGCTTAAGTCGTTTAGAAGTTATGGGCAGAATAACACAAAAAAAACAACGGTAAAATCTTCTATATTGAATATATTTTCTTTGTTGAATATCTTCTCAACCGAGCATCAGATCGGGATGAATGTGGTGTCGTTGGCTACGTATTGAACGCCAAAAGACAACAGTAGTTTCATCGTTTCTGTAGCTTAAGTAGTTTAGAAGTTATGGGCAGTATAACACAAAAAAAAACAACGGTAAAATCTTCTATATTGAATATATTTTCTTTGTTGAATATCTTCTCAACCGAGCATCAGATCGGGATGAATGTGGTGTCGTTGGCTGCGTATTGAACGCCAGAAGACAACAGTAGTTTCATCGTTTCTGTAGCTTAAGTCGTTTAGAAGTTATGGGCAGAATAACACAAAAAAACAACGGTAAAATCTTCTTTATTGAATATATTTTCTTTGTTGAATATCTTCTCAACCGAGCATCAGATCGGGATGAATGTGGTGTCGTTGGCTGCGTATTGAACGCCAAAAGACAACAGTAGTTTCATCGTTTCTGTAGCTTAAGTCGTTTAGAAGTTATGGGCAGAATAACACAAAAAAAACAACGGTAAAATCTTCTATATTGAATATATTTTCTTTGTTGAATATCTTCTCAACCGAGCATCAGATCGGGATGAATGTGGTGTCGTTGGCTACGTATTGAACGCCAAAAGACAACAGTAGTTTCATCGTTTCTGTAGCTTAGGTGGTTTAGAAGTTATGGGCAGTATAACACAAAAAAAACAACGGTAAAATCTTCTATATTGAATATATTTTCTTTGTTGAATATCTTCTCAACCGAGCATCAGATCGGGATGAATGTGGTGTCGTTGGCTGCGTATTGAACGCCAGAAGACAACAGTAGTTTCATCGTTTCTGTAGCTTAAGTCGTTTAGAAGTTATGGGCAGAATAACACAAAAAAAACAACGGTAAAATCTTCTATATTGAATATATTTTCTTTGTTGAATATCTTCTCAACCGAGCATCAGATCGGGATGAATGTGGTGTCGTTGGCTGCGTATTGAACGCCAAAAGACAACAGTAGTTTCATCGTTTCTGTAGCTTATGTCGTTTAGAAGTTATGGGCAGAATAACACAAAAAAAAAACAACGGTAAAATCTTCTATATTGAATATATTTTCTTTGTTGAATATCTTCTCAACCGAGCATCAGATCGGGATGAATGTGGTGTCGTTGGCTGCGTATTGAACGCCAAAAGACAACAGTAGTTTCATCGTTTCTGTAGCTTAAGTCGTTTAGAAGTTATGGGCAGAATAACACAAAAAAAACAACGGTAAAATCTTCTATATTGAATATATTTTCTTTGTTGAATATCTTCTCAACCGAGCATCAGATCGGGATGAATGTGGTGTCGTTGGCTGCGTATTGAACGCCAGAAGACAACAGTAGTTTCATCGTTTCTGTAGCTTAAGTCGTTTAGAAGTTATGGGCAGAATAACACAAAAAAAACAACGGTAAAATCTTCTATATTGAATATATTTTCTTTGTTGAATATCTTCTCAACCGAGCATCAGATCGGGATGAATGTGGTGTCGTTGGCTACGTATTGAACGCCAGAAGACAACAGTAGTTTCATCGTTTCTGTAGCTTAAGTCGTTTAGAAGTTATGGGCAGAATAACACAAAAAAAACAACGGTAAAATCTTCTATATTGAATATATTTTCTTTGTTGAATATCTTCTCAACCGAGCATCAGATCGGGATGAATGTGGTGTCGTTGGCTACGTATTGAACGCCAGAAGACAACAGTAGTTTCATCGTTTCTGTAGCTTAAGTCGTTTAGAAGTTATGGGCAGAATAACACAAAAAAAACAACGGTAAAATCTTCTATATTGAATATATTTTCTTTGTTGAATATCTTCTCAACCGAGCATCAGATCGGGATGAATGTGGTGTCGTTGGCTGCGTATTGAACGCCAAAAGACAACAGTAGTTTCATCGTTTCTGTAGCTTAAGTCGTTTAGAAGTTATGGGCAGAATAACACAAAAAAAACAACGGTAAAATCTTCTATATTGAATATATTTTCTTTGTTGAATATCTTCTCAACCGAGCATCAGATCGGGATGAATGTGGTGTCGTTGGCTGCGTATTGAACGCCAGAAGACAACAGTAGTTTCATCGTTTCTGTAGCTTAAGTCGTTTAGAAGTTATGGGCAGAATAACACAAAAAAAACAACGGTAAAATCTTCTATATTGAATATATTTTCTTTGTTGAATATCTTCTCAACCGAGCATCAGATCGGGATGAATGTGGTGTCGTTGGCTACGTATTGAACGCCAAAAGACAACAGTAGTTTCATCGTTTCTGTAGCTTAGGTGGTTTAGAAGTTATGGGCAGTATAACACAAAAAAAACAACGGTAAAATCTTCTATATTGAATATATTTTCTTTGTTGAATATCTTCTCAACCGAGCATCAGATCGGGATGAATGTGGTGTCGTTGGCTGCGTATTGAACGCCAGAAGACAACAGTAGTTTCATCGTTTCTGTAGCTTAAGTCGTTTAGAAGTTATGGGCAGAATAACACAAAAAAACAACTGTAAAATCTTCTTTATTGAATATATTTTCTTTGTTGAATATCTTCTCAACCGAGCATCAGATCGGGATGAATGTGGTGTCGTTGGCTACGTATTGAACGCCAGAAGACAACAGTAGTTTCATCGTTTCTGTAGCTTAAGTCGTTTAGAAGTTATGGGCAGAATAACACAAAAAAAACAACGGTAAAATCTTCTATATTGAATATATTTTCTTTGTTGAATATCTTCTCAACCGAGCATCAGATCGGGGTGAATGTGGTGTCGTTGGCTGCGTATTGAACGCCAGAAGACAACAGTAGTTTCATCGTTTCTGTAGCTTAAGTCGTTTAGAAGTTATGGGCAGAATAACACAAAAAAAAACAACGGTAAAATCTTCTATATTGAATATATTTTCTTTGTTGAATATCTTCTCAACCGAGCATCAGATCGGGATGAATGTGGTGTCGTTGGCTGCGTATTGAACGCCAAAAGACAACAGTAGTTTCATCGTTTCTGTAGCTTAAGTCGTTTAGAAGTTATGGGCAGAATAACACAAAAAAAACAACGGTAAAATCTTCTATATTGAATATATTTTCTTTGTTGAATATCTTCTCAACCGAGCATCAGATCGGGATGAATGTGGTGTCGTTGGCTGCGTATTGAACGCCAGAAGACAACAGTAGTTTCATCGTTTCTGTAGCTTAAGTCGTTTAGAAGTTATGGGCAGAATAACACAAAAAAAACAACGGTAAAATCTTCTATATTGAATATATTTTCTTTGTTGAATATCTTCTCAACCGAGCATCAGATCGGGATGAATGTGGTGTCGTTGGCTACGTATTGAACGCCAAAAGACAACAGTAGTTTCATCGTTTCTGTAGCTTAGGTGGTTTAGAAGTTATGGGCAGTATAACACAAAAAAAACAACGGTAAAATCTTCTATATTGAATATATTTTCTTTGTTGAATATCTTCTCAACCGAGCATCAGATCGGGATGAATGTGGTGTCGTTGGCTGCGTATTGAACGCCAGAAGACAACAGTAGTTTCATCGTTTCTGTAGCTTAAGTCGTTTAGAAGTTATGGGCAGAATAACACAAAAAAAACAACGGTAAAATCTTCTATATTGAATATATTTTCTTTGTTGAATATCTTCTCAACCGAGCATCAGATCGGGATGAATGTGGTGTCGTTGGCTGCGTATTGAACGCCAAAAGACAACAGTAGTTTCATCGTTTCTGTAGCTTATGTCGTTTAGAAGTTATGGGCAGAATAACACAAAAAAAAAACAACGGTAAAATCTTCTATATTGAATATATTTTCTTTGTTGAATATCTTCTCAACCGAGCATCAGATCGGGATGAATGTGGTGTCGTTGGCTGCGTATTGAACGCCAAAAGACAACAGTAGTTTCATCGTTTCTGTAGCTTAAGTCGTTTAGAAGTTATGGGCAGAATAACACAAAAAAAACAACGGTAAAATCTTCTATATTGAATATATTTTCTTTGTTGAATATCTTCTCAACCGAGCATCAGATCGGGATGAATGTGGTGTCGTTGGCTGCGTATTGAACGCCAGAAGACAACAGTAGTTTCATCGTTTCTGTAGCTTAAGTCGTTTAGAAGTTATGGGCAGAATAACACAAAAAAACAACGGTAAAATCTTCTTTATTGAATATATTTTCTTTGTTGAATATCTTCTCAACCGAGCATCAGATCGGGATGAATGTGGTGTCGTTGGCTGCGTATTGAACGCCAGAAGACAACAGTAGTTTCATCGTTTCTGTAGCTTAAGTCGTTTAGAAGTTATGGGCAGAATAACACAAAAAAAAACAACGGTAAAATCTTCTATATTGAATATATTTTCTTTGTTGAATATCTTCTCAACCGAGCATCAGATCGGGATGAATGTGGTGTCGTTGGCTGCGTATTGAACGCCAGAAGACAACAGTAGTTTCATCGTTTCTGTAGCTTAAGTCGTTTAGAAGTTATGGGCAGAATAACACAAAAAAAACAACGGTAAAATCTTCTATATTGAATATATTTTCTTTGCTGAATATCTTCTCAACCGAGCATCAGATCGGGATGAATGTGGTGTCGTTGGCTACGTATTGAACGCCAAAAGACAACAGTAGTTTCATCGTTTCTGTAGCTTAAGTCGTTTAGAAGTTATGGGCAGAATAACACAAAAAAAACAACGGTAAAATCTTCTATATTGAATATATTTTCTTTGTTGAATATCTTCTCAACCGAGCATCAGATCGGGATGAATGTGGTGTCGTTGGCTGCGTATTGAACGCCAGAAGACAACAGTAGTTTCATCGTTTCTGTAGCTTAAGTCGTTTAGAAGTTATGGGCAGAATAACACAAAAAAAAAACGGTAAAATCTTCTATATTGAATATATTTTCTTTGTTGAATATCTTCTCAACCGAGCATCAGATCGGGATGAATGTGGTGTCGTTGGCTACGTATTGAACGCCAAAAGACAACAGTAGTTTCATCGTTTCTGTAGCTTAGGTGGTTTAGAAGTTATGGGCAGTATAACACAAAAAAAAACAACGGTAAAATCTTCTATATTGAATATATTTTCTTTGTTGAATATCTTCTCAACCGAGCATCAGATCGGGATGAATGTAGTGTCGTTGGCTGCGTATTGAACGCCAGAAGACAACAGTAGTTTCATCGTTTCTGTAGCTTATGTCGTTTAGAAGTTATGGGCAGAATAACACAAAAAAAACAACGGTAAAATCTTCTATATTGAATATATTTTCTTTGTTGAATATCTTCTCAACCGAGCATCAGATCGGGATGAATGTGGTGTCGTTGGCTGCGTATTGAACGCCAAAAGACAACAGTAGTTTCATCGTTTCTGTAGCTTAAGTGGTTTAGAAGTTATGGGGAGAATAACACAAAAAAAACAACGGTAAAATCTTCTATATTGAATATATTTTCTTTGTTGAATATCTTCTCAACCGAGCGTCAGATCGGGATGAATGTAGTGTCGTTGGCTGCGTATTGAACGCCAGAAGACAACAGTAGTTTCATCGTTTCTGTAGCTTAAGTCGTTTAGAAGTTATGGGCAGAATAACACAAAAAAACAACGGTAAAGTCTTCTATATTGAATATATTTTCTTTGTTGAATATCTTCTCAACCGAGCATCAGATCGGGATGAATGTGGTGTCGTTGGCTACGTATTGAACGCCAAAAGACAACAGTAGTTTCATCGTTTCTGTAGCTTAAGTGGTTTAGAAGTTATGGGCAGAATAACACAAAAAAACAACGGTAAAATCTTCTATATTGAATATATTTTCTTTGTTGAATATCTTCTCAACCGAGCATCAGATCGGGATGAATGTGGTGTCGTTGGCTGCGTCTTGAACGCCAAAAGACATCAGTAGTTTCATCGTTTCTGTACCTTAAGTGGTTTAGAAGTTATGGGCAGAATAACACAAAAAAAACAACGGTAAAATCTTCTATATTGAAAATATTTTCTTTGTTGAATATCTTCTCAACCGAGCATCAGATCGGGATGAATGTGGTGTCGTTGGCTGCGTATTGAACGCCAAAAGACATCAGTAGTTTCATCGTTTCTGTAGCTTAGGTGGTTTAGAAGTTTGTTGAATATCTTCTCAACCGAGCATCAGATCGGGATGAATGTGGTGTCGTTGGCTACGTATTAAACGCCAAAAGACAACAGTAGTTTCATCGTTTCTGTAGCTTAAGTCGTTTAGAAGTTATGGGCAGAATAACACAAAAAAAACAACGGTAAAATCTTCTATATTGAATATATTTTCTTTGTTGAATATCTTCTCAACCGAGCATCAGATCGGGATGAATGTGGTGTCGTTGGCTGCGTATTGAAAGCCAAAAGACAACAGTAGTTTCATCGTTTCTGTAGCTTAAGTCGTTTAGAAGTTATGGGCAGAATAACACAAAAAAAAAAACGGTAAAATCTTCTATATTGAATATATTTTCTTTGTTGAATATCTTCTCAACCGAGCGTCAGATCGGGATGAATGTAGTGTCGTTGGCTGCGTATTGAACGCCAGAAGACAACAGTAGTTTCATCGTTTCTGTAGCTTAAGTCGTTTAGAAGTTATGGGCAGAATAACACAAAAAAAACAACGGTAAAATCTTCTATACTGAATATATTTTCTTTGTTGAATATCTTCTCAACCGAGCGTCAGATCGGGATGAATGTGGTGTCGTTGGCTACGTATTAAACGCCAAAAGACAACAGTAGTTTCATCGTTTCTGTAGCTTAGGTGGTTAAGAAGTTATGGCCAGAATAACACAAAAAAACAACGGTAAAATCTTCTATATTGAATATATTTTCTTTGTTGAATATCTTCTCAACCGAGCGTCAGATCGGGATGAATGTAGTGTCGTTGGCTGCGTATTGAACGCCAGAAGACAACAGTAGTTTCATCGTTTCTGTAGCTTAAGTCGTTTAGAAGTTATGGGCAGAATAACACAAAAAAACAACGGTAAAGTCTTCTATATTGAATATATTTTCTTTGTTGAATATCTTCTCAACCGAGCATCAGATCGGGATGAATGTGGTGTCGTTGGCTACGTATTGAACGCCAAAAGACAACAGTGGTTTCATCGTTTCTGTAGCTTAAGTGGTTTAGAAGTTATGGGCAGAATAACACAAAAAAAACAACGGTAAAATCTTCTATATTGAATATATTTTCTTTGTTGAATATCTTCTCAACCGAGCATCTGATCGGAATGAATGTGGTGTCGTTGGCTGCGTATTGAACGCCAGAAGACAACAGTAGTTTCATCGTTTCTGTAGCTTAAGTCGTTTAGAAGTTATGGGCAGAATAACACAAAAAAAACAACGGTAAAATCTTCTATATTGAATATATTTTCTTTGTTGAATATCTTCTCAACCGAGCGTCAGATCGGGATGAATGTGGTGTCGTTGGCTGCGTATTGAACGCCAAAAGACAACAGTAGTTTCATCGTTTCTGTAGCTTAAGTGGTTTAGAAGTTATGGGCAGAATAACACAAAAAAAACCAACGGTAAAATCTTCTATATTGAATATATTTTCTTTGTTGAATATCTTCTCAACCGAGCATCAGATCGGGATGAATGTGGTGTCGTTGGCTGCGTATTGAAAGCCAAAAGACAACAGTAGTTTCATCGTTTCTGTAGCTTAAGTGGTTTAGAAGTTATGGGCAGAATAACACAAAAAAAAACAACGGTAAAGTCTTCTATATTGAATATATTTTCTTTGTTGAATATCTTCTCAACCGAGCATCAGATCGGGATGAATGTGGTGTCGTTGGCTACGTATTGAACGCAAAAAGACAACAGTAGTTTCATCGTTTCTGTAGCTTAAGTGGTTTAGAAGTTATGGGCAGAATAACACAAAAAAAACCAACGGTAAAATCTTCTATATTGAATATATTTTCTTTGTTGAATATCTTCTCAACCGAGCATCAGATCGGGATAAATGTGGAGTCATTGGCTGCGTATTGAACGCCAGAAGACAACAGTAGTTTCATCGTTTCTGTAGCTTAAGTGGTTTAGAAGTTATGGGCAGAATAACACAAAAAAAGCCAACGTCAGATCGGGATGAATGTAGTGTCGTTGGCTGCGTATTGAACGCCAGAAGACAACAGTAGTTTCATCGTTTCTGTAGCTTAAGTCGTTTAGAAGTTATGGGCAGAATAACACAAAAAAAACAACGGTAAAATCTTCTATACTGAATATATTTTCTTTGTTGAATATCTTCTCAACCGAGCGTCAGATCGGGATGAATGTGGTGTCGTTGGCTACGTATTAAACGCCAAAAGACAACAGTAGTTTCATCGTTTCTGTAGCTTAGGTGGTTTAGAAGTTATGGCCAGAATAACACAAAAAAACAACGGTAAAATCTTCTATATTGAATATATTTTCTTTGTTGAATATCTTCTCAACCGAGCGTCAGATCGGGATGAATGTAGTGTCGTTGGCTGCGTATTGAACGCCAGAAGACAACAGTAGTTTCATCGTTTCTGTAGCTTAAGTCGTTTAGAAGTTATGGGCAGAATAACACAAAAAAACAACGGTAAAGTCTTCTATATTGAATATATTTTCTTTGTTGAA
Source organism: Drosophila rufa (assembly GCA_018153105.1). NCBI lineage: Eukaryota > Metazoa > Arthropoda > Insecta > Diptera > Drosophilidae > Drosophila > Drosophila rufa. The sequence goes on along the minus strand of JAECXS010000162.1, from coordinate 84,417 downwards.
TATCTTCTCAACCGAGCATCAGATCGGGATGAATGTGGTGTCGTTGGCTACGTATTGAACGCCAAAAGACAACAGTGGTTTCATCGTTTCTGTAGCTTAAGTGGTTTAGAAGTTATGGGCAGAATAACACAAAAAAAACAACGGTAAAATCTTCTATATTGAATATATTTTCTTTGTTGAATATCTTCTCAACCGAGCATCAGATCGGGATGAATGTGGTGTCGTTGGCTGCGTATTGAACGCCAGAAGACAACAGTAGTTTCATCGTTTCTGTAGCTTAAGTCGTTTAGAAGTTATGGGCAGAATAACACAAAAAAAACAACGGTAAAATCTTCTATATTGAATATATTTTCTTTGTTGAATATCTTCTCAACCGAGCATCAGATCGGGATGAATGTGGTGTCGTTGGCTGCGTATTGAACGCCAAAAGACAACAGTAGTTTCATCGTTTCTGTAGCTTAAGTGGTTTAGAAGTTATGGGCAGAATAACACAAAAAACACCAACGGTAAAATCTTCTATATTGAATATATTTTCTTTGTTGAATATCTTCTCAACCGAGCATCAGATCGGGATGAATGTGGTGTCGTTGGCTGCGTATTGAATGCCAAAAGACAACAGTAGTTTCATCGTTTCTGTAGCTTAAGTCGTTTAGAAGTTATGGGCAGAAAAACACAAAAAAAACAACGGTAAAATCTTCTATATTGAATATATTTTCTTTGTTGAATATCTTCTCAACCGAGCGTCAGATCGGGATGAATGTAGTGTCGTTGGCTGCGTATTGAACGCCAGAAGACAACAGTAGTTTCATCGTTTCTGTAGCTTAAGTCGTTTAGAAGTTATGGGCAGAATAACACAAAAAAAAACAACGGTAAAGTCTTCTATATTGAATATATTTTCTTTGTTGAATATCTTCTCAACCGAGCATCAGATCGGGATGAATGTGGTGTCGTTGGCTACGTATTGAACGCCAAAAGACAACAGTAGTTTCATCGTTTCTGTAGCTTAAGTGGTTTAGAAGTTATGGGCAGAATAACACAAAAAAAACCAACGGTAAAATCTTCTATATTGAATATATTTTCTTTGTTGAATATCTTCTCAACCGAGCATCAGATCGGGATAAATGTGGAGTCGTTGGCTGCGTATTGAACGCCAGAAGACAACAGTAGTTTCATCGTTTCTGTAGCTTAAGTGGTTTAGAAGTTATGGGCAGAATAACACAAAAAAAAAGTAAATCTATAAATATATCTTTGTTTAATATCTTCTCAACCGAGCGTCAGATCGGGATGAATGTAGTGTCGTTGGCTGCGTATTGAACGCCAGAAGACAACAGTAGTTTCATCGTTTCTGTAGCTTAAGTCGTTTAGAAGTTATGGGCAGAATAACACAAAAAAAACAACGGTAAAATCTTCTATACTGAATATATTTTCTTTGTTGAATATCTTCTCAACCGAGCGTCAGATCGGGATGAATGTGGTGTCGTTGGCTACGTATTAAACGCCAAAAGACAACAGTAGTTTCATCGTTTCTGTAGCTTAGGTGGTTTAGAAGTTATGGCCAGAATAACACAAAAAAACAACGGTAAAATCTTCTATATTGAATATATTTTCTTTGTTGAATATCTTCTCAACCGAGCGTCAGATCGGGATGAATGTAGTGTCGTTGGCTGCGTATTGAACGCCAGAAGACAACAGTAGTTTCATCGTTTCTGTAGCTTAAGTCGTTTAGAAGTTATGGGCAGAATAACACAAAAAAACAACGGTAAAGTCTTCTATATTGAATATATTTTCTTTGTTGAATATCTTCTCAACCGAGCATCAGATCGGGATGAATGTGGTGTCGTTGGCTACGTATTGAACGCCAAAAGACAACAGTGGTTTCATCGTTTCTGTAGCTTAAGTGGTTTAGAAGTTATGGGCAGAATAACACAAAAAAAACCAACGGTAAAATCTTCTATATTGAATATATTTTCTTTGTTGAATATCTTCTCAACCGAGCATCAGATCGGGATGAATGTGGTGTCGTTGGCTGCGTATTGAATGCCAAAAGACAACAGTAGTTTCATCGTTTCTGTAGCTTAAGTCGTTTAGAAGTTATGGGCAGAAAAACACAAAAAAAAACAAAGGTAAAATCTTCTATATTGAATATATTTTCTTTGTTGAATATCTTCTCAACCGAGCGTCAGATCGGGATGAATGTAGTGTCGTTGGCTGCGTATTGAACGCCAGAAGACAACAGTAGTTTCATCGTTTCTGTAGCTTAAGTCGTTTAGAAGTTATGGGCAGAATAACACAAAAAAAACAACGGTAAAGTCTTCTATATTGAATATATTTTCTTTGTTGAATATCTTCTCAACCGAGCATCAGATCGGGATGAATGTGGTGTCGTTGGCTACGTATTGAACGCCAAAAGACAACAGTAGTTTCATCGTTTCTGTAGCTTAAGTGGTTTAGAAGTTATGGGCAGAATAACACAAAAAAAACCAACGGTAAAATCTTCTATATTGAATATATTTTCTTTGTTGAATATCTTCTCAACCGAGCATCAGATCGGGATAAATGTGGAGTCGTTGGCTGCGTATTGAACGCCAGAAGACAACAGTAGTTTCATCGTTTCTGTAGCTTAAGTGGTTTAGAAGTTATGGGCAGAATAACACAAAAAACCGAGCGTCAGATCGGGATGAATGTAGTGTCGTTGGCTGCGTATTGAACGCCAGAAGACAACAGTAGTTTCATCGTTTCTGTAGCTTAAGTCGTTTAGAAGTTATGGGCAGAATAACACAAAAAAAACAACGGTAAAATCTTCTATACTGAATATATTTTCTTTGTTGAATATCTTCTCAACCGAGCGTCAGATCGGGATGAATGTGGTGTCGTTGGCTACGTATTAAACGCCAAAAGACAACAGTAGTTTCATCGTTTCTGTAGCTTAGGTGGTTTAGAAGTTATGGCCAGAATAACACAAAAAAACAACGGTAAAATCTTCTATATTGAATATATTTTCTTTGTTGAATATCTTCTCAACCGAGCGTCAGATCGGGATGAATGTAGTGTCGTTGGCTGCGTATTGAACGCCAGAAGACAACAGTAGTTTCATCGTTTCTGTAGCTTAAGTCGTTTAGAAGTTATGGGCAGAATAACACAAAAAAACAACGGTAAAGTCTTCTATATTGAATATATTTTCTTTGTTGAATATCTTCTCAACCGAGCATCAGATCGGGATGAATGTGGTGTCGTTGGCTACGTATTGAACGCCAAAAGACAACAGTGGTTTCATCGTTTCTGTAGCTTAAGTGGTTTAGAAGTTATGGGCAGAATAACACAAAAAAAACAACGGTAAAATCTTCTATATTGAATATATTTTCTTTGTTGAATATCTTCTCAACCGAGCGTCAGATCGGGATGAATGTAGTGTCGTTGGCTGCGTATTGAACGCCAGAAGACAACAGTAGTTTCATCGTTTCTGTAGCTTAAGTCGTTTAGAAGTTATGGGCAGAATAACACAAAAAAAAACAACGGTAAAGTCTTCTATATTGAATATATTTTCTTTGTTGAATATCTTCTCAACCGAGCATCAGATCGGGATGAATGTGGTGTCGTTGGCTACGTATTGAACGCCAAAAGACAACAGTAGTTTCATCGTTTCTGTAGCTTAAGTGGTTTAGAAGTTATGGGCAGAATAACACAAAAAAAACAACGGTAAAATCTTCTATATTGAATATATTTTCTTTGTTGAATATCTTCTCAACCGAGCATCAGATCGGGATAAATGTGGAGTCGTTGGCTGCGTATTGAACGCCAGAAGACAACAGTAGTTTCATCGTTTCTGTAGCTTAAGTGGTTTAGAAGTTATGGGCAGAATAACACAAAAAAACAACGGTAAAATATATAAATATTTTCTTTGTTGAATATCTTCTCAACCGAGCGTCAGATCGGGATGAATGTAGTGTCGTTGGCTGCGTATTGAACGCCAGAAGACAACAGTAGTTTCATCGTTTCTGTAGCTTAAGTCGTTTAGAAGTTATGGGCAGAATAACACAAAAAAAACAACGGTAAAATCTTCTATACTGAATATATTTTCTTTGTTGAATATCTTCTCAACCGAGCGTCAGATCGGGATGAATGTGGTGTCGTTGGCTACGTATTAAACGCCAAAAGACAACAGTAGTTTCATCGTTTCTGTAGCTTAAGTCGTTTAGAAGTTATGGGCAGAATAACACAAAAAAAACAACGGTAAAGTCTTCTATATTGAATATATTTTCTTTGTTGAATATCTTCTCAACCGAGCATCAGATCGGGATGAATGTGGTGTCGTTGGCTACGTATTGAACGCCAAAAGACAACAGTAGTTTCATCGTTTCTGTAGCTTAAGTGGTTTAGAAGTTATGGGCAGAATAACACAAAAAAAAACCAACGGTAAAATCTTCTATATTGAATATATTTTCTTTGTTGAATATCTTCTCAACCGAGCATCAGATCGGGATGAATGTGGTGTCGTTGGCTGCGTATTGAATGCCAAAAGACAACAGTAGTTTCATCGTTTCTGTAGCTTAAGTCGTTTAGAAGTTATGGGCAGAAAAACACAAAAAAAACAACGGTAAAATCTTCTATATTGAATATATTTTCTTTGTTGAATATCTTCTCAACCGAGCGTCAGATCGGGATGAATGTAGTGTCGTTGGCTGCGTATTGAACGCCAGAAGACAACAGTAGTTTCATCGTTTCTGTAGCTTAAGTCGTTTAGAAGTTATGGGCAGAATAACACAAAAAAAAACAACGGTAAAGTCTTCTATATTGAATATATTTTCTTTGTTGAATATCTTCTCAACCGAGCATCAGATCGGGATGAATGTGGTGTCGTTGGCTACGTATTGAACGCCAAAAGACAACAGTAGTTTCATCGTTTCTGTAGCTTAAGTGGTTTAGAAGTTATGGGCAGAATAACACAAAAAAAACCAACGGTAAAATCTTCTATATTGAATATATTTTCTTTGTTGAATATCTTCTCAACCGAGCATCAGATCGGGATGAATGTGGTGTCGTTGGCTGCGTATTGAACGCCAGAAGACAACAGTAGTTTCATCGTTTCTGTAGCTTAAGTCGTTTAGAAGTTATGGGCAGAATAACACAAAAAACCGAGCATCAGATCGGGATGAATGTGGTGTCGTTGGCTGCGTATTGAACGCCAGAAGACAACAGTAGTTTCATCGTTTCTGTAGCTTAAGTCGTTTAGAAGTTATGGGCAGAATAACACAAAAAAAACAACGGTAAAATCTTCTATATTGAATATATTTTCTTTGTTGAATATCTTCTCAACCGAGCGTCAGATCGGGATGAATGTGGTGTCGTTGGCTACGTATTAAACGCCAAAAGACAACAGTAGTTTCATCGTTTCTGTAGCTTAGGTGGTTTAGAAGTTATGGCCAGAATAACACAAAAAAACAACGGTAAAATCTTCTATATTGAATATATTTTCTTTGTTGAATATCTTCTCAACCGAGCGTCAGATCGGGATGAATGTAGTGTCGTTGGCTGCGTATTGAACGCCAGAAGACAACAGTAGTTTCATCGTTTCTGTAGCTTAAGTCGTTTAGAAGTTATGGGCAGAATAACACAAAAAAACAACGGTAAAGTCTTCTATATTGAATATATTTTCTTTGTTGAATATCTTCTCAACCGAGCATCAGATCGGGATGAATGTGGTGTCGTTGGCTACGTATTGAACGCCAAAAGACAACAGTAGTTTCATCGTTTCTGTAGCTTAAGTGGTTTAGAAGTTATGGGCAGAATAACACAAAAAAAACAACGGTAAAATCTTCTATATTGAATATATTTTCTTTGTTGAATATCTTCTCAACCGAGCATCAGATCGGGATGAATGTGGTGTCGTTGGCTGCGTATTGAACGCCAGAAGACAACAGTAGTTTCATCGTTTCTGTAGCTTAAGTCGTTTAGAAGTTATGGGCAGAATAACACAAAAAAAACAACGGTAAAATCTTCTATATTGAATATATTTTCTTTGTTGAATATCTTCTCAACCGAGCGTCAGATCGGGATGAATGTGGTGTCGTTGGCTGCGTATTGAACGCCAAAAGACAACAGTAGTTTCATCGTTTCTGTAGCTTAAGTGGTTTAGAAGTTATGGGCAGAATAACACAAAAAAACCAACGGTAAAATCTTCTATATTGAATATATTTTCTTTGTTGAATATCTTCTCAACCGAGCATCAGATCGGGATGAATGTGGTGTCGTTGGCTGCGTATTGAACGCCAAAAGACAACAGTAGTTTCATCGTTTCTGTAGCTTAAGTCGTTTAGAAGTTATGGGCAGAATAACACAAAAAAAAACAACGGTAAAATCTTCTATATTGAATATATTTTCTTTGTTGAATATCTTCTCAACCGAGCGTCAGATCGGGATGAATGTAGTGTCGTTGGCTGCGTATTGAACGCCAGAAGACAACAGTAGTTTCATCGTTTCTGTAGCTTAAGTCGTTTAGAAGTTATGGGCAGAATAACACAAAAAAAAACAACGGTAAAGTCTTCTATATTGAATATATTTTCTTTGTTGAATATCTTCTCAACCGAGCATCAGATCGGGATGAATGTGGTGTCGTTGGCTACGTATTGAACGCCAAAAGACAACAGTAGTTTCATCGTTTCTGTAGCTTAAGTGGTTTAGAAGTTATGGGCAGAATAACACAAAAAAAACAACGGTAAAATCTTCTATATTGAATATATTTTCTTTGTTGAATATCTTCTCAACCGAGCATCAGATCGGGATGAATGTGGTGTCGTTGGCTGCGTATTGAACGCCAGAAGACAACAGTAGTTTCATCGTTTCTGTAGCTTAAGTGGTTTAGAAGTTATGGGCAGAATAACACAAAAAAAAACAACGGTAAAATCTTCTATATTGAATATATTTTCTTTGTTGAATATCTTCTCAACCGAGCATCAGATCGGGATGAATGTGGTGTCGTTGGCTACGTATTAAACGCCAAAAGACAACAGTAGTTTCATCGTTTCTGTAGCTTAGGTGGTTTAGAAGTTATGGCCAGAATAACATAAAAAAAACAACGGTAAAATCTTCTATATTGAATATATTTTCTTTGTTGAATATCTTCTCAACCGAGCATCAGATCGGGATGAATGTGGTGTCGTTGGCTACGTATTAAACGCCAAAAGACAACAGTAGTTTCATCGTTTCTGTAGCTTAGGTGGTTTAGAAGTTATGGGCAGAATAACACAAAAAAAACAACGGTAAAATCTTCTATATTGAATATATTTTCTTTGTTGAATATCTTCTCAACCGAGCGTCAGATCGGGATGAATGTAGTGTCGTTGGCTGCGTATTGAACGCCAGAAGACAACAGTAGTTTCATCGTTTCTGTAGCTTAAGTCGTTTAGAAGTTATGGGCAGAATAACACAAAAAAAACAACGGTAAAGTCTTCTATATTGAATATATTTTCTTTGTTGAATATCTTCTCAACCGAGCATCAGATCGGGATGAATGTGGTGTCGTTGGCTACGTATTAAACGCCAAAAGACAACAGTAGTTTCATCGTTTCTGTAGCTTAGGTGGTTTAGAAGTTATGGCCAGAATAACACAAAAAAAACAACGGTAAAATCTTCTATATTGAATATATTTTCTTTGTTGAATATCTTCTCAACCGAGCGTCAGATCGGGATGAATGTAGTGTCGTTGGCTGCGTATTGAACGCCAAAAGACAACAGCAGTTTCATCGTTTCTGTAGCTTAAGTCGTTTAGAAGTTATGGGCATTGAATATATTTTCTTTGTTGAATATCTTCTCAACCGAGCATCAGATCGGGATGAATGTGGTGTCGTTGGCTACGTATTGAACGCCAAAAGACAACAGTAGTTTCATCGTTTCTATATTGAATATATTTTCTTTGTTGAATATCTTCTCAACCGAGCATCAGATCGGGATGAATGTGGAGTCGTTGGCTGCGTATTGAACGCCAGAAGACAACAGTAGTTTCATCGTTTCTGTAGCTTAAGTCGTTTAGAAGTTATGGGCAGAATAACACAAAAAAAACAACGGTAAAATCTTCTATATTGAATATATTTTCTTTGTTGAATATCTTCTCAACCGAGCGTCAGATCGGGATGAATGTAGTGTCGTTGGCTGCGTATTGAACGCCAGAAGACAACAGTAGTTTCATCGTTTCTGTAGCTTAAGTCGTTTAGAAGTTATGGGCAGAATAACACAAAAAAAACAACGGTAAAGTCTTCTATATTGAATATATTTTCTTTGTTGAATATCTTCTCAACCGAGCATCAGATCGGGATGAATGTGGTGTCGTTGGCGACGTATTGAACGCCAAAAGACAACAGTAGTTTCATCGTTTCTGTAGATTAGGTGGTTTAGAAGTTATGGGCAGAATAACACAAAAAAAAAACAACGGTAAAATCTTCTATATTGAATATATTTTCTTTGTTGAATATCTTCTCAACCGAGCATCAGATCGGGATGAATGTGGTGTCGTTGGCTACGTATTAAACGCCAAAAGACAACAGTAGTTTCATCGTTTCTGTAGCTTAGGTGGTTTAGAAGTTATGGCCAGAATAACACAAAAAAAACAACGGTAAAATCTTCTATATTGAATATATTTTCTTTGTTGAATATCTTCTCAACCGAGCGTCAGATCGGGATGAATGTAGTGTCGTTGGCTGCGTATTGAACGCCAGAAGACAACAGTAGTTTCATCGTTTCTGTAGCTTAAGTCGTTTAGAAGTTATGGGCAGAATAACACAAAAAAACAACGGTAAAGTCTTCTATATTGAATATATTTTCTTTGTTGAATATCTTCTCAACCGAGCATCAGATCGGGATGAATGTGGTGTCGTTGGCTACGTATTAAACGCCAAAAGACAACAGTAGTTTCATCGTTTCTGTAGCTTAGGTGGTTTAGAAGTTATCGGCAGAATAACACAAAAGAAACAACGGTAAAATCTTCTATATTGAATATATTTTCTTTGTTGAATATCTTCTCAACCGAGCATCAGATCGGGATGAATGTGGTGTCGTTGGCTACGTATTGAACGCCAAAAGACAACAGTAGTTTCATCGTTTCTGTAGCTTAAGTGGTTTAGAAGTTATGGGCAGAATAACACAAAAAAAACAACGGTAAAATCTTCTATATTGAATATATTTTCTTTGTTGAATATCTTCTCAACCGAGCGTCAGATCGGGATGAATGTAGTGTCGTTGGCTGCGTATTGAACGCCAGAAGACAACAGTAGTTTCATCGTTTCTGTAGCTTAAGTCGTTTAGAAGTTATGGGCAGAATAACACAAAAAAAACAACGGTAAAGTCTTCTATATTGAATATATTTTCTTTGTTGAATATCTTCTCAACCGAGCATCAGATCGGGATGAATGTGGTGTCGTTGGCTACGTATTAAACGCCAAAGGACAACAGTAGTTTCATCGTTTCTGTAGCTTAAGTCGTTTAGAAGTTATGGGCAGAATAACAAAAAAAAAAAAACGGTAAAATCTTCTATATTGAATATATTTTCTTTGTTGAATATCTTCTCAACCGAGCATCAGATCGGAATGAATGTGGTGTCGTTGGCTGCGTATTGAACGCCAAAAGACAACAGTAGTTTCATCGTTTCTGTAGCTTAAGTCGTTTAGAAGTTATGGGCAGAATAACACAAATAAAACCAACGGTAAAATCTTCTATATTGAATATATTTTCTTTGTTGAATATCTTCTCAACCGAGCATCAGATCGGGATGAATGTGGAGTCGTTGGCTGCGTATTAAACGCCAGAAGACAACAGTAGTTTCATCGTTTCTGTAGCTTCAGTCGTTTAGAAGTTATGGGCAGAATAACACAAAAAAAACCAACGGTAAAATCTTCTATATTGAATATATTTTCTTTGTTGAATATCTTCTCAACCGAGCGTCAGATCGGGATGAATGTAGTGTCGTTGGCTGCGTATTGAACGCCAGAAGACAACAGTAGTTTCATCGTTTCTGTAGCTTAAGTCGTTTAGAAGTTATGGGCAGAATAACACAAAAAAAACAACGGTAAAATCTTCTATATTGAATATATTTTCTTTGTTGAATATCTTCTCAACCGAGCATCAGATCGGGATGAATGTGGTGTCGTTGGCTGCGTATTGAACGCCAAAAAAAGTAGTTTCATCGTTTCTGTAGCTTAGGTGGTTTAGAAGTTATGGGCAGAATAACACAAAAAAAAACAACGGTAAAATCTTCTATATTGAATATATTTTCTTTGTTGAATATCTTCTCAACCGAGCATCAGATCGGGATGAATGTGGTGTCGTTGGCTACGTATTAAACGCCAAAAGACAACAGTAGTTTCATCGTTTCTGTAGCTTAGGTGGTTTAGAAGTTATGGCCAGAATAACACAAAAAAAACAACGGTAAAATCTTCTATATTGAATATATTTTCTTTGTTGAATATCTTCTCAACCGAGCGTCAGATCGGGATGAATGTAGTGTCGTTGGCTGCGTATTGAACGCCAGAAGACAACAGCAGTTTCATCGTTTCTGTAGCTTAAGTCGTTTAGAAGTTATGGGCAGAATAACACAAAAAAACAACGGTAAAGTCTTCTATATTGAATATATTTTCTTTGTTGAATATCTTCTCAACCGAGCATCAGATCGGGATGAATGTGGTGTCGTTGGCTACGTATTGAACGCCAAAAGACAACAGTAGTTTCATCGTTTCTATATTGAATATATTTTCTTTGTTGAATATCTTCTCAACCGAGCATCAGATCGGGATGAATGTGGAGTCGTTGGCTGCGTATTGAACGCCAGAAGACAACAGTAGTTTCATCGTTTCTGTAGCTTAAGTCGTTTAGAAGTTATGGGCAGAATAACACAAAAAAAACAACGGTAAAATCTTCTATATTGAATATATTTTCTTTGTTGAATATCTTCTCAACCGAGCGTCAGATCGGGATGAATGTAGTGTCGTTGGCTGCGTATTGAACGCCAGAAGACAACAGTAGTTTCATCGTTTCTGTAGCTTAAGTCGTTTAGAAGTTATGGGCAGAATAACACAAAAAAAACAACGGTAAAGTCTTCTATATTGAATATATTTTCTTTGTTGAATATCTTCTCAACCGAGCATCAGATCGGGATGAATGTGGTGTCGTTGGCTACGTATTGAACGCCAAAAGACAACAGTAGTTTCATCGTTTCTGTAGATTAGGTGGTTTAGAAGTTATGGGCAGAATAACACAAAAAAAAAAACAACGGTAAAATCTTCTATATTGAATATATTTTCTTTGTTGAATATCTTCTCAACCGAGCATCAGATCGGGATGAATGTGGTGTCGTTGGCTACGTATTAAACGCCAAAAGACAACAGTAGTTTCATCGTTTCTGTAGCTTAGGTGGTTTAGAAGTTATGGGCAGAATAACACAAAAAAAACCAACGGTAAAATCTTCTATATTGAATATATTTTCTTTGTTGAATATCTTCTCAACCGAGCATCAGATCGGGATAAATGTGGAGTCGTTGGCTGCGTATTGAACGCCAGAAGACAACAGTAGTTTCATCGTTTCTGTAGCTTAAGTCGTTTAGAAGTTATGGGCAGAATAACACAAAAAAAACAACGGTAAAATCTTCTATATTGAATATATTTTCTTTGTTGAATATCTTCTCAACCGAGCATCAGATCGGGATGAATGTGGTGTCGTTGGCTACGTATTAAACGCCAAAAGACAACAGTAGTTTCATCGTTTCTGTAGCTTAGGTGGTTTAGAAGTTATGGCCAGAATAACACAAAAAAAACAACGGTAAAATCTTCTATATTGAATATATTTTCTTTGTTGAATATCTTCTCAACCGAGCGTCAGATCGGGATGAATGTAGTGTCGTTGGCTGCGTATTGAACGCCAGAGGACAACAGTAGTTTCATCGTTTCTGTAGCTTAAGTCGTTTAGAAGTTATGGGCAGAATAACACAAAAAAAACAACGGTAAAGTCTTCTTTATTGAATATATTTTCTTTGTTGAATATCTTCTCAACCGAGCATCAGATCGGGATGAATGTGGTGTCGTTGGCTACGTATTAAACGCCAAAAGACAACAGTAGTTTCATCGTTTCTGTAGCTTAGGTGGTTTAGAAGTTATCGGCAGAATAACACAAAAAAAACAACGGTAAAATCTTCTATATTGAATATATTTTCTTTGTTGAATATCTTCTCAACCGAGCATCAGATCGGGATGAATGTTGTGTCGTTGGCTACGTATTGAACGCCAAAAGACAACAGTAGTTTCATCGTTTCTGTAGATTAGGTGGTTTAGAAGTTATGGGCAGAATAACACAAAAAAAAAACAACGGTAAAATCTTCTATATTGAATATATTTTCTTTGTTGAATATCTTCTCAACCGAGCATCAGATCGGGATGAATGTGGTGTCGTTGGCTACGTATTAAACGCCAAAAGACAACAGTAGTTTCATCGTTTCTGTAGCTTAGGTGGTTTAGAAGTTATGGGCAGAATAACACAAAAAAAACCAACGGTAAAATCTTCTATATTGAATATATTTTCTTTGTTGAATATCTTCTCAACCGAGCATCAGATCGGGATAAATGTGGAGTCGTTGGCTGCGTATTGAACGCCAGAAGACAACAGTAGTTTCATCGTTTCTGTAGCTTAAGTCGTTTAGAAGTTATGGGCAGAATAACACAAAAAAAACAACGGTAAAATCTTCTATATTGAATATATTTTCTTTGTTGAATATTTTCTCAACCGAGCGTCAGATCGGGATGAATGTAGTGTCGTTGGCTGCGTATTGAACGCCAGAAGACAACAGTAGTTTCATCGTTTCTGTAGCTTAAGTCGTTTAGAAGTTATGGGCAGAATAACACAAAAAAAACAACGGTAAAGTCTTCTATATTGAATATATTTTCTTTGTTGAATATCTTCTCAACCGAGCATCAGATCGGGATGAATGTGGTGTCGTTGGCTACGTATTAAACGCCAAAGGACAACAGTAGTTTCATCGTTTCTGTAGCTTAAGTCGTTTAGAAGTTATGGGCAGAATAACAAAAAAAAAAAAACGGTAAAATCTTCTATATTGAATATATTTTCTTTGTTGAATATCTTCTCAACCGAGCATCAGATCGGAATGAATGTGGTGTCGTTGGCTGCGTATTGAACGCCAAAAGACAACAGTAGTTTCATCGTTTCTGTAGCTTAAGTCGTTTAGAAGTTATGGGCAGAATAACACAAAAAAAACAACGGTAAAATCTTCTATATTGAATATATTTTCTTTGTTGAATATCTTCTCAACCGAGCATCAGATCGGAATGAATGTGGTGTCGTTGGCTGCGTATTGAACGCCAGAAGACAACAGTAGTTTCATCGTTTCTGTAGCTTAAGTCGTTTAGAAGTTATGGGCAGAATAACACAAAAAAAACAATGGTAAAATCTTCTATATTGAATATATTTTCTTTGTTGAATATCTTCTCAACCGAGCATCAGATCGGGATGAATGTAGTGTCGTTGGCTGCGTATTGAACGCCAGAGGACAACAGTAGTTTCATCGTTTCTGTAGCTTAAGTCGTTTAGAAGTTATGGGCAGAATAACACAAAAAAAAAACGGTAAAGTCTTCTATATTGAATATATTTTCTTTGTTGAATATCTTCTCAACCGAGCATCAGATCGGGATGAATGTGGTGTCGTTGGCTACGTATTAAACGCCAAAAGACAACAGTAGTTTCATCGTTTCTGTAGCTTAGGTGGTTTAGAAGTTATCGGCAGAATAACACAAAAGAAACAACGGTAAAATCTTCTATATTGAATATATTTTCTTTGTTGAATATCTTCTCAACCGAGCATCAGATCGGGATGAATGTGGTGTCGTTGGCTACGTATTGAACGCCAAAAGACAACAGTAGTTTCATCGTTTCTGTAGCTTAAGTGGTTTAGAAGTTATGGGCAGAATAACACAAAAAAAACAACGGTAAAATCTTCTATATTGAATATATTTTCTTTGTTGAATATCTTCTCAACCGAGCGTCAGATCGGGATGAATGTAGTGTCGTTGGCTGCGTATTGAACGCCAGAAGACAACAGTAGTTTCATCGTTTCTGTAGCTTAAGTCGTTTAGAAGTTATGGGCAGAATAACACAAAAAAAACAACGGTAAAGTCTTCTATATTGAATATATTTTCTTTGTTGAATATCTTCTCAACCGAGCATCAGATCGGGATGAATGTTGTGTCGTTGGCTACGTATTGAACGCCAAAAGACAACAGTAGTTTCATCGTTTCTGTAGCTTAAGTGGTTTAGAAGTTATGGGCAGAATAACACAAAAAAAACAACGGTAAAGTCTTCTATATTGAATATATTTTCTTTGTTGAATATCTTCTCAACCGAGCATCAGATCGGGATGAATGTGGTGTCGTTGGCTACGTATTAAACGCCAAAAGACAACAGTAGTTTCATCGTTTCTGTAGCTTAGGTGGTTTAGAAGTTATCGGCAGAATAACACAAAAGAAACAACGGTAAAATCTTCTATATTGAATATATTTTCTTTGTTGAATATCTTCTCAACCGAGCATCAGATCGGGATGAATGTTGTGTCGTTGGCTACGTATTGAACGCCAAAAGACAACAGTAGTTTCATCGTTTCTGTAGCTTAAGTGGTTTAGAAGTTATGGGCAGAATAACACAAAAAAAACAACGGTAAAATCTTCTATATTGAATATATTTTCTTTGTTGAATATTTTCTCAACCGAGCGTCAGATCGGGATGAATGTAGTGTCGTTGGCTGCGTATTGAACGCCAGAAGACAACAGTAGTTTCATCGTTTCTGTAGCTTAAGTCGTTTAGAAGTTATGGGCAGAATAACACAAAAAAAACAACGGTAAAGTCTTCTATATTGAATATATTTTCTTTGTTGAATATCTTCTCAACCGAGCATCAGATCGGGATGAATGTGGTGTCGTTGGCTACGTATTAAACGCCAAAAGACAACAGTAGTTTCATCGTTTCTGTAGCTTAAGTCGTTTAGAAGTTATGGGCAGAATAACAAAAAAAAAAAAACGGTAAAATCTTCTATATTGAATATATTTTCTTTGTTGAATATCTTCTCAACCGAGCATCAGATCGGGATGAATGTGGTGTCGTTGGCTGCGTATTGAACGCCAAAAGACAACAGTAGTTTCATCGTTTCTGTAGCTTAAGTCGTTTAGAAGTTATGGGCAGAATAACACAAAAAAAACAACGGTAAAATCTTCTATATTGAATATATTTTCTTTGTTGAATATCTTCTCAACCGAGCATCAGATCGGGATGAATGTGGTGTCGTTGGCTGCGTATTGAACGCCAGAAGACAACAGTAGTTTCATCGTTTCTGTAGCTTAAGTCGTTTAGAAGTTATGGGCAGAATAACACAAAAAAAACAACGGTAAAATCTTCTATATTGAATATATTTTCTTTGTTGAATATCTTCTCAACCGAGCATCAGATCGGGATGAATGTAGTGTCGTTGGCTGCGTATTGAACGCCAGAAGACAACAGTAGTTTCATCGTTTCTGTAGCTTAAGTCGTTTAGAAGTTATGGGCAGAATAACACAAAAAAAAAACAACGGTAAAGTCTTCTATATTGAATATATTTTCTTTGTTGAATATCTTCTCAACCGAGCATCAGATCGGGATGAATGTGGTGTCGTTGGCTACGTATTAAACGCCAAAAGACAACAGTAGTTTCATCGTTTCTGTAGCTTAGGTGGTTTAGAAGTTATCGGCAGAATAACACAAAAGAAACAACGGTAAAATCTTCTATATTGAATATATTTTCTTTGTTGAATATCTTCTCAACCGAGCATCAGATCGGGATGAATGTGGTGTCGTTGGCTACGTATTGAACGCCAAAAGACAACAGTAGTTTCATCGTTTCTGTAGCTTAAGTGGTTTAGAAGTTATGGGCAGAATAACACAAAAAAAACAACGGTAAAATCTTCTATATTGAATATATTTTCTTTGTTGAATATCTTCTCAACCGAGCGTCAGATCGGGATGAATGTAGTGTCGTTGGCTGCGTATTGAACGCCAGAAGACAACAGTAGTTTCATCGTTTCTGTAGCTTAAGTCGTTTAGAAGTTATGGGCAGAATAACACAAAAAAAACAACGGTAAAGTCTTCTATATTGAATATATTTTCTTTGTTGAATATCTTCTCAACCGAGCATCAGATCGGGATGAATGTGGTGTCGTTGGCTACGTATTAAACGCCAAAGGACAACAGTAGTTTCATCGTTTCTGTAGCTTAAGTCGTTTAGAAGTTATGGGCAGAATAACAAAAAAAAAAAAAACGGTAAAATCTTCTATATTGAATATATTTTCTTTGTTGAATATCTTCTCAACCGAGCATCAGATCGGAATGAATGTGGTGTCGTTGGCTGCGTATTGAACGCCAGAAGACAACAGTAGTTTCATCGTTTCTGTAGCTTAGGTGGTTTAGAAGTTATCGGCAGAATAACACAAAAGAAACAACGGTAAAATCTTCTATATTGAATATATTTTCTTTGTTGAATATCTTCTCAACCGAGCATCAGATCGGGATGAATGTGGTGTCGTTGGCTACGTATTGAACGCCAAAAGACAACAGTAGTTTCATCGTTTCTGTAGCTTAAGTGGTTTAGAAGTTATGGGCAGAATAACACAAAAAAAACAACGGTAAAATCTTCTATATTGAATATATTTTCTTTGTTGAATATCTTCTCAACCGAGCGTCAGATCGGGATGAATGTAGTGTCGTTGGCTGCGTATTGAACGCCAGAAGACAACAGTAGTTTCATCGTTTCTGTAGCTTAAGTCGTTTAGAAGTTATGGGCAGAATAACACAAAAAAAACAACGGTAAAGTCTTCTATATTGAATATATTTTCTTTGTTGAATATCTTCTCAACCGAGCATCAGATCGGGATGAATGTGGTGTCGTTGGCTACGTATTAAACGCCAAAAGACAACAGTAGTTTCATCGTTTCTGTAGCTTAAGTCGTTTAGAAGTTATGGGCAGAATAACAAAAAAAAAAAACGGTAAAATCTTCTATATTGAATATATTTTCTTTGTTGAATATCTTCTCAACCGAGCATCAGATCGGGATGAATGTGGTGTCGTTGGCTGCGTATTGAACGCCAGAAGACAACAGTAGTTTCATCGTTTCTGTAGCTTAAGTCGTTTAGAAGTTATGGGCAGAATAACACAAAAAAAACAACGGTAAAATCTTCTATATTGAATATATTTTCTTTGTTGAATATCTTCTCAACCGAGCATCAGATCGGGATGAATGTGGTGTCGTTGGCTACGTATTGAACGCCAAAAGACAACAGTAGTTTCATCGTTTCTGTAGCTTAAGTGGTTTAGAAGTTATGGGCAGAATAACACAAAAAAAACAACGGTAAAATCTTCTATATTGAATATATTTTCTTTGTTGAATATCTTCTCAACCGAGCGTCAGATCGGGATGAATGTAGTGTCGTTGGCTGCGTATTGAACGCCAGAAGACAACAGTAGTTTCATCGTTTCTGTAGCTTAAGTCGTTTAGAAGTTATGGGCAGAATAACACAAAAAAAACAACGGTAAAGTCTTCTATATTGAATATATTTTCTTTGTTGAATATCTTCTCAACCGAGCATCAGATCGGGATGAATGTGGTGTCGTTGGCTACGTATTGAACGCCAAAAGACAACAGTAGTTTCATCGTTTCTAATATTGAATATATTTTCTTTGTTGAATATCTTCTCAACCGAGCATCAGATCGGGATGAATGTGGAGTCGTTGGCTGCGTATTGAACGCCAGAAGACAACAGTAGTTTCATCGTTTCTGTAGCTTAAGTCGTTTAGAAGTTATGGGCAGAATAACACAAAAAAAACAACGGTAAAATCTTCTATATTGAATATATTTTCTTTGTTGAATATCTTCTCAACCGAGCGTCAGATCGGGATGAATGTAGTGTCGTTGGCTGCGTATTGAACGCCAGAAGACAACAGTAGTTTC
Organism: Drosophila rufa; assembly: GCA_018153105.1. Classification (NCBI taxonomy): domain Eukaryota; kingdom Metazoa; phylum Arthropoda; class Insecta; order Diptera; family Drosophilidae; genus Drosophila; species Drosophila rufa. Next base: position 66,402 of record JAECXS010000162.1, on the reverse strand, counting down.
ATCGTTTCTGTAGCTTAAGTCGTTTAGAAGTTATGGGCAGAATAACACAAAAAAAACAACGGTAAAGTCTTCTATATTGAATATATTTTCTTTGTTGAATATCTTCTCAACCGAGCATCAGATCGGGATGAATGTGGTGTCGTTGGCTACGTATTGAACGCCAAAAGACAACAGTAGTTTCATCGTTTCTGTAGATTAGGTGGTTTAGAAGTTATGGGCAGAATAACACAAAAAAAACAACGGTAAAATCTTCTATATTGAATATATTTTCTTTGTTGAATATCTTCTCAACCGAGCATCAGATCGGGATGAATGTGGTGTCGTTGGCTACGTATTAAACGCCAAAAGACAACAGTAGTTTCATCGTTTCTGTAGCTTAGGTGGTTTAGAAGTTATGGCCAGAATAACACAAAAAAAACAACGGTAAAATCTTCTATATTGAATATATTTTCTTTGTTGAATATCTTCTCAACCGAGCGTCAGATCGGGATGAATGTAGTGTCGTTGGCTACGTATTGAACGCCAGAAGACAACAGTAGTTTCATCGTTTCTGTAGCTTAAGTCGTTTAGAAGTTATGGGCAGAATAACACAAAAAAAACAACGGTAAAGTCTTCTATATTGAATATATTTTCTTTGTTGAATATCTTCTCAACCGAGCATCAGATCGGGATGAATGTGGTGTCGTTGGCTACGTATTAAACGCCAAAAGACAACAGTAGTTTCATCGTTTCTGTAGCTTAGGTGGTTTAGAAGTTATCGGCAGAATAACACAAAAAAAAAACAACGGTAAAATCTTCTATATTGAATATATTTTCTTTGTTGAATATCTTCTCAACCGAGCATCAGATCGGGATGAATGTTGTGTCGTTGGCTACGTATTAAACGCCAAAAGACAACAGTAGTTTCATCGTTTCTGTAGCTTATGTGGTTTAGAAGTTATGGGCAGAATAACACAAAAGAAACAACGGTAAAATCTTCTATATTGAATATATTTTCTTTGTTGAATATCTTTCTCAACCGAGCGTCAGATCGGGATGAATGTAGTGTCGTTGGCTGCGTATTGAACGCCAGAAGACAACAGTAGTTTCATCGTTTCTGTAGCTTAAGTCGTTTAGAAGTTATGGGCAGAATAACACAAAAAAAACAACGGTAAAGTCTTCTATATTGAATATATTTTCTTTGTTGAATATCTTCTCAACCGAGCATCAGATCGGGATGAATGTGGTGTCGTTGGCTACGTATTAAACGCCAAAAGACAACAGTAGTTTCATCGTTTCTGTAGCTTAAGTCGTTTAGAAGTTATGGGCAGAATAACAAAAAAAAACAAAACGGTAAAATCTTCTATATTGAATATATTTTCTTTGTTGAATATCTTCTCAACCGAGCATCAGATCGGGATGAATGTGGTGTCGTTGGCTGCGTATTGAACGCCAAAAGACAACAGTAGTTTCATCGTTTCTGTAGCTTAAGTCGTTTAGAAGTTATGGGCAGAATAACACAAAAAAAACAACGGTAAAATCTTCTATATTGAATATATTTTCTTTGTTGAATATCTTCTCAACCGAGCATCAGATCGGGATGAATGTGGTGTCGTTGGCTGCGTATTGAACGCCAGAAGACAACAGTAGTTTCATCGTTTCTGTAGCTTAAGTCGTTTAGAAGTTATGGGCAGAATAACACAAAAAAAACAACGGTAAAATCTTCTATATTGAATATATTTTCTTTGTTGAATATCTTCTCAACCGAGCATCAGATCGGGATGAATGTAGTGTCGTTGGCTGCGTATTGAACGCCAGAAGACAACAGTAGTTTCATCGTTTCTGTAGCTTAAGTCGTTTAGAAGTTATGGGCAGAATAACACAAAAAAAACAACGGTAAAGTCTTCTATATTGAATATATTTTCTTTGTTGAATATCTTCTCAACCGAGCATCAGATCGGGATGAATGTGGTGTCGTTGGCTACGTATTAAACGCCAAAAGACAACAGTAGTTTCATCGTTTCTGTAGCTTAGGTGGTTTAGAAGTTATGGGCAGAATAACACAAAAAAAACAACGGTAAAATCTTCTATATTGAATATATTTTCTTTGTTGAATATCTTCTCAACCGAGCATCAGATCGGGATGAATGTGGTGTCGTTGGCTACGTATTGAACGCCAAAAGACAACAGTAGTTTCATCGTTTCTGTAGCTTAAGTGGTTTAGAAGTTATGGGCAGAATAACACAAAAAAAACAACGGTAAAATCTTCTATATTGAATATATTTTCTTTGTTGAATATCTTCTCAACCGAGCGTCAGATCGGGATGAATGTAGTGTCGTTGGCTGCGTATTGAACGCCAGAAGACAACAGTAGTTTCATCGTTTCTGTAGCTTAAGTCGTTTAGAAGTTATGGGCAGAATAACACAAAAAAAAACAACGGTAAAGTCTTCTATATTGAATATATTTTCTTTGTTGAATATCTTCTCAACCGAGCATCAGATCGGGATGAATGTGGTGTCGTTGGCTACGTATTAAACGCCAAAAGACAACAGTAGTTTCATCGTTTCTGTAGCTTAGGTGGTTTAGAAGTTATGGGCAGAATAACACAAAAAAAACAACGGTAAAATCTTCTATATTGAATATATTTTCTTTGTTGAATATCTTCTCAACCGAGCGTCAGATCGGGATGAATGTAGTGTCGTTGGCTACGTATTGAACGCCAGAGGACAACAGTAGTTTCATCGTTTCTGTAGCTTAAGTCGTTTAGAAGTTATGGGCAGAATAACACAAAAAAAACAACGGTAAAGTCTTCTATATTGAATATATTTTCTTTGTTGAATATCTTCTCAACCGAGCATCAGATCGGGATGAATGTGGTGTCGTTGGCTACGTATTAAACGCCAAAAGACAACAGTAGTTTCATCGTTTCTGTAGCTTAGGTGGTTTAGAAGTTATCGGCAGAATAACACAAAAAAAACAACGGTAAAATCTTCTATATTGAATATATTTTCTTTGTTGAATATCTTCTCAACCGAGCATCAGATCGGGATGAATGTGGTGTCGTTGGCTACGTATTGAACGCCAAAAGACAACAGTAGTTTCATCGTTTCTGTAGCTTAAGTGGTTTAGAAGTTATGGGCAGAATAACACAAAAAAAACAACGGTAAAATCTTCTATATTGAATATATTTTCTTTGTTGAATATTTTCTCAACCGAGCGTCAGATCGGGATGAATGTAGTGTCGTTGGCTGCGTATTGAACGCCAGAAGACAACAGTAGTTTCATCGTTTCTGTAGCTTAAGTCGTTTAGAAGTTATGGGCAGAATAACACAAAAAAAACAACGGTAAAGTCTTCTATATTGAATATATTTTCTTTGTTGAATATCTTCTCAACCGAGCATCAGATCGGGATGAATGTGGTGTCGTTGGCTACGTATTAAACGCCAAAAGACAACAGTAGTTTCATCGTTTCTGTAGCTTAAGTCGTTTAGAAGTTATGGGCAGAATAACAAAAAAAAAACAACGGTAAAATCTTCTATATTGAATATATTTTCTTTGTTGAATATCTTCTCAACCGAGCATCAGATCGGGATGAATGTGGTGTCGTTGGCTGCGTATTGAACGCCAAAAGACAACAGTAGTTTCATCGTTTCTGTAGCTTAAGTCGTTTAGAAGTTATGGGCAGAATAACACAAAAAAAACAACGGTAAAATCTTCTATATTGAATATATTTTCTTTGTTGAATATCTTCTCAACCGAGCATCAGATCGGGATGAATGTGGTGTCGTTGGCTGCGTATTGAACGCCAGAAGACAACAGTAGTTTCATCGTTTCTGTAGCTTAAGTCGTTTAGAAGTTATGGGCAGAATAACACAAAAAAAACAACGGTAAAATCTTCTATATTGAATATATTTTCTTTGTTGAATATCTTCTCAACCGAGCATCAGATCGGGATGAATGTAGTGTCGTTGGCTGCGTATTGAACGCCAGAAGACAACAGTAGTTTCATCGTTTCTGTAGCTTAAGTCGTTTAGAAGTTATGGGCAGAATAACACAAAAAAACAACGGTAAAGTCTTCTATATTGAATATATTTTCTTTGTTGAATATCTTCTCAACCGAGCATCAGATCGGGATGAATGTGGTGTCGTTGGCTACGTATTAAACGCCAAAAGACAACAGTAGTTTCATCGTTTCTGTAGCTTAGGTGGTTTAGAAGTTATCGGCAGAATAACACAAAAAAAACAACGGTAAAGTCTTCTATATTGAATATATTTTCTTTGTTGAATATCTTCTCAACCGAGCATCAGATCGGGATGAATGTGGTGTCGTTGGCTACGTATTGAACGCCAAAAGACAACAGTAGTTTCATCGTTTCTGTAGCTTAAGTGGTTTAGAAGTTATGGGCAGAATAACACAAAAAAAACAACGGTAAAATCTTCTATATTGAATATATTTTCTTTGTTGAATATCTTCTCAACCGAGCGTCAGATCGGGATGAATGTAGTGTCGTTGGCTGCGTATTGAACGCCAGAAGACAACAGTAGTTTCATCGTTTCTGTAGCTTAAGTCGTTTAGAAGTTATGGGCAGAATAACACAAAAAAAACAACGGTAAAGTCTTCTATATTGAATATATTTTCTTTGTTGAATATCTTCTCAACCGAGCATCAGATCGGGATGAATGTGGTGTCGTTGGCTACGTATTAAACGCCAAAAGGACAACAGTAGTTTCATCGTTTCTGTAGCTTAAGTGGTTTAGAAGTTATGGGCAGAATAACACAAAAAAAACCAACGGTAAAATCTTCTATATTGAATATATTTTCTTTGTTGAATATCTTCTCAACCGAGCATCAGATCGGGAATGAATGTGGTGTCGTTGGCTGCGTATTGAACGCCAGAAGACAACAGTAGTTTCATCGTTTCTGTAGCTTAAGTCGTTTAGAAGTTATGGGCAGAATAACACAAAAAAAACAACGGTAAAATCTTCTATATTGAATATATTTTCTTTGTTGAATATCTTCTCAACCGAGCATCAGATCGGGATGAAAGTGGAGTCGTTGGCTGCGTATTAAACGCCAGAAGACAACAGTAGTTTCATCGTTTCTGTAGCTTAAGTCGTTTAGAAGTTATGGGCAGAATAACACAAAAAAAACAACGGTAAAATCTTCTATATTGAATATATTTTCTTTGTTGAATATCTTCTCAACCGAGCGTCAGATCGGGATGAATGTGGTGTCGTTGGCTGCGTATTGAACGCCAAAAGACAACAGTAGTTTCATCGTTTCTGTAGCTTAAGTGGTTTAGAAGTTATGGGCAGAATAACACAAATAAAACCAACGGTAAAATCTTCTATATTGAATATATTTTCTTTGTTGAATATCTTCTCAACCGAGCATCAGATCGGGATGAATGTGGTGTCGTTGGCTACGTATTGAACGCCAGAAGACAACAGTAGTTTCATCGTTTCTGTAGCTTAAGTCGTTTAGAAGTTATGGGCAGAATAACACAAAAAAAACAACGGTAAAATCTTCTATATTGAATATATTTTCTTTGTTGAATATCTTCTCAACCGAGCATCAGATCGGAATGAATGTGGTGTCGTTGGCTGCGTATTGAACGCCAGAAGACAACAGTAGTTTCATCGTTTCTGTAGCTTAAGTCGTTTAGAAGTTATGGGCAGAATAACACAAAAAAAACAACGGTAAAATCTTCTATATTGAATATATTTTCTTTGTTGAATATCTTCTCAACCGAGCGTCAGATCGGGATGAATGTGGTGTCGTTGGCTGCGTATTGAACGCCAAAAGACAACAGTAGTTTCATCGTTTCTGTAGCTTAAGTGGTTTAGAAGTTATGGGCAGAATAACACAAATAAAACCAACGGTAAAATCTTCTATATTGAATATATTTTCTTTGTTGAATATCTTCTCAACCGAGCATCAGATCGGGATGAATGTGGTGTCGTTGGCTGCGTATTGAACGCCAAAAGACAACAGTAGTTTCATCGTTTCTGTAGCTTAAGTCGTTTAGAAGTTATGGGCAGAATAACACAAAAAAAACAAAGGTAAAATCTTCTATATTGAATATATTTTCTTTGTTGAATATCTTCTCAACCGAGCGTCAGATCGGGATGAATGTAGTGTCGTTGGCTGCGTATTGAACGCCAGAAGACAACAGTAGTTTCATCGTTTCTGTAGCTTAAGTCGTTTAGAAGTTATGGGCAGAATAACACAAAAAAAACAACGGTAAAGTCTTCTATATTGAATATATTTTCTTTGTTGAATATCTTCTCAACCGAGCATCAGATCGGGATGAATGTGGTGTCGTTGGCTACGTATTGAACGCCAAAAGACAACAGTAGTTTCATCGTTTCTGTAGCTTAAGTGGTTTAGAAGTTATGGGCAGAATAACACAAAAAAAACCAACGGTAAAATCTTCTATATTGAATATATTTTCTTTGTTGAATATCTTCTCAACCGAGCATCAGATCGGGATAAATGTGGAGTCGTTGGCTGCGTATTGAACGCCAGAAGACAACAGTAGTTTCATCGTTTCTGTAGCTTAAGTCGTTTAGAAGTTATGGGCAGAATAACACAAAAAAAACAACGGTAAAATCTTCTATATTGAATATATTTTCTTTGTTGAATATCTTCTCAACCGAGCATCAGATCGGGATGAATGTGGTGTCGTTGGCTACGTATTGAACGCCAAAAGACAACAGTAGTTTCATCGTTTCTGTAGCTTAGGTGGTTTAGAAGTTATGGGCAGAATAACACAAAAAAAAACAACGGTAAAATCTTCTATATTGAATATATTTTCTTTGTTGAATATCTTCTCAACCGAGCATCAGATCGGGATGAATGTGGTGTCGTTGGCTACGTATTAAACGCCAAAAGACAACAGTAGTTTCATCGTTTCTGTAGCTTAGGTGGTTTAGAAGTTATGGCCAGAATAACACAAAAAAAACAACGGTAAAATCTTCTATATTGAATATATTTTCTTTGTTGAATATCTTCTCAACCGAGCATCAGATCGGGATGAATGTGGTGTCGTTGGCTACGTATTAAACGCCAAAAGACAACAGTAGTTTCATCGTTTCTGTAGCTTAGGTGGTTTAGAAGTTATGGCCAGAATAACACAAAAAAACAACGGTAAAATCTTCTATATTGAATATATTTTCTTTGTTGAATATCTTCTCAACCGAGCGTCAGATCGGGATGAATGTAGTGTCGTTGGCTGCGTATTGAACGCCAGAAGACAACAGTAGTTTCATCGTTTCTGTAGCTTAAGTCGTTTAGAAGTTATGGGCAGAATAACACAAAAAAAACAACGGTAAAGTCTTCTATATTGAATATATTTTCTTTGTTGAATATCTTCTCAACCGAGCATCAGATCGGGATGAATGTGGTGTCGTTGGCTACGTATTGAACGCCAAAAGACAACAGTAGTTTCATCGTTTCTGTAGCTTAGGTGGTTTAGAAGTTATGGGCAGAATAACACAAAAAAAAAACAACGGTAAAATCTTCTATATTGAATATATTTTCTTTGTTGAATATCTTCTCAACCGAGCATCAGATCGGGATGAATGTGGTGTCGTTGGCTACGTATTAAACGCCAAAAGACAACAGTAGTTTCATCGTTTCTGTAGCTTAGGTGGTTTAGAAGTTATGGCCAGAATAACACAAAAAAAACAACGGTAAAATCTTCTATATTGAATATATTTTCTTTGTTGAATATCTTCTCAACCGAGCATCAGATCGGGATGAATGTGGTGTCGTTGGCTACGTATTAAACGCCAAAAGACAACAGTAGTTTCATCGTTTCTGTAGCTTAGGTGGTTTAGAAGTTATGGCCAGAATAACACAAAAAAACAACGGTAAAATCTTATATATTGAATATATTTTCTTTGTTGAATATCTTCTCAACCGAGCGTCAGATCGGGATGAATGTAGTGTCGTTGGCTGCGTATTGAACGCCAGAAGACAACAGTAGTTTCATCGTTTCTGTAGCTTAAGTCGTTTAGAAGTTATGGGCAGAATAACACAAAAAAAACAACGGTAAAGTCTTCTATATTGAATATATTTTCTTTGTTGAATATCTTCTCAACCGAGCATCAGATCGGGATGAATGTGGTGTCGTTGGCTACGTATTGAACGCCAAAAGACAACAGTAGTTTCATCGTTTCTGTAGCTTAAGTGGTTTAGAAGTTATGGGCAGAATAACACAAAAAAAACCAACGGTAAAATCTTCTATATTGAATATATTTTCTTTGTTGAATATCTTCTCAACCGAGCATCAGATCGGGATAAATATGGAGTCGTTGGCTGCGTATTGAACGCCAGAAGACAACAGTAGTTTCATCGTTTCTGTAGCTTAAGTCGTTTAGAAGTTATGGGCAGAATAACACAAAAAAAACAACGGTAAAATCTTCTATATTAAATATATTTTCTTTGTTGAATATCTTCTCAACCGAGCATCTGATCGGGATGAATGTGGTGTCGTTGGCTACGTATTAAACGCCAAAAGACAACAGTAGTTTCATCGTTTCTGTAGCTTAGGTGGTTTAGAAGTTATGGCCAGAATAACACAAAAAAACAACGGTAAAATCTTCTATATTGAATATATTTTCTTTGTTGAATATCTTCTCAACCGAGCGTCAGATCGGGATGAATGTGGTGTCGTTGGCTACGTATTGAACGCCAAAAGACAACAGTAGTTTCATCGTTTCTGTAGCTTAGGTGGTTTAGAAGTTATGGGCAGAATAACACAAAAAAAAAACAACGGTAAAATCTTCTATATTGAATATATTTTCTTTGTTGAATATCTTCTCAACCGAGCATCAGATCGGGATGAATGTGGTGTCGTTGGCTGCGTATTGAACGCCAAAAGACAACAGTAGTTTCATCGTTTCTGTAGCTTAAGTGGTTTAGAAGTTATGGGCAGAATAACACAAAAAAAACAACGGTAAAATCTTCTATATTGAATATATTTTCTTTGTTGAATATCTTCTCAACCGAGCATCAGATCGGGATGAATGTGGTGTCGTTGGCTACGTATTAAACGCCAAAAGACAACAGTAGTTTCATCGTTTCTGTAGCTTAGGTGGTTTAGAAGTTATGGCCAGAATAACACAAAAAAAACAACGGTAAAATCTTCTATATTGAATATATTTTCTTTGTTGAATATCTTCTCAACCGAGCATCAGATCGGGATGAATGTGGTGTCGTTGGCTACGTATTAAACGCCAAAAGACAACAGTAGTTTCATCGTTTCTGTAGCTTAGGTGGTTTAGAAGTTATGGCCAGAATAACACAAAAAAACAACGGTAAAATCTTATATATTGAATATATTTTCTTTGTTGAATATCTTCTCAACCGAGCGTCAGATCGGGATGAATGTAGTGTCGTTGGCTGCGTATTGAACGCCAAAAGACAACAGTAGTTTCATCGTTTCTGTAGCTTAAGTGGTTTAGAAGTTATGGGCAGAATAACACAAAAAAAACCAACGGTAAAATCTTCTATATTGAATATATTTTCTTTGTTGAATATCTTCTCAACCGAGCATCAGATCGGGATAAATATGGAGTCGTTGGCTGCGTATTGAACGCCAGAAGACAACAGTAGTTTCATCGTTTCTGTAGCTTAAGTCGTTTAGAAGTTATGGGCAGAATAACACAAAAAAAACAACGGTAAAATCTTCTATATTAAATATATTTTCTTTGTTGAATATCTTCTCAACCGAGCATCTGATCGGGATGAATGTGGTGTCGTTGGCTACGTATTAAACGCCAAAAGACAACAGTAGTTTCATCGTTTCTGTAGCTTAGGTGGTTTAGAAGTTATGGCCAGAATAACACAAAAAAACAACGGTAAAATCTTCTATATTGAATATATTTTCTTTGTTGAATATCTTCTCAACCGAGCGTCAGATCGGGATGAATGTGGTGTCGTTGGCTACGTATTGAACGCCAAAAGACAACAGTAGTTTCATCGTTTCTGTAGCTTAGGTGGTTTAGAAGTTATGGGCAGAATAACACAAAAAAAAACAACGGTAAAATCTTCTATATTGAATATATTTTCTTTGTTGAATATCTTCTCAACCGAGCATCAGATCGGGATGAATGTGGTGTCGTTGGCTGCGTATTGAACGCCAAAAGACAACAGTAGTTTCATCGTTTCTGTAGCTTAAGTGGTTTAGAAGTTATGGGCAGAATAACACAAAAAAAACAACGGTAAAATCTTCTATATTGAATATATTTTCTTTGTTGAATATCTTCTCAACCGAGCATCTGATCGGGATGAATGTGGTGTCGTTGGCTACGTATTAAACGCCAAAAGACAACAGTAGTTTCATCGTTTCTGTAGCTTAGGTGGTTTAGAAGTTATGGCCAGAATAACACAAAAAAACAACGGTAAAATCTTCTATATTGAATATATTTTCTTTGTTGAATATCTTCTCAACCGAGCGTCAGATCGGGATGAATGTAGTGTCGTTGGCTGCGTATTGAACGCCAGAAGACAACAGTAGTTTCATCGTTTCTGTAGCTTAAGTCGTTTAGAAGTTATGGGCAGAATAACACAAAAAAAACAACGGTAAAGTCTTCTATATTGAATATATTTTCTTTGTTGAATATCTTCTCAACCGAGCATCAGATCGGGATGAATGTGGTGTCGTTGGCTACGTATTGAACGCCAAAAGACAACAGTAGTTTCATCGTTTCTGTAGCTTAAGTGGTTTAGAAGTTATGGGCAGAATAACACAAAAAAAACCAACGGTAAAATCTTCTATATTGAATATATTTTCTTTGTTGAATATCTTCTCAACCGAGCATCAGATCGGGATAAATGTGGAGTCGTTGGCTGCGTATTGAACGCCAGAAGACAACAGTAGTTTCATCGTTTCTGTAGCTTAAGTCGTTTAGAAGTTATGGGCAGAATAACACAAAAAAACCAACGGTAAAATCTTCTATATTGAATATATTTTCTTTGTTGAATATCTTCTCAACCGAGCATCAGATCGGGATAAATATGGAGTCGTTGGCTGCGTATTGAACGCCAGAAGACAACAGTAGTTTCATCGTTTCTGTAGCCTAAGTCGTTTAGAAGTTATGGGCAGAATAACACAAAAAAAACAACGGTAAAATCTTCTATATTGAATATATTTTCTTTGTTGAATATCTTCTCAACCGAGCATCTGATCGGGATGAATGTGGTGTCGTTGGCTACGTATTAAACGCCAAAAGACAACAGTAGTTTCATCGTTTCTGTAGCTTAAGTCGTTTAGAAGTTATGGGCAGAATAACACAAAAAAAACAACGGTAAAGTCTTCTATATTGAATATATTTTCTTTGTTGAATATCTTCTCAACCGAGCATCAGATCGGGATAAATGTGGAGTCGTTGGCTGCGTATTGAACGCCAGAAGACAACAGTAGTTTCATCGTTTCATCGGTAAAATCTTCTATATTGAATATATTTTCTTTGTTGAATATCTTCTCAACCGAGCATCAGATCGGGATGAATGTGGTGTCGTTGGCTGCGTATTGAAAGCCAAAAGACAACAGTAGTTTCATCGTTTCTGTAGCTTAAGTCGTTTAGAAGTTATGGGCAGAATAACACAAAAAAAACAAAGGTAAAATCTTCTATATTGAATATATTTTCTTTGTTGAATATCTTCTCAACCGAGCGTCAGATCGGGATGAATGTAGTGTCGTTGGCTGCGTATTGAACGCCAGAAGACAACAGTAGTTTCATCGTTTCTGTAGCTTAAGTCGTTTAGAAGTTATGGGCAGAATAACACAAAAAAAACAACGGTAAAGTCTTCTATATTGAATATATTTTCTTTGTTGAATATCTTCTCAACCGAGCATCAGATCGGGATGAATGTGGTGTCGTTGGCTACGTATTGAACGCCAAAAGACAACAGTAGTTTCATCGTTTCTGTAGCTTAAGTGGTTTAGAAGTTATGGGCAGAATAACACAAAAAAACCAACGGTAAAATCTTCTATATTGAATATATTTTCTTTGTTGAATATCTTCTCAACCGAGCATCAGATCGGGATAAATGTGGAGTCGTTGGCTGCGTATTGAACGCCAGAAGACAACAGTAGTTTCATCGTTTCTGTAGCTTAAGTCGTTTAGAAGTTATGGGCAGAATAACACAAAAAAAACAACGGTAAAATCTTCTATATTGAATATATTTTCTTTGTTGAATATCTTCTCAACCGAGCATCAGATCGGGATGAATGTGGTGTCGTTGGCTACGTATTGAACGCCAAAAGACAACAGTAGTTTCATCGTTTCTGTAGCTTAGGTGGTTTAGAAGTTATGGGCAGAATAACACAAAAAAAAAACAACGGTAAAATCTTCTATATTGAATATATTTTCTTTGTTGAATATCTTCTCAACCGAGCATCAGATCGGGATGAATGTGGTGTCGTTGGCTACGTATTAAACGCCAAAAGACAACAGTAGTTTCATCGTTTCTGTAGCTTAGGTGGTTTAGAAGTTATGGCCAGAATAACACAAAAAAAACAACGGTAAAATCTTCTATATTGAATATATTTTCTTTGTTGAATATCTTCTCAACCGAGCATCAGATCGGGATGAATGTGGTGTCGTTGGCTACGTATTAAACGCCAAAAGACAACAGTAGTTTCATCGTTTCTGTAGCTTAGGTGGTTTAGAAGTTATGGCCAGAATAACACAAAAAAACAACGGTAAAATCTTCTATATTGAATATATTTTCTTTGTTGAATATCTTCTCAACCGAGCGTCAGATCGGGATGAATGTAGTGTCGTTGGCTGCGTATTGAACGCCAGAAGACAACAGTAGTTTCATCGTTTCTGTAGCTTAAGTCGTTTAGAAGTTATGGGCAGAATAACACAAAAAAAACAACGGTAAAGTCTTCTATATTGAATATATTTTCTTTGTTGAATATCTTCTCAACCGAGCATCAGATCGGGATGAATGTGGTGTCGTTGGCTACGTATTGAACGCCAAAAGACAACAGTAGTTTCATCGTTTCTGTAGCTTAGGTGGTTTAGAAGTTATGGGCAGAATAACACAAAAAAAAACAACGGTAAAATCTTCTATATTGAATATATTTTCTTTGTTGAATATCTTCTCAACCGAGCATCAGATCGGGATGAATGTGGTGTCGTTGGCTACGTATTAAACGCCAAAAGACAACAGTAGTTTCATCGTTTCTGTAGCTTAGGTGGTTTAGAAGTTATGGCCAGAATAACACAAAAAAAACAACGGTAAAATCTTCTATATTGAATATATTTTCTTTGTTGAATATCTTCTCAACCGAGCATCAGATCGGGATGAATGTGGTGTCGTTGGCTACGTATTAAACGCCAAAAGACAACAGTAGTTTCATCGTTTCTGTAGCTTAGGTGGTTTAGAAGTTATGGCCAGAATAACACAAAAAAAACAACGGTAAAATCTTCTATATTGAATATATTTTCTTTGTTGAATATCTTCTCAACCGAGCATCAGATCGGGATGAATGTGGTGTCGTTGGCTACGTATTGAACGCCAAAAGACAACAGTAGTTTCATCGTTTCTGTAGCTTAGGTGGTTTAGAAGTTATGGGCAGAATAACACAAAAAAAAAACAACGGTAAAATCTTCTATATTGAATATATTTTCTTTGTTGAATATCTTCTCAACCGAAAAAAATTTTTATTCAGTTTTGTCTTATTCAATTTAGTTTTATTCAATTTTATAGCTTCTGGTCAGGATCACTGCTGGCTTTCAACTGAACTCGCTCTCAACTCACGACTCGCACCAACCCCCGACTCTCTGAGAAAGCGTAAGAGTGGTGAGATCGCAAGAGAGAGAGAGAGCACAGTGAGAACAAGCTCTACAACAACAACAACGTACTCTAGGAACATACAAGAATGATCTAGAAGGAACACAGTAACTTATACATACATACATACTAATACTTAGCCATCCTGCTACAATTCGGCCGTCCTGACATTTCAAGATCCCCTGATCTTGGTTAAATTTACAATTGATTTTATCTTACATACTATCAGTCTTTATATTTACAATTGATTTTATCTTACATACTATCAGTCTTTATATTTACAATTCTTTGGATATATTTACAACTATTTTCGTTTACCAATCCAATGATTTATATTTTGACTACTCCAGACTCCTTGATAAGGGCAACGCGACAACTGAAAACCTTCCACGTCTTTTATCACATACCTATCATTTCTCAAAACTTTATCTATCACATAAGGGCCTTTGTGTTTGGGTATGAGCTTTCTTGCGACTCCTACTGCATTATCAAAATTTTTCACCATAATATAATCACCAACTTTGTACTCTGAACTATCTTTTCTTTTCTCATTATATCTTCTTTCGTTGTCATTTTTGTAATTTGATTTGTGATTCCGCTCCATTTTTCCTAATTTTGTCTAAGTCAATAACATCTCTAACATCACTAACATTATCTAATTCTTCTAACTTTTGCCTCAGTTCATCAATAACTTTTCCTTTCTGTTCGATTCCAAACAATATTTTACTCGGCATTTGTGCAATGCTCCTTTGCTTCGTATTGTTCAATGAAAATTCAACGTCCTCAACAACTGCATCCCAATGCAGTCCTTTTTCCGGATCTGCTAATTTAGCTATCATTGGCCCCACTATTCGATTAATCCTTTCCACCTGCCCATTGGCCTGAGGTGACCCAGTCGCAATTTTTACGTGTTTAATATTATATTCTTCCACAAACTTTCCGAAATCTTCCGATGTAAAACAGCTTCCTCTGTCCGAAACGATACATGTTGGCCTGCTGTATGACCTAAAATAATCTTTCATTGCTATAATGACTTCTTTTGTGTTCGTCGTCTTTGTTGCATATAGCCTAACGTATTTAGTAAAACCATCTATCACCACAAACAAATGTTTCTTTGATCTTCCATTATCAACCGGTCCGTAATGATCGATATGTATAATTTCAAATGGCACATTTCCTTTTGGTATGCTGTGCAACATTCCTTACTCTTTTCCTGACTTTGGCGAATACGCCACACATCTCAAACAATTATCAATATGCCTAACAACTTTCTCTTTCATATTTGGAAACCAATACGTCCTAACAATAGCATTCATAACCTTATCTCGTCCTAAATGACCTAATTCATTGTGATATTTGTATAGTATCTTGTCCTCTATTTCTCCTGGCACACAGAATAACAATTTTCCATCATTTGTTTTTCTATAAATAACTCCATTCCTCATCTCAAACATTTTATCTTCTTTTTCTAACTTCTTCCTAACATCTTTTAACTTCTTATCTTTCGCTTGACAAATAATTAAATTGTCTTCAAAACTATTCGTTTCTATTACCATTATATTCGTATTCCTACTTAACGCGTCTACGTGTTGCATAAGTTTTCCCGATTTATGCACTAACTCAAAGTCATACTCAAGCAATTCTAATGCCCAACGTGCAATTCGAGGATTTAACTCAATCCTATTTAATGTCAACGTCAGTGAGTTACAATCAGTAACTATCTTGAACCGTCTACCCTGCACATAAATTCTAAATCTTCGAAGAGCATAAATGATCGCTAACGTTTCAAGTTCAAAACTGTGATATTTTGCCTCGTCTTTTGTTGTTGCCTTTGAAAAATAAAAAATAGGGTGAAACTTTTTATCCTCTTTCCTTTGTAGTAATACCGCTCCAAAACCTTGTGCGCTTGCATCTGTATGCAATTCTATCTCGTCTTTGTAATCATATAATCCTAGCACTGGCGCTTCAACTAACATTTTCTTAAGCATTTCAAAACATTGTAATTCCTTCTCTTCAAATACAAACTCTTTATCTTTCTTTAACAGGTCATATAATGGCTTTGCGATCATTGAAAAATTCTTAATAAATCTCCTAAAATACGAACATAATCCTAAAAATGTACTTTATCTGGAACGGGGAAATCTCTAACAGCTTCTATTCCTTTGTCATTAGCTTGTATTCCTTTGCTGGTTACTAAAAATCCTAAATATTGCACACTTGCTTGTAGGAACTCACACTTGTCCATTCTCAATTCTAGTTTGTTCCTTGCTAAACGATCAAAAACTTCCCTAAGAACACTTAAGTGTTCTTGTATCTCTTTACTGGCGACCATAATATCGTCCATATATATTACTACCTTACTATCCCTTATCATATCTGCAAAAATTGTATTAATAAATCTCTGAAACACCGCCGGAGCATTTTTTAGCCCCATTGGCATCATTCAAATTGTCCTAATGGCGTCATAAATGAAGTGTATTTTATTGAGTCACTATCCACGAATACATGAAAGTAGCCATGTTTTAAATCTAGTTTCGAAAATATTGTTTTATTTACCAAAGTGTCTAATAAATCGTCGATTAAAGGTAAAGGATAGTTATCTTTAACCATTGTCTTATTAAGTTTTCGATAATCCACACATAATCTTAAGTCGCCTGTTTTCTTTTTCACTAACACTATTGGAGATGCGTACTCCGATTGACTTGGTCTTATAATTCCCTCGTTTAAGTATTCATCTAATATAACCTGTAATTTTTCTTTTTCTGTATAAGCTAAACGTCTGGGCGAACAACTGACAGGTTTCGAATCCTCTAATCTTAGTTTTATTTCACATCTAACTTCGGGTTCCTTTGGTCTTTCTTTATTTACATAACAACTTTCTACTTTCTAACAAACTGACACCTAACATTATAATTCACTTGATTGCCAATTTTGTAATCTGGACTCTCATCTGTTATATTAATATTAAACAATTCCTTTTCCACTAAATCTATTTCATTTGTGTTCATGACTTTTTCTTCATCTCTAACTTTACTACAAATTTCTTTAATCATTTGCCTATTATCGTTACTTTCATTGCTTACTATCTGGTTCTCATTACTAACATTATCACTAATTATCTGATTTTCATTTCTAACACTTGAAGGGTTTTCCATGTTCTCAATCGTAACCATTTTCAAGGTGTCGAGGTTTAAATTAATATTACATGCTTCTATAAAATCTCTTCCCAGTATTACATCATGACTCATAGACATGTTTGCCACAATAACTAAATGAAAATGTATTTTATTTAAATTCTTCTTAACATAACATAATATTCTTCCATACGTTTCTAGGTAACATTTATTTAATCCATGGTATAAGCTTAAAACTGGTAATTTGCAAACATTCTCTGGTACTTTGGATATTTTTATCAATGAAATCGGGCTTCCTGTATCTATGAGGCATTCTGTAATTAATCTGGTATTAGAATCGTTCATAAAATTAATTTCAAAGTATCTTACATAATTGTTATTGCCTTCGGGCTTATTTTTGTTTTTCAAGCACGTTGCCACAAAATGTCCCATCTCGCATAGCACGATCCCTTCTCCCGTTTCGATTTCCTGCATTCGGATGCCCAGTGTCCTTTGGCATTGCAATTATAACAGCGCGTCTCCTTGTTGTCTTTGAAGTTCGTTACTGTCGTTGTCCTTCCAAAACTAACGGATTTGGGCAAGCTAACCTCGGCAAATGCTCGCTTTATGTGTCCAACATTTTTAAAACATTGAATGTGCGCCTGATTACGCAGCCCTTGATTAGGGATTCCTTCGATAATGCAGTCTAACATTTCTTCTGCATCCATATTAATGCCCTGAGCAAGCATTACTTTGTCATCCGCATAACTCCCAAAAGTTTCACCGGTACTCCATTTGCGATTCTCGAATTTGCGCCTCATCTCCAGCTTCGATGCTTTTTCGCCAAACATTGAGATCAGTTCGGCAGTTAGTTCTTCGAGTGGTAGCAAAACACGCCCTGGATCTGCGTGCAACCAGGTATTAGCTTTACCTTTCATTTTGCTAACCATCAACATTTTAACGTATTTCCCAGTTATACCATAGATGCTTGCGATGTTGTTCAACTGAGTGATCCATTTGCGGCCACACGATTCTGCAGTAAACTCACTCAGTACTTGCATTGCCATTCCCAATGAAATATCAATATTATGGTTAAAATTGTTCTCCATCTTTTCTTTGGCGACGTTGACCTTTTTCACCACACGCGCGCTGCTAATTGCGTCGTTGAAACTCTCTTTAGCTTGGTTGTTTTCTGCACAGTTTTGATTTCTGCCTCCGCCTTCCTTCTGTTCGCCGTCTTTTTCGTTGCTTCTTTGACCCTTTGCTTTTTTCTCAATGCTGCCACCAACTTCGCCAATGCTGCCCATCGCTTCTTCGTTCTCGTCGCCAACTTCGTTTTCAATTTCTCCATCTTCGCCGTTACTTTCATCATATTCCTCTTCGTAATCCTCGATGCCGCCGTCTTTGTCGTTTCTCTCTTGTCGCCGTCTTTGTCGTTACTTTTGTCACCGTCTTCTTCGCAATCCTCGATGCCGCCGTCTTTGTCGTTACTTTTGTCGCCGTCTTCTTCGCAATCCTCGATGCCGCCGTCTTTGTCGTTTCTCTTGTCGCCGTCTTCTTCTTCGAAATTTTCGATGCCGCCGTTTTTTTCGTTGCTTTTTGCGCCGTCTCGGTTCCCTTTTTGTGCAAACAATTCATCAGCCATTTTACGTTTTTCTGCCGGTACTTTGTTAAGACGTAAAATTAATTCTCGTTTTGTACCCGTCGTTGATAACTTTAGTACACTTAACCACTTTTTTAATTGTTTAATCGATGCCTCGTTTAAATCCATTTTGTTTTGTTAAGTTTTAATTTTCTTAGTTTTTAGTCTTTTCCTTTTAAATTTATTTGGCTTGTGATCGGCCCACTTCTGACTTTGTAGGGGTATAATATATATATCCCCAGTAATTCTTGGTTTAGTTTAGTTTTATTAAGTTTTGTCTTATTCAATTTAGTTTTATTAAATTTTATAGCTTTTGGTCAGGATCACTGCTGGCTTTCAACTGAACTCGCTCTCAACTCACGACTCGCACCAACCCCCGACTCTCTGAGAGAGCGTAAGAGTGGTGAGATCGCAAGAGAGAGAGAGAGCACAGTGAGAACAAGCTCTACAACAACAACAACGTACTCTAGGAACATACAAGAATGATCTAGAAGGAACACAGTAACTTATACATACATACATACTAATACTTAGCCATCCTGCTACACATCTATGTCCCCCCATAAAAGAGTTTTAACCCTTTCGACCCCAACTTTTTCCTGGATAAAATTTTTATTTATTATTCTATTCTTTTTGTATTGATCTAAAAAATATTTAAACGAAATTTTAAGTCAACACGCCAATCAGTGTGGGTGTGATATTTTCTTTTTTCTTTGAAAAATTGTTTTAAAAAATGCTAAAGAAATTAAAAAAAAAAATCAATTTAGAAACGATTTTTCTAAAAATTCATTTACATTATATATTTTGTTTAAAACTGCGTACTCACCAGCGCTAAATTTGAGCACCAAATGAGTGCAAGCGAGAGCCAAATACACTTTTTCGGCCCCTCTTAGCTAGGTCGGTACGCAGATGAGCTAAGAGAAATACTAGAATATATTACAGTGCTTATCAGAATTACTGTTTACGGCAGTCCACGTAGTGACGATAAGCACCGAGACTGTGGTGCGCTCCTTGCGTCTCCTTGACTACTATATACAGCCGTAGAATTGAAAATCTGCTACGATAGTCCGATCAGAACCATTTATATCTTAATCGAAAGGTATTGTAAACCTCTTTGAAACTGCATACTAAGATTTTTCAAAAACGGATTAGTTTGGGAGAAATTAGAGTGAAAGTGCGAAATTGAAATTTTTGAAAATTGGAGCTATTGGGGCCGGTGGAGCAAAAATCCCAAAATTTTTAATGTTGTTGTGATCTAGCTTTAAATACGCGTCGAATGACACCTCGATCATCCTGATCCGATACTCCGTTCAAAAGATATTCAATAAACAAGATTTCAACGGCCTTTCCGAAATGAAAACGTTTGTCCTGTTGTTTGTCTGTTTGTCTGTTTGTCTGTTTGTCTGTCTGTGGTATTTTTTGTTTTAGAGTCCTGGAACCACTTTTGTTTTATTAATCAGCTCGAGCTAAACAAATTTTGTTCTACGACTTTTTGGGTTTCCCGCTAGTTTGGCGGGAAAACAGCTAAAAAGCCAGATTTCCCGCGCACATAACTTCTAAACGACTAAAGCTACAGAATCGTGCTATATGTCGTTTGAAAGGTATTTTGAAATGATAATAGCTTTGCCTTGACATTATTTATCTAAATATAATATTAAAGAATTTATAATTAAAAGTAATTTTTTTTTTTAAGTTTTTGAAGTTTTCTTAAAAATGGCTCTAACGATTTTGATATTCACTCAAGGCCAGATAGCCCTTGAGATGGCTCAACTTTTGGTATATAACACATATCTGGGAAAATTCGCTTTCTCGAGATATTACTCATTAAAATTAGTAGCAAAGATCCCATATACCTAACCTTTTACATGCACTATACATACATTTATGTAAAAACTCATGTAGAGTCATTTAGAGACGTGCACAATGCAATAAAATTTAAAGCCATCAAAAAAAATTTAATATCATTTAAATTTAAAAGAAATCGCTTGAAATTTTTTTTTTTTAATTTAATCTAATTTTTGCTTTTTCCACTACTTTGGCGGGAAAACAGGAAATTTCTCGCGCCCATAACTTCTGAACGACTAAAGTTACAGAAACGTGCTATATGTCGTTGGAAAAGTATTTTGATATGATAATTACTTTGCCCTGACAAAAATTTTCTAAATATTATAATTAAGAATTTAGAATAATTTTTTTTTTTTTTTTTATAGTAACTTCCGGCCGTATATCCCTTGAGATATTTCGGGGTACAACACATATCTCCGAAAATTTGCTTTCTCATCAAAATTAGTAGCAATGCTCCCATATAGCTAACTTCTTATATGAATTTTGTTTGTTAATTTTTCCCATTTGAGTTTCAAACAAAAACTTATAAAAACAATGGAAGACCTATGAATGTACATACATTAGTCATTTAAAAAAAAAAAATTAAAAAAAATTTATTTTAAAAGATTAAATTTAAAATAAAAAAAAAAAATTTTAAAAATAAAATTTTTTATTTAAAATTTTTTAATTAAAAATTAAATTTTTAAATTTTTTAATTTTATTTAAATTTTTATTTTTAAATTTAAAATTTAAAAAAAAAATTTTAAGTTATTTAAAAAATTTTAAAAATAAATTAAATATTTTTTTATTTTTTATATTAATAAATTTTTAAAATTTTTTTTAATTTTTTTTTATATTTTTTTTTTTAGTTTTTTTTTAAATTAACTTTTTTAATTAATTTTTTTATTTTTTTTTTTAAAAAATTAAAAAAAAAAATAAATAGGGGAGGGGGGCAGGCGGGGGGGGGAGGGGAGGGGGGGGGGGGGGGGGGGGAGGGGATATTATAATACTAAATTTAAAAATTAAATTTTAAAAGGTACTATAAAAATTTTTTATATTTTTTTAAAAATTTTTTATAAAACTTTTTAAAAAATATATATAAAATTTTTAAAAAAAGTTTAATTTAAGGGGAAAGGGGGGTGAAAGGGGGAAATTGACAATTTTGAAAATTGGAGCAATTGGGGCCGGTTGAGCAAAAACCCCCAAATTTTTAAGGTTGTTGTGATCTAGCTTTAAATACGCGTCGAATGACACCTCGATCGTCCTGATCCGATACTCCGTTCAAAAGATATTCAATAAACAAGATTTCAACGGCCTTTCCGAAATGAAAACGTTTGTCCTGTTGTTTGTCTGTTTGTTTGTTTGTTTGTTTGTCTGTTTGTCTGTGGTATTTTTTGTTTTAAAGTCCTGGAACCACTTTTGTTTTATTAATCAGCTCGAGCTAAATAATTTTTGTTCTACGACTTTTTGGGTTTCCCGCTAGTTTGGCGGGAAAACAGCTAGAAAAGCCAGATTTCCCGCGCCCATAACTTCTAAACGACTAAAGCTACAGAATCGTGCTTTATGTCGTTTGAAAGGTATTTTGAAATGATAATAGCTTTGCCTTGACATAATTTATATAAATATAATATTTAAGAATTTATAATTAAAATTAATTTTTTTTTTTAAGTTTTTGAAGTTTTCTTAAAAATGGCTCTAACGATTTTGATACTCACTCAAGGCCAGATAGCCCTTGAGATGGCTCAACTTTTGGTATATAACACATATCTGGGAAAATTCGCTTTCTCGAGATATTACTCATTTAAATTAGTAGCAAAGATCCCATATACCTAACCTTTTACATGCACTATACATACATTTATGTAAAAACTCATGTAGAGTCATTTAGAGACGTGCACAATGCAATAAAATTTAAAGCCATCAAAAAAATTTAATATCATTTAAATTTAAAAGAAATCGTTTGAATTTTTTTTTTTTTTAATTTAATCTAATGTTTGCTTTTTCCACTACTTTGGCGGGAAAACAGGAAATTTCTCGCGCCCATAACTTCTGAACGACTAAAGTTACAGAAACGTGCTATATGTCGTTGGAAAAGTATTTTGATATGATAATTACTTTGCCCTGACAAAAATTTTCTAAATATTATAATTAAGAATTTAGAATAAAAATTATTTTTTTTAGATTAAAAATTTTTTTTAAATAGCTTTCACGATTTTTATAGTAACTTCCGGCCGTATATCCCTTGAGATATTTCGGGGTACAACACATATCTTCGAAAATTTGCTTTCTCATCAAAATTAGTAGCAATGCTCCCATATAGCTAACTTCTTATATGAATTTTGTTTGTTCATTTTTCCCATTTGAGTTTCAAACAAAAACTTATAAAAACAATGGAAGACCTATGTATGTACATACATAAGTCATTTACAAAAACTTCTGATATCAAATAAAAACACCTCTTAACGAGGTTAGATTAAAGTGACGATGGCACACTCAACACAAAAAATTTCTGATATCAAATTTTGTGACGATTAATAGTTATTTAAACAAAAATATTTAAAAAGTTTTTAATTAGTTTCAAAATCGGCACTTAGCTGAAAATTTTAAAAAGGCTAAATTAGGCAGCTAAGTGCCGATTTTGAAACTAATTAAAAACTTTTTAAATATTTTTGTTTAAATAACTATTAATCGTCACAAAATTTGATATCAGAAATTTTTTGTGTTGAGTGTGCCATCGTCACTTTAATCTAACCTCGTTAAGAGGTGTTTTTATTTGATAAATATATATAAAATGAAATCATAAATATATATATAATTTGTTATATAAATAATAAATATATCTTTATTTAAATGTATTTGGTTTAAATATAAATATAAACCTGGAAATATATTAAAATATAAAATCAAAATATATATAATTTTGTTGTTTTTAACTTTCATAAATAAGCAATTTACTAAATATTCTAGCACTGTTAATATCCACCTGCGTATATAAAATCCATATAAATATATAAATATAATTAAATATATATATACAAAAAACGTGGGCGTATATAAATATATAAATATCTCATTTTCTTGATATCGACTGTTTAAATATCCAAAATATATGACCCCTAAATAAGTATCACTTAAATATCCATAAATATATAAATATATAAAATATATAAATATATAAATATATAAATATATAAATATATAAATATATAAATATATATAAATATATAAATATATAAATATATAAATATATAAATATATAAATATATAAATATATAAATATATAAATATATAAATATATAAATATATAAATATATAAATATATAAATATATAAATATATAAATATATAAATATATAAATATATAAATATATAAAATATATAAATATATAAATATATAAATATATAAATATATAAAAATATAAAATATATAAATATATAAATATATAAATATATAAATATATAAATATATAAATATATAAATATATAAATATATAAATATATAAATATATAAATATATAAATATATAAATATATAAATATATAAATATATAAATATATAAATATATATAAATATATAAATATATAAATATATAAATATATAAATATATAAATATATAAATATATAAATATATAAATATATAAATATATAAATAATATAAATATATAAATATATAAATATATAAATATATAAATATATAAATATATAAATATATAAATATATAAATATATAAATATATAAATATATAAATATATAAATATATAAATATATAAATATATAAATAATATAAATATATAAATATATAAATATATAAATATATAAATATATAAATATATAAATATATAAATATATAAATATATAAATATATAAATATATAAATATATAAATATAAAATATATAAATATATAAATATATAAATATATAAATATATAAATATATAAATATATAAATATATAAATATATAAATATATAAAAATATAAATATATAAATATATAAATATATAAATATATAAATATATAAATATATAAATATATAAATATATAAATATATAAATATATAAATATATAAATATATAAATATATAAATATATAAATATATAAATATATAAATATATAAATATATAAATATATAAAATATAAAATATAAATATATAAATATATAAATATATAAATATATAAATATATAAATATAAATATAAATATATAAAAATATAAATATAAATATAAATATATATATAAAATATAAATATAAATATAAATATAAATATAAATATAAATATAAATATAAATATAAATATAAATATAAATATATAAATATATAAATATAAATATAAATATAAATATAAATATAAATATAAATATAAATATAAATATAAATATAAATATAAATATAAATATATAATATAAATATAAATATATAAATAATATAAATATATAAATATATAAATATAAATATAAATATAAATATAAATATATAAATAAATATAAATATAAATATAAATATAAATATAAATATATAAATATATAAATATAAATATAATATATAAATATAAATATAAATATAAATATAAATATAAATATATAAATATAAATATAAATATAAATATAAATATATAAATATATAAATATATAAATATATAAATATAAAAATATATATAAATATAAATATAAATATAAATATAAATATAAATATAAATATATAAATAAATATAAATATAAATATAAATATAAATATAAATATAAATATAAATATATAAATATAAATAAATATATAAATATATAAATATAAATAAATAATATAAATATATAAATATATAATATAAATATAAATATAAAAATATATAAATATAAATATAAATATAAATATAAATATATAAATATAAATATATAAATATATAATATAAATATATAAATATAAATATAAATATAAATATAAATATAAATATAAATATAAATATATAAATATATAAATATATAATATAAATATAAATATAAATATAAATATAAATATAAATATAAATATAAATATAAATATAAATATAAATATAAATATAAATATAAATATAAATATAAATATAAATATAAATATAAATATAAATATAAATATAAATATAAATATAAATATAAATATAAATATAAATAATATAAATATAAATATAAATATAAATATAAATATAAATATAAATATAAATATAAATATAAATATATAAATATAAATATAAATATAAATATAAATATAAATATAAATATAAATATAAATATAAATATAAATATAAATATAAATATAAATATATAAATATAAATATAAAATATATAAATATAAATATAAATATAAATATAAATATAAATATAAATATAAATATAAATATAAATATAAATATAAATATAAATATAAATATAAATATAAATATAAATATAAATATAAATATAAATATAAATATAAATATAAATATAAATATAAATATAAATATAAATATAAATATAAATATAAATATAAATATAAATATAAATATAAATATAAATATAAATATAAAAATAAATATAAAAATATAAATATATAAATATAAATATAAATATAAATATAAATATAAATATAAATATAAATATAAATATAAATATAAATATAAATATAAATATAAATATAAATATAAATATAAATATAAATATAAATATAAATATAAATATAAAATATAATAAATATAAATATAAATATAAATATAAATATAAATATAAATATAAATATAAATATAAATATAAATATAAATATAAATATAAATATAAATATAAATATAAATATAAATATAAATATAAATATAAATATATAAATATAAATATAAATATAAAAATAAAAATAAATATAAATATAAATATATAAAAATGGAGCCCAAAAAATGTGTCGTAAAAAACTACTGGAGAACGGCTGGGCCGATTTGGTTCAAATTTTTTTTCAGTTGTAGGTAACTAACAGGAGAAGGTCAGAACGTAATAAAATTTTTAGAAAATCCTCCAGGGTAATGGTGAAAAACAAATAATTAAAATATCAAATTATATAAAAGAGTAGTGTATCGAAATATATGTCAAAGTAAAAACAAATCGTTTCAATATTATTCGGTTTCTTATTCGTTTTTATCAGACGTCCGGATTTGTTTAATTTCTTCCTGTGATTTGTAGGAATAATGCCTGCTATAAGACGGCCAAACATTGGACGACGTACACGTCGAGCAACATATAGTCGGAATGTCCATGAAAGTCAAACGCAAGACGAACGTGCAGAAAGAAATGAATCGAGACGAACCCGTTTAGCACAGATTCGCTCTACACAAAGAGTACCAAGAACAGACTTGAATCGCGCTGCATTTGCATACAATTTCTCAACGTCCTACAAAGACCATAGCTGCGTTGTTATCGGTTCATTGTCTGTGGTATGTCAGCACTGCAATGCACTGAAGTTTCGATTGGAAGCTCCCGGCTTATGCTGCGCAGGTGGCAAGGTAAAATTGCCGGTTTTGACTCATCCACCAGAGCCATTGTATTCGCTTCTATATGGAAATACAAGCAAATCAAACCATTTCCTGTTGCACGCACAAAAATATAACGGATGTTTTCAAATGACGTCATTTGGAGCAGAGGTTGTTCAACAACCAGGCTACAATCCGAGTTATAAGGTAATAGCGTCACTCTTTTATCAACATGAACAACTATAATTTTTCACGAAATTGCATCACAAAATTCAGATTCAAGGGCAAATTCACCATCGAGCGGGCGCTTTGTTACCACCACCAAACAAAGATCATAAATTCCTTCAGATCTATTTCGTTGGTGATTCGGCAGTTGAACTTAATCAGCGTTGTGCAATTTTCACTGCAACTAAACGTGAAATAATACAACAATTGCAAAATCTTCTTCATGAGTGTAATGAATTGGTCAGATTGTTCAAAACAGCTTTGGATACAATGCATTCTGACGACCACAAAATCATTATCAGAGCAGATAAAAGACCAGCAGGAAGCCATTCAAGACAATTCAATGCGCCCACTATCAATGAAGTCGCAGTGGTGATTGTTGGCGAGAATGTGGAATCACGCGATATTGTTCTCAAGCGTCGGGATGATGGACAATTGCAACGCGTTTATGAGACTCATCGGTCATATGATGCACTTCAATATCCGTTGATGTTCTGTCGTGGAGAAGATGGCTATCACTTCAACATAAAGATGGTCAATCCAACGACAGGTTTGTTTAATCACTTCTTTTTCATTCTGCACGTAAATTCGAATTCATATTACAGGAGAAGAAACGAATAAGAAAGTCAGCTCAATGAATTTTTATGCATATCGATTGATGATTCGACTAGATGTTGACAATCATCTGTTGAGATACCGCCGTTTGTTTCAGCAGTACTGTGTCGACATGTATGTAAAAGTAGAAACGGAGCGTCTCAATTTCATTCGTTTCAATCAGTCAAAGTTACGATCTGACGAGTACATCCACTTGCGTGACGCCATCGCTACTGATGGACACGCGGCAAACATTGGTTGTTTGACCATTCTGCCAGCTACTTATGTTGGGAGCCCGCGCCATATGCATGAGTACGCTCAAGATGCGATGACGTACGTGCGGAATTACGGACGACCTGATTTATTTATCACGTTTACATGCAATCCGAAATGGCCCGAAATTACGAATTTGTTGCACCAAGGACAAACATCCAGCGATCGACATGACATCACTGCACGAGTATTCAAGCTAAAGGTAAAAATTCTTATGGATTACATCGTTAAGCAGAAGGTTTTTGGCGTAGTTCGTTGTTGGATGTACTCGGTTGAATGGCAGAAGCGTGGCTTACCACATGCGCACATTTTGCTTTGGATGTTCGACAAGATCCGACCAGAACATATTGATTCGATTATTTCTGCCGAAATACCAGATCCAGAAACTGATCCGGAGCTGCATTCCGTTGTGAAAACGAGTATGATCCATGGCCCTTGCGGAGTCCACAACCCAGAATCACCATGCATGGAAAACGGAAATTGCACAAAACGATTTCCCCGTCCGTTGGTGGCTGAAACAATCAGTGGAAACGATGGATATCCATTGTATAGGCGTCGTTCTCCAGATGACAACGGCAGATGGATCGAAATGATGGTAAAAAATAACAAAGTCATCGTCGATAACCGCTGGATCGTTCCATATTGTCCGCTTTTGTCGAAAACGTTTTCAACGCACTGCAATGTTGAGTACTGCAACTCAATAAAATCAATCAAATACATTTGCAAATATGTGAACAAAGGGAGCGACATGGCGGTGTTTGGCATTGCTGATCCGAATGCAAACGACGAGGTGACGAAATTTCAACTTGGACGTTACGTAAGTTGTAACGAGGCCATTTGGCGTCTGTTTTCATTTCCGATTCATGAACGTCATCCGACGGTCGTACACTTATCTGTTCACTTGGAAAACGGCCAGCGTGTCTACTTTACGGACGCGAATGCAGCGCAAAGAGCAGAACGGCCACCAGCGACAACGTTGACAAATTTCTTTTCTACATGCGAAAGCGATCCGTTCGCAAGGACTTTACTCTATTCGGAAATGCCACGCTATTATACATGGAACGCTGCATCGAAAAAGTTTCAACGCCGAAAAAGAGGCGATGCTGTTGATGGTTTCGCTGATATCTATTCGACTGATGCTCTCGGACGAATATACACAGTTCATCCACGCCAAGACGAATGCTTTTATATTCGCTTGCTTTTGGTGAACATAAGAGGCCCTACATCCTTCGAGTCCCTGCGTACTGTGGATGGTGTGCTGTGCGCCACTTTTCGGGAGGCTTGCCAACGTTTAAATTTGCTTGAAAACGACACACATTGGGACTCAACGCTCGCTGATGCCACTGTTTCTCTTTCTGGATCAAATCAAATTCGTGCATTATTTGCAATAATCATAGCCACATGTCATCCGTCGAACCCGACCGCACTGTGGGAAAAGTACAAGGACGATATGGCTGACGACATTTTAATAGACGTTCGCAGGACAACTATGAATTTCACTCTTGCCATTAACGGAGAAATGCACAACGAAGCTTTAATACGGATCGAAGACATGTGTATGCTTATGTGCGGCAGTCTACTGTCGACATTGGGAATGCCAACGCCACATCGTTCAGTGCACGATGCTTTCAATCGCGAATTTCAACGGGAGCAACACTATAACCAAGATAACTTGGCCGAAAGAGTCCGAACCAATGTGCCGTTTTTGAATGCCGAGCAGAAGAACGTGTACGATTCGATAATGAAGGTTGTTGACGATGGATCGGGAGGCTTATACTTTCTCGATGCTCCTGGTGGGACAGGCAAGACATTTGTCATTTCGTTGATTCTGGCAACGATTCGATCAAGATCTCAAATTGCGTTGGCTGTTGCATCATCTGGCATTGCTGCCACGTTGTTGGAAGGCGGTCGAACTGCACATTCCGCTTTGAAGCTGCCCATGAATCTTCTCACGGTTGACAAGCCAACATGCACAATAAGCAAGAATTCGGCGACAGCGAAATTGATGCGAGAATGCAAAATCATCATTTGGGATGAATGCACGATGGCGCATAAGCGAGCTTTGGAGGCAGTTGACCGAACGATGAAAGATTTACGCGGTGATTCGAAACTATTTGGTGGGTCTTTGATATTGCTGTCCGGAGATTTTCGTCAAACGCTTCCCGTCATCCCGAAATCTACGGCTGCCGATGAAGTTAATGCATGCCTTAAATCGTCTTCATTGTGGAGATATGTCAAAAAGCTGAAATTAACCACGAACATGAGAGTCACATTGCAGAATGACCCGTCCGCTGCTGAATTCTCGAGACAACTGCTGGCACTTGGCAATGGCGAAATTCCTGTTGATGTTTCGACTGGATCAATATCGTTTCCGGCAAATTTTTGCGTGTTCACATCGTCAAAGGAGGAACTCATTAACAAAGTGTTCCCCGACATTGCGCAAAATTATAAAAATATCGACTGGATTAGTGAACGGGCAATACTAGCAGCGAAGAACAAGGACGTAGATAATTTGAATTACATTATTCAAAATCAAATCAATGGAGAACTGCATTCATACAGATCCGTTGACAGCGTGACCGACGAGGATGAAGCGACGAACTATCCGACAGAATTTTTGAACTCGCTAGATGTGCCAGGAACTCCACCGCATAATTTGCAACTGAAGGTGGGATCAATTATTATAATGCTGCGGAATCTAAATCATCCGAAATTGTGCAACGGTACGCGGTTGTCCGTCAAGAAACTGATGAATAACGTGATTCAGGCGACGATCATCAAGGGAACATTTAAAGGAGAGATTATTCCAACTGATCTACCATTCCAATTCAAGAGGATTCAGTTCCCCGTCCGATTGGCATTTGCGATGACAATCAACAAATCGCAAGGCCAATCGTTAGAAGTCTGCGGGATAAATCTAGAATTTCCCTGTTTTTCGCACGGCCAGCTGTACGTTGCATGTTCGCGTGTTGGTAAGCCGTCTTCATTGTTTGTTTTTGCGCCGGAAAATAAAACAAAAAACATAGTATATCATATCGCTCTATACTAAATAAAGAAATGCAGTGTTTGACTATTACCCTGGGGTTATATAATGGCGTCGAATAAAGGCGACAAAAAGTTCGCCGGGTCCGCTAGTATAAATATAAATATAAATATAAATATAAATATAAATATAAATATAAATATAAATATAAATATAAATATAAATATAAATATAAATATAAATATAAATATAAATATAAATATAAATATAAATATAAATATAAATATAAATATAAATATAAATATAAATATAAATATAAATATAAATATAAATATAAATATAAATATAAATATAAATATAAATATAAATATAAATATAAATATAAATATAAATATAAATATAAATATAAATATAAATATAAATATAAATATAAATATAAATATAAATATAAATATAAATATAAATATAAATATAAATATAAATATAAATATAAATATAAATATAAATATAAATATAAATATAAATATAAATATAAATATAAATATAAATATAAATATAAATATAAATATAAATATAAATATAAATATAAATATAAATATAAATATAAATATAAATATAAATATAAATATAAATATAAATATAAATATAAATATAAATATAAATATAAATATAAATATAAATATAAATATAAATATAAATATAAATATAAATATAAATATAAATATAAATATAAATATAAATATAAATATAAATATAAATATAAATATAAATATAAATATAAATATAAATATAAATATAAATCACTGTGGACGGCAGTCCACGTAGTGACGATGAGCACCGAGACTGTGGTGCGCAAGGAGACTACTATATACAGCCGTAGAATTGAAAATCTGCTACGATAGTCCGATCAGAACCATTTATATCTTGATCGAAAGGTATTGTAAACCTCTTTGAAACTGCATACTAAGATTTTTCAAAAACTGATAACTTTAGGAGAAATGAGAGTGAAAGTGCGAAATTGACAATTTTGAAAATTGGAGCAATTGGGGCCGGTTGAGCAAAAACCCCCAAATTTTTAAGGTTGTTGTGATCTAGCTTTAAATACGCGTCGAATGACACCTCGATCGTCCTGATCCGATACTCCGTTCAAAAGATATTCAATAAACAAGATTTCAACGGCCTTTCCGAAATGAAAACGTTTGTCCTGTTGTTTGTCTGTTTGTTTGTTTGTTTGTTTGTCTGTGGTATTTTTTGTTTTAAAGTCCTGGAACCACTTTTGTTTTATTAATCAGCTCGAGCTAAATAATTTTTGTTCTACGACTTTTTGGGTTTCCCGCTAGTTTGGCGGGAAAACAGCTAGAAAAGCCAGATTTCCCGCGCCCATAACTTCTAAACGACTAAAGCTACAGAATCGTGCTTTATGTCGTTTGAAAGGTATTTTGAAATGATAATAGCTTTGCCTTGACATAATTTATATAAATATAATATTTAAGAATTTATAATTAAAATTAATTTTTTTTTTTAAGTTTTTTGAAGTTTTCTTAAAAAATGGCTCTAACGATTTTGATATTCACTCAAGGCCAGATAGCCCTTGAGATGGCTCAACTTTTGGTATATAACACATATCTGGGAAAATTCGCTTTCTCGAGATATTACTCATTTAAATTAGTAGCAAAGATCCCATATACCTAACCTTTTACATGCACTATACATACATTTATGTAAAAACTCATGTAGAGTCATTTAGAGACGTCCACAATGCAATAAAATTTAAAGCCATCAAAAAAATTTAATATCATTTAAATTTAAAAGAAATCGTTTGAAATTTTTTTTTTTTATTTAATCTAATTTTTGCTTTTTCCACTACTTTGGCGGGAAAACAGGAAATTTCTCGCGCCCATAACTTCTGAACGACTAAAGTTACAGAAACGTGTTATATGTCGTTGGAAAAGTATTTTGATATGATAATTACTTTGCCCTGACAAAAATTTTCTAAATATTATAATTAAGAATTTAGAATAAAAATTTATTTTTTTAGATTAAAAATTTTTTTTAAATTGCTTTCACGATTTTTATAGTAACTTCCGGCCGTATATCCCTTGAGATATTTCGGGGTACAACACATATCTCCGAAAATTTGCTTTCTCATCAAAATTAGTAGCAATGCTCCCATATAGCTAACTTCTTATATGAATTTTGTTTGTTAATTTTTCCCATTTGAGTTTCAAACAAAAACTTATAAAAACAATGGAAGACCTATCTATGTACATACATAAGTCATTTAAAAAAACTTCTGATATCAAATAAAAACACCTCTTAACGAGGTTAGATTAAAGTGACGATGGCACACTCAACACAAAAAACTTCTGATATCAAATTTTGTGACGATTAATAGTTATTTAAACAAAAATATTTAAAAAGTTTTTAATTAGTTTCAAAATCGGCACGCTGCCTATTTTGCCTTTTTTAAATTTTTCAGCTAAGTGCCGATTTTGAAACTAATTAAAAACTTTTTAAATATTTTTGTTTAAATAACTATTAATCGTCACAAAATTTGATATCAGAAGTTTTTTGTGTTGAGTGTGCCATCGTCACTTTAATCTAACCTCGTTAAGAGGTGTTTTTATTTGATATAAATATAAATATAAATATAAATATAAATATAAATATAAATATAAATATAAATATAAATATAAATATAAATATAAATATAAATATAAATATAAATATAAATATAAATATAAATATAAATATAAATATAAATATAAATATAAATATAAATATAAATATAAATATAAATATAAATATAAATATAAATATAAATATAAATATAAATATAAATATAAATATAAATATAAATATAAATATAAATATAAATATAAATATAAATATAAATATAAATATAAATATAAATATAAATATAAATATAAATATAAATATAAATATAAATATAAATATAAATATAAATATAAATATAAATATAAATATAAATATAAATATAAATATAAATATAAATATAAATATAAATATAAATATAAATATAAATATAAATATAAATATAAATATAAATATAAATATAAATATAAATATAAATATAAATATAAATATAAATATAAATATAAATATAAATATAAATATAAATATAAATATAAATATAAATATAAATATAAATATAAATATAAATATAAATATAAATATAAATATAAATATAAATATAAATATAAATATAAATATAAATATAAATATAAATATAAATATAAATATAAATATAAATATAAATATAAATATAAATATAAATATAAATATAAATATAAATATAAATATAAATATAAATATAAATATAAATATAAATATAAATATAAATATAAATATAAATATAAATATAAATATAAATATAAATATAAATATAAATATAAATATAAATATAAATATAAATATAAATATAAATATAAATATAAATATAAATATAAATATAAATATAAATATAAATATAAATATAAATATAAATATAAATATAAATATAAATATAAATATAAATAATATAAATATAAATATAAATATAAATATAAATATAAATATAAATATAAATATAAATATAAATATAAATATAAATATAAATATAAATATAAATATAAATATAAATATAAATATAAATATAAATATAAATATAAATATAAATATAAATATAAATATAAATATAAATATAAATATAAATATAAATATAAATATAAATATAAATATAAATATAAATATAAATATAAATATAAATATAAATATAAATATAAATATAAATATAAATATAAATATAAATATAAATATAAATATAAATATAAATATAAATATAAATATAAATATAAATATAAATCACTGTGGACGGCAGTCCACGTAGTGACGATGAGCACCGAGACTGTGGTGCGCAAGGAGACTACTATATACAGCCGTAGAATTGAAAATCTGCTACGATAGTCCGATCAGAACCATTTATATCTTGATCGAAAGGTATTGTAAACCTCTTTGAAACTGCATACTAAGATTTTTCAAAAACTGATAACTTTAGGAGAAATGAGAGTGAAAGTGCGAAATTGACAATTTTGAAAATTGGAGCAATTGGGGCCGGTTGAGCAAAAACCCCCAAATTTTTAAGGTTGTTGTGATCTAGCTTTAAATACGCGTCGAATGACACCTCGATCGTCCTGATCCGATACTCCGTTCAAAAGATATTCAATAAACAAGATTTCAACGGCCTTTCCGAAATGAAAACGTTTGTCCTGTTGTTTGTCTGTTTGTTTGTTTGTTTGTTTGTCTGTTTGTCTGTGGTATTTTTTGTTTTAAAGTCCTGGAACCACTTTTGTTTTATTAATCAGCTCGAGCTAAATAATTTTTGTTCTACGACTTTTTGGGTTTCCCGCTAGTTTGGCGGGAAAACAGCTAGAAAAGCCAGATTTCCCGCGCCCATAACTTCTAAACGACTAAAGCTACAGAATCGTGCTTTATGTCGTTTGAAAGGTATTTTGAAATGATAATAGCTTTGCCTTGACATAATTTATATAAATATAATATTTAAGAATTTATAATTAAAATTAATTTTTTTTTTAAGTTTTTGAAGTTTTCTTAAAAATGGCTCTAACGATTTTGATACTCACTCAAGGCCATATAGCCCTTGAGATTGCTCAACTTTTGGTATATAACACATATCTCGGAAAATTCGCTTTCTCGAGATATTACTCATTAAAATTAGTAGCAAAGATCCCATATACCTAACCTTTTACATGCACTATACATACATTTATGTAAAAACTCATGTAGAGTCATTTAGAGACGTGCACAATGCAATAAAATTTAAAGCCATCAAAAAAATTTTAATATCATTTAAATTTAAAAGAAATCGTTTGATTTTTTTTTTTTTTTTAATTTAATCTAATTTTTGCTTTTTCCACTACTTTGGCGGGAAAACAGGAAATTTCTCGCGCCCATAACTTCTGAACGACTAAAGTTACAGAAACGAGCTATATGTCGTTGGAAAAGTATTTTGATATGATAATTACTTTGCCCTAACAAAAATTTTCTAAATATTATAATTAAGAATTTAGAATAAAAATTATTTTTTTAGATTAAAATTTTCTTTTAAATAGCTTTCACGATTTTTATAGTAACTTCCGCCCGTATATCCCTTGAGATATTTCGGGGTACAACACATATCTCCGAAAATTTGCTTTCTCATCAAAATTAGTAGCAATGCTCCCATATAGCTAACTTCTTATATGAATTTTGTTTGTTAATTTTTCCCATTTGAGTTTCAAACAAAAACTTATAAAAACAATGGAAGACCTATGTATGTACATACATAAGTCATTTAAAAAACTTCTGATATCAAATAAAAACACCTCTTAACGAGGTTAGATTAAAGTGACGATGGCACACTCAACACAAAAAATTTCTGATATCAAATTTTGTGACGATTAATAGTTATTTAAACAAAAATATTTAAAAAGTTTTTAATTAGTTTCAAAATCGGCACTTAGCTGAAAAATTTAAAAAGGCAAAATAAGCAGCGTGCCGATTTTGAAACTAATTAAAAACTTTTTAAATATTTTTGTTTAAATAACTATTAATCGTCACAAAATTTGATATCAGAAATTTTTTGTGTTGAGTGTGCCATCGTCACTTTAATCTAACCTCGTTAAGAGGTGTTTTTATTTGATATAAATATAAATATAAATATAATCTACATGCGAAAGCGATCCGTTCGCAAGGACTTTACTCTATTCGGAAATGCCACGCTATTATACATGGAACGCTGCATCGAAAAAGTTTCAACGCCGAAAAAGAGGCGATGCTGTTGATGGTTTCGCTGATATCTATTCGACTGATGCTCTCGGACGAATATACACAGTTCATCCACGCCAAGACGAATGCTTTTATATTCGCTTGCTTTTGGTGAACATAAGAGGCCCTACATCCTTCGAGTCCCTGCGTACTGTGGATGGTGAGCTGTGCGCCACTTTTCGGGAGGCTTGCCAACGTTTAAATTTGCTTGAAAACGACACACATTGGGACTCAACGCTCGCTGATGCCACTGTTTCTCTTTCTGGATCAAATCAAATTCGTGCATTATTTGCAATAATCATAGCCACATGTCATCCGTCGAACCCGACCGCACTGTGGGAAAAGTACAAGGACGATATGGCTGACGACATTTTAATAGACTTTCGCAGGACAACTATGAATTTCACTCTTGCCATTAACGGAGAAATGCACAACGAAGCTTTAATACGGATCGAAGACATGTGTATGCTTATGTGCGGCAGTCTACTGTCGACATTGGGAATGCCAACGCCACATCGTTCAGTGCACGATGCTTTCAATCGCGAATTTCAACGGGAGCAACACTATAACCAAGATAACTTGGCCGAAAGAGTCCGAACCAATGTGCCGTTTTTGAATGCCGAGCAGAAGAACGTGTACGATTCGATAATGAAGGTTGTTGACGATGGATCGGGAGGCTTATACTTTCTCGATGCTCCTGGTGGGACAGGCAAGACATTTGTCATTTCGTTGATTCTGGCAACGATTCGACCAAGATCTCAAATTGCGTTGGCTGTTGCATCATCTGGCATTGCTGCCACGTTGTTGGAAGGCGGTCGAACTGCACATTCCGCTTTGAAGCTGCCCATGAATCTTCTCACGGTTGACAAGCCAACATGCACAATAAGCAAGAATTCGGCGACAGCGAAATTGATGCGAGAATGCAAAATCATCATTTGGGATGAATGCACGATGGAGCATAAGCGAGCTTTGGAGGCAGTTGACCGAACGATGAAAGATTTACGCGGTGATTCGAAACTATTTGGTGGGTCTTTGATATTGCTGTCCGGAGGTTTTCGTCAAACGCTTCCCGTCTTCCCGAAATCTACGGCTGCCGATGAAGTTAATGCATGCCTTAAATCGTCTTCATTGTGGAGATATGTCAAAAAGCTGAAATTAACCACGAACATGAGAGTCACATTGCAGAATGACCCGTCCGCTGCTGAATTCTCGAGACAACTGCTGGCACTTGGCAATGGCGAAATTCCTGTTGGTGTTTCGACTGGATCAATATCGTTTCCGGCAAATTTTTGCGTGTTCACATCGTCAAAGGAGGAACTCAATAACAAAGTGTTCCCCGACATTGCGCAAAATTATAAAAATATCGACTGGATTAGTGAACGGGCAATACTAGCAGCGAAGAACAAGGACGTAGATAATTTGAATTACATTATTCAAAATCAAATCAATGGAGAACTGCATGCATACAGATCCGTTGACAGCGTGACCGACGAGGATGAAGCGACGAACTATCCGACAGAATTTTTGAACTCGCTAGATGTGCCAGGAACTCCACCGCATAATTTGCAACTGAAGGTGGGATCAATTATTATAATGCTGCGGAATCTAAATCATCCGAAATTGTGCAACGGTACGCGGTTGTCCGTCAAGAAACTGATGAATAACGTGATTCAGGCGACGATCATCAAGGGAACATTTAAAGGAGAGGTTCTACCACGAATTCCGATTATTCCAACTGATCTACCATTCCAATTCAAGAGGATTCAGTTCCCCGTCCGATTGGCATTTGCGATGACAATCAACAAATCGCAAGGCCAATCGTTAGAAGTCTGCGGGATAAATCTAGAATTTCCCTGTTTTTCGCACGGCCAGCTGTACGTTGCATGTTCGCGTGTTGGTAAGCCGTCTTCATTGTTTGTTTTTGCGCCGGAAAATACAACAAAAAACATAGTATATCATATCGCTCTATACTAAATAAAGAAATGCAGTGTTTGACTATTACCCTGGGGTTATATAATGGCGTCGAATTAGGGCGAGACAAAGTTCGCCGGGTCCGATAGTATAAATATAAATATAAATATAAATATAAATATAAATATAAATATAAATATAAATATAAATATAAATATAAATATAAATATAAATATAAATATAAATATAAATATAAATATAAATATAAATATAAATATAAATATAAATATAAATATAAATATAAATATAAATATAAATATAAATATAAATATAAATATAAATATAAATATAAATATAAATATAAATATAAATATAAATATAAATATAAATATAAATATAAATATAAATATAAATATAAATATAAATATAAATATAAATATAAATATAAATATAAATATAAATATAAATATAAATATAAATATAAATATAAATATAAATATAAATATAAATATAAATATAAATATAAATATAAATATAAATATAAATATAAATATAAATATAAATATAAATATAAATATAAATATAAATATAAATATAAATATAAATATAAATATAAATATAAATATAAATATAAATATAAATATAAATATAAATATAAATAATAAATATAAATATAAATATAAATATAAATATAAATATAAATATAAATATAAATATAAATATAAATATAAATATAAATATAAATATAAATATAAATATAAATATAAATATAAATATAAATATAAATATAAATATAAATATAAATATAAATATAAATATAAATATAAATATAAATATAAATATAAATAAAATATAAATATAAATATAAATATAAATATAAATATAAATATAAATATAAATATAAATATAAATATAAATATAAATATAAATATAAATATAAATATAAATATAAATATAAATATAAATATAAATATAAATATAAATATAAATATAAATATAAATATAAATATAAATATAAATATAAATATAAATATAAATATAAATATAAATATAAATATAAATATAAATATAAATATAAATATAAATATAAATATAAATATAAATATAAATATAAATATAAATATAAATATAAATATAAATATAAATATAAATATAAATATAAATATAAATATAAATATAAATATAAATATAAATATAAATATAA
Source organism: Drosophila rufa (assembly GCA_018153105.1). Lineage (NCBI taxonomy): Eukaryota > Metazoa > Arthropoda > Insecta > Diptera > Drosophilidae > Drosophila > Drosophila rufa. The sequence continues at coordinate 26,557 of JAECXS010000162.1, read as the reverse complement.
ATATAAATATAAATATAAATATAAATATAAATATAAATATAAATATAAATATAAATATAAATATAAATATAAATATAAATATAAATATAAATATAAATATAAATATAAAATATAAATATAAATATAAATATAAATATAAATATAAATATAAATATAAATATAAATATAAATATAAATATAAATATAAATATAAATATAAATATAAATATAAATATAAATATAAATATAAATATAAATATAAATATAAATATAAATATAAATATAAATATAAATATAAATATAAATATAAATATAAATATAAATATAAATATAAATATAAATATAAATATAAATATAAATATAAATATAAATATAAATATAAATATAAATATAAATATAAATATAAATATAAATATAAATATAAATATAAATATAAATATAAATATAAATATAAATATAAATAAATAAATATAAATATAAATATAAATATAAATATAAATATAAATATAAATATAAATATAAATATAAATATAAATATAAATATAAATATAAATATAAATATAAATATAAATATAAATATAAATATAAATATAAATATAAATATAAATATAAATATAAATATAAATATAAATATAAATATAAATATAAATATAAATATAAATATAAATATAAATATAAATATAAATATAAATATAAATATAAATATAAATATAAATATAAATATAAATATAAATATAAATATAAATATAAATATAAATATAAATATAAATATAAATATAAATATAAATATAAATATAAATATAAATATAAATATAAATATAAATATAAATATAAATATAAATATAAATATAAATATAAATATAAATATAAATATAAATATAAATATAAATATAAATATAAATATAAATATAAATATAAATATAAATATGGACGGCAGTCCACGTAGTGACGATGAGCACCGAGACTGTGGTGCGCAAGGAGATAAATATAAATAGCCGTAGAATTGAAAATCTGCTACGATAGTCCGATCAGAACCATTTATATCTTAATCGAAAGGTATTGTAAACCTCTTTGAAACTGCATACTAAGATTTTTCAAAAACGGATTAGTTTGGGAGAAATTAAAGATAAAGTGCGAAATTGAAAATTTTGAAAATATAAGCCATAGGCCGGTGGAGCAAAAATCCCAAAATTTTTAATGTTGTTGTGATCTAACTTTAAATACGCGTCGAATGACACCTCGATCGCGATCCGATACTCCGTTCAAAAGATATTCAATAAACAAGATTTCAACGGCCTTTCCGAAATGAAAACGTTTGTCCTGTTGTTTGCTGTTTGTTTGTTTGTCAGTTTGTTTGTCTGTAGTATTTTTGTTTTAAAGTCCTGGAACCACTTTTGTTTTATTAATCAGCTCGAGCTAAATAATTTTTGTTCTACGACTTTTTGGGTTTCCCGCTAGTTTGGGGAAAACAACTAGAAAAGCCAGATTTCCCGCCCCATAAATATAAATATAACGACTAAAGCTACAGAATCGGCTTTATAAATCGTTTGAAATATAAATATGAAATGATAATAGCTTTAACTTGACATAATTTATATAAATATAATATTTAAGAATTTATAATTAAAATTAATTTTTTTTTAAGTTTTTGAAGTTTTCTTAAAAATGGCTCTAACGATTTTGATACTCAATCAAAGCCATATAGCCCTAGAAATTGCTCAACTTTGGTATATAACACATATCTCGGAAAATTCGCTTTCTATAAATATTACTCATTAAAATTAAATAGCAAAGATCCCATATACCTAACCTTTAAATATAAACTATAAATACATTTATGTAAAAACTCATGTAGAGTCATTTAGAGACGTGCACAATGCAATAAAATTTAAAGCCATAAAAAAAATATAAATATCATTATAAATTTAAAAGAAATCGTTTGATTTTTTTTTTTTTTTATAATTTAAATCTAATTTTAAATTTTAACTACTTTGGCGGAAAACAGGAAATTTCTCGCGCCCATAACTACTAAACGACTAAAGTTACATAAACGTGCTATATGTCGTTGGAAAAGTATTTTGAATATGATAATTACTTTGCCCTGACAAAAATTTTCTAAATATTATAATTAAGAATTTAGAATAAAAATTATTTTTTTAGATATAAAAATTTTTATAAATAGCTTTCACGATTTTTATAGTAACTATAAATCTAAATATCCCTTGAGATATTTCGGGGTACAACACATATCTCAAAATTTGCTTTCTCATCAAAATTAGTAGCAATGCTCCCATATAACTAACTTCTTATATGCATTTTGTTTGTTAATTTTTCCAATTTGAGTTTCAAACAAAAACTTATAAAAACAATGGAAGACCTATGTATGTACATACATAAGTCATTTAAAAAACTTCTGATATCAAATAAAAACACCTCTTAACGAGGTTAAATATAAATATGAATATGGCACACTCAACACAAAAAATTTCTGATATCAAATATTGTGACGATTAATAGTTATTTAAACAAAAATATTTAAAAATTTTTAATTAGTTTCAAAATATAAACTATAGCTAAAAATTTAAATATAAATATAAATAGTAAATATGCCGATTTTGAAACTAATTAAAAACTTTATAAATATTTTTATATAAATAAATATAAATCTAAAAATTTGATATAGAAATATTTAAGTATAAATATAAATATAAATATAAATATAAATATAAATATAAATATAAATATAAATATAAATATAAATATAAATATAAATATAAATATAAATATAAATATAAATATAAATATAAATATAAATATAAATATAAATATAAATATAAATATAAATATAAATATAAATATAAATATAAATATAAATATAAATATAAATATAAATATAAATATAAATATAAATATAAATATAAATATAAATATAAATATAAATATAAATATAAATATAAATATAAATATAAATATAAATATAAATATAAATATAAATATAAATATAAATATAAATATAAATATAAATATAAATATAAATATAAATATAAATATAAATATAAATATAAATATAAATATAAATATAAATATAAATATAAATATAAATATAAATATAAATATAAATATAAATATAAATATAAATATAAATATAAATATAAATATAAATATAAATATAAATATAAATATAAATATAAATATAAATATAAATATAAATATAAATATAAATATAAATATAAATATAAATATAAATATAAATATAAATATAAATATAAATATAAATATAAATATAAATATAAATATAAATATAAATATAAATATAAATATAAATATAAATATAAATATAAATATAAATATAAATATAAATATAAATATAAATATAAATATAAATATAAATATAAATATAAATATAAATATAAATATAAATATAAATATAAATATAAATATAAATATAAATATAAATATAAATATAAATATAAATATAAATATAAATATAAATATAAATATAAATATAAATATAAATATAAATATAAATATAAATATAAATATAAATATAAATATAAATATAAATATAAATATAAATATAAATATAAATATAAATATAAATATAAATATAAATATAAAATATAAATATAAATATAAATATAAATATAAATATAAATATAAATATAAATATAAATATAAATATAAATATAAATATAAATATAAATATAAATATAAATATAAATATAAATATAAATATAAATATAAATATAAATATAAATATAAATATAAATATAAATATAAATATAAATATAAATATAAATATAAATATAAATATAAATATAAATATAAATATAAATATAAATATAAATATAAATATAAATATAAATATAAATATAAATATAAATATAAATATAAATATAAATATAAATATAAAATATAAATATAAATATAAATATAAATATAAATATAAATATAAATATAAATATAAATATAAATATAAATATAAATATAAATATAAATATAAATATAAATATAAATATAAATATAAATATAAATATAAATATAAATATAAATATAAATATAAATATAAATATAAATATAAATATAAATATAAATATAAATATAAATATAAATATAAATATAAATATAAATATAAATATAAATATAAATATAAATATAAATATAAATATAAATATAAATATAAATATAAATATAAATATAAATATAAATATAAATATAAATATAAATATAAATATAAATATAAATATAATCTACATGCGAAAGCGATCCGTTCGCAAGGACTTTACTCTATTCGGAAATGCCACGCTATTATACATGGAACGCTGCATCGAAAAAGTTTCAACGCCGAAAAAGAGGCGATGCTGTTGATGGTTTCGCTGATATCTATTCGACTGATGCTCTCGGACGAATATACACAGTTCATCCACGCCAAGACGAATGCTTTTATATTCGCTTGCTTTTGGTGAACATAAGAGGCCCTACATCCTTCGAGTCCCTGCGTACTGTGGATGGTGAGCTGTGCGCCACTTTTCGGGAGGCTTGCCAACGTTTAAATTTGCTTGAAAACGACACACATTGGGACTCAACGCTCGCTGATGCCACTGTTTCTCTTTCTGGATCAAATCAAATTCGTGCATTATTTGCAATAATCATAGCCACATGTCATCCGTCGAACCCGACCGCACTGTGGGAAAAGTACAAGGACGATATGGCTGACGACATTTTAATAGACTTTCGCAGGACAACTATGAATTTCACTCTTGCCATTAACGGAGAAATGCACAACGAAGCTTTAATACGGATCGAAGACATGTGTATGCTTATGTGCGGCAGTCTACTGTCGACATTGGGAATGCCAACGCCACATCGTTCAGTGCACGATGCTTTCAATCGCGAATTTCAACGGGAGCAACACTATAACCAAGATAACTTGGCCGAAAGAGTCCGAACCAATGTGCCGTTTTTGAATGCCGAGCAGAAGAACGTGTACGATTCGATAATGAAGGTTGTTGACGATGGATCGGGAGGCTTATACTTTCTCGATGCTCCTGGTGGGACAGGCAAGACATTTGTCATTTCGTTGATTCTGGCAACGATTCGACCAAGATCTCAAATTGCGTTGGCTGTTGCATCATCTGGCATTGCTGCCACGTTGTTGGAAGGCGGTCGAACTGCACATTCCGCTTTGAAGCTGCCCATGAATCTTCTCACGGTTGACAAGCCAACATGCACAATAAGCAAGAATTCGGCGACAGCGAAATTGATGCGAGAATGCAAAATCATCATTTGGGATGAATGCACGATGGCGCATAAGCGAGCTTTGGAGGCAGTTGACCGAACGATGAAAGATTTACGCGGTGATTCGAAACTATTTGGTGGGTCTTTGATATTGCTGTCCGGAGGTTTTCGTCAAACGCTTCCCGTCTTCCCGAAATCTACGGCTGCCGATGAAGTTAATGCATGCCTTAAATCGTCTTCATTGTGGAGATATGTCAAAAAGCTGAAATTAACCACGAACATGAGAGTCACATTGCAGAATGACCCGTCCGCTGCTGAATTCTCGAGACAACTGCTGGCACTTGGCAATGGCGAAATTCCTGTTGGTGTTTCGACTGGATCAATATCGTTTCCGGCAAATTTTTGCGTGTTCACATCGTCAAAGGAGGAACTCAATAACAAAGTGTTCCCCGACATTGCGCAAAATTATAAAAATATCGACTGGATTAGTGAACGGGCAATACTAGCAGCGAAGAACAAGGACGTAGATAATTTGAATTACATTATTCAAAATCAAATCAATGGAGAACTGCATTCATACAGATCCGTTGACAGCGTGACCGACGAGGATGAAGCGACGAACTATCCGACAGAATTTTTGAACTCGCTAGATGTGCCAGGAACTCCACCGCATAATTTGCAACTGAAGGTGGGATCAATTATTATAATGCTGCGGAATCTAAATCATCCGAAATTGTGCAACGGTACGCGGTTGTCCGTCAAGAAACTGATGAATAACGTGATTCAGGCGACGATCATCAAGGGAACATTTAAAGGAGAGGTTCTACCACGAATTCCGATTATTCCAACTGATCTACCATTCCAATTCAAGAGGATTCAGTTCCCCGTCCGATTGGCATTTGCGATGACAATCAACAAATCGCAAGGCCAATCGTTAGAAGTCTGCGGGATAAATCTAGAATTTCCCTGTTTTTCGCACGGCCAGCTGTACGTTGCATGTTCGCGTGTTGGTAAGCCGTCTTCATTGTTTGTTTTTGCGCCGGAAAATACAACAAAAAACATAGTATATCATATCGCTCTATACTAAATAAAGAAATGCAGTGTTTGACTATTACCCTGGGGTTATATAATGGCGTCGAATTAGGGCGAGACAAAGTTCGCCGGGTCCGCTAGTATAAATATAAATATAAATATAAATATAAATATAAATATAAATATAAATATAAATATAAATATAAATATAAATATAAATATAAATATAAATATAAATATAAATATAAATATAAATATAAATATAAATATAAATATAAATATAAATATAAATATAAATATAAATATAAATATAAATATAAATATAAATAAATAAAATATAAATATAAATATAAATATAAATATAAATATAAATATAAATATAAATATAAATATAAATATAAAATATAAATATAAATATAAATATAAATATAAATATAAATATAAATATAAATATAAATATAAATATAAATATAAATATAAATATAAATATAAATATAAATATAAATATAAATATAAATATAAATATAAATATAAATATAAATATAAATATAAATATAAATATAAATATAAATATAAATATAAATATAAATATAAATATAAATATAAATATAAATATAAATATAAATATAAATATAAATATAAATATAAATATAAATATAAATATAAATATAAATATAAATATAAATATAAATATAAATATAAATATAAATATAAATATAAATATAAATATAAATATAAATATAAATATAAATATAAATATAAATATAAATATAAATATAAATATAAATATAAATATAAATATAAATATAAATATAAATATAAATATAAATATAAATATAAATATAAATATAAATATAAATATAAATATAAATATAAATATAAATATAAATATAAATATAAATATAAATATAAATATAAATATAAATATAAATATAAATATAAATATAAATATAAATATAAATATAAATATAAATATAAATATAAATATAAATATAAATATAAATATAAATATAAATATAAATATAAATATAAATATAAATATAAATATAAATATAAATATAAATATAAATATAAATATAAATATAAATATAAATATAAATATAAATATAAATATAAATATAAATATAAATATAAATATAAATATAAATATAAATATAAATATAAATATAAATATAAATATAAATATAAATATAAATATAAATATAAATATAAATATAAATATAAATATAAATATAAATATAAATATAAATATAAATATAAATATAAATATAAATATAAATATAAATATAAATATAAATATAAATATAAATATAAATATAATATAAATATAAATATAAATATAAATATAAATATAAATATAAATATAAATATAAATATAAATATAAATATAAATATAAATATAAATATAAATATAAATATAAATATAAATATAAATATAAATATAAATATAAATATAAATATAAATATAAATATAAATATAAATATAAATATAAATATAAATATAAATATAAATATAAATATAAATATAAATATAAATATAAATATAAATATAAATATAAATATAAATATAAATATAAATATAAATATAAATATAAATATAAATATAAATATAAATATAAATATAAATATAAATATAAATATAAATATAAATATAAATATAAATATAAATATAAATATAAATATAAATATAAATATAAATATAAATATAAATATAAATATAAATATAAATATAAATATAAATATAAATATAAATATAAATATAAATATAAATATAAATATAAATATAAATATAAATATAAATATAAATATAAATATAAATATAAATATAAATATAAATATAAATAAATATAAATATAAATATAAATATAAATATAAATATAAATATAAATATAAATATAAATATAAATATAAATATAAATATAAATATAAATATAAATATAAATATAAATATAAATATAAATATAAATATAAATATAAATATAAATATAAATATAAATATAAATATAAATATAAATATAAATATAAATATAAATATAAATATAAATATAAATATAAATATAAATATAAATATAAATATAAATATAAATATAAATATAAAATATAAATATAAATATAAATATAAATATAAATATAAATATAAATATAAATATAAATATAAATATAAATATAAATATAAATATAAATATAAATATAAATATAAATATAAATATAAATATAAATATAAATATAAATATAAATATAAATATAAATATAAATATAAATATAAATATAAATATAAATATAAATATAAATATAAATATAAATATAAATATAAATATAAATATAAATATAAATATAAATATAAATATAAATATAAATATAAATATAAATATAAATATAAATATAAATATAAATATAAATAAATATAAATATAAATATAAATATAAATATAAATATAAATATAAATATAAATATAAATATAAATATAAATATAAATATAAATATAAATATAAATATAAATATAAATATAAATATAAATATAAATATAAATATAAATATAAATATAAATATAAATATAAATATAAATATAAATATAAATATAAATATAAATATAAATATAAATATAAATATAAATATAAATATAAATATAAATATAAATATAAATATAAATATAAATATAAATATAAATATAAATATAAATATAAATATAAATATAAATATAAATATAAATATAAATATAAATATAAATATAAATATAAATATAAATATAAATATAAATATAAATATAAATATAAATATAAATATAAATATAAATATAAATATAAATATAAATATAAATATAAATATAAATATAAATATAAATATAAATATAAATATAAATATAAATATAAATATAAATATAAATATAAATATAAATATAAATATAAATATAAATATAAATATAAATATAAATATAAATATAAATATAAATATAAATATAAATATAAATATAAATATAAATATAAATATAAATATAAATATAAATATAAATATAAATATAAATATAAATATAAATATAAATATAAATATAAATATAAATATAAATATAAATATAAATATAAATATAAATATAAATATAAATATAAATATAAATATAAATATAAATATAAATATAAATATAAATATAAATATAAATATAAATATAAATATAAATATAAATATAAATATAAATATAAATATAAATATAAATATAAATATAAATATAAATATAAATATAAATATAAATATAAATATAAATATAAATATAAATATAAATATAAATATAAATATAAAATATAAATATAAATATAAATATAAATATAAATATAAATATAAATATAAATATAAATATAAATATAAATATAAATATAAATATAAATATAAATATAAATATAAATATAAATATAAATATAAATATAAATATAAATATAAATATATAAATATAAATATAAATATAAATATAAATATAAATATAAATATAAATATAAATATAAATATAAATATAAATATAAATATAAATATAAATATAAATATAAATATAAATATAAATATAAATATAAATATAAATATAAATATAAATATAAATATAAATATAAATATAAATATAAATATAAATATAAATATAAATATAAATATAAATATAAATATAAATATAAATATAAATATAAATATAAATATAAATATAAATATAAATATAAATATAAATATAAATATAAATATAAATATAAATATAAAATATAAATATAAATATAAATATAAATATAAATATAAATATAAATATAAATATAAATATAAATATAAATATAAATATAAATATAAATATAAATATAAATATAAATATAAATATAAATATAAATATAAATATAAATATAAATATAAATATAAATATAAATATAAATATAAATATAAATATAAATATAAATATAAATATAAATATAAATATAAATATAAATATAAATATAAATATAAATATAAATATAAATATAAATATAAATATAAATATAAATATAAATATAAATATAAATATAAATATAAATATAAATATAAATATAAATATAAATATAAATATAAATATAAATATAAATATAAATATAAATATAAATATAAATATAAATATAAATATAAATATAAATATAAATATAAATATAAATATAAATATAAATATAAATATAAATATAAATATAAATATAAATATAAATATAAATATAAATATAAATATAAATATAAATATAAATATAAATATAAATATAAATATAAATATAAATATAAATATAAATATAAATATAAATATAAATATAAATATAAATATAAATATAAATATAAATATAAATATAAATATAAATATAAATATAAATATAAATATAAATATAAAATATAAATATAAATATAAATATAAATATAAATATAAATATAAATATAAATATAAATATAAATATAAATATAAATATAAATATAAATATAAATATAAATATAAATATAAATATAAATATAAATATAAATATAAATATAAATATAAATATAAATATAAATATAAATATAAATATAAATATAAATATAAATATAAATATAAATATAAATATAAATAAATATAAATATAAATATAAATATAAATATAAATATAAATATAAATATAAATATAAATAAATAAAATATAAATATAAATATAAATATAAATATAAATATAAATATAAATATAAATATAAATATAAATATAAATATAAATATAAATATAAATATAAATATAAATATAAATATAAATATAAATATAAATATAAATATAAATATAAATATAAATATAAATATAAATATAAATATAAATATAAATATAAATATAAATATAAATATAAATATAAATATAAATATAAATATAAATATAAATATAAATATAAATATAAATATAAATATAAATATAAATATAAATATAAATATAAATATAAATATAAATATAAATATAAATATAAATATAAATATAAATATAAATATAAATATAAATATAAATATAAATATAAATATAAATATAAATATAAATATAAATATAAATATAAATTATAAATATAAATATAAATAAATATAAATATAAAATAAATATAAATATAAATATAAATATAAATATAAATATAAATATAAATATAAATATAAATATAAATATAAATATAAATATAAATATAAATATAAATTATAAAACATAAATATAAATATAAATATATAAATATAAATATAAATATAAATATAAATATAAAATATAAATATAAATATAAATATAAATATAAATATAATAAATAAATATAAATATAAATATAATATAAATAAATATAAATATAAATATAAATATAAATATAAATATAAATATAAATATAAAAATATAAAATATAAATATAAATATAAATATAAATATAAATATAAAAATATAAATATAAATATAATTAATATAAATATAAATATAAATATAAATATAAATAAAACATAAATATAAATATAAATATAAATATAAATATAAATATAAATATAAATATAAATATAAATTTATAAATATAAATAATAAATATAAATATAATATAAATAAATATAAATATAAATATAAATATAAATATAAATATAAATATAAATATAAATATAAAAATATAAATATAAATAAATATAAATATAAATATAAATATAAATATAAATAAATAAATATATAATATAAATATAAATATAAATATAAATATAAATATAAATATAAATATAAAATATAAATAAAATATAAATATAAATATAAATATAAATATAAAAATATAAATATAAATAATAAATATAAATATAAATATAAATATAAATATAAAATATAAACATAAATATAAATATAAATAAATAAATATAAATATAAATATAAATATATAAATAAATATAAATATAAATATAAATATAAATATAAATATAAATATAAATATAAATATATAATATAAATATAAATATAAATATAAATATAAATATAAAAATATAAAATAAATATAAATATAAATATAAAATAAATATAAATATAAATATAAATATAAATATAAATATATAAAAATAAATATAAATATAAATATAAATATAAATATAAATATAATATAAAATTAAATATAAATATAAATATAAATATAAATATAAATATAAATATAAATATAAAAATAAATATACGTATAATATAAATATAAATATAAATAAAAAATATAAATATAAATATAAATATAAATATAAATATAAATATAAATATAAATATAAATATAAATATAAATATAAATAAAATTAAATAAAAATATAAATATAAATATAAATATAAATATAAATATAAAAATATAAATATAAATATAAATCATAAATATAAATATAAATATAAATATAAATATAAATATAAATATAAATATAAATATAAATATAAATATAAATATAAATATAAACATAAATATAAATATTATAAAATAAATATAAATATAAATATAAATATAAATATAAATATAAATAATATATAAAAAAATATAAATATAAATATAATAAAATATAAATATAAATATAAATATAAATATAAATATAAATATAAATATAAATATAAATATAAATTAAATATTATATATATAAATATAAATATAAATATAAATATAAATATAAATATAAATATAAATATAAATATAAATATAAATATAAATATAAATATAAATATAAATATAATAAATATAAATATAAATATAAATATAAATATAAAAATAAAATAAAAATATAAATATAAATATAAATATAAATATAAATATAAATATAAATATAAATATAAATATAAATATAAATATAAATATAAATATAAATATAAATATAAATATAAATATAAATATAAATATAAATATAAATATAAATATAAATATAAATATAAATATAAATATAAATATAAATATAAATATAAATATAAATATAAATATAAATATAAATATAAATATAAATATAAATATAAATATAAATATAAATATAAATATAAATATAAAATATAAATATAAATATAAATATAAATATAAATATAAATATAAATATAAATATAAATATAAATATAAATATAAATATAAATATAAATATAAATATAAATATAAATATAAATATAAATATAAATATAAATATAAATATAAATATAAATATAAATATAAATATAAATATAAATATAAATATAAATATAAATATAAATATAAATATAAATATAAATATAAATATAAATATAAATATAAATATAAATATAAATATAAATATAAATATAAATATAAATATAAATATAAATATAAATATAAATATAAATATAAATATAAATATAAATATAAATATAAATATAAATATAAATATAAATATAAATATAAATATAAATATAAATATAAATATAAATATAAATATAAATATAAATATAAATATAAATATAAATATAAATATAAATATAAATATAAATATAAATATAAATATAAATATAAATATAAATATAAATATAAATATAAATATAAATATAAATATAAATATAAATATAAATATAAATATAAATATAAATATAAATATAAATATAAATATAAATATAAATATAAATATAAATATAAATATAAATATAAATATAAATATAAATATAAATATAAATATAAATATAAATATAAATATAAATATAAATATAAATATAAATATAAATATAAATATAAATATAAATATAAATATAAATATAAATATAAATATAAATATAAATATAAATATAAATATAAATATAAATATAAATATAAATATAAATATAAATATAAATATAAATATAAATATAAATATAAATATAAATATAAATAAATATAAATATAAATATAAATATAAATATAAATATAAATATAAATATAAATATAAATATAAATATAAATATAAATATAAATATAAATATAAATATAAATATAAATATAAATATAAATATAAATATAAATATAAATATAAATATAAATATAAATATAAATATAAATATAAATATAAATATAAATATAAATATAAATATAAATATAAATATAAATATAAATATAAATATAAATATAAATATAAATATAAATATAAATATAAATATAAATATAAATATAAATATAAATATAAATATAAATATAAATATAAATATAAATATAAATATAAATATAAATATAAATATAAATATAAATATAAATATAAATATAAATATAAATATAAATATAAAATATAAATATAAATATAAATATAAATATAAATATAAATATAAATATAAATATAAATATAAATATAAATATAAATATAAATATAAATATAAATATAAATATAAATATAAATATAAATATAAATATAAATATAAATATAAATATAAATATAAATATAAATATAAATATAAATATAAATATAAATATAAATATAAATATAAATATAAATATAAATATAAATATAAATATAAATATAAATATAAATATAAATATAAATATAAAATATAAATATAAATATAAATATAAATATAAATATAAATATAAATATAAATATAAATATAAATATAAATATAAATATAAATATAAATATAAATATAAATATAAATATAAATATAAATATAAATATAAATATAAATATAAATATAAATATAAATATAAATATAAATATAAATATAAATATAAATATAAATATAAATATAAATATAAATATAAATATAAATATAAATATAAATATAAATATAAATATAAATATAAATATAAATATAAATATAAATATAAATATAAATATAAATATAAATATAAATATAAATATAAATATAAATATAAATATAAATATAAATATAAATATAAATATAAATATAAATATAAATATAAATATAAATATAAATATAAATATAAATATAAATATAAATATAAATATAAATATAAATATAAATATAAATATAAATATAAATATAAATATAAATATAAATATAAATATAAATATAAATATAAATATAAATATAAATATAAATATAAATATAAATATAAATATAAAATATAAATATAAATATAAATATAAATATAAATATAAATATAAATATAAATATAAATATAAATATAAATATAAATATAAATATAAATATAAATATAAATATAAATATAAATATAAATATAAATATAAATATAAATATAAATATAAATATAAATATAAATATAAATATAAATATAAATATAAATATAAATATAAATATAAATATAAATATAAATATAAATATAAATATAAATATAAATATAAATATAAATATAAATATAAATATAAATATAAATATAAATATAAATATAAATATAAATATAAATATAAATATAAATATAAATATAAATATAAATATAACATAAATATAAATAAAATATAAATATAAATATAAATATAAATATAAATATAAATATAAATATAAATATAAATATAAATATAAATATAAATATAAATATAAATATAAATATAAATATAAATATAAATATAAATATAAATATAAATATAAATATAAATATAAATATAAATATAAATATAAATATAAATATAAATATAAATATAAATATAAATAAAATATAAAATAAATATAAATATAAATATAAATATAAATATAAATATAAATATAAATATAAATATAAATATAAATATAAATATAAATATAAATATAAATATAAATATAAATATAAATATAAATATAAATATAAATATAAATATAAATATAAATATAAATATAAATATAAATATAAATATAAATATAAATATAAATATAAATATAAATAATAAATATAAATATAAATATAAATATAAATATAAATATAAATACTAAATATAAATATAAATATAAATATAAAAATATAAATATAAATATAAATATAAAAATAAATATAAATATAAATATAAATATAAATATAAATATAAATATAATAAAATATAAATAATAAATATATATAAATATAAATATAAATATAAATATAAATATAAATATAAATATAAATATAAATATAAATAAAAATATAAATAAAAATATAAAATATAAATATAAATAATAAATATAAATATAAATATAAATATAAATATAAATATAAATATAAATATAAATATAAATATAAATATAAATATAAATATAAATATAAATATAAATATAAATATAAATATAAATATAAAAATATAAATATAAATATAAATATAAATATATAAATATAAATATAAATATAAATATAAATATAAATATAAATATAAATATAAAATAAATATAAATATAAATAAATTATAAATATAAATATAAATAAATATAAAAATAAATATAAATATAAATATAAATATAAATATAAAATATAATATAAAATAAACATAAATAAAAATATACATATAAATATAAATATAAAAAAATATAAATATTAATAAATATATAAATATAAATAAAAATAAAAATAAATAATATAAATATAAATATATAAATATAAATATAAATATAAATATAAATATAAATATAAAACATAAATATAAATATAAATATAAATATAAATATAAATATAAACATAAATATAAATATAAATATAAATATAAATATAAATATAAATATAAATATAAATAAAAATATAAATATAAATATAAATATAAATATATAAATATAAATATAAATATAAATATAAATAAATATAAATATAAATATAAATATAAATATAAATATAAATATAAATATAAATATAAATATAAATATAAATATAAATAAATATAAATATAAAAATATAAATATAAATATAAATAAAAATATAAATATAAATATAAATATATAAATCTATAAATATAAATATAAATATAAATATAAATATAAATATAAATATAAATATAATATTAAATATAAATATAAATATAAATTATAAATATAAATATAAATATAAATATAAATATAAATATAAATATAAATATAAAAATATAAATATAAATATAAATATAAATATAAATATAAATATAAATATAAATATAAATATAAATATAAATATAAATATAAATATAAATATAAATATAAATATAAATATAAATATAAATATAAATATAAATATAAATATAAATATAAATATAAATATAAATATAAATATAAATATAAATATAAATATAAATATAAATATAAATATAAATATAAATATAAATATAAATATAAATATAAATATAAATATAAATATAAATATAAATATAAATATAAATATAAATATAAATATAAATATAAATATAAATATAAATATAAATATAAATATAAATATAAATATAAATATAAATATAAATATAAATATAAATATAAATATAAATATAAATATAAATATAAATATAAATATAAATATAAATATAAATATAAATATAAATATAAATATAAATATAAATATAAATATAAATATAAATATAAATATAAATATAAATATAAATATAAATATAAATATAAATATAAATATAAATATAAATATAAATATAAATATAAATATAAATATAAATATAAATATAAATATAAATATAAATATAAATATAAATATAAATATAAATATAAATATAAATATAAATATAAATATAAATATAAATATAAATATAAATATAAATATAAATATAAATATAAATATAAATATAAATATAAATATAAATATAAATATAAATATAAATATAAATATAAATATAAATATAAATATAAATATAAATATAAATATAAATATAAATATAAATATAAATATAAATATAAATATAAATATAAATATAAATATAAATATAAATATAATCTACATGCGAAAGCGATCCGTTCGCAAGGACTTTACTCTATTCGGAAATGCCACGCTATTATACATGGAACGCTGCATCGAAAAAGTTTCAACGCCGAAAAAGAGGCGATGCTGTTGATGGTTTCGCTGATATCTATTCGACTGATGCTCTCGGACGAATATACACAGTTCATCCACGCCAAGACGAATGCTTTTATATTCGCTTGCTTTTGGTGAACATAAGAGGCCCTACATCCTTCGAGTCCCTGCGTACTGTGGATGGTGAGCTGTGCGCCACTTTTCGGGAGGCTTGCCAACGTTTAAATTTGCTTGAAAACGACACACATTGGGACTCAACGCTCGCTGATGCCACTGTTTCTCTTTCTGGATCAAATCAAATTCGTGCATTATTTGCAATAATCATAGCCACATGTCATCCGTCGAACCCGACCGCACTGTGGGAAAAGTACAAGGACGATATGGCTGACGACATTTTAATAGACTTTCGCAGGACAACTATGAATTTCACTCTTGCCATTAACGGAGAAATGCACAACGAAGCTTTAATACGGATCGAAGACATGTGTATGCTTATGTGCGGCAGTCTACTGTCGACATTGGGAATGCCAACGCCACATCGTTCAGTGCACGATGCTTTCAATCGCGAATTTCAACGGGAGCAACACTATAACCAAGATAACTTGGCCGAAAGAGTCCGAACCAATGTGCCGTTTTTGAATGCCGAGCAGAAGAACGTGTACGATTCGATAATGAAGGTTGTTGACGATGGATCGGGAGGCTTATACTTTCTCGATGCTCCTGGTGGGACAGGCAAGACATTTGTCATTTCGTTGATTCTGGCAACGATTCGACCAAGATCTCAAATTGCGTTGGCTGTTGCATCATCTGGCATTGCTGCCACGTTGTTGGAAGGCGGTCGAACTGCACATTCCGCTTTGAAGCTGCCCATGAATCTTCTCACGGTTGACAAGCCAACATGCACAATAAGCAAGAATTCGGCGACAGCGAAATTGATGCGAGAATGCAAAATCATCATTTGGGATGAATGCACGATGGCGCATAAGCGAGCTTTGGAGGCAGTTGACCGAACGATGAAAGATTTACGCGGTGATTCGAAACTATTTGGTGGGTCTTTGATATTGCTGTCCGGAGGTTTTCGTCAAACGCTTCCCGTCTTCCCGAAATCTACGGCTGCCGATGAAGTTAATGCATGCCTTAAATCGTCTTCATTGTGGAGATATGTCAAAAAGCTGAAATTAACCACGAACATGAGAGTCACATTGCAGAATGACCCGTCCGCTGCTGAATTCTCGAGACAACTGCTGGCACTTGGCAATGGCGAAATTCCTGTTGGTGTTTCGACTGGATCAATATCGTTTCCGGCAAATTTTTGCGTGTTCACATCGTCAAAGGAGGAACTCAATAACAAAGTGTTCCCCGACATTGCGCAAAATTATAAAAATATCGACTGGATTAGTGAACGGGCAATACTAGCAGCGAAGAACAAGGACGTAGATAATTTGAATTACATTATTCAAAATCAAATCAATGGAGAACTGCATTCATACAGATCCGTTGACAGCGTGACCGACGAGGATGAAGCGACGAACTATCCGACAGAATTTTTGAACTCGCTAGATGTGCCAGGAACTCCACCGCATAATTTGCAACTGAAGGTGGGATCAATTATTATAATGCTGCGGAATCTAAATCATCCGAAATTGTGCAACGGTACGCGGTTGTCCGTCAAGAAACTGA
Organism: Drosophila rufa; assembly: GCA_018153105.1. Lineage (NCBI taxonomy): Eukaryota > Metazoa > Arthropoda > Insecta > Diptera > Drosophilidae > Drosophila > Drosophila rufa. The sequence continues at coordinate 6,821 of JAECXS010000162.1, read as the reverse complement.
TGAATAACGTGATTCAGGCGACGATCATCAAGGGAACATTTAAAGGAGAGATTATTCCAACTGATCTACCATTCCAATTCAAGAGGATTCAGTTCCCCGTCCGATTGGCATTTGCGATGACAATCAACAAATCGCAAGGCCAATCGTTAGAAGTCTGCGGGATAAATCTAGAATTTCCCTGTTTTTCGCACGGCCAGCTGTACGTTGCATGTTCGCGTGTTGGTAAGCCGTCTTCATTGTTTGTTTTTGCGCCGGAAAATACAACAAAAAACATAGTATATCATATCGCTCTATACTAAATAAAGAAATGCAGTGTTTGACTATTACCCTGGGGTTATATAATGGCGTCGAATTAGGGCGAGACAAAGTTCGCCGGGTCCGCTAGTATAAATATAAATATAAATATAAATATAAATATAAATATAAATATAAATATAAATATAAATATAAATATAAATATAAATATAAATATAAATATAAATATAAATATAAATATAAATATAAATATAAATATAAATATAAATATAAATATAAATATAAATATAAATATAAATATAAATATAAATATAAATATAAATATAAATATAAATATAAATATAAATATAAATATAAATATAAATATAAATATAAATATAAATATAAATATAAATATAAATATAAATATAAATATAAATATAAATATAAATATAAATATAAATATAAATATAAATATAAATATAAATATAAATATAAATATAAATATAAATATAAATATAAATATAAATATAAATATAAATATAAATATAAATATAAATATAAATATAAATATAAATATAAATATAAATATAAATATAAATATAAATATAAATATAAATATAAATATAAATATAAATATAAATATAAATATAAATATAAATATAAATATAAATATAAATATAAATATAAATATAAATATAAATATAAATATAAATATAAATATAAATATAAATATAAATATAAATATAAATATAAATATAAATATAAATATAAATATAAATATAAATATAAATATAAATATAAATATAAATATAAATATAAATATAAATATAAATATAAATATAAATATAAATATAAATATAAATATAAATATAAATATAAATATAAATATAAATATAAATATAAATATAAATATAAATATAAATATAAATATAAATATAAATATAAATATAAATATAAATATAAATATAAATATAAATATAAATATAAATATAAATATAAATATAAATATAAATATAAATATAAATATAAATATAAATATAAATATAAATATAAATATAAATATAAATATAAATATAAATATAAATATAAATATAAATATAAATATAAATATAAATATAAATATAAATATAAATATAAATATAAATATAAATATAAATATAAATATAAATATAAATATAAATATAAATATAAATATAAATATAAATATAAATATAAATATAAATATAAATATAAATATAAATATAAATATAAATATAAATATAAATATAAATATAAATATAAATATAAATATAAATATAAATATAAATATAAATATAAATATAAATATAAATATAAATATAAATATAAATATAAATATAAATATAAATATAAATATAAATATAAATATAAATATAAATATGTCGTAGAGTAGTCAGTTATTATGTTAAGTTTGAATTCATACTTCAGTTAAATTAACATGTCCAAATGAGTAAAATATGTTAATGTTAAGTAACAGTGTTAAAAATGATATTAGTGTTGGGAAAAGATAAATAAAGAAAGAGAGAGACAAAAGAGTGTGCGTGATGCATTGATAGTTGCGTAAAGGCGAGGTCCGAGCGAGACAGCTATACGGACTGAGCGTGACTCGGTTGTGCGAACGAGTTCCGAACTGGCTCGGTGAGCGTGAGCGAACAGATGGCAGTCGGCCATTATAGAAAAAGAAGCGGAACAATCCACAACTGCGACTCGCTACGTCTTTAAGAAAATAAAATAAAATTATGGAAAACGATAAAGAAACCAACTCTCCTACATCAGAAGTGGGATCGCCACAGCCACAGCATCCTGAAATCATGCTGCAACTGTTGGAAGCGCAAAACCAAAAGTTTTTGGAATTGCTGAAGGCCATGCAGACCCCGGCAAAAACAACAGCTCGAGAGACTTCAGTGACGCTGCCTACGTATAACCCCGAATCTGCTGGTGCTGACGCTGCAGCATGGTGTAAAACTGCGAATATGATTCTGGCCGAGCATCCACTGGAGGGAAGTGCATTGGTGATGACCCTCAGTAAGTCACTAGCTGGAAGCGCGTCCCAATGGCTGTCGCAAATTTGCTACGTTGGAATGACGTGGCCGCAGTTCCAAGAACTGTTCACACACCGGTATGAGAGTGCAGACACGCCAGCCGCCATTTTGTTTAATCTACTAAACGGGCGTCCGAGTGCAAACGAGTGTTTGTCTGTATACTGTAGCCGCTTAGTGACGTCATTGATGGCAAAATGGAGTTCGATGACTGTCGAAGAGATGGCAGTGTCGCTTGTAATGGCACATGCATCGCAGATTGACACAAGGCTTCAGAGTCTGCTATATACAACAACAATAAAGACACGCAGCGAACTGCAGCAGCAACTGAAGGCATACACATTTGGCAAGCGGGAAGAATGTCTTGGATTGGATTCTGGCCCAGAACGAAAGAAGCAGAAGATGCAAGCTCCAGTAAAATGTCATCATTGTGGCAGGCTTGGGCACAAAATCCGAGAATGTCGTAAGAGGATGGCAGACGAGAAGAGCGAAACCAGAACCAAGCAATCGCATGGCACGCCGGTGACTGGGCGAGACAGATCAGGGGTGACGTGCTACAAGTGTGGCAATGTAGGCCACATTGCATCTACGTGCCCCAATGGTGCAGCGAATGGCAACAACGTGAAGCGTGTCGACGTATGCTCAGTATCAGGGCCACTGGGAGTGATGTACCAAAATGGTGAGCCGTTCCAATTTTTCTTCGATTCTGGCGCTGAATGTTCATTAATCAAGGATAAGTTAAGTGATAAGATAGCCGGTAAACGATTTAACAACATGGTTATTTTGAAAGGAATAGGAGAAAATGTTGTTAAAAGTAACTTGCAAATTTTGGCAAAGGTACAGATTTCTCAATTTCATTTAGAGATTCTATTCCACGTTGTAAATAATGATTGTCTTAAGTATGATGTTATGATCGGCCGAGAAATATTACAACTTGATTTTGGTATGACAATAGATTCGGATAAGCTAAGTTTGTTTAAAACGAAAATTGTTAATGTTGTCCAGAAAGAATCTACAGCAGAAATTATGTTAAAAGCTGTTAAAAACAATGTCGATTTAAGTGAACAGGACAAGTCAACGTTAATAAACGTGCTGGAACAATACTCAGATAATTTTATAAATGAAATTCCGCAAAGACGTGTGACAACGGGGTCGCTAGAAATTCGTTTATTAGATAACAATAAGACAGTTCAACGACGCCCTTATAGGCTCAGTGAGGATGAAAGGCAACTTGTTAGACTGAAAATACAGCAGATGTTAGATGCTGGAGTGATCCGTCCTAGTAGCTCGCCGTTTGCTAGTCCAATGCTCTTAGTGAAGAAGAAAGATGGCAGTGAGAGACTATGTGTTGACTATAGGGAGCTAAATGCTAATACGGTGTCCGACAAGTATCCGCTGCCACTAATTTCTGATCAAATTAACAGACTGTCTTATGGAAAATATTTTACAAGCCTAGATATGGCAAGTGGCTTTTATCAAATTCCTATTCAGACTGAATCAATTGAAAGAACAGCGTTTGTGACACCTGATGGACAATTTGAGTACCTTGCCATGCCTTTTGGGCTGAAAAATGCCTCCTCAGTTTTTCAGCGATCAATCGTACGAGCTTTAGGTGAACTTGCATATTCATATGCGATAGTTTATATCGATGATGTTCTGATTGTTGCTAGATCAAAAGAAGAAGCCTTTGAAAGATTGAAAATCGTACTAAAAGCTCTATCAACTGCGGGATTTTCTTTTAATATAAAAAAATGTGCCTTTCTCCAAACAGGAATTGAATATCTAGGGTACTTCATTAAAAACGGTGAAATTAAACCAAACAGTAGAAAAATAGAAGCCCTATCAGCACTATCTAAGCCAAATTCAGTAACACAACTCAGGCAGTTTATAGGACTAGCATCCTATTTTAGACAATTCGTTCCACGTTTTTCCGAACAAATGAAGCCACTGTATAAGTTAACAGCTAAAAATAGTGATTTTATTTGGAAAGAGGATCATGAAGAGATACGTAAAAATATCATTCGAGCATTGACCAGTGACCCAATATTAGTTATCTTTGATCCAAGGAACCCAATCGAACTACACACTGATGCTAGTGCAGATGGATATGGTGCAATGCTAGTACATAGAGTTGATGGCAAGTGTAGGGTGGTGGAGTACTACAGCAAGTGTACTTCTCCAGCAGAATCTAAATATCATTCCTATGAGTTGGAGACTCTGGCGGTGTATAATGCTGTGAAACATTTCCGCCATTACCTGCATTGTCGCAAGTTTGTTGTGCATACAGATTGTAACTCACTAAAAGCAAGTCGTAATAAAATCGAATTAACACCAAGGGTACACCGTTGGTGGGCTTATCTGCAATCATTTGAGTTTGATGTTGAGTATCGTAAGGGAACCCAGATGGCACATGTAGATTTTCTGTCCCGTAATCCAATTCCAAATAAATCCAGTTGCACAAATAATATAACTGAGGTGCGAGTGGACCTAGCTGAGATTTCGGACAATTGGCTAATTGCTGAACAACAGCGTGATGAGGATATAGTTGGCATAGTAGAACGGCTGAACAACGGCGAGATGCCGGAAGATATAGCTAGAACGTATGAGTTAAGAAGCGGATTATTATATCGAAAAATTCAGAGAAACGGCAAAACTCGTTGTTTGCCTGTCGTTCCTCGCGCCTTTCGTTGGTCCGTTATTAACAATGTCCATGAGTCGATTATGCATCTTGGATGGCAGAAAACATTGGACAAAGTTTATGAGCAATATTGGTTTGAAAATATGTCGAAATATACTCGAAAATTTGTGGATAATTGTATCACATGCAAGATTTCCAAACCATCGTCAGGCAAGGTGCAAATGGAAATGCATCCAATTCCTAAAGTAAAAATACCATGGCATACTATTCACGTAGACATTAGTGGCAAGTTAAGTGGCAAAAACGATAAAAAGGAATACGTGATTGTACAGATAGATGGATTTACCAAGTTTGTTTATTTGTATCATACCTTTAACTTGGACGCGGAAAATTGTATCAAAGCTATCAGATCAAGCATATCACTTTTTGGAGTACCTTGTCGTATCATTGCAGACCAAGGTAGAAGTTTTGCAAATAGTAAATTTCGTGAGTTTTGTTTGGCTAGTAAAATTGAGTTACATTTGATAGCTACAGGCGCTAGTCGAGCTAACGGGCAGGTAGAGCGTGTCATGAGCACAATGAAAAGTATGCTGACAGCTGTAGAGACAGGTGAGCGCTCGTGGCAGGAATCGTTGGAGGATGTGCAGCTAGCCATGAACTGTACAACTAATAGGGTGACAAAATTTAGCCCATTAGAGCTTTTGATAGGCAAAGAGGCCAAACCACTAGGTATGGTAGTAGTAAATGAAGATAGCGAAGTTGATCTTGATGATGTAAGAATACGAGCCAAAGAAAACATTGACAAGAATGCCGTATATGAGAAAAACAGAATTGATTTAAATAAGGCGAAAATTGTGAAGCATAAGGTGGGCGATCATGTCTTACTAAAATCTGAAGAGCGGCATCAGACTAAACTGGACCCAAAGTTTAGAGGGCCATTTAAAGTAATAGAGTTGTTGGAAGGTGATAGATACCTATTGAAGTCATTGACAAACAAGAGAACATACAAGTATGCGCACGAAAGTTTGCGGAAAATGCCAGATAACTGTATTGTATCTGAAATAAATGAAGAAAATGATTGCGTTGAAAGAGACGTAAACCATGAGACCGGGATGATTGCGGTGAAAAAGACGTAGATCATCAGTCGATCTCTGCCACCGAGGGTGCAGAGAACATCTCACATGGGGCTGGTCCAAGCAGCAATGTTCATGAGGAGATGAAATTGTCTGTGGCGGATGTTTGGTCAAGTGATGGATCAAGGCACTGCAGGTGCATAGCGTCGCAGAGTGGCGGCAAGAGCCCGAGAACCATGTAGAGAAGTATATCGATAGCCAAATGGGCGAGTTTCTATCGAAACTGACATTTGAAGAGTAAATCTAAGTTGTATGTTCTAAGAAATGTCATGATGTAAAGAGAAGTATTGGCAATGTAAGATATGATGCTACCATATGCTTAAGTAAAAGTTTGATAATGCACACGAGGACGTGTGAAAGTCAGGAAGGCCGTGTCGTAGAGTAGTCAGTTATTATGTTAAGTTTGAATTCATACTTCAGTTAAATTAACATGTCCAAATGAGTAAAATATGTTAATGTTAAGTAACAGTGTTAAAAATGATATTAGTGTTGGGAAAAGATAAATAAAGAAAGAGAGAGACAAAAGAGTGTGCGTGATGCATTGATAGTTGCGTAAAGGCGAGGTCCGAGCGAGACAGCTATACGGACTGAGCGTGACTCGGTTGTGCGAACGAGTTCCGAACTGGCTCGGTGAGCGTGAGCGAACAGATGGCAGTCGGCCATTATAGAAAAAGAAGCGGAACAATCCACAACTGCGACTCGCTACGTCTTTAAGAAAATAAAATAAAATTATGGAAAACGATAAAGAAACCAACT